>FR989929.1:12038450-13306174 GCA_905404155.3 Plebejus argus | reverse complement strand
TGAAGTCGGTTTTATCTTTTTAAAATACAGTTTTTTGTACTACGTCCTTACCACTAGCTTATAATTTAAAAAACTATCACGCTTCAGGATCCCTACAACGAAATTGTATTGAGATTTGAGACTCAAACAATCGAATCAGAATGCCGCGTCCTACTCTAACAAACCTGAAATGACGTTAGAGTAGGACGTGGCATTCTGATTCGATCGTTTGAGTCTCAAAACGGTTTCGTGGTACGCCCCCAGGCTCGTGATGCAGAGCAGCGACTTCGCCGGCCACTTGCTGACGGTGTTGCTAGGCAACGCGCTGGTGTACATGGTGTTCTACCTCGCCATGAAGCTGGTGCACGGCGAGCGGCTGCGCTGGTACGCGTGGGCGCTGCTGGCGGCGGCGGCGGCGGCCTGGGCGCCTGCGCTTTACTTCTTCGTGTCGGGATCATCCGACTGGTCGACTACCCCTGCTCTCTCCCGACACTATAACCACGAGTGCAAGGTATAATACTCCTAGCATATAATATTAGCTTTATGTAAGATGAACGCTTAACGCACCAGCTCTGTGGCATTATAATATCACACCCAGTGATTTTAATAGCACCCTAACTATTTTTATAAGTTTAGACTTTAGAGAGGGGTATAGGTACCTAACTAGTATACATATCAACAATTTACATTCATTTATTCTTATTTTAACAGGTTCTTCAGTTCTACGACTCACACGATCTGTGGCACATTTTGTCGGCGATTGCGCTGTATCTTTCCTTCAGTGCAATTCTGACTTGGGACGATGGCTTATCTGCGGTGAAACGAACGGACATTCCAGTTTTTTAAATATAGGTAGTTGTTAATGTTAATGTTTGTAAATAAATAAAGTTTATTATATTTTTCGTTTGTATATTAGGTAAGTATATAAAAACAACCCTAAATCCGAAAGCATATTGCTAAAGTTAGATGATGAGTAATTTTACGTCTTAGGTTTTGCAAATGAAAAGAAAAAATGAAGAAACATGCAAAAGTTTTTAATAATATTTTTTATGATACACATTGTGTATTGTTATTATAAACGTGATATTGTATAAACAACAATCTATTTAGTATTTTTTGTACATTCTTAATAACCTAATATCTCATTTAAAGTTTTTTTGGCCTGTCCTACTACTGGTATTGTAAAAGTGCTGAAAACCAGTTATTGGACGTTATTAGATGAATTAATACTGATCTACTTTATATAATATATTCGAAAGATGAGAGTATTATTCATTACGAAAGTTAATTTGCAGTTGACTTGTGTCTTCTGAATACTTCTTAGAGCATTAAACCAACCAGTCAGGCCGGTTGAATGCTCTAAGGCAGGGGTTCCCAATTTTTTTTCGCCAAGGAACCCTATTTGATTATACTTTTCCTCGCGGAACCCTACGGCCTACTTTGCTAACTCGAAATTTACCTACCTTATAAAAGGTATAAATGAAAAATTAAGTTTTTATGAAATCATTTCTATGCATTTACTGTGAATATATATTACGTAGGTAGGTACTTACTGCTTACCTAAAAATAATAAAACGTACAAAAAATTTTATTCGTCATATTTTTATTTTTTACGGAACCCTTGCGGCCTTTCCACGGAACCCCAGGGTTCCGCGGAACACCATTTGGGAACCGCTGCTCTAAGGAATACTTCAATGAAGTGTGACTTCTGAATACTTCAAGAACCTACTTGTTGCTGTTAGTTGTATGGAATGAATAAGGGGACGTAACGCAATTTTGGGGCCTTATAAAATGCTACGGTGCATTGCACAAGGCTGATGTTTAAAAACGCGTTATTTTTTTTTCGTTTTATAGGGGAATTATTGTTTTCAAAATCACCTAAGTATCCTTTTTGTTTAATGTTTTATAAACGAAATCCCTCGACTTTGTGTATAATGATTTCAATTAAACAAATACCTACCATACAATTTTTGCTACCCATCGGCCATCAGTATAATCCAAACTCAAGAACATGTGCTTGTGCAAGCTTTGGGATCTATTTTACATCCTAAAAGTCTGAAAAGATACTTATTATTATTATTGTTGTCGCACAATAGTTACGTGCAAGGCATGACAAGCTCAACTCCCTCCTAAAAGTGGAGTACGGCCACAGCGACAGGCAAATGAGCTTGCTCTGCATTATAGGGTCAATTCAGACCGCAACGTGACGAGGCGAGGCGCGACGTGACGTGACCTAAATTTGTATGGATTTGACAGATGTCGTCAGCGTGAGACGTGAGACGGATATCGTAAATTTTCCCGGGATAAAAAGTACTATTTTTCCTTTCCTGGGACTCAAGTGTCCCATACCGAATTTTTGCAAAATTTGTTCAGTGGTTTGTGCATGAAGAAGTAATTGAAGAAGAAATTAAAATTGAGTGCAGACAGACGAACTGACTTTCACACTTAAAAAGTTATAATATTAAGTATGGATAATGGATATGTTACAATAGTACTAACTACTATGTAATATTGGTAAGAATTTTAATTTTTTCAAGTCATTTTTTGCTAAATATATCAATAAAATACCTTATTTTGCAATAAATAATAAAAATATATGTGAAAACAACAATTATTTATAATATTTCCTACTTACAATACCTATTTTAGCCAAATTTCAATCAAACTTTGCTTGTCCAACTACTGGTTTTGGATGTCCAACTACTGAAATTCTGTCCCATGGCTGGTTTTTACATACCATTCAGTTTCTACCGAAAAATCAATAGTAACTGAAAAACCGTCGCATTTTTTTGTTTGCATATCTTAAGTTAGATAATTTATGAACACAAATATAATATCTATTTCTATTTCATGCGAAGTATTAACTTGTAAATAATTTTTTACAGCTATTTCTGTAAAAAAAATCCTTAGCTGTCCAATGACTCGTAAGCATGGAACTAATAAGTACTACCGTACAACTGGAATGAGCTCTTGTCCGTGAAACCGAGCCGAAAGAGAAATAGCACATTGACCATTGCGTCCTTTTCTTACTAGGGTGACCATATAATTTTGAAATTTAGAGAAAGTTTGTATTTTGTTTGTTTAGAGAATTATTGTTTTTTGAACGTTTGAAATTCATTTTGTATTGTAGGTAGATGTATAATGAAATTATAAATTACGATTGACGACATATATGTAATCACATAATATGGTGATAACTGTTTCTACGCACATTGTACGAACCAGGAAATATTCTAGTATGGAGAATGTTAAGTAAGGAAAAATAAAAATGCATATGCATACTTAAAACAAACAGTTTATTATTTTTACTTGCGTATTGTTCCTTATTAATTTTTATACAGTTACGATTGTCACACATTAAATAATAAACACTCTTATGATTTAACGGTTTAAGACGCAGACTAGAGCCATGAATGACCTCGAGTCGAACATCACTTTTATGCTTATGGTAAATTTAAAAAAAAAAATTGTAGACTATGTGATAATCTGATGTATAAGCTATATTATTGTAAAGTTTCATTAAAATCCGTTCAGTAGTTTTTGCGTGAAAGAGTAACAAACATCCATACATCCACACATCCATACATCCAAACAAACTTTCGCCTTTATAATATTAGTAGGACTAGTTGGTGCCCGCGACTTCATCTGCGCAGGAGGATTTGGGCTTTTATGACACTTATCGTCAATTACTGTTCTGTTACACATACCAAGGCTTCCATTTTGCTGGCTGAAAGATTACATAAATATATGTAAATTAATGGTAGAATATAGGGTAGTACGATGGAAGTCGTGAGTTCGGAGATTTTTTGTTCAAAACAGGAGAGCGAAAATTTACATCATAATTTATTCTTTTACATTTATTAGATATTTTAAATAATGACTACTTATACATTTTTAAAATCTGCCAATATTTTGACTTGAAAGAAAAGTATTGTCACCCGAATTTCTAGAATATTCTGAATATAAAAAAACTGCAATAAAAACTTACTTATGATAAGATAATCCACAATCCGGATAGTATTCACTTTTACAAGCTTCTACGATACATATTTTTACCATTTTGTATAACTAGACTTGCTAAATTTTAGAAAATCACCACTCAACACGATGCAACCACAACTTTCATCAAAATGGCGTATGGGGTTGCAGCCTTTTTATTTTTATTACTGCTAGATCTACGAAATCAAACATTTAATATTGGTTACTTATCATCTAAGTTTAAAATTTTGTTCTTAAAATATTTTCCTTTTCATATTTAATAAATATTGTATATTATTTCATTTGTTGATTTTACAATTTACATTTTTAGTGCATAATTAAAATCTACCAAAACTAAAGTTTAGTATAAAAGAATGATATGGCAACACAAAGACCTCTGTCAGAAAAGGACACAGTGGTATCTTATAGCTATCTCGCTCGGACCGGTTTTTGTAATGCGTGCACAGTCGACTTTAAGTCTGTTACATAAGGGTTGTTTTTATTAAACTGACAGAAAAATAAGTTTGCACTGCTCAGTCCTGGTATATTAAGTCCATGCTCGTAAGTCGTAGTTCACGGTATGTCAAATGCTACTTACTATATTATACCCTAATCTGTGGTCAAATGTCACTGTCAGTGACGTCACACAGTTGCTAGTGGTCGTGTTCTCATTATTTTTATTTCGTAATTTCCAGAAAACTTGAATTTTTTAGTTTTTTTCCTATGAACAGACATCATTTTTAGATTGAAACAAAATGGATAATCAATACTATTATAAATTGATGGCAAGTTACTTGTCAAAACGAAATTGCGATGAATCCTTTATGAGATATTTTTTTGGTAAGAATGCAACAAAGAAAACCCCAGAAGAACTGGAACGCGCCGACGAAAGGAAACGTAGACTTCAACGAGAACGATCACGGAGATATCGAGCATTAAAAAATGCACGTAGGCAACATGAAAGCACGCGCGACAGCACCGATAACGAAGGCGGAAGAAGCAAGTCCCGCGGAGTGTCTATCGACGAGGACTTGAGCGATGGGGACGAGCTCCCAACCCTCTGCGACCTCAACTACGATGACAAGTGGAGAGAACAAGCTTCTTCGGATTGTGCGTCTGACGACAACTCGGCCCAATCGTCCGCCGAACTCAAAGAAGCCGCGCTCTCCGGTAACGTGACTTTGAATCTTAAAGAATTTCTGAGCTCGCCTAATGCAGACTTAGATTATCCAACTGTTCACAGCCTAATGTTCCATTGGCTTCAGACGTAGCATTATCGTTGATGATACTCTACCACAAAAAAACACAAATCGGTCCATATCACAAAAAATACTTAAATTGGCAGCACGAATTAATAGCAATTATTTTTATAGTATCATTGCAAAGGAATTGCTAAATCTTGAGAATTAGACATATCAAGAGTTAGGAGTACTGCTTATTTACATAATGTCACAAGAGTTAAGATAACCGTCCTGCTGTAGCTAAGATGTTATATCTTGTATGTGAACTAGGTTGTTAATTTTTTGCTTAATTCAAAATTAAATTCATTATAAAATTACAATAATTCATAGAAATGTTAAATTTGATGTTATTCAACAATGTTGCAAATACTTTTTTCATATTATCTTGTATAAGACATGTCAACAACATAATTATTATTTTATGTGTTGAGCCGTAATTAAAGGTTTGAGTTGTAAGATTTGCTTCGCACTAAACATTATGTGTTTACATATTTTAATTTCTAATATTGATATTCATCTATTGCTTGGTAATATTTTATCTGTTTCTGTCCATCATATTGTCATAATTATAAAAAATATAAAAAAATACTTCAAACGGAACATGAGTTTGTAACATCATCAGTATAACAAATTTTGTAGATGGTGTGCTGTTGTGTCCTCGTTGAACAACAATAGATTATTATAGAAGTTTCCAATAGACAATAAGTTGTTAAGTTGCCATATCCTAATGTTTAGATACTCACCTATTATTATACATATTCATAAAGAATTTAGATTATATATACCTATAGTTTGTGATACAATGAATTTACATTATGTGTGAAGTTTACTATATTGAGAAATATTTTAGGCATAAATAAACTCTTGTGTCTATGATTACCCTAGAAAAAATATTATATTGTGAATGTTGAGAAAAACTAGTATTTTCCTATCAATGCATTCCAGTATACAATTTGACTTTGTTTATATTTTGGTGTAAAATATGTATGTGTAAGTTTGGGTCTGGTCATATTATGATGCTTAATTTTAAAATTTTATTTGTTAATCAATATTTGACGAGCTGCTTTATAAGTATCTAGGTTTATAAGTAAGCATTACAGGACGTGCCATTTTCAAAAGATGTTGATAAAATTGCCATAAAACATTGTGTTTAGGTAACTCAATGCCATTACAAATCGTTATATTTTGTTAGGTAACTTACTTTATGGGCATTTAAACATTTCACAATAGTTCAAAATCATTAGATAATATTTTAATCAGTGACTGAAACATTGTTTTTCTCTCAACTGCATTTTTATTTAAAAATTTTGTTATATAATATTGTAATGAAATTATTATAAACTTCAACATGTTTGTCTTTGAATAATAATATGTTAATGTTACTATATTAGCAATATTATTGTATGTTTTGTTTAAGACAAGAAGTATCTTAGGGTCTCCTGGGAGTGCCTATAGCCATCACTTGAGCTTATGTTCGATGCTTAATCATAAGTAGGTATATGTAGGTATTAGAATGCTAATAATAATTAGTTGTAATAATTAGTTTGTTGGTGCTTACATGTCTACAATGACTATTCTAAATAAAAAAATACTCTTCATCAAGCATTAAAAGACAATAATTTTGCTGCTTAATTTAGAAGCAACCAATGCCTTTGACATGTTAATGATGCACAAGGTTCTCAAAGCAGAAAACAAGTTTGATTTGTTGTGCTAAAATTTTAAAATGTATCAGAGCCCTAGAACAAATTTTTTTGTGATTACTAACAAGCTAATTTTTTGTGAGTAGCTTCATTTTGATAAGACGAACAACATTTTTATTTTCGAAAAATCTCGAAAGTGGTAACAGAGATAGAAAGGATTTCATACTTTGATTTGATGGTCCTAAAATATGGATTGTTTTATTTGTAGGACGAGGTTACTCTTAAATAATATAACTATTAACCGTTTTAGGGTTCTGTAATCAACAAAACTTGGTTGACTACTGTACCCTAAAACGGAACCCTAACCAGCAGATTTTTTGTATATTGGTAGGTATGTGAACTGGTTTATCAAATGCGCATAGTAAGCATTGTATGAAATTAAAATCTGTAGGTATTGCGTGTGAATCTTATAAACATCCTTAACTTCATTTTATAATTTGTACTTTAGTTGATGTTTTACAATTTACAAATAGGTTTTAGTTTAGGCTCTCTATTATTTTATTATGAACCGTAAAACACATGAGCAGTAAGCCATGGATACGGTATCCATGGCTTACTGCTCATGTGTTTTTCATTATCCAGGATACCTACTGATATAAGTAACATGGGCTTATAAGTTATAGGTTTCATAACATGCATGACTGAGTCTTCTAATTAACGGTTAGATTTCTAGTACAGCGAGTAGTAGGTAAATATTATAATATTACAGCCTATAGGACGCTTCTAAATCTTAATATGGCCTTGATTTAGAGCGTGAAGTTGATACTTCGGATGTGCCTCGTGAGCGCATCGATGCCTTTAAAACGTTACTGTATAGTGCATAATATAATTATTACATAAGTAACTGTAAGTAGTGCCATATTAAAGAGCTTCCTATTTTTTAAATTGCGTTTTAATCAGTAATCACCCTCTCCACTGTAACAATTTTCGCGTCTTTCCCCGTCGCGTAGGCCGTACAGATGCATAACAATTACAGTTTCTTGGCCACAAATTTAATCATGACAATATGACTAGGTAGCTATGGTTCAAAAAATCAAAACACAAGGACTGGAGTTTTGTAACGAAGCTTCGATAGTCGTGGTTTGGACTCGATAAATGTTATTCAATTTAGTATTTAACAATCATCATCATCTACCACTCACTTTTCACTCCTCTGAAAATGAAAAATCTTTTTATTCAAAATAGGTATCATGAGTACACTTTTTGAACGTCAGAAGTACGTTGCCTACCACCGGTAGTCCTCTTAATGGAGTTGTATATTTTTACCTGTAACAATGGTCTGAAGCGGCCTTCTCAGTTTATATACTGTATTATCTATGAGCGGCCTGCGGCTTTCGTCAAATAAGAGCCAAACGAGCAAATGCACGCCCTGATGAAATGCTACTGCTATCGCCTATGGACATCTGAATAACGGAGGAGTCGCAAGTGTGTTACCGGAACCGGGCCTATCAGTAATACGCGTCTTGCAAACAGTGCCGTAAATTGCCTTTTTTGCGCTCTGTGCGAGCTTCTGTAACTGCGCCTTACGCCAGTATTATAGTACTCTGGAGCAATGTGAAATGTCACTATGTATAGGCCTGTCTGAGTTCTGACCATTCTTGCGCTTCTTCATTTAGAGATAAATAATACTCTTTTTTGCTATAAAATATATTTTTTTATTTTAATAATTTATAATACATAATATATAATACCTATACAATGTTTACATATTCACAGCCGTACCTCTCGGTCTCGGTAACATAATATTTGCGTAATTTTGTTGTCATTGGAGCCCACGCATTTGTACGGTTTTTGATTAGAGAAATATGGCACCAAATAACTTCCAAACAGAAACATAATATTATGGTTACTGGTTAGGAATGTAATTAAATAAAGTTATTTACACACATGATGAAACTGTTTAAATGAGTTCAGTTATTTGTACTAGCCGCGGTGTTGGTGGATACTCGGTCGAGTGGAAACCCCCACTGAACTTGTACCGTTTCAGATACTTTTTATTAGTAAAAGTATGATAGTTAATTAATGCGGAGCGTGTGGAATGGAGAAACACGCAGTATGAAGCAAACGTCCGTCGCCGTTTACGCGATTCGATGCATCGACGAGTTTGAGTACGAATTTATTGGTGTTCTCTGCAGTAGTTGAACAAGGAATAAAGCTCGTTCAAATAAGTGGGCACAAAATGTAGACACCTTGAACCCTGACGTAAGACTTTAGCGTAGGCGCAAGATGCCCGCGCCGCCATGTCCGTCTTGCCAGACCTAATCGCGCTGACCAGGCTGTGACGATGAAATCCTGTACCATGTTCAAAATCACGTACGTCGCGCGGAAAAAGAAGGTAACAATATTTTGCTTTATTATCTCGTGTTTTTTGGACATCATTCTGCACATCATAGTGTGTTCTTTATAAACATTGTTAATGGAAATTTTACGTTGCCTTGCAAGTGCTTGCATCTGCCTTCATAGTCGTCTGCATTTAAAGAGTATATCATGGCTCCTCTCAGTTTGTTATCTTTAATGAACTTGGCTTTCTCCACCACACTTTCTGGGCTGTCATATGATACCCATTCTGTATTTTTATATACATAAGGCACTTTAGCATTACTGTCAACATTAATAGACATATTGTGTTTTTGTATAAATTCACAAACCTCTGGATAGTTCACAAAACCCAGATTACCTAAAGCTCCATATCCTGATGCCGGACTTCCAATATTTCTATTATTTTCATTTACTAGGGTGAATGTATGACCATACGTTGGTATTCCCAAAACAATTTTGCTCGCATCTAGGCCTTTGCTCAAATACATTGCAACAGTGTAGTTAATGTTGAGAGTTCCCATATAAAGTTGTTCCGATGGTCGGGGGTACAGGGGTGAGTTGAGACCAGTGAATGGTGTAAAGCTGGTGTAGTAATGGTAGTCATATGTCATTAAATTGACATAATCCACATACATATTTATTTGGTCCACGTCATAGGCAGCATCGACAATAATCTGTTGGGCTGCTACTGCCACAGTCAGTAAATAATTTATTTTCTCTCTAAAATATTCCATCCTGATTTCTCTAAGCAACTGTGAAAAATGCTGCCTTTCTCTTTTATTGTAGTTAAGTATATTAGTACTCAATTCAGTATTCCCTCTAACTCCAGGAAATTCCCAGTCCAAATCTATACCATCCAAAGAATAATTCCTCAAAACATATTTTATAGACTTTATAAAGCTTTTTCGAGATGCATGATCTATCACCATATCTGAAAACCCGTCACGATTGCCTGATCCACCAACCGAAAGCAATAACTTTAAATTTGGGTTTTGCTTTTTTAATTTTATTAATTCTAATATGGTTCCATATTGATGTTCTTCCATAAAAATTACTTTGTTTCTTACTTGTGCAAATGCGATATTTATATGTGTACATAGGTGTGGGTGAATATCCAGAGGCAGCAACTGGGTCAAATTTTGATTATTTGGGGTGTTGTAGTAGCAAGAAACTACCTTTTCAGATTGGTCAAAATTAGTGTTTTCAACTGCCTTAGTAAATTTCACGGCATTATCTTTTAATGATAAATATTCACTGAATTCAATAATAACAAAGAAAACAATCAATATAACAGATACCAGCAGTACAGTAATTAATAGTCCTCGTCTACAAAGTGTTTGCATATCAAGTAAAGTAATTGGTCTTGGTTTTTTCATTTTAGTACTGAAAACATAAACTTGACCAGAAAGTTTAACGATTTTCTTATTTTTCTTAACTCACACTCGGAAATATATAGGTAAATTAAAATAAAATATAAACATTTAGATATCACTATTTACAGTAAACCAATCCTTTTGAGTTTGAACCTTGACAGTTGTGTGTGAGTTGTCATAAATATGACATTGATAAATAATGTCAATGTCAAAAAACTAAAAGTATTTTGACACATATTTTTTTACTAAAATTTAATGGCTTATGGTTAGCCGTCCAGCTATTATTTCAACCACTCCACGTTCTTGTTATTTCCAATGAGGCGTTTTCTTATTTTTTTAATTTGATTGTCAAACAGTTTCCATTTTAGTAACTAGATGGCGTATGGGTAGACAATTATCGGTAATACCAGGGATACCATCAATA
The DNA here is from genome assembly GCA_905404155.3 of Plebejus argus. Lineage (NCBI taxonomy): Eukaryota > Metazoa > Arthropoda > Insecta > Lepidoptera > Lycaenidae > Plebejus > Plebejus argus. The sequence goes on along the minus strand of FR989929.1, from coordinate 13,295,160 downwards.
ATTGCTACAAAACTGGGCAAAAGAATGTAAAACTTGATACATTTCAATTTGATAAAAACGCAATAATATTCCAATGAATAGGATAATACAGTTATTATAACGATGTTTTAGTTATAACTCACGGAAGAAATAGCCCTATTTACCGATATTCACACCAAATGTCACAGGAATTATACATTTAGGTTTTGACAACAACTTGCCTGCACTTCTGCAAGATAACGGATATTTAATGGCTGATATTTTACCAATAATGAACATCAAAAACCCTAATAACACAATTTGGGAAAAAATAATAAAAACCACACCAACAATAAAAAGTAGAAGAAGTTTGAATATGACATGCCCGCCAAAACTCTTTCAGTTGGAGTTTTGCCGGGAATGTGAAAGAGTGATGTTGTGATTTTGTATTATTTTCCTAAAATTGTGTTAAGTTGGGTTTTTAATGTGTAATATTGGTAGAATATTAACCATTAGATATTCTTTATCGTGCACAAGTGTAGGAAAGTGATGCATTATCCAGAAACGTGCGATTTTGTGTTCCCTCCAAAACTCCATTGAAAGTTTCAGTAAAGCGTCTACCACTTTACTGAAACGACCGACTTGACTCCTTGACTGTATTAACTTGTACTTAGACTATGACTAGACTCATGACCTGACGATATTACATGAAAACGATGCTGAAAATTATTATAGGAGGAATACGGTTTTCCCGCCATATTCCTTACCTTTTTACCTTGTCTGTGGCACAACATACACATACTTTGTGTCAAGTTGCCAAAAACGAAAAAGAAAGAAAAGAAACTCTTTCAGTTGTCAGTTTTCAGTTTGACAAGTATTCAATAATGTTAGCGTGTTCCTAAGCCGTTACCAGTATACTGGCCTAATCGCTTAGGCCAATGATCGCTTAGGCGTATGCTCTTCGTGAAATTTAAACTAGAGAGACGAAGCAAAAAACATAGTAATATATGAAAATGTATAAATACATACAGTTTTATGTTAATATTATGCTAATGAAAACTAGGTTTAAGATATTTTGATTTATGTCACACTTGGCAGTACACTGATATTTTTTGGAAACACAACCCATATGTAGTCAGTGGTGCCAACCTGCAGATAATTTCAGATCGGTAGGGAACCAATAGAAAATCTAGAAGTGTCTATCATCGCGCCATCTGGTGGAGATTAGAAAAAGAAAACAACCCATTCCACGTGTTTAAAAATTACGTCTTATTCGTTTCACCAATAAGTAATAACACACTCGTAATAATTACCAAGCTTCCAAGCTTTTGTGTGCTTAGTTTATTCTGAGATGATCTATGCTAAATTCTATACAATATTAACTTTAAACACCGAATACACGGTCGTCAGCTGACGTCAATAGCAAAAAATAGTACCTATGCGCGTTGCCAGCCACACTATTGTCAACGTGTTGTCAAAATATGTCAACCACAGTTTTTCATAGATTTTGCGTGTATACGCCCTTTTGTTATAAGATTTTATGTACAAAATAATAAACCAACGGCTTGAAGTTTCTGTTATATCCACGCCACGCGTCACGCGTGTACCTGTGAAGTATAAGGATTTAAGGATATATTATACAGTTGTAGTGGAGATTGTTAACTGAATCTATTATTAGACAAAAAAAAACAAATAAACCACCACTTATCAAAAGTTTATTCACTGGTTTACACAAATATCATATTAAACCAAAAAATTATAACAAAAAATTATAGCAAAAAATAATAAATACATCTGAAACTACCAGCGGGCCCCGGTCAAGTCTAACCCAAAGATGGTGACCGTGAAAAATTGTGACACCTTTTTAAAATTGACGTGGGCGCGTTCTGTTACACAGTCTGTTTCTGACTCCTGAGTCCTGACTTACGTAGTAACTAATATCTGATCTGTGGTGATGACCCTCAGTCCTGAGTCCTGACTCTTAACTCTTGAGTCAGCTGCAGGCAGGGCTTCAAATATCGTTATTTTTTCATAACGTTACTGCTTCAAGGGCAAAGATAAAGTTATAAAAATTTTGCCGATACTAGAAATAACGGTAAAATTAGATATTAATAACGGTAAAATATGTCATACTATAACGATATTTTTTCGTTATGTTACTAGATAACGTTAAAAAATTACCGTTATCTGGCTACCATTATGAAAATAACGGTACGTAACGATATTTTTCCTGCTATTCGATAACGTTATGAAGCCCTGGCTGCAGGCTAAAGTATCTGATACGAGGTTGACATTGACAACGGCGGTTGGCAACTGAAGTTTACAACAATGTAGACGGTTGTTTGAATTACCCAATTTGGTTTGACCTTTAAACCCCCTTGGTAGCGAGGCCTGCGTTGGCACTTAGGTACGAGTATTTTCAGTTCAAAGTTGAAAACCGTCCCTATTCATCCAGTTTTACGGTACCAGAATATTGTTTTCCCGCCATTATTTGACACTGGCCATGATTTTATAGCCGGAGTGCCATAATAAAAAAAATGTTTGTGACATTGACAATGCTTCACATTTTAAACGTCAAACAAACGTCAAATATGTCCTCTTGACTCTTGTGTGTTCGAACTTCGAGGCTAGATTATTGAAACTTAAATAGAAAACTTTTAATTTCATTATAATATTATCTAGCTTTTTCGAGATGTACATCCAAATACTATTTTTAATAGTTGTATGACAAATGTAATTTACTTTCACGAAATGGATGGTGCATCAATGAATCAATATGAGAAGCAACTTTATAGTGTGTTTAAAACTTTCGACGTAGATAATGATGAAGCCCTAGACAGGTCAGCTGTTCTTGAACTTTGTGATACGTTGCAGCTTGAAAACCGAGGTACCACCTTAGTCGACTCACTATTTGAGAAAAAGACAGATCGTGTAACTTTCGCTCAATTTCGGAACGGACTGCTGTCCGTTCTTGGCAGCGAAACCCCAACAAAATCAGATCAATTTGAATCTTCAACAAACATTACGTCTGCAATTTCAAGCCAAGTATCACCTACCCACAGCGACGAAGATTCGTCAGGCCGAGAAGTAGCACCAAAGTTTGTCTTTGGGTCAAAAAAATATGGTCGAAAATCTCGACCACAACGTACCACTTCCGAAGAACCGCCGCGGCATAGAGGATCCTCAGAATCGAGACTGTGTGAGCGAACAAAACAACGCATGAAATGTAAACGAAGTTCTTCTGCTATGGAGAACAGAGCTAGTTGTTATTTAAATGAAGAAACACTAGATCTTGACCATAACAAAAGAGTAGATAGGCAACATGCTTTATCTCTCTGCCACAGATTAAATATGACCAGTGTAGAACAGAATTTAATTGACCGCATATTTGAATCATCTTCCACTGATGAATTGACAATTGGAGAATTCTTTGATAAGTTAAATTCAAGTCTAACAACATCAATTGTTTCACTTAATGAAAATGAAATGGACACTAGTAATACTGATGGCAGCTTAATACCAGTTGATACTATTGTAGAGGCCTGGGAACAGGCTGGAGTACAGAAGCCAAGAAGATTGCTATTTGAGCTTGGCTTCGTAGCTACTGCAGTTCAACCAGTCGAGTTAGAACAAGCTCTTGATCATGAACTGCGTGCCCTAAACATATCTTCTGATATGCAAAATGCATATTCAATTTTACTTGCAGCAGCAAACAGCCTTGCCTGCCTTCGCTTGGATATTATGAGGCAACAATACGGAATTGTCAAAGCTGAAAGAGACAAACTCCATATAGACCTAGGTGAAGCTAACAGGAGAGCTAGAATGCTGGCACAAGATGTTGATGAAAACCATGCTCGTATAGAGGAGGAGCTCAAAACAAGTCTAAAGTTGATGGAATCAAAACACGCTGAAGCAATCAAAATGTTGTCAGTGGAGGTTTCCTCTGAAAAGGAAAAGGCAGCATCAGCAAAAAAAGTCCTTGCTGAAGAACTAGCAAAGCGTACTGAAATAGAATCACGGTTGCAAATGGAAATAGAAAGTCTACATAGCCGCAATGAAGAACTACAGGTAAGGCATTATTAACACACTAATCACACTAATTATATGCAATAACACATTTACAATATTACTTTAAAAAACATTGAAGTATTATTATTTATTTTTTTAATTCAGGAAAAGGTAAGAGTTGCTGAATCTCGTGCAAATCAAGCCGAGAAGGATAAAACTCGTTTAGTGGCAGATATACGGCAGGCTGAAGAAAATGGGGCAGCAGCTGTAGAACGCGAACGGGCATCGTCAGAAGAACTAGCAATCCGCTTGCATGAATTAAGGCTGGAAAACCAAAGGCTGCGTGATATCAATGATGAGTTGAATGCAGAGTTGGAAAACCCAAGTAAAATAAAGAGTAGTGGATGTGGAATTGTCTCAACATCATGGCTAGATGAATCAGGTCTAAATGACATTCCAGTTTCGCCAAAGAACTCTATTGATGTAGAGGTAGGTACTTATATTTTTATGGCAGTACATAATATGGAAGTACAAATCTAAAAATATGTGTTATTATAATATGTCATAATGGCTTTATTTTTTTAGGTTAACAACCCTGTACGATTTGCTATCGACCAGGTATTTGACCCCAGTACATTCATAACCAAGCTACTCGACACTATTGAGAGTATACACAAAATACCTTTGTTAAGGAATGGATCATGTCACTTTTGTGTCCTAAGAAACAACAGTATTCTCAATCTCCTTGATACACTAAGGGAGTTGAGTAAAAAACCAGTTTCTGAATGGTTAACAACTGAGAAAATTAATACAAGGACAGAAGTAGCTCTGCAGACTGAATCAGCAGTAACAGAAGATGCACTGAAAATTGATTTGTCGGAGGTTTCTCAACAACATGAAATTGAAAAACAGAACTTAACGGCTGTGATCAAGTAATTTCTGTATTATGTTTGTGACATTTTATTAATTTCATTAATTTAAATTAGTATATTTTGATACATTAATTTCGATGAGTTTGTAAATGCCATGGTGACATTTTTTTCAGAGAACTCGAGACAAGCCTGGAACAAATGAGGACAGAGTATGAGAAATGTGAGGAGTATTGGAGCAACAAGATAGAGGAGGAGCGAACCGCACACGTGGAGGAGCAGAAAGCTGGGGATGAACGTCTAGCGGAGCTGTGTCGAGAGATCGCTGACTATGAGCATCAGTTCGCGCGACTACCTCCCATCGACGAGCGAGCTAACCTGGAGCTGCAGGTGGCCGAGCTCGAGCAGGAGGTAGCCGACTACCGGGCTGAACGCGACGCTGAAGTAGCCGCCAAGGTCAGTACATCTACACTACTATTATAAAGAGGAAAGATTTGATTTTTTGTTTGTTTGTTTGTTTGTTTGTTTGTTTGAGTCGAATAGGCTCCGAAACTACTGGACCGATTTGAAAAATTCTTTCGCTATTGGAATCTTACATTATTTCTGCTGAACATAGGCTACATTTTATTTTGGAAAAAAGTAGGGTTCCGTAAGATATTTGAGTTTTTCGGACGCAAGGTGTAAAAAATCAGCTAGAAAAGTTACTTATTTTGCGTACGCTGCCTAAACTATAAAAGATAGAACCATAAAATGTTCTAAGTAATTGTAGATCTTATAAATATCTACAAAAAAGTCCGCGACACACTATACCTATCTATGTCGAGTGAGGCACAATAACCATTTATTTATTTAAAAATCCTGAATTTTTTTTGGACTACATTAAAACGGATATATTTTACTCACGCTATTAATCCTTATCAAAATAAATTCTTTTATCACTAAGTACAGTTTATGTAGATAGTATTTGGTCTTTAAATGATTAAAATTGGACGTTTGGTTTTGAAATTATGGCGAAATTAAAATATTACGATAGTGGGCGTCACCAAAGCGCGTGCGGGGAAGACAATATTCTGTTGTAGAAATGAAAATTCTGTATTTAGAAGATATGAAATGACACCCGAAATTACACCTTTGTCATTACATCGCTATAGAAGCCAAAAATGTGGTTAGTTTTTAGTCTGTCTGTCTGTCTGTCACTCTTTCTGTCTGTATGTTTGTTCCAGAATCACACGAAAAATACTGATCCGATTTGAATGTGGTTTTCGCAGATATATTTATCTTCTTCCAACCTAACATATGGTGTATAAAAATTTTTCCCCCCACCCCTCTAAGGGGACAAAAGAGGGGGTCAGATTTTGTATCAAACTTTTTCTTTAACACGAAAACTACTGATCCGTTTTGCATACGGTTTTCACAGATATATTATATTTGTCTTCTTCCAACTCAACATCTGGTGTATAAAAATCCTCCCCCCCTCCCCTCTCAACCCTCTCTGGGGACCAAAGAGGGGTCAGATTTTGTATACAACTTTTTTCTTTAGTGGACTTACTTCATATTAGGTATTAACTGTGTTTTTCAACTTAACATCTGGTGTATGACCTTCCCCCCCCACACCCTCTTAGGGGACAAAAGAGGGGGTAAAACATGTATCAACTGATGATGTAGAAAATATACTTTAAATGGCAAAACAACGTTTGCCGGGACAGCTAGTAGTACATACACAGTGTAATTATCTCACTCTATAATTAGACCGAGTTCACATTGATCTGATGCGTAGCGTCGAAACAAAATAACATAATATTGTCTGCCACATCCCCACATTGATGCGTGTTAACACAATATTATCTAACCTCTTCTAAAGTTATGGAGGCGACTTCTTGCATTGTCTACATACAATATTATATAATATATAGCATTTTATTATGTTTGTACTACTTTGTAGTAGAAACTTTCTTTATATAAATATTAATAAAATATTTATGTCTCAGTCTCTCAGATTACCTAATACATATTTTGGTAAAACGATATTGTCGCTGCAGATGCGACGCAACGGAGCAAGGTCGCTCTTACAATAAGAAATGGAAATATCTCATTGAATAACAAAAGCGTATTGACAAATTAGATTTTTATAATTTTCAGGACGAAGAGCTTAAGGCACTGAAGAGTAAGGTAGAGGAACTAGAGCGGTCGTTATCTAGCCGGCCCGCGCCCGCGCCCGCGCCCGCGCGCCCCGCGCCGCCGCCGCGCCCGCCAATGCTGCGGTGCGCGGAGCTAGAGGGACAGCTGCGGCGGCAGGCACAGGACACGCAGCAGGTGTGTAGGGGGTATAGGTGCTATAAATTAAATATAGAATTTATGTCGATGGTCGGATACCTCGGATATCGTAAATATACGATAATATTATGTACAAAAGTTAAACAACGCGGGCTACTTATTATAACAAAAATACTCTGCATATCCTTACTAATGTTATAAATGCCAAAATATGTCTGTACCTTTTAACCCTCAGGCAATTTTGATAAAATTATACTGATAGCCTGGAAAGAATAGAAGATAGTCTTCTAAGAAACTTTTAGTATAGTTACATACACATAATATTTTTCTTTTTATTCAGACGATAGCGGGTTGCCAGTGTGCGGGCGCGTGCGGGTGGGCGTTGCGTGCGCGCGCAGTGCGGGCGGAGCGTGCGGCGCAGCGCCTGCACGCGCGACTCGCCGCCACGGACCTCATTGTGAAGGATCTATTCATCGAAAACTGCCGCCTGGCGCACCGACCACACCGCCTTTGACCCGCCATGATACCCCTGCGAATCACCGCCATGTGAGGTAACACTTTTTGAATAATACTCCAGTATGTATATTACATTAAAGCCAAGCGTGCGAAAATGTATCGTGTCGCTTGTAGTTTTGCAGGATATTTATTCCGTCAAATTATATTTATTACGATTCTCAAAGGCCTGTATATTTAAATACTAATAACAAGGCATAATATGAGAAAATATAGGAGAAAAAAACCGTAAAAATGGCATTTTTCATAGTTTTTATACATGACATACTAATAATGTATGTCAATAGATTGCACGAACGAAAGGAACAGCAGTTTGTTAACAGAAAGTTAATAAATTTTGCAACACGCTATACTAAATTGTATTGATTTTATAACACGACAAAATTGTAATAATGACTGAATCAAGTTCAAGACTGATTGTATCAATTTGTTGATTGGAGACACATTCTATTTATTCATTGAACTATAAAATATGATATGTTAAAACGATTAAATGACTAATTAACGATAACGGTACCAGCATAGGATATTAAAATACTCTATATTTAATAATATTTCATAGCATAGCACTTATTGTTTGTTGATGTGATATGGCTTGACATAGCTTAACAGCTTATCCTTTAGAGTTTAGAGTCTCTAGACTCTAGACTCTAGAGTCAAGCGTCTAGAGCAGGGGTTCCCAATCTTTTTCAGTCTGTGGCGCAGTTACACGTTCAATATTTTGTCACGGCGCGGCGCCCTTCTTTACCTAGCTATTACAAAAAGATACACAAATAAACACCTTTAACGATAACTTCAGTAAGGTTAAGCAAGTAAATAATAATAATTAAATATTTAATCATCTGCTTGCGTTGAATAATTCATATTAAAATTTTATTTTATAATAAGTATTTGTGATTTTGTGGTTTAGGATAATGATGGTGGATTGACTCACGACGCCTCTCTTTCCTTTCCGCGGCGCACAGTTTGGGGACCCCTGGTCTAGAGATGACATTAAACACTTTCAGTCTGTCAAAATATACTGTAGAGCTATTACGCGTCAACATGCAAATGTGCTAAAGGAAAGTGATATTCTAAACATTGAAATAGTAAACAGTACCATGTTCAGTTTCTGTCATATTCCTAGTCAAACGCTTGCATCGATGATCCCCAAAACTATTGTTAAATTGACTTTTCAATTTAGCTCATTATAATATTAAGACTGTATTTAGTTAGGATGAACATAGTAAGTGTTTGAATACAATGATTTATAATCTGTGCCCACAAGAAAGAAAGAAGTGGTGTACAATATAGGACTAGACTAGAGTACATAATATATCTGAAATGTCTAAAACACCTTTAAGTTTTTGAAACACATATAAGTGCAGTCATTTAAGGATTTCATAGGTACTGTTTTTCATTTAAGATAGATCCAATTGAGTAGACGTAGTGATCCTATTTAAACTCTTGTGAAATATTGAAAATGTAAAATTTATGTTTACCATAATACAGACGTCATGATCTATAATGATATTATGTCGGATTCAATCCTGTACAAGTGCCTTTCATTACTATAAAACTAATTATGTATATCGATACAATTATTATACTCTTTCATATTATCCTAAGTTATTATTGTATATTATGCGAGCATGGTCACGTGTGTTAAAAGGTGTTCAACGAATATTCCATGTTTTTGTTATTTTGCATTTAAAAGTCCTATCATTTATTAACTCAATATTGTTATAAGGCAATTCTAAATGGAATATTTTTTATTTGAGGAAATTTTTCCAATGTTTCAATTACGCTACTTGCGATTACTTTACTAAAAGTTAAAACTACTTCAGTACTTAGTCTTAACTAATTTGGGAATGTTATTGTTATAGTTTGAAAAGTATAATATTATTAGTACCCGTGTGTAAACCCCGTGTATGCTGTAGGCTAGTCCAATAATACACGAGCCAAGTTCGAGTTGTATTGTATTACCATTTGCAAACCCATACGTTAGTCGTCATATTCACTAAAATAGGTAGGCGTTAAATTGCCATTACTGTCAATATAAAAGATGTGTTCGATGCAGTCTCTTTGTTCAAATAGCAAACCCATTAAACGCCTAGCACGTTCATTAAAATGGAAATTTCGTTTCTGTGGAAATTGCTCTACCTAATTTTACCAAATCGTTTTAATATTATGTATTTATTACGCTGTATATGATTAAACAATATTTTCAATTATTTTGGCTAGTTATTAGCTGAAAATATTAGGCCTATATCTATTTTAGTGAGTGTGACTGTACAGTGAACTTGTATAGACTGTAGATACCTCTAAGGCTCTAAACACACTAGGCTGAATTACGCCGACGTAAATTCCGCCGCGTTTACGCCGCGCAATGTCAAACGCATACAAAATACGGACGGAACGCGACGGAATAGTGTGTCGCGTCTCGCGTTCCGCCCGTATTTTGTATGGGTTTGAAACGCGGCGTAAACGCGGCGGAATTTACGTCGGTGTAATCCAGCCTAGTGTGTATAGAGCCTAAGTCTAGATAGTGTAGTTGTGGAATTCTAGGTTGATTCGTATTGCGTATAGTGTAGATTTGTAGATGTTAGATGTTTTCTCTCAGCACACAAGATACACCTGTTTTGTGTTGCACTGCAAGAGTTCTGTATTAAGTAGAATAATCAAATCGTTTGAGTTCTCATCCATTAATTATAATAGAGGTCTAGAGCTTCAAATGCGCGTAATTCATTTATCATCGTAACCTAGTCTATAAAGTCTGCCAAAATGTATCGGCAAAAATTTGATATATTTTACATCGATTTTGCCTTGCAATATCAACTGATCCTGATCGGCTTGATAAAAAATTAAGATATTAGAAATCTTGATTTAACAAATCGCTTAATGAGCTTGTGCTTGGCCTACGAAATATTAGGGTTTATTCTCGACGTACGACGTAAAAATAAATTAATACTAGACCAATATTGGTGATTTCTTGCCTCAGTAGGTAATGCTTGCTTAAGGGCCCGGGGTACCCTCGAAATTTTCATACATCCAAAATCATTTTCTCATACGAAAATATTTAACATGTTTGAGTTATTTTTCAGCTTAAGATAGCAATTACCTAGGGTCCTGAACAAATTTTTTTTACAAAATATTTAAATACTAAAAAAAAAATTTTGTGTTTAAATATTTTTTAGTAAATTTACTACTAAATATTTAAACATAAAAAAATAGACAAAAACACCAAAAAATATATAAATAAATAGTAAATTTACTACAAAATATTTAAACTTTAAACTTTAAAAAAATTGTTCAGGACCCTAGGTAATTACTATCATAAGCTGAAAAATAACTCAAACATGTTAGATATTTTCGTATGAGAAAATGATTTTGGTATTAAGAATGTATGAAAATTTCGAGGGTACCCCGGCCTCTTAATGTATTTACATAATATGTCTCAGCCATCTAGTTGAAATTTTGATTTTGTAACATCTTTGCTTTCTACGAATAAACTGCTAAAATCATAAACTGCCTAGGCGTCGAATTAGATGACCAAAATAATAAGATGGCTGCGACAATATTCCACTTTTAAAAATCGGCTGCTATGTCTAGACTCTAGACATAAGTTATTATGTTTTTGTTATACTTAAAAATTAGTGATATAAATAATACTTACGTATTTGATTGTCCACGTTAGATAGACACCAATTCTTAACTATTGTACAAAAGTCAAAACATAGTGCTATTGTTCAATGTTTCAGCGACCGGCACATTTAATTAATCAACTGATTAATTAATAAGTGTTACTTGTGAATTGAAGACAATATTTGTTATTTACATATCATTAATGTTTACATCTTATTGTTCATTGTATCCCGTCAGTTCTGTAGTTAGTGTTATGTGAGAAAAGTAGAGATTTCTGAAATGTTAAGCTGTTATAGAATTTAAATTTATTTTCTGCAGGAGTTTTCTGTAAATCTAAGTACCCCTATTGTACCATCGAGGAATTTGATTCCTACGCAGTTGACAGACCTACGTCGTTTGGTTGGCTTATGTCAAATCAATGTTAGCTGTGTTCGGTCGGATGAGTTCAAACTCATAAACTCGTTCAACTTAACGCGACCAAATTACTTACCGTCTGCCTAGGAATCAACTTCTCTGATAGTACTACTATCAGAGAAATTGATTTATAGGAAGATGATCTATATAATGTGGGCGAGTTATGTTAAACCCAGCTGACAGAATACCAGATAAACAACATTTTGGCACAACCCGACCAAAGTATGGAGGTGCATAACTGCCTATGAATCAATTCCCTGGTGGTACTTTTCGTAAAAACTAAAAACCCGTTTAAATATTTCTTTTTTGTTAAAAACCTGTACTATTCACCGTTATTTGTTGGTGGTGTGTGTCATGTGTGATATGTTTATTGTTTGGGTTATGAGTTATAACTTATAACACGTAAGTGTGCCCCAACGCCAGACTGTCTGATTGGGGCCAGATACCTAATTGGCCTCGCGCCCACTATTGTGATTTAAAATTATATAAATGTACATTTAAACTTGTAATTAATAAAATGTTGATCTTATTTTGTATTGTTAGTTAAACCGCCCAATCTTTCCTTTTGTAAATTGTCTAGTACTCTAGTCATTAGGTTTACTAGACTATTCGTTATGTACCTACAGTACGAATTACGATAATATTATTTTAATTATTCAATTAAGTCTTATAATATTAATGGTGGTGGAGTCTTATAATATTAACGTCGGAATTGCAACGTGACAAAGAGGAAAAGAGACGGGAAGGAAAGGATAAAAAACAGTCGATGTGGTAGACAAAACAATAGTATTATGTATTTTGTGTAACAAAGTATTTTACAATTCACAGAACCTTAGCTGTAGTAATATAGATATAGAATATACAGACTATCAAGAGCATTCAATGACACGCTTAAAACACAATAGCAGCTATATCAAATGCAAAATATGGATTTTTTATATCTAGCTTCTACATTTTGATATTTTTAAATAGCTAGACATTGACATCAATAATAATCTGAGAACTAATTTGTACGTATGTGTGACCTTTTTAAAAGTTTCATATTAAAAAGTTTTTTTTTGTTCCAAATACATACTCTATCACGCATCATTTACTATTTCTTATGCTGTCTACACACCAAGGCCGGCGGACTCATTTTGAAACAAGCTTTGTCAAAATTATTTCAAAATGCCGCCGCGGCCGGCCGCAACCCGGCGGGTTATGCCGCCGGACCGGCGGCTTTGGTGTGTCGACGGCTTTACAGGATACAAATTATTGTTATAACTCGATATGCCAAATACTATACATTTTTATCGTTGGTAAGTAAATACATAAGTACCTACATAATTTATATTCATAAGTGCGTTAAGCCGATATCCTTTTCTATTTAATAATTCTGATATTTTTTTGGAAATACTTTTTAAGGACCGTTTCGATCACCCTAAGACATTCCCACTGCTGCTGACTGCTGTGCATCCAGTATCAACAGTGCTAACCAGCTAACCTTTTCAGGGATTTCTATACCCACAATTTAATTTGTAACACCGTCTGCAGCTGCTGAATTTAAGATTAGAACAGTTGCCGCTCTCCTATACTGATATTATACTGGCTGGCATCTTGGAACAACTCCAGCGATTGGCTTCGGCCATCTCACTCCCATAACTGGCACTATACGGGTACTAGAGTGTCTGTCACTAGGCTCACAGGTACATGCCGTTGACGAGGTAGTCGGAGTCCATGGCGAGACGCGGGCGGCCGCGGCGGCGGCGCGAGGCGCGTGCTCTACACGCTAGTAGACCGCCCAACGCGGCTGTCATCAGAGTACCTGGTGGATGAGATTGTGCTCAGAGTAATATTCCTTGTGGCTAGTGTCTACAATGCAGACTAGAAGTTCCTTTAGTTATAGGAGCCGATGCTGTAGGAACTAGAACTTTGTATTTCGAATCAGCTTCACTTTTATTGATAGAATTCATATCGTGATTTTTAATCTCGTTGTTCACTACTGTTATTGGGAGTGCTAAGATCTGTGGCTAAGATCGTTGGTGATACTGTTAAAAGGGACTGGACAGCCTTGCAAGATTCCTATTATATTCTGGATAAGGTTATATTCTGAAGTAATTTAGCTGCATTTGTAAAATGTACCTAGTACTAGTAGCAGCACAGCAGCGGGCGAGTGCTCGCTGAGTCCGTCGTGCTCGTCCGTGAAGTGCTCGTGAACCTTCGCCTCCGCTCGGGGCGGCTCGGCCGGCCGCGACACCTTGTTGGTATCGGCCATCTGAAAAAAAAAATCTGTTAGGCGATACCTATCTCTATGAACAGAAAGTCATCATCTATAATATGAAATAGATGAAGAATGTTATAATATAACATTACTTACGATTTCTTTCAAAACTTTTTTCTTAGTAGCGTTTTCTATGGGCACGGGTTTGTGCACTTCTGGAGGTTGTATGTTCTGCGGGGGTGCCGGTGGTGCGGGCCGGGGCGGCTCAGTGGCGTACTCAATGTGCTGAGTCTTGGGCGCTAGCTCGAAGCCCTTCTTGGGGCTGTCCCTCAGAGTTTGTTGCTGACTCGAGTAGACCATCGGCAGTTCGGGCATCGCTTTTGGCGGCAGATAGAGCGACATATCCTGGAACCAGATAAGTATGACACTTTTATAACAGTTCTAATTAACAATTAGTAATTATTTGTAAATACTTTTAAACGTAAGTCTAGCTATTCGATGCCTGACATTAGTTCGGTAACTATATAGCCCGGCGAGCGGACTGCGGAACAGCCGCACGGGTGGTTGTTATACCTACTGTGAACAGCCGCGCCGTAGGAACCTTTTACGGACTACAATCTGACATCTGAAATATGAAAGCTCAAAACAAGAAAAATTCCAAGATGTCTCACCGGTTCAGGCCTCGGCTGGGGCACAGGCCAGGCCCGGCGCGACTCCACCTCGGGCCAGTCCATGCGTCCGCGGCCGTAGTTGTCCCACACGCGGTCATCCATGCCGTCGTTAGCTGCTGCAACATTAACAAATGAGAGATATATTAAAAAGGTAGAACTACTGCTATTACTATGTATTATTAAAGCAACTCCTTTGGGTGTGACGTAGAAATTAGAAAAGAACTCTTACTCAAATCTTAAATTTTCTTTAGTATAATTTTTGCTTATACCTATCACTTTTTCACTTCTTTAAGTGCCTCCTCTGGATGTAGAGGTTTCTCTTTTTAACACGAGTTTTATGGTCAATTCTGTATTACGTTACCTTGTGGCACGTGCGCTTGCTGCCACGAGCGATGAGGCCAGGGGCCGTTGGGAGAGGGAGGTTCGAAGGCGCTCTCCTGCACCAGACCTCCAGTGTGGCTGAAGATATGTGAGCCGCTTACACCACCGTTGTTTCCTAGAAATAATTAAGCATATAATTAAGCACATTAACACAATAATTAAACACATTATAGGAATAGCTGAGAATTGGAATATCATGAGGAAGGTAAAACTAGACAGTTTTAAGTTCTGTTCTGTCTTCAAAAAAGGTTTTATTCAAACATGTTTTTATCTGAAAAGGTTTTGTTCTAGCTTTTAGAAGCCTAGCTATAATTCTCACTTACCAGCATTATAGCGGTATGGCGGCTGCGCCTGCGTCAGTCGGTGCGGCCAGATCTCTGAAGCCGAATCCTCACCGCTCTCCTGAGCAGCAACCTGCATCTGCATCGTAGAGTGACTTATGTATTATTTTCTGGCGTGGGACGTAGGTAAGTCCAAATGCTCTATGAAGTGAATGTTCCACCACGTTTCTGTCGCAAGAAAGATGTCTGCTAAGTTCTAAAGCCTAAAGGA
This sequence comes from Plebejus argus, assembly GCA_905404155.3. Classification (NCBI taxonomy): domain Eukaryota; kingdom Metazoa; phylum Arthropoda; class Insecta; order Lepidoptera; family Lycaenidae; genus Plebejus; species Plebejus argus. The sequence continues at coordinate 13,279,696 of FR989929.1, read as the reverse complement.
CTCTATAACCTTACTTTATCCTTTCAGCCAGTTTCAGCCTTACCAGCTGTAAACCTGTACCTATCTAACGCAATGCTTATTCAACCTACGTTTATTTCCCTGATTTAGGATATGTGTATTGAAAGCTGAGTATATAATAATAACTCCCACACCGGTTTCGGTGACTTTGGCCGGTTTACTTAATTGAAACCAGGCCAGTTATGCAGGAGTAATTTTAAAGTACCCAAGTGTGACCGCAGTTAGCAGTACACAATTGAGCACTCTCTATTCCTCTACTCTCGTAACCCAGTGGGACGGACGAAACGACCGACACGACTGGCGAGAGATCAGACGCAGGACCGACTTTTTACATAGAATCATCTTAAGTACTTGTCAGACAATCAGGTGATCATAGCCTGCATTATCCTAACCAAACTTGGAAATAACATGTTTCCAACACGGGAATTGAATCCACTACCTCCGAGTCAAGATTCGAGCCACGCTCTAAGCCACTGGAGTCTGGACAAAAGAGGCGGACTGCCAAAGCTGAATGTTACACACCTGCGGCTGCACAACTGGCGGTGGCGGTGGCTGCGTCGGCTGCGTGTGCGGCGCTGGCGGCGGCGGGCGCGTCGGCGGAGCGGGGCAGCCCAGTTCGGGCGCCTCGTCGCTGCCGTCAGCGCACTGCGGCACGCCGTCGCACGCGTTGTACACCGCTATGCACTCGCCGCCGTGACGACACTCGAATTGGTAGCGGCTGCACCGACCTACACATTCGGTACCAGTTTTAGATAAAGGAACCATAAGATCTTTGGCTGAAAAATGTAGTCAACCCTCGACGTACAAAGGGAAGACACACAAGTGACACAGCACACTGATGCCAGTCAGTTGGTAATCAGAAAACCTTTATATTGTCTTAATTTTGACAGCATATTTCTCTCCCTATGACTGAACAGGCTGATCTGCTGTTGTCCCAAAGACAAAGAAATTTCCCTGACATAATCAGGTAAAAATTGTGACTCATCATTTTCTGTCCCACCAGCATTACAGATAATTAAGAGGAGATTTATCTTGTGCAAACAGTCATTAAGGCTTGAAGTGGCACAGAACATTATCTTGGCTTACAAGTCATCGGTGGGTCGTTAGCCCGGAGGCTTTGTCCGCGGTCCGCTGACGCACGGGTCACGCTGACTCACCGGCCCCTTCCCATCAACTCGCTATCAACTGATCTGAATATTTCACATTCTTTTTTCATTTGCATATTTTAGAAAGCTTAACTAAACACTTCGCGTTTACGATAGTGATGTTTCACTTTCGTCGATTGAAAAACATAACTTTAACATATTGTAGAATGTAGAGTTTGAGTAAAGTCAACATTTTTAAAGAAACTTGGATTTGTCTTCATTTATTAAACTTCTCTGCCGTCTGCAGTCATCGTCCATCGGTAATATTAATGTAGGCATTACTTCCAATTATTATTGACATAGCGGTATATTTTCTGATCTCTATAGTTTTATTGGCAGGCTTCTTCTCTATAGTTTTATCGGCAGGTTCATTGTTTGCTTGATCGTAAATTCTACAGTCAGTTGACTCGGGAGCTTTGGGTGATAGGAGTTCGAACATACTTGGCTGCTGCTGTGGCTGCGGCGGCGGTGGCGCGGGCGGCTCGACCGGGCGCGGCGGCCGCTCCGTACTGCGAGTGGTCGTCACAGTGGTCGCCACCGTCGTGGTAGTGTGACTTCTGGAAACGTCACCAGAATCATACAATATTAGATTTGGTATCTATATGCAACGCATTAATTTGGAGGGTCCTAAAGGGATGTAGACTCTACATATTTATATCACAGGATAAGAGAGAGCTTTGTAATGTAGTGATATAGTAATTTTTTATTGTTTTTAATTTTAATTAATTAAACTGTCTTCTTTTTCCATTTCAAAACCTTGAGTCACGGCTACCAAGAAGTAATTTGAAATGGTTGGAAGAGCAGGTTTCAGATAAGTGCTACGCCAGTTTTTAATTGGTATTTATTACTTTATTGCACAAATTCGCTATTCTTTGAAAATACGTCAGCTTTTATATCGAGGGTGGGCAGCGAAGCGTAGAGCTAGACCTAACTAATAGTTATTACCGAGTCGTTCTTGGTAATAGGTATGTATGTGTGAATAACCGGGTTCGATCGATGGGCGCAGGACAGCTGCCGTATTTTGTGTAACGCCTAGGTACTTTATATTACATTATGTGTAATTTCACTTAGCTTGAAAATATAAAATATTGAACTAACGTAAAAAGGCACCGTTAGTTGAGTCGAATTTTGTCATTGTTGATATTTGAATGCCGTTTGATGTAGGTCAGTTATGTCCGCAGTTCGCACGCCACAAACTACACAAACATCGACATCGACCGATTTCGTAGGCTTTGTTTAGTAGTAACGGACGTACACCGTAAATAATTATTATTGATGTTAAAACGACATTAAATTAAAAGGAACTCGCCAATATAATAAAATCTCTAATTTAGCCCAGGGATCGAACTAGTAGGTAATACAAGGCCCAAGATCGTCATAATGCGACGTGGGATACCCATGCTTCGGCACGAATGGGCCGGCTCGACTGGATAAATACCACGTCCTCACAGAAAACCGGCGTGAAACAGCGCTTGCGCTGTGATTCGCCGAGTGAGTGAGTTTACCGGAGGCCCAATCCCCTACCCTATTCCCTTCCTTGCCCTCCCCTATTCCCTTCCCATCCCTACCCTCCCCTATTACCCTATTCCCTCTTAAAAGGCCGGCAACGCACCTGCAGCTCTTCTGATGCTGCGAGTGTCCACGGACGACGGAAGTTGCTTTCCATCAGGTGACCCGTTTGCTCGTTTGCCCCCTATTTCATAAAAAAATGCGTCTAAGGGCCTGTTTCACCACATCCTGATAAAGTGCCGGATAGGCTATCCACAACTTTTTTGACAGATTCTCCATACTCCAACAGCCATCTGTCAAGTTAAGTGGTGGATAGCCTATCCGGCACTTACGTATCAGGAAGTGGTGAAATTAGCCCTTAATTTATCATTAAGTATTAACATCAATATAATAATCATCATCTCTCACCGAAGGCTAGCGAGCTCTTGCTCATGATGCACCAGGCGCTCCTGGTCCTGCAGCTCGGCCAGGCGGCGGCTCAGCGCCAGCACGCCGCTGCTGAAGTTGCCGTGCGCCGTGAACTTGCAGCGGAAGTCCTCCGGCGGCCCGCAGTTGAACAGGTAGCAGCTCCCAGGACTCTGAAGTTAGCAAACAATGACTGAAGATCTCAACATGTTATGTTGGTAGTAGCACGGATTACGAAATAGTAGGAATCAGCTATGTTATTATAGTTAGTTGCTATACCTAGCTCTTCACAGGATGGTTATAGCTCTCTATGTGAGCTAGGTATGTCGTAAGTTCGTAACATATTAAGTAGTACGTGGTAGTACCTACCTAGTACGTATGGTACTTTACTTTTTACTATAGTCATTTTAATTTTTTAAAGCTTATACGAGCCATACGTACCTACTTAGCCATACGTACTACGTATTGGCGAACCGGAAATGCCTAAAATTTGACAATTATTAAGTACTATGGAATTTTCTATACACATTATAAGTATCTTAACTATTAAGTTCGAGTCGTGTTACGTGTACAATCTCGAGCGAGTAACGGGGCAAAAAGCACATACCTACATACATAACATTGCCCACCTTTTCCTCAAATACGAAGACATCACAGGAGTCGGTCTCGCAGCAGAGGCGGAGGCACTCGTGGCGGGAGCCCACGTCGAGCTCGGAGAGGTACCGGGCGCCCATACTACGCGATTCCTCCGTGCGGATGATCTTGTCTCGCTGGACGTCGAACCGCGCCGCGCAGCCCGCCGGGTCCAGCTCGCGAGCGTACGCCGCCACCCACAGCGAAACCCACCACACCCAGGAACCCATGGTCTACTAGGACGGAACTAGCACTTCCCTGATCTCGATAGAAGCAGCCTGACGACCGCGAATCGCCATCGCAACTGTGCGCGATCGATATTCGCGCATGCGCACCCCGTAGCCCGCTTATCACTGTCGCATCACTTATGCCCCTTATGCCCTATTTGATTACTGATTTAATTTTGAATAACTAACTTCTGTCCGCGGCTCTATCCGGGTGAAGTTTAATATGGCAAGTTAATAAATTACTGTCTTTAAAATTTAAAACCCATTAGGCCGTTACCTAATACCCACATTATAAATTATAGCCTGAGCTGAGTGCAATCTAAGTAAAGTTCTTGCATTATTGAAGTTTGATTTCATCAAAACAACAACTTAGGTTAAATAAATATTTCGTTAGGTACGTCTACTCGATGATTAAGTTAATCGAAAACTTAAATTTTTTGAACTTTATTGTTAACATAAAATTATTATAGTAATTATACTAAAATTTTGGTCTTTCATGGCTGCTATTTTCACAGTGACCTCTCTACAAGGAACACATACACATCCTAAAGTATTATCAATAATTCATAGTTTTGTTACACCCTGTATAGAGTATAGAGCATGACTGGTGAGACGTATCCTGGTCATTCATCATGGTCTACAGTATTATTATATTATAGTGCGAGAGCCATGGGCCGGCTCGACTGGAGAAATACCACGGTCTCACAGAAAACCGACGTGAAACAGCGCTTGCACTGTATTTCGCCGAGTGCACTCACTGTAAACTCACTAGTTTACCGAAGGCCCAATCCCTTACCCTATTCCCAACCCTTACACCCTCCCCAACCCTATTACCTCTTAAAAGGCCGGCAATGCAGGTGCGTTGCTGCAGATGCAGCTCTTCTGATGTTGCGACTGTCCACATGGACCATGGGCGACGGAAGTTGCTTTCCATCAGGTGACCCGTTTGCTCGTTTGCCCCCTTATTGTATAAAAAAATTGTTTTATTCTCATCATTCATCATTGACAGGCATTTATACAATGCTTACCTGCTTTCGTGACGACATATTATTATAAGAAGTGGGTTTAATTTGCTTCTTTCGATCTCATTAGTCATTACACAGTTACAGGTCGACCTAATAAAATAATGTTAATAAATAATAAAAATATTTTCATTAGACCATGAAAAAACAGGCCATTAGGATCTAATGTACCTATGCCTAATGAAATATTATGTACTTAGCTGGTTGGTACTTAAAATAATTACAAAATTAAATATGCATAATGCACTCGGAACATATAACTGCGGCCTCCGGGCTCCTGTTCAAACTCAACTCTAAAGTGAGTTCCCGAAATCATACAAACATCGTGTCACAAAGGACCTTCACGTCTTCCTCTTTACATCTTTAGGTACTCCCGAGTCCCATGCTGTTTTGTGGAGGATTAAAAAAATTGGTAAAATCTTTATACTATATTTAACTTTCAAATAACAACATTAAACTCTAAAATCAAGTGACTTTAATCTCTACCATAATATATATTCTGTGTCTTTACGGAAAGTGAGTGCACTTTCGTTTAAGACACTTGCAATCGACTCTTTCAAATAGTTTTTCAAACTTATCGATTTTGAGGTTCGCTTGTAGAGATGGGTAGATGTCACTATATTAGTTCAACACTTGTAACGTGCAAAAACAAAGGAATCCATCGTTTTATTCAAGTTCTGGGCGAGACGGTGTGAATGGGCGGGGTGCGCAGCCTGGGCGGGCGGCGCGGCTCGGCGCGGCAGTAGCGCGGCAGCTCGCGAGGCGCGACACAGCAGCCCTCCGCCACGCGCCATGTCGCTGTTCTTCAAATTTAGGAGCGGTGTGAGTACCATTTCTCTATCAATCATTGACATCAATCACGTACACGGTACACCTCATATCGAGCAACCGTCGACCTAATTTCGGTCGCAGCCCGCCATAATATTGACACACCCCTAATCAGATTATGTTTATGTCGCTCGCACTCACGCACATTCCTGACCCGTTTGAGGTTCATTACATTCCTTAACCTCAATGGGGCAATCATCAGGAGCTGCGGACGCCCGTATCGGACGACACGTTAGCTCGATGCAATCAGATTGTAAAATAGATTTTGTAATGCACGTGATTACATCCGACAGTAGGCAATACGATAGGTCGATAAATCAACGTCCTCTCCCTCTGAAACCCACTTCGCAGATAATATATTTCAGTTCTCGACGTCAAAACCTTGCGAAAATAATTATTCTTCGTACTATAATATCTGAACTTTCGTGGGCTATAAGCTGTGACTGCTGTGAGATAGATATAGGGTGTAAATGAGTACTTTAATGAAATAAACTACGTCTGTAACACGGTCAGCATCCACATAATGGACTGTTTAATTGTCTGTAGTTGGAGAATATGTAGATTCTCTACACTAATTTTCATTCAGTCTAGTTCAGTTTTGATTCAGTCTAGACAGCTGATGATGATGATGATGAATCTATATAATATTATATAAAAATGGATCTTCAATTTTGTTAGTAAGGCTATAACTCGATAACGGCTGAACCGATTAGGCTAATTTTAGTCTTAAATCCTTGAAGTTCAGGGAAGATTTTAAAGTGACATGAAGTTCACCGGCCCCTCTAGCATACGCCAACAAAAAAATTTTGTCTACACGTTTTCTCGATGTTTGATGGCTTTTCTCTTCATCTCTATTGACCCTAACATGACATACATTTTTTCTCGTGTAGATCTGTCGTCAAAATCTATCGACAATGTCAAAAATGATTTTGACATTATTTCGTTATCGACAAACGAGAGTGAGATATCTCGAGATTTTCTCGTTTGCGCATCTTAAGCCGGCTGGACAGCTAGTTATATAGATAAAAATTAAAAACACGCCTAGATCAAGCCAAAAAACCTTTTCAAATCTAGCTAGTCTATCTATATCTCAGCAAATCTCACAGTTTAGGAGTTGGGCATGAGCCATCTTAATAATAATATTAGTCAGGGATCCCTAGAACATTTTTTTATTACTATCAAGCTAATTTTTGTGAGTATTTTCTAGTATTAATTTTGATAAGACAAACAACAATTTTATCTGCGAAAAATCTCGAAAGTGGTAGAGCTAACAGAGATAGTAAGGATTTCATACTTTAATTTGATGGTCCTAAAATATGGAATTCTATTGGTAGGGCAATGTTAAGTATTAAATTATATAACTATAATTAACCTATACAAAAATTCATTTGGTTAGGGTTTCGTTTTAGGGTTCTATAATCAACAAAACTTGGTTGACTATGCGGAACCCTAACCATCGGATTTTTTGTATGTTGATAGCTGATAGGTTAAAAGTTATATAATTTAAGAGTAACATTGTTCTACAAATAGAACAATCCATGTTTTGGGACCATCAAAGTATGAAATCCTTTGTATCAGCTCTGTTAGCTACCACTTTCGAGATTTTTCGCAGATAAAATTTTTGTTGTTCGTCTTATCAAAATGAAGACACTCACAAAAAATTAGCATGATAGTAATAAAAAAAAATTGTTCGAGAGATCTCTGACTATAATAAATTTATATTATAAAGACTATAGCTGTCCCGGCAAACATTGTTTTTAACCGACTTCAAAAAAAGGAGGTTATCAATTCGACGCGTATGTATGTAATGTTTCCAGAACTGCCCAGTTTTTGTATATGTTAATCTATATCAGCATCTGAACAAATGTGCCAAATTTCAAAAGTGTATGTATGTATGTATGTATGTTTTTATGTTTGTTCACGCATATCTTCGGAACTACTGGTCCGATGTGAGTGATTCTTTTTTTGTTGTACTAAGTATTGTTCAACTTAGGGAATGCTGCAAGTTTCATCAAAATCGGTTCAGTAGTTTTGGAGATAGGGAGTTTTAATTCTCAATTACGTACAAATTTGAAGTCGGTTTTATCTTTTTAAAATACAGTAATTATTATTCCATTTAAATTTATTTCTATTTCCACATTTTTGGCTCCTAGGCCCTAGCCTCCTATAGCGATGTAGTGACACCCCTGCTTATTATTTTTTGAATATCTCTAATGTACACAATTTTCATTTCTACAGTTTTATTATACGAGTATTATATTGTATAGATTTTTGGAGGAGAACATAATTATTTGGAGGTGACATAGGTACATTATTGATATAGGTATTCGTTAGCACAAAATATTACCTATGTTATTGTCAAGCTATATCTGATGTTTTATGTGTGAATAGCACGACCGTAGTTGAATATTATTGGTGTTGGCCATAATTCAAACACTTCCCGGAGATTCGATACAGTCTCGCTTATTGAAACTAATGTTGCGGTCGACCGCAGGGCGTCTACATGGCCGAGTCGGAGAGGCCATGAGGTGCCAGAAGTAGAAGACTAACGATAAGAACGATAACGATAATAACAAGAAGAAGAAGACTAACGATACTAGAAATCGTAGAGACATATAAGTTATAAGATTGTATAGTACACGACAATAAAACAGGGCCGGGTAGAGACGCTGTAAAAACGTCTTATCGTCGTCACTCACACTTTACAGACTGTTTTATTTAACGACTACTTAGCAATTATAATGAGGAGTTCAACAGGGACATGTACGCGGAGCGTATGGCAAAATCTTTATTGTACATTTTAGAAATTATAAAATCTTTGTGGTAACTGGTAACTGGTAGAGCCTGCAGTGTTATACTGTGGTAGAGCCACAGTATAACACTGTTACTTCTCTAACGACGCGACGGCGCTCAGAGATATTTAATGATTACTTATCTTTATAAATTACCTTAGGCAGTAGTAATTAATTATTGTCCGTCTGTCCGTCTGTCCGTCCGTCCGTCCGTCCGTCCGTCCGTCCGTCCGTTACCAACCGCTAAACCGATTTTGCTGCAATTTGGCACATAGGATAGTTTTTATCCCGGAAAAATGTACGGTTCCCGCGCGATAAATGAATTTTGACGCAATGGAGTTGCGGGCGGGCATCATCTGGTATGCGCTAAGATAGTCTTCTTTGCATTTTTCTTGCATCATAATTCATATTTAGTAAGTAATTATAATAAGTCAGTACGAAAGCCCGGGCACTATCGCACAGTAATTGGGGATACATAAAATGGAAGGATCATCTGATTGACTGACAAGAAACATGGGCCATAATTTATCGGATGAGCATCTTAAAACTCGGTCCTGCGCCTGACCGCTCGCCAGTCGTGTTGATCATCCGTCTCACTGCTCACATAATATGAGAGTAAAGGAACAAAATATACTGCTCTCGTTTAAATAGTACTTTGAACACACACTATGAAGTTAGGCACTATAAAATCGCCTGGCTACCGTGAACCGTCACAGAATTCTTCCTATACTTATGTGGAAGACATTAATTACAATTTATATTTAAAAAGTTTTGGATCGCCCATTCTTTGAATTGGATCTATCTGCATGTCATGGCAATAAAAAGTAGATAGCTATTTTTAAACTTTCCAAAATCAGCCCTTGAAGACAATCTACCAAGTGCTAGCCTGGTTTCCATACTTCCAGATTTTAGGCTCTTGCAAATTTTAATCCCCACTGAGCCATCCTTGTGACGTTCACAGTGCAGCTTATGGGTGATATACATAGTATCCAAATAGCCATGATATCAGGTAGTAACTAGTAAGTATCTATACAGGGCTTATCACATTTCTTGTGTCGTTCTCTATCGTTTGTATTTGCCTCTCTTTTCTGTTTCACAGAAATATAATAATTATGTTATAGAAGACGTCGCGTCGTCGCGTTTTTAAGATTGTTAGGTAATTATTTTACCAATGGATGTTGGAAATATTATAATTAATAATTAGATGTAAACCATCAATAACCATGGAGTTTCACTTGTTTTCATCGATGGCAAACCACCAAAGACCGTACATAAAATATACATAACGCGTCACGCGTGGTCCTTCGAGTCGGATCTTCGAACTCTACGGTGTGTCGACTGTCGACTATACCTATACCGAGAATCGAGATAATAACATTGTACTGACAATGCTTTGAATATTTTATTTTTTACCGAAAATATCACGGTCTATCAAGACAGAAAAAAGTATACATATAATATATGTAAAAATATGTTAATTTAATATTATTCTGTGCTTTAAATATTATTATATATTATATTCTATTCGTCTGAAGCTCTTTAATTTCACTCTCGTTTAAGAACACCTCTCGTTACTGATATTATTAAAATTTTAATGAACCTCGCGGAGCTCACACTCGCCGCTCACGGCGCGGCGTACATGACTCTGTACTCTGTAGAGCGCAGACTAGACAAGAGTTTTGCACCCGACATCATGAAAATTATAATTTGTATGTGTCGCAGCCATCTGGTTCAATCTGTGATTCGATTGAATGACTAGCGTATTCATTGAATGACACCGTTTTATTGAATGACTGAAGGACAACTAGTCAAGACGCTGACTGTAACGTTTAACGTCTTGACTAAACGTCATCATAGGGAAGTCGTTAAATGGAATGCTATGATTTTTTAAAAGTATTTGTTGGTGGAGTAATAATAGGTTAATCTAGAAACTGACTTCAATTATGAGGCGACGGCTACTTCTGGGTGGTTTACAAAAAAATAACCGCACGATGGCTAAGGCGGGAGCGTAGCGTATCTAACCTAACCAAATCAAGTCGTATTGGGCCAACACGGAGTAATCATTGCTATTAATTACCTAAGAATTATATACTGTTTGTGGCGTGCTATGCACGACAAAGAAAGAAGGAGGAGAAGACGGACTGTCATAAGTGACAGGCGGTTTTTCCCTCGCTCTTCTGGCTTTTCGCGGTACTGACAGTCGGAACGCTATAAAAACTGTTTTTCCTGTATAAATCCGTGTGCGAAGTGTAATTTCCTGTTGCTGAAATATACGCTGTGTGTTAAGTGATCTAGGAGTTTTATTTGGAGTGACCTCAGCCAACTTGCGCCTCTGCTAACTTTCCTCCAAAGTGGTGACCCTCGACAGAACACGCCTCCTTCATCATAATCACTCCCCGCCACACAACAGAGGATGTTCTTATACATTTCCTATTCCGTTAAAAATAAATACATTCAATTACCTGACTGATTTCACATCCGCTCTCTTCAAAGGACTATGTTACAAATCGCTAACTAGTTGAACGTTGAGTGACGATTGTTCAATCAACGTTCGGCCGAGTCATTCAATTGAATGGAGTCATTCAATGAATGCGCTAGTCATTCAATCGAACCGCAGATTGAACTAGATGACTGCGACATATGGATCTTCTAGCAGACAGATAGCTTAATTATTGTGGATGCCGGTCAACCACCCCGCGGGATCGGAGCTCATCCTGGCCGGGGTGGTTGCGGCCCCCGCGCGCCGCCGCGCCGCACGCGCGCTGCCGACTCCCCGCGCGCCCCGCGCCTCTCACCCGCCAGTTTCGGCTCGCGCGGGCTTCCGTACGCACGTGCATGGTATTCGATAAGTTCTGTTTAGTGATCAGTATATAAACAGTGACAAAGGTGCTTATAAACGAGTTTTAACGTTGCGGAACCTGAGTGATTCGCTGCAGACTCCGCGCAGGGCATTGACCGCCAACACGATCTCGGTACGACACCGGACACAGTCTGCGGAGTGCGGACGTGCTCCAGCCTTCAGTGTAGTTGTGTACCTATCCTTGATACCCAACAGACTGGAAACACCTGAATTATTTTCAGTTTTAAAATATTATAAATTATAAGTTATCCTATTCGTTGGAACTTGGAGAATAGTCGGAACTCGGAGCGAAACTGAAACGACGTGCGCGGCGGCGCCTCCAGCGCTGTTTACTTCACTATTATTAGACGTTTCGTAGATTAGGATTACGACTTATCTTATCTAATTATAAGAAATTCGATAGGGGTAACCTTTGTGCTACAATATTTTATATAAATGCTAATCTATACTACTATTATAAAGAGGAAAGATTTGATTTTTTGTTTGTTTGTTTGTTTCGGACGAATAGGCTCCGAAACTACTGGACCGATTTGAAAAATTCTTTTGCTATTGGAATAACCCACTTGACTTTCAATATCTTAATGGAGTAAAGGAAATATTATGTTGCCTTTTCTTTACATACTTAATATTTTCTTCCTGACTAAAAATATTTAAATATTTTGTTGTGAAAAAGAATTAAGTGTTGTATTTTATAAAAAAATGCCACAAATACTAATAATTGTGCAATAAAGACACATAATTTAAAAAATATATACAATTTACCCGACTTATTTTTATTTTTTTTATTTAGATCAAATTAATGAGTCATAAACAATAAAAAGAAGTAGAGTTTGAAAAGGTGGAGTCTATTCATTGCGATAGGTAAGTACCGGTATGTGCCGTAGAATGCTCATTGTACCAGAACTTCTAGGCTCTAGCAATCGCAGTCATTCTGTTTTGATTCTAATATCGCTTTGTGTAATAAACCTGAACAAAAATTACCGTTAAGTTTGCTTACTAAAGATGTTACTAAAATTTTGAACTAACGATAAATTGGAGGAGAGTAGTGCTTAAATACATAGACCGTACATTAAAACGCTATTTGGAATCGTTGGTAAAGTCACGTTGATCCAAAACAGTTCCATTTCCATCCACATAACTGTGGTACTGTGGTCTGTGTGTAGAAGGCTACGTAACAATGTCTTCACTTTGTAGATCGTAGTCACTATATTGTGGTCACTAGTCAGTGCATGCATGTGTGACGTCGGAGAGCCGGTTGATGCTGCGGCGGTGCTGCATACCGGCCATCGCGTGATTGTCGCTAAAGCGCTAATTCGTGTTGACTATTGCGATTGTACCTCTATGTCCTTAAGCAATCGAATTGACAATATTACAGAGGTCCTTATGAGGAATTTGATAATGGCAGCAATGACATGCCAATTTGTAAATTTAATTCCGGGATAGGCCCGATGAAAGGTTGATTGTTATGAACGCCTGATACTAAATTAATACTTGGTGTTCCAAAACACCGTTATCTTTTGTAACTACACTACTGAAATATAATGATATTTCCGAAATTTTTCAAAATTTTCTCAGAAGGTCAGTTTAGGAAAACTTCCCTAAAATTACACGATTCGTTCCAGCCATTCTTGAGTTTTAACGACATGTTCAAATTGTAATTAATTGTTATTTAAAGAAGACGAATATACAAAATTATGTTACGTAAAATTCGCCAGAAAACTACGAGTTAAAAATATTGTAACTTTCAAACTTCCAATTATTCTTTTAAATATAAATTAGACATTAGATAATCACATGATGTGGTGTAAATCTATAAAGTAAATACGAGGCTATAAAGGAGGAAATAAAACAATGCGGAATTCTTATCATCTACTCTACATTCAGCATATTATCAGAAGCTTAATGCAAATTATACGGTCTTTTAAATAGTTGGAGTTGACGGCACGTGATGTCTCGTCCATATCGTATTTAATTTCTGACAAGATGGGTGAAAAGATGCCTCATATCTATTTGAGGGAAGATTACTGGTCACGTCAGTAGCCTTACGTCAGCAGTCTGCTTATAGAGCGCATCACACACGGTGAAGATACTATAATATTTTATCTTAAAAGGTCCAAATATAAAATATTATAGTATCTTAAGGTATCACACACGGTTAAGTTATGATAATATATCTTCTTGAATCATTCTAGCAAAAGCTTGGCTAGGGTTCACACGTATATTTCTACATTTAATCTACATACAGGGTGATCTAATATGAACAATATGGTCTTACTCTTAGATATTTTATTAGATAGCTCATAGCTGATGATGATTCTGACTTTGAAAATGACTTCAAAATTTCTGCCGCACATGTAGGTTCACCCGCATGTAGGTACAAATTACAATACAATGAATTTTTTTTATGAAGTAAGGGTGCAAACGGGTCACCTGATGGAAAGTAACTTCCGTCGCCCATAGACACTCGCAGCATCAGAGAGCTGCAGGTGCGTTGCCGTGCTTTTAAAGAGGGGATATGGTAATAGGCTAGCCGAGGGTAGGGAAGGGAAGGGAATAGGGGAGGGAAGGGAAAAGGGGAGAGTAAGGAAGAGAATAGGGTAGGGGATTGGGCCTCCGGTAAACTCATTTACTCGGCGAAACACAGCGCAAGCGCTGTTTCATGCCGGTTTTCTGTGAGCCCGTGGTATTTCTCCGGTCGAGCCGGCCCATTCGTGCTAAAGCATGGCTCTCCCACGTTTTGAATGAGCGAGAGGAGACAAACACGCCTCGCACCCCGCAAAACAATCACGTGGTCTTTCAACATTCCTGCACCCTGCGTTCCACACCGAAAACAAAACAACCTGTATAAGCATTACGATATATTATTGTATCTTAAGATAGTATATTACGATATATTTCGTATATTAAGTTAACATCTTAAGATATCTTAAGATATCTTAACATATCGCTCGATATGTTAAGATATCGTAACATTGAAATATATATTATCTTCGTCGTTTGTGATAGTTCATAATTTCATATAATTGTATGGCGAGCGATATTTTATCTTAACATGAAATATTATAGTATCTTCGCCGTGTGTGATGCCCTTTACTCTTCCAATAAATGCGTTGTCCCTTTGAAAAACATTATAATGGCCAATATCGTGAAGAAGTGACTATTAGTATACGTGTTTGGTGTACAAACAAGCAAGTTATCATGTTACCGCTATTAGAACAAAACGTGCTACTATTTGTCGTAGGATTTTCTTTGTAACAAAACACGGTTCGCATTAAGTATTTTTAGAAATGAGCAGCCCACCATAAATATTTTTATTTCACACATAATAAAATATGATAATATTATTATTTATTAGCATAATGTTGTATTTTGTAAGAATTAAATGACGAGGTCGCCGCACTTATTGCTACACCTACGATACCATCTATCGCCAGATCGCTTGGTACTCTCTAGTCTCTACCGCTTATACAATCTCAGCAATTATACTAAGCCGTGGACTGTGGAGCGAGGTGCGAGATAACGTTCGAGTGTTTACTATAAAATTCTCAAACTTTATCAGGCTCTTTACTAACAATGAGGCTGATAAAGTTTGAGAATTTCATAGTTGATGAAGTATTAATATCAAGCATTTTACTGTCTCGACTCTCGAGATTAGGGTTAGGCCCGTGCTAATCGTAAGTGTTTTAACTGCAGTCACGTGTGCGCTGGTTTCCTATCGGCTATATCTTTGTTCGGTCCATGTCGTCCCCTTTCAAGACATATTTTCAATTTTGTTAAATGTTGTGAGATAATGTTAGATGTTTTTGTTGTTAAAGGCCGTCACAGACTTAGCTATAATATATATTATGTTTATAGCTAGGCATATTACTATATAATATTTCCTATACAATTTTCGCGTGACCACACACTCAGCTATAATAATATATATTTCTGGTCTCAGTGTGTTTAGTACGGTATATTAATATATATTATATTATAGCTAAGTCTGTGAGGGCCTTTATGTATTACTAGCTGACCCGGCAAACATTGTTTTGCCGTATAAATTATTTCTAGTAAGTATATTGATACTAAATAATAAAAAGTAATAAAAAGTAGATAAAACCTATTCTCATTTCTCAGGCATTGCCGACCACATGACGTAGGTCCGTCAACTGCCTAAAGAGCATTAAACAAGCTTAGACTGCCTAGGTCCCTAGGAATTAATTTCCTCGATGGTACATACAAAATTTTTCATTAAAATCGGTTTGCCGTTTTGGAGGAGCCGTTTTGGATGGATGACACGAGAATAATATTGTATAATATATTTACTATTTAGATTTATTCCTCCGAACAATTGATCAGAGGTGTGTCTTTTGTTTTTGTAAGCCCGGGCCCAACAGTACTCCTGTAATTACTATTTGTGCGAGTTTTTAAACGTAAAATCCCATGACTCATCGCTGGTGCCGTGCCGTTCGTTCTACTTTCCATTATTTATCATAATGATTGAATGATTTAAGAAAAACCTATATTTAAATGATTTCATAGCAAACGGTTTTCTCTAAATTACATGATTCTATTTGGTATTAAAGTATTTGTAATGTTTTATTAGAACGCGTTTGAATTAAATCTGATTCAGGTTAATGTGTTTTATGATGTCTTCCTGCTTCGCATCATCATAGATCACTCCTAAGTCCTATACTTCGATCTTAATCACATCTTTAAGTTTCTATTGCATTACCTGTGCTAGCGTCTAGTTGAAAACAATATATTTTAGTCTTGTCGATTTCCTCTTATAATATGACTAGACGTTCCGCGCGGCTTCGCCCGCGTAAATTAGATATTTCACAGACAAATTCGTCCACAAAAATAGCTTGTGATCCTTTACGTAGGCTACTTTTTATCTGTGACCAAAAACAAAAATTGCTCCCGTAGTTCGTGAGATAAGCCCATTCAAATAATTTCCCCCGTTTTACCACATTTTTGTATATTTCTTCGCTCCTATTAGTCTTAGGGGCACTTCCGTAGATCTGGGTTAACTCGGATCTGCGCAAGAGCGTAATTAAAATATAGCCTATTAAACCTTCCTGGGTTATCTGACACTGAAAGAATTTTTCAAATCGGACCCGTAGTTCCTGAGATTAGCGCGTTCAAATAAGCCCTTTCAAATAATTTCCCCCCGTTTTTTCCACATTTTCCTCTATTTCTTCGCTCCTATTAGTCTTAGTGTGATAAAATATAGCCTATAGCCTTCCTTGATAAATGGGCTATCTAACACTGAAAGAATTTTTCAAATCGGACCAGTAGTTCCTGAGATTAGCGCGTTCAAACAAACAAACTCTTCAGAATTATAAAATTAGTAAAAAACTGAAAAGATTTTTTTATATTTTTTCAACATTGGCTTTTGGACTGTGACTGGACTATATGTAAGGTTATTTTAGTTGTTACGAGAAGGAAACACGAGGTTATGTCTAGCTGCCGCCACGCATTGCCGATCACGCTCGCAACTTCCACCATCAGCCATGAGTGTCCATTCTTCCCATATATGGTGCTCACAGCTTATGTAATAAACAAGCTATGTGGAAATTATTACGCCATATGTAGGCATCTAATTAGTATTTTCTTTATAAATCAGTTATTTTCCAACCGATCGAAGAAATATTTTGCAATATAGTGTGGGAGCTTAGAGCTTAGCTTAGCTCTTGCCTCTTAAAACCCGTGGCTGCCTATTGAGGGCAGCTTATTATTATTCTCCTTTAAAGTTTTAATAATATTATGCTAGATAGAGTTCGTCGTGCGACTAACGACTTACCACGGATCATTATTAGTTTTATTTTAAAAGTAGCGTAGGTGTAAGGAATATAAAATATTGTGTAAAGATTATTCCGATTATTGTTGATGTACAAGTCGTAACGGCGTCTATGGCACAGACGAATGTTCAATTTTGATGTCCCGATCGCGGACTGCGGCCTCATCGGCGGCGCGGCCATGGCTGTGTCTGTAGCCTGTGGAGTGCGGGCGCTAAGTGCTGACCGCTGTGATAGGACATGTCTATTGCGTACCCCGCGTCTCAGTCAATTAAACATTGAGGTCAAAGGAAATGTAAATCTTGTTTGTTACGACCAAGTTGTACGACTCATCTTATTCGTTCGTTCCTCTTTCATAAAAGTAAACTAGACAATCACAAAATAGTTATTTAAACCTATTCATTATGGTTTTAATCGACAGTCATTGCTGAATTATAATTGTGTCATGTCTGATATTTCTAGAGAATATTTTGTTTTGCCAACATTGATACCAAACATATTCCGTGGGAGAGCCATGCTTCGGCACGAATGGGCCGGCTCGACTGGAGAAATACCACGGGCTCACAGAAAACCGTCGTGAAACAGCGCTTGCGCTGTGTTTCGCTGAGTGAGTGAGTTTACCGGAGGTCCAATCCCCTATCCTTTTCTCTACCCTCCCTTATTCCCTTCCCTACCCTCCGGCCTCCCCTACCCTATATTACCCTATTCCCTCGTAAAAGGCCGGCAACGCACCTGCAGCTCTTCTGATGCTGCGAGTGCGAGTGTCCATGGGCGACGGAAGTTGCTTTCCATCAGGTGACCCGTCTGCTCCTTTGTCTCCTTTTTTCATAAAAAAAATTGAATGTGTTCAAAATAGCAGCTGTGAGGTTAAAAAATAGTGCCTGCTTTTAAGTCAGCGTTTCTCGAATGACGAATCAATAGCACTAGCTACAGTATTCATCTCAAGGTCTTCCATGTATTTTTATTAAAGTTCATATTTTTTTATTGAGCGGGATTCGTCACTGGTGAGGGGATATACAGACCCTGGATGAAACCGTTGGGGCATTGTTGTTAAAATGTGCGAAGTTGGCACACAGTGAGTTTTAGAAGCAAGTGTGAGGCTGTGCGCCGTTCTTGAACTCGTCAAAAGCTTTTGTTTCGACCTAAAGAAGTTGTTGTCCCGCTCCAGACTCTGTGAATACATAATGGCGCCTACGTCTGTAGGGCTCCCTCGTTGTCACGCTCTCCACGATTATACTGTGCAAGTCCACACAATAGAAACCCTTCAATATAATGTTTTCAGGGCTTACGGTACTACAGTCTACATCAATATTAGTACGCTACGTTTACATTAAAGTTTTTGCACTGTATAGTGTAGGTTATTAATTACTTAGCTAAGAGGGATACTGACCCTAAAAATAAATAAAACATAGTCCTCTCTTCACACTCACGCACGTCTTTCATTAGACCTGCGGGACTAGCTTGTTTTGAGGTGTTAAGTTTCAAAAATTCTAAAGTTTCTGAATTTTTGCACATGGATGGAGTCATGTCTTATTAGGTTATTTTTAAATTTTGTGTCATTTCTGATAATAGGTTTTTGAGAAAATCAAAATTTTGTAGTCGATTTTTTAAAATTTGTATAAAACTAGCTAGCAAAAACTTAACTTAAATATAACAATAGCATCATATCTAGATTAGTCTTCGGATTGTGGGTACCTAATTTGAACCATTTTAGCCCTTTGCAACCCGAAATATTGCCAGTTATTTAAAACACTATCTAAAAAAATTTTAGAGTTTCTGAAATCACAATAATTGGGATCAGGTCTATTAAATAAAGCCATAGAATAAATTTGTGTCAGATTCATCCACGATATTTCGAGATTTTTATAATTTTTATTTTTACAAGCTCAAAACAATACGAAAAAGATATTTTTATTTAAAGGCGTTTACATATTCAACATCCTAAAGAAGTAAGAAATATATATTTTCATTTTGAGTCCTTTTCACCAATTGCTTTAAAAATTAGAGACAAAAATATGAACAGTATGAAAGAACAGGACGAGTGCGAGTGGGAGACAGATCTCTGAGTAGTTCTGTCCTACCGTTTTTAGGGTTCCGTACCCAGAGGGTAAAACGGGACCCATTACTGGGACTTCGATGTCTGTCCGTCTGTATGTCTGTCTTCAGGCTGTCTGAGATACACAGCCTTTCGACAGACATACAGATCCACTATGGATAAACTTCTGATTTTTTAAAATTGTGTATTATCTATTTCGCAAAAGCAAAATAAGTAATAATGTTTTTCCGCGCGCTACGCTGATAGTGATACTGATAGTTTTCACCCGCACACTTCACACCCCGGCCCCCGCGCTCGCCCAACGCATTCAAAAATGTCAAAATTTTTCAATTTTGTAATAACTCTCGTAATCCTCGTCAGAGTCACAATAGACATAACTACCAGTAGTTCGACTGCAAAGAAACGGACAGGTTTCAATATCTGTCAAATTCGTCGGGTTTCACTAAGATTATGAACGGAATGTACCTCGCGATGGCTGATATAATTTATTTTTAAATATTTAAAATAAAGATTTCAAATTTGGATTCTGACAAATTTGATCGCATGTGCCAAAACACAAACAAAAATACGACCAAAGAGGAACACGCCCAGCGAATATTATGTCCTAGTTTTAAATTCATAGGTAACAAGTTAACAACCCTAGCGACGAAAATCGTCGCTAGCAGAGCTAGGGTTGATCTACGAATTTAAAACTATGACATATTCGCTGGACGTGTTCCGCTTTGGTCGTATTGTTGTTTATGTTTTGGCACATGCGATTAAAATTGTCAGGTGAATCCTGACGAATTTAACAGATATTGAAACCTGTCCGTCTCTTTGCAGTCGAACTCGACAGTATATTATAAGTCTATGGTCGAACTACTGGTAGTTATGTCTATTGTGGTCGGTGGTACGAGTTCGAGTATAGAGTTCGTTCCCAGGGTTGTTACCTACAAATTAAATAATATTACCTACTCCAAATAATATTATGATATTATTAAGTATGACGGCGCTGCCGAAATAGTTTTACTTTAAATATGATTTTTTGGTAGATTAATGTTGTAATTGGTAATTTCCAAACGAAATAGAGTTATCGCTCTAACGTTACGCTAAACACTGAATAGGCGGCCAATTAAAATGATACTGGCCGAATATGGCAAAAGTCAAAACTATGGTTTATTGTCTGTGGATAAAAAGAAGGAGAAGAAGAAATTGGTTCGAACATCATTCTGATGTGGATGGCGCTCGCAATTCAAGTGTTTGGCGGACGCCATAGTTTCAATTGGAAATTATTACGAATAATTGTCGTTTCATAATCTCTATTAGTAGAAACTCAATAAGAATTATAGTGGAGAGATTATAAGGTGGTATCATTTCATACTATTCTCCTCGCCCGTATTCCACGTCTTTGTCTTGAAGCAGCACTTTACGATGAGGACCTATCCTGATAATAGTCAAGTCCCTTTAAGTATAAGACATAATATTATGTTTTTCACGATTGCTTTATTTTAGCATTAAAAATAAAACATTTTAATTTGATATTTTTCATTGACAATACTCATGTGCCCCTAGCAGCGAATTTAGAATATCTTGTTTAAAGACTTCTACAGATTGCGCCAACCCGGTCCAGAGTGAAGTTGGTTTTCACAAGTTTGACATGTGCCTCGTGTTCAGGTTGTACAAATTTGACATTTTTGATGGTTTTGGATGGAAAATTTTGAAGACCTACCCATAGATGCATGGGTTAGATAATTTTTTTGTTTTAAGGTACAATTCCGTCCATCGCGACAGTCGTAAGCCGCGCGCTGCCGACGACTGTCGCGATGCACGGAATTGTACCTTAAGACCGGGTTGTCATTTTTTGCTGTGTTTTCTACTAAGTATTACACTCCCGGAAGACGATTGACTCCAATGAAATTGAGATTTATTTAATCATTGTATATTTATCTGATATTTAACTTACGGAAAACACGATTCACTTATTTTGACTCGATAGTTTTATTTTTCGAAATGATGAATATTTTTGGGCTTTTCAACGAATATCTGTTACACTTATTGAGTTACTATCATTAAATAACATGCACTACTACATTCACACACTTTATAAAATAATAGCTAGCGGAAATATTTGTATTGTATTTAGTTTTTAAGTAATCACCAAAAAACAGTTCTAGGACTTACGACCTTTACTTTCGTGCTATAATGCGGGGACCGTTGTTGCGCAATATTGTTCACTATTAGCTGCAGCATAAAGCACATTGCTCGGGAGCACAATTCATGGAATCATTGTATCACGATTGGAGGATAGCTGGATGTGTAGGCGGGGCTAGCGTTTTAGCAGCAGGCTCTTAAGGTTTACCATTTATGACGTACAAAAAAAAAACTACTTGCTAGATCTCGTTCAAACTAATTTTCGTTGGTGGTTTTTATGAGATGTAGATGTAGAGTAGGTTCGTCAAAAAATATCTTATTTTTTGACGAACCTACCAGCTGCCAGCCAGTAGAGTCACCAGACCCATGTCCTCCATAAAGTGTCCATGTGTGAAGTGCCAGGGGTAGTTATTGGGATGAACAAAGCGTGTCAATTGCACCAACGTGTCTGGGTTCCACATTTAAGTAGTTTTACTGTTTTTAATAATTGAAAACAGACTAAACAGGCGCTGTGTTTCGCCGAAAGAGTGAGTTTTCCGGAGGCCTAATCCCCTACAACCCTAGAGGGAATAGAGTTATAGGTTAAGGGAGGGACCCCTAACCCTATTCCCTCTTAAAAGCCGGTAACAAACCGGCAGCGCTTCTGATGTTGCGAGTGTCAATAGGCGACGAAAGTTGCTTTTCATCAGATGACCCGTTTGCTCGTTCGCCTCCTTATTTAAAAAAAAAAAGTCTCACGTAGTTGATCTGTCAAAACCATACAATATGTTTAGTTATTATTATTAATAGTATGCATCTACGCGTCACGTTGCGGTCTAATTTAAGCTGCGCGTCCACTGGATCGGAATCGGAGCATACGCAGCGTACGGATTTGTTACTTTGTATTGATTTATATGGTACTGACTACTGCGTCCACTGGATACTGGCCGGTATTTATGACGAAGACGTCTCCCGCAGAGAACGCGTCATTCGGATTCCGAAGATTTCAAATTCTGGCGTGTTAGATACTTATTCACGATGAATGACGATATTTTAATTATTACTTTTGTAGAAAAATATGAAGAACCTTATAATCTAAAACTTCAACATCATCATAACCAACTGAGGACGACAATATTTGGGATGAAATTGGGAAATAATGAATTTCATTTTCTCTTGTTTCTCTTTTCCTCTTCTGATAAAATACAGCTAGTTACAACAATATCCTCTATAACGCAAATTCACATTAACAGTCTATGACGGACTAAAAATAACTAATTAATTGCCTATGAAGAATCAGAATGCAGTGGAAGCACCCCATTGGCATTTCGTAAGACGAAATGCCGATGCCGCGATGCGTACGCTCCGATCCAGTGGACGCGCAGCTTTAACCGTAAAACTTAAAAGGTAAATTGCGATTTGCGGCTTATGCTTTATGACGTATTAAAAAAAACTACTTAGCTTTATCCAAACGCCTGATGGCAACCCTACTTGAAAAGGTACTCAAACCAATTTAAATTGTCAGTTTTATTTTACAAATAGAATAAAATTCAAATCCTGTGCATTGAACAGTGAACACAAGAGAATTTAGTGCGGATGACGTAGTAAGTTGTTTTTCTTCAACAACTTAAAATAATACATAAACTTTTAAAAAACTACTAATAAATCATAATGGTAGATTTTTTAGTAGGTACGTATTAAAATATTGACTGAGCTTTAAGTTTCAAAATTAAGTTGAATGTTTGTGAAAATAAGATGCAAATTTTTTATTTCTTTCCCATCGAAAAAATTATAAAATATGGTGTTTTTTCTTACACAAGTCCTTCAAAATATGATGTTGTATCTATGTTTAAAAATAAAATGGTTTGTGGCCTATTAACAAGTATAAAAATCAATTTCGCTTTACTCGATCGTCAATTTTTCTTAAAATCGGGGCTGAAAAGGAACTAAATTTTGAAATGTGGTTTGCAATAGACCTTTTAATTGTAAATATGTAAACTCTAAAAACTTTAATTACTTTTTGTAGCTTTTACGGGATGTTGAAAGCAAAAATATAAATTTCTTCAAAACCCGTGGATGAAAATGACACAAAACTTTAACAGTAGCAGTTATCAACAAACTATACCATATTAAACCGGTTTTACAAACTCTAATATTTTTTCGACGCAATTAGGCGACGTTTCTAATATTTGCTAATTACTGGGAAACCCGTGGATGAATCTGACAAAACGTGTCTGCACATCAGTTACTACCCTAGCAATATCACAAAAGCTAAATTTTAAACTTTAATATTTTTTTCGGCCTATAGCGACCAAAAAACAAAATCCCGAAATATCTCTGGAAGCTGTCGAGCAAAATGACACAAAATCATTTTTTAGGTTTACCTAGTGGTCCCAAAACTATACGCAAAAAATTAGAAACTTTAGAATTTTTGAAACCAAAAAACCTAGTCCTATCGGTCTATCATATGCCAGGTGAAAAAGGACGACGCGGAATCATCGCCAAGTTAGTTTTACTTGAATAAAAGACGAACTATAATGATTATGAAAAAAGTGTTTTGAGCAAATTTAGGTTTTATCATAGAGTAATTAAATTGGTCCATGGTTTTATCAATGCCTTTTTAGATATTAAAAAATATTAAAGAAAAGACAGCAAACTTCGAAGACCCAAGCAAAAATGTGTCTAAAACAAGGTTTTTTGTAAAAAAGAAACTATCGAGCATTTTTTCAGTAATCGTGTTTTCGTCTTGAGCATTTAATCTTCATGAACTGAAGTTACTTGTGTAAAAAAATCAGCTTTTAGACCTTACAGATTTTGAGATCTAGGTTTAAGAATGTAGTCAAGTTGGGTCAGATGCACTCTTAAAAACGAGTGGTAAATCAGGTAAGTATCTCTTTATTAGGTCCTTAATTATATAGAATATTTTTGGGTGTATTTTTGGTCTGTTAGCTCTACTGTATGCACTATGCAGTGCAAACATACTTAATAAAATATGTAGGTACGAAACTAGCAAACTACGAACATTGAAAACAGACCGCATTGCGTTTTACATAGCGTAGATTACTACGCCACAGAATTAGTTTCTAAAAATGTCAAAAATGTAATGAAATGATTGTAGTAAAAAGATACATGATAAGTACACATCATTGAATGGAATTCTAAGTTCTGACTCTGAGGGGTTAGTGCGAGTTTTATTCGATCATACGCATCGAGTGCGTTAACGCGAATTTGTATGGGATCAAAGCGGTATCCACGTTAGCCAGTAGGTACTTAGATGGCGCTTCTTTGATCGCGGAAAGTAATCAGACTGAGGGGTTCGTGCGAGTTTTATTCGATATTGACGCATCGAGCGCGTAAACGCGAAGCTATATCCACATTGTGCCCTTTCATCTTCAATTTTCATAATCTTTTGACATTCGAATGTCAAAAGATTATGAAAATTGAAGATGAAAGGGCACAATGTGGACATAGCTATAGAACCTCAAATTGCTAATAGTGTTTGAACACTGGCGACGCACATATCCGCTTGCGCAGAAAACGCGCACGTCTGAGCGCGCGCTTAGAAGTAAGGAACGAAATATTTCTACACCAAATAAATTTTATCTTTGTTTTCACATTTGCCTCTTCTTTTTCATACTTAATCATAATTAATAATAAAAAATGTTCTATATGGATCTGTTCTATGGTCTGAAATAAACTGATATTATTATTATTATTATTATTATTATGTTATATATGAATTTATGTCTCGGCAAATTTGCCGGCTATGATTCAGGTACGGGCTATGCCAAGTACCTGATTCAGTTTGTATGAGGAATATTATTATTATTATTATTCATTGATCTAATCGATAATAAGGTACTTCGTATTCTCTACCTGCAAAATACACATCGTAATATTATGGAAAAGATTTACACGATAATGTGAAACGAAGAGGCAACGTAACACGGCGAGTGCTCTTGACGCTGCCGACAGCACGCTGCGGCCTGCGGGCGACGCTCGCCCGAGTGCTTAACTGCAACGAGTCGAGAGCAAATCCGGTCTAATAAGCCCGTATTATGTTAAAAAAGATTATCCACTTCAAATCTATAATTGAAAAGCTACGTAGAGCGGTAGTCGGTGCACTTGAAATGTCCAGACGAGTGCTGTAATTGCTTGTTAATGCAGTAAACGTATAACTATCGAAGATGCACGCAATGGCAATGCTCATGCCTCGTTTATTAGTAAGTGCCCTTGCACTGCACGCCCGAGTGCCCAGTTACAACTGAGGCATTAATAACGACCTCAGTTGTAAAATTGTAACGACTTTTTGGTTATAGCGACGTCGAGCTTACGTCCCTTGATCGGCGCTCATATTGTATTGTCTATAATTTCTATGTTTGTAATTCTTGACCGCGTGGTTGACGAGTGTCGCTTGCGGGTAGCGGGGTGTGTAGGCGGCGCGGGGCTACCGGCTAGCGTGTTTGATAATTCTGACAGCCCGCTCTAAAGCATACTTTCGTAAGAAATTCTTTCGGAAATAGCGACTTCGGATTTAAGGCGTTTTCGGGTATAGCGTCAATTTCGGGGATAGACAAATTACAAAGCACTGGTTTCTGTACTCTTATGCCGCGGCCGCATGCGTAGTGCTTCGCGCTAAAACCGATACTATAGGGACCGTGCAGAAACTATAGAGGGCGTCGTAATTCGACAGCAGCGCCACGATGCGAGCAAAAGACGTAACTTGTGAGTGACTTTGGCTTCGCAATCTCCTTGACCCTGGCTAGTTTTTAAGTGTTTTTTTATGTTTTACACTATAAAATCATTTAATACTTACACTCCCAAGTGGCCACATGTGGCCGCGAGAACAACGACAGATTTCCAAGAATCCGCGATCGAAGTAATAAAGTTAAAGACTAGATGACGCCCGCAACTCCGTTGCGCCAAAAATCATTTATCGCGCGAGAACCGTACATTTTCCCGGGATAAAAAGTATCCTATGTCCTTTCCCGGGGCTCAAAGTAAATCCATACCAAATTTCAGCAAAATTGGTTTAGCGGTTTGGGCGTGAAGTGCTAACAGACAGACACACTTTCGCATTTATAATATTAAGTATATTTTTATAATATTAAGTATAATAATATAAAGGGTTTCTACTTTCTACCCGTAAACAAAGAACGAAAGAGTGAATAAAAATGTATAAGGCTTATCTAGTTAAGTAAGAAAATATCTGAAATAGTAATTAATAGCATCCATCAGCATAGAAAGTAAAAACTTGATAAACATTGCAACAAAATAATGAAGCTATGCAAAAATACTTATAATCTTACTGAAAATGCATGTGGATTAATAAAATAAAACAAGTTCACTAAAATAAATGCTTTTATTTCATCAACCTTCTGCGATTCGATCGATACCATCTTCACAACTTTAGTCTGTCACTATTTTTAACTCATTTCAGTCTGGACCTCATCAGTGCAAACACCATTTATGTATCCTTTAAATAACACACAAAGACTGCACTACTATCTTTTTCCTACTTGAAGAATCATCCTTTTGAGAACCAACACTTTGACAAGATGGTTCAAGTTCAATACTATCCTCAGTGTTGACTTCTCCAAATTATCCTTACTTTTGATGCAACAATGCATGCCAATTAAATGAGCGGTGCCTATGTATGTATATCAATTTAGATTTAAGCCAGTTTGGATGTTTACTGAAAGAAGCAACGGTTATAGGTTATATTCATATTGTGTTCATAAAAATGAATTTACGGTTATAATCTACAAAATTCAGTGTTTTTACGAGTCTGCACATAACATTCATGGAACTTTTTAGATACTTACGTATGTTTTATTCATTTTACCGCCTTTTATCCATTTCTTTCGTTTTTCAATAAACAAAGGCATGTGAATACTTTGGCAGAAAAATAGTAAAATTTTACATCGTTCGATTTGCCTTTATATTTCTTGTATCGGGAATACAACAATGCATTTCAATTCTTGAAAATACCAAAAATTTTGTCAAGAAATCTTATAATTTTCCGTAGCTTGACTAGAGCTTGACAGTAAAATTTTCGTAAAAGTTTCGGCTATTCGCCACTTGTGGCAGTGTCGTCGCTCTGCACGGTCCCTATTGGACGATCTGCGTGTATCATCCAATAGTATCGTCTCATAGCACGAAGCTTCGGACGATAGACGCTGATGCGGCCGGGCCGTTACAACATCTCAGACACAGATTAATATAATATTATGTAGCAAGCTAATCTCAGACCACCATCTATATTCTATTCCACAGAGCCGAAGCGGCGGCGGCGGCATGGAGTGCGGCGTGGCGGCGCGCGCCCCCCCGCGGCCCGCGCACCCCGCGCTCTCGCCCACCGAGCGCTCGCCCGCTAAGGCCGGCCTGCACGTCAACTTCAGCGATAAGGGAGAAGTAAGGATATAAACTGAGACTAACCTTTATTTTTTTGTTATTACGTATATTAATGAATGACTAATGAGTAATGAGTAATTACTAATGACTAACTACTGAATGACAACTCCGGAGTGTAATTTTCCTAATAATATAATACGTTAATTTCTTTTTTATATTATCATTTATCATACAAAATTAATTATTATAAATAGGGGATGATTTAATTTTTGTATTCCACTTTATACTTATTTTCTAAATTGATTTAAATACAGGGTGCAATTAAACCTTCCTGCCAAATTTTGATATATTGATCCTTGTTAAAAATAAAAATACACGTATTTTTTCTTTTATAATCACTCAGTACTAAAATGTTGAGAAATAGCTTCAGAAAGTTATCCTAAAAACACTACAATTAATGGACACTACGCGTCGCCCGCGCGTGACGTGCCCCCGCGCGCGCGCCTCGCCCCGCGTCACCCCCGATCATACCCACCGCCGCGAGTGAGCATTCTGCAACGATTTTAAATGGGATAAAATGTCATTAACAAAAAAATAACACCCAATTTTTTTTGTTAAATGGATTCTCCTAATGATACCTGTCCTAAGGCCTGGAAAAAATTTGGCAGGAAGGTTTAATTGCACCCTGTATAATGTCTATACGTAAGTACAAAAATCTTGCCTACCTGTAAAACTTGTTTACCTCACGAATTTACGTTCACGCGCTAGCTGTTGGCTTCATTTCAGTCTTTGGATGCTTGCCAGTTTTAACTCCGTTTCCGAATGCTTGATAACTGGGTTAGTTTGGTGATAACGTCTTGCAGTCTGCAGAACTAAACTGTACGTCGTTGTTATTACCTACCTGTTGTGTGGGAAGTATGAAAGAAATGATAATAATTATTGATAAGATTTGAAAAAAAATCTCCAACAGCAGCTTTCTTTCAAAATCGGAAATTCTTTAAAAAAATGAAATTGTTTAGAGATTTGGGAAGAACTTGCTTATTTATATTTGCATAAGGTTTCTACGTTTCCTTTTCATTACAAAATTGCGATAAAAATATTTTCAATTTGAAATATTTTATATTGAAGGTGAAGGAGAGGCGGGAGAAGTTCCTTACGGCGAAATATGGCAGCCACCAGATGGCGCTGATCCGCAAGCGGCTGGCCGTCGAGATGTGGCTCTACGACGAACTACAGAAATTATACGATGCCTCGGTTAGTACCTTTTGCTCATTGGCTGGTATAACAATAATTAACCCTTTACTTTCGTCGCGTGTCGGAGGTTTAATTGTTAAATTTTTAAGATCCGACGTAAACTACTTACACCAAACACTTATCAAATTAGTAAACATTAAGTTTTAAAACTGCCAATATATTTATTATTATTAATAATCGATTATTTATTACAGCGAGATAATTAGTGTGATCACGGAACCTTCTGTGTTGTTTGTGGCCATCTTGATTCTTGACATTTAACTTTCTCTTGAAATGCATTTTGTAGCTAGCTGGGATTTGGAATCATCATCAGCAGAGTGCTTTAATTTAACAGTCAACACTTAGATTATATTTCTGTCAAACATATTACCATATTACACACGTGTGAACTGTGATGCCGTATCTTGAGTTTTGAAATCTGTTAATGAAATATGCAGCCGCACTCAGAGACATTTAATGATGATTAAACTTCAATTGAAGATATAGAGAATAATATGCTTTTGTTATCTTAAAAAAATTTACTTAAGCCTCATACATAATATTATCTATCAAACTCGACTTAATTAAATTGAATGTTAATCATCCAAAATTATTATATTATGTCTCTGAGTAGTGAGTACGGGGGCAAGAGAGTGTAATTTAATGAACTTTTTGACATAAGCGCCATCTGTCTAACTCTTCATTAAATTACTGCGTGACTGGTGAGACATGTTCAATACTAATTGAGGACGTGATATTTGGCTATTATATTAGTTGAAAAAATATATATAAAAAATAATATCAATTGATCACTGAGTAAATGTAGCTTAAAGTTAGATAATTAATTGCCCAACGCATGGACACCGCGAGCGGGAGAGGTAGTTGTGTGGACTGTGGTGTTTCTTTGGTAGCGCACGCCTCTGCACCGGCCGCATAGTATGCCTACTTGCCTAGCCGCGTAATTTACTTAGTATCCATGATTCATTTATTTTTGGGAAATTCGGAAAAATATTAAGTACCTAATTTTATTACATAATTATAATGAGAATCGAGTACAGAGTACTCTCCTTAAGTATCGGTAGTGTCTCACCAGTCATGCTGTATAACGGTGGGTTGCATGATGCATCAGAGGCGTTTTTATAGTATGGCGTCCATTATTGACTTTATTTTACAGTTCATTTGACATTTTGTTAATAGTTAAAGAAGTTGGTACAAACCCACCCTATATGTCTCTGAGTGCGGCAGTTATAATACCAACTACCTGTAACCCACAGAACGAAGGCGGAGGCGGCGCGGCGGCGGTGGCGACGACGCAGGAGGTGGAGGTGGACATCGACGAGCTGCTGGACATGGACAGCGACGACCTGCGCCGGCGACATCTCGCGGTCAGAACTAACTTTCATACACGGCTTTTTGTCAGGTGGCGAATATCACGCCGCCATATTATTGTTAAACTAGCTGTTGCCTGCGACTCCGTCCGCGTGGACTTCAGCGTGCTTAGGTATAGCGCGCGGTAGTTCCCGTTTCCATGTAGGCTACATTTAGGTGCTGCAAAATTTGCTTTCGCAGAGTTTCGACAGAGTTGCTTCCGCGGTACGCTTACTTCAAACTTCAGTGCTTACAGACAGACGGGACAGACACGTTACACTTAAAACACCCCTCTTTTTGCGTCGGGGCAAAGAATACATATTACTTATTAGGGTGGATTGCACCAGAAGCGTAGTTAAAGTTTTTTTTTTTTTTTTTTTTTTTTTATTATGTAATTCGGGGCCGTCTATGGGCTATTCGCCCATATCCTTTTTTTGCTCTCTTTTTATATTGGTTTTTCGCACCAAGGATAATTATTGAAATAATATTATTAATGTAATTGTAGTCCATCACGCCATGGACTTTTTTTTTTTTTTTTTTTTTTTTTTTTTTTAATATTTTATTAATATACATAATATAAATATTATATAAAATATATAATAAAACATGTTATATACTTACAGACAGATAATATTACTTATAATAATATGTCATAACAATATACTTATTATATACACATATACACACATAACAATATAATATGATACTTCCCAGTGTGGCGGCTAGTAGATCCGACATTTTCCGATTTCCTTAGATATTATGCTGCTCCACCCTTTGCCTTTAGATGTTGTGACATTGGCTTGGTGGAGAGGGGTCACTCAAGCTGGGTGGAGTTTTTAAGGTGTTCAAAAAGATATCGTTCTGTGTCGAATCTACCAGCCAGTGTGCTTGCCAGGACTTTTTTTTTTTTTTTTTTTTTTTTTTTTTTTTTTTTTTTTTTTTTTTTTGCCGATCTCTGAGGATCACAGTTCACGATCCGCTATTATATGGCTTAGGACTTTGTCGTTCCTATCTTTTATAGCCATTTTTATATTGTATTCTTTTATGTACTCGGTTGACACCTCCGTGGTTCTTTTTATGAAGCTTGCTACAGCGTCTCCATCAGTGTCAGTGTAGTAGACACAGGTGTTAGTGTGCCGGGATATAGCTACAACTGCATGAGGAACGCTGTCATGGATTGCCAGCTTTCGGGACTTGGTCTGTATGATGACCACCGAAGGACTCGTTAGTCCCTGAGCTTCATGGATTGTGAGGATGCGAGAGTCCGTTCCCGATCCATAGCCTGCATTAATGAGGGCTGCTTTCTCCTCCTGTGTGTGGACAAGATACAGGGTGTTTTGATCGGTTTTAGGTATTCTCGCTCCTGTATATCTCATCAGCTTTAGGGACCTCACAATTTCCTTCGATGAATAGATGTTATTATAGACCATGCTTAGGGCATATGCCACATCCATAGGGCTCCTGTGTGTGCAAGACGTCTTGCGTAGTTAAAGTTAAAGTTAAGGTTATCGTCAAATATGGCGTCCATAATGGATTTTTACCAGGGATTTAAGAGTGGGTTGCACCAACATACTTTAACTATAACTTTAATGTTTCACCACTTCCTGATAAAGTGCCGAATAGGCAATTTACAACTTTTTTGACAGATTCTCCATACTTCATCTCACATCTGTCAAGTTATGTGGTGGAATAGCCTATTCGGCACTTATCAGGAAGTGGTGGACCGTGGACCACGTCAAGTAAATTAAGTAGAAAGTTCCAATCGGCAACACCAGTAGGTACGCAGCAACTTTACGCACTTTTCCTTTAATCTCTACTCTCTACCATAGAGTATAGACCAGTGTTGCCAGATGGTGTCGGCGACGTACTCCTGAACTAATTTGATTTCCTCCCAGAATTCCCGTAGATTACTTTTTCTTTTAATATTCAATAAAATTATATTACTAAACTTTATTATTACTGCATTTTGTTACTTAAGGCTAAATTCCTCATCTTTTCAACATCTCGAATCTCGACCTCGATTAGTTCTAGGTTGTGGCGCTCAAGTAATTTAAAGATGGTAGAAAACATTACCGAACGTGATATAATATGGCAAAAAAACTGTATTTAACGTGTTTTTTGAATTTCCCCTAAAATCCCCCAAATATTTTTTCCCTATCTTGGTCGAAAACCCCCTAAATCTAGGGGGAAATCCCCACTGACTGAAAGCACTGTTATAGACAGCTCAGGCGATTATTCAGTAAAACACCAAGTGCGTTCTTTGTCTCGGCTGTATTGGATCTAATACTTAGGTAGATTCAAACCACTAGGTCGTACCTACACAAATATAGTTATTATAACGAATGTTTTTAATAAGAAAATCAGTTTTCAGCCAGTTTTCATTTTACTTTATCTGTTTCGGTGGGTAGAGAGATTAAAGAATAAGGATGTTATCCTTCTCCCATAAGAATAGAATATACTGTATTGTGTTTCTTGATACTAACTCATCTCTCGATACTAACTAATTTCATTATTTTTTCAGACGCTACTAGTTGATGCCAAGAAGCCACAAAAAGATGTACATGTAAGTAATGAAAATACTGAATTAGTCTACCATAATTTTCCATGCTGGTTCCCAAATTCCCAGATTATTAAAACGATGATAGTGGAATCACACGAAAGGGATCCTTGCGTGTGCTTTCACTCTTATCGTTTTATAAATTTTAAAATTAAAAACAAAAGTTTTTGAGTTGGTAATTTTGTATTATAGACCTAGTCAAAGAGGATATAAATTATAAACTACGTAACAGACCTAGTGTGTGCACACCTTAACCCAGTCTCACTACTCAGTTGAGAATGGGTTAAGGTGGCAGGTGGCAGGGCCCCCGCTACCATATTATGTGCAATGTGTGCAATGCACACGGGCGCCATCCTCTAGGGCCGCCAAATGTGACTGTGTCTAGTAAAAGGGACCACTTTGAGGATTTTAGTTATCGAGTTATAAGCGATTTTCTAAAATTTGTCGAAAACTATGCAGATTGAGTTTTTTTTACTAATCGGTTATTAATACCTTAAATAACATTATGTATATAATAATACAAATATAATCATTATATTTCAGTATCATAATAGGTCACGAAGTTTAGTACCAAGGGTACCACTTTGAGGTAATATTTGACAAGTGAAGTATTTTTCATTTGGAAAATCCATTACATGACGTGGTAATGCCGCCGCGCTCATAAGTACTGACTCAGCAACCCCATCGACGTCGGTACTCACGATAGAAAGC
This sequence comes from Plebejus argus, assembly GCA_905404155.3. Lineage (NCBI taxonomy): Eukaryota > Metazoa > Arthropoda > Insecta > Lepidoptera > Lycaenidae > Plebejus > Plebejus argus. Next base: position 13,246,086 of record FR989929.1, on the reverse strand, counting down.
CAAAGACGTAAAACACCCAAATGCGGCTACTGTGGCCAACTGGGCCACAGAAATCAAAAAAGAAATAACGTTTATTTTTGCAAACAAAGGGAACTTGATGAGCGCTCTGAATCTGGTTAATAGTTTAAGAAATAAAAAAAAATGATTTCTTTTTGCTTAAATTATTTTAGTTTGTCAAGCTGTTTTTTTTGTAAGCAAAATATACTTAAAGTTTTTTGTAAGTAAGCCAGTGTAAAGTTTAGTGAAGTGGTACCTGACTTAGAATATTAATGAATAATTTCCTTACAAACGAATATTCGCAGAAAAACATTTATTTTACTATCGAAATACATTTACTTTACTATTTAACATAGTGATAACACGATTTCTGTAATATTAATCATGTTAAATAGTAGTTATTTTACTTGTGACACTAAACTTTACTAGGTCCTCAAAGTGGTACCCTAATTATATTTCCGTAGGAAAAACACTATCAAACCACTAAACTTTAAAACACGATAATTACTACAAAACATAGTACATAGCATCATTACTATCTTTGGATCTCTGTGCTTATGTATATTTTAGCTGATTTTGTGATGTTACTTTAAAAAATCATAAAATTTAGTTGTTTTATGTTATGACAATGTGTAAAACTAATTTATGATAATTTTAATACTTTTGATTAAAAAAACATAAAAGATACATAGTATTTTTATTTTTTCCGTTCCTTTACTACTTCAAATATATAACCATAATTAATAATCCATTGAGTATAGCGTATTTTCTTAAAATTATTCAGTAATTAAGATACTTCATTTTTTCCACTCTTGCATGTTTCTTCTTTGTAAACCTTTCAAACCATTATAGTTATTGAGACCATTGATATCTTTTTTCAATCTTTGATGATAGTAGATTAACTTGGTACCAATCATTCCATAACTTCCTAGTAGAAGTGTATTTTTCACGAGCTTAAACTTCAAAGTCATTTTTCTCAACTTGTACATTTTGCCTACTACAAGTTTAAAAAAATATTAAAAAATAATGGTTGCATCTAAGAAAATGATTCTTTTTTTACTCGATAGGTAATTTTATCTAGTTTTAGAAGATATCAATAACTCCATACCGCTTAAGTGGTCCCTTTTCCCTGGCACAGTCACAAATAGCCATCTTTAGGGGCGCCAAAACCAAGGACCCAAGAAATTTGCCTAAAGGGGCGCCAAAATCCTTTTTTTTGCACACAGGCGCCAGTAGCCCTTACGGGGGGGCCCTGCTCACTAGGTTGACTAGATAGACATCAGATTATATGCATTTGCATAATTATTTGCATATGCAAATGCATATAATGGTAATTTTTAGGCGATAGTGCATATTTTGGCAATTTTTCGTTGATAGTACCTACATAATATTTCTAATTTCGGTCATAATTATTATGCCCTCGTAGTCTCCTAACTAGCCATCATAATCACAAAACAAAGATACGATAGATCTTAAAATACTTCAAATAATATGTGGCCCCCCGCCCCATACACAATATCTTTCCGGAAACAAAATGTTTCTTTGTAGTTGGCAACATTTGAAAAAAAATTGAATAAAGTAGGTAGGTAATAAACTTCCATGAGCACTAAGATTCTGAAAAATATCCTGGATTTGATGGAATGATGAAAATTGGCGTATTTATTACGGGCAACACCGGAAAACCCTTCCAAATATATATTTTTTTAATAAGTGACTTGATTGTGCATATTTTGTGCATATTTCGGCCATTTTTCGTGAATATATTTTGCATGCATATTTCGCACTTTGATCGTGCATATAATCCGATGTCTATATGACTTATGAGGTTACTCTAAATTAAAGTAGTTTTACAGAATATTTTCTTATTTCAGAAATTCATCAACGAGCTGTTGGAAAAGGCTAAAACATTGTAAAGTTTTGGGGAGCAATCTCAAGACTCGCCGCGCCGCGTTTTCGCGGCCGCGGCCGGCTGTACATACTGCGAGTGCCTCGACTGAAGCACATTAGCTATAAAACTATAATATAAGAATAGGATCAATATACGTACAACGTGACAAACACAGCCAAAATTATTGTCTAATTTTAGTTAATGTTTGTAAAGTAAATATAAGCCACAGGACAGGAACCTTGACAGAATTTTAGTTAAGTACCTACCTATGTGGCGGACATGTAGTGTAATTTCAGTAAAGGAAACTGCTATTTCATTTTTAATATTATACCCTCTTTCCCAAATACTTGATGGAAATGATTAATTATAATATAAATTAGTTGACTGAATTCACATGTGCGCTATTTCTGCATCGCAACACGTGGCTATGTTCGTCCCGCTGTATTTAGCTTTTAAATAAGGTAACTGCCTACGTAAAACAGTGTGTTAAAATTAGTTGAATAGCTTCGACGGTTCCTGGCAGACGGGGTCCGGGGAGAAATGAAAGTGCAATATACATATCACTCGTGATATTAAGGTCTCAGAGAGCCAAGCACTGCCGACCTATCGACGGAGCTCTAGATAATACATAAGATATACCTGTTATCTCACTTTCACTGCCTGACTATCGAATATAATAATTATTATGTTATAAAAATACTTCAACTTGCAAGTGTATCGCATTATTTATCACAGCGAGTGTGTACCATGTTTAATAAAGTTTCTTGTGCCAATAAAAATATACATTGTATTGACCCTTAAAGGAAGGTCTTTGTTATTTTGAGAAAATATTATACTTTTTCTTAATTGTCTGTAACAATAGGTATACTTAATATTATAAGTATGACTACCTACCTACACTTGACTCCAATAACTAGTTCTGTATCATATACTAAATATTATATTAATCCTGTTCTCTAAAACTTTAATACGGACACAGCTGGGCAGTGAAAGCAATTAATGGTAGATCGTGATTCGTGAGTCAAGTTTTGTGACTCCGACTATAGGAAATGATTTTATAAAATTTGCGTAAATCACGTAGTTTTGATATTATAAGAATACTTGAATAATACAAAAAATGTTCAATAATATCCGCAGGTTTGATACGATTTTTGTTTTGATGAACTGTATTAAATTTGTTGGTTTTGTGTGTAAGTAGCTTTATATACTTACTTAATATTATTTTGGTCGTCTAAGAACGCTAAGATGTTGGTAGACTGTAGAACCCACACCAGCCAGAGTGAGTTTGACACTGCATAATGATATAATCCATCCACTCGTTCCGTGACATTGTGTCCTATTTTTAACAATATTTTTCGAACTGCAAAACACGCCCCAAGGAATTACCTACCTTTACTGTATCTATTTCTATCCTTAGAATTAAATTAGCCCCAAACTGTAGTTTTTTCTCAATATACTTAATTAAACAAAACATTTGCATTAACTTTAAATTTTAATCTATCTCGCTTTTTAGTAGACTACATCTTTCTGAGCACAAGAAATATTAAAAGGGTGAAAGTAAAGCATTTCAAAACTACCTATAAACTCAATCTCGTGTAGGTATAAATGTGCTTCTACTTTCTAGTATAATAATGTCTTAGAGACTGGACCTAATTACTATGTAGACAGTTAGGTATTACAATCGAGACTGGAAGGCTAACCTCGCTATGTAGATTTTTGTGACGACAAGAAATTAATTAATATTGAGCTTGCGTGGTTTGCCCTGTTGTACGATTAATTTTAGAAATTGAAGGTGTGCTCCTGCATTTTTTAGAGTACCTATAATACAGTATAATCCGCCGGCTCTACATCGCATGACGCATCGTAAAGCTTCAGTAACCGATAGGGCACAACCTTTACGTGGATTTTCGGCGTTGAGGAAGCCATCAATTTAATTGCTTGATAATCAGGGCTCCCGTAATGGCTACTGGCGCCTGTGTGCAAATAAAATCAGCCAAGTGCGAGCTGGACTCGCGCACGAAGGGTTCCGTACCACCATAGAGCAAAAACAGGAAAAAAATGTGTTTTTGTATGGGAGCCCCCCTTAATTATTAATTTTATTTAAATTTTATTAATTATTTAAAACTATAAAAAAAACTGAGTACTTTGTGAACATTTCAGGTGGCTACCTGTTGTCATCATTGATACCGAGCAAAAAATGTTAAAAAAATCACGTTTGTTGTATGGGAGCCCCCCTTAAATATTAAATTTATTTTAGTTTTAGTATTTGTTGTTATAGCGGCAACAGAAATACAATATAATCTGTGAAAATTTCAACTTTCTAGCTATTACCGTTCTTGAGTTACACCCTGGAGACAGACAGACATCAAAGTCTTAGTAATAGGGTCCCGTTTTTACCCTTTGGGTACGGAACCCTAAAAAAGGATTTTGGCGCCCCTTTAGGCAAATTTTTTGGGTCCTTGGTTTTGGCGCCCCTAAAGATGACGATTTGGCGCCCCTAGAGGATGGCGCCCGTGTGCATTGCACACATTGCACATAATAATAAGTTAGCCCTGTTGATAATTATTATTACCTACCAAAAATATAAAAGAATTTGCTATACATGTATGATGTAACTACTGTGTCCTCAGTCGTCTCGTTCGAACTTTGAGCAGCTTTAGTCAAATGAGGAAGGTTTGATGAAATTATAAGTGCTGGCCCATTGCAGTCATTGCCTTTGTGGTAAGTAGGTACCTTAAATTAAAAATGTTCAATGTTAACAACAATAGGTACAAAGGCATTTCTTTTGTTCGAACGTAATGTAATAAAACGTAAAAAGTAAATTAAACTGTTAGGAGCTCTTATGCGTAAGTACCTAGTCTGTATATTATTATCTAAAATCTGAATATAGTATGTACCAGGTACCTATTGTCGAATGTCGAGTGAAGACACAATTTTATAATAAACTTTAATACCAGTACAATGTTTTGTTTCCTTTGTGCTAAGTATTCCTTCCCTTCTCCATGGCTGTTCCGAGGGACTCGAACGTTTATCCATAATAAAATATTATCATAATATAATACCTATATCAGCTGGGTATAACAAAAGAAAGTATTATTAATACTTTAGGGTAAGTACCTAAGTATTGTATGTGTCCCCGCTCCCCTACAGAGTTCACTGTGAAAGTAGCAGCGCTGATAGAGAACTTTTTGTAAGGGCAAATTCATGATGTTGTGTTGGGGACTGGGGTAACTTCACAGTAAACTACAGTTTACGTTACATTACACAGTAAGGGACACAGCCACACTAATCTGAACTGTAGTTTTAATAAAAAAAATTGAACCTACTGCAAAAGGCTGCACCTAAAATCTTCGTAATTTTTTTTCTATATACACACACTGGCAAAATTAGCGGAACATAGGTAAAGGTCGTTTGCCAGTCATTTGCCCCACATATGCTTCTTTGCCGCTCGGTCATCATTAATTATTCTTTCTACGTGACCGAGCCAGCGGATTCGGTGATATTTGTATTCCCCGATAATATTGGGCGTTGCCACGAGGTCTTCAATCTCAAGGTTTTTCCGTGGCCTCTAACTGCCGTCTTCATCCCTCGTAGGTGCTCGAGATGCTTGTATGCTTCAAATTGGGCATCGGTCGATTGGGGCGACCCACGAAAACCACTTAAAATATTTTGTGAAACTTGGAACCGTGTAAAATAAAATAATGTGTTATTTCATACAATCGGTAACTTAGTTGCAACAGAATCGTGAACGTGACTTGTTCTATAACCCATGGTGAACATTAATCTAAATAAACAAGTAAGTATCATGTTATCATGAACATTGTGTCTGGCTCATTAGTATTCCTTGCCACTGGACATGCCCGTATGGCCAATGCAAGAAGTGCAAGAACTCGCAATCGAAGTGGCTGGATGAAAATCGCCACAGTTTTAAACAGTGTTGGTGATGGGTGTATAAAGGACTGGAAGCAGTGGGCTAAGGTTAGTTTATTCTGATATCTAATGAGATAGAAATTAGAAATATGCATGGTATAATGCTCATATAAGTTTTTGACACATAATTATTCAGGGTTAAAAATTAAAATAGATAAATCTTTATTTCTCTTTATATTAAAGTTGTTTTTTTTTGTGTACAGTATTGGAAAGATAAAAAAGCTGCAACAAAAAGGAAAGCTAACAATGCAGAAACTGCTAGGCGGAGAACTGGTGGTGGGGTTGATGCAGAGGTGGTGGAGCTAACAGAATTTAAAAAAACAACAATTCATTTTTGACACCAGACTACAACCATAAATAAAAGAGTATAATTCGTACGTATAGGCTTGTCATTGAAAAAAAAATGGTAGTGTGCACATTGTAATGTGTGTACAATGTTTTATTTGTTAAAAAAATGTATGATAAAAGCATAATTTCAAAATAATATTAGCTCAATGCTCAATCGCGTATTATTATATTATTTATATTAAATATTATGATGATGATAACTGTATTACTTTTTAGGAAGGAACTGCAGCTGCTATTGCTGGAGACACAGTAGCTGAAAACCTGACACCATTCGATAGGTTTTTATTAAAACCTATCGAATGGTATTTTTTTCCACAACAAAATCCAACTTTGTGTGAATGTCCACTAGCAATTTCGGGCCAGTGTGCGGCGGCGCGGCGCCCATGTCTAATGAGTAATGACTAATGTGCTGTGAAACTGGTTTTTTTGTAAAAATAAAAATAAACAGCTTGAAAATTTCAAATTCATTTATTCACAGTAAAAATAACAATGCAATTTTATCTTATTACTAATTATTATTTTAGGTTTATGGCATTAAAATCAGTCAACGTCCATACGCTGCAAGGGTGGTGGAGGTGCAGCCAACGGTTTCAGCGCATTACGCAACTGAACGAAGTGGCGCTTGTACGTCAGCCCACAACCGCGCCAGCGTCGGAACTGCAGCAGCGAGCGCGCGGCACCCTCGCTCCAGGGCACCGCCCACGCCCGCATGTGGACGCCGTCACACTCGATAGCCACCAGCAGCGGCTGCAGGTGGCGCCACACGTAGCGCTTCTCGTCCAGCAGCTGGCCGAGTTGCCTCAGCGCGGTCGGGGCGTCGCAGCGCAGCCACACGCGCGTCATGCGGCCGGCCACGCCGAGCGTCGCCTGCGAGGCCTCGCACGGCAGCAGCAGGTCGTCGGGTTGCGCCGGCTGCGACCGGCTCAGCAGCGCGTCCATGTCTGCGGCCGTGAGGTCGACGGCGCCCAGAGCCGGCTGCGAGCTGCTCACGCGCGTTCCCACCGCGCCCTCTGTGACACACATGCAACTCAATGGGCTCGCGGCATACATTTACATATTTCGCAGCTCAGATAACATCAAAAATACATTCAGTTTTAAGGGATATTATGCAAGATTTTATTACCAAAGAAACAATTGTTAAAGTGCTAATTTTCTTCTATTTATTACTTTACTTTCAAGTTTTGGCAGTAAGTCTTACTTTAAGTTTCAACCAATAATATTGTTATTAAAAACTTACATGACTCACACGTCGTTTATGCTGCTCGATGATAAACATCAACGCAATGCTTTGGTAATCTAGCTTTATGAGCTTTGAGAAACGTCATGGAGCTAAATTGCCAAAGTAGCGCATCGTGTTTTTTGTAGTGTGCTTCGACGAGTGAACACAACGGGGCAAGCTCGGGCCGTGCTGAGGCACCAGGCGTCTCTGAGAGCGACTCCACTCAGAGTCACCTAGTACCTGACACGCGCGCGGGCGGTACTGACCGTGCGGCCCGAGCCACGGGTGCTGAAGCAGCTGATCCAGCGGTGCGCGGCGCGCCGGCTCCGGCCGCAGGGCGCACCGCAGCAGCGCCAGAGCCCCGGGGCTCAGTTTTTTCCAGATTCCACACGGCGACCCCGTGCCCCCCTCCGCCCACGCGCACCACGAAGCGTACCGGTGATCGTCACTGCTCGCGCGCTCCCACGGCAGTTCTGAAAAGCAGAACTTGATATATTATCACGGGAGCTCACGATTTCTTCACGCGCAAAACTCTACTACACTGACCTCCATTATACAAGTACACTGGACTGCCCATCCACCCACCCATACCCACCTGCTTTTTCAAGTGCCTATTTGAAGCGGAATCAGCGCCCCCAATGCAGGGAAGAGAAATTTGAGGTAACCACAACCAATAACAATTACTGTTGTCATCACTAATATTAGTTCCAAGTACTCTCACTACTGCTATCAGCGCCAATACTACTTTCAAACGTCATTTTTATGTCAAATCTTCCCCCGCATTGGGGGCGCTGATTCCGCTTCAAATAGACACAAAAAATAGCGGTCATTTCAAAGGGTACAACAAGTCCATCGTACCTACTTGTATAATGGAGGTCAGTGCTCTACTAGCAGAAAGTGATCCAAATGACGGCATTGTCTCGTTTGCATATTTCATAGCTCTAACTTATATGTCACCGTCCACAATTCTAGGTCTCGTTTGTAGCAAACCATAAATAGAGTAAATAAGAGAATAAAAAAATAATGAAGTAATTGTCGATTCCGCAGAAGCAGCAGCACACGGGTGATGCGAGGGACGCGACTCATAACTTCGGTACCATAACTTTAGGGTTCGAGAGCACGCCTACAGCTAGGATACCAAAGACACGAGTCGGGTCAGATGGGCATGATGTTAACACTCATGCAGCCTGTGCACGGCACGCTCGTTTCTGGTCGGTGAATACAATCCATGCAGAATGTTAAAAAATATAATGACCGAGTATGAACAGAGTAATCTCATTTGATAAATATTATTTTTTTTTAATTTATATCATAATAACACAAATAATATCCATGATTGGAAACAATATTACGTCATGTAAAATTTTACATATTATTCAGAGTTTATTGAGAGTGTGATTCAAGATGCCATACAAGAACATTAGAAATTAATTGATAAAATCATACAAAGAAAAGTTTTCAATAAAATTAGGAAATTAAGTCTTCAGTAACATGCCCAATGCACACAAATATATTTTTACCATTTGTTGGTTTTAGTTAATTCTGTTCATAATTATGTAGTGGGTACATACCGCCAGCTAACATAGCCAGGAGCACGAGGGCTGCAGCCCACAGGTCTGCGGGCGGCGCGCGGTAGGGGTGCGCCTCGGCCGTCAGCACCTCGGGCGCCGCGTACGGCACAGTGCCACACACCCGCGACATCAGCCGCTCCCTCGAGCCGTGCCTGTACAAGCCCACTGTCACTACTGAACCAGCGGCAAAAGTTAGCTTAGCTTACAAGTCGCAGGTGCACTCACTTGAAGAGTGTCGCCATGCCGAAATCAGATATCTTTATGTTGTCGTCCGCGTCGAGGAGAAGGTTTTCTGGTTTGATATCCCGGTGCGCTACCCCCCGGGAGTGCAGGTAGCGGAGTCCGGAAGCTAGCTGCAGCCACAGTCGCCGCGCGGTGGCGGACGGCATGCCGACATCGGGCTCGATCCGCTCGAACAGTTCGCCGCCTTCGGCGTACTCCAGAAACAGGTAGTGGATTTGATCGTGGCGGCGCTCGCCGAGGCAGCGCAGCACGTGGGGGTGGCGCAGGGCGCGGTGCAGCGCCGCCTCCCGCGTGCCCGCCCCGCCCCCCGCCTCGCCCGCCGCGCTCACCGCCTTCAGCGCCACGCGCGCGCCCGTCCGCGAGTGTACCAGTAACCGCACTCTGCCATTATTTAAAATCGGTCTATAGTTTGGTCCGGTTGAGCTGTTAACTTAGCACGCAAACTACGCCAACTAAACAATTGGGTTGGTGGTGCAGCTGATCTCAGACTGGTCGTGTAAGCATTGTCTAAACTCTAATCTAATAGTAAGTTTCCATAAAAAAAACTATAATCCATTTTCAATTTGTCAACTTGCTGTCAACACTCAACAGACTTCAACCATAAATAAGAGTATAATTCGTATGTATAAGTTTGTCTGTCTAAAAATCTGTCATCTTAAGCGTGCGTATTGTAGTGTGTAATGTTTTTTTTTATGAAATAAGGGGGCAAACGAGCAAACGGGTCACCTGATAATAATAATAATAATAATATATATGGACGCTTCACACCACGTCAATCTGGCCCCGTGGTAAGTACCTGATGGACTTGTGTTACGGGTAACAGACAACGGAAATATATTTAATACTTTTATACTATAAATATATTTAAGATTTTTATTATATGATAAATATATTTAATACACATCCATGACCCAGGAACTTTGTAAACTTTTTGTTCCGTCGGCGGGACTCGAACCCGCGACCCCCGGCTTAAGCTACCAACGTGCTATCCACTGAGCCACAGAGGTCGTCTGATGGAAAGCAACTTCCGTCGCCCATGGACACTCGCAGCATCAGAAGAGAGGGAATAGGGTAATAGGGGGGGTAGGGATGGGAAGGGAAGGGAATAGGGTAAACTCACTCACTCGGCGAAACACAGCGCAAGCGCTGTTTCACGCCGGTTTTCTGTGAGGACGTGGTATTTCTCCGGTCGAGCCGGCCCATTTGTGCCGAAGCATGGCTCTCCCACGTCAGAAAAAATGTATGTTAAAAGCATAATTTCAAAATAATATTATGATATGTATTCAAAATAATATTATGATATGTATTCAAAATAATAATATGAAGTATTCCAGGCATATGTTACCAAAACTAAAAAGTAAGATTTTGCACCAGGATATACCATGGTTCGAAGTTGGTGAACAGAACTCCTTACTCCTTATAGATACATGTTTGGGGGTTTCGGCGTTGTCTTAAGAACTGAAAGCATATACTACTATGCAAATTTAATTTATCATCATCACCACCATTCCACCATACATCCGTGAGTAATCGAGGGAACTCCTCCAAATTTATATGGAAACATATAATGATTTCGATTTTATGAGAAGTATCCTAAGCATGTGCTACCAAAAAGCAAGTATGGGGGTTTCGGAGTTGGTTTAAGAACTGAAAGCATATTATGCTACTATGCAAGTTACATTCATTTACATATTCACAAAATATTTTTAATATTTAAGACTGGTACCATCTTCAAAATAATGAAGATTGTGTACAGAAATAGTTGAGGTTTAGGAGAATTATGCATAAGGTACTTTAAAGAGTAAGAATTATTTACTTAACACTTTTTGTTCATTACAAATTATTATTATTTTTACCCTGGAAGTCGGTTTTAATTTTTTGTTAAAAATAATAATTACTACGCAGTGTTACTGATAGTGACAACTGACATCTCGCTTGCTCAGGCCTTTGTTTAGCTCTATTCTGCTAGGTATATCTTTATGGTATTAATATATAGATATATCTTTCATGACAGCAAAAATTGCAACACGACTTGCAAGAAAACTTATGATGACTTACAAAATCCTACATTGCTAATATCTCAAAACACCTAAAATGTCTCGGGATTTGGGTAGCGACTAGCGAGCATCTTTGCCGCGCGTGTTCCACCGCGACCATTTGTCGACGCCGAAAACTAAATTGTAGAAAAACAAGGTGACGGCGTCGACGGCACTGACCGCTAGAGGTGGTTAAACTTTCAAGGATGCGCCGCGCTGCCAAGTGTCAGCATATTACTTTTTCAGGCAAATTGCATACCGCATCTAGTTCCGTATCTAAGAACCATCGAGTTCAAATAGATGTAAAGTCGCAATGATGAAAGATGTCTACAGTGTGTCAAAAAATGGGTCAAGCACGAGTTGGACTCGCGCACGAAGGGTTCCATACCGTTATAGAGTAAAAATAGGGAAAAAATAGTGTTTTTATATGGGAGCCCCCTTTAATTATTTATTTTATTTTAATGTTATTATTTAGTGTACTTTATAATTGAGGATTTTGTGAAAATTTGAAGTGCCTATAATATGTTGCCCTTATGGATTACGAGCCAAAAAGACTAAAAAAATAATTTTTGTTGTATGGGAGCCCCCCTTAAATATTAACTTTATTTTGTTTTTAGTATTTGTTGTTATAGCACCAGAAATACATAATCTGTGAAAATTTCAGAAGTCTAGCTAATGCGGTTCTTGAGTTACAGCCTGGAGACAGACAGACGGACAGACATCGAAGTCTCAGTAATAGGGTCCCGTTTTTACCCTTTGGGTACGGAACCCTAAAAAGTGAAGAAATTAAAAAGTGGCCACATCGTAGTGTCAAATCAAAGGGATGACACTACAATGTTGCCACTTTTTAATTTTTTGACAAACTATAGCTACTTATTCTTTTTACGCGACTGCACCAGTAGGAAGGTTATGTTTTTGGAACGTGTATGTATATTGTACAATATACATACTCTTGGCATACTTTAGAGCATGTCGTATAGTATTAAGATTTTAGCTAGAGACATTTATATTCAGTTATACTTTGTCTTGATCACAAGATCGACAGAGAAGATATTATGATATTTAATTCAAGATGGCCAATTGAAATCTATCACCTACTAATTAGTATAAACTGGTTTGTTTAACTAATTAAAATATATTTTATAGAAAAATAAAAGGTAATAAATAGTTGTAACCATCACAAAATCACAGTCCACCAAAATTTTGCATGTCAAGGAAAAAAAGTGTACCTTTAATGTTGTTCCAAATATAGACCATACGTAATAACTGTCACAGGTCACTATTCATTACAGTTACTGTAGTGTTCAAATCTTTAAAAATAATTATGTACATTATATTTTATTTAAAAACTTTTCTTTAATATTTTAATAATACATAAGTTTCGCCGTTTTTTCGAATCTTCATAGGATTGGTTTCCGTTATAGCAGATAGTTCATATTTTCAGAATAATATGATGTCATCATTCATCAATAGACTCATTAGGCATACAAAGTCTCAATTGAATAGCTTTGATACTTTTAATATAATAAAAAACACTATAAAGGCTGCCCAGCAAGTAACAACTTACAAAAAGGACTGAAATCCTACCAAAAACATTTTCATATTTTCAGGATAATATGATGTCATCAATAGACTCATTAGGCATACAAAGTCTCAATTGAATAGCTTTGATACTTTTAATATAATAGAAAACACTATAAAGACTGCCTAGCAAGTAACAACTTACAAAAAGGACTGAAATCCTACCATAAACATTTCATGTAAAATGTTACCTCGACGACCACAAAAGGTTTTCTCTGTGAAAAAGACATTAGATCTAATGTAGAGCCAAGCTTCTGAATCTATGCGGCTTAACTCTGATCCTAACTCCAACAAATTCTACATATCAGTAAGTAAATAAATATTCGCCTCACCTCCACGACGGTAGTGAAACAGCGAAGCCATACATACTTTCTGACATGTAGAATTTGTTGGAGTTAGGATCAGAGTTAGGCCGCGTAGATTCAGAAGCTTGGCTCTACATTAGATCTAATGTCTTTTTCACAGGGAAAACCTTTTGTGGTCGTCGAAGTAACATTTTACATGAAATATTTTTGGTGGGATAATATGTTGGGATAACATACTAAATAGTCTCTTTTGAAATATAAAATAGATATCGTCGAAAATAATAATCTAAGCATATTTTTTTTCTAGTTAAAAAATGTTGCAACCGACTTGAGTTTCCTTTCCAAAGCTAGTTTTTTGGTTTCGGTCAAACAAGTTTTTGGGCTAGCTATAGCTCAGTATTTTTAAAGGGTATATTATATACTCTACACATAACAAAAAATTATTAGAAAAGGGATTTTTCTTTAACTTTGCATGGAGCAATAAGTTAAATAATAACATTAAAATAAAAAAAAAAATAGATGCATGTATCTTTCTGTTTCTTGAAAAATAAATAAATTAAATTTTTGCAAAGTAGGTAATTATTTGGAGATTAGTTTAAAGTTAATACTGCACAGCACAGTTCAGTATACTATTATTGCCTTGGTCATACTCATAGTCTGTTATCAGTATCTACTATTACAAGTTATGGGTATTGATTAACAGTGGCTATTATAGTTATTGTTGTAGTATTGTAAGTGTATAAAATTAAATTTGTTATAAGTGTACAAAAAAATTAAGGTGTGTGTACATTATTATGTGTGGTAATTGTGGTAAAATAGAGACAATAAAAAGTCATAAAGAAAAAAACTTACTCTCCATAAGCTCCTTCCCCGAGGACCTGCGCTACTTGCCAGCCCTCGACGAACTCGCCGCTTGAGGCCATGGCGCTCTTATCTGTTAATTTAACCCATCATCTATAAAAATGATTCAATACTAATGGAGCAAAAAGGCATTGAACATAACCACGCTGTCTTTCGCCGAAATCGCCATTTTTGCGAATGAGAATGATACTTTTACATATTTCGCATTTGATAGTAACAATAATCATACGATGATCTTTATAGTTCTATTTCTTTACTTAACTACAGAAAAACAGTTTTATTAATTCTAAATGGCGGAGGGCACGTGGAGATTGGTGAACAAAGCCTATGCCGAACGACCCGTGGTTATAATAACTCGCGGGACCGAATACCACGTTTATAAAAAAGTTAACGTAATAAATAGATTCTCAGGCATATTAGATTAGAAAATAATAAGCAATTTATAGGACTAACCTTTTCAGAAATCTCTTTACCATTTTGCCATTTTTTCCTTTTCCTTCCCCCTTCAATTCGTTCACCAATAGCCGACCAACCGGACCGCGCCATAGTTTCTTCAAGCGCAATCGGCTTTTTTTGAAAAGAAAAGATCAATGGTTTGTTTCGTTCAGAAATTACACAGACAAAAAAGTTCGTTCAAGTGGATTCCATTGACGGAACATCTCTTTTAATGGATACGTAAAAAACTCGAAATTAAATATTAATGAATTACTTAATATATTATGTATTGGCACTTGAAAGCTATTATTACAGGAAATAATTCATAATTTGTATGAAAAACTTATAACAAATTTACATAGGGCCACGGGCGCCACGGCCCACGGGGCACGGGCCCCGTCACATGAAAAATTGTCTCGAGTCTCGACTCTCGACCGACAAAGTATAATTTTTTAAAAATATTTAGAAATTTTAAGGGACTATTAAACATTAATTTACATTTTTTACCCTTTGATCTTTGTCCTTACAATTTTAGTTTTTCGTTTATAATAATATGATACATTCATTCACCATCTATTTAAATAAATTTCTTTTATTAATTATGCGTTATATTTCCTACAAAAAATTAGCAATACAAATTTTTTAAATATTACTGTTGACAGTTTTGATTTTTGAACTTTTGAATTTTGACATTGACATTTAACATAGTAAATTTGTTGAAAAGGTGTGAATTGTTAAAAGTTTGATTGTTTTTACTTTCTACAATAATAATTGTTTTTTGTTTTATTATAAACAATAATGGTAAGTCACAACACTTTCATTGATAATTTTTTAAATAATAAATTTTATTTGACTCGTTTATTACCTATTTCAGGCTGGTTATTCTGAAGACCAGTTGGCAGGTGAGTCATACAAAGTACATTTTATCAATTTGGAATTTAAGTAACGTATTGTCTCCTGCAATAAAAAATATCATAATATAAAGAAGCAACGACTGCACCGCATCGCGGTGTGGCCTATGACTCATGTCAATCAACATTCTCGGATAAAGCGACTGCTTTTGCAAGCGGCAAGCGCCCTAGTTTCCTTATATGGCTTAAACTTTAAACATTAACTGCCCGAGGTCGGAACATACATTTTGACGATAAACCACATCTGAGCAACATGTTTATGTACGAACCTCCTAAACTTAAACTTACTTCTGTTGAAGGTACCTTTTTTAAATAGTTATTTACAAATAATCGTTACAATGTTGACTATAATATAACATATATTATCTTGTGTACATTTTAATACAAACATTATATTACAGAGTTCCAGGAGGCATTCCAGTTGTTTGACTCTAGAGGAGATGGAAAAATCCATGTGGCCCAAATCGGAGATGCACTCCGAGCCCTGGGACAGAACCCTACAGAGTCAGATGTCAAGAAATGCACTTTGCATTTAAAACCTGATGAAAGAATATCCTTTGAAGTGTTTCTCCCCATATATCAGGTGAGTGTTTGGCACATCTATACTAATATTATAAATGTGAAAGTGTGTTTGTCTGTCTGTCTGTCTGTCTGTTACCTCTTCACGCCCAAACCACTGAACCGATTTTGCTGAAATTTGGATGGAGATACTTTGAGTCCTGGGAAAGGACATAGGATACTTTTTATCCCAGAAAAATGTACGGTTCCCGCGCTAAAAACGATTTTAGGAGTTGTGGGCACCATCTAGTTTCTTATAAGAAAATAACATTTTGCAGTCTTCAGTATATGTAATTGTATTTAACTAGAGTTTCAAGTAAAGTTAATTATAAAATACATGTAAGCTGCATTCCTTCAAGGTTAGCCCATGTAGGGCATAGGATTATTATTGCACAGCATCTGTTAACATTTAATACATTTGGTTTTCAATACCATCTTGTTAAGTTCACAAAATAATAAAAAAACAAAATACTTTTTAAAATCATAAACTAAATATAAAAATAATAATATTAACTATGTAAGTACATAATATAAAACTTTATAACCCTGCATTTCATTAAGATAAAACTTGTTTTGATTCCTGGTGCAATCACAATTCCTTTTAGTACATTTATGATTTTTAGGGTTCCGTACCCAAAGGGTAAAAACGGGACCCTATTATCAAGACTTTGATGTCTGTCTGTCTGTCAGCAGGCTATAACTCAAGAACGGTAATAGCTACAGAGTTGAAATTTTTACAGACTGTGTATATCTGTTGCCGCTATAACAACAAATAATAAAAACAAAATAAAATTAATAATTAAGGGGGGGCTCCCATACAACAAATGTGATTTTTTTAGCCTTTTTTGCTCTATATCAATAATAGCAACACCTACCGTACTTTAATTTTTCACACAATCCTTAGTTTTATGTGTACTTTAATATTGTGTATGATTTAGAAAACTAAGTCCATCAAACATTTATATTATGTATGTTCTGTCGAGAAAATAAAAATGTATATTATTATTTTATAACCATACTAAGTGTTTTATTTTACACTTTTTCTTAGTTTCGAAAATCTTGTTTATTTTTTCATACTTTACAGTATAGTACAGGGTTTCCCAAACTGTGCGCCGCGGCGCCCTGGTGCGCCGTGGAAAGGCAAGAGGGGCGCCGTGAATCGATCTTCCATCATTATCCACAACCACAAACATTAAAAAATAAAATTATAATATGAACTATACAAAGCAGGCAGATAATTAAATATTTGTTTATAGTATTATTAACCCGCTTAGCCTAACCATAATCATTAAAGGTATTTATTTATGTATCTTTTGGTAAAGTAGGGCGCCGTAACAAAATAATATTTACTTGTAAGTGCGCCGCAGGCTGAAAAAGATCGGGAACCCCTGGTATAGTACAATACATGCTTATATATGCCATAATCACTACTTATTGATGAACTAAAAAGGACGACGTTTCTCTAAAAAATATAATAATTTTACATAGAAGAGCGCCTATGAAAATTCAACAGGCAAAAAAACTATGTTAGCATGTGAATTTAGCAATACTTTACTTTGGCGCCGGGCGTGGGGTAATTTTGTTTGGGATTTGGCGGATCTCCTTTTGGCCTTATTTTGCTCTATAATGGTACGGAACCCTTCGTGCGCGAGTCCGATTCGCACTTGACCGATTTTTTTTAATCATTTATTTATCAATAAAAGTTACAAAATCAATGATAAGCGGCGCAATATAAGCTATAGTATTGTTATTGTTTTTTTATATATTGTAATTGTTAAAAAAGTATTGCAAATTCCTTGACATTCGAGTAATTATTGTTTTAATTTAGTATTTTTATCATTAAATAACTTTTACTATTCTCTAAAAAAACCAAGAAACTGTTGCAAAATAAGACAAACACCAATGCAAAATTAGGTAAAAACTACTATGGCTGATGATAATTGTCTTCTTATCTCTGAACTTTATATTCAAAGAAGTAATTACTACCTGTTTTGATTGTATTTTATTTCAGTGATAAGGTGCAAAACAATCACACAATGCTAATATTTTAAATCTTAAGTACTTGAAGTCAGGTTAAAGTTCTGCAAAAATGGCTTTATAGTAACTTGAATAACAATTGAAATATATTTCCAGGCTATCTCCAAGGCCAGAAGCGGAGACACTGCTAATGACTTCATCGAGGGTCTCCGTCACTTTGACAAGGACGGCAATGGCTTCATTTCTTCTGCTGAGCTTCGTCACCTGCTCTCTACTTTGGGAGAGAAGTTGAGTGATGATGAGGTATAGTAACACTTCTACAGGTTTCCTTCTGTGTTTAGGCCAAAATATACTAATAATGCCTGTTAAAAACGATTGTTTATTCATTTAGGCGACCTTGTATCAATTTTAGTAAAGAAAATTAGCCCTGTGTTAAAGTATTTTGCATTTTCTTTCATAAACACAAGGAAAAAGAAAATAACAATATTCAACTCAGGGCTATCTTTTATCTATACAGAAATATCTGGCCCTTAAATATAATAAATAGAGCAGGTAAAAGGTGCAGTAAAGAGATGCAAAACGGTAATGGAATTAAGTGAACACTGATTACTGAATAACAAAGATGTGTCATCAGCCTATCTATATAGACTGACTACTAATTAATAGTAAATTAATGAAGGTCAGTGATAATATGTAGAAGTACTGCAGTAACAAGACAACCAAAGATATTAAACTTACTACAATAAGGCCCACTTGCGCAGATCTGAGTTAAAGTTAACTCTGAGTTTAACATTATGTCATATCTGTCACTCACTAAGTGAGTGATACAGATGACGTGATGTTTAACTCAGAGTTAACTTTAACCCAGATCTACGCAAGTCCGCCTAAAACTACTTTATAGTATGTGCTCTCATTAAAAATATTTTATTATTTATTTTTAAAAATTTATAAAATGAAAAGTTTTTAAGAATTAGGTACCCATACAACAATCGTGTACTTGTTTTAGTTACTAATGGCACTTCTATAAAATTCTTATGGCATCGTGGATACTAAACAGCTCTTTTAAGTTACAATTTACAAGGTAGGGTGAACATGACTAGTGATTGGACAGTACTAGTCCTAGACAGAGCACAAAAC
This sequence comes from Plebejus argus, assembly GCA_905404155.3. NCBI lineage: Eukaryota > Metazoa > Arthropoda > Insecta > Lepidoptera > Lycaenidae > Plebejus > Plebejus argus. The sequence continues at coordinate 13,227,089 of FR989929.1, read as the reverse complement.
ACTATATTTATTGAGGTTGCTTTAAAAACTACCTGTTTTTCTTTAAAATTAGGCGTTCTTTTACTTTAAAAGCAGGCAGATTTTAAAGCAACATTAATAAATAATATTGTGTTTTTGTGCTTTTTCCAATGACTGGTACTGTCCAATCTACTAGTCATTTACCCTACTGTTAGTTCTAATTTTGAAGTTGATATTTAAGAGCCACTACAACTAGGGGCCACCTATTTCCTAACTTTTTTTAAAAGGTTGCCTGTGCGAATTGCCTACACCAGTTCTTTTCCCCGAGTTAGTTCCCGAAACGGTAGGCAAAATGTTGGCCTTGTAACTGGTTTGGAAATAAAACATTATAGCAGAAATGTAATTTGTTCTTAGATTTTCTTTATGTCTTTATTGTCTTTATGTGCAAATTACACATCAGTCAAACATATTTTAAGCGTCTCCCAGACAGACGCGGGCAGCGGTGGCGGTGGCGGTGGCGGTCAGTTGTTTGTACTGCCACCGCCACCGCGTGTGTCTGTGTCGTTCCTAGAACTCTCAAGTCATCCAACTGACCGCCACCGCTGCCCGCGTCTTTCTGCGAGACGCCTTAAACATATTTTTTGATATGTGACTTATATAATATTAAAAAAATACATTTTCCTGACAGGTGGAACAACTGCTACAGGGACAGGAGGACTCTCAGGGCAACATTAACTACGAGAACTTTGTACATCTCATCATGCAAGGTTAACTCATAGTATTATAATATTAAGTAATTTCATTCCCTATGCATTTTAACACATACACCGGGGCAACAAGTATTAAGGCTTGAATGTTTACATAGTAAAAGTATGAAATGTTGTCTCTGCTGTTCTATTACACGGATTTTTATTTGGCTAAAAGCAAAAGATAGAGTGATTCAAGAGTTTAAAACACGAGGTTGGAGTAGGTTGCTATATAATGATTTGTGAAAAATTTTTGGCATCACACAGCATTATAATTTATAATATTATAATTAATGTAACTAGATCTTAATAACTGGTCCACTGAATACTGTTTAATTATTATGATGTTTCGTATTCTTAATCTTATTCTTATTCTTAAAAAAGTCCACCAGGCTGTAACTCAAGAACGGTAATAGCTATAGATTTGATATTTTCGGGCGGCTTCCATACAAAAAACGCAATTTATGGCCTAATTTTGCTCTATAATGGTACGGAACCCTTCGTGCGCGATTCCGACTCGCACTTGGCCGATTATTGTTTTTCTTGTCATTTGTCACACGCAGCAAAACTATACTTACTGTCTACTGATGGTCCTCGGCAATCTTTGATTTTACTATGAACAGACACTTGAAATGACGATGATCACTAAAAATCAATGACATAGCTGCTGCAAGGAGTTATGCATTTTTTTATCAATTACTTTTAATCCATCAATCCCCAAGCAGCAGCCGGCTTCCGCATAACAATTGAAAATATATTGTGTCTGCGGTACCCACGATGGAGGTGTTAAAATAAGATCTACTCAATACGTCATTTTTTTTGTTTGCAATAAGTTGCCCTTGTGTATGTATAGATAGTATTGACATTTTATATTATCCAAAATATCTATTAATAGTGCATATTCCAAAATAATTATTTAAGAGTAAGTACTTAGTTTATGTATTTGGTGTTGTACAAAGATATACCTATTTTATAATAAACATTGTAAACGATAACAGTTTTTTAATAATCAAATAACTCCTGTTTAAATAAGTTAATCATTTCCATGTTACGTGAACATTATGATATTATAAAGTTTCTTATGTTTTCTTATTCTCTTCTTACCTTGATGATCTGCAAGACATACAAATCAATAACATTAATAGTTAAAAAAACTAAAAACACGCTTTTTTATATACAACCAAACTAAACTGGCCGTTTAAAGTGGGTCAAAATCGCGCCCAAAAAAGTCGGTTACAAACAAACATACAAACATACAAATTGAAAAATGGAATAATTATATCAAATTAGTGTATTGTCATCGATCCTCGATAAATCTACAAAGTTTGAACGAAATCTGGCCGTTTAAAGTGGGTCAAAATCGCGCCCAAAGAAGTCGGTTACAAACATTACAAACAAATATACAGGTGAAGCTAATAAAAAGCGTATAAAAATAGGTATTAAGTATTATATTATTCAAGAGATGAGCATCTTGGCCATAACACAACAATGATTATACTATCAAAGTCAACATAAAATTCATATAATTTATACGACTATCGTTGTGACTCATCTGATAAAAAGATACATTTTAAAACGACAAGAATTTACTAAATACTTAATACAAATTACGAACAACTTGAAATAAAACGTTTTACGTATGTCCAAACCTATGTTTGGAATTTGGATATACAGGGTGTAACAAACCTAAGTGATAATACTTTAGGGTGTGTACGTGTTCCTTGTAGAGAGTTCACTGTGAAAGTAGCAGCGCTGAAAAACTCGTAAGGCTGGGGCGCTTGGTCATGTATGTTGGTCGGTTCGGTTTAAAATTGACAAAGTTTCATACAAAATTTCATCCCCTATTTTGTCCCCTTGGGGGTAGAATTGATCAAAATCCTTTCTTAGCGGATGCCTACGTCATAAAAATTTTAGCCCGATCCGTCCAGTGGCTTGGGCTGTACGTTGATAGATTACTATGTCAGTTAATTTAAATATTTAGGTAGTAACTATGATGTGTCTGTGTTGTGTCTATCGCCTGATTAAATGATACCGAAACTATAGGTCTACCAGAATCTGATGGCAAAAAGTGAGAAATTAAATTGACTCTAGCAATACCGGGGTAATTGGAATTAAACATTTTGATCCTTGTTTTTTTCTAAATAGCGACTGATTCTGTGTGTTAAACATGCAAATATAAAAATTAATCCAATGATCAAGGATATTTTTTAAAAATCTGCTGTCAAAAATTGCCATCAGATTCTGGTAGACCTATAATAATAATTAATAAACAAATTAATTGCTGTTTTCATCTTGTAGGAGACATTTCTCGCACTTACAAAGACCGTAATTTACAACATTCTTAATCAAAATTGAATGTTAGGATAGTTTCATGTTCTTTCTCTAAGTTTTTAAGTTCGATAGTTCTATTAGTCAGATTGCTCCCCTTTTTTGTGTTACGTAGAAAATCTTATCTACAGAAACTTTTGCTAGTGTTTCTATTTGGCTAAAGCCCAAAGGCATGTTGGCATATTATGGCCCTTTGCGTATATATGTAAGTACACTTTTTTGTGGAGCAAACATACATTTAAAAAAAATCTGTAAGAAAATAAATAATAATAATATATACTGCGTGACTGGTGAGACATGTTCAATACTTGAGGACGTGATATTTGGCTATTATATTAGTTGGAAAAAAATAATATAAAAAAATAATATCAATTGATCACTGAGTAAATGTAGCTTAAAGTTAAATAATTATTTACCCAACGCATGGACACCCCGAGCGGGAGGGGTAGTTGTGTGATGTTTCTTTGGTAGCGCACGCCTCTGCACCGGCCGCATAGTATGCCTACTTGCCTAGCCGCGTAATTTACTTGGTATCCATGATTCATAAATTTTTGGGAAATTCAAAAAAAAATTAAGAACCTAATTTTATTACATATTTATAATGAGAATCGAGTACTGAATACTCTCCTTAAATATCGGTATTGACTCACCAGTCATGCTGTATAATTATATGCATCTATTTACTTACTTAAAAAAATAATTAAGTACATCAAAATTGCAAAAGACATGGCACGGCAAAAACAACCGAAAACGAGCGTTATTAATTAAGTATGTATTAAGTACAATAAAAGGTACATACTACATTCAATTAAAATTACAACGATATTCAGATCTGTGAGACAACTTTGCCACAGGGATGCGATTTTTTTGCGTAGCTAATAGCGATGTATTGAAATTGCCATTTAGGATGCCATAAAACATGGCCCAGTCTAGGCACACAAATATTTTGATGGTCACACATACAATTATGCTTAAATTGATAGCGTGAACAAAGAATCTAAAGGAAGACTGAGCGGTGATGGCGTAAGCTTCCTGCTAGTCCTGCGTCTTTGTTCGGGCCGGGAGCGGCTCATTAGTCACGCAGCGGCCGCTCGTCTAGGACCGCTTGTGGACAACTCGCGTGCGCGGCCGCAGGTTTGCGCGAGGTAGGGGCCATCCACATAATATTACGTCACACAAAATAAACCCCTCTCCCCTATGTCACACTTTTTTGAATAGGTACCTTTAGCATGCATGTCACTTTTGGTATCCCCCTCCCCCCTAAGCTGCGACGTAATATGTGAATGGACTTTAGTTATGGCCGTTCTTCGGAGTGTGTTGGTGCTGAGCCTCCTCAGCGGCGCTTGCCCGTCGCTGCTGCCGCTGGAAGTGGAGCGCCTCAAGGCGAGCGTCGGCGGTTATGCCGTCATGAACTGTCACCTCGACTTCCCCTTCGGAAACGAGATCCCCTATCATCTACAATGGGATAAAGATGTAAGTACTTCAATCTGTGTAAGATAGCTCTAGCAGTTTCAATTCTAGATGAAACATTTGTAAATATTTATTATTTAAATAACCGTAATGCAAACAAAGGTAGCTATAGCTATTCTTATGTAGGTCATAATATTGTAATTCACAAAATTGTCATCTTATAAAGGAGTCTTGAGACTGTAGAATGTAGATTGTAAAGCGACTTGCAGAAAAATACTTGTCCAACAGCTGAAGTTGTACGACTATTTGTGAATCGTGATAATTAAGTTTTTTCTGTAAAGTTCTATTATCGATGGGTTAGGTGTCACAAGAACAAAAATATTTTAAGATTAGGTAATATAGATTGTTTATAACTGTGGTTTATAATATTTGTAGGCAGGTAGAATAATATGCTTGTTGTTTATAGTAGAAAGTCAGATAGATGTAACTTAATACATAAACTTAAAAATACTGTTCTGCACATAAAAATAACAGCGTCGTCTTATATTTCCAAAGCCTTGAGGTGCCCTGCTTAGCCACCAGGGTCGGTTTCCATCTTGCCTATCATATAATGTATGTCCTTACTCCTTGGCTTATACACGCATCATGCACGCATTGAGCATGGATTGTTCAATGGTGTGTACAGAGCTAGTTTCTGTGAACCGCTTGCTCGATATTTGAATTGGTAGATAAATAATTGACATAAGTAGAGGAACTCTACCTATATCTAACTGTCCTACCATGCGACACCAAAGGGTAGTACATTTTGGATCCCGTTTTTGAACGATTGTTACACTGCTGCCCTATTCTACTGATCAGTGATCCTATCATAATGAACGAAGTGTCATTGAGGTTATATTTTGTGAGTTGTGTCGATAACAAACGCTTTATAATTTGGAATTTGGATAGAGCATAGTTTTTAAATATCAGACATTGTTCTAAGTTCTAACGTACCTATAGTCTGTAGAGCCCTAATGTTTCAATTGTTCATTTTAAATACATAATTGCAGCAGGGAAGTCTTCTAGAAGCTATATTTACTTGTTGCGCCCCTAGTGTCGAGTTACGTAGTCACTAGAGACGAGGTGCTAAATTACAATGGAATGGCAGCCAGCGGACGTAGTCATATGCCAGCTATTCCTCACTCGTGTCCTCGAACATTCACTTATCCTTTTCAATGTCTATTTTATGTGTAGGCCACGCATGATTTTAAGGTCGCTCCGCGAAATCGGAGGCGGCAATCAGTGTAAGTACCAATAAGTGAAATAAACTGATCTATTAGTAACATTTATGCCAATGTCCGCATCTCCTTGGTGGACAGGCTGGACACTAAAGAGTACTAAAAATCGATCACTTAACTGTAATAACCTTGTACCTACTACGGAACAGAAATTGGCACGATTGGCAACGGTACATAATTTTACTATTCTGCTCTTGATATTATTAAGTAAACCCTCTTGTCTTTTGATCTCTTCACCCCAGCAGGCAACAACTAGAGATGATTTTACCTTAAACTTTGTTATAAAGTGCAATTATAATATTGTGTACTAGCTTTCCCAGCAAACGTTTTGCCATTTGTAATTCTACTTCATCAGTTGATACAAAAACTTACCCTCTCTTATGTCCCCTAAGAGGGGTGGGGGGAAAAATGTTATACACCAGATGTCAAGTTGGAAAACACAGTTAATCATATGAAAAGTTTTATACAAAATCTGACCCCTCTTTCATCTTTGGTCCCCTTAGAGGGGTGCGGGGAAATTTTTTCATACACCAGATATAAGTTGGAAGAAAACAAATATCTGCGAAAACCGCATTCAAGTCCGATCAGCAGTTTTCGTGTGATGCTGGAACAAACATACAGACAGACAGACAGACAGACAAAAAACTAAACACATTTTTGGCTTCTATAGCGATATACTGACACCCCCCGCTTATTATTTTTTGAATATTTTTAATGTACAGAATTTTCATTTCTACAGTTTTATTATAATACTAGATGACGCCCGCAACTCCGTTGCGCCAAAACTCGTTTATCGCGCGGGAACCGTACATTTCCCCGGGACAAAAAGTATCCTATGTCGTTTCCCGGGACTCAAAGTATCTCCATGCCAAATTTCATCAAAATCGGTTCAGGGGTTTGGGCGTGAAGAGGTAACAGACAGACAGACACACTTTCGCATTTATAATATTAATATTAATATGGATGTATAGATTAAATTCATGAATTTTATCTGACATAGTTCTATTGTAGCGAAATAGAATAAACGTAGCGTTATCGTAGCGCGACGTAGCTCAACGCGGTAGCACGCTGCATGACGTAGCTCGACGTAGCACGGCGTAGCACGACGTAGCACGGCGTAGCGTACGTAGCGGCACGTAGGGGTTATAGCAGCTACTGGCTACATCCCTTTTGGCTAGAAATGCCAACTCCTTGTAGATTAGGAGAAGTAGGAGTATGTATGTATAAATTTATATTTTTTACCAATCACTAAACTCTACTTCATTTTTAACCTGTGCTTTAAATCATTTATGTAGTTAAAATTTTCGAGTACCTACCCGTTGGTCTTGGTTTTTGTAGTTTTACTATAATGCTAGTCTTATTATTGTTTTCTATTATTTTTATTATAATATCGGTCATCGGTGTTTACGTGAAATGAAAACGAAAAACACTGATAGGTACATATTGTGTGTATTGTGATTTGTGATTGTGCGTATCGGGTGTGGATCCGCAAATAGTTGAAGGTCTAACGCCGCGCCTCGACCGCAACCGCTACCTCACTTACACACCTATAACAAGGAATTAAACTTCCTATTATTTCTTATTTTTAATTTATAATAATGACATTTACAGACTAAATCCCCGCACTTTTCTTTTACATGTGTTCATGTATTTTCATGTTCAAGACCAAAGAAAATACAATATATTTTAATCACTACTAACGCTCAAGACAACTTTACAATTACCTACCTATTACTGTTTTTCAGTATATTATTTTGATTTAATCAGATACCTAGTACCTAACTAGTAACCAAAGTGAATAAAAAGCGGCCAAGTGCGAGTTGGACTCGCCCATGAAGGGTTCCGCAGCAGCAATAAGGTTTATTTTTATGAAATTAAAAGGTTTTTGATTTATTTTTATATTTCAGTCGATTAACGCCCGAACCCAATATTCGATCCTTATGCATAGATTGAAATCAATCTCGGATCGATCCCAATCCTTAGATCGATCTCCAATCCACGTTTCAATAATAAAAATTGAAATCTGCAATCTTTTTTCTGGCCGGATTGCCTGCGATCTTTTCCCTCTGTCCAGGGGTACGATAGACTCGATGGAAACCTTATGTGAATAATAGAAAATAAAAAAATATTGATTTCGAGTCGACAACATATATCCGCAAAATTCGGATTTAGGAGTATTTCGTTAAATTCTAATGAGCGCGTGAAGTTTGTTTGTCGTTTTAATTCTAAAAACGACAAACAAACTTCACGCGCTATCTTGCTATAAGCTGACAGTTGACACATGCCATTGCTCATTTTCTACCTGCCGGCAGCGGGCAGTCATCATGGCGTACCGAGCGCACCCTTTTTTAGGGTTCCGTAGCCAAAATGGCAAAAAAGGAACCCTTATAGATTCGTCATGTCTGTCTGTCTGTCTGTCTGTCTGTCTGTCTGTCTGTCCGTCCGTCCGTATGTCACAGCCACTTTTCTCCGAAACTATTAGAGCTAGATTATTGAAACTTGGTAAGTAGATGTATTCTGTGAACCGCATTAAGATTTTGATGCAAAAATGGAAAAATTATTAAAAATTTTAGGGGTCCCCATAGGTACAACTGAAACAAAAAAAATTTTTTTCATCTAACCTATGCGTGTGGGGTATCTATAGATAGGTCTCTAAAAATCATATTGAGGTTTCTTATATCATTTTTTTCTAACCTGAATAGTTTGCGAGAGAGACTCTTCCAAAGTGGGAAAATGTGTCCCCCCCCCTCTAATTTCTAAAGTAGGGGCATGATAATTCTAAAAAAAATAAATGATGTAGATTACTATAAAAACTACCAACGAAAATTGGTTTGAACGAGATCTAGCCAGTAGTTTTTTTTATACGTCATAAAAATGGTAAACCTTAATCAAAATTTCATTAAATCGACTGAAACATAAAATAAATCAAAAACCTTTTAATTTCATAAAAATAAACCTTATTGCTGCTGCAAACCCTTCATGGGCGAGTCCCACTCGCACTTGGCCGCTTTTTTGTTGCTTGTCCAATACTGGTAATTATAACTAATAAAAAATAATCGGCCAAGTACGAGTCGGACTCGCGCACGATCAGTATGAGATCCTCAAAATCACTACTATCACTGCTTGAGAGTATAGACAAATCCATATTTTAAACAGTAAAACCGAGAAATTCCTAAGATTGCAGATTTGGATCATAAAACCGATCGAAAGAAACGTCAAAATTGTGAGATAGGTTATGAGTACACTCGAACTGTCATTTTCAAACGGAGGGCTATCCGAAATCATAGAGCGAACCTCCCATGGATGGCTTGCAACCACAGATTGTAATTTCAATCTGTGGATACATTATTGGCACACTCAAACACAAATATGGATTGAAATATCGATCTTGGATTGGTAAAAACGGATTAGGATCGTATATTGGGTTCGGCCGTTAATGAAATTTAGATTAAGGTTTACCGTTCATGACGTATAAAAATAATCGGCCAAGTGCGAGTCGAAATCGCGCACGAAGGGTTCCGTACCATTATAGAGCAAAATTAGGCCATAAATTGTGTTTTTTGTATGGGAGCCCCGCCCCCCCTTATTTTTTATTTTATTTTAATATTATTATTAAATATTAAAATAAACATATAACTAAGGATTTTGTGAAAAATTCAATTACCTACCTGTTGCCATTTTTGATATAGAGCAAAAAAGGACAAAAAATCACGTTTGTTGTATGGGAGCCCCCCTTAAATATTCATTTTATTTTATTTTTAGTATTTGTTGTTATAGCGGCAACAGATATACATAATTTCAATTCTTTTCGTAATAATAATTTTAAGATGCACAATATTATATACACTTGCGTATCCCAATTCCCAGGGGACCGAACTTAATTTGTTTAGTGTTCATTGTTGTCTACGTGCGGTTACCGTGCCCAGAATAACAACAATGTTACTGGCTGACTAGTGACTACCCATATTATTATGTCAGTCATTATGTTTATCAGTACTTGTACTTCGCGCGTGAGCTTCAGACTTTGGTAGAGGAATGTGGGAGTATATTAATAAAGGTAATTCTTCGTTGTTAATCTCAACTAGCCCCGAATCTTAGGAGCTTGCGCGCGCGGCGTGGGGTACTTATCTTTAAAGTCGTCAATCCCACGAAGCTATTTCTGGGCTTGACGGCTTGGCCTGATAACTATGATATTTCTTATCAGTTTTTCTTTCGGAATTACCAACTTCATGTCGAAAAAAAGCGACGTCGATCAGTCAAAGATGAATGAACGTACAAAATAACTTGTTTCAATGAATTGTATAGTATTGTCGGGCATTATATTGTAACGTAACCGCATATGCATGCGCGTGGGAGCGGCGTGCGGCGCTGGCGTCGGCATTACCTCATTACATGGAGCACGCAATTATCCAGTTGACCGCTCTGTCGCCCACTAGGCCTCGCGCTCTCAAATCCTGGCCTAGACACGTGTTCTTGCCTAATGCCTAGTGCTGGCCTCCCGCCCTCAAATCTTGGCCTAGACCAGCCTTTCCCAAAGTGGGCGATAACGCCCCCTAGTGGGCGCTGAAAGTCTAAGTGTTGGTAATCCACACAAAAAATGGGGGCGTTGTGTAGAGGCTTGGGGGGTAATTTATTTCATCTGGATGCATTTTAAATTGAAACAATGGGGGCGCTAAAACATAATTAATTGTTCTCTAAGTGGGCAGTAGACAATATAAGTTTTGGGTGCCGGTTTCCCGATCTCCGAGGATGTTGGCCTAGACCAGTAGTAGTTCTGAAACTATTTTGGAGTCGGAACTCTTTTAAGAAGTATATTTTTGACGGACCCCAAAAATAGAATGATTTGTCTTCATGCTGCAGGTGTCTGATAATATTTCTAAAAACAATTTAAGTTTCGCTCGCGGTGCTCCTACATGTCCTTTGACTTTGACAATTATTTGAGAATGGCTGACCTTATAGACGAACTTGAACTTGCCTGCCTGCTCACAAATCCTATTCGGCACGCGTGTATCCTGCAGTAGTGTTGTTCTTAGTTCAGAGTCTGAACTAAGAACAACTTCTGTGATTCAGAGTCTGAACTAAGAGCAACACTACTGCAGGTCACTGACTAAGAAGGCCCTAGACAGGTACACGCGTGCCGAACAGGATTTGTACGTTAATCCTACGTTTCAGTCTGAACTTCAGACTGAAAAGTAGGATTACGTCGAAAAGCCAAACAAATAGAAAATTGCATCTAGCAAGATTTTTCATAGCTTAAAAAGCTATCTCATATTCAGAAGGGTTTTATGTCTTACCAAATTATAAAGTTTTCAGAAAAAACGAAACGTTGCTCGTAGTATAGAATGTCTTGAGGAGATAATGTCAATCATAACGTGAATCATGTTATGTAGGTCAACAAGTCACAAGTGTGATGAGCTAAATTAGGTTTGTAAACAGACTCTCACTTCAAGGATTGAAAAGGAGTGTATTCCCTATGTTTTTAGGGTTCCGTAGCCAAAATGGCAAAAAAGGAACCCTTATAGATTCGTCATGTCTGTCTGTTTGTCCGTCCGTCCGTCCGTATGTCACAGCCACTTTTCTCCGAAACTATTAGAGCTATACTATTGAAACTTGGTAAGTAGATGTAGTCTGTGAACCGCATTAAGATTTTGATGCAAAAATGGAAAAAATATTAAAAATTTTAGGGGTCCCCATAGGTACAACTGAAACAAAAAAAATTTTTTTTCATCTAACCTATGCGTGTGGGGTATCTATGGATAGGTCTCCAAAAATCATATTAAGGTTTTTCATATCATTTTTTTCTAACCTGAATAGTTTGCGAGAGAGACTCTTCCAAAGTGGAAAAATGTGTGTCCCCCCCCCCCCCTCTAATTTCTAAAGTAGAGGCATGATAATTCTAAAAAAAATATATGATGTAGATTACTATAAAAACTACCAACGAAAATTGGCTTGAACGAGATCTAGCCAGTAGTTTTTTTTTATACGTCCTAAATAGTAAACCTTAATCTAAATTTCATTAAATCGACTGAAATATAAAAATAAATCAACAATATTTTAATTTCATAAAAATAAACCTTATTGCTGCTGCGGAACCCTCCATGGGCGAGTCCAACTCGCACTTGGCCGCTTTTTTGTGAATTCTAGAAGTTTGTTATCACGTAGATTAAGTAAAAGGTAGCAATTATGTCCTATCCTATTATCCTATTAAGCCAAATAAAAGTTGACTAAGACTAAGTAATTTATTTTATTCATTCGTTTACTTTAGTAATTAGTAATATAACAATAATTAAGTCTAACGTTTAAGTAACAATAACAACAAATTTTAATTAATTTAAAACTAACTAAGATAGATATGTACAGCTACATTGTTGCTTTTATTGGGTGACGCGAGGGGTTACAATAACCACCAATTAAGTAATCAAGACTGACCATAAAAGTTAATTATGTTATAGAAATAATTGGAGCGGACGTAGAACTCTTAAGTTCCTAGATACAATATGAGTAAGTGTGAAGCGAGGAGGATTCGTTAAATCTAGTTAAGCCAATGAGTTGTGTTGGCCTGTTAAGGAACTGAATGACATGCATAATAGGTACTACGCGGATAATTTGGAGCAACTTTATCATTTTGACTCTACGAGATCTTCTAAGTTATTTTTTTATTAAGATTCAGCTTTTAATTCTAAGGCCCGTATATATAGTCAGCACCGCTCTCAAGACGCGGTTCGGCTCCGTGATTGGTTCAAATTTTGACAGCCAACCAATTAATACAGAGCCTGAGCCCTGAACCGCGTCTTGAGACCGAGATGCATCTTGAGTACTGACTATTTATACCGGCCTAAAACACGTATTTGATATTGTGTATTAAAACCTGCCTACATTAATTCTCTAAGGCCCACTTGCGCCAATCTGGGTTAAAGTTAACTCTGAGTTAAACATCATGTCATATCTGTCACTCACCAAGTCACTGATAGAGATGACATGATGTTTAACTCAGAGTTAACTTTAACCCAGATTGGCGCAAGTGGGCCTTAGAATGTAGAGCTAGAGTGAGGTTGGAATTAAATTTAACCTACTCTACTGACTACTGAGTACTGTATATATATACCCACTGTCTCTACTGTCTACATTTTTACCGTACCCACCGAATATCTTCACGCAAATCTTGACACATTTTAATGCTTTACTAGAAATGTTTGCTACTATTTTTTGCTAAGAATAAGTAAGAAGACCGTAATCTAAAATGTGGACGAAAGCGAATGATGATATTTTATTACACCAATGCTGATAATAAATTGAGTTAATATCCCATTCATCTCTATTGTGTGACTCACAGCAGCAGATATTCATCATAATATAGGTTTAAGGCACCAAGTTGAGGTTTAAGGTAAGTCAATTCTTAAAGGTGTCAGATCTATGCTGATGAATTTTTCACCTGTTCCTAGTAACTGTTTAAACTTCAAACAAAGGTTATTGGTAGGTACATTTAGTTATCCATACGTTTATTCCTTGAACAAAAATTCCCACAATGTTTTGTAGTATATTTTATAAAAGAGATATACTTAAATAGTTTTAAATAATTGTTAAGATACAATTTAAAGAGATATAATTTAATGCTGGTTATGGGCGAAATAGCCAGCACAAAGTATAAATAAATCACCCGTCTCTTATCATCATTGCTATATTCCAGGGCGAGACGATATTCTCGTGGTACAGCGGCGAGGGCGAGCCGCGCGTGGCGGACCGGTGGGGCGGGCGGCTGCGGCGCACGAGCGGCCCCAACCTCGGCCGGGGCTCCGTCAACGTCAGCGCCGTCCGGGAGACTGACGCTGGCCTCTACCGCTGCCTCGTCACTTTCCCCAACCGCACGCCGCCGGCGCGCAACAACGGGACCTTCTACCGCCTCGATGTTGATGGTACCTAATTTAGGGTCCTGCGGCCTGCCACACGACGTTTTTTTACGCTTGTTTGTATCGATACAAACGCAAGTTGAACGCTCAGCAAACGCAAGGAAGCCGACACGTTTTAAACTTTATATCTGCCAAAACGCGATGAAAACATGCTGAAGACGTGCGCATCAAAAACGCGCGTCGTCAGTGCGCAAAAAATACGTCGTGTGGAAAGGCCCTTAGTCTACGTCTATGGACTCCATCACACTAGTCTCTACGTCAGTCTAGGCTCTGACTCACGTACAATGCAAAATTCCACTCGGATTCGGAAACTTCATCGCGTGACATCCAACAAACGCATGCCGCGCTAGGCATTGACCTGCAATGACCGAAAGGTTAAGTGATAAATTTCGGAATCTGAAGTCCAACGGAAATCGTAAATGCGTGCTGTCCTGTGTTTAGTTTTCAGCAGCTCTCCGTGGTTCAGTGGTTTAGAACGTGGCTCTTGACTGGGAGGTCGTGGGTTCGATTCCCGCGTTGGAAACATGTTATGGTTTGGTTTGGTTTGGTTGCATGCAGGCTGATCGCTTAATTGTCTGACAAGTAAGATGCGTCGGATGGGCATGTAAAAAGTCGGTCCCAGTCCTGCGCCTGATTTCTCACCTGCAGTCGTGTCGGTCGTCCGTCCCACTGGGTTATGAGAGTAAAAGGAACTGCGCACACACTTTGGGCACTATACAATTACTCCTGCGTAACTGGCCCGGTTTCAATGAAGCCGGCCACCGTCACCGAAAGCGGTGTGGGGGTTATTATTATTACTTCTGCAGCTATCTATTTAGATTCAAAGTTCCAGTTGATAATATTTATCTAAAAAAGTTTTCTAATTGTTGATCTTTGCTCTACATATTATGACATTACAGGCGGGAATCTTATAGTCACACCTCCTATGAACTCAACGGTTTTGGAAGGTGATAGAGCGGAGCTTGAATGCGCCCCCAAAAGCCTCGAGTGGCCGGTGCAGTGGTACAGAGACGGGGTGCCTTTGGAGACTATACCGGAACTGGCTGGGAGAACGGAACTCGGCTTGAACGGCAGCTTGATTATAAGAAATGCCGTCAGCACCGATCTCGGAGAGTATGATTGTCGCGTCAGCGGTCCTGATGGGCAGATTCAAAGCTCGAGCGCATTCTTGGATGTTCAATGTTAGTACCTACTATTTTTAAACCCTGACGAGAAAAGAGTTAAGTATGTTATAATTTTGACGTGTCTGTCTGTGGGTGTATGTGTGTCTGTCCTTGGCATCGAGGTATTCAAACCGGTGGACCGATTTCGGTCTAGTTATTTTGTTTGAAAGCAGACATGGCTGAGAGTGTTCTAGCCATAATTCATCAACATCAGTTTGCTCACTGCTGTTTTTTTTTAATTTCTTAATTTATATATTTGTTAATTTTTATTCATGTCTAGGCTTTGGATGTAATTATTACGATATTTTTCTAGATAAGGCGAAAGTCGTGTACTCTCCCAAAGAACGATATTTACCGTTCGGCAAGTCTGCCAGCCTCGACTGCCACTTCAGTGCGAATCCGCCGCTGACGAATCTGAGATGGGAAAAGGATGGGTTCCTGTTTGATCCTTACAACGTCCCTGGGGTGTTCTATAGCAGAAATGGAAGTCTTCTCTTTAATCGGGTAAGTTTTCTCATAAAAAGAATGCTCATTGCAATGGCAACAACTTTTTATTTTTAAGTTGTTGAGTACTGTGGGCTGTGCGTGGGTTTCTCAACTTCCTGATAAAGTGCCGGATAGGCTATCTACAACTCTTTTGGCAGATTATCAGAAAGTGGTGAAACAGGCCCTTAGTTTCACTATAATTTTGGTATGTGTTCGTTAGTTGCTAGGTTGTTGTAGTCACTATAATATTTTAGTGATCTGTGCTATATTTACTTAGGCCTTTTGAGCTTATCTGCTTTTAAGTTTGTATTCAGATTTTAAAACATCACTTCATAAAATATATAATTAGGTGTATATTTTAGTCTTGGTCGTTTTATGTTAAAATAAAACTAAATGTGCCTAATGTATAATTGAAGGTGGATGAATCCCACGAAGGCCTGTATTCGTGCACGCCGTACAACGCGCTGGGTTCGGCGGGGCCGTCGGCGGCGGTGCGGGTGCGCGTGCAGCGGCCACCGGCTCTGGTGGCGCGACCTCAGCCACTGTATGTCGCGCGGCTCGGCGCAACTGTTACTATGCCGTGCAGCCCCGCTCTCATGGTACACGCCACGCCACCCACTGTTAGGTGGGCGAAGGTATTAATTTTTGCCTAACTATTATAACAGCGTATAGCACTATATTGAACTATCAGACAAGTTGATTCCTAGGCAGATGGCAGAACCAAGTAATCTGCTCGAGTTACGTCAAAGTTTGACGTAACGAGAGCAAATAACTTGGGTCTGCTCGCGTTGCTCGGTCTGCTCGCGTACTGTCGCGTGATGTTAGCTTTGATCATGATCGGTTTGAATTATTGTCATTAAGCCGACCAAATGACGTAGGTTTGTCAACTGCCTGGGAATCAATTTCCTCGATGGTACATGCTTATTTGATAGTACCAAAAAATACCCTCGTAATACCCAGCCTTCTTCCTTTGAAATAAAATAAAATACAGGTCATGTAGCAACGTGCCGTTGATATTCAATAGGATGATGACAAGTCTAATTAAGTTGGTTGAGTTATGTAGAGCTCTGCCGGTAACATTGATTTAACAATCTCCGACCAAATATAATTACTGTAGAAACGCCATTTGCTAATCAATCAATTTCTCCAATGGTACCTACTCAGTAGCGGCGTCAGGAGGGTGAAAAGGGGCGCTGCAGGCACTACTTTTATTAGCGCTACCCGCTGGTAGTAGGTACTAAAACTGGCACTGTACTGCAGTGTCTATACTATTTGAATTATGAATATAATATCTTCGTTGGTAATAAATTAGACTAGCTATGAGTAGGTTTATCCCGAGACCTACTTCACCAAGTAGTAAGAGACTAAGAATAGGTAACTTAATTTTTTTATAGAAAGACGGCACCGAGCTTCCAGACGGGCGGTACTCGTTGGACGGCGGCAACTTAACGATCAGCTCGGTGTCGGAGGAGGACCGCGGTGTCTACGTGTGTACGGTCAGCAACGAGGCCGATGTCGTCAACGTAGAGACCGAGCTGCTCATAGAGAACGTGCCCCCGCGAGCGCCGTACAACCTCAGCGCCACGCCGTCGTACGATTCCATTCATTTGACTTGGGTACCGGGTAAGTAAAAAAAAATCAATAACAAAAAAAATGCTTTCGGTTTGTTTTATACGGAGTTCCCTGTGAAAGTAACAGCGCTGAAGGATATTGTAACTATTTTGTTTTGAAACACTCTGAATAAAAAGCGTGACATTTTAAAATAACATTAATTACCCATTTTGCCACAAGTTGGACTTATAGTTAGGTACTTGAAATCTGAACTGCATTGAGATTGTAGATGGTGGTAGATGGCCATATCTATTTAAGGGTGAATTGCACCAGAATAGCGTAGTTAAAGTTAAAGTTAAGGTTATCGTCAAATATGCGCCCATAGTGAAAGCTTTTACTAGGGATTTGACAGTTCATTTGACTTTTTCATAGTTAAAGTGGTGCAACCCGAAAGTTAAAAAGAGAGATTATAAACTAGTAGTTCGAAAAGTATCTTAGAGACATTTATATCTTCAATTTAATGAAGAGTTTGACAAATAACGTATGGCGCTTATAATGTCAAAATCTTCATATTATGTTAATTACAGTTGACTAATTAATATTCGTCTTTGAGTGCGGCACTTAAGGCCTTTATTCACTTTGATTAGTGATAAGTGCGGGTGATTAGTGCAGACTGCAGGTGATTAGTAATCAGAAGAAAGTACGTGTGGACAGCATTCAGCAACACTGACTAGTACACTGTACAAGTCCTTTAATTTCTCCTAATCACTTGCAATAGTAACCTGCACTCGTACTAATCAAAATGAATACAAGCATAGTATAAAGATACAAGCCCTTAGACCCTGTCCAACAATTGCAGGTCATAACGGCGTGGACGTGGAGTACAACGTGTGGTATCGCGAGCGCGCGGAGAGCGAGTGGCGCACCATGAAGATCCTCAGCCGCGGGGTCACCGACGCCACCCTGGTAGGCCTCCGCCCCGCCACCGAGTACGAGCTCCGAGTGCTGTCACAGGACTATATTGGCGACGGACTGTTCAGCAAACCTATCTTCGTTCGAACCTTAGGTGATACTATCCATATAAAATTAACTTTGTAAATTGTACCAACAAAGATTTGTTGATTCATAGGCATTTCTCTTATAGTACTTACTTACGTTGGATCATGATGTATTGAATATTGCTCAAAATTAGCAACAATCGGCCTAACCAAATCTACAGGTTGTCTGTAAAATTTTTCATTCAATTACCATAAATAAACTCTTTTTCCTTCAACATTACGTTAAAAAAACTTTAATTACAGATCAATCAACTCCAGTTGATGTGGAGGACGAAGTCACATCTTACACGGCAGCCGTGACCGAGAGTGCTCCGGGCATAGAGGAGGTGGTCGGGACAGACGGCGTGGTCGCGATTGCGGAGGACAGCGAGCTGCCCGTGACGATCAGGTTGTTGGAGGAAGGCGCTTTAGTACGCTGGAGTCGAACGCGCGCCGACCGCGGAAGATGCACGCTGCGATGGTATGCCGCAGATGAACCCACGCACCGCTTGCTGCTTACTGCTGCGACCCAGCTCGATTATATACTAGGTAGGTACTGTGTAGGTAACTATCAGAGGAAAATCCAGGATCGATCGAGTCGTACCACGAAACCGTTTTGAGACTCAATCGAACGAATTGGAATGCCGCCGGCCGCGTCCTACTCTAACAAACGAGAAATGACGTTGTCAGAGCAGAGTGCGTAGTGCGAGTTTTATTCGATCATACTCATCTTTAACGCGAATTTGTATGGGATCAAAGCGGTATCCACGTAAGCCAGTAGGTGGCGCTGCTTTGATCCCTGACAAATTCGCGTTAACGTGTTCGATGCGTATGATCGAATAAAACTCGCACTACACCCTCAGGACGCGGCATTCTCATTCGATTGCTTGAGTCTCAAAACGGTTTCGTAGTCTAGCCTACTGATTGACAGGCAGAATATGACGGACCTTCTTAATTCGGTCAGGTAATGTCAAGCCGAGTCGACAGATCACGGGGTTTCACGGCTAATATTGAGTTACACGATCTCATGAAATAACGTACCTGCGGTAGGCTAGACAGTTTGCCTGTGACTCAATCACTCCGAAGTCCGATGGCAACCATAGTTGCAATAATTATTTGTGTATTATTCTGTAATTTTAATACTTTATGTTACAGTTAACGTCGTGGAAGAAGGTGCTAGTTATTGGGCTACAGTGCAATGCGCGGTGAGCACAGGTGGTGCATCGTTGCATGTTCCGGCTTACGGGCGCTTGCGTGGTGTTGCTGCCGGATCTGCTGCCGCGGCGCTGCTGCTGGCGGCGCTTGCTACAGCTCTGCTGCTCGCGCGGCGCCGCAACGCACGCCGGGACAAGCGCGCTCGTTGATCTATCGTTCGATAAACTGTGGCATGGTGCCTTTCGGACGTTGTGCGTGTCGCTAGAATGGTTTAGTTACATTTTAACTTACAAGTGCGATAAGTTTTATATTGTTAATATTTATTGTAATTTGTAATAAATATTTTTGTTATAATATTAGGTATTTCTATTTATTCGTTTTGAATATTTTTATACAGAGTTTAAATTATTACAGTTTTTAATATGAAAGATTTTGATAATATTATTCAACCCAAACCAGACAAAACACTAGGTTCAATATTATAATATAGGTTAATACCTAAATACAAAGAAGTAGTTATTCTTATTCTGTAGACTACTACAAAAGAAGAAGATGAGTTTTGTCGGGAATGTGAAAGAGTGATGTTGAAAATATGTGGGAAAGTGATGCATTATCCAGAAACGTGCTATTTTGTTTTGTGTTCCCTCCAAAACTCCATCAAAAGCTTCAGTAAAGCGTCTACCACTTTACTGAATCGACGAACTTGACTTTCTGAGTGTAATCTGGGGGCACAGGAGTGCCCCCGCCTGCCGCCAAGATGAGCCAAGCGAAGCGCGCACGGGCACTACCTACCTTTTCTCGAAACGTTTCGTCGTATTTTTGCACCCTCGTAACTTTGGTTTGGATAATGCCAGATAGTTGAAATTTTCAAGATATTATGAAATGAGTATAATAATTAAATGCGCAAAGTTTGAATATTGTTACTATTATACTTTAGATTTTATAGGGGTCCAAAAACCCCACAATAACGGACTGACTCACCGATCATCAAAATTGTTAGGGTACTTCCTGAAGTCATAGACAGCTGAAATTTGGTATGTGACATACTATTAGTACAGAAACAACAAAAAAATTATCAAACCCAACCTAACCTATCCCATCCCCTTGATATAGAGAGGGGATGTTAGTAATTAGTATGAGATACCCCCGTTTCTTGTGCTAGATACAAAATTAAAAATAGAGTATAGAATAATTCTTGTGCCAAAAACAAATACGTATTAGACATGAGAGACCATAGACTCACAGAAAACCGGCGTGAAACAGCGCTTGCCCTGTTTCGCTTAGTGAGTGAGTTAAGCGGAGGCCCAACTGCACCCTAAACCTTATTCCCTATCCCTGTTCTCTTCTGCTGATTCCCTTAGCCTATTCCTTCATAAAAAGACCGAAAAAGCACTTGCAACACTTCTGATGTTAATGTCTATAGACGACGGTAGAACTTACTTTCCATCAGGTGACCTATTTGCTCATTTGTCTCCTAATTTTATATAACAGATCCCCTATTAAAGGCTGGCAAAGCATTTGCAACTTTTCTAATATTGCGAGTGCACATCCTCGTTAATTGCCCCTTAATTTCATAAAAACGTAATAATTTATGTGGTAATTTTTCCATCATCCAAAGAATCATGCCGTACCTCCTTTTAAATAATATCATATCTATACTAATATTATAAATGCGAATTGTAAGGGGGTGAAAATGCGTAAATTTGTTCAAATAAAGTTAGTTCCAAAAATTCATAATAGATGGCGCCGTGCGTCTTCTACATCGCACCATCGCTTACCCAAACGTGTTTCTATAAGAGGTAATATTATTATAGTTCGTGGTGTCAAAAAGTAGTGAAATCTCATGTAGAGCCAAGTTTCTAACCTTACATACTTAGCCCTAAATCTAAAAACCTTAATTTTACACCAAAGCGCGGCAAAATATTTGATAATAATGTAATGTGTCAGCCGAACGAGAAGAATCTAAAAACTCTACACCGATTTTGACTAATAGTCAAAATCGGTGGCTTGGCCATTTTGTTATTCGGCAGGGCTTTGAACTTAATATACCCTAACTAAAGAAAAATGGCCAGGCTATCGATTTTGACTAAAGTGTAGAGTTTTTAGATTCTTCTCGTTCGGCTGACACATTATATTATTATCAAATATTTTGCCGCGCTTTGGTGTAAAATTAAGGTTTTTAGATTTAGGGCTAAGTATGTAAAGTTAGAAACTTGGCTCTACATGAGATTTTACTACTTTTTGACACCACGAACTATAATAATATTATGTTCTCATCTTGGCAACATTTTTACATGAAAATGTTTTTTGTGGGATGACTTTTACTTAGACTTTGACTAGACTGACTATATAGAAAAACCATAAAGTTAATATACCTAGCGGAATTCCGCTAAGTATATTAACTTTATGAGAAAAACGATGCTGAAAATTGTATTATAAAATAATGTTTTCCCTAATATTATAATACTCGACACTGGCCATGGTTAAAGCCGAAGTGCCATAATAAGAAAAAAATAAGAAGAAGATGGGTTTTGCCGGGAATGTGAAAGAGTGATGTTGTGATTTTGTATTATTTTCCTAAAATTGTGTTAAGTTGGGTTTTTAATGTGTAATATTGGTAGAATATTAACCATTAGATATTCGTTATCGTGCACAAGTGTGGGAAAGTGATGTATTATCCAGAAACGTGCTATTTTGTGTTCCCTCCAAAACTCCATCAAAAGTTTCAGTAAAGCGACTACCACTTTACTGAATCGACCGACTTGACTTTCTGACTGTAATGACTAGACTTTAGACCTGACAATATAGAATAACGATGCTGAAAATTGTATTAGAAAATATTGTTTTCCCGCCATAATATATACTCGACACTGGCCATGGTTAAAGCCGAAGTGCCATTATAAGAAAAAAAAAAAAAAAAAAAAAAGAAGAAGATGAAGAATTATTTTACCTTGATTGACGTTTGAGTTTGAGAGTGATTTTTTTTATTTTTTTATTTTTTTTTATTTTTTTATTTTTTTTATTTTTTTATTTTTTTTTATTATTTTTTTATTTTTTTATTTTTTTTATTTATTTTTTTTTTTTTTTTTTTTTTTTTTTTTTTTTTTTTTTTTTTTTTTTTTTTTTTTTTGTTTTTTTTTTTTTTGATCGGTACCCGGCGCCTCCAAACTTTTTGGAGTTTTGCCGGGAATGTGAAAGAGTGATGTTGTGATTTTGTATTATTTTTCTAAAATTGTGTTAAATTGGGTTTTTAATGTGTAATATTGGTAGAATATTAACCATTAGATATTCGTTATCGTGCACAAGTGTGGGAAAGTGATGCATTATCCAGAAACGTGCGATTTTGTGTTCCCTCCAAAACTCCATTGAAAGTTTCAGTAAAGCGTCTACCACTTTACTGAAACGACCGACTTGACTTCTTGACTGTATTGACTTCAGACTTTTACTTAGACTTTGACTAGACTTGACCTGACGATATTACATGAAAACGATGCTGAAAATTATTATAGGAGGAATACGGTTTTCCCGCCATATTCCTTACCTTTTTACCTTGTCTGTGGCACAACATACACATACTTTGTGTCAAGTTGCCAAAAACGAAGAAAAAGAAGAAAGAAAAGAGTTTGAGAGTGGAGTTTTGCCGGGAATGTGAAAGAGTGATGTTGTGATTTTGTATTATTTTCCTAAAATTGTGTTAAGTTGGGTTTTTAATGTGTAATATTGGTAGAATATTAACCATTAGATATTCGTTATCGTGCACAAGTGTAGGAAAGTGATGCATTATCCAGAAACGTGCGATTTTGTGTTCCCTCCAAAACTCCATTGAAAGTTTCAGTAAAGCGTCTACCACTTTACTGAAACGACCGACTTGACTCCTTGACTGTATTGACTTTTACTTAGACTTTGACTAGACTAATGACCTGACTATATTACATGAAAACGATGCTGAAAATTATTATAGGAGGAATACGGTTTTCCCGCCATATTCCTTACCTTTTTACCTTGTCTGTGGCACAACATACACATACTTTGTGTCAAGTTGCCAAAAACGAAGAGAAAGAAAGAAAGAAAGACGTTTGAGTTTGAGAGTGGAGTTTTGCCGGGAATGTGAAAGAGTGATGTTGTGATTTTGTATTATTTTCTTAAAATTGTGTTAAGCTGGGTTTTTAATGTGTAGGTAATATTGGTAGAATATTAACCATTAGATATTCGTTATCGTGCACAAGTGTAGGAAAGTGATGCATTATCCAGAAACGTGCGATTTTGTGTTCCCTCCAAAACTCCATTGAAAGTTTCAGTAAAGCGTCTACCACTTTACTGAAACGACCGACTTGACTGATGACTCCTTGACTGTATTGACTTTTACTTAGACTTTGACTAGACTAAATGACCTGACGATATTACATGAAAACGTTGCTGAAAATTATTATAGGAGGAATACGGTTTTCCCGCCATATTCCTTACCTTTTTACTTTGTCTGTGGCACAACATACACATTACACATCATTGATACCACAGATTAAGTATTACCTCAATGATTGATACACATAGTTTTGTGTCAAGTTGCCAAAAACGAAGAGAAAGAAAAGAAAGACGTTTGAGTTTTGACAGTCAATCTGTCAGATCGATGTTTGTATTTCCCCCTAGATTTAGGGGGTTTTCGACCAAGTTAGGGGCAAAATAGGGGGAAAAAAATTTTGGGGGATTTTTTTAGGGGAAATTAAAAAAACACGTTAAATACAGTTTTTTGCCATATATCACGTTCCTAATGTTTTTTACCATCTTTAAGGACGCTATAACAGAAAAATTTGCAGATCCAATGCCTGTCAGTACGAATATCGACGTTAAGGACATTAATAACATTCATATCAGCGCGCTTTCTACAGTGGAGACGCGTCCTTGATATGGCGAAAATGTATAAAAAAATTTGAGGGCGTTTCTTATTTCTCTTACTAGCTGTATGACCGAGCTTTGCTTCGATAAAACACGAATAAATTAATGACATTTTCTAAAAATGATTCCTAGATAGATCGATTAGAAAAAAAATCTAGGGGAGTTCTAGGGGGAAATCAAATTAGTTCAGGGGTATGTCGCCGAGACCATCTGGCAGTGATCTGGCAACACTGGTACTTTGTTGCTGTCAACGAATACTATACTCATAAGATTGCTCTTAAGGTTGCTGTTGTTTGGTTGTTTTCGTAAAATACTTATATTAAAATAAATATTGTATTGAAAAGTCGTTGTTGAAAAGGATAAAATGAGAGCTTTTTAATTTTTAATGACATATGAAATCGAAGGCCTATCAGAAAAAATAAAGTAAAGCGAGAAGAAGTTAATGGTGGAGCGTTCTAAAAATGACTCAATCACAATTTTCTCTCACTTGGGAGTCCTTTAAATCCAATATTTGCAATGGGTTCAGTAGTCTGCAACAGGTAAATAATTCTTGTTGAATATTGGGACTTCTTACGCTCAAAATATTATCTTGCGGGAACCGCAAATAGATACATGCATACAATATACATTTTTTGTGCGAAAGAGCCCCCTATGCCTTCTCTGCGGTCTATAATAACTGTATCAAATGAGTCTATTAGTTCCGGAGCTTATTCAATGCAAAGTAATGAATGAGATATTATGATTTGTTTTCTCTTATATACCATATCATAATATTTTATCATCATATTTTACAACTTAGCAGTTATGTTATTTTATAGAATGCGGAGTTTGTCGATATGACGATAGCCGCCGATGGGCACTTGGTCAAGGTACATCAAGTACTTATGGCATTATCAAGTCCGTACATAAAGGAACTAATAACCTCAGCACCGTGTCAACACCCAGTCATTTTTCTGAACGTAAGTTACACATTATATTTGCAATGATAAACATTATAGTAAGTATAAAGGTTAGGTTTAACTGTTACATGTTTTATTTTATGCTCTCTCTCCACTCCACCCTAGCACTTTGGTGAGTAAAGTGTCCCATCGCTTTGCTGCAGCGTAAATACCTCTAGTGCTGTCCCACCTTAAAATTTAAGTTCAACAATTAATACTATAACAATACTATTTGTAGAATGTGTCACATGCAACACTGGTTTTAATATTGGAATACGTTTACACGGGGGAAGTGAGAGTGCCAGCTAGAAACTTGAGTAGTTTCATCGAAACCGCTAAGGCTTTGCATATAAAAGGCCTAGAGGGAATGGTTTGTATTTAATATTATAATATTTAAAAAAAATACTTTGGCATTGATAGATAGATATCTTTTCTAAGATATTACCTCTTTTAATGTAAATTGCAGGATTCTGACACTGGTGAGATATCTATTTCTGGAGAATCATATGCAAGAGGAGTGAAAAGGAAATCTGAAGCAAATGATGAGGTAATTTCTAAAGAAGAAAAGAACAATTTAATAAGTAGACTGTTCTTCTCTTCTTTCTAATAAGTATACTAAATTAAATTGCGGTTTAGGACACAGAGACGGGACAAAACAAGGTACACCTGCGACTTAGCGAAGAAAGCTTTAAATAATCGGCCAAGTGCGAGTCGGACTCGTGCACGAAGGGTTCCGTACTGGTATAGAGCGAACGTAGACTAAAAATGTATTTTTGTATAGAAGCCCCCCTTAAATATTTACTATATTTTAATTTTATTATTAAATATTAAAGTACAAATATAATTAAAGAGTTTGTGAAAATTTCCAGTGCCTAGCTGTTAGCATTATAAATTACGAGCAAAAAAGGTAAAAAAATCACATTTCTTGTATGGGAGCCCCGCTTGAATATTGACTTTTTCTTATTTTTAGTATTTGTTGTTATAGCGGCAACATATATTAATATACACAATCTGTGAAAATTTCAGAAGTCTACCTACAGCGGTTCTTGAGTTACAGCCTGATGACATACAGACAGACAGACAGATGGACAGACATTGAAGTCTTACTAATAGGGTCCCGTTTTTACTCTTTGGGTACGGAACCCTAAAAAGAAAGCATTTAACACCTGTGTCCTACCCGTAATAACATAAAATGGCTGTGAAACCTGGGCTCTCACCAAACAACACAGAGAAAAGCTGGAATGATGCCAGAGATCCATGGAGAGAAGTATGCTAGGTATAAAGAGACAGGATCAGAAACACTACTATAAGAGCAAAAACAAAATTAATAGATATACTTACTCAAATAGACCAAAGAAAGTGGAGATGGGCTGGACACATGTTAAGAGACAAACAAAATAAATGGAGCACAGCCATAACTCACAGGTACCCAAGAGATGGTAAACAGAGTAGAGGTCGTCAACAAACCAGATGGGGAGATGATCTAGCATTAACAGCTGGACAACATTGGAGAAGAGTAGCACTAGACAGAACTGAGTGGAAAAGGCTGGAGGAGGCCTATGCCAAGAAGCACACTGACCTTCGAGATATTTTATAGCTCCAAGGCAGAATAAGAGGCTATTATTATGTCAAATAGCATAATGCAGCTTGATGTTTGGATAGTACAATATGCATCATTATTCATTGCATTGCGTCTTGTTATGTTTCATTTCAACATAATTTGATCTAAATACATACAAAAATATTTAACTACTTGATAATGCTTCCATACTTTAGGAGTAGTTGTAAAATCACCATATTTCTTTTATTACAGTTTTCCCTGCCAAGTTCTGCACGAAAAATATCCATTAGGCATGAGGGTAGTTCAGTCTCACAGAACACTAGGTAATTAATTAATTTATTTACTGATTATTCTAGAACTGTACACAAATGTATTTTTTATTGCTACAATATTTTCTCTTGTCACATCATTTTTAACTAAGTTATATTTTTAGGTCATTATTGAAAGCATCAAAAAATGAAAATGAGAATGATAATATTCAGCCATACTCAATAATGGAAGATTCAAATGACATGCATGACTCTGACGACATTTTACCGATGCAGACTGATTTCGCTCCAGCAAATATTATAGGTGATGTGAAAACTTCAAAAGATAAATGTAAGTGCAAAATACAAGCTTGGCGTTGAACAGTAAGTAGGTCTATGTTTAGTAGGGAGATGGAATGGAGATTGAAGAAATAAAAGAAATTTACGGTTGGCTTTTGCTTAATCCGAAAATAACTTTACAATAATTATTCCATTTGATTATGAAAGTTTAATCGCTGAAAGTGATTTATTTTGTAATATTTTAAAAAGATAAAACCGACTTCAAAATTGTACGTAATTGAGAATTAAAACTTCATATCTCCAAAACTACTGAACCGATTTTGATGAAACTTACACTATTCCCTAAGTTGAACAATACCTAGTACAATAAAAAAAGAATCATTTAAATCGGACTTGTAGTTCCGGAGATATGCGTGCACAAACATTAAAACATACATAGTACATACATACATACCTACGGTCGTATGAATAAAAACTTAGCGAAGGTTTACAACAGCTTTATAAGCCTGTTGTAAAATTTAATATGAATAAACGTTCTTTAACAGTGCTCTAACACCTTTTTAAGGTGACAGCTGTCAAAAATTAGCGCATGTTTAATAAGCCTGATATAAACCTATTTTAAGCATAATCGTTATGAATAAACGTTTGCTAACAGTTGTTTAGGCTCGAAACGTCAAATAGGAGTTCGCTAACTTTAGTGAAGCCTCGGACCTACTTTAAGACCATTTTAAGAGATTGAAATGGACGAAATATCGAGTAT
Organism: Plebejus argus; assembly: GCA_905404155.3. NCBI lineage: Eukaryota > Metazoa > Arthropoda > Insecta > Lepidoptera > Lycaenidae > Plebejus > Plebejus argus. Next base: position 13,199,371 of record FR989929.1, on the reverse strand, counting down.
TATCGTGATTTCTGACATTATTGCAATTTTTGAAGGAATTTCTAGCCGCCCTCGTCGACAAAAAGTATACATATAATAAGATAATAATAAATCCATTTGACGACTTAAAAATATTTTTATTAGTACCTGCATGTTAGGGGCAGAGGGCGCTGCGCGTTGATAGTATTCCTGTTGGTCAATAGATGGTGTTTTTTATAAATATTTTTTTTGAGTAGATTTTTTTAACTCATGAAATAACTCTATTCCTTTCGGGTGTCCTTTGACACCTCTCAAGTTTTTTTTTCTACAAAATACTCATTGAATTTCATTGAATTTGACACAATATTGATGATTGAACACAATAAATTGGCACACTACCAACATTACCAAAAAAAGAATACTATAAAACGTCATCTAACAGTATTCAAGCTAGCGAAGGCTTAGCAAGCGTTTATTCATATGGAGTGTTGTAAGACGGTTTTTAACTTTAGCGAACATTTTAGCTAGAAAACTGTTAAAACCTTCATTAAGATTTTTTTATTCATACTTACCACCGATACACTTTTGAAATTTGGCACATTTGTTCAGAAGCTGTTATAGATTAACATATACAAAAACTGGGCAGTTCTGGAAATATAATACATACATACGCGTCGAATTGATAACCTCATTTTTTTGAAGTCGGTTAAAAACCGAGCGCGTTTATTGGTGGTCGATAAACGCGTTTTGAATCATGATTCATGTCTTAAAGGTGTATAAATAAGGCACTCTTAAGACCTAAGCCCTAAGGGTTTACTTCAATCTTCCAGCAGCAGTAACTGTTGACTGACATGACAGGTAAAGAACTGCTTAGCTGTTTAACTAAGGGCCTTTCCACACGACGTATTATTTGCGCACTAACAACGCGCGTTTCTGATGCGCTCGTCTTTTGTGCGTTTTCATCGCGTTTTGGCACATATAAAGTTTAAAACGTGTAGGCTTCCTTCCGATTAGCTATATCCACATTATGCAATTTCATCTTCAATTTTCGTCATCTTCTTTTTATTCAACTTCCGTTTGGCATATTCAATAATTTAATGCGTCAAAATCCACCCGCGTTGAAAGAAAAGTATCATAACGAGCGCTATGATTTCAGAGCGCGTCACGCGCATGCCTCACGTACGCACGTACGCTGTTGACTGCGCTATAACGCATGCCCTTGATGAACAAAAAAAGGAACAGTGTGGACAAAGCTTTTGCTGAGCGTTCAACTTGCGTTTGTATCGATACAAACGAGCGTAAAAAAACGTCGTGTGGAAGGGACCTAAACTAACGCCATAATCATAACCTCGTAACTTTATATTTCAGCGACAGCAAACCTCCAATTCACGGTGTCAATACGGGGCTCGCTGCAGATAATACTGAACCGCTACATCTACAACCTGCAGTCGACGGCGGCGTCCGGCGTGCGGCGCTGGCGCTGCGCCGACTACCGCAGCAAGAAGTGTAACGCCTTCGTTGTTACCAACGGCAACATTGTTATGAACAGGTAAATTTATCACATCCCATTAAATATTTTGCATGTTCTATCGACAGTAATATTATAAATGTTGGAGTTGGAATGGAGATACTTTGAGAGACGAAACCAGGACAAAGGATACTTTTTGTTGCAGAAAAATATAGTGTTTTCGCGTGATCTCCGATACTGGATAAACGAATCTCCGTCTGACAGTACCTCATCTAGTGTTCCCTTAGGGTTTATTTTCAAAACCAGATATAGCTCGTGATAAATAAGATTTTCGCGTGGAGTAAGTTTTACCGGAATAAAATCTACACACACTGGCAAAATTAGCGGAACCTAGGTAAAAAGGGCCACAACTTGAGCTCAAGTGGGTCGGGCTTTGTGAAATCCTTTTTTAGGGTTCCGTACCCAAAGGGTGAAAATGGGAGACTATTCATGAGACTTCGTTGTCTGTCCGTCTGTCTGTCTCCAGGCTGTATCTCAAGAACTGCTATAGCTAGAGTTCTGAAATTTTCACAGATTGTGTATATCTGTTGCCGCTATAACAACAAATACTAAAAACAAAATAAAGTTAATATTTAAAGGGGGCTCCCATACAACAGCTGACCTTAGATAGATTACTAAGTTAGAGGTGTATGTTTAAAAATAAAAAAAACTGAAATGGCAATGGACGGGACACGCCATAAGAGGACAAGATAAATGGTCAAAAATAACAACAGAATGGCTCCCAAGATATAATACGAAAAGGAAAAGAGGACGACCACTTAAAAGATGGTCAGATGAAATCAGGGCTTCTGCTGGCCCTTTGTGGCTTCGGCTGGCTCGTGACAGATGCGAAAGGAAAAGGCTGGAGAGGAGGCCTTTGTGTCAGAAGGACACGCCAATAAGGAGGCTGACGTGCAGCTTCGCATTTCTAAATAATGTCTTTAATTAATTGTTTTGAAAATATTTTGTAAGTTTTTGGTAATAAAAGACTTTGAAATTGAAAGTGTTTTTCGATGATTGACGTTGTAAGTGTTTCTGATAAGAATGGCGTTTTTAGCGGGGTGCAAGGTATGCCAGCTCATTTGATTGGTTTTTGGAAGAACACATTGCTTAGATACAAAATTAGTGATTTCCGAGCATCTACGACAGCTAGCTGTAACCACGATAGAGAAAGGTCACACCTACCGTTCGGTCAGTCAGGCCTAAGGCTTCCGTGGTCCATCGTAACTTTCAACGCTACAGAGAGACTGGATTTACGTTCGGAGACGATAACAAGGCAGATATCGGGTGACAATGGTTCAGGATGACCGTTTTGTAAGGGTACAAGCCTTAATAAATCGACCTCAAACTGCTTTGCATACACGAAACCTGTCGGAACAGATCCGAAATGTACGTGTAAGCGATTGTACAGTAAGAAGAAGACTCAAAAAGTTAAATAAAATTCAAAGGGGCCAGCAAGGGCACCAAAACTTGAGACAGGACACCAAAGCCAGGCTAAGATTTGCGCGTGAACATCAAAATTTGACAAGTTAGTAAAATCGTGTGCCGTACAGTGATGGGAGCAAATTCTGTGTAAATTTTGTTGACAGGCGATAAAGAATTTGGATAAATTGTAAGGAACGCTATAGACCATCAAACTTAACGGAAACAATGACCTATCATGCAGGCTTCGTAATGGTTTGGGGTGGCATATGATTTGGAGCCCGCACAGAGCTGATGATTGTTAATGATGGTACTTTGACAGTACATGGCTACAGCACAGACCTCCTAGAACTGCATGATGTGCCTTTTACACAGTTTTAGGCAGTAACTTAAATTTCACTCCAATTTGGTACCACAAATTGGAGTGAAACCTAATATAACAAAACAAAAATTTTGAAAATCGGTTCTCAAACGGCGGAGTAATCGTTGAACATACAAAAAAATATCCACAGCCGAACATATTATAACCTCCTCCTTTTTGGAAGTCGGGCATTATTACCTAAATTATGCTGGCGTAGCCCAGGTGGAGAGGCCAGCACGGTCTACGGATATGGATCCGATTGAGGACGTGTGGCACATCAATGGGTGAACAGTACGAGTTAAACCTCCAGCTCCAAAATGTGTTCAGGAGCTCGAGTTGGCGCTACTGGAGGAGTGTAGGAGAAAATCTCACAGGAAATGATTGACAATCAAAATGCAAGCATGGAATGGCGTATGCAGGCCCTCTTGAGATCCATAGAAGGCATCGCGCTTTTAACATGGCATTTCTTAAGTGAAAATGGAGAATTGAACTTAAAAACTTACTACTGTTTCAAAGATTTTCTTAATTTTTTAATTTTTGCTGATTTTTTTACACGATTTTGTGCCCTAAATTTATATTAGTTTTATTTTTTAATCATCAATTATTAAATAAATAAATAAATATATAAAAAACAGCGAATAATTTAAAAAAAAATTAAAATTTTGTTTTGTTCCTCTAATTTTGCCGGTGTGTTTATGTAATAGTCCTTGCTAAAGACTCAAAATATACCAGGTGTATAAAGAGACATAAAGAGGAGACAGACACACTTACGCTGTTACATTGACTGTGTTGAAAAAAAAGATATCCCTAACTTTTCATATATTTTTTTAAAATTTTATAATGTATTTTGTTTTCCACAGAGCCAACCCCCACAATCACAGCTTCCACGACAAGAAGATATTAGCTAAAATTGAGAAGAACGCAGTGTATAGTGCAATCGACGATATGGATCCCTCCACGTACAAAGACAAACAGACAGAAGACAGCGCTGAAGTATCTGTTAACAATGATTATACCTCATTAGGACTACCCGATCTGACGGAAAAAGATACGTAGGTCATATTGTAGTTTAAAACTAATTTAATAAAAACATTTAAACACTCCTTTTAGCGCAGTCGGGTAAAAATATGGACACCGCCAACATTTATCTGCCATTAGTAATATCCAGAGGTAAAATATTTTAAAATTAGTGTACATGAAAAAAAAAACAAAAATCAGTCCAGTTTTGAAAATGTTTGTTTGTAAATGCTGTGAATCAGTTGTTTATAAATACAAGATAAAATTTTGTGTTCCATATTTGGGCAAAATAAAAAATATACTTATTATAGCAATAATTATTAATATCGATATCATAAGACAATAATTAATATTTTATTAGAGTCTGGCCAGGGAAAGAAGTCCAAAAGAAAGGGAGGCAAATTTAAAAAATCTGAATCTTGCAACACCGGCTATACACAGAATAAACAGACTTGATACTATGGTATTATTTATTTTTATATTCATGCGGCATGCCTAAAATGCTGCCAAAACACATATTTTACGACATGTTGAAGCAACGCATTAAGAGTGAGCACACTGAGATGTGCCTTGCCGGGGCTCAGCGTGCCGGGGCTCATCGCATAAATCCGCCGCCATACAATTTGTATGGAGGCGGATGCGCGTATCGCCCACTGTGCCGGCGCGCATCGGCGCGGATTTTTGCTCGGCGGATTTCCGTTAATGCGACACGGGCCGACACGGCCCGACAAGACCCGCTGCGCCCCGGCAAGCGACGCGCGGATACGATGCGATGCGGCCCGGCAAGCCCCGGCCCCCGCCACACCTCGCATCGCCCCGCCGTCACTCGTCGCGCAGAGCATGGCGGAGCGTTGCTCACCGACCCGCGCCGACCCGCCCCGGCACGCTCTGCCTCAGTGAGCGTTAAAATCCGTCAATGCGATGCGACCCGACCCGGCATCAGTGTGCTATAGCGCATTATGCGCTGCGCTGAGCCCCGACCCGCCCCGGCACGCGGCGACCCGCGCCGACACAATGGGCGTGAAGCTTTACGCAGCATCAGAGTATATTGTTCTGAGAGCACACCGTGCTTGTTTTCATAATTAATTCATTATGCCCCATACGGTCACCGGTGACCGAGACACAATAATTATAGATATTCTAAATTGTGTCTCGTTTTTTAACGATCGACGGGTTAATAAACTAATATTGATAGTATTTTAATAAGATAAAACCGACTTCAAAATTATACGTCATTGGGACAGCGTTTCATATTACCTAAGTACCTATAGAGTGAAAAATACTTCATATCTTATTGAGTTTGGTAAGAAGGCAGATGAATAATAAAACTAAGGTTATTAAAAAATCATTTTCATTATAATAAATGAGACACATCAGATGGAATCCGATTTCGACTATGAATCATCCTGATTTGTAGTCGAAACTTTCCAGAGCTTTCAGTGAACCAACAATTTCCGCCACTTTGTGTTTTATTTCCGAATTGTCAATACTTTCTGAAAAGAATGAACTATAAAAATAATTAATTAAAATCGTTCAAAATAATGTTAGTATCAAGATCTTTTCGTACAAACACTGACAGGTAAAAAGTGTTGCCATATCAAAGTTTTGCAAAAAAGCCGTGGACAGCTTTCGTTGGCCAGACTATTTTGATTATCTACGCCGCGCCGAAGTCGCTAGTAGTAGAAGTATATAATGTATTTTTCTCAAAAATATTACCACATACGACTTACGAGGCAGTGGAACGCACCATAAAACTATGAAATAAAAATGTATTAGCGGGCCCCTAGATTTTATTTTAGAGAGAATTTTATCGTGTAATATTATTGACCGTCTAGGGTTAATATTGAACATCTCGCGCCAACAATCTAATTGTCAAATGAACTGTTCAATAAAATTGAATTGTAATATTGCACTATACAATTGACCGTCGGCCGGCTTATAAGATAATATACAACGTGAAATTTTAGTGGTTGTTTTCCCGCAGCAGAACGATTTACCTATAGTAGTACTATCGAACCATGCATGTTATTTTTTGAAAATAAAAAATATTTTGTATGACGTACTATGGAAACTTTATGCCGATAGGCGCGAGTTACTATGGACCCGACCGAATTTTTTTTTGATTTGAACAAAAAAAACTTTACAAATCTATTGTACTACTAAGATACAATCATTTTACTGCGGGAAAACAACCATTAAAATTTCACACTGTATAACGCAATGTGTTACGTTCAAAGACCGAAAACGCTCATTGAGCGGAAAAATAGCTCACAACAGTGATTTTATAAATAACTAGATGATGCCCGCAACTCCGTTGCGCCAATACTCGTTTACGACTACATTTTTCCGGGATAAAAAGTATCCTATGTGCTTTCCCGGGACTCAAAGTATCTCCATACCAAATTTCAGCAAAATCGGTTCAGCGGTTCGGACGTCGCTGCTCGCTCGCGCAGCCCCACTGAATTATACCCTGCGCAAGGGCAGCCGCGCGTAGGTATATTTTCGATACCTACGCGCGGAGTGAGACAGGCCTGGCTCGACCTACCTATACGACTATATTCTCAAACATTTTTGTCTCATCTGATCAAACATTTATGTGGCATTACGTTTTTAGTTTAAAATCCCTAAAGTTTAAAAACGAGATACTGAACATGGACAGAATAGGCAAGGAAGTATATTAAACAAGGGAACACAATTCATAAATGCTCTTCTTTAGAAAACATGCAACATGTTTCTACTTTCGGCCCTACTGTCTGATAAACTCTATAATATTTACTCCAATTTTTTGTCAAGTTTATGGAGATAGAAGAATAATTAGTAAATAAAGCTACTGTGGGATATAATGCGTGGAGGCCCAAAGGAAGATCTTCCGACCGAGCGAGGTGTTATGCCCGGTCAGGCCGGAGCCCGTGAAGAGGTAACAGACGGACAGACAGTTAATTAAGAAAAAAATCAAGAAAAAAACGGCCAAGTGCGAGTTGGACTCGCGCACGAAGGGTTCCGTACCGATACAGAGCTAAAATAGGCTAAAAATTGTGTTTTTTGTATGGGAGCCCCCCTTAAATTTTTTTTTCAGTAAGTATTTGTTGTTATAGATAGACACATAATATACACAATCTGTGACAGAAGTCCAGCTATAGCGGTTCTTGAGATACAGCCTGGAGACAGAGAGACGGACAGACAGACGGACAGACAGACGAACAGACAAAGAAGTCTTAGTAATAGGGCCCCGTTTTTACCCTTTGGGTACGGAAGCTAGATATGTTATTCGTTTTTAGAATAACATATCTAGCTGATATGACACGTATTTCGCGTTATGGTCTTTTTGTGATGGCCAGAACACGTCGTGGCCGTTTTCATTAGAGCCACAACGCGAATTTTGTGTCGTGGCTGTTTCACTGTGACCACAACGCATTGTGAGCTATTTTTCCGCTCACTGAGCGTTTTCGGTACATGAGCGTAACATAATATGCAATCAAATCAATTAATGTTTTTATTGCCAGAATGTTGTACATCTATACATCTGATACATTATAATAAAACTGTAGAAATGAAAATTCTGTACATTGAAGATATTCAAAAAATAATAAGCGGGGGGTGTCACTAAATCGCTATGGAAACCAAAAATGTGGTGAGTTTTTTGTCTGTCTGTCTGTCTGTCTGTCTGTCTGTATGTTTGTTCCACTATCACACGCAAACTACTGATCCGATTTGCATACGGTTTTCACAGACATATTTGTCTTCTTCCAACTCAACATCTGGTGCATAGAAATCCCCCCTCCCCACCCCTCTAAGGGGACCAAAGAGGGGGTCAGAATTTATATTGACAAACTTTTTTCTTTAATGGACTTGCTTCATATTATTAACAGTTAGCCCAGTCGGGTTAATTCAGCCTTGTGTCACTTTGTATGGGAATCTGAAATTGATTATAGTCAGAAATTTTTTTGCACCCTTGTTTAGGGGGGATCATGACTAGCTTAAATTAAAAAACTCGACCAAATCCGACGTGTGCGTTAGCCGCCATATTGGTTTGAAGATCAAATCTTTTTTTAGACATAATATCTCCTTTATTTTTTATTTTTTTACGAAAAATGATAAGAACTAAATTTGTTGTAAATTTAATTTTCTACACATTGAGTTCTCATAATTTTTATTGTAAAATCAATATTTACGGAGATAAATGCAAAAAACAAGTCAAAGTATAATTTCGCTTGTATGTCAATTATTATCGAATTTAGCGAAAATAATTGCAGAAACAAAGTTGTACGTGATAGAACATTAAATTTCCTACAAATTTGATTCTTATGACTTTTTTTAGAAATCAATATTTAAGGATGCTCCAACCGGAGAATTAGCAGGTCGGATGTCTGTCAGTACGAATATCGACGTTAATGACATTAAAATAAGATTCATATTAGCGCGCCTTGTACAGTGGCGGTTACGATGCTCGCCGCGTTCTTGATATGGCGAAAATGTATGAAAAAATTTGAGAAATTTTCTTATTTTTCTTATAACGGGATAAGTTGTTTATTCTTATATAAAATTTTTTGCGGACTTTATTGAGGACTAAATAAGCAACAATTTTTTTTGTATATTTATTTTACCCAGTTCAGTGTATTTAGATATTAAGGTACCTAATCAGACCCCATTTTTTCATATTTTGCGATTATTGTGATGGTTAAAACGTATTTTATGTGAAATTTAGTATGCGGCTATAGAATTTTTATGGTACAGTCGTGGAGATGAATATATTATCTTTCATTTGAAACCAAAATATCCTCGCAGTTTGACTCTTAATTCTTTAAAATGGTACTGGAAAATCGCTGATATTTGTAATAGCGTCCTTAAGCTCCTACACCTATGGTAAATGTACAGGGACCAAAGCGACTGGATAAAACTGAATATTTCTGATCATGAATAAGACCATATTATAACAATTACGGCACAACCTACACCTAAATCATTTAAAACAAAAACCCAAGTGCGAGTCGGACTCGTTCATGAAGGGTTCCGTACCATTATAAGGCGAAGATAGCCAAAAATTGTGCTTTTTGTATGCCCCCCCCCCCCCTAAACATTTATTTTACTTTGATTTTATTATTAATTATTAAAGTACAAACTTTTTGTATGCCCCCCCCCTAAACATTTATTTTACTTTGATTTTATTATTAATTATTAAAGTACAAACACAATTAAATATTTTATGCATATTTTAACTGTCATAGTGCTGCTGTTTTTGATAAAGAGCAAAAAAGCCCACTAAAATCTTGTTTGTCATATGGGAGCCCCATGATTATTAATTATACTTAATTATGTTTTTAGTATTTGTTGTTATAGAGGGAAACAAAATACATAATGTCTTAAAATTTCAAGTCTCTACCTCTCACCGTTCTTGAAGCCTGGAGACAGACGGACAGACAGCGAAGTCTTAATTTTAATTGTGGTTAGTTTAATGAGCTACAAGTTTATTTCTGTATTTTTTTTTCTGTATTTGACAATAATCGCGATACAGGTCGAACAGGTTGAAATTATACTTTGACTTGTTTTTTGCAGTTATTTCCGTAAATATTGATTTTACAATAAAATTTATAAGGACTAAAGTTGTAGAGAATCAAATTTGCGACAAATTAGATCCTTATCATTTTAGTAAAAATTAAAAAATAAAGGAGATATACTTAGCTAAAACAAGATTGGACCTTCAAACCAATATGGCGGCTAACGCACACGTCGGGTTTGGTCGAGTTTTTGAATTTAAGCTATTTGTGACATCCTCTAAACACTGGTGCAAAAAAATTTCTGACTATAATTAATTTAAACAAAAATTTAACCCTACTGACTGTAGTAAGTGTTTTCCAACAACTTTACATCTGGTGTATAAAATTTTTCCCCCCACCCCTCTTAGGGGACAAAAGAGGAGGTAAGATTTTGTATGAATGCAACTGATGAAGTAGAAATACTTTAAATGGCAAAACAATGTTTGCCGGGACAGCTAGATACAATAAAAACCGTCATGTTTTTTAGTTTTTACTCATTAGTGAATATTAAATTTTACTTAAATTATTTTTATTGTTTTATTTCAAAGATAGATATAAATTAATATAAAGATAGATAAGATGAGCCTCGTAACTCAGCTCCGCATCCAAACATAGAACCTCCTCCTTTTTCCGTGTATGGCTAGTTAGCCATACACGTGGGTGTCCGATTTCATTGAAACCAAGTAAAATTAACGGGAGTTTTTTTTCTAGTGCCTATTTTTTGTGCCTGTTTTTAGGGTTCCGTACCCAAAGGGTAAAAACGGGACCCTATTACTAAGACTTCGATGTCTGTCCGTCTGTCTGTCTGTCTGTATGTCTTGAGGCTGTAACTCAAGAACCGCTATAGCTAGACTTTTGAAATTTTCACAGATTGTGTATATCTGTTGCCGCTATAACAACAAATACTAAAAATAAAATAAATTAAATATTTAAGAAGGCTCCCATACAACAAACTTGATTTTTTGATATTTTTTTCTCTATATCAATAACGGAAAACAATAGGCACTTGAAATGTTCCAGAAATACTCAATATTATTAGCACTTTAATAATTTATACTAAAATTTAAATACTTAAATAAAATAATTAAGGGGGGCTCTCATACAAAAAACACAATTTTCAGTCTATTTTTGCTCTATTGTGGTACGGAACCCTTCGTGCGCGAGTCCGACTCGCACTTGGCTATCGTTCGCGGCGAAACTGACCGGCCCGCTCCGCACCGTCGTCTGCAAAGCGCCTTAAAGTACTTATCTATATTTTCCTTTTAGATTATTCCAAAAGTTAACGGGTTTATTTCCATGAAACATTCTCCCAAACTACTAAAACGATAGATATTATATTTGTGTAGAATATATAGTATAGTTTACTTATAGTAAATCACGGAGAAGGGTTTAGGTTACTTTTCATGGCAGAAATTAGAAAATGCACGGTTTTACGGGACACGTCATACTGCATACAGTATTACAGGAGGGAAGGTCGCAACGTCTATATAAAAATTTTAGGACTGACATGGTGATCTATCAACGCACAGCCCAAACCACTGGATGGATCGGGCTGAAATTTGGCATGCAGGTAATGTTATGACGTAGGCATCCGCTAAGAAAGGATTTTGATAAATTCCCACCCCAAGGGGTTCAAATATGGGATGAAAGTTGGTATATAATAATACTTCTTAACGCGAGCGAAGCCGCGGGCAAAAGCTCGTTAAGTATACTTTTTTTATTAGAATTTTGTCTCCGTTTTTAAACAAAAAAACATTTTTGCCTGCAATAAAAAAGAGCATCGTTTAAAACCACTCAAACGCTGTAATTTGGGCGAGAGATATTATTTGCTCGGGCTGTGAATTAGATCGTTAAATCAACATTTGCCACTTTGCCGTAATGGATGTCTTCCCGTACGTGCCGCAACATTTTTAAAAGGACTTTTTCGCGAGGTACCCGCGCTGTTTGCGGAGCTCACCGGCTCCCGGGATCTGGGAATAGTCACGCTTTTAGCGAGCAAATGAATTGAATAATTGAGGGTACCGTAAAGTGTTTGCCGAATTAAATGCTCGCATGTAATCTTACAACTACGCAAATAGAAGATTTTATTAATCGCGCATTTTTCGTGGATTTTGGATACTTGAATCGCCATCATCAAGCGTTCTAATAACAGAGTAGGCAGGTTTAATTCTTCGATCGCGGATTGCTGAATGAAACATGCTTATCTTCAAGATTTTTTAATGAGATTGTCTATTTTGTGTAGCACAAGATGAAGGTACAAACCCTTATTCTTCTTCAGACGCTGTCATAAAATATTTGGTAGACTTATGTAGCTCATACCCAAAAACTAGGTTTGGCTGACCTTAGAAATCGCTAGATAGTCAATAGTATCTCGTGAGGAAGGTAACTGTAACTCTAAATTTAAAACGATCTAATGACTATATACTTCAAATCTACACTCTACAGAACGGCGCAACACTTTCCCTGCCTCCAAAACGCTCTCATTACGCGTGTACAAAACGTTCGCAATTAATTAACCCATACATTGTTGGAAGTTTATTAATGCATGATCTTAGTTGAATAATTATATGATCTTGTGCGGGGGGCGGGGTTAGGCGAGGGCAGGGACGGGGACAGGCAGGGGGAGTGGGGGGGAGGCTAATTGAAATAAATTGTCGCGCCGACTGTCGCCCGCACATAAATCACGGTGCCGCGGGCTACCAGCTAAGTGCTCGCGACGACCGTAGACCTAGGTGGGAGGTAGATAGGAAGATAAAATATCATAATGTTATATAACTACAATATTATATCTATCGTCCACACTAAGAGAGATTTATTAACATTTTTTTTAATAAGGGGGCAAACGGGTCACCTGATGGAAAGCAACTACCGTCGCCCATTGACACTCGCAACATTAGAAGAGCTGCAGGTGCGTTGTCGGCCTTTTAAGAGAGAATACGCTCTCTTCTTCTGGGGGAGATAGTTAAAGAGGTGCCAGTTACGTCTACACCATTCAGAGACTTTCTCCAATGAATTCTCTATTATAGTGTCTAAAGTCTAAACATATTATGCCGAAGCTCCGCGGCGGAATTTCCGCATGATTCCGCCTACAATGTATTTTAAATTACCGATGACACACCATGCCGAAATTCCATCGCGTTATTAATTGTATGCCTTTGACATTGCTGACGTAATCATGCGGAATTTCCGCCGCGGAATTTCAGCCTAGTGTGTTTAGACACTATGGTCGCTGACCACTGACCGGCAGTCATCGAGCTAACTTAAAATGCCTTAGAATATCAATTCTTTTAAGTACAAAAAAAAAAGGTGTAACAAAACTAAGTGATAATACCTTAGACTTTAGAGTTTAGGGTGTGAATGTTTCCCTTATACAAGAGTTCACTGTGAAAGCAGCAGCGCTGAAAGAGTAAGTAATTATTTAATTCATCTGAGTAAGGTCATTTACCTGTGAACGACGATCGCTTTTATTAGGCCGATCTCCCTCAAAACTCCCGGATTATTATTATTAACATGCCGAAATTGTAACAAATATACAGCATGACTGGTGAGTCAATACCGATATTTAAGGAGAGTATTCAGTACTCGATTCTCATTATAAATATGTAATAAAATTAGGTTCTTAATTTTTTTTTTGAATTTCCCAAAAATTAATGAATCATGGATACTAAGTAAATTACGCGGCTAGGCAAGTAGGCATACTATGCGGCCGGTGCAGAGGCGTGCGCTACCAAAGAAACACCACCACACAACTACACCTCCCGCTCGCGGTGTCCATGCGTTGGGTAAATAATTATTTAACTTTAAACTACATTTACTCAGTGATCAATTGATATTATTTTTTTATATTATTTTTTCCAACTAATATAATAGCCAAATATCACGTCCTCAAGTATTGAACATGTCTCACCAGTCATGCAGTAAATACCTACATACCTAATGTTGATAGTAACGTAACGAACATAACATACACAGGAATTACTTATGTCTTGTGTATTGGAGTTGTTTCTTAATTTGCTACAATATTGTTCATCTTAATATTTATAATATTTTAGGAGCACATTGCAAAACGAATCTTAAATAAGACAGGACATCTTCTATACAAAATTCGTGATGTGTAATCTTAAATACGTCCACTTCTAAGTGTCTAAGGTCTGCGGTGTTGAATGACGCTCTCAGCGACATCGCGAGACGAATTAATTCAACCAGCGGTGAGCCGACAGCGGTGAGCGATTCCCCGACCTGCTCGTTTGTCACACACCATCACACAAACCACCCAAATAGATCATCGCGAGGATGGATGGGCCATGGGGTAGGCATACAATATGTGCAAGCGATCAAAATAGGTTTGTTGTTCATAAATGCAAGGATCACAAAGATGCTTGAATTGAGTCCTTGAAATTTAAATGTCATCCTTTTTAAAATATATATTATTCAATTTTCCTAAAAATGGCGTATTGCTAGAGTATTGCGTTAACACTGATATAATACTCGTAAGTTTGATGCTCTTTTTTGGTTTAATACCTTGTTGTATCTGGAAGATGATTCAGATAAGAAATATAAAATACAATATCTTAACGGTGCCAGCGTTATGTATATATTACTATCGTTAATTCGGTGTTAAATGGCAAACCGCCTACGGCTACGCCGCAGTGCTACGGCGGCGCTACGGAGTGCTACGACATGCTACACCCGGGCACCCGGCGCGCGTGTGACATTTTCACATAAATTATTTAGTTTTATTTATTAAAAACTTAAATATAATATTTTACTTGGAAACACTAACGCGACTTAGTATACTTTATTAAAAAAACTTTCATTCGCAAAATTTATTGAATCTCAATATTAATTAAAATATAAGTATATATATTATATGTAACGATTCAAATTATATTTTCCCTTAAAATGATTTAATACGTGATTATTCAAACTTATTAAATACATATCAGAAGATGTCCTACACGCTAAGTAAATAAGGCTTAAGTGAACTCCGCGGCCGGCCGCCCGGTCACGCGCTCGCTATTTGTCGTGCTCAAGTACTTGGGGTGTACGCTTGCCGCTTTTTGTTCGTGTGTTAAAAAATAAGCGAACAACCCGTTCCAGATTTAAAAATTAAAATCAAGTGCTATTTTAAATATCCGTTTTGTGTGAACATCCGAAACAAAATATAAAGTAGTTCCCATGTCAGTCAATTTTATTTCATTTTGATTGAATCCATTTAATATTAGCACCTTTAAATAAAAAATAATTAATACTAAGTGCTATTATCTACTTACCTATTTTTAGGAATATAGTTTTTCAAAAGTGTTATAAAAAATAATTTTATAACACTTTAAAAAGTTGTCACATAAACCAAAAATTAAGGCAAATGAATATAAAAACTGTATTGGAAAATATTTTACTTAATTTATACAATCACTGCCAGTAAAATATTTTATAATAAAAAAGTGGACTATAATTAACATAAGTATCACCAGCCACGCGGCAGGAATTATCTAAGATTAGGTGGTAATGTCTCCCCTGTAACAACACTCATCACGGGATCTCTATTAATAACATAGGGTGAGTAGTTTATTCTTTTCACTCCATTGTTATCTGGTCACCCACTGTGAGAAATATGAATCAGAATACGATTTGTTTATGATTTAAAATAAATATTGCTTTGAATGCGTAGATATATTATAATAAGTAGTATTACGTTTTTGTGGCAACAGCTACGCGCCTATGCAAAGTAGGTTAAGGTCTTTTTAGGGTTCCGTACCCAAAGGGTAAAAACAGGACCCTATTACTAAGACTTCGTTGTCTGTCCGTCTGTCTGTCTGTCTGTCTGTCTGTTTGTCTGTCGCCAGGCTGTATCTCAAGGACCGCTGTAGCTAGACTTCTGAAATTTTCACAGATTGTGTATATCTGTTGCCGCTATAACAACAAATAGTAAAAACAAAATATAATATTAATATTTAAGGGGGGCTGCCATACAACAAACGTGATTATTTCGGCCTTTTTTGCTCGATATCAATAATGACAACAGGTAGGCACTTGAAATTTTCATAAAGGCCTTTAATAATAAAAATTAAATAAAATAAAAATTTAAGGTGGGCTCCCATACAAAAAACACAATTTTTGGCCTATTTTTCTATAACGGTATGGAACCCTTCGTGCACGAGTCCGACTTTCTCTATGAAAATGACCTAGTTAGTTTAAAAACTTTGTAACTTGAAAATAATAGACAAATTGAAACATTTCCTAATCTCTAATCTTTTTAATTTTGGCACGCTTTAAATTTTTGAAAGTGACAAATCTGAAAACCTGGGACCATCGTACCTTTTTTTTTTTTTTTTTTTTTTTTTTTTTTTTTCGTTGGGGAAATGCGTTTACGCATCCCCGGCAGTCTGGGGAGGGCTACCGGGGTATGTGGGACTCCCTGGGGGCGGAGGCCGGGACCATCGTACCTATGTGATACAGTATGACAGTATCAATAATAATTAATAACGCATACTTTTCGATAATTTCTTTTAAAACTCCCGAAAAAAGTGGGTGTTATAAGTTTGACATGGCTGTCTGTCTGTCTGTGGGCTCGTTAACACCTATTAGTAATTTGATCGATTTAATTTTTTGATTTCTATGTCCTTACTCTAATAAAATCATTGAGGTGTTGTATCGGGGGCTGTTTTTAAATTTCCTAATTTAATGTTATTAAAGAGCTTTCTTAACATCCTTTGATCTAAAATTTATGTTGGTTGATTCTCGAATTTCAAATGAGTTTTATGACATTTAAAATTTTAGCATTTTTTTAAATAAAATAAGGGGTAAACGAGTAAACTGCCTCCTGACACAGAATACATATTAGTTTAATAAGCTCCTGATGGAAAAGCCACATGGACACTCGCTACATAAGAATAGCTGCATTGCCGGTCTTCTTCTTATACTTATTTACTAACCTAATCTTATTTCACGTTGTATATACTTCATCTTATACTTACTAACATTTTGTTAAAAAGATCAAATTAAATTAAGTATGTAACGGAGTGTAAGCTAAGTAAGTATAATAACTACATAATAACAAACTCAGTACCCTATGCAGTATGCTGTGCAGGTGTTTCCTTTAAAAACCAAAACATAAGGTTAAAATACTCAAGATGCCACACGCAAGTGTAGCACCTGTGAAATCAATAGGTGTATGTAAACGAGGTCAGTTTGGGGCATTTTCTAACGTAATGTCACGTGGCTCGCTTCGTAGCTCCACGCGCCGCCCCCTGGCGAGCCGCGCGCGGATTGGTCGCGCGACGCCCAGCCAATTACCACCCCTCCCCCTCCGCTCTTGACATTTTAATGTTTACTATCTTGCGACGGATTACTTTCCGCTATATTTTTATTTTTTAATTAGGTTTCGATGAGGTAGTTTTAATTGAAATGTAAAAGGCGAATGTAAATACTGTTATGATATTAGGTTTGCAAAGTGTACAATAGAATAACGAGAATTGTAAAAAATATATTCCTAAAAAAGTCTCTTTTTAAAATTAAAATCTTTATTTTTGAAGTTCTTCTTGATACTATTTATCGTGTTTTAATTACGAACTCCTTATGTGTAGGTATGTCAGTAGGTACTCTGTATAGGTATGTTATACTTAAAATAAAGTCAAAGACATACTCCAGATATAACAGTTCAAAAAACCTAGTATAATTTCATAAAAGGTAGAGGTAGTTTCGCGTCGGGTAGCGCTGAGCCCACAGGTCAGATTCAGCGTCACCGATATCGTGACAACGTAGCCTGTGGACCGGGTACAAGATGGAACCGCGTCCGTCCCGCTCGCACTCCCACTCAAACCTATCTCCGTCCCGCTCGGGGGTGGGACTCGATGTAATCAGGGGATGATGTGACTCGCGATCTCCGCAGAGGCTTCAAAGATCACAATTATCAGACCAGTCTGTCGAAAGCCGCGGCACCGTTGTGAAGTCAAATTAGACAAGTCATCGGGATTTCTCGATGATGGTGACTTTATTGAATTCTTTTTATTTAAATTGAATGAAAAATATTATTTTATAGGAACTTAAATTATTTACAGTGATAACTTAATAATTAACAAAAAATAAAAAAATCTAAATAAATTAAATATTTTTTTGGTGACTTAAATCGAGTGGTGGTATTTTTTGGACTGTTTTAATTAACGTTCGAGCTGTCGACGTTTTGGGAAAAGCAGCGGGTGCCGGCCCCGGCCTTCCGTAGGATGGGAACAGGTTAGATAATATTTCTAAAAGCCTTTTTATATTATGTAATGAATTATACTTTAAGAGCATAGTAAAATATACATTTAGCCCATTTCTTTTAAACACCAGTGTAAATTGTTAATTATGATTCCAATATTTTGATTTTAAAAACCTATTAAAAAAATATTCAGTAATACTAATAACTAATAAGCATTGAAAATTGTAAGTTGTTTATATATAATATGTAATAATTTGTAGATATTGTTTGTGACAAACAGCTGTAACTGAAAAATCCGAGCTATAACTTCCATTTTTATTAAGTTATATAATATTAAGATTCAGATAATTCAAAACAATTTATCAATAAACTAGCAGACTTGTATGCTGCGGTAATTTTATGTAGATTATAATTATTAGGTACTATTATCTACTTCTTAGGTAATAGAGCAGAAATGGAGAGTTTACGTATTTATTACATTTTCCTAAACGTTTTGGTTTTACCCGATTATTATTATAAAAATGTATGTAGAGGCTAGAGCCGCTTTATGTATTTTTGACTAAAAGTAAAAAACTTCTCTATAATAAAATACTTTATAACGTTGCTCTAACTAAACTCTATAGTCTAATAATATTTCTTATCTACTTACCTGTGTTCGTATCAGCTAAAGTTGTAAAATTAAAAAGTTTATAATGTTACACCCTTTTAATTCTTCGTCTATTTTCTACTTGGTATATTTTTCAAAACTATGAATAATTTAAACACTTTACTAATAAAATGTTTTACTTATTCATGGTTTTGAATTGATTAAAGATAGGAATGAGAATGTAGTGTGTATAAGCCCTTGATACTCCGTAATCCGATTAAAGTTAATAACGTCGCTGTGCTCTTTAACTAGTAGTAGAAGCTTACTATTCGCCTGGAGGAAGTGGGTTCGATGCTAGCAAATCATAAAGCTAATAAGTATAGTTTAATATAAGTACATAATATAATATTTTATTAGTTTAGTATATAATATATTATACAATATTATTATATCTATAATATTATTATATCTATAATATTATGTTGTTAGTTTTTTTTAGTTCTTTTTGACTGGCACCTACACAATTTTGTCTCTGTATCGCCCAAAGGTTGGCTGGTAGATAATGCCATAAGGCATTAAGTCCACCTTTGTACTTGTAAGTGCATAAAGTTTTTAATAAATAAATAAAAATAAAATAAAATTTTAGTACATAATATATTTTAACTGTGTGCGCTTACTAACAACGGTGAGAAAATGAGATTCTCTACCTTCTGTCCAAGCACAGCTGCAGTTATTGTGACCTAACTGCGTTAGAAGTTTTTTGAGATTTTGTTTTATCGTGTGTGTATTTATTAGATTTTATATATAACTGGAAAGGAAAGTAAATATTTAAAAAAGTGACAACATGACATACTATGTAAATAATTATATATTTTTTTTGTGTTCTACGCTTCTGCGTAGCACTGCTACGGTACGACAAAAGTATCAAAATCACTTTTGTTTTTGAGTTGACAATATAATGCATAAATAATTTTTGTAATAACTTACAAATCTCTTAAAATTTAAACTTGATGACAATCTTAATTATTCATTAAAGTTAGCGAATGTATTGTAGAGTCAGTGGAACGCAACAAATCTCCCCGGCGCGGATGTTACTTCGGGATCCTAAAACTTCCCTTCGCAGCCCTTTTCATATACAGAGTGATATTTGAATTTAGTAAAAGAAAAGGGTCTGCATCTTAAACCCGCATATAATTTTGTGTTAAGTCGCAAAAGTTTTGACTAAACGACACAGGAACTAAGGCTCGTAATTATAAACCGCTCCTACCGCTAAGATTACGCTCAACATTAATTTCGGGATGCTCTCCTGAGTCCTGACTGACTGGAACGTGTTAATAATGGAACGTGGCACTCAACTGTGCCGTCGATCGCCCGTCATATACTTTCTGAGAGGCTGTTTCATGACTGTGATCAAACCTTTGACTTAAGTGCAAGATACGCTCTTGATATGCTTTTACATCATAACTTATACACCTCTTACCTTCCTTGTGATTAATTTCGGGTCTCAAGACAGTTTCAGCTTGTCTTTCGTGCACCTTTAAGATATTGAAGGGTTTTCATCGTTGATTGCCGCTGTAGATATTTCAGGTGTGGCATTTGTAGAAACGAATAGTAGGCCAATGCTGAAAAACATTTTTTTTAATTGATGGAAAATTATATTATCAGCGCGATTTTTCAAGTTTTATGAAAGGAGTTTATCTATTTTACAAAGTTGTAGATTGGTTAGTGTTTAGCTTGTAAATGTATTTATTCAGTCTTAGACTACGGCACAGAATATATAATAGTACTCCGTAACTACGATCATAAAATCTCAAAAACCGAGCACTAAATACTAATGCTTTAAACATCGATAATTTGTAACAGCCTGTATAGGATTACTTACAAAAGCTTAAATTGGACGGAGTCATTCGTCACAGACTCGTTCCACATCACAAACTTCAGATCAACATAGAGCGTGTGTGCTCAGCTCCAACGTCTTAGTTTACTTGCCTATTATCAATTAGCACGGTCCCTTTTAAAATTCATAATATATCCATACTAAATATTAGTATAAATGCGAAAGTGTGTCTGTCTGTTACCTTTTCACACCGAAACCGCTGATCGATTTTGCTGAAATTTTTTATCGAGATATTTTTTTTTGTTAAGGACTGTCGGTGTTTATTATCCGACAATCTTATATGGATATCATCTTTTTTTTTCATTTTTTTATCGAGATATTAAAAATTTAGAATAATATATTGTTTCCACGCCACAAACGCGATGAACTTAAGAAAGTGCATTGAAATATTAGCTTAGGGCCTGTTGTATTCGGCACTTATCATTAAGTGGTGACACTTCCTGATAAGTGCCGAATAGGCTATCCACCACTTAACTTGACAGATGAAGTATGGATAAACTGTCAAAAAAGTTGTGAATAGCCTATTCGGCACTTTATCAGGAAGTGGTGAAACAGGCCCTTAGTCTTTTAAATATACCATTAGCTAATAGGTAATGCCTATAAGTTTGTCTAATTCGAATATTATGTCTGTGCTGATATACATTATTAAGGAATTAATAGAAGAAGGTTACAGTTTGTGAAGAATAACTGTTTACAGTGGTCCTCAATTTAATGTTTAATTAAAATATTCTCAAAAAGTTTAGAAAGAAACTAGTTATTGCGGTTTCTTGGTGTGTAAAAGAAAATCCTGCAAAGTGCAGATGCCTATTATTTTTCAGTGTCAAATCTATCTTTTGTCTGTTTTGTCTATCAATGGAAAAGATATAATATCTTTTCCATTGATAGACAACGTTTCTTAAATAGTTATATCAAAATTGATTAAGTTTTCTCAGAATAAAATCAAATGAACTTTCATTTGATTTTATTCTTTCTCTTCTTTTTTTCTCTTTTTTTATAAATTTAAGAAAATATCTTAACTATTGTAATGCATGTACAAAAACGTGAACAATAACTTATAATAAATCAATCAAAACTTTGTTTAGGTAACTTGTAAGATTTCCTATTTATAAATATTTCGACGAATACACCTGCATGGTTATAGATATTTTATTAATTTGCTATTATGGCCATTATACACGGTGTATAAGCGCGTGTGGCGTTTCACACGAGCAGTATTTGTCGCGATTATGCTGGTTCGATGCCCGGGGCCTCACGCACCGCTGCCCCATACTCGCCCTCGCCCCTGCCAAGGTAAATACATCATCTTGCACTAATTAAAACTGGCAACTTTCTGCTATAATAACATTAAACGAAACGACGTTTTCGGAACCTAAATCAATCTTAAGATTAAAAAACAAAATAATTAATAATAATAATAATAACAATACTCCAAAAACTACATTGTACATCAATAAGTATAAGTACTATAATATAGTAATTTATCATTCATATTGTGTATGTATTTTGGTGTGCAATAAAGTTTTATTATTATTAATACTCCCCGCATCCGCGGTTTCGGTCGGTTTCATTGAAACCAGGCTAGGCACGCAGGAGCAATTACAGGTGTGTGCGCAGTACACAAGTGCACTCTCTATTCATTTACTCTCAATTCTCATAACCCAGTGGGACGGAAGACCGACACGACTGGCGAGAGATCACGCGCAGGACCGACTTTTTACATGCCCATCCGACGCATGGATCATCTTACTTGTCAATCAAGTGATCAGCCTGCATTGTCCTAACCAAACTTGGAAATAACATGTTTTCAACGCGGGAATCAAACCCACGACCTCCGAGTCAAGAGCGACGCTCTAGAGTCTAGACCACTGGACCGCGGAGGCGTTAATAAATAAAATAAATCAAAGAGCGACCGTTGCATGCCGTCGGTGCAAAAGTAGTGAACATGAAATATAGAAGGAATTAATATTAGTAGGACATCATTAGTATTGGTAAGGGCTTTAGTATACTATTGTTATTCATTATAGTAATCTATTTGAAGTAAGAATTTCTTTTTTGTTAAAAAAATCTTTTGATTCATCTGAAAAATATGAAAGCGACGAAGGTATGTATAAGGGCGTCCATAGTAACAAGTACGAGTACAATAAATTATTTCAAACTTGACTTGTACAGTACCTACAAGAACTAAAATGATATCTACAGGCTATAACGATAAATGTAGAGGCGAAAATAAATTATATTTTATTAAAAACAGTATAAAGAATCGGCCAAGTGCGAGTTGGACTCGCGCACGAAGCGTTCCGTACCAATATAGAGCAAAAATAGTAAAAAAATGTATTTTCTGTATGGGTGCCCTCTTAATTATTTATTTTATTTAAATTTTATATTTAATTATTAAAGAATAAATACAGCTGAGCATTTTGTGTACATTTCAAGTGCCTACCTGTTCTCATCATTAATTATACCGTGCAAAAAATTTTTGAAAAATCACATTTGTTGTATGGGATTTTTAAATATTTAATTTATTTTATTTTTAGTATTTGTTGTTATAGCGGCAACAGAAATACATAATCTGTGAAAATTTCAACTCTCTAGCTATTACCGTTCTTGAGTTACAGGCTGGAGACAGACGGACTGACGGACAGACATTGAAGTCTCAGTAATAGGGTCCCGTTTTTACCCTTTGAGTACGGAACCCTAAAAAGTAATGTGCTGTTCTTAATGATCGCATAAATTCTTTGCAAAAAAATCCTTTTGAAATTGTAAAGAGATAATTACGGCACTTCACGGCTTTTCTTGGAGGCCTGAAAGACGATCTGCAAAGTCGTCTAAGTCCGTTTCACCGAAAAAAAGATCTCTTCCTCAAAAAGGCTTCGCTGTGTTAAGCTCGGCTCGCGCTTACACCGTTATTGTGTATTTGTATACGCAATTTTATTTCCTTTTTGCCTAGAAACAAAAAGTTTGTCAAGAATTTTATGTTTTTTCAATTAAAAAACATAAAATTCTTGACAACGCGACGTAAGTTATCTCTACTTTTCAACTTAGTTGGCTAGCAATTAAAATTCTCATTTTTATAGAAATAAAAAAATATTTGTGTATTCTCAGGATCCAGGTTTTTTTATAGGATTCCGTAAATATAACATCCATTACTTGCGGACAGTCAATGCAAAATTACTTCTAAATGAAACAATATTTATATCAAAGTTGTAATTGTACCTATAATAACGCCAAACATTATCAACGAATCAGCGAAGAAAATTCCCTGTTAATAAGATGTTGCAGCACTGTGTAAATGTGTTTATTGATTCAGAGCGTTAAGGAAAAGGGTCTGAAGGGATGGTCGGAGTAAACGCAACAAAAACACCACCGTTATTAGCGAGATTGTTGTAATCTGACTAATCTATTTTGTAAGGGAGACCATGAGAATCAAAGTATTTAGAAGCATCAATCGATTAAAAGATACTTCGTGTTATTGTATATTGTGAGTATGAGGTCTTAGAATACAAAAAAAGAGTGGTCACATTTACTGACAAAAATAAAGAAGTAAATGTAAACCATATTACTATCAAAATATTTTTTTTTAATGATTTTCTAAAAGTCCGAATAGCCTTGAGAATGTAACTATATGTATACTTATTAATTTTCTTTCTTGTTTCTCGTCATGAGTCATGACTAGAGCGTCTAAGTAAGTCTATACAACATGACTGGTGAGACAATACCGATACTTATGGAGAGTACTCTGTACTCGATTCTCATTATAATTATGTAATAAAATTAGGTTCTTAATTTTTTTCCGAATTTCCCAAAAATAAATGAATCATGGATACTAAGTAAATTACGCGGCTAGGCAAGTAGGCATACTATGCGGCCGGTGCAGAGGCGTGCGCTACCAAAGAAACACCACACAACTACCCCTCCCGCTCGCGGTGTCCATGCGTTGGGTAAATAATTATTTAACTTTAAGCTACATTTACTCAGTGATCAATTGATATTATTTTTTTATATTATTTTTTTCCAACTAATATAATAGCCAAATTGCACGTCCTCGAGTATTGAACATGTCTCACCAGTCACGCAGTATAATATCAGTATATAAAACTCAAAGGTGACTGACTGACATGGTGATCTATCAACGCACAGCCCAAACCACTGGACGGATTGGGCTGAAATTTGGCATGCAGGTAGATGTTATGACGTAGGCATCCGCTAAGAAAGGATTTTGATAAATTCCAACCCCAAGGGGTTAAAATTGGGGACGAAAGTTTGTATAAAATAATACTTCTTAACGCGAGCGAAGCCGCGGGCAAAAGCTCGTATAGTATAAATATGTATTAATGCAGCCTGCACACAACACAACGTGAGATATTGTCGATGTATGATTAGATTGACAGTTAAAGAAATTAATAGGTTTGTTTCCTACGTTGTTTCAAACTTACCGAAAACCTATTGCCTAACTCAAAGACCTGAAATACCGATTATTCTTTGCTACGAGTACTTATATGTTAATTGATGGTAATACAATGCAGTATATTTGTTATGCACAGGGGATCGGCTTTTGGACATCCCGTGCAATGTGTGCGGCGACCGGAGCTCCGGGAAACACTACGGCATCTACAGCTGCGACGGTATGTACGATATCGATGTGATATCTGAACGGTGAAGACCGTCGTCCGTCTGTTAACATGGCAACGCGTACATATGCGCTACAGACATCTGTAGCAATCTGTTCTGCTCTGTCTATAGCAACTTATGTCTCTAGGTTCTAGCATAATTGGAAAAGGAGATAAGCCAACACATCAAATTTTACTTTCGTCTTCTATTGTACTAGTGACGGTCGACGGACACCTTTTGCGAGACTTATTTATTACAGACAAAGCGAAAATTCGAAGTAATATAAAATCCACATAATATAAATATCCCGTCATATTTCAAAATCTTCTGTTGTAAAAGAACATTCTTCACCAAGTAACAAAGTGCATTGTACACAGGGTGTTCGGGGTTCTTCAAGCGGTCGATCCACCGGAACCGTGTGTACACATGCAAGGCCGGCGGCGAGATGAAGGGCCGCTGCCCCGTCGACAAAACGCACCGCAACCAGTGCCGCGCCTGCCGCCTCGCCAAGTGCTTCC
This sequence comes from Plebejus argus, assembly GCA_905404155.3. Taxonomy (NCBI): domain Eukaryota; kingdom Metazoa; phylum Arthropoda; class Insecta; order Lepidoptera; family Lycaenidae; genus Plebejus; species Plebejus argus. The sequence continues at coordinate 13,173,763 of FR989929.1, read as the reverse complement.
AGGCAAACATGAATAAGGATGGTGAGTACAAAGTGAAGACTACAGAGCCGCGTCCTGGACAAATTAATAAGGACGCCAACAAATTTAAAAATAAGGTCAGCGAGTACAAAGTCCAGAACCGCGCTTGTCGTCTGGCTGAATGCTCCCAAAAAAAAACCGGTAAGTAATGAGTATAGCGCCGCGCCTGTCGCCTCGCCAAGTGCTTCTAGGCCAACATGATTGAGGACGGTGAGTACAGAAGTACATTAAACAAAACCCACCAATAATAGTGTCACGCCGCTTGCTACGCCGCTTCCTGCCTTGACAACTTTAGGCTAAAATAATATTCATGTTGGCCTGGCGGTAAGTTCTGAGTGGAGCTCAAAACACACCGCAACCGTAGAGAGTGTAAAAGATGCATTGCAAATGCCCGTGGATTTAACAAATGCTTCCATTCTATAAACGGAGAGTTAAATGTTCTTGACGTCTGCTACAAAAACGGTTAATACTAAATAAATACACTTTATTGTTGCATAGTAACAAATAATGATAAAAAATTGCTATATACGAACTATGTTACTATGTTCAGTTCGAAGATGTATTGTTATGCGCCCTCGTAAAAATATACATATAATATTTTTACAAGGGCGCTAAACTTGAGCTACGTCTTGTATTTTTAGTTTATTTTGTGTGACGTTGTCTTTGTAAAATTGTGCTATTTGAACTTGTTCAATTGTTAATTTTGTTACAATATAATTAAACTGTTATGTTAAACGAAGATAAAAAGAAGAAATTCAGAACCAGTGAACATTGCACAAACTGTAGCAATGTCTACGGCGCGGGCGCGGCGGCGCTACGGCGTAGCTCGTAGGCCGTAGCACATCCGTAGCATATTGTAATTTGTAATTTTCACAGCTAAGGCCCACTTGCGCCGATCTGGGTTAAAGTTAACTCTGAGTTAAACATCATGTCATATCTGTCCCTCACCAAGTCAGTGATAGAGATGACATGATATTTAACTCAGAGTTAACCTTAACCCAGATTGGCGCAAGTGGGCCTAAGCGGGCTATATTACATATTATACTCGTAGTCTTGATTGTTCAAGAATCTTTATATACCTATAACAGCTCATGTCTTATTATTTTTTGTGAGCTGGTAAATGTCGAATAAAAAAAGTAATGAAAAAAAAATTAAGTATAGTAGTAAACATGTAGTTTTCTAAGATGTAATTTTCATTGTTGTAGGGATTATAAGGACTAGTAGACGAAAAACTACCGATTCTCTACTCTCTATTAATACGAAAATCAAAATCCATTTTATAGTAAATCATATCTCGATAGGTATCGCAATTCGCATTGTATAGAGACAGTATAATGGAACAATTTGTACGTGCACAGCGGGCGTCACGTCCGCTGAAATATTGGGTGAAATAAAACTAGCCGTCCTCACACATCGTCGGCTGATCCTATCTGTCATTATGTCACTTCTATAGATCCAATATTGTGGGTGTTGTCAGCCTTTGTCGCTTTTATTTATTACGCCTGTCGATACTCTAGCGAACAAAAATATACATACGTGGGGATTTTACATACGGTGTTTTTGTGTTAACTGATTTCTATGCATTGCATGTAAATATAACATTTGAAGATGTGTAGTAGATGCGTCGGAACAGTAGTATAGAATAAGACGTCACTTTTGTTCATTTATACTACTGTATCTGACTAGGTGTAATTCTGACTTTCTTAATAAATATTTGTATATTTTCTAACTACGATGTAATAAACTCTTGACGTGGGAGAGCCATGCTTCGGCAAGAATGGGTGGGCTCGACAGGAGAAATACCACGTCCTCACAGAAAACCGGCGTGAAACAGCGCTTGCGCTGTGTTTCGCCGAGTGAGTGAGTTTACCGGAGACCCAATCCCCTACCCTATTCCCTTCCCTACCCTCCCCTATTCCCTTCCCTTCCCATCCCTACCATCTGTTATTACCCTATTCCCTCTTAAAAGGCCGGCAATGCACCTGCAGCTCTTCTGATGCTGCGAGTGTCCATGGGCAACGGAAGTTGCTTTCCCTCAGGTGACCCGTTTGCTCGTTTGCCCCCTTATTTCATACAAAAAAAGCGGCCAAGTGCGAGTTGGACTCGCCCATGAAGGGTTCCGCAGCAGCAATAAGGTTTACTTTTATGAAATTAAAAGGTTTTTGATTTATTTTTATATTTCAGTCGATTTAATGAAATTTATGTTAAGGTTTACCATTTATGACGTATAAAAAAAACTACTGGATAGATCTCGTTCAAACCAATTTTCGTTGGTAGTTTTTATAGTAATCTACATCATATATATTTTTTAGAATTATCATGCCCCTACTTTAGAAATTAGAGGGGGGGGGGACACACATTTTACCACTTTGGAAGAGTCTCTCTCGCAAACTATTCAGGTTAGAAAAAAATGATATAAGAAACCTCGATATGATTGAAGAAGAACCTATCCATAAATACCCCACACGCATAGGTTAGATGAAAAAAAATTTTTTTTGTTTCTGTTGTACCTATGGGGACCCCTAAAATTTTTAATAATTTTTCCATTTTTGCATCAAAATCTTAATGCGGTTCACAGACTACATCTACTTACCAAGTTTCAATAGTATGGCTTTAATAGTTTCGGAGAAAAGTGGCTGTGACATACGGACGGACGGACAGACAGACAGACAGACAGACAGATAGACAGACATGACGAATCTATAAGGGTTCCTTTTTTGCCATTTTGGCTACGGAACCCTAAAAAACTGCGAACAACATAGTACTTTCACTATTTGCAATCAATGTACTCGTATTTAGTCTGTTCGTCTTGATGAAAACTATGATAATAATAATCCAACTATTCTGACGATATTCAACTAAAATATAATTTGTAGCTGAGAATTGATCCAAATCTGTTTAATTAGGGTTTCGTTACATTGAATATTCATGGAGGCCGTGTCGGCCGTAAGTCGGGCAGAGCTCATGTGACGGAGCTTCGCTCTCGTCGGGCTCGCGATAAAATATTTATCAGGGCTGTCACCTCCAGGCTTTTAAATCACAATCAATTATTTACTGCTTGATAGTGCATGACTTAATTAACTTGTCGTGTAACAGTGTACGTGGCAGTATGTAGATTTTGGTTGCATCTACCTGAATATGTGTTTGAATCTAAAGATAGATAATGAATGTCTTTGTCCAAATATGTAGCTATTGTGGTATGGAGACCTTAGTTTAACAATTCTATATTATTATGTCAGAATGTATATTTGAATACAGAAGTTTTTAATATTCGAGTTTCATGGGTACTCGTACTAGTAGGTCGGTCACAGAGTTCTTAAAATTATCGCGCTACTATCGCAAATCAAGAAAGTCGAGACGACTGACAGAAACAAGTGGCGATAGATCAAGTGCTGAAATGGGTTCGCTGACAATATAAAGCATTTATTCCCATATATAAACTACCAACTTACAGTTCAGATTTACCTTCTCCCCACTCGAGCATACGGCACACAACTCGCCTATTTATGTTTCGTATATAACACACCGCATAGCCCTGGCGAAGGCTGCGGTCTCGCCGCAGGTGCTCGGCGCTAAATTATTCAGGAGCATCACTTTGTGCCGCCGCGGCCCGGATTACCTTTATATGTTTACTCGCGCGCAATTATACGCCCTCACGAAACTTAACCGCCGCAGACTCTACTTCCACAAATCACTCCTTAGATGTATATCAATATTTACATGTAAGTTGAGTTCTCGTAAGGTCTAGTATAATATAGTCTTAGATAGGTTAGCTGTTGTGAGTTTCAAACGATACAAGGTTTGTTGTATCGTTTGAAACTATATAGTCGTGAGCGTGTGCATAGCGTGTGCTGCAGCGGAAACGTTGACCCACGTAGTCAAAGTAATATAACTTCAGCGTCAAAATTATCGAATACCAGTCGACTAAGTACCCAGGTAAATTTATTATTTACCAATCACTTTCTCGATACCAACCGCAGCTGAATTGTTCATGAGCAAGAGCCATGTTCTTCTCTCTTACTTCAGGTGTTGTTAAAGTGTTTAAAATCATTATTTATTGAAGTATGGTGAGAAAAGGGAAGGGAAGGTTTTTTTTCTATGTTTCTAATAGTTTCCTTTTTCAAGATGAGAGTATATTTGACCATCTGAAAACTTTCGTTGCCACTCTGGGGAGTGGGTATGTAATATAGCATTACATAATGCGGTCTCTCTATGATTTTATTTTATTTTATTAAAAAAGGAACAGTAAACAGTTACACTATGTACATAAAATTACAGCTTATACAAAATACAAAAATAATAATAGTGTAGCCCACAGCACTGTACACAGATTTCATATACTACATTTTAATTAACAAAAGCTAAGATGGCTACTAATCATGCACCAGACATCGCTAACACTACATTAAATGAATGATGAATGATGAACAAATACAGCCAATTGCGAACGTGTAGAGGTACCTAGTTCGTCTTTAATTGACTATAAAGTATAAACAACTCGATTCGATCTCGATAATATGCATATAATATTATGGTAGACACTAGACAGGTGTCAATAAAACGCAATCGTGATGGTCATCATGGTGCTGACAGTTTCTTACAATCTTCTCAGAATAATTAATGCAAAAATATCACTCCCGTCTTTCCGTCTGATCAAATATATACGTAATCCCCAATTTAACTTCACAGAATTAAATTAAAATGGAAGCCGCTATGGAAGAGGGGCTTTTACACTGACTCGCTCGCTTTTTCTTAAACTTCTTAAAAGTTAAGGGGTTTAGGTATATCAAAAAGCTCTCGATTTTTTGTTTTAAATATTTACGGTCTGAAGGACTGATTCGATTTTGTTTTGCTACTTTTAACGTGTTACTAGGCTCATAGGCTGAATACTTTTGAATTTTTCGAAGCTTTCTTTTTAATTCGATAGTTTAAGATTCTTATAAAGTATTATTACATAAGCTACATACTCGTAGGTTAAAAATGTCGCACTTATAGTTTAAGTAGGTAAGCAATTTCTAACTTTTTATTTTATTACTTCAGTTAGACTAAGTACGATATCTATTATCCGCAGATGACTTATTAATGCAAGGCTATTAAAGTTTAATATTTTTAAATTGTACGGAAGTCGATGATCATAGGATAATGTTAATTGAAAGCAATGGAGCAACGGTAGGTATATTATACTTCGTTGCTGCATCCTATGAGATTTAATAAACCTGTAGTCCGAATTTTGTGGTACTGCATCATCACACGCCATTTAGATATTATTTATTTAATTTAAAACTGAAAAAAGACAATCAATTGGTTTTATAGTACTTCCGCCTTGCTTTCCTAGATGGCGGTGTTAGTTCGTCCGTCATTCGTTTTTCGTGTGCGGCATCGTCAACACGTTATCCTTTTTAAACTAATTTCTACAGTGTTAAAGTGTTATAATTAGTGTAAATCGCCGAATAATATTGGAAAAAGGAAGAATAAGGATGATTACGAACATATTCGCCGCAAAATACGGCGATTGCTATGGCATGGTAACGATACGTTAAAAAAGGACTATCTTAACGGGTTAATACGTGATATTAACCAGATAGTCAACCTTTTGTACCTTAATGGGGTAATACGCGATATTATCCAGGTTACAAACTGAGTCGTGATGATACGTGATATCATCCTGAAAGCAACTTTATGCTTTTGCTTATTTACACCGGACAAGATCCGAGTCATCAGCGTCTTCCTCCCGGGAAGGCCGCTGCGATAACGAGCACTCATCCGACGACAAAAGGCGCGATGAAGACATCGACGCGCGGGAGGCTCAATCTTGCTGTGGAACTCCACAATCTTTAGCCGACGTCGAAGACGTGGATTATATGGAGTCGGCCGCGCCTGCACCGGCGTCGCCGCAGGCCGCACCGCCGACATCAGCGCCGCTGAGCCAACCAGAAGCCACCGTGCCAGTAGATCCTAACCAAGAATCTACTCCCAGGTTACCACTTGAAATACTAAATATTCTTGGCAAGGCCAATAAAACAGAGAAAGCCCTAGGCGAACGCATTCCCACCGAACTCTCTGAACGTTGGGGTAAAATCTTGGTCGATGGTTTGGCTAAGGAATACAAGGAGTCGCTTGTGGCGAACATTCTTATACCGACTAACCTTTCGCTGGCACAAGCGCCTAAACTCAATCAAGAGGTAGCCGCAGTTCTACAGCAGGCTGCAAAAACCGATATTTTTTTTTTTATAATACAATCCAAGGCGTAAATTGTGAAAAGCGACGTCTACCTTTTCGGTGAAAAGCGCTAGCAACAAGCACTGCCGGGCAACTCCCGAGCTCCTCCTCGTCAGCAGTACGCGAGGCCAGCGCCAGCAGCGCCGGCCCGCCCGCACGAGCCGCAGCCGTCGACACGTCGGCGAGGAGGGCCCAGCAGCCCCCGCGCCGCGGCCGCTTCTACGCGAGCGCCAGACCGAGCAACGACAGGAGACGCCGCTACTAGAGGTACCTCACGCTGGCCGCATCCAATTCTTTTTACGCAATTGGCTTCTAATAACCTCCGACAGCACGGTGCAGTGCTGTCTTATGCTAAAGGATATTATAAAATACCCTTCTGCATTGAGTTATAAGTCCCTTCTGTAAGCCACCTTACCAACGTGTGGAACCAAGTAATCCACCTTTTACAAAGAGTCAGATGAGCAAAGCAATAAGTGAACTCAAACAATTAGGTGCTATTTCAGTATGTAATGAAAATTTGCCAGACCAATTTATTTCATACATTTTTCTTACACCGAAAATTATCGGTGGGTTAAGATTTATATTCAACTCAAAATTACTTAAATACATTTTTAATTTGCACGTAATCAACTTTTAAAATGGAAGATATTCGCACTGCTATAAAATTGGTCTTTCCAAATGCCTATATTCCTCATATCTCAATCTCAAATCTCAATCGATCTCAAGGAATTGCTTGTGCGGTGTGCCGATTCATACATTACATAAATTTATTATTTTATTTCTTTTTGAGATTTCGATTTCATGATAATCTTTGTGAATTTAACTGCCTTCCTGTACGGCTTAAGTTCTGTGCCATTTATATTTGTAAAGCTTCAAAAGCCTCTTTTTATGTGGTCAAGAAAGCAGGGCCATCTAGTGGTCGAAATTCGAATCGAAATCTAAAGATTATGCTACTATATAATATTATATTAAGGTCAAAATTGAAACAATTAGGTTTTATTATCAACTTTGAGAAAACTAGTATGACGCCTTCACAACTTTGTAGATTTATTGGCTTTGACCAATGATATTATATTAGCTTTGACATAATATCATCATAATATTAAATACTCAAGTCATGCAGTTACTCCAGAAATTTTCTAACTAGCCAACGAAATCCATAACAAAGCGCGATTTCGCGAAGTTCATTGGCACTTTAATTTCAGCATGACCAGCAATAGCATACAGCCGTGTAGTTGTATATTCTTTGATACAACTGGCCGCGTACTAAATACTTTGAACGAGAAGTTTTTAGCTTCACAAAAATGTAATAATAATTTTGATTCCATCATGCCTGTAAAACCTTATTTGTTCCACCAGTTGGTGGTGCAATATTATTTTTAATAGAATAAAGTAAGCTTTTTAATAGAATAAACACAAGTTTATACGAGCTGGAGATCTTCACAGACTCGTCACTCACCGGCTGGGGCGCCGCGTGCGACGGAGTAGTAACTAGATGCCATTGGTCTGCGGATGAAGCTCGCCATCATATCAATTATCTCGAATTATTGGCTGCCTAGGGATTGAAATCATTTTTCATTTCATCGTTGTGATAATATTTTAAATGTCTTACTAAGAATAAATAATACTACTGCCATAATTATATTATCTTATATTAATATTATAATGTGAAGTATTCAATTTCATCATCTCAATGAAATCGCGAGAGATATATGGCAGTAGTGCGAGAAACAACGCATATATAATTTATTTGCTTCTTATAATTTGTCACACAACAAGACAGATCGAGGCCATGAGGGGTTCAAGCCGTTCAACATCGATTATATAAAAACACAGATGCTGACCAGGCGTCTAGGTACATAACGTAACGATAGGAACTTACTAAAGATCTTATTGAGCTTCGGTCAACCTGACAACCTGATGGCTGATACCGTACTTACTCGCGTTGTGCTTTAGTAATAAGTGCTATATTATTATCTGCTTAGATATTATGTCTCTTGGAAACAAGACCCAGGTGCCTTCATCATCCTTGCTTTTACAATTTCATGGCACGATTATTTTTTCTATGCCTTTCCGCCATTCGCGCTCATACTGTCTTAGGAAAATTATAGAAGAGGAAGCGACTGGTAAATTAGTCGTTCCGTACTAGCCGTCATGTCTCGGCCGTGTTTTCCACTGTTTTGATCGCTTCTCAAATCTGACGAGATTTATTTTAGGCCAGATAAAACCTTCTGGCGTGCGCAGTATTGTGCGGAAAGTCTACCTAAGACGCCGAATACCGGAGATGTCTATTGACAATATCATACTAAAACCGTTATCGGGAGGTACAATTAATCAGTATGATACAGGATTAAGACATTGGTTTAATTTTTGTCAAATTAATAATAATATTGATTTGTATTAAGGATTCGTAGCTGATATAATATTACGAATTCTTAAATTTTAACAGAAAAACTTAATGAAAAAGCAAGTTGCGGAATGTTAAATTGTTATAGGTCTAGACTCTAGTTTGTCTCTAATCATTGGTAAATCCCGTTGCAATAACGATCCTAAGATTTTTTTAAAGGAGTTTTTAGGAGTAAGCCCAGCTTCCTAAAGTATTCATTTTTAAGGGAACCTTATAAACTTTGGAGTACGTATCAAAATTTTATCCGTAAGATTCTATACTTATTATCATTAGAAATTTTATAAAAAAAAAAAAAAAAAAAAAAAAATTGTAACTCTCATTCTAATATTATAATAATTATATATAATAATTCAACTCGTTGTCGACGGGACAACGGGTGCAGACGTTATCACTCATAAGAAAAGAAGACGTTCATTCCGAAAATTCACGTATCGTAATCACTATTAATAATTATTCATCAAGCCCCAGCTAAAGCTTTATCTACCTAGATAAGACAAAAGAGCTGAGAAATGGCCCAGCTACTGATAAGCTCATTTTAACAACTAGAAAGCCTTTTCATAATGCCAGTTCCCAATCTATAAGTCGCTGGATAAAGAGTGTCCTCAAGGACAGTGGCATAGAGATTGGCGTTTATTCAGCGCACAGCACGCGACACGCCTCCACGTCGGCGGCGCGCCGCGCGGGAGTCTCCGTCGACATCATCAAGCGATGCGCTGGCTGAGCCGGCTCATCACTTTGTTTTGCTAAGTTTTATAACTTACCTTTACCAGATTTAGCACAAGACAGAGCTTTCGCAGAAGCTATTTTTAATGTAAATTCAGATTCATAGCATATCCAAACTAATTAAGTAGTACCTATTATTATTTAGAAGTACAATACTTTATTAACTAAAAATTGTTATGATGTCTATAATGTTACATCATTTTAAATTCCGTAATTAATTAACTTAATGTAATTAATCTGGTATTTTATCATTCCGCAATTACGCGCTGAACATCTACAGGTTTATTAAATCTCATAGGATGCAGCAACGAAGTATAATTTATGGTTAATTGAACTTACCTTAAGTGAACTTCAACCAAAATTATACGAGTTGCTGCATCCGTAGAGATTTAAGATCCCACCCCACCCACTTCTCTTAGTTTGTTGCCCCTATTCTTTACTTGCGGAATGATAAAATGTTATGAATTATCCTCTCTAAAAAGAATGACGGACGAACTAACACCGCCATCTAGGAAAGCAAGGCGGAAGTACTATAAAACCAATTGATTGTCTTTTTTCAGTTTTAAATTAAATAAATAATATCTAAATGGCGTGTGATGATGCAGTACCACAAAATTCGGACTACAGGTTTATTAAATCTCTACGGATGCAGCAACTCGTATAATTTTGGTTGAAGTTCACTTAAGGTAAGTTCAATTAACCATAAATTATATTTTCAAAATTTGATTTATAAATTGAACTAAAAATCCGTTTTAAAATTCATAAACACATTTTACACAGCTATAGGCAATTATCACGATAAATACTTATTATGAAGTGTCACGAAGACGAGTACCATGGCCGCCGTCGGCTCGACAAGGGGCAAACTTTTCAATTACCGCTATGTCATGTAACCCCGCAGCGGGTTAAATTAATTCTCTCCACTTCACAAAAAGATTCACCTTACCTCCACCCTCACTCCTCTCACCACCCCCTCGACCGAACGTTTTACTTTTTTTTTAATTTCCCCCGATATTTTCTGACGCTCGCCCGTAACATACTGACGTTTCACAATATTTATTTTTAATTTCACGGTTTCCGCACAGAATCTGAATCAACGGTGCGCTAACCTTTTTGCGAAGTCCTTTGTTTTAAAAAACGTCCAAAACCGTAATGAATTCTCAGTTACCTTACCCGCTTTACCTTTGTATTTATTAGACGTGTAAAAAGGTAGATTGTTGAGAAAATTTTCAAGGTTTGTTTACCGACCTTTAATTAATGTAAAGTAGAGCAATTTGAAATTCAGTAATGATATAAAATATTAAAATTTTTAAACTCAGGACTCTGCGAAGCTATGTAGTAACCATACTGTATAATTATTACACCTGTACATATACCATAGCATACCTAAAAATATAACATTAATTATCTCAAATATAATATTAAATAATTAAAAAACATCAACTTAACGCTAAACTGTGCCACAGTCGAATCATTAGGTAGGTAGGTAGGTATATGCTACATGGATGTTATGAATGCCCTATTCTACATCCGAAAAATACTTAAATATAAACAAATGCTCAAACCCCACTGGAAATGAACCCATTGCGTGTTACGCAGTAGGCGGCGTGTCGGATCGCACTGATCGCAAGGAGTTAGGAGTTCAACACGTGTTCACACCTCTGACCGCGGCCCCTCCGAAGGGTGCAATACTATTGTTGTAAAATTTGTTATGCTTGTGAAGATGCAATTAAGAGTGAACAATTATTTTTAATAGTACTGTTTTGTTGTTTACCTTTGTAGGTGTAATTGAATTTTTAATGGTAGCACAAAAATGAATTAGCTGATTCTGGTTGCAGTTTTTTGTAATAGTATTTTTTCTACACGGTTAAGTCAAATTTTTAAGTGCTCATGAGGTTCTCATAATATTTAAAAAAACTCCCATAATTTCTGATAGAAATCACTAGTCCATACTAACAAACTGCTAGGGTATAATTCAATAATTTGTATGCACTAGAGCGCGTTCATGAAATATGTGGACTGGTGTCTGGTAGACAACAATATTTTATAATGAATCACTATGTTAAATAATTTTACTGTCCTTGTTACATTCTACGTCCACAAACAATAGACAACATTGTTTTCATCTAAAATAAATTAAACCCTCCATATGCTACAAACATACCTTTCAATAAACCGTAAAATAATATCTTCCTAATTATTTCGAATAACCTCTTAAATACAAATTTAAATTAATATTTTGCTTCCCTCTCGTGGGTAAATCTTTCCCATTAAATTAGATGTCGTGCGTGAACATATTAAATTATTGCACGCTCGTAACGTTTAAAAATGAGCATTATGATAAACTGATGCATCTGCTATTAATGATACTTTTTTGTATGATCTACGCGTTAGTTAATTAGTTCCCGTGTTACGTGGGCTCACGTGGGGTGTGAGCGGGATTTGGAATTGATTCGGTATTATTTTTTGTCTCCCTATAGTTTAATTACGTAGTGGTTATATTTAATCATATAATAATATTATTGTTAGAATGACGTAGCAGCATAGTTTAAGTATCAGCATAGAATTTGATGTAGACATGAGAGTTAACGAACTTCTTATGCATCTTATGAAGCTTAAGATTTTGTCTTAAAGTCTATGGGCTTGTTTAGTGGACCTTTGTATAAATCATGGTTTAATTCTTTGCCCAGAATTCAGATTTGAATTTATGTTTAAGTATTGGTACGAAGCCACGAAAGTAAAGTTAGGCTTTAAGAAAACTTCATGTACCTAAAGGTATTATTGTAACAAATACTAAAATAATATATCTAGGCCAGATACTAATATATTAACAATTGCTTGATTGTTTCGTTTGAATAAGTCGTGAATAAAAAAAAATTGCATACCTTAAAGATTCTCATACTTACTTGTATGTAATGTTTATCGAATAAAATTTTCGGTCCTTACGGAATTTTTGTTTCTCCACATATTCGCCGGCTACATCTATTCAGTTTCGGTAAAACAATGTTTCAGTTTTACAACTTATAAACTTTATTTACGTGGCGAAGCGCCCGTCGCTCTCCCAACTTGTTCGGAGCTCCGCGATCCCGCTGGCGGATACATCGTCAACTTTTTACAACTCGCTCCACAAACTGTTGCAACATATTTTTGCATTTATTTTACGAATACGATGCAGAATGCGACGAAACCGGAAACGTAGCCTCGATTTTATTCTGAAGGTAAATTTCATTTGGAGTTATGATCAGAATCACGAGTCCGCAACATATCTACCAAGTATTAATCTTTTTGCTCTCTTCGCGATTTAGACTACAGTGAAGCCTGTATAAATTTCTATACATAGCTACCTTTATCTATAGAACATTTATGTTACGGTACACAAACCCTTTTCAAGTACTAAGAACAGAATCTTGATCCAATTAATAACATGGCTCAAGAAAAGCTACCAAGTGTCTGCAGGGATTTTAAATATCATAATCGTCGTGTAACGCCAAAAAATACACAGGTAGAGTCCGTGTCCGAGCTCGGGGAGATATCAACTCGGATAATTCTCATATTTATGTTTGTGCACTCAAAAATATTTTCCGGATCGCTACTCCTCACCTGTGGGCTCCGAGGAAATGTATTCTTTAAGTCGGGTGACGGTAAGGAGTAATATCGTGCGCAGGTGTAACTAAGCGTGGGAGCCGGTCCATCTGACGCGCCCCCTCTGCCTCTTCGCTGCCCTCCGCCCTCTCTGGCTCGTTAATGATGATGTGCTCAGCCAGCAGACTATTTCACTTCTGAATACATCTTTCTCACTTTTGATCTCGCGTCCCTGTCGCTCCCGCGGGGAGGCCTCGCTCCGTCCCCCTCCGTCTAGATTCGCCTGGTCGCATCCACCTAGTCAATTCGACAAACGCGTATCTACTTTGTGTCGGAAATGTAATGGAACAAATGCGGCGGGAATTAGCGTCGAAACGAATGTCGGAGCACGGGGTCGCTCTCTCACAGGATATTTTCCGCGCAATGATTTCAATGCACAATACACCGAATGGAATATCGTCGAATTACAGCTGGAGCCTGGAGGAATAAGGGCTCACCTGAGAATCTATTAGGTTACTTTTATAGGCACTAAATAGAGATTAGAATATAGGATAGAAATATTTTTATTAAGATGATTAAAATCTAGTTTACACCAATAATAATAATTTTAGGCGTCTTAAGTTTAATACCCAGACTATAATGCGAAGGCGTGTCTGTCATTCACCTTTTTATGCATAAGATATATGTAGTTTATACTATAGTCTTTTATTCGCATTAAATATACACTTATTTATCAACGAATCACGCGTACATATTTCAAAATTGTTTACATATTTAACGATTTAGATTGGTACGTAGATTTGAGTATCGAAAAAATAGCCTAGCGTTTCTCGCACGATAAACGAAATTTTCTTATAAATTCTAAATATTGCCTTTTTATTGAGGTTATAGAGGAGGTAACCTAAGATTGTATGAAATGAGGAGCTTAACCGTAGAATATCGCTAGTCACTCCACTCGCATTACGTCCTCAACTCTACGTATCATGACGGTGCTATAATATTCCACTTGATATCTCTATGTCCAAAATTATGTGAAGTGCGAAATACGAATGTACTTAATCGTTTTACTTTGAGCTTATATTTTGTACTTGATAGAAAAAATCTTAAAAAATATAGGCACCGGTGTTTGTTATATTGAGCTATGAATTTTTAACATTATTACCCCTTTGTTACCTCTTTCTTCGCAATATATAGTACTTATTTATTTACTCAACATTAATAACATAACATTGTGATCAATTCAGGAAGTTGATATTTTGTTTGATCCTGAAAATTAAATTGATTAAGGGAATTATCATTTAATTTTAATGATTAAGGACGCTATCACATTTTTTCACAAATTATCAGCGATTTTCCGGTACCATTTTAAAGAACTAGCAGTCACACTGCGAGGATATTTTGGTTTCAAATGAAAGATAATAATTATATTCATCTCCACGTCTATACCATAAAAAATTTATAGCCGCACACAAAATTTTCACATAAAATACGTTTTAACCATCACAATAATCGCAAAATATGAAAAAAATGGGGTCTGATTAGGTACCATTACAGCTAAATACACTGAACTAAGAAAAATAAATATACAAAAAAATTGTTGCTTATGTAGTCCTGTGTACGAGTAGCTAAATATTTTATATAAAAACTAGCTGTCCCGGCAAACATTGTTTTGCCATTTAAAGTATTTACTTCATCAGTTGATACAAAATCTTACACCCTCTTTTGTCCCCTAAGAGGGGAGGGGGGGGGGGGGTTTATCAACAGATGTTAAGTTGGAAAACACAGTTAATAATATGAAGTACCTAAGTCCAAGAAAAAAGTTTGATACAAAATCTGACCCCCTCTTTGGTCCCCTTAGAGGGGTGAGAGGGGGGATTTTTATACACCAGATGTTGAGTTAGAAGAAGACAAATATATCTGCGAAAACCGTATGCAAATTGGATCAGTAGTTTTCGTGTTAAAGAAAAAAGTTTGATACAAAATCTGACCCCTCTTTCGTCCCCTTAGAGGGGTGGGGGGAAAAAATTTTATACACCAGATGTTAAGTTGGAAAAAGACAAATATATCTGCGAAAACCGCATTCAAATCGGATCAGTAGTTTTCGTGTGATAGTGGAACAAACATACAGACAGAAAGACAGACAGACAGACAGACAGACTAAAAACTAACTACATTTTTGGTTTCTATAGCGATGTAGTGACACCCCCCGCTTATTATTTTTTAAATATCTTTAATGTACAGAATTTTCAATTTTACAGATTTATTATAATTATGTATAGATAAATAACTTTTCCATTTATAAGAAAAATAAGAAAGTTTCTCAATTTTTTTATACATTTTCGCCATATCAAGAACGCGGCGAGCATCGTAACCACCACTACACAAGGCGCGCGGATATGAATGTTATTTCGTACTGACAGACATCCGACCTGCTAATTTTTCGGTTGTAGAATGGTGTAGCATCCTTAAATCGGAACGCAACTTCCTGAATAGGGAAAATTACGTAAAGGTCGAAGTAGAGGGCGCTACTAGCACATACAGTACAAAATGTTGCATACGTCGTATCAAGACATTAACAAAAACGTTGTCATACGTCGTACAAATCTTTTGTTTACCCTCTATGCTGGTGCTGCCGTCTATCGTGAAATTTCTGCAGTAATATAATATGTAATTGTTCAAAATATATGATACTCTTTTAGTTTTCATTTTAAATGATTTCAATACTAACATTATTCGTATCATGTATAACTAAAGGAATACAATTCGTTACAAAGTTGTATGAAGTGCGTCATACACACTTTTCCAAGTAAACCTATTGACCATTCACCAATTCGGCTTCGTGAAGCTTTCATAGGCCAGGAGGCGGCGGGATTATTGGGTCATTAATCACACCCACCACCCCGGCCACCTCCTGAGCTGCGGTGTGCCGGAAATATCGATAAATATTATATTACTAGATATTGTCTGCAACTTCTCTTCCTGCGTTCGATAATCGCGCGGTCTTTTCTAGGGCAAACCGGTTAGGTTTGCCCTAGAAAAGACTTGTGTGTTTTTCGGGACTTAAAATATAGCCGTACCAAATTTCATAAAAATCGTTTTAATTTTAAGTAAAGAAGTAACAGTGAATCTATTACTTCTTCACATTCGTATTTGGATTTATAATTTCAAATGGATGGTCCTAGCTCTATAATACGTTCACATAGAACAAATGGCTCAGGCTCTACCACTCTACCAATTTACTCAGTCAGTATAATATATTTTTTTAGATTAAAATAAAAATAAATAAATAATTTTTTTTAGATTATTATATTATAATATATTAGTTTAGCTTTTGGTATTAAATGATTGTCACTTACTATCACCTCAATAAATTTACGGATAAAACTACATTACATTCTGAAAGCAGATGCATTTAAAATTAAGGTACTGCGTCTTCACTCAGAGACAATTTAGTCATTTAATGATTACATAGGAATGACTAATGAGTATAGTAGCAATTGTGTTAAATATTTTACATAATATTCAATACAGGTAATTTGCAAGTATCGACAAAGTAAGCGCAGCACTACAATATCGACCGAAGAGCGCCATTTACACGAGCACATAACGACAACGTAGATGTATAGCTGAGATCTGCAGTCTGCACTAGGTCTACGCCATAGCCAGCTGTGACGTAGTACCTTTGCTTTGTTCTCAAATGCTACGTTTCATACAGCCCAAAAATTTGGAACCCAGAAAGGGTTTAACTGTAGATTAATGTAAATAGACTTAATAGACATGGCATATCGAGGAAAAAGAAGCTTTAGAGATTAATAAGCATAATAATATTATGAAGTTAACTAATATCAGCGTTAACTAATCTTATATCTTTAAACGAGCAATTCTTGTATATTTTATTAATATGTATGTAATTGGAATTTCAGAATCGGCTCCAACGATTTTCATGAAATTTAGTATATAGGGGGTTTCGGGGGCGATAACTCGATCTAGCTAGGAATCATTATAGAAAATCACATTTTATTCGTGTTTTATCGAATACCGAGCAAAGCTCGGTCAAATTACAAACAGCTAGTATAATATTAACGTAAAAGGAGACTTTGTTTTTTATTTTGGGAAGATTTTTCTTTCAGCCCTACATGGCTCTTTAGTTTTAAAAGATGCAGGGTGTGTATTTTGTAATCTATTCGATTTTCAAACACAAAGTGTTTATTAATTTAAACTTTGAGGTTCTTATAATGAGTCGTTCGTAAAATTAGTAATAATAATAATCCACTTTACTTTGTACATAACATAAAAACTTATTTTTTCGCTTATTACAAAAATAATGTTTTCATTTTTTCTAACTCATGATCTTCTACACAGACTACACCTTTATTGATCAGACTCCTTACACAGAGTACATCCACATATACCTAGGCAGTATGTAAGAAAGAAATTTTATCAAAGGGGGACTTTTGGTCGGAGCAAAATGTTTGAAGTTAAATCTCTCTTTTATACAATCAAAAGGTTATTCATGTCAAACCATTTACAAGGAGCTTACTCAGTAATTCCCGTTGCAAAATTGTAAAAATATTTTTCGTACTACGCGTTGGCAAAATTTTGCTATTGGTACTTAACACATATTTTGTGAAAATAACATGGCATAATAATAAATTACGAGTTACGACAAATGATTAAAAAATAATTATTATTACTTACGTAATTCTTATTAATTCTGTAGTCGTTGGGTACAGGGGGGCTATTACGAGCTCTTATATCCAGCCAGTTTCCAGCCAGTTTACAGGCCGTGTCTATGCAACGGCCTGTAAACTGGCTGGATATAAGAGCTCGTAATAGCCCCCCAGAAATCAGATTATTAGGTTCTGCTTTACATTGTCGCCTCCAGTAGGGTCGTACTTACTGTATATCAGTAAGACAAATTTAAAAATAGAGGCGATAGTAAAAAGTCAACACATCGAGATGAAACTTCGCTTAAACCTCTTCGTAATGTAATTAAAATCTAGCTTATCCGCGTTACACTGGAAGACCCCTGAATTGTTGGCTGTTTCATAAATTCAAGGAAATATAACTCGTAAACCGTTCACCGAAGGGTTTAATTTTGATGATCACGATGTGTAAAAGGCAGGGTGGAAGCCGAGAAAAAAGCACGTGTTCTATTTGGGATTACACGCGCCCCATAAACAAAGGTTACAGTTGCGTATAGATATGGAGTACATGATACATGTTGACTGTTACTATAATAGCCTATTTCGCTTTGGGCTATATCCTGCATGCATGCTCTACAAAGTGAAAGTTGGAACATTTAAGAGATTATAATATATTTACGTCGCGCATTATTATAATATGATAAATATGCTAGTACCTAAGTACTAGTTTATAGGATTTGATCTTAATTCTAACTTTAAAAACATTTTTAAAAAGTTTGTAAAACATATTGATAAATCTTTTTAATGAAATCTCAAACTATCGTCTCGAGTCAATAATTCATCTGAACTTTTTCAGCATTGAAGGTAGCTCTACTTGAGACGTACACACCGTACAATCGTGCAAATTTGTTTCTAAACAATGCTGAAGCATAAGCCAGAGACAAAGTGGAATTCGCATATTATATATCATTGAAACCCTTTATAGTGTTTAAGCCGTGCCTCGTCCACTATTCTGTATAAGCCGTGCTCGGCGCGGGAACGAGCGTATGCAGCCGCCATGTGCCCGCACAATGCCCGCATTCTCATGGACTCAGCCTCGGTAAGCTGATTGCGTGACGTCATTATACTTAGGGCTGTGCACACTGTTTAACTTTTTATGCGCGCTCGGTAACCGGGGGGCATGTGAGATTAAAAACGAATTAAAAAATAATAGAGAATTTCGCAATTGCGCGAGTCAAAATTGAATGGTATTATTGACTTGATGTTGTTTTTGTAGATTGCCTTTTTGTTATAAAATGTTTGATGCGTTTTTGATGAGTTGCAGATTAAGTTTTATAGTACATAGATAGTAGTCATCTTTCAATCTATGTTTGGTTTTGTCGCATTGCTTACTTTGTAGGATGCCTGTCACTTCGTGCATTCAAGAGAATCTCCCGCAAAATAGTTTTTATTATTCGTAGCACAAAAAGCTACAATTTTACTGCCATTAAAAGTATTACTTAAATATATTAAAGCTATAATATATCTATTCCTAACCTAGGGCCTCTGAAGTCTAAACACTATATTTAGAGGAGTTGTGGAATAATATCTGAACATATTATTCCACAACTCCTCTATCTTTTCTGTACTATAATTACTACTACTATTAATTACTGTACTAACTGTATAATATAACATTTATTGGTAAACAATATTAGTATAATATAAGTATTGTCATGAATGTGCCCCTGCACTCGGTGTAATGTATAGGTGATAGGCCGTGATCCTGGCTTACCGGGCCGCGCCGGGCGCCGACGGCAGCGTATAAACGGCTCACAGCTCTATAATCCCACGTGTTAAACAACGCCCAAATAACGCTTAGCCAACACGTTTATATACGCAAAAATGGACCTTCCAACTTTGTGAATGCCTTTTTTGTAGTGTAAATGGAGTTATAATATGATCTTAAAACACAAAGCATCTTTTCAAGTTTTATGGTGTTATTGATCTTTACAATTTTAACACAAAATGAAAATTTAAAACATAATTCTAGCTTTTTTCTGTGGCTTTGATCGCGTGAAACATATTCCTGGTAGGTATATTCAATTTTAAAATTAAAAATAAAGGATAATATGCCTTTTTAACAATCCAAATCCAATGCAACTTCAAAAGAGAAACACTTTGAACACTTCGAAAACACTTTGAAAATAATTATGTATCGTAGTTTCTACCTTTAATGGTTTGGTCGCTAAACTTTGCCTTTTATCTTGTCTCTGCACTATTGTGACAACATTCTTTATTTTTACCTATTTATAAAACTAAAGAGTTTGTTTGTTTGTTTGAAGGCGCTAATCTCAAGAACCACATTGGTTGGAATTGTCTTGTTGTGTTGGACAGTCCATCATAATGGATGGAATATGTATGGTGGGATGGTATATCTGCAGTGGTAGGATAGGGGCAGTTACAGCCTACAGCTAATCACAGGCCTTTTCTGCGTAGCGGTGCAGCACGAGCGCGGCCCCCGCAAGCCGAAGCCGCACAACTCGCTGGGCTCCCTGCCGCCGCCGCTGCACACGCACAAGCCGCACGCACTCAAGCTGTCACCACCCTCGCCTTACACACCCCTACCTCAGCCTTTCAACTTTCAGGTAACTATAGTGAACAAGAAGAGACAGTCTTTTAGTTTTTGACATTGAATTCTTAAAAAGTTTTGTGAATCGCCTCGGGGTTTTGACCCTAGATTGCTCAATAATTGAATGGATTGATTTTTTCAGACCCCTTTCATAGCTTTAGCCTGGTCTTAAATTGTATTCAATCAAATCGAATACATGAGCACTTTTTATTTACGTCTTTAAAATTGAAAGTTTCCTTCAAGTTTCCTTATTGCTTCATATCATCATCCGATATTAGACTCTTTATCAACTTGTTTTAACCTATTATCTTCTTGCTACAGTTCACAATAACCAGCCCAAATGACTCTGCGCCATTGAGCGCGACGTCGTCCGCGGGGTCCAGCGGTGCGGGCGGCGCAGGTGCTGTCAGTCCCCTGCCGCTCATCACAGAGCCCTTTCTGGCGCCGCCACCGCCGGGGCTGCTGCATATGCTCATGTCCAGTGATAAGTGTCAGGTAATATTATGTCATCTCTACTAGCTATT
This sequence comes from Plebejus argus, assembly GCA_905404155.3. Taxonomy (NCBI): domain Eukaryota; kingdom Metazoa; phylum Arthropoda; class Insecta; order Lepidoptera; family Lycaenidae; genus Plebejus; species Plebejus argus. Next base: position 13,153,033 of record FR989929.1, on the reverse strand, counting down.
ATAACTAGACCAAACGACTATGCCCACTGAACGCGACGTCGTCCGCCGGGTCTTGCCGGCCGGTACAGAAACATTCGTAGACAATACAATATTAACTTGTAATAACATCTCAGGAGCTAATGTGGAGTGCGAAACAACTGCAGCTACAGGGGGACCCGTCGCTACTGCGGCCCCCGCCGAACGCGTTCGGAGCACCCCTCGCGCCAACATGGGAACTACTACAGGTTTGTTGAAACATTTCAAATGGTTTTAAATTCTTATGATCTTTGATTTTAATTAAAATTACCAATTCTTTCCTGGCGTAACAATATACTTTTGTTATATAATTGTAACAAATCTGTTGGATGTTGAGCACATTTTAAGTACAACGTGCTGACAATAGCATAATTTGTAAAGCTTTTTTGATATAAGTACCTACTAGTTACTTATATCATATATAAAACACTTTATCACATAAAGAACGCGCTCTAACTCTATTGTCATTGGTATCCCTATATACCGCGACTACACGCCTGCCTTTTTGACTTGGCGGGCGGGCTTGCGTCGCGATTGGGCGGCCGAGGGTGACTTTTCGCCTGCTTGACTTACACCCATCGGCTTACTCCGCCCATCTCGCGACGTGACGCTGACTTTGTTACGCCTACTGCGTAAACGATACTAACTTTGTTCATCATTGTTGAACTTACGTTATAAGTTATAACTAGTTTAATCTGTGGTTATACTAATTTATTATTAGAGTTAATTACAGTGCACAGTATAGTAATTTGTTGAGATTACTATAAGTTATAATTGGTGTGTCTTGTGTATAAGCTATCGCAATGCTGTCAGCTACGTTATCTAACGATATTGTGATAGTTTACCTTGGTATATTGTAAAAGACAAAAAGCCAGTCTATCAAAAGTTTATTTTACACTTTTCAATAGGCGTAGCATTTCAACAGCACATAAAATATTTCTCGTATCACGCGCACTATCACGTGCGACGAGGTATTACAGATTTTTACATTACATTAATTACATTCCTGTGCGAGTGAAGAAGACAGTAAGCATAAATACGAAAGTGTGTACCTATGTCTGTCTGTCTGTCTTACGTCTGTTACCTCTTCACGCCCAAACCGCTGAACTCATTTTGCTGAAATTTGGTTACATACTTTGAGTCCCGCGCGGAAAGGAGATAGGATACTTTTTTCCCAGAAAATGTACGGTTCTCGCGCGATAAACAAATTTGACGAAGCGGAGTTGCGGATGTTATTTAGTACCTAATAAACCCAATACATAAGTACATGAACTTACCCAGGAAACCAGCGCCCGGTTGCTCTTCATGGCTGTCCGCTGGGTCCGCTGCCTCGCGCCATTCCAGGCGCTGGCACCAGGTGACCAGCTGGTGCTGCTGCGCGCCGCGTGGAAGGACCTGTTCCTGCTGCACCTGGCGCAGTGGTCTGCGCCCTGGGACCTGGCGCCGCTGCTGGCGGCCCCCGCGGCCAGGTCCCGTTTGCCGCCCGAACCGCTGGCCGACTTGGAGCTCAATACGTTACAGGTGAGATCTAGTTATGTTAGGATAAAATGGGTGTTTGGGAACAGAAGATGTGCTATACATTGATATGGCGAACGTGCGAGCGTTGTATGCAGAGGAAATAACTGTATTTTAAAAAGATCAAACCGACTTCAAAATTGTACCTAATTGAGAATTAAAACTCCCTATCGATTTTGATGAAACTTGCACTATTCCCTGAGTTGAACGATACCTAGTACAACAAAAAAATAATTATTACTGAAATCAGTATGGTATTTCCAGAGATATGGGAACACAAACATAAAAACATACATACATACATACACTTTTGAAATTTGGCACATTTGTTCACACGCTGATATAGACTAACATATTATACGAAAATTGGGCAGTTCTGGAAATATTACATACATACGCGTCGAATTGATAACCTCCTTTTTTGAAGTCGGTTAAAAACGAAGCATTTATCATTTTTTTTGGTGAAAATCGATTTAAAATCTTCACAAAATATATTTAACTCCATATCCTAAATTATTTTCTGTTAATAGAGCTTAGAATAAGCTACTTTTCTATTAATTCGCGTTTAGGTATTCCCAAATCTTTACTCCATCTCACATCACATATTAATGCAATGGAAAAATCGTTACCTAAAAATTGAAAAAAATGTCACCGTTTTCCACAAATGCAAATTTCCCGCTTTCAGGAAATCCTGTGTCGGTTCCGGCAGATTGCGCCCGACGGCAGCGAGTGCGGCTGCATGAAGGCCATCGTCCTTTTTTCGCCCGGTCAGTTACACTCAAATATACCTCTTTTGCACCCATATTGTAGCTAAGTGATTTTGAAATTCGAATGGCATCGCGAAATTTTAATTGGAAAGGTTCACTTAATTGAATTGTTATAATACCTCAATGGATTGATTGAACAACAGAACGCTTGCATTGATTGATTTAGTAACAAATGAAAAATATTAACTTTTTAATTAATATAAAACCTCAATGATTTGACTGATTATGTAACAAAGAAAATTTAGTTTGATTTACAAAAACAAGTATTTGCTACGCACGTAGCGCTACGGCTACGGCCTACGAGCTACGGCGTAGCTGTAGTCGTAGCTTCAGTTTGCTATATTTAGCAATTTTTTTCTGTACCTATTAGTTTTCTTCGATCAAAGTATAGATCTTAGAATATAAGTTAGTTACTTTTTAGGGTTCCGTACCCAAAGGGTAAAAACGGGACCCTATTACTAAGACTTCGATGTCTGTCCGTCTGTCCGTCTGTCTGTATGTCTCCAGGCTGTATCTCAAGAACCGCTCTAGGTAGACTTCTGAAATTTTCAGAGATTGTGTATATCTGTTGCCGCTATAACAACAAATACTAAAAATAAAATAAAGTTTATTTTTAAGGGGGGCTCCCATACAAGAAACGTGATTTTTTGGCCTTTTTTGCTCGTAATCAATAATGGTAACAGCTACGCACTTGAAATTTTCACAAAATCCTTAATAATTGTATTTGTACTTTAATAATTAATATTAAAATTAAAATAAAGTAAATATTTAAGGGGGGCTCCCATACAAAAACACAATTTTTTGTCTACTTTCGCTCTATACCGGTACGGAACCCTTCGTGCGCGAGTCCGGCTCGCACTTGGCCGATTAATTTTGTAATAGTTCTTATATCTTAGCTATGATACAATGTAGGTAACTTGAAGATCGCACAATCTCCGCGGTGTTTTATACTTACCATTTTCTCACAAGCAAGAAATAATAAGAGCGTGACCTTGTGAACAGATACACCGGGTCTCAGTGAAACCCAGCCAGTGGAAATGCTACAAGACCAAGCACAGTGTATACTCGCCGACTACGTGCGGACGAGGTACACGCGACAACCTACACGGTACGATTTTTTTTTCAGATTTTTAAAAAACACGTTTTGCTTACAAGGCTGCCATTTGTTGTCTGAGGGCGGCCACTTATATGCGATTGTTTTAATCCGTCGTAAATGAACTACGAATATTTTTATGACAGCGTCATATATTTGCTATCTTAAAACCAATACAAGTTCATTTGAGACCAAAATATGAGCGGTCGTCCTACATTGAATGTGCAGTGACGGTTGCCCAAAAATGAACCGCCACATATTCCCTCATAGAGTAAAAAGGCAATAAACAATAATATCTTTTGACATCCTAGATTTGGTCGTCTCCTCCTGTTGCTGCCGTCGCTGCGGGCGGTCCGAGCCCGGTCAATCGAGCTGCTGTTATTCCGCGACACGGTGGGCGACGTGTCTGTGGCGACGCTGCTGCACGACATGTACCGCATGCAGCCCGCGCCCGCCGCCTTCCCCTCAGCCACCATCACTGACTGCTCCTCGCCGTAACTTCATCGTTAGCTGCTCTTTGCGTTACTTTATTGCTGAGAACAGTGGCGGCCTTACCCATTGCGAGGCCATTTATCTCACGAAAAAATACCTCGCAAGAGTGAGGCCCCGGGCGATTGCCCTGTTCGCCACAACCACAGATCATTTATTTTCCTGTTCTGAGGCCACAACCTAAGGCCGCCACTGGCTGAGCAACTTTATCACTACTGCAGCTCCTCGCCGTAACTTCATTGCTAGTTGATCCTCGGTATAGCCTCATCAGTCATCACTTACTGCTCTTTGCTCTGACTTCATCACTGAGCGCTCAGCTGTTAGGTTTAATATCACTGACTGCTTCCTGCCGGAACTGAAATAACAGAGCGCTCTTCACCAGTTCACCAAAACTTGTTAGTAGCCATAACTTTATCACTGTCTGTTCTTCGTCACTAACTCATCACAGACTTCTCTTCGTTCATTCGTCATTCATGGTTACTTTGTAACTGATCGCTCTTTGAGGTGACTTTATCACTGACAGCTTTTCCTTATAAGTTATAACTTATGACTTCATCAGGCACTGTTACTAGCCATTATAATTTATAGTCCATAACTCTATCACACATGAATGTATCACTAGTGCCTACTTACGTATACCGTAATTTCATCAATGACTTCTCGCAAAATTTTGATTAGTGTGATATTATGTAGGTAATGAAAATTGAAATTTGTGCGAAGTGCGATATAATAGACACATTGACACAATATGTGGAGTGGAGCAAGGTTCTATTTTAGCCCTATTCTAAAGTTGAATATTTTCTGGGGTACGCTCCACATGAGAATACGCTCATAGGACGTTAAAAATAACTATTTTGTGTTTGAATCAAATGTCTAAAATCAAGAAACGTAGTATGTGAAGATATGGTAATGTGGTAACTATAATGTAAAAATATATTGTAAAGAATAACGTAATACTGCATGACCGTGTATAGTTTTTAAATTATATTAATAGTTATTAAAACTTAAGTAGACTGCAGATACCAACTTATTGGATACTTTATACTAGTCACAGAATCTAGTCAATATTTTTTCTTTTAAATTTGTACATTTTTATTATATAAATTATATTATAATAATATAATAATAATTTATGTGACCATTAATTATCTATACTTAATATGTAAATATATTAAAATGCAAGATGCTGTAAAATGCTTTAAATATTTATTGCATAAAACTTGTTTTAATTAATAAATTGTCATGGTTTAATTGTTTTTTTTTTTGCTCCTAAATGAGGTCTTGTATTTTTTTCTTAACTTACTATAAATAAACACAAGGGCCTGTTCCACCACATTCTCCATACTCTAGGCCGCCCAGAGTATGGAGAATCTGTCAAAAAAGTTGTGGATAGCATATATGGAACTTTATTAGGAAATTGTGGAACAGGCCCTCTGTCATGTTAAGTGGTCGATAGCCTATCCGGCACTTATCAGGAAGTGGCCCCTAAACATTCACAATTAAAACAACTTGTATTATAAACTATTTATTTGTGCATTTTTAGTCTGACACATTGACTTTCCCAATAGAATGGATAGCTTCGACATCGGACAGATCCACTGCATCATCAAGATCTGGTTCAACAACTTGTGTTGGTGGTGCTACTTCTTTTTTTGGGGCTTCTCGGGGGAAATCTAATTTACTCCATGCACCGGGCTCACCCTTTTTAAGCTTAATCTCTACTTTTGTAGATAACATTGCAGCACTGCTCTTGCTGACATCAATTACCTAAAAAATAAAGAAATTAAATAATGAAACACATTGATCATTAGTTCATTACATAACAGAAATCAATTCAATTATTATTTTATAATAATCTTACCCCTCTTAATTCTAGGTCCAATTCAAAAGCAGCATTGTCTTCTTCAGTAAAAATTAATTTAGTGTTCAAGCGAATAGGGTTTACTTTAACAAAGCTTGCTGTAGGATTGTACTTCTTAGCATATACACTTATGATGACATAGTCAGGGGTTTGGTGCCAGTCCCAGCGACATTTCACTGTACCAGAAGGTGCACTCTGAAAATAAATAAGAACATTTTACATTATATTTTAATCATATACAAAATACTGACTTCGTAATAATAATAGCCTCTTTAGTCTGACTTCAAGATACTTATAGGATGTTTCGAAAGTCATTGTGCCTCTTGGCATAGGCCTCCTCCAGTCGTTTCCACTCAGTTCTGTCTAGTGCTACTCTTCAATGGTGGACACCATTGAAGAGTAGCTGTTAGTGCTAGATCATCTCCCCATCTGGCTTGTTGGAACCTCTACTCCGTTTACCATCTCTTGAATGAGTGACAGTTGTGCTCCATTTATAATACTGACTTAGGCCCTTAAAAATAAATTTTATGATCACTAGGGCCCGGATTTATATGTAATAACCATTGACATAACAACCTATATGGACACAAAATGACCACGAAACCAGACCACGCCTGCCTTCAAAATAACTTAAAATGGCGGATTTTACTAGAGATGTCACTGAATAATAAAAAAATATTGATATTGATACTTTTCCAAATAATAGTAAAGGCAAAGACCTAATAGGTCTTTGAATTCAAAATTTGTGGACTAGAATGGCGGATTTTACTAGAGACGTCACTGAAAAAAAAAATTAATATCGATATCGATATTTTTTTTATTATTCTGTGACATCTCTAGTAAAATCCGCCATTTTAAGTTATTTTAAAGGCAGGCGCGTATCTTTCGTGGTCATTTCGTGTCCATATAGGTTGTTATGTCAATGGTTATTACATATAAATCCGGGCCCTAATGATCACAAATAGTACACACATCTTTGAGCCACTTATGATTTCCAGTTGTGCATCCCGGTTGACTGAGGAAGGTGTTAAAATCGGTTGTGCGTTTCTGACAGCAGGACCAAAACTTCAGACCCTCATGGAATACAGGACACCCTGGGTGATATGTGCACATTAAATTGTTACTCTGGGGCCCCTCGTAAGATACATTGCATCCACCGTTCTTGCATGTAGTTCCAATTTCTATGGCTCCACTGAAAGAAATGCAAAATGTTACCATTTCAAAAAAGAAGATTTTTCAATCATAAATATATTTTTTATTTGAGGCAATCATTAAACAGTACAGTAATTACCTTTCAGAAGATTTTGCAGTCTGCTGTGCACTCTTGTTGACGGTATCTTTAAGTGAATCTGCAATACGGGTCTCTAGGGTTACCAGTGGTGTGTCAAATGGTGGTCTCACAAGCTGAGGTCCCACGATTGGTGCTCTCACCTCTATCACCTCTTTTTTATCCAACTCTTTGTCTAATGCCTTCTTCTCTGGCTCTGGTGGTTTCTTTAAAAATACAAAAATGGTTAAGATGCACACATTTAATACACGAAAATATATTTTATTAGAACGAACCTACAGTCTGCAATGACTAAAAAATATATTATTATACAAGGACTATAGCTATCCTTGTATAATATTTTTTAGTAGTATGATTTATGATTGAGTGCTAAATTAAGTCTAGGTTTTATTTTTAGCAGGTTGTTTATAAAATTGTTTATTAGAAAGGGATTTTAACTAATCAAATTCTCTGTTAAGCCGGGTTTTCACTATACAAGTACTCTCGGACCGAGTGGGCTCGGATTACTACTCGTACTGTGAAACAGGCTCTGATTGGATGTGGATGTCCGAGTGTGCTCGGATTACCTATTTACAATAATAGTTTTAACCTACAAAAAATTAGGAATTGGGTTATAAAAGTTATAAATGCAGTCTTGTACTTTAGATCATACAAAAAAAGACTGTATTCATATCTCAGTACTTGATTTTTTATGGGAGAACACATTAATACTTATCTGTGTCCATTATTTACTTATTCATTCATTCATACATACATTCTTGTGTCTTTCATTCATTTATATATCATAAACATACCACATTTGAGTGCTTTGACTGTGTGCATCCTTTGATATTTAGGAATTCAGTGAAATCAACACTCTTTTTGTTGCAACAAGACCATCCTTTGTAGGCATCGTGGAACACAGGTGTTCCAGGATGATGACAGCACTCATCTAAAAATAAAATATCTATGAAATATCTATTTAAAAAAATTTAAAGAATAAAAGCGTCTCACAAGGCAATATTATGAGGAATTAGTGTAGTGATAAATGTACATTGTGTGCGTTTCGCGTAAAAAATAGGTACTTTACAACTTACAAGCAGTTTAGTGTTCTAGAAAAGTCTTTACCTTTGTCGTTATCATTGGGACTAAAAAGCTTTCCACATCCTCGGTTGTAACATAGAACAAGATCCTTATTTTCAGGCATTTTTAAGCAACTAATTCTGCTTAACTGGTTAAATTGGTTTTGTTATAAAAATTATTATGAGATCACAAAATATTCACAAAATATTGCATCTACGATCCACGTTCGATTCACAAAATACAAAATACAAATTATTGACATTGACAAAATGGGCGCGTTCCACTTGGCGTTGAAAACGATCAAAACGCTAAAAATAGGAGGCATTTTCAGCGTTTTGATCGTTTTTAACGCTAGGTGGAACGCGGGGAATATAAACTTCAAAAATATCAGAAAGTGACACTGACAAGTGACAATAGGCCTGAGTCCTCTCCTCCTCCTGACTCCTGAGTCCTGAGTCGGATGAATTCATTAAACGGCAAATACGTAAGGTTTTTGAGTAGGAAGAAGAAAGAAAAGAAAGACATTCAAACTGTCATTTCATTTTCTTTGATAAAAATTGGCAAGTGGCAACAAAAATCGAAAAACTAGGTACCTACTTTGGGTATACAGCGTAATTTTTGTATTGGAAAAATTCATTGAACAAAAAATATTTATTTACAAATAATTGATTTTTAGATCGTGGGCTACAAAATAACCGAGTGATGAAGAAAATAAGAAGAAATCGATATGTCGTTTAATTGTTTAATAAAAAATGTATTTCTTCCAAACCATCTCAATAAAATAGCGAGAATGTGCTAAAATTACTCAGAATAAATAAAAGTGATTCACAACATGTTTTTACAAAAATCTATTTGTTTTTGATCATCTGAAGTTCTCATAATGAATTTGATGCGCAAATTGCGTGGGGCTTCGGCCTCTACGTCTTCAGAATCAGCAGAAGCAGCCAGTTCTTCATCCCACGTCCAACTGGGTCTAATGCACCTGAAAAAATTGTTTGCCGAATACACTCACCCTCCACAGCCACTATCCGAATCTGAGAAGGATGATAAGTTGTATAATATGTTGCCTCTATTTTGCAAGGTAAGTAAAACAGCTGATTTTATTTTGCAAAGCATATTTTTCTCAAATATTGATTAAATTGCCCTACTCGTAATTTAAGTTGTGGTCCATCCATTTTGCAATATTTAACTGTCCTAAGGTTTTGTAAATTGATTAATAATTGTTACTTTATTTTGCTATAGGTTTTCGGTACCAGTCCTAGCAGTGATATGAATGAAAAATTTTGGGACATACTATCATTCTGTCAACAAGTTTCCAAATTAATGGTATCAGAAATAAGGAAGAGAGCGAGCAATCAGAGCACAGAGGCTGCTAGTTGTGCTATAGCAAAGTTTTTGGAAATAGAGAATTCCGAAGAGTCTAGCAATGGTTGGATGTTACTATCAACCCTTAATTTATTAGCAGCTGGGGACCATTCACTTATACAGGTATTTTATAAAGACATTACTTATATTTTTTATATTTACAGAAGGAAGTTCATAAGTTTTTTTTGCACAATTCTTAGGTCATGACAACAGCCGCTATCCCCTCAACCTTAGTCAAATGTCTATATTTATTCTTTGATTTGCCGGAAATACCTGAGTCTCAAGCAGATATCCAGGATGATAACAGTGAATTTACTCCTAGAGAAAGACGAATACTGCTTCAAAAGATTTTTGTTCAGGTGAGTTTCACTATAATATGTTATATTGTTTTATGTACAAAATATTACACTTATCCATTCTATATATATTATTATTTAGTATGTAAAAGTGTGTTTGTCTGTCTGTTTCCTCTTCATGATTAACCACTGAACTTTACTAATATTCATGAAATTTTTTATGAATACCCTTCCAATTTCAAGAAAGGACTTGTGATAGTTATTGTAAGTTGTAATCCACAACTAATAAATAAATTTTGACAAAATAAAGCTGCAAATGTCATCAAGTAAAAATATATATTTGAAATACTTGTCCTACTAAATAAACTTCATATCAAAATACATCAATACTTACTTTTTGTAGGTGCTTGTGAGACTATCCAGTCACCCATTTCCATGTGAAGAGTTGGCGAGGAAAGATGACTTAAGTTTGCTCTTCTCTGCTATTACATCTTGGTGTGCTCCGTATAATATTATGTGGAGAAAGTCAGCAGCGGAAGTGCTCATGACATTATCTAGACATGGATTAACACCAGCTGTTGTGCAATACATACACAGTGAGTTATTATTCTTAGTCTTATCATTAATAATAGGCTACTTGACCTAATTTTTTTCTTCATGTTAATCGCTTCTTAATCATTCATTTTCCCCAAAAAAACTAATATTTCAATATTTTAAACAGTAGAAACCCTCTAACAAAGTCTAATAGTGCCAAAAAATTAGGAAAGAATTTAGAAATCATTTGTAATGTTGAAAACTTTTTGAGAAAAGTTTTGGCCATTTCATTTCCCAACTACAATAAATGGAGATATTATTTAAAACTGATGTTTTATTTGAACTATTCAAGAAAATATATTTTACAAATCTTTCTAGACTCATTCTTATTATTTATGCACAAATAAACTTACATAATATTATAACGAGCGCGATAAATAAAAGACATTAAATTACTAGTGTGATGACGTCACATCCATATCGGAAGTATCGCAAAAGCGTTTTCGTCAGTACAAATCGTTTTCATAACTTCATATTTTCAAATCGACTTTATTTATCAATCATAAGGTTTTATTTGATGATAAGGGTGAAATAGGTTTCCTAGGCCAAGTTCTACCAGAAATATGTATTTGTTCAATGAAATTGAGTATAGGTCAAGTAGCCTATTATATTGTAGTAACATATTACATACATGTAGTGATTCATACATAACATGACCATACATCCCGCTTTGGGCGGGGCAGTCCTGCTTTCAGGCAGTCTGTCCTGGTGTCCCCTGCGAGGCCGAAATTGTCCCGCTTTGACAAACAATAAATAATTTACAAGTATTTTGACGTTCAAAATGCCCCTAAGGCTCTACTCACACTTGGCCGACTTTTTAATTTATATGTATAATTTCGCAGATATCCCGCTCTGACGAAAAAAATAAATGGGCACATTATTCATACACAACCAAAGGTCACAGAAAATGCCACTTTAGTTTCTTTAGTTTTAAGTATTTTACACAGCAAATGTTGTCTTGTTAAGTTAAAGAAGAACTGTTTTATCTTTCAATGCTACTATAGTAGTAACTATGAATGTATAAAATATATGAGGATGGGTTTGATCTCAAAAAAGATTTATCCAGCATCTATAGTACTTACATGAAAAAAATCAATTTAGTTTTGAATTATTGCTTTAAAAAAACTTACATTTGTTATAAATAATACTTCTACATTACGATTTTATCAGATATTTAGATGTAAGATCTAAATTGGAAGTTGTTAGTTTTTTAAAACAATGTTGAGGTATTATTATTTTTTTCCAGATAAAGGATGTGTTGCATTGTGCATAGAAAATATGCAAAAAATACCAGAATTGACACCATTAGAGGTATGTGAGACTGTTTTTCTAATCTTACTACACAATACACATAATATAAAGAATTTTGAAAGTTTTGAATAAGCAAAGGAAATATTTTGGGTTTAACTCATCAAGCCCCAAACAATCACTGGCATCCGAGACACAATAGAATATCTATTGTGTCTCGTTTTCCCACGATCAACGATATCTTAATGCATTCCGTATTTCTAACTGATAGAATAATTCTTGTAATTTTTTTTCAGGTGGTGGAGATGTTTGTAGCGGTGTTTTGTTTTCTGAAAGATTCCAGTGAAGTTAGTCAACTGCTCTTAGACGATTTCAGATCATGTCAGGGATATTTGTTCCTATCAGAATTTCTTCTAAAGTATGCAAATTATTACTATCTGAATGGATTTATTTTTTAATGCTTAGTATTTATTGCTCTGTATGCACGCCTTTGTTATTTTAATTGTTTTTTCGTATTTTTTACATTTTTTTTTATCACAGACATCAACATCAAGGTGACCCTGATCTTTTGACTAATGGGTAAGATGACTTGTTAATTAACTAGTCAAGTGAATAATAATGAAACAAAAACTTTGAATTCCTATTGACCTAAATGTATACTAATTATTTTAGTGACAATTATTGCAAGATAAACAAGAACTTTCTCATATGAAATGAAATGCAAATTCATTTATTATGAAATTTAAAAACACGCAATTGCAAATATAGATCTACGATAAACATATAAAAAATTCATGGTAACATATTATTATGACAGACTACGCACATTATTATTACTTTTTTATTTTAATTATTTTTGTTTATAATTTAGTATTCTAGATGTATGTGCTAGTTTAGATAGTAGAATATCAAGTTTATTTGCGTAACAGACAGTAAATGGTAATAATTTCGATACAAAATGTTTTTAATATTTTTTAGATGGTTTACTTATGCGAAATTAACATTCTGTCTTTTTCTAATGTAGGTTGGAAGAGGAAAGAGTAAGTGGGACAGAAGCCAGAGCCGCATTGCGGAATTTGGTTCTTATGATATCGTCGCTATGCGCTTGTGGGTTCTCAGAGCTAAGACCAACTCGGGCTAACACAGAACTATTCCAACTGCAGGGTTTTGTACTGCCTCAGCCGTCTGCTGCGGGGCAGGCAGTAAGGAATGTTCAAGCTTTTCAGGTAAATACTCCGTTTTTGAAAATTTTTATTGCCTATAGGCAAAATGTTGCTACAACAAGACAATAAGAGAAAAATACATAATTATGTTGCATAATATTATAGTTACATAAACGTTTTTAACTGTTGGTGAAAATATTTTTGTATTAATTGACTTGTTTTTTACAGGTTCTACAATCGGTGTTCTTAAAGTCCACATCCCCAGCTTTGTGTTGCACTATTCTTGATGCGATTTCAAGCGTATATCACGCAGACAACGCTAATTATTTTATACTAGAAAACCAAAACACACTGAGTCAGTTCTCCGAGAAAATCTACATGAAAAATGCTGAAATACAAGAGAAGTTCTTTGAACTACTAGAGTTTATAGTTTTTCAACTAAATTTTGTACCTTGTAAGGAATTGATATCATTGTCGCTGCTGCTTAAAGCCAATAAATCAAAGAGCTGTAGTATTTTGTGTATAAAAACTCTTTTAAATATTCTTAAGTAAGTAATATTTGGTCACCCAATTATTTTCTCTACCCAATTTTTTTACTCGCACTACGGTATTTTAATACAATTTTAATGTACTCATAGGCATAATCCGATATTCAAAGACGTATACCGGGAAGTGGGGATGCTCGAAGTGTTCGTGACGTGTCTCACGCGCTACGCCGTCTATCTCAAAGACAAACAACTGCTGGAGGAGGAAAAAGTAAAACAAGATGGCGACCGGCCGAACGAAATGGCGGGCTCGCCGAAAGTTCCAGAGAGGAGAAAAAGACAGTCGCGTCAGGATTCCCTGATCCAAGACCCGAATGCTGATGCCGAGGAGGAGGAACTGGGGTCTCTCGTCATGGACGGCTTGACGGCGCTGTTGAATGGCAACGTCAACAACTGCAACGTATTCCGAGAGTGTGGAGGAGCGAAGTGCGTACACGGTATGGTCGTACACGAGTCCTGCAGGAGCAAGGCGTTGGGTAAGTGACCTCCAAATTACTATAAGTTATTAGGGAAATAACTCTTATGCAGTGTAGTTAATTTTTAATCAAATGACGTGCTAGCACCTAATCATAATAATATTATTATCTAAACAAATTACAACAACCTGCATAAGTGATTCCCCAGAAAATGTAAACCTTGCCGCTGGTGCCATCTTATTTCATTTTGACTATATGTCTTTGATACTAGTAATCTAATATTAACATTCAAATAATGTTAGGTGTGATTCGCGAGCTGATAGTGAGCGGTTCGGGCGAGGAGGACATGGCGGCGCTGCTGTGCGGCATGCACGCCGCGCCCGCCAGCGCCGCGACGCTCAAGCTGCACGTGCTGCGTGCGCTGCTCGTGTGTCTACGTGACTCGCACCGCACTAGGACTATATTTAGAAAGGTTTTTTATATATTAAGTACTATTATGAATAGGAAATATAACATTATGTCTCGTCACTTTGATGAGGCTGAAAGATTTGGGACAATTTTGATACAACTTAGCACATATATCCAATTGACCGTTGGCTATAAAGTATAAGTTCCTATTTAGAAGAACAAAAAGTATCGCTGCGAGCCAGGAAGCGAGGCAGGATTTACTTCAGCTAATGCAAAGTCGCCAGCAACATTTTTCCTAAAGTAGTTAGGGGAAAGTTGGGCAAAGCGAATACCCCGGGCAAAGCGAATACTCCCCACTACTCCTACGTTTTTAGCATTTCAATCAACGCGCCACCACTGTTGCATTCGGCCATCTTAGTTTAGTACGCAGCAAGCATTAGAGCGAGAGGCCGCGTCGCGTCCCGTCCGCGGAGTGGAGATTTGTGTTTTCGTAAATAAAAGATTGATTTTACGCGGTAAGTAAATTGATCAATCCTTCAGTATTACTAGTTCTTCATTTTTACTAATGTATTTATTCGATAGCGTATCAAAATAGGTTTTTATAGTTTATTTAACATAAAGTCAAAATTATTGGTTTTTGTATAAAATGTGTTAACCTCAAAACTTACCTAGTCGGGCAAAGTGAATAGGGCAAAGTGGATATGGTATCCACTTTGCCCGCCATTTTTTATTAGTGACTTATTATCTCAGAATGTATTTTATACGTTTCAGATGGTGAATAAATATATAAAAAAAACTAAGCAAGGTACGTGGGATGAAAATACTATGCAAACAGCTATTAATTTGTGCAAAGCTGGGGAATCAATAAAAAGCACAGCTATAAAGTATGGTTTGGCTTATGCAACCTTGTACAGGCATGTAAAAACCGGCAGTTCAGCTCCAAAACTTGGTCGATACCGTCCTGTTTTCACTCAAGACCAGGAAATAGAGTTGGTGACATATCTCAAGAAAATGGATTCTGTATTTTTTGGCTTGAATCGAGATGAATTTAAAAATTTAGCGTTCACCTACGCCAAGGAAAATAATTTAAAGTATCCAAAGAGCTGGGACAAATTTCAAAAGGCGGGAGACGATTGGTTGTCTTCATTTTTGTCTCGTCACAACCAAATATCTCTCAGGACTCCAGAGGCAACATCGGTTGCAAGGGCAAAAGGATTTAACAAATATGAAGTGGGACGTTTTTATGAAAACCTTGAAGGTTTAACAGAAAAATATGATATTGATGCATCTAGAATATATAATATGGATGAAACAGGCATATCTACGACTACTAATAAACCGCCTAAAGTGCTATCCACAAAAGGAAAGAAACAAGTGGGCATAATTGCTAGTGCAGAACGCGGTCAATTAACGACTGTCATAGGTTGTTGTAATGCCGCTGGTTCATTTCTCCCACCATTCTTAATTTTTTCCAGAAAAAAGATGCAACCCAGGCTGCTTGACGGTGCGCCTCCCGGTACTCAGGGAACTTGTACTCCAAATGGTTGGACTTCAGGTGAGGTGTTCTTTGATTGGATGCATTTTTTTGTGGAACATGTTCGACCTACCCCTGAGAAAAAAATACTTTTATTATTGGATAACCACGAGAGCCATAAGTATTATCCAGCTTTGGATTACGCCAGCAAGAATAATGTGCTAATTTTGTCCTTGGCCCCACACACAACTCATAAAATGCAGCCCTTGGATGTAGCGATTTATGGCCCACTGAAAACTTACTTTGAAAGGGAGGTCAATTTGTTCCAAAAATCGCACCCAGGACGCATTATAAATCAATATGATGTAGCCAGACTGTTATCACCAGCTTTCCTGAAAAGCGCAGTAGCTCAAAATGCAGTTCATGGATTTGAAAGACCTGGTATTTGGCCAGTGAATAAATATGCTTTTGGTGACGAAGATTACGAACCAGCCGCTGTGATTGCAGGCACGTCTGATATGAATAATGGCGGAGAAAGTACATACTCACTAGAAACAATCGATATTCCCAGGCCTTTTGCAGAAACTTCTTCAACTCCTTCGCCTTCTCTTCTTCAAGAACTGATTCCATCAGATTCAGTAGATCCTCTATCAGAAATATTTCCATCTCGAAACAGAACTCCCACATGTGAGTTTCAAAACTTTGTTGCGCCCATTGTTAAAACGCCTGAATCGATTAAAAGGAGTGAACCAGAACCTGGATGTTCCCAAATTGTCTCTACTTTTGGGCCAGATATAGCTGCTCAGAAAGTTGACACACTGCTGCCAGAGACTGAAGTTAATATCCGACAAAATACTAACCGTGACAACTCACCTGATCCTAAACCGGGATGCTCAGCCTCTCACTGCAGTCCTTTCGCTTTAAGACCTATACCAAATCCTGCTAAACCCATGACCACGCGGAAACGGAAATTACAAAAATCGGAAATATTAACTAGTACCCCGATCAAGGAAGACCAAAAGCAGAAATTTGAGAAAAATAAATTGAAGAATGCTACTAAAAGACTGAATGACAAGCCAAAAGATGTTCCTAACAAGACTAATACAAAGACTGGCAAAGACAAAAAAACTGCTAAAAAGATTAAAAAGCCAAAGGAAATAAAAGAATTTAAGGATATTTTATGCTTTTTTTGCGGTGAAATATATATTGAACAAGACGGTAAACCAATTGAAAATTGGATTCAATGTGACATTTGTCAGCAATGGTGTCACGAAGATTGTTCTGCTTTTGATGGTACTCAAGGGTATACCTGTGACAATTGCCAATCTTAATTTTCTAATTTTATGGTCAAGTTTTTTTTTTCTTAGTTTATTCAAGTTATTCCTTTATTTTCAGAGATTAAATATTGGTATTCACTTTGCCCAAGTACTGTATCCGCTTTACCCTGGGTGCCGGGCAAAGCGGATAATTTCTCCCTTTTTTTATTTTTAGTCGCAGTTGATTATTGTTTAAGTATTAATGGTAACTAATGTTTGTATTTGTAAGAGCAATAAATAAAGACTGATTTGTGATACTTATATTGTTTTTGTATCGTATACCTTTTCTGCTATAACCTTAAATACCTTAACGTATCCACTTTGCCCGACCTTCCCCTAATGCAAGCATAGTTAAAGATTTTTTTGGCTAACAGGTTAGCGGTTTCGTCTATGTGACCAGTGTGCTGGTTTCACTGGAAGGGAAGTTGAAAGGTGATGAACCGATGGACCGGGATATGCTGCAACTTATTCACATAGTATTCTACACTATCAGCACAGCCATGAGGTTTGAGCCGGCCAATGCAAAGTTTTTTCATCATGAGGTATGTTAATAAATAAGGAAAACAAATCAATAACGTAGCGTTGAAATTAATGAATGATAGCAGTAACTTGTTATTTAACATTGTAAAACATTTTTGTCTGTGTTTGACCTCTGTGGCTCAGTGGTGAGCGCGTTGGTAGCTCAAGCCGGGGGTCGCGGGTTCGCATCCCGCCGACGGAACAAAAAGTTTTCAATGTTCCCGGTGTGTGTGTATTAAATATTTCCGTTGTCTGGTACCTGTAACACAAGTCCTTTAGGTACTTAGCACGGGGCCAGACTGACGTGGTGTGAAGCGTCCATAGATATTATTATTATTTTTCACGATATTTTCAGATATGTATGACGACACTATATGAAACCATACGTCTGCTGGGCTGTTTTACTGACGATACGGAACTACTAAATGACACTGAACCCGGTGATCCAGAACTGTATGAGGTGTTTCATGAAATATTCACAGGGAACATCTTAGAAATGACGTTAGTATATACTTCTTGTCATTTTAACCTGTTTATGATTGAAGTGAAAAACTCGCAAGAGATTTAAGCCAACAGCTGTCAAAAATATTGGTGCAACATCATTTAAACCCTTGCGATATTAATGCTATGTTAATCAACAATTTTATAAGTGTCGAGTAACATAGCTTTACATGGCCAATTGTGGACTGTAGATATTGTAATTTAAAAACTCCCATAATAAAAAATATCTTCCCAAGCTTTTTATCTTACCAATATTTTGTCTTTGTCAGTTTTCCGGACAAAGTGCCTGCGGTGTTCGTCCACGCGTGCATAGTGCTGCGGCTACTATACGATGTGGCGTTGGATGCGTTCGACAAGCCGAATTTCTGCGGCTCGCTGGACGTTAAATCGCCAAGTCTGACGAGACAGGGCTCGGCAATCAATGAGGTAATTAGTTTAGAACTATAAAAAGTCCTACAGCTACCGTTCATTTACAAAATTACTTTATGTATGAAAATTAAGGTCTACGGACAACATTTTAGTGCAAATCAGTCCTTTGGCAAGCGATTATATATTTTAGGCTGCGTTGAGGTTTAAAGATGTTGTTGTTCATACAATTCCTTGTAAATGTTTGGGCTTTACTTGTTAACACCTTTATTTACTTGTTTATATAGATCAAACCGGCTGGTCGCGCTACATCGCTAAACCTGACATCAGGTGGTTCAAACAATGAGGCGTGGATAGTGCACTCGGGCGTCGTGATAGTTCTAGCCAAACTGCTGCCCGCTATGCCCCGCCCACCCGAACACGAGAAACATGCGAGAGCTATTAGAGACTATCTCGCGCATGTTTTGAAGAGCCTTGTGAGGAGGTATGTAATAAATAATAATATAGATCTTTAAAAAAGAGTAATCTAGAGTAGATACTTCTCTTTCCATATTTTTTGGTGATAATAATAATTTATCATTCAATACTCTCTGAGTGCAGCCGCAATAATAATACATTACTTACAGTCGCACTGAGATAGATTTAAATAATTCGCTAGTTGACTATAATATAAGTTATAAAGCGGAAATTTTATAAATGATTATTTTTTACCGTTATATCTTTATTTTATTTAAAAAAGCTGCTAACCTTTAACATTTTCAACACCCCAATTAACTAACTTTACGTAGATTTTCATGTAAGCTATTTATTCTCTGATAAACTCATTACATGAAAGTTATGATATGTGTTAATGATAGAAATAAATTACAGAGATTTAAGTCATACTTAACATCAAATACATTTTACTCCAGTGAACGTAATCAACAAGTAATGTGCGGCGCCGGTCTGGCAGGCGTGGTTTTGCGTGTATGTGGGTGTGCGTTACGGGCGGAGCGTCATCCGCTTCACGCGCCCGCCATGTACGTGCTCGAGCGTCTCGCCGCGCACGCACTGCGTCCGCATGAGCTCAGGTATACATTCTTTTAATTTACGCTAAAAGAAAATGGTTAAAAACGCAATAAATTAGTATAGTAGAATTGAAAAGCAATCAGTGTTGCAAGTTATTATAAAATATTTTCGTTGTGTTCAAAAATGATGCACTCAATAAAAGTGACGTTTCTTTGATAAATATTAAATATAGACTGATATGTTTTTTTAAATCTAGTTTTCCTGCTTAGGGATTTTCTTCGGATGGGCAATCCGTTGAACTGCCAAGCTCCCGAGCCCGGGCAAGTGTGGCAGCCTGGTGGGCCGGTGCCTCTAACGAGAATCAAAACATTAGTGTCAATGACCACTCCACGTGATTACAGGTAAATTATATCTCTTACCGAAATGATGATAATATATTTATTTAAATATATTTTTTTAAAATTTACTGTATGTAGTCTTAAGCCTCCGCTAAAGTCTAAAGGATTTGAATATAGTGGATAAAGGATTTTAGGATTTGAATATAATAAAAAAAATGTAAATGTTATCGCAGGTCACAAAATTCGTGCACTCTTCCCCCATTCGTGGAATTCGACATGTCTGCCGAAGGTTTCGGATGTCTGTATCTACCGAGCATAGCGCCGCAGTCCGCTAATTTAAACGCATTGGGTACGCAAGACACGGCTACACTCGGTGGTATTGGATCAGGTACGAGAAGTCATGATTTCATATTTAATGTTTAGTTAATCTCCCCTCTATTGTCCAATCTTTCGATATAATATCTTTCTGATAATATAATATTACAATTAAAAGTTTCGATACGTTATAATAAAGATTGTATTTGTTATAAATTATAATACATGTTCTAAAAACTAAAATAAACTACTCTAGTAAAAATTAATGTCACATACTTTTTAGGGTTCTGTTGATTATAAAAAGGCAAAAAATTGTTTCATGTGTAAGTTCGGAAATTTTTGTATATTTTTTTCCTTCAAGTCACTTTTAACAAGGACAACGCTCTTATAAGTATAACGTCTGTAGACACCATTTGAAGTATACTTATTCCTCTCAGGCGACCGAGTCTTCCCGCCGCAAACCGGCCTCACATACTCCACGTGGATATGCGTGGAGAAGTACTCCGACCCCCGGACCGACCCGCACTGCGTCCGCCTGCTGACGCTCGTACGCAACATCAATAACAGCCGAGACGAACACCTCGTATGTCTGACGGTGGTTTTGTCAGCTAGAGATAAGGCGATTATCGTGTCGACACAGGAGACTCTGGTTCCGCATAGTGAGTATAGTCTTTATTATTTTACTAAAGTAATCATGGAACATTTGAATATTGATAGTATTATGAAAATAAAAAAAATAGGTGTCTGCCTGTTTATCTGACGCTTTGTTGTGAACTGTGAA
This sequence comes from Plebejus argus, assembly GCA_905404155.3. Lineage (NCBI taxonomy): Eukaryota > Metazoa > Arthropoda > Insecta > Lepidoptera > Lycaenidae > Plebejus > Plebejus argus. Next base: position 13,132,290 of record FR989929.1, on the reverse strand, counting down.
GAATGGAGATTCTTTGAATCTATGAAAAGACTAGTACAACTGTACTTCTTAGTCCCAAAAAATGTTAAATTTTTGATTGTTAAAGAAATTTATGTTAAATTTTAGCTTGATAAAGGAATTTCAATGTGGCAAAGTTGCAACATCTAGTATCTTTACAGTAGTATTAAAAAGACTTTGTTTCGTAATATAATAATATCTATTCTATGCCAAATTTGCAACGTTTAATTTTTTCGTAAACTCTTGTATTAAACCTGCAAGACTATGTTATGCGTAGTTTAAAAAAAAACGATTTTTATGAGTAGCTAAGAAACAAATATGAAATACGCATACATGATACAATCACTTAAACCATGACCATACGTATAACAGACGTGGGCGAGTGGGAGCCGGAGGGCACGGGCGAGTGCGGCGCGCGCGTGTGGTGTCCGGACCTGCAGCACGAGGGACAGTGGCACCATCTGGCGCTGCTCTTCAACCGAGCTGTACTCAAAAACTCCTCGTTCTCGCTGTATCTCGACGGTAATTTATTTTTTCAGTAACTTGTTTTACATAAACTGACTCTAAAATATGGTGTCAGTTAGTATCAATTATTTGCTAACTCATATTGACAAAAACCAATTTATTTCAGCTTCAAAAGTTAAAAAAAAATTCTCGATGCACTTAAAATGCCTGCCTAAAATTATATTAGCACTACTATTAAGTTCAAGTAATAAAAATATAAGAGTTTCGTTTAAAATAAATATATGTAGATTTTCTATACTATCAGGGCGAACAACTACGGAGAAACTATCACGCCTATTGATATTTGCTTTATCATAGTAATTTTTATTTATATTAAGTAGATGGGTAATCATCAGTCAGTCAAGGTGTGACGATGCACTTACAAAGCTCGGCTTTTAGTTAGTGTCTAATGTATTTACTGTACAAAAAGGTTAATGTGCAAAAACCATAAATACCAATCCCAGGCCAGCACATGCACTCGGGCAAGCTACACTACGTGAGTGCGAACCCGGGCGGCGGCGCGGCGACGCTGTCGGGCGCGTCGAGCGTGTACTGTATCGTGGGCACGCCGCCCCAGTGGCGTCGCTACTCGCGCCTCGTGTGGAGGCAGGGACCCGCTCTGCTTCTAGAAGACGTACGTTATTAATTACGTTACTTTGAGATTTACGCGTATGTTGTATTTTGCGATGGTAATGTTTATGTCACGTTCACATTACGTTACCTGATTTTATCGTTTAATAGCTGACAGAAGAGCGCACGCTTTACTAGGCTGATGTTGTCTTGTCTGAAAAACACGTAGAAATTCACAAATTGACCTATCTCTTGCGTGCTAAATATTAAATAAAATTACAATAATTATAGTCATTACCGTGCACGATTGAGAGAGACAAGTAACATTGGTACTGTTTCTTTTACCACGTGTCTCGTAACTGGATTTTACTCAAAATATTTTATTCAATTTTGCAACATCTTTGCAGGTGCTACCAGCTCAGACGATATCAGTAATATATCAACTAGGTCCTCACTACGTAGGCACATTACAAGCCCCAATGTTACCTGGACCTAACCAAGAACCGCTTGCGCCATTGATCGCGGAAGAAAAAGTAGTTTTTGGCATAAACGCCCGAGCATTATCTCAATTGACTCTAGCTAAGATACGCAAAGTTTACAGCAAGAATGATAACAAAGCTATAGCGAAACAGCTCGGTATGTCGTCCCATGAGAATGCTACGCCCATAAGGATCCTACATAACTCCGCTGGTCATCTTATGGGACCGGCGCGGTGCTTGGGTGGTACTGTTGTCGGCTATTTAGGCGTAAGGGTATTCTGCCCCAAACCTGCAGCTATAATGGTAAGATACACGACATTAACTATTCTAGAGCTGTTTTACAAAAAACAATGTAAGAGTTGCCTTAATTGTCTAAAGTGAATCCATCAAATAAAGTGTATTTATCTAAACAAAACTTAAATATTATGTATGTATATCTTTCTTACAGATTGATACCGTTGGTGGATGTTCAGTTCTTTTGGGGCTAATAGCAATGGCCCAAGACGTAGAGTGTTTATACGCTGGAGTTAAAGCACTAGTATGCGTGGTACGGTCCAACAAAGCGGCTCAAGCCGAGATGGACCGGCGAAAAGGTTATCAAACCCTGGCAATGTTATTGAAAAGGAAGAAACAACTACTCAACTCGCACATATTGCATTTAGTATTTGGGCTTGTCGGTACAGTCGATAGTCAGAAAGAAACGTCGTCGATTCCAAATTTAACAGCATTTCAGGTAAGCTATTATATTTTTTAATATAAATAAGGTGTTTTATTCCTTGCAACACTGGACTGTTTTTTAAATTGTTCGGTACATTGATAAAATACTTTTTTTAGGATCTCATTTGTGACTTGGAAGTCTGGCTTGGGGCACCGGGTGGTCTCATTAAATCTTTACTGGAGCATCTACTGGAACTAGCCACGGAAACCGCACACAGAACGCACAATCTCCGCACAATGAGGGAACTACAGTTGGTCCCGAAAATTCTCTACATAGTCAATGACGTCAAAGTCGCAAGCACAAAGAACGTTCTTATACACCTACTAACTGCCCTCCTAGGCGGTCAGCCTAGACCCAGTGACCTATTATGCCTGGGTCAATTTATGGCATACACCTTACCACTTCCGTCGCAAACAGAAAAAGAAATAGATATCAAGGACGGTGAATTTGACACGGAAGGCGAATGTATTATTGACAGTATTATTTTGAGAAACAAATGCCTGAATGTACTACACGGACTACTATTTACACAGAGGAATTTAGTGAATTCCATTGTATGTGAGGAGATATCGAGAGTGCTCGGTATGGATTGGCTGCTGAGTTTCATGCAAGAGAATGTTCACCCGAGCTCTGTGTTGTGGGCTCTGAGGATACTGGTTATTCTGTGTTCCGGACAAGGGCAACAGTCTGGTATATTACAACGGTAAGTAAAATGTATGTACATACATCTGTGGTACATACTATGTTTGTTACATAAAGTTAATATACCTAGCGGAATAGAGCAACAAACTCGAGCTGTCAAACGTAACCGAAATTGGTTTTCATCTGTGTGAAAACATATGTGTACGTATACACTTACACAAGCATGATTGGACATGAATTCTATGAGATTAAATTGTCAACGGTAAGCCCGCGGGCTGATGGTTGTCAAAAAAAGAGTGATGCTGTCATGTATCACACGTCTCTTTTTACCACGCAGTGTTACTGATAGTGACATCTCGCTTGCTCAGGCCTTTGTTTCTCTATTCCGCTAGGTATATTAACTTTATGGTTTGTTATTCGTGCAAACAATAAAAATGTTTTTTATTTATATCGTTTACATACTTGAAACATTTTCGAAAGTCAAAATGTTCAATACCGTAATATTGTAAAAACTATTAAATAATACATACATCCAGATTTCGTGAGGGTGCGGGCACGGGCGGGTGGCTGCGTCACACGGAGCCCGCGGCACGCGCTGCGGGCGTACTGCTGGCGGGCACGCAGCCATCACCTAACTCGCATCTGCACGCACCGCTATTATACATGCCCGGATTTACATTGCTGGCCTGGTAATTGTTTGTAAATAAAAGTGTTAGGTACTCATGTTATTGAAAGTAGAAAGTCAATACAAAAAAACTTAGAAGACTAGACCTATCGTAAGCGTCAAAGAGTTCTTGACTGATATATGAAATCACAGCCTTAGGAAAATGCAATATAAAACGTGAAATGTATACGATATTTTTATTTATCGTATTTTATAATACAGGTCGTGTCTATACCACCTCGATATACCGGAGTTATACTACTTGCTATTCGGCCTGGCTTTGGGTCAGCCTGCCCGCGCTACAGCGGGCGAACGCGCCTTGAGCGTCGAGCGTGTATGGGCGGCGGCGTGGGGAGCGGCCGCACCGCAGCGGCAGTCCGCTGCGGCGTTAGCGGCGCGTATATCGCTAAGCCCCGAGCCCGTAGTTATATTGCTCGCGGCTGCGCGTGCGCTCGTCCATGATCCCGCACGCACGGGCCCGGACGCACCGGCGTGGCGGGCTGACCATCCGCTAGCTATTGTCCAGGTATTTACTATTTATGCAAACGTTTAGGCTAGATTTATATATTGATTTTTTCAAAAATTTAAGTCATGTTGTTGTTTAATTTTTGAATTCGAATTTTCAATATTATAATGTGTCTTGTTGTCCTTTAGGTTCTCTTCTCTCTATACAACACATTACCGGATTTCGTGACTCTAATGATGAGCGCCGAAGTTCTTACGGCACTGGCTTCAATACTCTTTCCGCCGAACACAACAGATGACATACACATGCGTAAGTATAACTAGTGCTCAATAACATGTCGCATTTGTTGGTAAGGCAGTGGTGACTTTTTTTATAAACTTTATTGCTGCTGCGGAACCCTTCATGGGCGAGTCCAACTCGCACTTGGCCGCTTTTTTACTTTATTTTAATAATCAAACATAAAAAATTAATAACCTAATTTACACAGCGGCCATATGCGAGAGCGGCGATAGTTCTGGCGCGTCGACGCCGGGTACGGAGGACCCGCCCGCTCTGAGTGCGGGCGCGGCGCTCACTACGCACCCCGTGCGTACCGCTGTCATGGACTTCTTGCGCGTTATCGTGTTAGACTCGCTACCGTTGAGCGTTTCGGCTAAGTCTGCACCGGTGAGTGATATTATCATGGTATTATTGATTACGATTTAAGGTTTCTGTTCGTTTCTAGTGCACGGTAGTTAAAAGTTTTTACATTAGATTAAATAATTTAATATGAGTGAAGCATGAAGTATCTGCGATTAATTATTAACATAAGAAAATGATAAGTATATGTCTTAAGTCGGTTTTAAGAGGTTTTAAGCTAGGGCATGCCAATGGTATTATCTCTACAATTTACAAAATATAGGTATGAATATATTATCCGATTGGTTTTTTACTTATTAGCCATGGGAGCACGAGGTTAAAATATGTTTCCTAAGTATAAAGGACAGAAAGGGACAACCAGAATTTATTCGAATTTATTTAATAGATTAGGCGTTCGGTGGCTTTATAACATCGATGCATACAAATTCTTTAATGGATGTGTTAGTTTTAAAAAAGTTAGGAATAGGCTAACCGTTTGTTGGTTATAAACTAACAAGTAACAAAAGCTTTGGGTGTTGCTTCTAGAACGCCGACACAGTGCAAGCGACAATGTTTTGTACGCCATGTAGTTTCGCCACGTCAAGATCGTATTTCTTTAGCGTAAATATTTCAATTTTTTAATTGCTTGTTGCATCAATGCTATTAACAAGTGGATGGCAGAAATCGCATGTTTGGGAAAATTTACACTAACGTTACTTAATAATACTCTTCTTATCTATTCTCTTTTATTATTATTAAACTTTAATACAGCTCTAACCAACAAAAATAACTAACAACTAACAAGTAACAATAATTTTTCAAGTAGCGCTTTAAAACCTTCTTTAAATTTTATTTCGCATAATCAGTTGAACCAGGTATTCAAAAGACTATTGGGTATTATTAGGCAAAATGAAGTCACTTAATATTCTATTTATGCATTAAACACATATTTATTGGACAAATTATTATATTTTGTTTTAGAAATAACGTCAGTAATTTAAATATTTCAGGTAATCGATCTTGTACTAGATGCATCACCTGTAAATTCAACAAGTCAACAACAAATAGAATACCAGACAGAGGTTTTGACGACAATAATGGAAAATCTACTAGACACAGAACTGTTTAGTTCAGAGACTAATATATCTAATGTTTGCTACTTGGCTGCAAGGCTAGTTGATAAACTATGGCAGGGGCAACTTTCGAGAGATCCACATGAGGTATAAATTGATTTCTGTTTAAATTTTATTTAAAATAATAAATAACCAACAATGACTAAAATATTTCTTTTGCAGGTATTTGATTTCTTGGTTAAGTTACTAACCCAAGCGAAAAAGAAATCATCAGTCATATCATTGGAAGGCCTACATCATTGTCTCAATCGGGCGATTCTGTATTTACTGTCGCGCTCCACCGAATCTATTGCTGACCAAATGTCAGTTTTGGAAGCTTTACATAAACTGACTACAAATAGGTATGTTGTCGAAATGATTTTTTATTTTACAACTATCAATTAATTTTAACACTTTTTTGGCGTCTTGTAGGTTACTAATATTTGGAGCGGGTAATCATGAGCCGGAATTTATCGGTTGTTTGACCTACTGCTTGCTGCAACTGAGCGCAAATATGAAGATTGCTCTAGACTCGCACATGCGTACCACGTGGCATGTTAATCCTAGTGGAGATTTGGAGTCACAAGACGACAAACTTACAGCCCATCAAGGTTTGTATTAGTAGTAATTACATAAAGGTGCATAATTGAAAAGTTAGCAGTAGTAGATAAAAACTCTAAAACTCATACACATATTACTGCAACGTTCTAAATAACGAGTTTCGAAAACATTGTAGGTCGTAACCTAATGGCGGGTGCGGCGCGGCGAGTATGGGAGGAGCTTTATGCGTGCAAGAAGCCCGCCATAGAGGAGGTGTTCAAGGTCACGCTCGCTTGCGGCGCCGCGAAAGCACCCGCGCTACCCGCCGTACGGGACCAAATTGCAGACGCCGCCGCTAAACTGTGGCTTGCTTATCTAGATGCTGAGAGAAAGGTAAATTTCTGATAAAGTGGCGAATAGGCTGTTAATAATTTTTTTTTACAGATTCTCCATACTCGATCTGTCAAGTTAATTGGTGGATAGCCTATACGGCACTTATCAGGAAGTAGTGAAACAGGTCCTAAAAGTAGCGTAAAAACCCGAAGAGAAACTAACAGTTTTTTTTATATCAACAAAAGATACTATGTCATACTATTTGACTGATATAACTTAGTCCGGAGCTTATATTGCCCTTGTTAATGGTTATTTGCTTATTTGACAGGCTGTTTATCGTGTACCATGGGAGCTACATAACCAAATACAGTCGAAAATACAGAAGGTGACGGGCGGGCTGACCCGACTAGCGTCGCGGACTAAAGTCAAGAAAGAAGAATCAGTGAAACAGAGATCTCACTTACCCCGAGAACACGCTCTAGCGTATATGCAGGATCATGTTCAATTAGTGAGGTGAGTGTGAAAGTTTACCTCTGCAATAATCTCTACCGACTTTTAATGAACAAAGAATAAGATAGGAATAACATCAACTTGTCCATATTCCTGCCTTTATCTTAAAGGTGGGAAAAGCCATTTGACTACAGCTGTCCTACTACAGAATACCTTACTAGGTAGCCATATGAATTAATTAGACCTTGTTATTCTTTGTTTATTATTTAGGCTGTACATAATAATAATTATCATGTAACTTAGTAAAATAATCGACTTTTTTTTTTTTTTTTATTTAAGGTTGCCAGCAGAATATGCATTTTAAAATTACAGTTAATGGTATACAGGAATTTTCAATTCTGATGCACACACCTTTATAGGCAACACAGCACTCGTTAGTATAGTAGTGTTAACAACAACATGCAAAATTACATTAAATAGTGTTTAAATTAACAATTATAAATTATGATAAAATACGAGCATAAATTAAGAAGAAATAAAAATAAAATAAAAATAACAAATTGAATTCTGATCAAATAACATAGTTAACTCGCCAATTCAGGTAATTTACATAATAGTATACAAATTATTTAATTAAATTACAATCACATCATCAATTATTGTATTATATTAAATTATTGTATTGTAATATTATAAATTAAAATTGATCGTAAAATAATTTTATTTTATACCTTAACGGGATAATATTGAATTATTAGTGGCTTAATTCAAAACACTCTAGGACTTTCTTCATGAAGACATTAAAATTATCATGAAAAATGTCGATACTATTGTTCTTTGCACATGTGTAGCTATATAAATCACACATACGCTGTGGAGGGGCATGCTTCCCCACGTTTGTTCTCCAAGGAGGCCCACGCAAGATTTTACTTATAGGGTGCCGTGGTCGATTATAAGGGGCTGACAATGAAAAAAGTTCCAGAAGGTCACAGCAAGACACTTTACCATTCATTATTTTGTGAAGCATGGCAAGATCGTGTATTTTCCTCCGAACACTCAGTGGTACAATCTTGTAGAATTTTAGGCGCTGCTCGTATGGGCTCCTATGGGAAATGCCTCTGTCTGAAAAGGCCAAATGTCTGGTGAAGTGTCTTTGAACTTTTTCAATTCTCTGAGATGATTGAGCATAAGAGGGACTCCACACCGAGCTTGCGTATTCGACGTGACTGCGAACTAAAGAGTTAAAAAGCAGTATTTTTGTAGCTGGTTTGAAACCTATTGTATTTCGCTTGATGAAACCTAGCATACTAAGGGATTTATTAACGACCGAGTTGATGTGGCTATTGAATTTAAGCTTGCCATCCAACACAACGCCTAGATCGCGAACCTCATTTACCTCGTCTAATTTAGTACCCTCTATGTGATAACAAGACGCGTGGGGTTGTCGTTTTTTAGTGAACCTAATGTAGACACATTTTTTAGGGTTTAAGGCCATGCCATTAAGAGCGCACCAATGACTTAAAGAGTCAAGGTCTTGTTGCAGATGAAGACTATCGGCATAAGAGGACACAAGTCTGTACAGTTTAAGATCGTCCGCGTACAACGAAGCTTCGCAATATCTTATGAAAGTTATTATATCGTTGATAAACGCCGAAAACAGGATTGGGCCGACGTGGGATCCCTGGGGAATGCCAGAAGTTACAGCGTATACGTATGAATCGTAACCATTCACCGAAACCACCTGGAATCTGTCCCTTAAGTACGAGGCGAGCCAGGATAACAGACGTCCGTGGATTCCAAACGACTCCAACTTTCGTATCAATAAGACGTGATTGACTCTATCAAAAGCGCTGCTGAGGTCGGTGTAAACAGCGTCTACCTGTAATCCAGAGTCAACAGCCCGGGATATAGAGGATACGAAAGGCAGAAGGTTTGACTCAGTTGAACGGTTCCGACGAAAGCCATGTTGCTTGTCACTTAGAGTTATTTCAATATGCCTTGCAATCGTGGGACACACTACTGATTCAAAGATTTTAGAGAAGCACGACAAGATAGAGATTGGCCTATAATTATTAATAATATTCTTGTCCCCTTTCTTGTGAATAGGAGTGACTCGCGCTGTCTTCCATTTTTGTGGGAAGATGCCTGACTGCAGGGAATTATTGAAGATTATGAATAATGGAAGAATTAGGTGATCACCACACTTTTTAATAAATATAGGGGGAATGCCGTCAGGACCAGCACTTTTAAAATTACGCTAACAATAAAGTATTCTAAGTAATTATTTAATGCAAACGCTATTTTTTTACGATGAAAAGTGTTAAATTAATATTCCAAACACTCATCAGGGCCGCATGGGTGAGCGGTGCAGCGGCGCGGGCGAGCACCGCTGCGCACACAACGCGCTACGTGCAGGCAGAATGGGCCAGTGCTTGGCGGGAGTTGGTTCGAGAGCGGGGTCTGTGGGGACCGCCCACCGCGTCGCCGCTCGACAAGTGGGCGTTACACTGTACAGAGGGGCCGGCGCGCATGCGTAAACAACTGCGCCGCAACCCCGCCTTCTACACGCACTACCCGCATCGCCTGGAGCTTGATCGCTCTAACAACGTGAGTACTACATCTTCTTTTTAAAGGCTGTGCTGAGCTGGTAAATTGCCACCGTATATATTTGTTGCAAGATGTAAAAAAAATAGAAACATAAATTTTATTAATCTCAGTCTCATCAACCGTAAAGAAAGTACAATAATTAGCTTTTTGTAGGTTTTAGCGTTTATACTGTCTACTGTAACGTGTATACTATACTGCATAATATGTTACATCTTAAACTAATTATAATCTTATACTTAAATTCCGACAAGGCTTTATATGAATGTGTCAATGATGTCAAAAGGCACTGCTGGTCACGCTGGTAAAGGAGAACTTTCAAACACATGTCAAAAATGACGTTTATGTATGATAGAGGCGTTTAGTTCCTTTTCTCGCCACGTTCATGTAGAGCCTTGTCGAACTATAACATAATATATTTTGTTTGTACAGAAACAACTGAAATATAAAGTGGCGCAGAGTCGAGACAGTAAGGAGTACTACAGGGTGTACCAACAGTGGCGCAGCGTCAGCCACTACGGTGAAACCGACGTTATAGAGACGACAGAAATACAAAGTTATGAAGAAGATATTAACACGTCCACGTTAGTACGACATCATTAATACTTTGAATTATTTACTCTGACTGTAAATTAATAAAATTATTGTCTCATTTGTAGGAATAAAGAACAGATCTCGATAGAAGTAGCTAATGAGGACGGTTCGCCCTCAGATTTGGTTAGCAGTGGTGTCGTGAGCAAAGGGACGAACCAGTCAATAGATGGTAAGTTTTTTGTTAGGTCTTGTATTACTTACATTCTGTTTTTTCGACGTAGCTTGTTCTGACAAGTTATTATAAACTATGAGAGTGATAATAATATATACAGAAAAAAATTACAGAAAATATTTTAAAAAATACTTCTAATATTGAATGATAATTGAATGATAATATGATGTTATTTAATTTTCAACACAAATACATGTATGCAGCTAATGAAGATGGACCAGACGTGGAAGACGAGGATGAACAACAACCACTGCCTCCGGATAACCAGACACTACTCAGGCTGTTGGAGCACCATGAAAAGGTAAGAGAATCGATTTAATAGGGTTAAAAAAATATGTGAGGATATTCCAATTCCAGACAATCTATCTGTAGCCACTGTGTAATACATGTGCTGTTGACTATACTCGGCGCTGCGAACCTTGGTCCCTATGACACTGACAGTTAATCACACCATATAAAAAGCCCTAAAATTTCTTGACTATGTTTGACGTATTGTTACTTTCAGATATCACACATGTTCAGGTGTGCTCGTATACAAGGTCTCGATACTACAGAAGGTCTTTTGCTATTCGGTCGTGAGCATTGCTACGTCATCGATGGGTTTACTCTTCTAAGAAATAGAGAGATAAGAGACTTGGACGGTTGTCCAGAGGACTACGAGCCAATATTACCTAGTCAGGGCATTCAGCGCAGCAACCAGAGACAATGCTCTAAGTTCTTATATGAGGACATAAGGTATACCTTTTAAAGATAAACGATCTTACTACAAAAGATTGAACACCTGTTGAACAGTTGATTAGAAAAAAAAATTGTATGTACATACATAATGGTCTCAAAACAACTGTCCAATAGATATTTAGATCTTTTGTGGTATGATTGATATAATAATTTATGAACTGTTTTTGTCTATGAGAACAATAGTTATAGAGTATAAACTATTATTATTAATTATTTAAATTATAATTGTTTTTAGGGAAGTACACAAGAGGAGATATTTGCTGCAACCAATAGCTCTCGAGGTGTTTTCTAGTGATGGACGCAATTACTTGCTTGCTTTCCCGAGGAAAGTTAGGAACAAGGTGAGATTTTTACATAATATGGTAGAAGTTTGACGTCACGACTAACAACTGTACTTTAAATTATTTTTCTAAATTCGTCTTATCTCCGTACCCACTAAAAATTATTGTTTCCTTAGTAATCAAAATATTTACAAATTGAATAACCAACTAGGTATTTTTCTTTGTCTGGCACTTTTCCAAGTCACATGACGGAAAAAGACCTTGGTCCTTGAAATATGTACGCTACGTAAATCTTTATAAGTAGGGTTATAAGTAGGTTATAGTTTTGGCCCACACCCTTTACTATTATGTTCTTGTACAGGTGTACAGCCGGTTCACGGCGCTGGCGACGGGCATGGCGGACAGCGCGGCGGGCTCGGTGGCGGGCCAGCGGCGCGGCGTGGCGGTCGAACAACCCGCTGGGTTACTCGCCTCGCTCATCGGTGACACCTCTGTTACGCAGCGGTGGCTGGTAAGGCTTTGATTAGATTTTTTTATCACCTGGGGTGAGGCCCGTTCCTTCCTAAAACGATCATGTCCTATATGATGGCTTTTATTGCGAAAATATTAAAAATGACTCAAATAATTGTGGTGGTTTGTCACCGAATCGTAAAAATTGGTCATTGATTTATCACTATCAAACTTTTAACTTTCATTCACAAGCAAAAAATATTGCTATTGTGCACTGCGGGTATGGAAACAAGATCTTTCACGAATACTGCCTAAACATCTTTATAATTTTTTGGGTTGTAATATTAGTATGACATTAATTATTTTGCAGAGAGGCGAAATAACGAATTTCCAATACCTGATGCATTTAAATTCTCTGGCGGGACGATCCTACAACGATCTCATGCAGTACCCAGTGTTCCCGTGGATTCTAGCTGACTATGACTCATTGGAGTTAGATCTTACTAATCCCGCCACGTTTCGTGATCTCACGAAGCCAATGGGCGCCCAAAGTTCAGACAGGCTTGAACAGTTTAGGAAAAGATATAAGGTAGACTTTGAACAACACGTCATAATAACATTTATGTATACTTATGTACAGTATTCCCCATTATAATTTACACTTTTAAATACATTGTATTAGAATGGGGAATACTAAACACACAATAAAATATGAACTCTAACAGCGTTTTGTCCTTGCTTGTCAAGCGACTTTTCCAGTGTATCAGACAAAGATATAAAAAGCATAGCTTATTCAATTTGTAATTTTTTTTTAAAGTTAGGGGTTAAAAACTAATTAATTAAAAAATAACGGCTTACGTTTTTGTTTATGTCTCTTAGGAATGGGATGATCCTCACGGTGAAACTCCGCCATATCATTACGGCACGCATTATTCTTCGGCAATGATAGTGTGTTCTTACCTAGTACGAATGGAACCTTTTACTCAACATTTTCTAAGGCTCCAAGGTGGTCATTTTGACTTAGCAGACAGGTGAGATTTAATATTCTTGACAGTTTTTTTACCCTTTATAGTTGCTTTTAACATAATATCATATATTGTTATGCCTTCCTAGAATGTTCCACTCCATCAAAGAAGCATGGAACTCAGCATCCAAGCACAATATGGCAGATGTGAAGGAACTGATACCGGAGTTCTTTTACTTGCCCGAATTCCTACTCAACTCTAACAATTTTGATTTAGGTAAGCAGCTCCATGTGTTTCAATCTATGTTGTTTTGTTTCAACCTGCAGTAATTATACACGCCAATAAATATCGTTACTGAATAGTCTACAAATTCTGTATGCGTTTTTAAGTGCGTATACGTGTGCGTGTACGTGTAGAGTGCGTGTTTATTTGCGTATACGTAAGCATTTTCTCTATAAATATCATCTTACACATGAAAATATCTCACCTAACATATTTCAGGGTCCAAACAGTCAGGCGTCGCTCTAGGTGATGTCGTCTTACCGCCGTGGGCTCGCGGCGACCCGCGTGAGTTCATACGCATGCACCGCGCGGCGCTCGAGTCCGACTACGTGTCGCACCGCCTCCATCACTGGATAGACCTCGTGTTTGGATATAAACAGGCCGGCCCACCCGCTGTCGAGGCCTGCAATGTGTTCCATCATCTGTTCTATGAAGGAAATGTGGATATTTACAAGTAAGTGTTATTGTTTGGTTGCAATGCACGTAATTCAGACATCGACGTGTAGCTACTTGTGCCTTTCACTCGCACACGAATATCGCGTACTTGTGGAAAAGAGATAACAATATAATCGTGTGCCGATAAAGAAGGCAAGAGCTTTTACTTTCTTAAATGTATTGATTATAGGATTGATTTACATTATTTAGATCTATTACAAAACTTCATATCTATAAAGATTAATAATTCTAGTCCTGTTCATTTATAACCTGTCTCTTTTTCATAGTATCGATGATCCACTAAAGAAGAATGCTACAATCGGATTTATTAATAACTTCGGCCAAATACCAAAGCAGCTTTTCAAGAAAGCCCACCCGAGCAAAAAAATGTCCCAACGAAGTTCCACAATACTAGATCCGAATAACATCATACCGTCCCAGGGCATTACTCCGCCTGAGAAGTTATTCTTCCATAACTTAGAGAATTTAAGGCCATCTTTGCAGCCAGTCAAAGGTAAGTTATACTTCATATTGTATGCTTCATATTGTATGTTACACTTACCCAGTCCATTCCTTGTTCAATCCAGTCCATATATCCTATCAAACTATAAAATTATCTTCTTGTGAAATATTAAATCAACTATATTAAATTTACTTGACGTATTTATTCATAAAACAATGAACAAAGCTATTTTGCATACATGTGTTGCATAAAAATATAATTTGGTTGCTACTAATTATTGTTCTGAAGTATTCAGTTACGTTAAATACATAATCACCATGTTTTTCCACAGAGGTAAAAGGCCCTGTCGGTCAAATCCTTTACACGGACAAGGCTATATTGGCAGTGGAACAGAATAAAGTGTTGATGCCCCCAACCTACAACAAATACGTGGCTTGGGGCTTCGCAGACCATTCCCTGCGTATCGGCAACTACGACAATGATAAGGCTGTATTCGTATGCGAGTCCGTCGCGCAGGCGTGCGGGGAAATCGTCGCGTGTGTCTGCTTGTCCGATAAGACTATAGTCACGGCCGGTACTAGCACTGTAAGTACTTTGTTATAACTTCTAATAGTTGTTGTTAAAAATTAGTTGAACTTAGAGGAGGTTATATGAGCGAACCAGTTGGTTTAAATTACCTTTGACTATGATATTGAGATGAAGTGAATTGTTTACGTAAATCCTGAAGATCTGTAGTTAAAATTTCAATGTCGCACATAATAAATGTAAAAAATTATGTAGATACAATATTAAGGGGCTATTTCACCACTTCCTGATAAGTGCCGGATAGTCTATCCACAACTTAACTTGACAGATAAAGTATGGAGAATATGTCAAATAAGTTGTGTATAGCCTATCCGGCACATATCAGAAAGTGGTGAAACAGGCCCAGAGTATGGAGAATCTGTCAAATAAGTTGTGGATAGCCTATCCGGGACTTTATCAGGAAGTGGTGAAACAGGCCCTAAATAAAAAAATCCTTTAGGTGGTGACAGTATGGCAGTACTGGGCGCGGCGGCGGAAGTTATCAGTGAAGACGTGCCTGTACGGGCACAGCGACGCGGTCACGTGTTTGGCGGCTAGCCCCGCCTACAACCTCGTCGTTAGCGGCAGTCGCGACGGTCTGTTATTGGTGTGGGACGTGGAACGCGGCGCGTACGTACGCCAGTTGAGACCGCCCATCGCGACCATACCCCTGCCGCCCGTGTCCGCGCTGGCTATTGATGATATCACGGTAAGGATTTGAAACACTACAAACACTTGTGTAAAACTGAAAAACACAGTCACGACTTTACTTCATTCAGTTTATAGTTACACCCTGATATTGTTATAATTTATTATTTACTGATACGCCGCATAAAATTTGTGAAACATAATTGGCTATTAACCTTTCGACCATGCGACCGTGATAACAAAAGCAGAACAAAAGATTTCCGAGAATCTGTGATCGAGGGTTTACAAACAACATTAGGTGGTTTTGATTAATAGTACTGTCATATATATTATAGGCATTAGGCTGATAGCGATCTAACCAATAATTAACAAACGTGGACTGTCTGATTATGTATTAATTTCTGATGGTACTTGTAACTAAATATTACCAGGGCGACATAGCGACGTGTGCGGGCAGCTGGCTGCACGTGTGGTCTATCAACGGTGCGCTGTTGGGCGGGGCGGACGCCGGCGGCGAGCGCGCGCAGATCCTGTGCGTCGCATTCAGCCAGACGCGAGAGTGGGACCCGCTCAACGTGGTCATTACGGGCTCCGGTGATGGCGTCGTTAGGGTATAATAGTTTTGTTGCTATATCATAATTGAAGACGTGAGTACAATAAGTAACAGTTGGCGTTTTTTTTTTTGCATAAATGGAGGCTTTAGGACTGTCCATTATCGTGTTCATCCACTCACGTCTTCAATTTATTAATGATACAGATATTTTTCTAAGTATGTATAATAATTATGTCTTATGTCACGCCTTCTTTTGATCACAACAGATGTGGTCCATTGAATACGTTCTAAAGACGGATGATCACGATACTACGGCGGAAATTGATGAAGCTGACAGTTTACATAAAGACAAAACTTTGGAGAGTGGAGAGCAGACCACCCTCGATATCGATAGCGTAGATAAAGAAGACGAATCACAGAGCAAGACAGAAACTGAGTCGGAGAGGGACGCAGCATTAAAGAGGGTGGAGGCATTAGTCAAACAAATGAGCTTGTCACAGGAACAAGAAGGTAAGACACACAAATTCGATATTATCGAGATAAAATGAATATAATATTATGTAATATACATTTTAAAACTATTAAAATAAAATAAAAATTGCAGTACATTTAACGAAATCTGGATCAGAGAGTTCTTTATCGGATGTGGGAGAGACGACTAGCGCCAAGGAATCGGCGAGGAGGCATGACGAGAAAGATATATGCAGCGACGAAGAAACGCATACAGACCATGTCGATTCCTGCGAAGAGGGTAAAGAATATGACAACGATAAGGACACGAGCGCTGACAGAGATGACACTAGTGCAGACAGGGATGACGCTAATGCGGACATAGACAACGTTACGCACCGGACCAAGTTGCAGAAGCAGGGCAACGTGGTGCTGCGTCGCAAGTCGAAAACTAACCCACTGTACCGCAAAAGTAAGTTTTGCATGACGCTTTATTTTAATGAACATAAATTTGTAATTATTAATATTTATTATGGGTTTAATCACGACTTCAATAGAATACAGTTTTTACTTGTTCACTGAAGTGAAACAAAGTTTGGTTCGGTGTTGCTGGCTTGAGAATTTCTTATTCTAAATCTGTGGTGTGTGCCAAATTCGAAAGAATATAAATTTCATGTAACTTTTTATCTCTAGGTGGCGGCAGCATCGGTGACAGTAGCGAGTCCGGGTCAGTGGACATGGCGGTGCCGGCGGAGGGCGAGGGGGGGTTGCGGCCGAGCAAGTCGGATACCTCGCTGACGGACTCGTTTGTGGTGCTCGCTGCGCCCGAGCCCGCCCCGCCCCCCGCGCCACGCCCCGTCGCTGAGCCTACGCCAGGTATGTAAAGCCGTTAGTTAGAAATTCGTCCGTTGACCGTACCGCTTGTCTCTTTATTCGTTCTCGCATATATCCTGCCATTTTGGTATCTTGTTTCCGCTTGTACGCGTGGTGATAAGAGATTGATTGCGATATATTGGATTATTTTGGATGTTCAACATTTCTTGTAATTTTCCCTTTTAGTTTCTGTATCTTTTTTACTTTTAAATTGGTAAAGACGTTTAAAATTACATTATTAAATATATTTAAAGCCTGGCCGCACATTATCTGAAATTTCTAATCAGAAAAATTCGGACGCCCGCCTGAACGCACTGTTCATACATTTTGTTGTGGAACCCGCATACTATCAGATTTCTGACGTGTCAAAATGTATGACACGCCACTTATGAGCAGGGTGGGGCGTCCGAATTTTTCTTTTCAGATTTCAGAAATTCGGATAGTGTGCAGCCCGGCTAAGTGTATAATATTATATTTTAATTGGCAAAGACATTTAGATGACGTCCTTTAATTTTCTTTAACTGATGCAGAATGCATGAATTAATAATAATAATCGTTTTGCAGAGGGCGGTCAGTGGGTGCGTCGTCTGGTGCTGCGCGGCAAGCTGACGATGCACACGGCGTTCGAGCGGCGCGACAACGCCACGCCCGCCGCCGTCACCGCGCTCGCTGCGGCGCGCTCCGGACGCGGCCTCGCGGTCGGCGACGGACGGGGACGGGTCAGTATACTTAGTCCTTACTAATTGTGTTAAGACTGTGAATCATAAACCCGCGTCAATGTGGCGATTACTCATTTGGTCGTGTATACATTGCTCGTATTTTGAATCTGTCTAGCGGTCGGTGACGGCTGTTTACTCACCAACGTCGGAAACCGTTAAGAGCGTTGGTTAGCGGTGTCATCGTTTTTCTATCGAAATGGCAGAGCATGTCACAAAAGTTGGTTTCCGAAAGCCAACATCGTACTACACATTGTTTCACATGATTGACATTCTTTATCCCGCTAGAGTAGGATATCAAATTAATTGTGACTATTTTTTTTTTATCTAGATATTCCGATGGTCTGCGCCGGATATGACGAGCGCTGCGGGCGCGAAGGGCGGACCCGCGGACCACTGGATTCGCGATGACACCGCACCATTTTGCACGCAATGTCAGGTAAAAAGTTTATTTCCTTTGTTCACTTCAATTTGACAGTATTTTTAAAAATATATATTTCATGGTACTAAGTAATTATTAATTTAAAAAAAATAATTTTAAAAAATTATGAGAAAAAAATTATTAATCAAAACTAATTATTTTATGTCCTATAAATTCCAGGTTCGCTTCACGGCTCTAGAGCGGCGGCATCACTGCCGCGAGTGCGGCGCGGTGTTCTGCGGCCGCTGCTCGCGGTATGAGGCGCCGGTGCGTCGCCTGCGTGCGTTACGGCCCGTGCGAGTCTGCCAGCGCTGTCACGATAACATACACGCCTCGCGGGATTAAACGGCGTTGCTACGATAACATCTACGACTCGCGCAACGCCGTCCAGGCGTTACAATGACAACGTACACGCCTCGCACCATTAGTGTCAATTCAGACCGCAACGCGACGCGTAAATGCATTTCTAAGTGTGGGTTGCACCAGCTTACTTTAACTATAACTTTAACTTTAACCATAACAAAATGTGAAATGAACTGTCAAATCCCTAGCAAAAGTCGCCATATTTGACGATAACCTTAACCTTAACTTTAACTACGCTTCTGGTGCAATTCACCCTAAACTGAATTGTCAGATAATGCATGGCATCTCACGCAATTGAATGCTGTCAAATCCATACAAATTAAGAAATGCATTGCCTTATTCAGTGTTGCCATGCCAATATTCACGCCTTGTGCGATAAGACAGTATTGTCAAGACAACGTATACGTTCCGCCCGATCAAACAGTGAGCGGTACCGTTGTCATAACGACACATACACATTAACATATAATACTAAATAATGATGTCATTATCTGGACGAATATACTTGTCTTTATAGGTATTAATCCACTTCGATTTGATATTTTGTAAACAATCGCGCTAATTAAATCCTAAAAATAAATGAGTAATAAAGAATCCAATAATTTAACCCTTGATGGATTCAATATGGACAATTTGTTGCAAGCTGTTAGAATTTAGTGTGTGGTCCAGCAATTAAAATTATGAAAGACGAACACTTTAGTCTATTAAATATACTTTGTCACAAAGTTAAAATTGTGTATAGAAAGGAAAGAAAATTACTTATCAATATTTTATTCAGAACTAATAACGATCATCATGGAGGCTGTTTAAAAAAATCAAAAAGATTCGGGCTAACAAAAATGAGTATTAATGAAATAAGTTTTATGGTAGTGACCTTGACTAATTTATAATCAAATTATAATTTATAAACCTTATAAATATTGCAAAAGGCGCTGGAATCCCTTTTGATATTTATGAAGATTAGTATTGGTAAAAATATTATTTATAATACGATTGGATGTAGTTTCAATGCAGAGCTACGAGCACTAACATGACGTATAAAGACATTTTTTTTACGAAATGAGCGACCAAATATATTTGTTTAAGTAAAAACTAATTTAATATACAGAACAGTATAAATTGAGATAACAATCTATGGCTAATATCTTTAAAACTTAGGTTTTAGAGGAAATCTTGCTCATGTATAAAATTTTTGAAATTGACGTATCTGTGTTAGTGCTGATAGCTTCAGATGTATAAGTTGATTTTCTATATGGAATGTAAGATTATCGTGTATTAGCAATTATATAATAAGGATTAATTTCAACATGGCAGCTAAAATATTTTACCTACATGATACACTAACTTGTAACACTATATTTATAAAGTTTATTATAAATTCTTATGCAAATGCTTGGACACAGTAAAAATAATCTGCAGATAAAAATAGGCTGTTAGGCTGCCTTATATCATTATAAACAAATATTAGTGTATTCCCATGCTAGTTTGCTTTTAAATCGAATCATCAAATTTATAGAAAATTATTTATAAAACGAGCGGGAAATAAAATTGATATTATCGTACAAATATTTAAAAGTCTTAAAGCTATTTAGATACTTATTTATTTTATTTATTTAATACTTATAGCTCCGTGTAGCGTTTGTTATGTGCTATTAGCTTACAAAAATTCTTATGAAGTCAGTATTAGAAGATGTATGTTAAATAATATATTATAATACTACTTCTATAGCGTGCGATCTCAATGCCTCGAAAATGAAATAATTTTTTGAGATTTTATTTGTGTATATTCATTTAAATCAATTAACCTTTTATAGGGTGTGATATTTTTTTGATAAGCTATCTTACTCGAACTACACTTGTGTGAGATGTTATAAACGTTAGTTCTAGTCATATATTGAAAGATCACTGTATTTTAGTTATAACTTTTGTGTGTGATTTACCATACATTTTGTTGAATTTAAATGTACCGAACTATTATTTTATACAACTAAACTTTTATTTGGAATTTTTGTAATAGGTTTTCACTTTCAATTTTTGAATAATTATATTTTTACTATTAATCAAATACGGATGCATTTTATATAACATTCCTTGTGTTACTCGATGTCAAGAATATATTGTACGTAATGAAAATGTAAACTTGTTGAATCATAGATAATATTATATGTATGTAAAATGCTTGTATGTCTCTTGTATCGTAACGGCGCGGCGGTTTGTCAGTCAATTGATATAGTAGCGGCATGATATTATATCGCTTTCACTTGCACTCGCGGGTTATAGTTTCTATGAAGATATAAATATATTATACAGCTTTTGCCATTGTCTTGCAGGGTATCGAGTAGTGTTCCCGTAGCGATCCGTTTACAGAGTAGCACCGAGCCCTAACATTTTCAAATAGAACAGACTTACCCCAAGCGTAGCGTTCAAATATGTAAAAACGTTTAGAAAAATCATTTTATATCTTTGTAAATCCGTAGTGGAATGTAAAAATATATACCGTCACGCAGCGTGTTCTACGTCGAACATTATCTATTTGTGAACTATCTCTTGCTATCTAATGTAAATGTGTTTTCCGGTCACCTGATGTGTGGTGTTAGGATAAATCGCAGACAATAGTTACGTTGTTTAGGTAGTTTGTAGGCACTGAAGTTTATGCCGTTGATATGTTCATCTGTAAATGAATAAAATGGTGCAGCAAAATTATAAATATTTTATTTTGAATTCCCTTTATTACCCCACTCAGATTATCTTCCGCCAGCCTGGTTTTAAAATTAAGGACCGTGGTTATAAGCTATTTTTTTTTCGTACTCTGTATTAGCAAAAGATAGCATGTCATTTTGACATACGATTGATTTAACTATAATCCAGATAGGCGCTGCTGGTGGGCTGGTGGGGGTGGGTAAAATGGCAGGAGGGGTATAAATAAAATCAAAATATTACCAACTAACATAATATTTATTACTCTTCATAATATTTGAACTTTCATTGTCTATATAATATCTACATATCGTATGCCCCGGTATGTACAAGCTTGAAAGATATACAATTTAGAAAAATAATTCAAGACAAATATACAAAATAACGCCCAACAAGAAATTCCGAAACAACTGGATTATTTATAAGTACAATATATGTAAGAAATATTTTATATTAATGTAACATATTGATCTAAAAATAAGTACGTATTGGCTTAGCTGGCATATTCAAAAATTCATACTTCTCATGGCAACTGACAACGGGTGCAAAAGTTTAAAAATGGTGCGAGTTATTAGAATCGTCATCACAATCAACAAGTCATCAAACCATCAGTTAACACATACCGATAAGTATAAGCATTACACATTTAGACTTGTAAACTAAAGCTTTAAATCTGAAAGCTTCGAATGTATACCTAATTCCAACTTTTACAGTAGGCTGGAAGAAATTAAGTACTATGACCTAGTGATTATTTCAAATCAATCGACCGCGAAATTTTTGATTAGTAAGATTATTTCGGTAAAACAAAATTTAGAAGTACTCCTGGAATGTAATTCAAAATGATATTGTGCAAAATCATTGTGCTACTGACAAAATATACAAAATTTTACTGACATTCTCAATGATGAGAGAATCAGAGTATGAACCGCTTAAATTAAACTTGAATTACTTTACATCAAAAATAATAACAAAAAAAACTATAAAAAAACTTTATAGTAACTAAAAATAGGTAATATAAATCACACAAACCAACAACTCCGGCGCAAACTATATAGAAATTATTTGATCGACCCCGTCCCTTATCGTTACTGCAATAATAAAATATAAACAAGGCAGATTCACAAAAGACGTAATAATTGTAAAGTATCCTACAAATTTACAATTATATACAAAAAATTAAAAAATATATCCAAAAAGCTCTATGATAAGAGTTTTGTAATAAATACTGTAAGATTTGTTCGCCTCTCAGCTGGACTCGGGCCCGGCTAATACTGTCCCCTGGACGTTTGCATTGCGGAGTAAGTCTTATCTTAGTTACACATTGACATACCATATTTAAAGACATCACAATGTCATGTGCAGTGTGCACACCGAACGCCCTAACAGCGTAAAGCCCCTAGAGGAGTTAAAAAATCCTTTAGATTTCGGTGTAGAACGGTCAACGGAGTGACATCTTTAAATACAGTACATCGATGCAGTTAACGTATTTCTATCGAACAACATCGAGTGCAGAGTAAGCGCAGTGCATCTCACTATTAAGTACGATATTACATTGCTGATTATGTAAAGTTAAGTCTAGCGCCCATCTCTATGGCCTAAACGTGACTGCTAACCAGTGTTGGTGACTACTAACCAGTGTATGTAAATAATTCCTAAACGTTTTAAGTCCATTACTCAAGTGTGTGCATGTCCTATTCACAACGTTTCAAACTTGAGCACATTTGGACACGAGAAAAATCACAAATTTTAGTAATTTGTTCGTCTATTGAGGAAGGTTTCTGTATGAAAACTGGAATACGTATTTTAGAAAAATATCCTTTTTAACAAAAATATAGATTTTAACACTGTTTTGAATGTATATGGAGGTGCATATACAAGAACTGTGGATGTGCCGTTTAAAGTCTAATACGATGGAAGGAACTACGTGAAGTATCTATCGTTAATAAGTTCTAAAATATTTACTTGAAAAGTCATTACGTAAATCGACTTGGTCACTTCGATTCTTTATATTAAGCGCAAAGCACTTCTCAATACGACAAAACTGTCAAGTCAGCATTATAATTATTATATGAATATACTTTTAATTTGCCGATATATAATATGGCAAGAATACACGTTTATAATTCAAGTAGTTTAGTCCAATAAACATTTGAAACTGTATAAGTTGTTAATATCTAAAAATATGTTCTTCAGTTTGGATCACGACGTACACTAATATATTAGGGGTATAAAATACATAGGTGCGTATTATACTGCTACAGGTGCAATAAATTTTTGATAATATTAGACATTGAAGACTAAACTGGACGACTAGTGAGCAGTTTCCAACCACTTTCTTTCCTAGACTCCTCTGGCCTAGTTCAAGCGTACATTTTAAGTAACCAATTATTAGTATAGTAACATTTATTTTACCGTGTTTTTTTTTCCAGAAAAACTATTTAAGAATTTTTTAAATAGTTTTTGTCATCATTTTCGTTACAGTCGTTACATTAAACAATAATACGTACATTGTACACGTCACATGCAAGATTTTTATAAAATCGATATATAATAATAATTTGTAACAATCGATAAACATTTAATAATGAATAACAATCACCAACGCGGGAAAAAGTAATCAATGGAAGTTTAAACAAAAAATGTTTTGCGCAACTTGCGGTTTACTGTCAAACATTTTTTTGGAAAGCTGATTTAAAGATGAACTAAAAGTAATTAAGTAGTAATTTGTTCGTTGAGATCAGTTACTTGGCGTTGTTGCATTATTTCTTGAAATAATGACAACGAGTAAGACGAAAATGACTCGCAAATGCAATGCAAAGATACTCTTGAGACAAAGTCATAGGCAGAGGTTATACGGTCGATTTTTCATCAACCTGATCCATCAATCTGATTGATGGAATATTAATGGTTATATAAAAAGTACATATTAAGAAAATGATCAATCCATCAATCCGTGGGTTAGACGATCAATTTTTCGTCAATTTGATGTTGTTTGAATTTACCAGATTGATGAAAACTTAACCGTATAACCTCTGCCATACACATGCCGTATAAGGCATATTTCGTTGCAAAAGTTAAGTACACGCATTTAGAATACTCTCGAGTGAATTTCCCTCGAGAAGTCAGTTAAGTACATAATGTACTTTGAGTATAGTAATGTTTACGACTTTAATGTTTAGTAAATTCGACACCAAAACGCAGTGTCTGAAAAATTAAAACCAAGCAAAAACAAGCGGCCTAAAACCGTTTAGGCCGCTTGAACACCGGTTCAGTGATTTAATGATTAATAGTCTGCCATTATATAGGGCAATAAGTTCTTAACCACTTGTATTCTCCCTATCATTTTGCAGCATATAGGTATGCTTTCTAGAATACAGTGCTTTATAGAAAATTAGGAACGAATTCTTAATAGTTCTTTCACGTTCGCGTATGATAAAGCCCTACCCCTGTTTATAGTAACAAGCTGAAGCTGTAAACTCTAAACATTACGGCTTTCAAGCTTTACAGCACAAGCTACAGCTTGTTAAAATTAAGATGAGCTCACCAATGTTTATTACCATTTGTTACTGTAACAGCTCACGAGTTACGTTAACAGCTCTCATATCTCATCGAGAGTTACGTTAACAGCTCTCATATCTCATTTACATCGGAGCAGGTGTCAAGAAGGGGTTGGTAGGTTGTCCAGCGAAGGAGTTGGCTCGCGCTGCGGCGGAGAGCGCGGGGGCGCGGGCGACGCGGCCGAGCCACGCGTCGGGGTGCGGCAGCCCCGCCCCCGCCACCGGTTCCTCGGCCAGCGCCCGCAGACCCACTGACAGCTGCTGGCACATCGCCGCCACCGCGTCGCTGCACACCTCGCTGCTCGACTGTGGAAGAGAATAGTTTCAATAATATTGTAAAGGAAAGTTTTTGAAGTGAAACTTCTTTAGGCGCGTTGGGATTTTGACTAACTTTCACTTCTGACATGTGTGCTCGGCACACACGCTCTTTTTACTTAATAAAGTGTTGTTAAGGCTGGCTTCACAGCTATCCGGGGTACCCGTACGGGCTGGCAATACGGGCGCCAGGAGCGGGAGCACATATGAGACGCTAGCACGTCGTTTCACAGCGACGCGGAGCGGGTCGTGTGCGGATAACTGTCAAGCCAGCCTTAGTTTTGTTAGACAAGTTTTCATTGTTTGGTATATAATATGTATTATATTTAGTTACTTATTTCTTGTTAACTTTAGGAGAGTTTCAGCAACAAAATCAACTTTCATGACAAATGACACTTTCGACGACATTATGTGGCAAGATGTTGGGCAAATACAGCTTTATCTGCTACTAGGGATCTTTCCACATCAAATATCATTTAATTTCGCAAATAAAAGAAATCAACAGTTAATAATACTCACATCATTCGACGTATCAGTGATGGGATTGATAGGATTTATGGGATTAGTGATGGGGTTAGTGATGGGGTTGGTGGCGGGTATGGTGGGTAGCGGCGGCAGCGCGGGTGGGGCGGGTGCGGCGGGTGCGCTCGACGGCGACTGCAGCCCGAGGCGCTGTCTCTCCAGGTTCGATGGTAATTCGCTAATGCGGAGAGACATCTGACGCTTGAATGGCGAGCTGGAATAGACGAAGCTTGTATTTAGTATAATAAAATGCATGTATGTTTTAAGTTTCTGAGTAGAATTAGTACTTAAACAACATGATAATATCGATACGCAAGCATGATTAATATCGTAATCAAAGTTAAGGAAATCGTACAATTAATATTATTAGCCAATCATATCTACCATTTATCTGTTGCGGAAATCCAATAATCAAATTGTTACGAAACGCATTCAAAGCTAGTCAAAGTCTCTTACTTTGTCAATTACTTTAACGTAGATAGTAAAAATTTTAAATTGCATGGCCTTATGCATTGCGTTTTTAAATATTTTAGGAAGGGGGACATAATAATTATTGTCTATTCTTTTATCTCACTATCCGTCAATCACGTGTTGAAATATAAACTAACTTGTTATTAAGATGCGCGAACCCGCGGAATGATCCCTGCCGCTCGAGCAGGTGGGGCGCTGCATGCGGGCGCTCCACGGCGAAGGGGTTGTGCGGCGCGCGGGGCGGAGCGCTGGCGGGCGGGGGCGGGGCCGCGGGCGCGGGCGAAGGCGTGTCCGCCTCCGATACGCGCCGGCTTATTATACCTGTAAGATTCGATAGATTACAATAATTAAAATATACGATTTTAATTAGGAGAATATGCAAACTGAAAGTGTCGAATTGTAGTCGAAATTTAATATATTTTAGTTAATATGTTATTTGTTTGTATCTTTCCATGTCGTATGAATGTCCATTTGGATAGGTACAACACAAGCGTGTTGATACTTGATAGATACGAGGAACCCTCACTTTAGGGCAGCGTGGGATCCTTATGTAATACTTATCCTTTAAATTCCTATAAGTACCTACGTGTTTTAGTTTCTTAAAAGGGGTTCGAACCTTTGTGGCATATCTAGCCACCAGCCATCTTGATTTTTTCCGAGCACGATAAAAGTGGTATATTTGGATAGAGGACACTTATACAAACAAAAAATATGTTATATTACCTGGTATCCTAAAGTGACACGTTTCCGAGATATTTGGAAGTAAGGATCGCCATATGACACAAATGTGTCCTCTATCCAAATATACCACTTTTATCGTGCTCGGAAAAAATCAAAATGGCCGGCGCGGCGGCTAGATATGCCAGGCTCCATACAAAAATGTTCGAACCCCCTTCATTTAGTATTTATACTAATTTCCAAAACGTCTCAATAACATAATACATACATAAATTATAAGATAGTATTGTTACCTGACTTGCGGAAGGAGCCCTGTCTGGTGAAGGCGTGGCTGGCGGCGTCGATGCTCATGGAGACGGCGCACTCCTTGTCGCGTCGCTGTTTGCGCTCGAGGCACGCGGCGAACGCGCACCCCACCGCGTGCGACAGCCGCTCCCCGCTGTCGCGACCCGCGAGGAACCCGTGACACATCCAGCGACGCGTCGTGCCGTCGCGGCATATGTAACTGGAAATATACAATGTTAACTTGAGATATGATGGTAGTTGATTAGGGTAGGTCGAAAAATAAGAATGACTTTGAGATCATTCGAGGATGACGTAACGTCAAGCAACGCTGCGTTTCCATCAGAGATGTGTTGCGAGGAATGTGTTTTTGAGAACCAATAGAATCGCTTTATTGACGTGACCTCGCTCATCGCAGCGATTCTATTGGAATTGGATTAAAACACATTCCTCGCAACACATGTCATCTCAGGTGAAAACGCAGCCATGAGTGAAAATATCATGCCCCTACTTTAGAAATTAGAGGGAGGGGGGGGCACACATTTTACCACTTTGGAAGAGTCTCTCTCGCAAACTATTCAGGTTAGAAAAAAATGATATAAGAAACCTCAATATGATTTTTGGAGACTTATCCATAGATACCCCACACACATAGGTTAGATGAAAAAAATTTTTTTTTGTTTCAGTGGTACTTATGGGGACTATTTTCCATTTTTGCATCAAAATCTTAATGCGGTTCACAGACTACATCTACTTACCAAGTTTCAATAGTATAGCTATAATAGTTTCGGAGAAAAGTGGCTGTGACATACGGACGGACGGACAGACAGACAGACAGACAGACAGACAGACATGACGAATCTATAAGGGTTCCTTTTTTTGCCATTTTGGCTACGGAACCCTAACAACAATAATAATTGCTGAAACTTGAAAGTATAGTGAGTGTGGCAAAGCGAACCTACCCAGCAGGTGCGCCATATAGCTATAATTCCATACTGCTGATATATAAATAATTATTCAGGAGGCAGAATTATAATAACATTTCATAACAAATTAGGTAAATATTTTTTTAGTTTATTCAGTATCTGCGAAAGGACACTGTACACTGAGTTCAACGATAAATTATTGCCTTGGAGATTTTATATAATCTTTATATCGCTGGCATAAGGCGCTATCAGAGGTAAAACGCGAACGCATCGTGGGGTCACGAACTCTATGCGTTCTCGTGTTGCGCGGTGACGTCATCAGCTGAGCTGGCCGTAATTTAACACCGCGCTGTCACGCGCCAGCGACTACCGACATAGCTCACGAAAGGATAGACGAATGCAGTAATGATAGTTGATTTAGTTGCATTATTTTTGAGGTTATACAGTTCAGTCTCTAGTAGAGCTAGTAGAGTCCTAGCTGCATCTATATTTCTACAGGCTATATCTCGTGAAACGCGATTCCAGGATAGCTATGACAAAGAAGTTTGAACACAATATGCAAAAAAATTAATAAAATCCGGATGAAGCTCTCATATGTAACAATAAAACTATTATACAGCATGACTGGTGAGTCAATACCGATATTTAAGGAGAGTATTCAGTACTCGATTCTCATTATAAATATGTAATAAAATTAGGTTCTTAATTTTTTTTTAATTTCCCAAAAATTAATGAATCATGGATACTAAGTAAATTACGCGGCTAGGCAAGCAGGCATACTATGCGGCCGGTGCAGAGGCGTGCGCTACCAAAGAAACACCACACAACTACCCCTCCCGCTCGCGGTGTCCATGCGTTGGGTAAATAATTATTTAACTTTAAGCTACATTTACTCAGTGATCAATTGATATTATTTTTTTATATTATTTTTTTCCAACTAATATAATAGCCAAATATCACGTCCTCAAGTATTGAACATGTCTCACCAGTCACGCAGTATATGCCGTTTCGTCCGGAATATTTTGTGCGCGAGACAAACTTACGTTTTTCTAGATAATCAAGATTATCAGATTTATAGCTACACCATAATTCCAATGAAGACAAATTATATGAAGCTACAACACAGACTTTTATGATTATAATACCCACCTACTATAAAACTATGTTTCAGATTTATAATGTCTGTGACTTTTTGCAACAAGACGAAAATTTGCGAATTTAAAGCTGATCAAAATATATATATATACTTAGTATAATTTTTGCACGTATTCCGAGTACAGGTTGTGCTTACTAATCATGTACCTACCAACTTAAACAGTCACATCATCGCTATTTTATTTAAGCGCCCGATCATCGTTTGCGGGCGGCGCGGCGCGGCGGCGTGGTTGCGTAATCAGACGGGAAAACATTTTATAATTTGAAATCAATATTAGGTATCTAAATAAAATATACCTTTTTTTTTACATGGGGAAATGCTTTACGCATCCCCGGCAGATTGGGGATATCGGCCGGGGTATGTGGGACTCCTGGTAGACTACCCACTAAAACCCCATGGTGCTCCACTCATCGCTTAAGACAGAGTTGCGGGTACGATAGAACCTACCGCAACAAATAAAATATACCTAGGAGTATATTTTATATTGAGGATGACTGAGGATATACGAGTAAAGGCTGTTAAGAAGACATTCATATATACGCATCGAACAACTAGGCCTTTATGAATTTTGCCGCATAATCTAAATCCTGGGTGAAATTTTCTCTGCGTCCTATTTCAAAAATGCAAAGTTTTTTAAAACTAAACTTAGAAATTTAAAACTAAGTTATATTTGAATTGCGATTTGCTGCCCGCTCTTGAATGCAATTATATATACTATCGCGTCAAAGCTTTACAGGCGAATAAATATTTAAGTTATTGAATCGAATCATCAAATCGAAAAATGGGCCAGGCTTTAGTTTGAGAGGATGTATGCCGTATGCGGGTCGAGTTACAAGGGCAAAGTACCTGAACCCGCGCTCGTGGTTCCTGTCCGGCGCGCAGAAGGACACCTTCTCTATGGTCTGGTCCACGATGAGGCCCTTCGTCTCCTCCTCCACCACTCGCAGGCCGTCCCCGCTTACGTGTAACACCGCGCGGACTGGACGACGACGGGAGTTCTGAAAGAGATAAACCAAAAAATTATAGTATAAAAAGACAAAAAATCACCTTTATTATACTTTACCGGGAATCAAAGTCTCGCCAAACAAAATAAATGCACGTTCTATTAAAATAATTACAATTAAGGTGACGCCATGTTGAAGTAAAAAACCGTGTTGGATGTGTTTGAGATTGCTTGTTTTCTATGCGAGGCTGGCCCGGCCTCTCATAGAAAACAAGCAATGGAACGGCAAAAAATTGAAAGGGCGTAGAGACAAAATGGCTTTTGTCGCGTAGTTTAAAAACCATAAATAAATTTCATATAAGCTATGGACAAATTAAAGTGTATACTAGAACCAATTTATGTACAAATTTTGGAAGCTTATATCACTCTCCTCTGCTGGCAAAATAGGAATCCCTTTTTTTACAGAGGTCTTTTTGATTGATTATTCTGTGTTATGAAAGTTGACCAATCGTGTTATGCTATGGGTAATTCAAAAACAAAGACATGATGAATACTGACAGTGAACTTTAATTTCTTAGCTTTAGTCATTGCTGAGAAAAATGGACATCGCTACAGCCAAATTATCAAGGCGTCACCTTAAAATATTGAACCTACGACAAATCAAACAAGTAACACATTGTTGTAGTTGAAACTAACGACTAACATATTGCTAAGTAAGTTATGTTAACTAAGTTTAGCTCCTCATTATAGAGATGGCAGTGTAAATGTTAAACAACCAGATAGCATCCGTAGTGTTCTTCAGATATTATATCATATAGGTAAAATACGATATAACGACACACGAGTATGCTCTTAAAACTTTTTATAAAAGACTTGAAATCTTTGCCCGGAAATTTTGTGATATCGCTAGACTATCTTTAGGGGAATCGGGGTATTTTAGTACTTCCATAACGCTTAGGATACCTACGAAAATGTTTATTTCTATGGAAGAATCGACAAACTGACATATTGACAAAGACATTATGTTTAATTGCCGGTAAAATCTGCCATAATATTTCTATCGTATTTCTACACTGGCCATGATGACTGGCATGTGTGATGTGATGTTTAGCACAGCTCAAGACAGCAAACCTAACACAAAACATGGACTACTGTCAACTGCAATAGCCATATTGTGCTCATTGTAAACAGTGTAAAGAAGGTATAAAGCCATACTAGTAACAGAGTGAATCCTTATAAGATACATCCTATTGCTGAGCGTAGAGCTGCTACTGAGACGTAGGATTAACTAAATAAAGTTAAAGCTAATTGACACTTACATGCTTGTTCCTATTTCAAATCGGTCAAGAGTCAAGACTGTGTTAGGTTTCATGTACTATGTTGTATTGGCTATTTCACTTGCAATATAATTTATTCTCTTGTGTTTTATTTCATCCATTATTTTTTTAATAAATTGGTGTGTTGTGAAAAAAAAAATGCTGTTCTATTCTATATTCTTATTATTATTTGTATTTTAGTGCATGTCGTAATATTATAATAGTAAACTTTGAGATATTCAGATTCGGATAATAATCTCGGATTGTACAGCACTGATTTCATAAATATTTTATCAGTAAGTAATAAAATATTACTATGACTTAAAGGCCTTTTTTTCTGTTAAGCCTTAAAAACAAAAGTATTTAACAAACAAATAAAGATTTATTCACGGAAAACTAAAACACACAAAAAATTTTTGCCTGACAGACTATGCCAGAAATATTGCGTATACTTGGAAAAGATTGCGAGTCACGACCAACAACATTTTCCTCATTCCTTCTCGTGTACGTATGTCTATGCACATTGCATACATTATGAAAATTCAACAGGCTATACTCTAGTCTATAAGCTTATGAGTTATGATTCTTAAAGCTACTTTAGAACAGAAATATCCAAAAGTACTTTTAATATTGAGACATTTCCCTATTATTATCTAACAGAAAAACACGTACACAAGTAGTTTATCTTGGCAGACGCATAAAATAGTAATATAGGAGTGAATGATCACTTTATAATCCCAGACGTATATTATGTGGAAGACTGCCAAACCGTTTTTTCGTCGTATAAACATTTCATGAGTTCACAAACCGTATCACTTCCAAGATATCTTCCTACAAAAAAAATTTTTTTTTTTGATAAAAAATTGCAGTTTTCTGTAATACAGTTTTTTGACACTAGTAAGACGGTATGTATGTGAATTAAAAAATATAGATTTAAGAAGCAATTTTTTTTACATGGGATCCATAAACATTTTATGATCCGAAAAACCCTAATCTAAAACAAGGCCTTTGCATCCGTTGCGGATGATTTATAGGTACAGTATTTTCATAGCGAAGTAACCACTCGCCGTATATACTGTAGTCCTCGGACATGTAGCTACACATGTATTTGAATGTCCGTATGATTGCCTGAGCATATATGCTTAGGCAACCGTAAATTGCAGTATACGACATTCTCGCAACATAGCCCCCCCAATTTCTAAACGTATTGTTTGTAAATAGTAATAAGGCTTCGTATTTAGGAAATGACACCTGCAGCTAAGGCTAATGCCTAGATTGCCTAGTGTTACAGTGTAGCTTCAGTAAACGCGGATAAGTCACAGCTCGCTACACACAGATAAGGTTGAGCGGCTACAAATCGGTGGAACTGTGCTTTTTGTTGCTTCTTCATTATTCAGAAGCTCGTATCGTCGAGTGACATATTGATATCAAGGATCCAATCATTGCTGCTTACGTCAATCGGTAGAAGTAATTTACGGACGTGACATTTGTATAAATTACGAGCTGACTCGACAAACGTCATTTCGCCATACATTATACTTTATTATACAAGTACTCTACATATCATTAATCATCCTTTTGAATCAATATCGATCTCATAAAAAATTTTTAGGGTTCCGTACCCAAAGGGTAAATACGGGACTATTTAAGACTTCGATGTCTGTTTGTCGGGTCTGTCCGTCTGTCTGTCAGTCCGTCTGTCTGTCTCCAGGCTGTATCTCAAGAACCGCTATTGCTAGACTTATGAAAGTTTTCAAAGATTGTGTATATCTGTTGTCGCTATAACAACAAATACTAAAAACAAAAAAAAATATTTAAAGGGGGCTGTCATACAACAAACGTAATTTTTTTGGCCTTTTTGGCTCGATAATGGTAACAGGTAGGCTTTTGAAATTTTCAGTCTTTGATTATATGTGCTCTTTATTAATGAATAAAAATAATAAAATATAAAATTAATTAAATCCTATGGGATTTCATTAATTAATATTTTTTTAATCAATTAATAAAAACAAAAAACACAATTTTTGGCCTAGTTTTGCTCTATAACGGTACGGAACCCTTCGTGAGCGAGTCTAGTGACTCGCACTTGGCCGATTATTAGATCAATAAGTAAGTATGATTATTACTAATATTGATATAAAAATATAATATTATAATTATCATTCTTTATATGCGAGGCAAAAGCAGTTTTACCTACATGATGCTATATGATACCGTATAAGAGTGTAGAGTAAAAGTTTGTCAAATGTTAACGAAAACAAGAGCCAAAAATCCGTTACTACGTTGAAAATATATAAGAGCTACTTGTAATATTATTATGAACCTTGCAATTATGAATTACAGAAATAATATAATGAATCTGTCTCATCGTTAATTCATTACGTTCAACTCGCGTATATTATCTGGAAACTCGAGTTTTTCCGGTTCAATGGATGCTCACATGCATTGTTTCAGCGACTTCAAATTACACTGACGACAATAACTTGGCAGCCATTTTTTGAAACACGCTCAATAAAAGTGGGTTATTTTTAGGGTGCCCCGAGTTGTAACTTGAAACTAAAGATTGAAGAAAGCCCCTTCGACCTCTATTTCGACCTCTATTTAGAAAATGTTTTTCCATTACAGGGTACTGGCCCTAATGACGTCGTTATTAATTCAAGGTTTGACTTATTGATTTGATGAAAATCAAATATTTAAAGAAAAGCCAAAAGTGGCTCTACCGAGCGGCGAGCTCTACCAATTATTATAACACCGATTTACATACATGGCGGTGGCCAGTTTTATTGAAACAGCAGGAGTCATTTCATAGTGCTCCAGCATGCGCGCAATATAAAAGTAAGCTCTCCGTTACTCTCATAACCCTGTGGGAATTGGGATGGATGACTGATAGTGATGAATAATAACAAGATGTCAGTCGCAGGATCGCATTTTTACCGACGCATGGATCATCCTTGTCAAAACAATCAGATAATTAGCTGCATAATAATTATCATTCAAATATATTATTTTCGTTCGAACCCAAAAGTCAAGAGTCAAAGTCTAAGAGCGACCGCAGACTACAATTTCAAGTTGGCCAACTACAGTCTGTCAAGAAAGTCATGACAGGCGGGAAAATTTTCTAAACGTAATCACGCTTAAAACGTGTATTGTTTTCTTTGTATTTTTACAGAGAACGCTTATTACATTTTAAATATTGTCACCTTGCACATTTTTATCTCGAATTAATAAAGTTCTCATATTATTTTTTTCATTTAAAAATTGTAGTTGACTGTAGTTGGCCAACTTGAAATTGTAAGTCTGCGGTCGCTCTAAACCACTAGACCACGTAGGCGCTGTTGTCTACCAAATACGCTTGGTGTTGACATTGCAGTACAAATAAGTACAGAAGCCGCCCGGCGACACCGCCGCGCCCTGCCTAAAATTGGTAAGGAGGCCATTCCGCATAACTCAAAGTACTTTAATAAGGCTGCACGTGAAATTTCACTTACTATCGAGTTCTTGAAACTTAACTGTTAACATAAATCTCGCTGTCCAAAGACCACAGCCTACATTACTTAGGAATTTTGGTATCTCGTGACAATCTGAATAAGTAAATAAGACTTGATGCATTTGCTCGCATGATATCGTGTACAAAGCTACATAATATTTTATTCATAGTTTTTATTAGTAAATACAATGAAAAAATTAATGGAAGAATTAGAATATAAGATAGTGGGTAGTGGGTAGAGCAGCTCTACATTTTATAATCTTGGTGTTCATCGCTTTTTTTTGAGAATCATAATGACATTTTAAACATTCAACCTTTGTTTGTAAAACTGTCGGGTTTCAGAGAAGGTACAAGCTGCCCCTTTCGATTCGTGTACGAATATTACCGCTTTTCCACAAGTACGCGACAGGAGCAACAGTAACGTTCTCGCGCGAGAGAGTCAGGATTGATAAGATAATGCTCCTCGTCAATTATTATCATTTTCACACCTCGCGGCTGCATTTTCTCTCACTCTTTTTCCATGTTTATTGTTTAACGAACGCATCCGTGGTACAGTGGTTTAGAGCGTGGCTCTTGACTCGGAGGGTCGTGGGTTCGACTCCCGCGTTGACACAATATGTTATTTCCAAGATTGGTTAGGCCGATGCAGGCTGATCTCCTGATTGTCTGACAAGTAAGATAATCCATGCGTCGGGATGGGCAGGTAAAAAGTCGGTCCTGCGCCTGATCTCTTGCCAGTCGTGTCGGTCTTCCGTCCCACTGGATTATGAGAATAAACGAATAGAGTGCTCTTGTGTACTGCGCACACACTTGGGCACTATAACTCCTGCGCAACTGGTCTGGTTTCAATGAAGCGGACCACCGCGCCGTCACCGAATCCGGTGTGGGAGTTATTATTATTATTTAACAATGAACTCACCCGCAGCACCTTAAGCGCCTCCTCGCAGACCTGCATGCCGCGCGACTCGAACACCTCGACGCAGCCGAGATACTTGACGGGGAAGGTGCAGGTGCCCGCGCGCACCGCCGCCTCGTCCGCGTGCCATTGGTGCGGCCGCGCCGACTCCGGCGGGGAACCCTGGGGTTTGTTTAGGGTTAGTTAATGGCCTTAATGCTGTCTGGGATAATTGGGTAAATATGAGTCAGGTCTTTCAGAGCCCTGCGGTTGATCACGGTTATTGGATGCCCACACTGGGGTAACTGGGATTTATATATTCTTTGGTTATTGCCTGCGACCATAAATTACAGCAGCTAACGCAAGTGCACTTAGCAACTAGCATGTGTGATGTGACATGTCAGATGTGCTATAATCGTAAAAGTGGCTGACGTGACAATTGCCTCTTGAACGTAAACAACTCTCTGTATATCCAGTATTTTATAGTCTTCTATAACTGATTTCAGTCTTTTCTGTCTCTACTCTCTACCCATATCGTCAAGAGTTCGACTCTACCCGAGTAGAAACTTCCAGTTTTTCCTTCAAGATATTCCTTTTCAGACTCATATCACCGTGCTATACTATATTCAGTAATCACCTTGCGTCGTCGGAAGGATTCGCGGAAGGAACGTCGCAGGCGCTCCATGCTCCGTGGCGGCGACAGCGCGGCGCCCGCGCGCGCCCGCCTCAGGGAGCTGCGGACCGACGACTTCTGAAATACAAGAAGAAGCACGTTAGCTTGGCACTCCATCAGTCTTAGCTTGGCCATAGTAGAAATGCGAAAGAATAGAAATAATAAGAAAAGTTTCTGCGGACAAACTGACAGAATATATCTTTTGTTAATCCATCACTTTGTCTACTTTACAAAGAGAGTCTATGGTGTCCTAAGCCTGCAAGGGCCTGCAACTATACGTTCAATGGAAACCCTTTTGCAAGACGGAGTCGGTCAGTATAAAAATTCATTTTGAGTTACTAGACTTAGATCTAAGAGGTTGCAAGCAGATTCTTTGGCTGGGGTTAGTGTAGAAGGTAGACGAAAGTGAGGACAAGTCTGGGGTTCTAATGCTTTGATCTGCTAATTCAACGTTTAAGGTACGTTTTCCATGTAGACAGTAAGTTGTATAATGTTATGTTGCTAAACAGTAAACGCTGTCTATTTAGTTGAACATAGAGAGTCATTAGACGAAGACATCACCTAAACTAACTAGACCTAGCGGGCCAATAGACGTATTCCTGACCTTTTTCATGACATGTTAAAGAGCGAGGTGCGATAGCAACGCAGTCGCGTGCAACCATGCACCCAACAATCTACATTGATTAGAGTTTAGACGCAGAGCACTGCAGATACCTAGTATGGCAAAGTCTAGTCTAATATAAGTATGTTCCAACTACGACACGAGTTACAAAATTTCGTAGTTTAGGAACTCTCAAGGTTTGGACTACAGCCAATATTCTTTACTCGAAAATTTAGCAAGGCAGTATGTAAACAACTGTACGTCAAAGTGAAGAACGCCTACTCTATCATGGAGCATCTAACGTGTTTGGCTTCGTGAGAGGTCAATAGGTGCATGAGTGATGACTACCTACCCGCACATTGCTGACATCCTATGGTCCAAACTACAAACGACCTGCGACTATGACATTTTGTGTCTTTACTAGACAAGTGGCTTAAATTAGCCCAAAACCCGTATCCATTAGTCTTTTTCTCGAGTTTTTTTCCACTTGACTAACCCTAAATCCTCAAAAATTGAAAATAATAATTACTTGCAAATGACATAATTTTTGAGGATTGAGATTGTGTCGAGTGAAGTCTATTGTAACTACAAAATTGTAGGCTAGATTATAGAGCTTTTAGACAATAATATTAGCCCAAGACTATTTGACTTTTCAAAGTCCACGCGGTGAAAACATCCCATATGTAAAACCATCAATTTAAAACGTGTAAGTAGTTTTAAATGTCATTTATAAATATTGTAGATAACACTTTAGATATCATTCCCCGCATTATTTACATAAAAATTAGGAAGTTTCGTCTTACATCTTTAATTTAACCAAGATAAGATTGCGAAGAATTTAACTATGTGTATAAGAAATTATGAAATCAAATGTACATAATAAGATTTTTTCCTCATCTGAACATAACATTTGATAAAATTATGACCCAATAATACAAAATACTCTTTCCCTCAGTGTTATAAAATCGCATTTAAGAACAAGGTCAAAACTGCAGACTGCCAACCACCAGCCCTTGCAGTAATAATAGCGCTATAAACACCAAAATGCAACTTTTTTGGGGACAGAATCCCATATATTTTTTTACGTGTAAACAAATGAGACAAAAAATGTGTAATGTGAGTGGGTCACGTTCGTATGTCAGTGATAAGCTGCTGGGTCCAATTACATGAATCTGGAGCACACAGGCATTGAGGAATTGTGGACGTGGTAGCTAACTAGTAACTTCATTTTTAACCGATTACCAAGATTAACAGCCGCACTCAGAGACATTCATTATTACTCTACTCTAATGAAGAGCTTGCCAGACAATGTAAGTATGATGAAGCTAACGTCACCACTCACCTCACGTGCAAATATAATATCCATTCAATAATTGTAGTTGAGTTATGAGTAGTCATCAAATCTCACTACGTGCGGCCGTAAACCTTGTTCAAGCTTTAAATAATATAAAAAATTGAGTTCCAAAACTTCACCCGAACATACATACAGAGCAAGTTAATTAATAGACATTGTGGGAAGAAGTGTGCTGTAATGTATATTCAGCTCCTGTTTGGACATCGTTGACGTCTAAAGAAAAAACAAAATAAAATAGGATTTTTTAAATTACATAATTTAAATTACGGAATTTAATATGGAACTGTCCCTTCAGTAGGTAATCTTTCCGAAATTATAGGATGTACCCAAAATTTACTATTTTTTCTTCTTTTTCTTCAAGTACAAAATACTTCACAGTTCACGATCTCTGCACGATTTCCATAGCGTCTACATCCCTACAGTACAGCGGACAGATGACGGAATGATCGAAGATGTGCGTCGTGTGCGTTTAGTCTGTGAAAAATCCGCGAACGACTTATTGCGCGCCATGAAGACTTTGTGCGCCGCAGACTCGATCACACAAAAAGTGTGCCGTCTGCGATCTCCCTAAAAAACTAAAAAATGCGTGAATTTAAATAAAATTATTTTTCATGTCTGTTCCGGTATCAATAAAGTATTGGTAAAAAATCAAATGATATTATTATTTATTACCTACTTGTTCCCCATTACAACTTATAATATAAGGGTTATTAAACATTAATCCCATCAAATTCGATGGGAAATTCAACCATATGTTTAAGTGACGTATTCCCTATTTACATGAAGTACCTATGCAATCGACCACATGGCACTTAGCAGTCATATTGGTCGGGGTGATTAAATGTTACGGCAACAACGAAAATATTTTCCTAGTTTCATTTTTCGATTGTAAATTTTATTGTAAAAAGTTATTTCAAATTAAACAATAATGTGTAAGCAGATAAATATTGTATTACGTAAGACTTTATTTAGTAAAAACTAAAAACACGAAAAAAGAAAGTTGTTCAGGATGTTACGAGTTAGAATAAAATTATGTGTTTTTATTAATTTAAAAGTTGAATTTAAAATTTAAATATTAATAGACATAACTTAACTAAATTAATAAAGACGTACTTCTAATTTTGGTGCTTTACATAGTACATACTGCATTATAAAAAATGTATGATAACCATGGCATGTATCCCTTAAAATGTTTAAGGGATACAGGACAATCAGGAACTAAGTGTTAAAAACGACTACCACATTCCACAATATTACTCATTCCCTCATTAGCATTCGATGATGCATGCGCTGGCCTCGTAACTCGCAAGGACCATTTGATTTGCAAAATAGTATTGACGCCAGCGATATATTGTATCGTAATATCTTTGTCCATTAAACCTTCACAAAATTACTAAAAACCCTCAAAGTGGATGTAACATTATCCTCAAGTATATTCAGGAAGAAATTCCTGACATCCTGCTTTAATATAATGTGGTTTCTTTAAAGAAAAAATGTACTAATAGGTGTTCGTTGGGTCATCAAGTATCAAGTGTATTGTTGTTGCCTAGTTGCCTACATAATAGTATTGATTGCATGAACTAATTAATCAAATTTGGTTAATATTGGTAAGTGCAAATACGTCTATCAGTAATTACTAATTAATAAAAATGCCAACGCGACACAATAGCAATCCGAATAATATGAACGGTGTAGCTTGCAACGTACTTCATCGTATAAAGAGCCTAGTTGTAAAGTCGTTTATAAACATTTTCAACATGCAAAAAGTCATTTAAATGCGAACCATGAAGTGAAGGTCTCGTAGTATGTTAAATGTCAAACTAAAAAATATATCGACATTCGACGTACATAAAAAGTCTTCTCAATTATTCTACATATGTGTCTGGATACCAGTTTTTGTACATTTTGACGGAACGGCTGATACGAGTGAGCGTAACGGTTTAACAGAACGAGCAGCAAATTATACGATCAAATTCAACGTGTAGCTATAAACGCACCGCATCTTGGCAAGCTTTCAAACCCCGGAAAAGCTTGATAAGATTACGAACGTCGAAACGTAAACAGTGAAGGATTACAAAAGCAGCAAACTAGAAAGTGAGATAATGGGACAACGGCGTGCGTAAATATTTTCCAAACCAAGAAGTAGGCGTTAAAGAGTTAGAGGGGCTCGTAAATTCTCATACGATTGAGAATATAATAATAATTTAGTCGTTGATGTCTCGTTTGTAAATGTTATGCAAATTAACGGAACTCGAGAAGGTCATCAAGACGGGGTTTAAGGCAATGTATAATTTTAATCCGTCTGCGATAAAGCTAATTGTTAAGCAAGAATACAATACAATCACGATGAATCAAGTGACCGAGGAAAGGAAGACAATTATTAAGTCGCTAATAAAATAATTGTTCGTACCATCTTTAGATCGGCGTTCTGCACTTGCGCACGATCCAAAGGTTCGTGAGGCGAGGATCCTTGATTGCCCATTGTTATTGATCGTTAACGGACAACACAACTCGATAAACACTGCTACTGCTTCATGCTGCTCACAAACTTGGCGACACTTAGCACAGTCCGCGAAAACTTTTAAAACTCAACTAGTAACGGCTGTTTTGCAACATGACATATTCGCGCACACTCGTTACCCAACGTAACTGTAGACTGTAGTCCTCCACGGACAGACACATTTCGCTTCACCCAATATGAGATAACTATTTCGTAGTACTTGATGCTTCACAAACATATCAAATCTTTAAACAAACAACGGTTTCGTGGAATATGGAATGTAACAGCCTTGACGAGTCCTCAACCTATTATGACTAAAATCACATCCCATGTAATTCGGTAATAATTATTCGGATTCTGCACGATGCTCAATCACAGTAATATTCGTTCACTGC
Source organism: Plebejus argus (assembly GCA_905404155.3). Lineage (NCBI taxonomy): Eukaryota > Metazoa > Arthropoda > Insecta > Lepidoptera > Lycaenidae > Plebejus > Plebejus argus. The sequence continues at coordinate 13,090,857 of FR989929.1, read as the reverse complement.
ACTTAAAATTGCAAATCGAGACGACCTCTACTTATTTCACGAACGCATCCAGCATGGACCCACTTTCGAAGATGCGGTAGTCACAAAAACGAAATCGTGTGAATTCGTTAACAATAAAATTTAAAAACGGGGGTCATTTTTTCCCACAAACGATGAATAAACGCACGGAGGCACGTTGAACCCGGTACCCGGTTAGCGGGGGGAGAGACGGAGGTAGCTGGGAACGATCGTGCGCCAGCTGAACGTTATTTTTTCCCACAGCATTGTTCCTCGGACCGTGGCGGGACGTTCGGGTCTAGGTTACTATCGGTAATGCACTAAAACGTAAACACTGATTCACCGCGTATCACTAAACTACATTTTGACTAGACACAAAAAATTGAGTAAAGATATGGAATCGGGAGTGTGACGGGGCGCGCGCGCCGCGCTCGAAGCGGACAACTTTACTGCGGAGCGCGCGCAGTGCGCACGGCTGGCGGCATGCGGTGTGCAGAAACCCTGCCCGGTGAGCCCCCCGGACGTCCCCGGCCTCGCCCGGCGCCCGCGACCCGCGCCGCTAGACCGGTCCCTGCATTGTTAAGATTGACAAGCGGTGAGATCATCGCTAGCCAGCACATATTGCTATACTGTGCTAGCCAGCCTTTAATTTCAATTCGATAGTACTGGACGATTAACTGCCCACATAAAGCTTTAATTGCGAGGAGCAATTGCTTTCAATTTTCTAATGAGCTCCATCTAACGACTTGTTAATAGCGCATTGTTCATTTTAAAAAAGCTTGTAAGTACTTAATTAATTTTGTTTTCGGAACCGAAGGTTTTTACAAGAACCTCTACTTTTTGTAATGACTAAAAATATGTTAAATTAAAATTTTCTTTTTTTCTGTTGAATTTTTCCTATTTATACTAAACGAACGTTTAAAAACGCCGATCTAAAGTAGATAATTAAAATTTTAGAGCCGCCATGAGGCATCTAACGTTTACGATATTGAATTTATGAGCTGCAAAATCACCAAGTCCATCGAAACAGCTTCCCAAGCTATAAACTTTGTTTATTTCATCGTCTCATATTTTCATAGAGTAGGCAGATTATATTCAGTTTAATAATTATTTTTCTTCTAAAATGCCCTCATAAATTGAGTCCAGATTCTTCAGTTATTTTCGTTCGCTCATAACAAGAAATGGGTATAACAATAACATAAACCTAGGATCAATGCGCCATATTCACTCTCTCAAGGGCACAATATGTTCGTCCTTAACATGTGACCAACCTTTATCAAAAACCAGGACAAAATACTTTTTAGGGTTCCGTACCCAAGGGGTAAAAACGGGACCCTATTACTAAGACTTCGTTGTCTGTCCGTCTGTCCGTCTGTCTGTCTGTCTCCAGGCTGTAACTCAAGAACGGTAATAGCTAGAGATTTGATATTTTCACAGATAATGTATATATCTCTTGCCGATATAACAACAAATACTAAAAATAAAATAAAATGAATATTTAAGGGGGGCTCCCATACAACAAACGTGATTTTTTTGACCTTTTTTGCTGTCTCCAGGCTGTAACTCAAAAACGGTAATAGCTAGAGATTTGATATTTTCACAGATTATGTATATCTGTTGCCTCTATAACAACAAATACTAAAAATAAAATGAATATTTGAGGGGGGCTCCCATACAACAAACGTGATTTTTTTGGCCTTTTTCGCTCTATATCAAAAATGGCAACAGGTAGGTACTTGAATTTTTCACAAAATCCTTAGTTATATGTGTCGTTTAATATTTAATAATAATATTAAAATAAAATAAAAAAGTAAGGGGGGCTCCCATACAAAAAACACAATTTATGCCCTAATTTTGCTCTATAATGGTACGGAACCCTTCGTGCGCGATTCCAACTCGCACTTGGCCGATTTTTTACTTGCCTTTGAGATAATTTATTCTAAATTTTGTTTGTTTGACTTTTATTTATTAAGTTGAATCATTTTTTAATCCGCATGTGACATGTCACTTCGTCAATAAAATTGAGACATTTGACATGTCACTTCCGCATGTGACATGTCACTTCGTCAATAAAATTGAGAAATTTTTTGTTACTCCAAAATAAAAACCGCTATAAAACTAACATATTAGGATATTATAACGTGTCGTCAAACAAACATGTTAAACCGAATCATACAAAATCATCCTTATTAATTATTTGAACTTCACTAGTTACAAAAGTTTCTAAGCATCCACGTGATTTTTGACAGAAATATTTTTAGACGGGCTATGGCCCACCAGACCCACACTTTCATCGCTGTATCTCCTGACAGATCTGGGGGCACGGCAGTGCCCCCGCCAAGTCGAGCAAAAAAGCGGCGCGGCCGTACCATCCTTTTCTCGAACCAATTCAGGCTCTTTTCGACCCCCCTATAACTTCGTTGTGGAAAAAACAACAAGCCTGAATTTTCAGTTGCTAAGTAAGCATTATATAATGGTATATTTAAAATTTCATTCAATTTGAACCAGTAGTTTAAGAACTGTAACTTGTTGAACTTGGACATCGCATGATTAGATTGTTTAGTATACAGTATCATACATTGTCGTTTTCATGCGATGTCCAAGTCGATCTATTTATTTAAAACGTGAAAGATTTTTAATATTGATATGATAAGAACTTACGTAATAACTTGAGACTGAAGGTCCTTTTAGTAGGGACTGAATAAATTCACCGACTTGGTATCACATGGATCTCACAACTTTTTACGGTAGAAAAACTGAGTTGCGAGACTTGGTTTTTTTTACAGGATGTTTTTGATGGGATAATATAATACATGTCTACGAATATTTGTAATCATGGACACCTCACCTCAAGCATCTGGCAGGGCGCGTGCTGCGCGGGACGGATGCAGGTGGTCCCGGCGAAGCTTACTATTGGCCCAACTCCGGTACCTTACATTTTGCTACTGACTCTACAATTAATTTATCAATTTTAATTTGTCGGATATTTTGCTGACACTTTGGTTCATATCGTGGCAAAAATTAGAGAGGATCGTATCCTCGCTTGTTCTTATTACTTGACATTATTTTTCTTTGTGACACAATTAATTTTTCTGCAAATGTTTAAAACATTGAATAGTATGATCACGAATCACGATTTCTTCCAATATTGGTAACTATTTACATTTAGTTTTCTTTGCTCAACTCTTATTTTGATGTATCTATGGTCTGGTCTTTCTAAATATTATCCGCTCCAATATTTTCTTCAAGATTGTTTGAGTAGAAACGAGTCTGTTCCATCTTTCTCTTATTACATAAATTATTTGACATCCAGACATCACTTTACTTTAAATTAAATATTCACGAGTACAAAGGTAGCTTTCACAATGAATAAAGTATTAGGATTGTTATAAATTATGTAAAATTTAATAACAAATTTTTGTCTTACATTTTCGTTCTTTTCAGAAAATGGGAAAATGTAAATCTCTTTTGTTAATTTATGAGCTTAGTCATTACTTTATTTTAGTACGAGCATTTATTAAGTAAATTTACATTATTATTATTTATTTTTATTACCTTAATTATTATTATCCAGGTAGATACTTTAAACTGTATGATTTTTGAAAAGATTACTTATTCTTTGTAATAAAACTTATTCATATTATATGCAAGAACTTAAATATTACCTATATACAAATGAAAATTGCGAAGGCTGGAGGTTTTCATTTTAATAAAATAGTAATAACTAATAAGTTATGACTTATGACTTATTAGTTATTAAATTTTTATTATTATTAGATAGTTAAGACTCATGTCTATCTAATAATAATAATAATTTGAACCAAAATTACAAAATTGTAACTTTTATAAAGCGAATGCATTTCGTTATTGAAATGATATCAGAATTCCGAGAGTAATTTCCTTTCGCGCTTTCAAAATACGTGATCTCAAAATCACGGATTTATAATATGACTCACATATTGAATCACGTTTCGTGCAATGAAACAGAGTAGGTTATAGACAGGTAAGCGAAAAACTGACGTGCTCTACAATCATACTGACCAAAAGACAAGGTACAAAAGACCCATAAAAACGGTCAAGTGCGACTCGGACTCGCGCACGAAGGTTTCCGTACCGTTATATAGAGCAAAATAGGCCAGAAATTGTGTTTTTTTGTATGGCCCTCTTAAATTTTATATTTAAATATTATTATTAGTTATTAAAGTACACATAAATATTAAAAGGCCTTTGTGAAAATTTCAAGTGCCTACCTGTTGCCATTATTTATATCGAGTAAAAAAGCCCAAAAAATCACGTTTGTTGTATGGGAGCCCCCCTTAAATATTAATTATATTTTGTTTTTAGTACTTGTTGTTATAGCGGCAATAATATACATACATATTATCTTTGAAAATTAATTAATATAATTAATATAAATTAGTATAAGCGGCAAATAATATACGTACATGTTATCTGTGAAAATTTCATAAGCCTAACTATAGCGGTTCTTGAGATACAGCCTGGTGGCAGACAGACGGACAGACATCGAAGTCTTAGTTATAGGGTCCAGTTTTTAACCTTTGGATACGGAACCCTAAATATCACTAAATGGAACAGAATTGAATTACAAAGAAGTATATATCTATCTAAGCTTAAAACTGCCGTGGTGCTGCTCTACATTCATATTAACCAAAAGTCCCGTTGCTGAAGACGCGTAAGAAGATTTTGAGCCTTATCATTATTACAATAAGGTGCGCAAGCGCAGCAAAATGAAAGAGGAATGTAAGAATTCCTTGGTAATCGTCCTTCAGTAAAAGGCTTTGTAGAATATAGAGTCGCGTGAGCGTGACGCACTGACAAAGTATTATCCATGAATAAAGCACAGGTACTGGTGTCTGGCAGGCTTATCAAAGCCACTATATAAAAAGTTACATTCTAATGAAGAATAGAGAAAGTCTAAGACAAAGGGAATCTGACATTTTGTCCCTAAGCTCTATCATTTAGTCCGTAAATTCTGTAACTACTTTTATTCTTTCTGGTTTGTTCTGTGTTAATTACTATAGTGGAATCAAATTGTGGTCACGCTCAGACTGGGTTGGGAAGTAAAAAAAGGAGTTCTGCGGTCGTGTATCACGCGCTTCCCGTAGTCCTTTCCGTCCACCTTCAGGAGCAGGAACACCGTTGGGGTTTTAGTGGGTAGTTCCGGGTATCTTACGTCCGCCCCGGGGAGTCCCACTGCAGTCTGCACATACCTCAGTGGTCCACCTCAGACCCCTAGGATGCGTAAACGCATTCCCCTAACGAAAAAAAAGAAAAGGAGCTAGGTAGAGCTCTATGATACAAACAACTTATCAGCCAAGTAGAAATGAATACCTTAAGGTGACGCTATGTTAAAGTAAAAAACCGTGTTTTAGATTGCTTGTTTTCTATGCGAGGCTGGCCCGGCCTCTCATAGAAAACAAGCAATGGAACAGCAAAAAATGGAAAGGGCGTAGCGACAAAATGGTTTTTGTCGCGTAATTTAAAAACCATAAATACATTTCATATAAGCTATGGACAAATAATTAAAGTGTATACTAGAACCAATTTATGTACAAATTTTGGAAGCTTATATCACTCTCCTCTGTTGGAAAAATAGGAATCCCTTTTTTTACAGAGGTCTTTTTGATTGATTATTCTGTGTTATGAAAGTTGACCAATCGTGTTATGCTATGGGTAATTCAAAGACAAAGACATGATGAATACTGACAGTGAACTTTAATTTCTTAGCTTTAGTCATTGCTGAGAAAAATGGACATCGCTACAGCCAAATTATCAAGGCGTCACCTTAACACCTTTTGATCTATTTCGTGCTTCTTTCTGATGACTTAAGGTGCTAATAGGGGGAACAGGATTACTCATGAAAGCGTATTATAACGACTATCAGAAAACTATGAAGCATAGATCTTATTGACCTAAAATGAGCTTTCAAAGAAGCCGCGCTATTTATGCCACTGAGTAATTGTAGAGCTGTCGGATAGTTCAATTTAACTCTATGTGCATATGATTTATAACTATAATATTTAATTGTAAGGGATTACGTGCAATACTATAACAATATGAACAGATTTTTTTTTGTATTTCTCATGGTTTGATTTTCACAATGAGTTTGATAAGTATAACACATTACACACTAGATGGCCCAGTGAGCTTAATAATAATAATAATCTATGGACGCTTCACACCACGTCAGTCTGGCCCCATGCTAAGTACCTGAAGGACTTGTGTTACAGGTACCAGACAACGGAAATATATTTAATACTTTTATACTATACATATATTTAAGATTTTTATTATATGATAAATATATTTAATACACATCCATGACCCAGGAACTTTGAAAACTTTTTGTTCCATCGGCGGGATTCGAACCCGCGACCTCCGGCTTAAGCTACCAACGTGCTATCCACTGAGCCACAGAGGTCGTCGTTCACATTTCCTCCCAACATTTTGAAAGTCGGTTAAAATTGTAACCTATGTGTTAAATTCTAATTTCTAATGTTTCATTAAAATCCTTTCAGTAGTTTTTGCGTGAAAGTGTAACAAACATCCATAGTCCATACATACATACATTGTATACATCCATACATATACATTATACACACTTCCGCCTTTATGATATAAGTAGGATAGTAGGAGTCGGTATACTTAGTTGTAAACTGTTGAAAATCAGCATCAAAGAAATTATTCGCTAACTTTTAGACATTCAAAACTTGTTTTTATTTGCCTGCACTTTTGTTACTTTATAGGATAAATCTAAACTTTCTATTATGTGGTAAATGCTAATCGCTATTACCAATAACCAGAATTAGTACCTGTCTACAGCTATTATCGTGTAGTTATAACTTATAACCTCACTGCGAATTATTTGTCATGACTTGCCAATAAAGTTAAGCCACACATAATATTATAAATCACAAAGGCAAAACAAAATTACTCATAAATCGTAATTACATTTTTGTTTTATATAAATTTGTTTGAGTAATCATGTTACTTAGTAAATTCTAATTACCAAATTTAACTATTCGTCTATGACTAAAGACTAAATGAATAATGATGAATAGACTAATCATATACGAATCATTTCTTATGCCTATTGCCTAAAATGGCTTCAATATACGAATAGGACTGAACCACAATTTCTATAGATATAATATTACAAAAGTTAAAAACCACAACCGCAGTCTTCCTCTTAAACACATATTACATAGTAATTATAATAAACATTTGCATGACGATTTTATTCCTAAGGTAGGTAGAGTGTAGCGTACTTTAAATGCTGACGTTATATTACAAGTGGTTTTATTATACAAATTATTTAGCATGCAAAACAAGCACCGACTAGTTATAAAGTCACTAATTTAAATAGCAACTTGTTGGATACGTTGGCAGAAAACGTAAATAGTAGTCACTAGTAATTATGGAATAGAGCCATAGGTATTCCGTATTAGCTACAGCGTGTTTTAAATCATTAACATCAATATATTAAATGTGACTCTACGGCAGAGTCTTCAAAACCATGTATTGTAGTAATAAGGTAGCGTTTCTAACTAACTCAGATATCTCCTTACTGCTTACTGCCTAAATACCTGTCGGGTTTAATTTTTTTTTATATTATGTTTGACTGCAAATGTCAGACTATTACTATCCCGCTTAAGGTGTAAATAATTGCTGAGCATCATCATTAGATCTTATAAGGATAATTACTATAATAGTTTATCTAATTAGTAATTATTAATATATGTATTATATTTTATGTGCAATCCAAGCGCAATATCTTACTTCAATTAATTCCTATTATGCAAGTAACATCAACATAATATTTTTATTTACTTTTAGTGGCATCAAGACAACCGCGTTCCTCCGATTTCCAAAAAAAAAAAGATACAGCCGAACGTATTACTTCCTCCTTTTTGGAAGTCGGTCAAAAAGGAGTGTGAAGTATTCGGCTGTGATTTTTCCTCCACCAAGATTTACAAACCTACGAATGTTAACTTAATGCAGTGTTCATGACAAAAACACAAGAATATCCCTACGCCGCACTCCAGATTTAGCAACCCCTTCGAGAAATAAACCAAAAAGTTTTTTGTAAGTACATTTTTGTTTGCTTTACTGAGAGAGTCTTTAGCTTGAAGGTGACAAAACAAATGCGAAACAATATAGGAAAAATTAAAATTGTTACATGCTTTGATTGAGACTATTTTGTTAATAAAATACTTATATTCAATTAATTAGATATACTCGGCATTTCGAAAACGGCTTGTATTCTTTTTTTTAATTTTGGATTCCGTGTAAAAAATGCAATCTACATGCTCTATCCTGTACCGCATTTTTGAAATTTTATGGTTTTCCATATTTAGTGCTTAAATTCTGAAAGTTTTGTTCCCTCAGTACATCCTAAGTACGTAGGTATATTAGCCGATAGGTTATGTTTTGAAGGTTCAGTTAGTTTGCATGTAGGTACCATGAATGTCTACTAGTACCTATAAGGTGTTGGTGCTCAAGTAAAATAACTGGTACGATGATAGGTAAAAGTGAATTCAGTGTTAAAAGGTTAATTGCGTTTTATCTTCAATTTCCAATTCTAAGTACTGTTTATCTCGGCGCGTTCACACGGAGCGAAAGTCGATTAATGCACTCAGTAATGATGATAACTGTTACTTAGGTATCTGCTTTTACTAATTATGGCTTGTGCAGGCTTTAGTTTAATGGTTTGGAAAGTTGTCATAAGCCTCTAATAATCTATATATTTTAAAAAATGTAGTTCAGTAAAGAGAGATAAGTAAAAAACCAAACATAATTTTAATTTTAAATCAGACTCCAGTTGTCTAAAATTAAACCTAATTTATAATTGTTATGTATAATATTAGTGTGATTAAGAATAAATTAGTTCATCACCATTTAGGCCATTATAATTCTAAATGTCAATGCCGCCAAATTGAGTCTCTACATTTTATCTTAATGTCATTGGTAATACTTGACTGATCATTAAAAATTAATTGCTATAGAGTTTAGGCGTTTCAAATTTGGAGCACGCTGTACTTTCATACTTTTTTATAACCAAAAAAATGTGCAGATGAAACAAAGGACATTGACACTGTCACGCTTTTGCAGACCATAAAATTACAGCCGCCATTATTGTCTATAGTGTTTCCACAGTATTTCAGTGCATTCATTTTGTATCCCGTTAGCTTTTGTTCGTGTTCGGCAGCACGGTATACAGTGATCTATAAAAATCTAAACTGTTACTAATTTAACTTAAACACTATCAAAACCTGTATAGATAGTAGGTATCTTGTGTCACTTGGATGTCTTGGTGATAGAGTCATGGATGTGAAACAACTATCACTTAAAAACAAAACATTAAGGGCCTGTTTCACCACTTATAAGTTTCACGACTAATAAGTGCCGGATAGACTATCCACCACTCAACTTGACAGAGTATGCCAGAGAATCTGTCAAATAAGTTGTGGATAGCCTTTCCGGCTCTTTATCAAGAAGTGGTAAAACATGGCCCTTAATGTAAAATAGGTGTCTCTCAGGTCTCAATAGCCATTTTAGAACATGGGTTCCCAAACTTATTTTGTCTACTGCCTACTTTGAGAACAAATGATGTTTTAGCGCCACCATTTTTTCAATTTTTTTCCTAGGTCCCCTTTTAGACCTTCAGCTCCCACAAGGGGTGTTATTGTACACTTTGGGAAAGGCTGCTTTAGAAGATGACCTATTGGTTCTGAGTTCCAACTTAATAAAGGCGCTAAACAGCCATGTAGAGCTGTAAGACAAGGCACAAAAGTTTAAATTGACTCACGAAATCTGTTTACAACAAGAAAAAAAAACATGTGTTATCTATCTAGCAAGTAGCAAATAGATAATAATAGTTTTTAGGGTTCCGTACCCAAAGGGTAAAAACGGGACCCTATTACTAAGACTTCGTTGTCTGTCCGTCCGTCTGTCTGTCTGTCTGTCTGTCTGTCTGTCTGTCTGTCTGTCTGTCTGTCTCCAGGCTGTAACTCAAGAACGGTAATAGCTAGAGATTAGATATTTTCACAGATTATGTATATCTGTTGCCGCTATAACAACAAATACTAAAAATAAAATAAAATGAATATTTAAGGGGGGCTCCCATACAACAAACGTGATTTTTTTGGCCTTTTTTGCTGTCACCAGGCTATAACTCAAGAACGGTAATAGCTAGAGATTTGATATTTTCACAGATTATGTATATCTGTTGCCGCTTTAACAACAAATACTAAAAATAAAATAAAATGAATATTTATTTTTTCACAAAATCCTTAGTTATATGTGTACTTTAATATTAAATAATAATATTAAATTAAAATAAAAAAATAAGGGGGGCTCCCATACAAAAAACACAATTTATGACCTAATTTTGCTCTATAATGGTACGGAACCCTTCGTGCGCGATTCCGACTCGCACTTGGCCGATTTTCTATTACCTACTTCATTATCATCGTATTTTTTGTAGCTTAAACTAGGCAAAAACAATTCCATACATTGTTGTTATCAATTCTGTTTGTCAAACGACTTTTTTTACCTAGAAGTAGCTATCGCCTCCACAATCTGTTATTTTATGGACGACATCTTATAATAAAAAAATATTTTTTCGGACAAAAAAGTCAAATTATAACAACCAATAATCATGAATTATGATGCAGCTCATCTTGCCACCCTGACATGTAGCTCAGTGAGTTTGCGAAGGACACTCATCAACATCTACACATATAATTATACATTAACTCTGCACAGAGTTAATGTATAATATAATATGTAGATGTTTATGAATAAAAAAGATGTAAAAATTCACCTTTTTATTAATAGGTAATCTGATCTTATCTTATTAATCTTTTCTTTTTTCTAATGAAAGTTTTCTTTATCTCTGGAGACCCTACTAGAGAAGCTAAGCGCCGCCCCAGGGGGTCGCGACCCACAGGTTGAAAAAACACTGATATAGTAGATAGAAACCTCCTCCCTTTTTGTCAGTCGGTTAAAATAGTCATGAAAACCAAATCGTTGTCATGTAGACGAGTTCTCGTATTGATTGAAACAAGCGGATTAGGTTAAGTATAAATAGAACACCTATCTACTTACTGGCGCACGTCAAACCTTGATAATCGTGTAACTTACAGGTGCCTTAGCTTTTAGGCCAGTTACTTCAATGAGCATGTAGATATTAGGCACGTAATAATCTAGATTCTAAGCAATTTCCAGGCAATTTCAACAAATTGAACAGTTACAAATTTAGAATAGCTGCAGCTCAAGTACGAATTGCAACAAAAATATAGATAAAATCATCCTATTGTATTATGTAGTAGCTATGCATTTACAGTACATATTTGCAAACAGTTCTTTTCGCACGTTAAAATAAGGCCAACTCTATAATAGATGCAGTTAATTGTACGATAACGGCCCAGCACTATATGGAGCGAGATATACAAAAGAATCTAACCGATTGCGCGCTAAATTTGTTCACGATTGATTACTATGTATTTAACGTAACGATACTTTGATCATGTTTAGAATAAGACGGAAGTCACGTATGCGTGGACAGATTACAAATATCGCGTAGCCACCGTCCTCAACTGAGCAAGCAGTTGCCAACTGACGGTCAGCTCGGTCGGATACCCCAAAATCCAAACCAGTGCACCGAGTGCAAAATAAAAAAAAGTCTCCAAGTTCCAGAGAGTTCCACCCAAGACGGCGCAGTACGGGGACGAAGCGATGACCGCTTGGACGATGTTCAGCTGGAGGAGGCTCTACAACGGCAGGAGCGGGGAGAACTGCGACGACTCCAGGACTGAGCTGCCAGCGGACACCAGGCAGCTGGTCTACAACGTGTACGTGTACTTCAGCCGGAGGCCGGGCAGGAGCGCCAAGACGGTACTGACCAAGACGGCTCGAGCGACGATGCTGCCGCCCGACATCGTCGCGGACATCATCAGAGATAAGCATAGTGATTAAGTTTTTGGTAGTTAGGGTTTTCTTTTTAGGACCACAATTTAAGGGCTATCAAATGGGCAGTAGATTTTCGAAATAAAATGTCGACAATAAAATTGTAAAATGTAGAGTCCATTAATTAATGACAATTTTTTTTGTGATTTCTAAGCTAATTTTTTGTGAGTAGGTACATTTTGATAACACGAACAAAATTTTTATTTTCGAAAAATCTCGAAAATTGTAGCTAACAGAGATAGAAAGGATTTCATACTTTGACTTGATGGTCCTAAAATATGGATTGTTTTATTTGTAGAACAAGGTTACTCTTAAATTATGTAACTATTAACCTACCAATCCTACCATATACAAAAAATTTGCTGGTTAGGGTTCCGTTTTAGGGTACAGCTGTAGTCAACCAAGTTTTGTTGATTAAAATCTTTTGTCTTATCAAAATGTAGCTACTCACAAAAAATTTGCTTGTTAGTAATAACTTCTTTCGTTTGTTTATATATTTTAATGCTCACCAGATAGTGCATATTTACATTTCGTTTATTATATAAGAATGTAAATGATATAATTAAGTCATTACCTACTCGTTACTATTTTTAACTTTATTATTCTACTGACTTACTAGACTTAAATTTTTATCAACAATTTTTATTTTACTACGTTTTTTTCTTTATTTTGTACTTGCATTGTTAAGCACGAAAATCATAGTTGTGTCTATATTTTATAGATCTGATTTTAAGTCTTAAAATATTCGTAGAAGTCCAGGGAAGGTTTTAAAGTGACACGAAGTTCACCGGGACAGCTAGTAGATCATATTTTTTGCTCAATCTTGAAGTGGCAGGTTTTATTTCAGTTACGTTTTATTTCAGTAATGAGACCGTGCTAAACGCTTATCGCCTCCATTATTTCGGTATAAATTAAAGTCTTGTAATAAAATGTTCTTTTCATTCGGGAAATGAATTTGGAATTGCGTTTTAAATTGAAATTTTGTTTTTGTATTACATTCAGCCAGCTATAACATATTTTACTTAGATTTATTTCATTAGGTACTTTTTGTAAACATGTAAGACTTTGTGCTTAGATCTAACATAATTATATCATTAGAGAAATAGCGAAATGTTTCCAATTTTATATTTTTAATATAATTTATTACCTTATTTGAAAATGTGATCTCATTAATTTTGTATGAATTAATACATATTTAAATATAATAATTATGTACGTTGCTATGCAAATATTCACTGTCACCTTCACCACCTCATGTTATTATCAATTATAAAACATTACTATCTTTCGTATCGTGATGTCGAATTGTAAATAAAATCGTTACTTGTTGATGTATCTTTTCATTTTCTAACTTTTTTATTACGTTGCCTCTACAATCTACATATTATTATACGTACATAAATTTCTAAAAAAGCGGCCAAGTGCGAGTTGGACTCGCCCATGAAGGGTTCCGCAGCAGCAATAAGGTTTATTTTTATGAAATTAAAAGGTTTTTGATTTATTTTTATATTTCAGTCGATTTAAGGTTTAGATTAAGGTTTACCATTTATGACGCATAAAAAAACTACTGGCTAGATCTCGTTCAAACCAATTTTCGTTGGTAGTTTTTATAGTAATCTACATCATATATTTTTTTTAGAATTATCATGCCCCTACTTTAGAAATTAGAGGGGGGGGGGGACACACATTTTACCACTTTGGAAGAGTGTCTCTCGCAAACTATTCAGGTTAGAAAAATATGATATGAGAAACCTCAATATGATTTTTGGAGACTTATCCATAGACACCCCCACACGCATAGGTTAAATAAAAAAAAAAATTTTTTTGTTTCAGTTGCACCTATGGGGACCCCTAAAATTTTTAATAATTTTTCCATTTTTGCATCAAAATCTTAATGCGGTTCACAGACTACATCTACTTACCAAGTTTCAATAGTATAGCTCTAATAGTTTCGGAGAAAAGTGGCTGTGACATACGGACGGACGGACGGACAGACAGACAGACAGACAGACAGACATGACGAATCTATAAGGGTTCCTTTTTTGCCATTTTGGCTACGGAACCCTAAAAACAAGTATAATTCTGTGATTAATTTAAAAATATTTAAGTTGGAGTAAAGCCAACAAATGAGCAAAAATTGGAGAACAATGTAAGAAAATAAAAGAATAAATAGTACTGGTTTTTACTTCCAGTTAAGACTTCCAGTTTAAAATGTAAACAAGCGGCGTATAGTTTTAAAATATTCAAAGACTCTACATCTATTTCGAAGTCAGCCCTTGGAATAATTGTATGAGTCGGAGTTATTTTTATGGCATAGTTTCATAACACCACATAAGACTGCGTTCGATACATCGTTACCCTTGTTATGAATCATCTATCATCAATCTATTGATGATCAATAGAAAACAGATGGTTATCTATAAAGTTATAACCGTTTAGATATATTTTACCTCAGAGTTTCTCAATCTCAACTCATCCGTATGTCCTTAGCATTAAGGTCTTGTCAAAAGTAAAATAGACCTTACCTGCTTTATAGAGATACAGTATTCCAAGCAACGCAATCCTTTCCACCGTCTTATCACTTTCTTTCACTGATTAGTGATTACGCACAATTTCACCGATAAACACTCGCGTACTTCACTGAGCAACTTGGACTCGGTTCGGAGATTAATAATAACATGTGTCAAGTGCCAAATACCTATAGTTATGTATGTGCACTTGTGGAGCGGTAATTGTAGTGCACTATTTCAGGCGAGCGGCAAGGCACTGAATCACTTCACACGGAAGGCGTTTCGACACCAGATATTGACGAAGGTTAGGCCCTCCATTCTATTAAAAGGCCGAATTACTCAATACACCTTATTATCGGGGATAACGGTATCGCACTATTACTGTGATAATACTAAGCCAGTATCGACTTATTTATAACAAGTAGATAATTTGTATTTCAACTCTAGCTTTTTTTGTAATGTAATAAATAATAATGGTTTGTCATTGAATTGAATGAGATTGTAGAAAATTATTTTCTCTAATACCACTCGTAATTTAACGGGCAATAATTAATATTGCAATAGGAATAAAATTACGCTTTTTCTAGGTTGCTTTTGTGTATTTAGAAAAATTTAATTATAAAAAAAGTTTTCTCGAATTCTCTCTTATGTTACTGAAAACAGCTAATATTGCATCTAGGCAGACTTGAGACTATGTATAATTGTAGCAAAACATTAAATACATACAATATAATTTATGAAGGAACGTTTATGAGGTGGTTGCTAACTGCTACCAGAAAAACAAGATTGTAAGATGTAATAACACCATCCTATTTCTCTTGAAATCACTAGATCAAAAGCTACGCGACTCAAGTTTAATTAGAAATTTGTAATCCCCCGTCAAACCTTCAATTTCTGTGTTAATTTCCTGCTAACTTACGAATGGCGCGGAGTTCCTCTAATAACTAGTGCATTCCTATCAGATAACTAAAAAAAGCGTCATCTAGTTTTTGGATTTTGGAGATAGACATGGGCTCCCTTCTGCAGAATAGCCAGCCTTCAATACTGATGACCACTTTTAGAAGATATGACATAATCCGGCCGTGTCTTTTAAAAAATCAAATTATAAAAACCTATAATCGTGAATCCTGTACAATGTTGTACACAATTTGTAGTTAGTACACGTATTTCGTAATGCCCTGCTGAATAGAACATGCCGCCTCTGCCTTCTCCTCTCTCACCTCTAATCCCCAACCATTCAACTTGGTGGGCGACTGTGGGCGAACTGGTATGAACTATGAATCACAATTTTTACACTTCAAACCTAAATTACCAAAACCAACATTTTATACCATCCAAGTTATTACGAGCAATAAAGCGAGATTGTTATAACTTTAGCAGTTAATTTCGTACCTAACTCTACAAAATGGAATGTTCTGTGGTGAGGTAAAAATATAAAATATCTTGTTCGATTTAATTATTTAAATTGAACAAGATATTTAATATGACAGCAATATAATAACAATAATATACTTTATTGCATTCTACAAAATTATATTTAATGTAAACAACGATTGCAGAAAAATATGATACAAATCTTGCGGCCTTGTCGCTATTTATCGATATAATATAATAGATACTACACAATACACATAACACAACAACTTCAAACTAATTAGTAATTACTAAGATAACAAGATAATTAATATGGTATAGCAAATAGCAATTTATTAGTCAAAGTGAAAATATATTTAAACTGCGACGCCTTTGTAAACGATGAACTATTTAGAAAACGCTTCCATAGTGCTTTTTCAAAAGCAAGAAACTATTTTTTAATACAACACAAGACAGGAGTAGGAATGAAAACCAAAATCTAAAGATTCATAGAAACAAGAAAATTACTGACGATCTTTAGAAACTGGTACTGTTTACTAGCTTGCCGACGATGTTCGAAAGTTCTACTTATTTGGGGTCTCCTATCTACAAAACAACACAGCCACCTTCAGTAGACTGATGATGATCATTCAATCAATGCAGAAACTGGCTCGTCCGGACTCCAGACTAACCGCAAATCAACGTCCTTGCGAGTGGCGCCAGACAAATGAGACAAACTGGTAACAAATTGCGTGGACGTCGTATAGTATCAACATTGATTTAAAATATTATATCGTTGGATATCAACTATCAAGTATACTCATTTATTTTTTCTAGATCCCTGAGTTTTATAGGAGTAGTCAAGTAGCAATACTATGTTAAACAGTAGGCTGCTACTCCTTTTTTTCATTGGAATTCGTAAAGGCAAAAACATTGTTCTAATCGTAGCAGTTAGCGCCTAGCGGTCCCCTAGACCTATAACAATAATATTGAACAACTTATTTGACAATAAGATTGAAAGGCGGGCGCGTTCAATATTAACCCTAGACAGTCAATACATGTAACATGATAATATTGCACAATAAAAGTCATCGTCTAGGGGCCCGCTTCAATAATTTTTAAGAGCAATCGAAACTTATTTCTCTGTCACAGGTACTACTTATACTTCGAAGCAGAAAGGGTTTAAAAGTCGCTTGAGACGCCCTATCAGTGAAATGCATTACTGGAAGATTAAGCTAAGGACTACTTAAGTCGGGAACTTTCAAGGTATACGATTGGAGCACTTAACCCGGCGTGAATGAGGTGAAAAATTTTCACACTAGCTATGAGGTGGGTATGACATACCCGAATATTGAACTGTCGATTTTGATAACTTTAGATCAATGCAGAATAATGCTTATTACTGTAATAATTAATTAACACTACACAAACAAATTATTACAATAAAACAACCACGTCCAATAATTAAAAAAGTATCTTTCTTGGTATTAGTACAAAGCAGTATTTTTACGCGCCAATCAACTATATTACTTTACTTAGACTGAAAATACAAAAATTTGGCAAGTTGAAATCGACAATATTGTTATTAAAAGAACTTTCAAGAAAAGTGTTAAAATAAAACACCAGTTTTAAGGGGAGATAGTACAAGAAACGGATGATTTTCAAGATTTAAACGGGACAGGAGACATAAAAATATAGTAATTTAAATTCTGAAAAAAAAAAATATTATATATTGTGTTAGTTGAGGATCTAACACATTGGAATTCATATTCCATTACACAATATCATGAACTTCACTCGATAGAAAAAAAATCCAAAAGTTACCTCTTCTTTTAACAAAATTGCCATACTATGTCCAAATGATTTGGAATTTTCAGAAAATTTCGTACTGAATTAAAGACAAAGAATATGGTGTACTTATAAAATAACGACGATCAAAAAATTGCAGGCGCAAAGTGTGTGATTGAAAGCACCAGCCGAGCCTTTGCGTGGAAATGTAGCCTACATGGAAACGGGAACCACCGCGCGCTATAAGCTGAAGTCCACGCGGACGAAGTCGCGGGCAACAGCTAGCTAGTAACTTATAACTAATTTATTCGTATTGCATTTAGAGGTGCTAATAAAAATATCTATCCACCGTCACAGAATATGTATTAGTAGTGCCACCGTGTATACAGACTTAATAGTAACGGTCCTTGTTTGTCGAGACTCTTTTCTCATAATTAGCCCGGTCTATTTAGACGCAAATAAATCGTAACCTCGGAATAATTCGCATAGAGCTGTAAATCGGTAGACACGTTAAATACACCATTATAAATAAAACCTGAAAAGTCCCCGGCGATCCTCCTTGTGCAAAAAATTTTATTCAAGGTCAAAGGTATGAAAATGATGTTTTTCCCGTTTTTTTTCCAAACTGTACATTTTATCATAAAAAATATGGCAAGAGTGTAGATTATCATAAAATTCTCTACAAAAAATGTTCAGACACTTTTTTCATACGAATTACCATTCCTCATAATTTGTGGGTTTAAAGTTTGGGAAAATCATACTCATGCTTATATTATAAAGTTAAATTTGAACTGCTGGTTTGAATTGAAAAATTCGTTTTGCGTTGGATAGTCTTATAATTTATCGAAGAAGACTTGAGCTACATAACATCACGTTGCCACCAATAGGGGCTAAGAAACAGAGGAAAATGGGGAACAACGGAGAAAATTATTTGAAAGACCTTATGCCTAAAGCCTTCTTTCATCTTTGATATCTAAGACTATCCAACACAAAAATAATTTTTCAATTCGAACCAGTTGCTCTACAAATTAGCTTTATAATATAAGCATATGATTTTCCCAACTGCCTGCTAGTTATAACGAATGGTAAGTCGTACGAAAAAAGTGTAAAGATATTTTTTGTAGAGGATTCTTTGATCTACACTCTTGTCCTACCTATTTTTATGATAAAATGTACCGTTTGAAAAATAAATAGGAAAAACCTCATTTTCTTACATTTGACCTTGAATAAAAATTTTTACACAAGGAGAATCGCCGGGGACTTTTGAGGTTTTATATTATGATGGTGTTCTCTACCAATTTTCAGCTCCGTGCGAATTATTCCGAGGTCAAATGTTTAATTTTCATGGGGTAAATATTATATTTAAACAAGGAAAAAACATACTCGTCATTCATACAGTGTGTAGTGTATATTGTAACAGTGTGGATCTTTTTAATATAAGGGGGTTAATATATTCTGGTGCATCGTGCCTCAAATGGTTAAAAAATTATTAACAATGAAAATCTAAACATGTTTGGTTTACTCACTGATTTACATGAAAATAACACCTACAAATATTTATATACAATGTAAACGCTGCACATCCATTCATTTCAAATTGAGGTCATGGAAACTAAAATTGCATGTAATTTAGTATGTGACTATATGAACGATGGGCGTAAATAATCTAAGCGAACGAGCATTTGAATGCGCATGGAGTCTTTGTTAAGTTCATAGGTTACATATACGGGTACTGAAAGATTACCGTATACTCAATCTTATTACTATGGTGATAAAGACTAAAGATACAGTACACTTCTTTGTTGGCGATTGTACTGTCAGGAAATTTATTCATAGGCAAATTGCGAGCCTATATAATTTGGTCAGCTAATGTCAATCCCCCGACAGATTAGCAATGATTTGACACAACCCATCTAAATTCTCTTATGGTATCTGTATTGATCTAAATTTTGTAGTGTTAAAAAATAGTGTAGCTTATGAACAATAGAATGGCAATCTTTGCAATAATAATGTAAATTAATCAAATGGGGTCACATTGTCAACCAAACTTCTTTGGAAAGGCTTGTTCAATTTTTATGTAAGTTTTGTACTGGGGTCTGGGATTGATGATTTTTAGGGTTCCGTACCCAAAGTCTAAAAACGGGACCCTATTACTAAGACTTTGATGTCCGTCTGTCTGTCACCAGGCTGTAACTCAAGAACCGCTATAGCTAGACTTCTGAAATTTTCACAGATTGTGTATATCTGTTGCCGCTATAACAACAAATACTAAAAACAAAATAAATTAAATATTTAAGGGGGGCTCCCATACAACAAACCTGATTTTTTTGCTTTTTATCAATAACGGCAACATATAGGCAATTGAAATGTTCACAAAATACTTAATTATATTTTTACTTTATTAATTAATAATAAAATTTAAATAAATTAAATATTTAAGGGGGGCTCCCATACAAAAACACAATTTTTAGCCTATTTTTGCTCTGTGTTGGTACGGAACCTTCGTGTGTACAACTCTTTTTATATTGACAGAAAAATATTTGTTAGGTAGAAATTGTCCTAAAAATATTTTTCCTGTCATAATTAGTAAAACAAGACTTAGCAGTAGAAAAAAAAGAGTAAATAAAAACAGCAAGGACAGAATTTAGGAGAAGATAAGATTTTTATCCAAGAAGCTAAACTGGCCCCTAGACTATCAATTTTATTGTGCAATGTCATTGAACAATAGTATTGAACAATTTATTTGACAATAAGATTGAAAGGCTAAGAATTCAATATTAACCCCAATAATATTGCACAATAAAATTGATTGCCTAGGGGCCTGCTAAAATGGTTAATTTTATTAAAATTGATTGATGTTGTGTATTTCAATAATTTTTGATCTGAATGTAAACAAAAAATTCATTGTCAACCAAGTAATATTTACTTGTTTTTCTTTCATGTTATTAATAAGATGGGAGTTGGGACATATTTTACAATAGTACCTCATAGCTGCCTATACTGAGCTATGTTGACATTTATAATTTTAAATATCAAAATTTAAATAAAAATAAAAAAAAAATAAAAATTATTTTATTTCTGAGTAGATTTTAAAAAAATGCTTTAATTACTAGAGTAAGGTTATTACTTATTATTAAAAAATATAATTAACATTAGAGAATTATAATTAACATTAGAGCTCTAGAATTGATGGCTCAATAAAATTTTTAACACCCTGGGATTCAAGAAGTTAAATATTCCAAAAGCATTAAGGGCCCGGAAAAATATGTATTAAAAATCCAAAATATGTACATAAAATATGGACGAAAAAATCGAAAATGTGGAGAAATATGTAGTAAAAAATAGAAATATGGAAAAATATTGAGTATAAAATTACAATAATTAAACATTGTTTTAGTGCAGGTAAGAAAAGAGTTGCTCGTGACTGTTAACAAAGAGATAGAGACCAGAAATATGTGAGAAATATGCTATGCTGGCTATACCTATGCATAATATTTGGTTTGGGAATAAAAGTCTTTAATGTGGGAAATAATTACTGTACCTATAGTCTGTCAAAAAAGTGAAGAAATCAAAAAGTGGTAACATTGTAGTGTCATCCCTTTCAAATAAATATAGGAAAAAAAGGATAACACTACGCGATGTTGCCACCCTTCAATTTCTTCACTTTTTTGACAGACTATACATAGTTACTGAAACATAAAAAATCGGCACAGAATTATTTTTTTGTGTATTACTTAAATCCTTTATTTTACCCGAAGACCGAAACATACTTCAGTTTTTGTTCAGCCATGTCAGCAATAGCATCTGAAACTTTATTTCTTCAATAATCTTCTTTGGAAACAAAATACGAGAATAAAACGCAAGAGGAACGAAATACGCAGCCACATGGTGGCGGGAACATTTTTTTTTTTTTTTATTAAATAAGAGGGCAAACGAGCAAACGGGTCACCTGATGGTAAGCAACTACCGTCGCCCATGGACACTCGCAACATCCGAAGAGCTGCAGGTGCGTTGCCGGCCTTTTAAGAGGGAATACGCTCTTTTCTTGAAGGTTTGCAGGTCATATAGGTCCGGAAATACTGCTGGTGACAGTTCGTTCCAGAGTTTTACAGTGCGCGGCAGAAAGTTACGCGAAAATCGCACTGTGGAAGACTGCCACTCATCAAGGTGATGAGGATGGTATGTTTTTCGCGTGGGACGATGGCGAAAAGTTGCAGGTGGTATGATTCCGAACAATTCCTCAGAGCACTCCCCGTAATACAACCGATAGAGGATGCAGAGTGAAGCTACATCTCGGCGTAATTCCAAGGGGTCCAAGCTGTTCGAAACACTATGGCAGTCAACAATTCGAGCGGCCCTTCGTTGGATACGATCCAGAGGGAGCAGTTGGTATTTTGGCGCCCCTGCCCAGAGATGAGAACAATATTCCATGTGAGGCCGAACCTGCGCCTTGTAGAGTTGTAGGCGTTGGTCCGGACTGAAGTACTGTCTCGCTCTGTTAAGAACACCAAGCTTCTTCGAGGCTAACTTGGCCTTGCCCTCTAGATGATATATACCTTTTTTTGGTATTTTTGTGAAAATATGGATAATTGCTTTTTTGCAAAATATGGACTTATCTTTGTAAAACCCTAAAATATGGAAAAATATGGAAAATAAAACTTGGTTTTTCACAGTCTAAACATGATAATTGGTGTAAAAAAAGTAAAAACTCATTCTAGGCCGAAAATCGTGTAAAATAAAAATATGTATTTACATATAAATCCGGGTCCTAATTATTATGCATAGGAAGAACTTGCTCTCCTGTAAAATTAAGTTTTTGGAGTGTACAACATGTCACTGTTGAAATGTTTCTTAAGTTTTCAAAATAAAAATGGATATTTCACTTATTTAACATTTATATAAATAACAGACTACAAAGGCCCAAATGATATATTATTCACCATAAAGGCTAACGTACTGCTAACATTATTTATACATCAAGGATAAGAAAATGGGCAGAATGCACTGTTAACAGTAATAGGTTTTCAATGTTCAAACTCTAACAACACCACAAGAATTTGTGTTGCACTTGAACTGATAGTTCTAATAATTCCAAACTGATTTTGCATTTTTTCTCAGACCTACACAGTAGGAACCACAGCTACAAAGCATAACATCGTGAGTGGTATTTATTTAGACAAGCTAGTCCATTTTTAATCCATATTAACATTATAAAATATGTGAAAATAACTATGTCAGTATGTCTGTTGACTTTTAATACTTACACAGCTCAACAGATTTTTATGTTTAAAATAAAGATACTTTGAGACCTAGGTAGAAACTTAGAAGTTTCTTCCCGAAATGTACACTTCCCGCACAATAATAACATAGTTTCAGCGTAGGTAACTTAGTTGCGACTTGCGAGTAACATAGACTATTTTAGTATTAGATAATGTGCAGGAAAGATGCAAAATTATAAACTTTATTTTTCGTACAACCATGCACCGACATATTAATTGAGAAATGCATTTGAAAGTCATAATATTTAAGTTATAATGCATAGAGTTTTCGGCAGGAATTAGTTAACCCTTGGGGACCAGGGACAAATAATGTTAAAAATTTAATTAAAAGTACTTACCTTTCATACACTTATTTGTAGCAATGATGTTACTCTTTCATAATTTATTGCGCACACCCTAATTCTTAATTAAATTATTGGGAATTAAATGATATTTGATACAATTTTTGCTAAAAATATAACTGGTTTCAAACACCCACGTCTATTGTGCGATTTGTGTATAATTTCTATTAGAAAACTAAGAAAAAGAACAGACACAAATAATATTTCAAAATGTTCGATTCGTTAGACAAATTTAAGCTAATTTCTGGTCTAAAATTCTAGATATGATTGTAATGATAAAAAAAATTTGGATTTTTATTTTTTACACGAATCGATGACATTTTTGACATAAACTAACAAAAGCTGTCAAATTTGCTGTCAATTATTTTTTTTTTCTAAATATGGCAGTACAGCACTGATCTCAGACATTATACAAGACGTGTATAATAGAATAGACGTACACGTCTTTGTTTATATCTCTAAAAGCGGCCAAGTGCGAGTTGGACTCGCCCATGAAGGGTTCCGCAGCAGCAATAAGGTTTATTTTTATGAAATTAAAAGGTTTTTGATTTATTTTTATATTTCAGTCGATTTAATGAAATTTAGATTAAGGTTTACCATTTATGACGTATAAAAAAAACTACTGGCTAGATCTCGTTCAAACCAATTTTTGTTGGTAGTTTTTATAGTAATCTACATCATAATATATTATTTTTAGAATTATTATCATGCCCCTACTTTAGAAATTAGAGGGGGGGGGGACATTTTACCACTTTGGAAGAGTCTCTCTCGCAAACTATTCAGGTTAGAAAAAAATGATGTGAGAAACCTCAATATGATTTTTGGAGACCTATCCATAGATAACCCACACGCATAGGTTAGATGAAAAAAAAATTTTTTTGTTTCAGTTGTACCACTTGTACCTATGGGGACCCCTAAAATTTTTAATAATTTTTCCATTTTTGCATCAAAATCTTAATGCGGTTCACAGACTACATCTACTCACCAAGTTTCAATAGTATAGCTCTAATAGTTTCGGAGAAAAGTGGCTGTGACATACGGACGGACGGACAGACAGACAGACAGACAGACAGACAGACATGACGAATCTATAAGGGTTCCGTTTTTTGCCATTTTGGCTACGGAACCCTAAAAAGAGACCGATATAGTTTTTCGGCTCTGGCGCTGAAATGCATCATATTTGTATAATTAAAAATTGTATATGTTGTTATGGTTGTTTGCAGCCACTCCATATTATCCATAACTCTATGACGAGGAACCATCAAATTTGTACAACCTGAACACGAGGCAGGTATCACGTTTTGCGAAAACCAACTTCAGCATGGACCGGGTTTCTCCATGTGTAGAAGCCGTACGCTGGATGTTTTGCCGGGAATGTGAAAGAGTGATGTTGTGATTTTGTATTATTTTCCTAAAATTGTGATAAGTTGGGTTTTTAATGTGTAATATTGGTAGAATATTAACCATTAGATATTCGTTATCGTGCACAAGTGTAGGAAAGTGATGCATTATCCAGAAACGTGCAATTTTGTGTTCCCTCCAAAACTCCATTGAAAGACCGACTTGATTCCTTGACTGTATTGACTTGTACTTAGGCCGGTATAAATAGTCAGTACTCAAGATGCATGTCGGTCTCAAGACACGGTTCGCTCCACAGATTAAGTATACATAGATGGATTCTTAGCTCGCCAGCGCGTGGCCATTTTATGCTTGTGTGCAATTGCTGTAGTGTGCGTGTAGGGATGGCGTATATCGATAAAAATATAAAATTAGACTACAGCTATCGACCAATGGCCGTTCCCTATATTCAATCTATCTCTAGTTTGACATACAACCGATCGCAGCTGACATAGAATTGACATAAAATATATGGAGCTAATGTCTAATGTGAGCTATTCCTATCTCAAGTAAGAGATAGATCAAATATTGGGAACGGCCGCAAGTCGACCATAATTTTATGTTATAGATTTTTATTAAACGACATCAAAAAAGGAGGTTATCAATTCGACCTGCATGTTCAATTTAGGATATATTATGCTCATTAAATTAGAAGTCGCTTTCAATTTGGTGAAAAGGTATTTTTTATCTATTTATTAAGTGTATGAAAATACTTAAATACAGGGTGCAATTAAACCTTCCTGCCAAATTTTGATATATTGATCCTTGTTCAAAATAAAATACACGTATTTTTCTTTTAATATAGCCACTCAGTACTAAAATGTTGAGAAATTGCTTCCGAAAGTTATCCTAAAAAACACTACAATTAAAATGGACACTACGCGTCGCCGGCGGGTGAGCGCGCGCGCGCCTCCCCCCCACGTCACCCCCGCTCATTCCCACCGCCACGAGTAACCGTTCTGCATCGATTTTAAATGGGATAAAATATGTCATTAAAAAAATAACACCCAATTTTTTTGCTAAATGACCTCTCCTAATGATACCTAAGCCCTGGAAAAAATTTGGCAGGATGGTTTAATTGCACCCTGTATAAACAAAATATTTAAGTATATAATTACACAAATAGTTAAAAATATACATAATATGTATACTCCATAAGCTACGAAAGCTTGTCCGGAGTGTAATAGCTAATATCAATAAAATCAACAGTTTTTATAAAACACAACAGAAGAATAAAATATATTATACTTTATTAAACTTAATTACTATTTACTATTAAGCAACTATTTTGTAGAATAACAATTATTATTATCAAATAAATATAAGAATGAATCTCAGTCCTACTTATTAAAAGTAATTCCAAAAACGCTTAGGTGCATTTCTTTACCTATTAAAATATAATTATGTAATAATATTTATACAGAAAAAGACTTAAAATAGATACTTCGACGCCCCCTGAATTATAATTATAATAATTAATAACCTAAGTGGGACTCTAGAGTCTAGACGATCAATTTTATTGTTCAATATCACGGTGTGTGCAATCAAAATCATAGAGCACTAAACCAAATATTATTCTTCACTTTCAATCTTATTATCAAATAAAAATAATTATTATCTTCATAATAGGTCTCTCCGTCACCACCATAATATTGAACTCTTCTTTAAGAGCATTCCAATAACCTGAAAAAAATAAATGGTTTAGTGTCAGTAAATGTACTATACTACTACATACTATAAAATATACACATAATTCATAATATTGTATACGGGGCAATATGCTTTATGTAAGTTTTCCATGCTTAACCCATCCAGCCCCAAGCGGAACCCAGGTGCCGCATAACAACTAAATATATATTGTGTCTGGAATTCGACGATTGAGGTATTAAATTTATTTTATTAAATGATTATGACTTTAGCCTTGTTAAAATTTTACATTTTACTTATTAAAAAAGAGTACCTAATGCCAGGATAAAATTTCAAGAAGTATCTTTAAGTAACGAATTGAGTACTTACAGGGGGGAGGTGTGAGAGCTGTTGATCATGCAATTATTTTACTCTCCGTTAGAACTTTCTTTATTTCAATAAAATCATTGTTTCAAACTTACGTTTGAAATGATAATTCCAAATTCCAATATTGTGATGCCTTCATAAGGGAGTAAGGATTAAAAACTTGCATGAAACTTGCGTCTCAAATATATATCTGTTTGTCGTCTATTTTGAAGCATTTTCAACCTGAAAAAAAAATCATTTAGTCCATGACATTATTTTTATCGATAAACTATAGTTCAAGTAAAGCGCATCCCTAAAATACACGTAAAAAACTATGCAATATTTATAGCCAAATTGTTACTTGATGTGACATTTTTATCACTAATGCCTTATATAGCATGATTAATGGATTATTATACTTATAAATTTTCTTTTTTAGCTTACAAAAATACCGATTGATAAGCCCAAACAATGTTGTTGAAAACTTACGTATGTTATGTTAAATCCACGTGTTTGAGGCATTCCTTGGCCGTTTTTATGGTTTATTATATAGCGGAATCACAAAACACAATAATATATTGCAGTGAACGTTCACTAAACACTTTTATTACCACTTTTTAAACATGAAATATGCAGACCTACTCCATTGTTATGTTCTACTAAGTGGGACATAACATTACAGGCTTTTGACGTTTACACACCGATATGAGCTTTCTCTTTCACCCAAATTACTACATCGTTAGTTGGAAAGAGTAACATTATCAGCTGTCAAAATATAAGGCGGACTCCTAAGTATTATTACCTCAATGGTTCGCTCTGTGATTGTTTGGCTGTCAAAATTTGGACCAATCACAGAACCGAACCGCGTCTTGAGACCGGGTCGCATCTCAAGTACTGACTATTTATAGGGACCGTGCAGAGCGACGACACTGCCACAAGTGGCGAATAGCCGAAACTTTTACGAAAATATTACTGTCAAGCTCTAGTGAAGCTACGGAAAATTAGAAGATTTCTTAACAAATTCTGAGTATTTTCAAGAATTGAAATGTATTGTTGTTCTAATACATACAATAAATATAAGGGCAAATCGAACGATGTAAAATTTTACTATTTTTCTGCCAAAATATTCACATGGCTTTGCTTATTGAAAAACGAAAGAAATGGATAAAAGGCGGTAAAAATATACGTAAGTATTTAAAAAGTTCCATGAGTGTTATGTGTAGACTAGTAAAAACACTAAATTTTGTAGATTATAACCGTAAATTCATTTTTTATGAACACAATATGAACATAACCTATAACCATTGCTTTCTTTCAGTAAACATCCAAACTGGCTTCCATCTTAATTGATATACATACATAGGCACCGCTCATTTAATTGGCATAAAGTTGCATCAAAAGTAAGGATAATTTGGAGAAGTCCTGCCAGGAATTCAACACTGAGGATAGTATTGAACTTGAACCATCTTGTCAAAGTGTTGGTTCTCAAAAGGATGATTCTTCAAGTAAGAAAAAGATTAGTAGTGCAGTCTTTGTGTGTTATTTAAAGAATACATACCTAAATGGTGTTTACACTTATGAGATCCAGACTGAAATTAGTTAAAAATAGTGACAGACAAAAGTTGTGAAGATGGTATCGATCGAATCGCAGAAGGTTGAAATAAAAGCATTTATTTTAGTGAACTTGTTTTATTTTATTAATCCACAAGCATTTTCAGTAATTAATATAAGTATTTTTGCATAGCTTCATTATTTTATTGCAATATTTATCAAGTTTTTACTTTCTATGCTGATGGATGCTATTAATTACTTTTTCAGATATTTTCTTAGTTAACTAGATAAGCTTTATACATTTTTATTCACTCTTCCATTCTTTGTTTACGGGTAGAAAGTAGAAACCCTTATTATTATATTTAATATTATAAAAATATACTTAATATTATAAATGCGAAAGTGTGTCTGTCTGTTAGCACTTCACGCCCAAACCGCTAAACCAATTTTGCTGAAATTTGGTATGGATTTACTTTGAGCCCCGGGAAAGGACATAGGATACTTTTTATCCCGGGAAAATGTACGGTTCTCGCGCGATAAATGATTTTTGGCGCAACGGAGTTGCGGGCGTCATCTAGTCTTTAACTTTAATATTTCGATCGCGGATTCTTGGAAATCTGTAGTTGTTCTCGCGGCCGCATGTGGCCACTTGGGAGTGTAAGTATTATATCATTTTATAGTGTAAAACATAAAAAAACACTCATAAACTATCCAGGGTCAAGGAGAATGCGAAGTCAAAGTCACTCACAAGTTACGTCTTTTACTCGCATCGTGGCGCTGCTGTCGAATTACGACGCCCTCTATAGTTTCTGCACGGTCCCTATACGGGCCTTAGACTTTGACTAGACTTATGACCTGACGATATTACATGAAAACGATGCTGAAAATTATTATAGGAGGAATACGGTTTTCCCGCCATATTCCTTACCTTTTTACCTTGTCTGTGGCACAACATAGGTACACATACTTTGTGTCAAGTTGCCAAAAACGAAGAAAAAGAAAGAAGTACGCTGGATTGCTGATAGCCTTTGAAATGACAGCTATTTTTTGTGCCTATTTGAAGCGGAATCAGCGCCCCTATTATTCGGGTAGAGAACTAAATCTGACGTAAAAATGACGTTTGAAAGCCGCCATATTGGCGCTGATAGCAGTAGTGAGAGTATTTCGAACTAATACTGGTGATGACAACTGTTGTTATTGGTTGTGGTTACGTCAAATTTAGTTCTCTACCCGAATAATGGGGGCGCTGATTCCGCTTCAAATAGGCACAAAAATAGGTACCACAGATTAGAGTATTATTGGTAGGTGATTTCTGTGATCTCTACTCTATAATACTCTAATCTGTGCTGTGATCATAAATCTGTTTTCTGCGACGAAAATCCAGTTTAGGATTCAGATTTTTTAGAAGCTGCTTTTTTTATTATTTATTTATAATAGAAGCAAATTTTAAATCAATAAATAATATTTTACTTCTGGTGATTTACAGAAGCAAATTACATTATGGATACCGTTGTAAAGAGTATGTTAGAAGATGATGTAGAGGAAGACAGTAAGGTACCTAAATATATTATTTTGCAGCTATTTGTTAACGTTGAAATGATCAATGAAAAACTTTCATTTCTCCTACGAATAATAATTAATTAAACGTTACTAGGACTGTAAGTAGGTACACAACATACAATACCGTACCGTACAATAGTAGTAATACAAACATTATTGATCACAGCTGTTTACATGTCGTTGCAAAACTTTTTTTTATCTTGCAGGGCTTAGTAATATTTGGACGGGATGTTTCGAAAATTCCATGCTTTAGAGAAAGCTTTATGTACGGAATATCTTCTGGTATTGGTATGGGATTTGCAGCCTTTTTAAAAACATCAAAACCAATGTTATCACAACATGTCGGCATGGGATCATTTACAATTGTAACACTCATATACTGGACTTACTGTAGAATGCAATGGTCTCAGCAGAGGTTTAACTCTCAACTATTGCAAGACGCTTTGAAAGAGAAAATGAGGTACGAAGGAACTGCAGTTGAAAAGGAATTAGAGCAAGAAGGTGTCTTAAAAACAGTCTAATTAACAGTAGGTATAAACTTGTGTAACTTAAATTTTCTGTAGATAACTAATTATGATTAGATGTTGAATTGTACATAATAATTTATACATGTTTATATTATTAAGTAATAAAGGCTGAGTGCTTAGCATTTGTTTCATTCACTAGTATTTAAGTGCTCTGCTAAAAAATATTGTTTGTAGACATATTTTGGCTTCATATATTTATATATTATCATTGATACATATTATTTTAGTTAACATAATATTATAATATCTTGTAGAGTGTAGACCCACATGTAGGTACTATTGTATAATCAATAATTTTGGGCAAGTAACTGTTAGAGTAACTAGGTATAAACTAACAATGTTTAAACATAAAAATAATCTTTATTTTAAGGGAGAACTAAGAGTTTAAAAAAATCTGTTATCAATGCATTATGGCTGATGTGATTCTATTGTAAGTTTAATGTCCCCCTAGCATCATTGTTTGTTATAATGTGCAATAAGAATTTTTTATGAAATAAGGGGGCAAACGAGTAGACGGGTCATGCCCCTACTTTAGAAATTAGAGGGGGGGACACACATTTTACCACTTTGGAAGTCTCTCTCGCAAACTATTCAGGTTAGAAAAAAATGATATGAGAAACCTCAATATGATTTTTGGAGACCTATCCATAGATACCCCACGCCCTACACGCATAGGTTAGATGAAAAAAATTTTTTTTGTTTCAGTTGTACCTATGGGGACCCCTATAATTTTTAATAATTTTTCCATTTCTGCATCAAAATCTTAATGCGGTTCACAGACTACACCTACCTACTTACCAAGTTTCAATAGTATAGCTCTAATAGTTTCGGAGATAACTGTATTTTAAAAAGATAAAACCGACTTCAAAGTTGTACGTAATTGAGAGTTAAAACGTCTTATCTCCAAAACTACCTACTGAACCGATTTTGATGAAACTTGCAGCATTCCCTAAGTTGAACAATACCTAGTACAACAAAAAAAGAATCACTCAAATCGGACCAGTGGTTCCGAAGATATGCGTGAACAAACATAAAAACATACATACATACATACACTTGAAATTTGGCACATTTGTTCAGATGCTGATATAAACTGTGAACCCCCCTTCGGACCGCGCCTGATTACTAGCGTATCAATGGGTGTAAAAGTTGTTATAAGCGGGTGCGAGGACTGTCTGTGCCACACAGTTGGTGCGCGCGTCCGACTCGAGTGCCGCGCCGGTGCGTGTTTTGTTTAGGCGCTAAAATATTGCGACATAATATTTTGAGTTAAAAAAACCATGGAAGACATTGAAGCTTTTATTCCAGAAGACAGAGTAACAAATTTGGTATTTTTCGTAAACGGCAAAAAGGTACGTGAATTAGTAATTATTATTATTATTTTTTAATCATGATTAATCTTTTCTTTATAGTCGTACTGGGTCCGGTCGTAGTAACACTGCAGCACTGTTCAAGTGTGTTAATTGACTCTGATTTATTTTTCAGTACTTAGTTTATAAATTATATTATTAAGTATTAGCTGTCGATTTGGCCTTTGGCTTCGTAAAGCAGACAAAAACACATGTTTATTTTTATATTAATACTTTGATGAAACTTTGCTCTTAAATTTTTTAAAGGGGCGAAAAAAAAGAAATTCGTAAATCTCTGGTCAATAGACCCGATTCGCAAAAAATATATTTTTCAGTACTGCGCAAATCATATAGGAAAGAAGAAAAAATAAAGTCTAAATATTAAAAAAGAAATTCAGGAACTACTTGAGTTGAAGGAATAAAATAAAGTACCTACATGTGATTTAGATTAATCAACTAGATAGCAAGTTTACAAACCCTCGTAATTAATTTAAATAAAATAAATTCGTTTTTAGGGAGTACAAAAAAGACCAATTATTAAAAAAAAATCTCGAAAACGAAGTAAAATGCGCACACGGGAGTTCTACTTTTGCATTTGAGATTTAAGACACCATCGATTTTAGTCATGGCCGATTTTGGGGCTGTCTAAAATACTGTGTAGCGTCCAAATACCTAGCTATAAGGTACTCTCTAATTTTGTAGGGTTTTTTTTAAATAAAAGGAGGTTTTAGTCTCACCGCGCAACTAGTGGCAACTAGTGAGTAGTGACTACAGCTGATCGCACGCTGATCGTCTTCATCCGTTCGCGTTGTATTGGCCTATTGGGTGATATTGCGCAATGTATCGAAAAATATTTCGCAACTTCGCAACGTAGTCAATAGTCCCTTATCAAAGCAATAGTCAATACCGATTATTTTAAAGTATGTAAGTACCTAATTTATTTAAAACAAGTAAGTACTTAAGTTAAATTTTCCCTAATTTTATAATAACCAAAATAGTATAAAGACAACTTTGATTTTTACGCCTGTTTCTTTTTAGACGGCAAAACGCATTATAGATTTTTATTAATAGCGGAAATGTTTACTTTTAAAGCTTAGGCTACAGTTACACATAACACAACATGCTTATTTCAAGCACGCAGGATGCTTGAACCGAGCAAAATATTATGCTGATTACGAGTATGTGTGTCAATGCATTGCTCAAAATAAACATGCTTATTTCGGAGTTCGAACAGAATGCTTGTTTTATACATGCTAATAAGTCTATTAATAACTAATAAGCATGCTGGTTTTGAGCATGTGTAACTGTAGCTTTATTTTTATGCCTACGCCACCGCATAAAAACTACTTTTGTTTTTAGGGTTCCGTACCCAAAGGTTA
The DNA here is from genome assembly GCA_905404155.3 of Plebejus argus. Lineage (NCBI taxonomy): Eukaryota > Metazoa > Arthropoda > Insecta > Lepidoptera > Lycaenidae > Plebejus > Plebejus argus. Next base: position 13,057,842 of record FR989929.1, on the reverse strand, counting down.
AAAACGGGACCCTATTACTAAGACTTCGTTGTCTGTCCGTCTGTCCGTCTGTCTGTCTGTCTGTCTGTCTGTCTGTCTGTCTGTCTGTCTGTCTGTCTGTCTGTCTGTCTGTCTGTCTGTCTGTCTGTCTGTCTGTCTGTCTGTCTGTCTGTCTGTCTGTCTGTCTGTCTGTCTGTCTGTCTGTCTGTCTCCAGGCTGTAACTCAAGAACGGTAATAGCTAGAGATTTGGTATTTTCACAGATTATGTATATCTGTTGCCGCTATAACAACAAATACTAAAAATAAAATAAAATGAATATTTAAGGGGGGCTCCCATACAAAAACGTGATTTTTTTGGCCTTTTTTGCTCTATATAAAAAAAGGCAACAGGTAGGTACTTGAATTTTTCACAAAATCCTTAGTTATATGTGTACTTTAATATTAATTAATAATAATATTAAAATAAAATAAAAAATAAGGGGGGCTCCCATACAAAAAACACAATTTATGGCCTAATTTTGCTCTAGATAATGGTACGGAACCCTTCGTGCGCGATTCCGACTCGCACTTGGCCGATTTTTCTATTTTTAGTTTGCTTACATACTTGCAAATAACCAAGCCGGTTCTCTATAGGAGTAGATAAGGACTATAAACCTTTATAAAGCATCATACAAACATTCCTACTTACTCGTATTTATTTCGTTTACTCGTTAGTTTCTTGTTACGCGTAAAATATAAAACCCTAACTATAGTTAGACCCTACTTTTTTATTAAGTAGGTACTTACTACTTACCCTTTCATAATATTCTTGCAGGTGATAGAACCGAGCCCTGATCCATCATGGACGCTGCTGTGGTACCTGCGCAAGAGACTGTCGCTGACCGGCACCAAGTACGGCTGCGGGGAGGGCGGCTGCGGCGCCTGCACCGTCATGCTGTCACAGTACAGGAAACACGAAGATCGTGTCAAGTATCCTTTCTAATCGAGAAAAAAGTCATGACCTAAGTATTTACCATTAGCATGATGCATATGCTGCATGACTTTGTTAATATCGAAAGAATTCGCTTAGCGTGGCCACCATACAGGACTTACACTTTACAGGGTATAACAAAACTAAGTGATAAGTGATAACACTTTAGGGTGCGTACGTGTTCCTCGTAGAGCAAGTATCCCCAACCCGCGGCCCGCGGGCCGAATGCAGCCGCGCCGCGCCGGGACTTTATTTGTGGCCCGCGTGATGTTAAACCATTTTGAAATTCAACAAGACCATGTTTGTGGGCCGCATGAAAAAAAGGTTGGGGACCACTGTCGTAGAGAGTTTACTGTTTAAGGGGCCGCGCGCCGGGGTACCCTCGAAATTCTCATACATACTTAATACCAAAATCATTTTCTCATACGAAAATATTTAAAATTTTTGAGTTACTTTTCAGCTTAAAATAGTAATTACCTAGGTTCCTGCACAAAATTTTCCAAGCCCAAGATGCAATCATCTATTATTTCAGCCACGATGACGTCATGAGGGTATGAGGACCCCCTACATTAATCGTAACTGACATTTCTCCCAGGACGGGTATTAGCTGACCGCAGGCAGTAAGAAGCCGACAATTAATTCTCCTCTTATGACCCCTTGCGGCCTTTACCAGATTTGGGTTCACTATTGTTCTAGAGGCTCCTGTGTCTAGAGTCATTTTGCAATCCGTCCCCTGAATCACTAAAAAAAAAATTGTGCAGGAACCTAGGTAATTACTATTTTAAGCTGAAAAATAGCTCAAACATGTTAATTTATATTTTCGTATGAGAAAATGATTTTGGTATTAAGTATGTATGAGAATTTCGAGGGTACCCTGGCCCCTTAAGGTGACGCCATGTTAAAGTGAAAAACCGTGTTGGTTGTGTTTGAGATTGCTTGTTTTCTATGCGAGGCTGGCCCGGGCTCTCATAGAAAACAAGCAATGGAACAGCAAAAAATTGAAAGGGCGTAGCGACAAAATGGTTTTTGTCGCGTAATTTAAAAACCATAAATACATTTCATATAAGCTATGGACAAATTAAAGTGTATACTAGAACCAATTTATGTACAAATTTTGGAAGCTTATATCACTCTCCTCTGTTGGCAAAATAGGAATCCCTTTTTTTACAGAGGTCTTTTTGATTGATTATTCTGTGTTATAAAAGTTGACCAATCGTGTTATGCTATGGGTAATTCAAAGACAAAGACATGATGAATACTGACAATGAACTTTAATTTCTTAGCTTTAGTCATTGCTGAGAAAAATGGACATCGCTACAGCCAAATTATCAAGGCGTCATCTTAAGTAGCGGCGCTGAAAGACCAATTTTTATTTTTTTTCAGTTTTGTATGGGAAAACTCGTGACGCTCGGGCGCTTGCCCATACAAAAGAGAAAAAATATTTTGGTCTTTCAGTGCCGCTGCTTTCACAGTGAACTCTCTACCAGGAACACATACACACCCTTTTTTTTAAGGAGGGGAAATACTTTACGTATCCCCCACCCCTTCGTGGGAAGGGGCGGAGGTATGTGGGACTCCCTCAAGATGTCTACCTACTAAAACTCCCCCAGCCCTCCGTCATGCGCCTAGTGCGGACTGCGGGAGGGACGGGTACCGCGAAGCGACTTCAACTCCGCCCCTTCCCTCGCGAACACAATATACACACCCTAAAGTATAGTCACTTAGTTTTGTTATATCCTGTATAGTGAGCAGGCTTTGATGGTTTTCTTCCACGGAAGAAACCTCTAGTAGACCATATAGACAAACAGGCTGATTGACAAAAGTAACATTAATCGGCTTGTCTCTTTAATCATTTTGTCCCCTAAATTATAAGTTTTGCTGTAGTTAGGTGTTACTAGATAGGTAACTATAGTTCACAATTTGCCTTAACAACATAACAGACATGTTGCCGTAAATGCCTGTTTGATGCCAATATGTGCGCTGCACGGGCAAGCGGTGACCACAGTTGAAGGCATCGGGTCGACCGCGGAGAGATTACATCCTGTCCAAGAGAGAATAGCAAAAGCACACGGATCACAGTGCGGATTTTGTACACCAGGCATAGTTATGTCCATGTACACGCTGCTGAGAAATAAAACAAACATTAAATACGATGACATCGAAACTGCCTTACAAGGAAACCTCTGCAGATGTACAGGATATAGACCTATAATAGAAGGTTTCAAAACTTTTATCGAACCCTGGGAAACTAAGTACCAATCCGTAGATCAAGTTTCATCTTGTGGCTTGGGAAAAAATTGCTGTCGTAATAAAAACATCAATTTACAAGAGGATGCAAAATTATACAAACCATCAGAGTTTATTCCTTACTGCCCCAGCCAGGAACCAATTTTTCCACCGGAATTAAGACTATATGATGATTTTTACAGATCCGCATTTATATATTTTAAGGGCAATGATGGTGTGTGGATAAGGCCTCGAACACTCGAAGAACTAGCAATCATCAAAGAAAAATTTCCTGATAGTAAAATAGTAATGGGCAATACTGAAGTAGGAGTGGAAGTTAAGTTTAAAAATAAATATTATCCTATCATGATTTCCCCAAATATGATACCGGAGCTAAGTGTTTTAAAAGTAGTAGACGACGGAATTGTTATCGGAGCAGCTATCACGTTAAATGACCTTAATGATTTTTTGGAAATAGTTATAAAAGAGCAGGGGAAAAAGGCCGCAATATTTGAGTCAATTCGAGAAATGCTACATTATTTTGCGGGCAATCAAGTGAGGAACGTTGCATCACTTGTAGGAAATATAGTGACGGCTAGCCCTATATCTGACTTGAATCCAATTCTGTTGGCTTGTGAGTTGTGAGGCAATTATTTGTGTATACAGTACCACAAATGGAAAAAAATATATTCGTATTGACAGTACCTTCTTCAAGGGCTACCGAAAAGTAAATATAGCAGAAGACGAAATAGCGATAGCTATTGAAATACCATTTGCAGATAGATGTCAGTATTTTAATTCCTACAAGCAATCTCGAAGAAAAGATGATGATATTTCAATTGTGACGGCAGCATTTAACGTTAAATTCGTAGATAACTTCACAGTGTCTGAAGCCAAGTTATGTTACGGAGGTATGGCATCAACAACAATTTGTGCTACTAAAGCATCGCACGCGATCACAGGATTTGGGTGGAATGAGGAAACTTTAAAAGTAGTTTTAAAATTACTTGTCGAAGAATTAGAGCTGGATGATTCTGCTCCTGGGGGAATGGCAAATTACAGGAAATCCCTTTGTCTGAGTCTATTTTTCAGATTTTATATGTACGTTTCAAATAACTTGAAACATAATGGCCTAAATTTAAATACAAAACAACAGTCCGGTGTTTTCCAAATCCATAGTGAAGATCCTAAAAGTTCTCAATGTTTCGAAATAAATAGTAACGCGATTCATAAACATGACAATATTGGAAAGCCTATAGTTCACAGATCAGCATTAAAGCAGGCTACTGGAGAGGCAATTTATTGTGATGATATCCCGCCACTCAACGAAGAACTCTATTTGTGCTTAATCAAAAGCTCAGAATGCTTTGCAAGAATAAAGATGATTGATGCTAGTAAAGCGTTAGCATTGCCTGGTGTTGTCGCCTTTTTCTCGGCTTCCGATTTGTCTAAGGAAAGAAACAAAATGGGAACTATTGTGAAAGACGAAACAATATTTGCTAGCGATACAGTCACGAGTCAAGCTTGTGTTATTGGAGCTGTCGTTGCGAAATCTGAAAGCATTGCTCGTAAGGCTAAAAATCTTGTGTCGGTGATTTATGAAAAATTACACCCAGTTATTATTACTATTGAAGATGCAATAAAACATAAAACTTATTTCAATTTGTGTCCGAAAACAATTAGGAAAGGCAACGTAGAAAAAATATTTTCACGATCTCGTAACATTATTGAAGGATATATAAGAAATGGATCCCAAGAGCATTTTTATTTAGAAACAATGTCAGCTTTAGCGGTGAGAAAAGAAGATGATCTGGAAATAATATGTTCGTCACAAAATCCTGCAGAAATTTCGGTAAATACTAAGCGTAACTATCTGTTAAAAGATAATAATTGTAGCTAATTGCTACAAAAATAGTATTAATTTCATTTTATTGCTTTACAGCGAGTAGCTGCCGAAGTTCTTGGTATTCCAAATCACAATGTAGTAACAAGAGTCAAAAGAATAGGTGGTGGCTTCGGAGGGAAAGAAACAAGGGGTGTTGTATTGACCATACCAGTAGCTATAGCTGCATATAAACTGAATAAACCCGTAAGAGGTGTGCTAGATAGAGACGAGGATATGCAGATGACTGGTTTTAGACATCCGTCGTTGATCAAATATAAAGTCTCCTGTGATGATGACGGGAAGATTACTGCTGCTATTTTTGACATGTATTTCAACGCTGGCAATTTCATGGATATTTCTCGCTCGGTATGTTATAAAGTGCGTCAAGAAAGCCAAGAAATCAAAAAGTGGCAACATCGTAGTGTCATCCTTTTTTTCTTAGATTGATTTGAAAGGGATGACACTACGATGTTGCCACTTTTTAATTTCTTCACTTTCTTGACACACTATACTTTTATTCCTTGATTGCAAAGTTTTTAATAGCTGAGAATATTACAAATGTTTATTTTATAAATAACGGACACTTAATATATCCTACTACTTTCATTTTAGCTAGTATTTAAAGCAATGATGCATGTTGATAACTGTTACAATATACCGAATATTGAAGTTAACGGTTACCTTTGTAAAACCAATCTTCCGTCAAATACTGCATTCAGAGGATTTGGCGCTCCTCAAGCTATGATGGCCGCTGAAGAGGTAATTAGAGATATAGCTGTAAAAATTAATAAGCCATATGAAGACGTAATGGAAATTAATTTGTACCGTGAAGGTGATTTCACTCACTTTAATCAGGAGCTTACTCACTGTACGATATACCGATGTTGGAGAGAATGCATAGAAATTTCGAAATACTGGGAGAGGAAGAAAATTATCAAAGAGTTTAATAGGTAGATATGTAAATTTTTTGATAATTGTGATATAATGTAATCCTTAACGGTACCTGAACATGTGTTCGATGGTTGACTCATATTCTATATATCTTTCTTATTTTCAGCCAAAATAGATGGAAGAAAAAAGGCATTAGTTTGGTTCCAACCAAATTTGGCATCTCCTTCCAAACTGACTTCCTAATGCAAGGGGGTGCATTGATTCTTATTTACATAGATGGATCTGTCCTGCTATCTATAGGTGGTATAGAAATGGGCCAAGGTCTCTTCACAAAGATGATACAAGTGGCTTCTAGATGTTTAGGAATAGGCATCTCAAAGATTCATATAAGTGAAATGGCAACGGATAAAGTCCCAAACAGTACGTCAACTGCAGCCAGCTTGAGTTCTGACTTGTATGGTATGGCCGTAATTGATGCTTGTCGTAAAATAAATGAAAGATTGGAACCGATCAAAAGCAAAAATCCAAATGGAAAATGGGAGGAATGGATTTCTGCAGCATATTTTGACCGAGTATCGTTGTCAGCAACCGGCTTCTATTCGGCGCCTAAAATAGAGTACAACGAAGAAACTAATTCAGGAAATCTATTCGAATACTTTACTTTTGGAGTGGCGTGTTCTGAAGTTATAGTAGACTGCCTTACCGGAGACCATCAAGTCCTAAGAACTGATATCGTGATGGATATAGGTGAAAGTCTCAATCCTGCTATAGACATTGGGCAAATTGAGGGAGCCTTTGTTCAAGGCTACGGATTTTACACCATGGAAGAAATTTTAGTATCTACCGAGGGCGAAGTTCTCTCGCGTGGTCCAGGCACTTACAAAATACCGACGCTGTCTGATATACCCAAACAATTTAATGTCATTTTATTGAAAGGAGCTCCAAATCCACGCGCTGTCTTTTCTTCGAAGGTTATTATTATTTTGAGTCTTTAATTTAAGTTTTCTTTTAGGCAGGTACTAACTTTTGTCATTTTTAGGCTGTTGGTGAGCCACCACTTTTCCTCTCTGCGTCAGTTTTCTTCGCCATCAAAGAAGCCATAAAGTCTGCTCGAATCGATGCAGGGGTCAATCCTGAATTTTCCTTAATCATCCCAGCTACATGTGCTCGAATTAGAATGGCGTGTGAAGATTTTATAACACAAGAGGTAATCAATATAATATCAACCTTGACAATTATTACTTTATATTTTTATTATCTATTGCCAGGATTTGCGTTGTATAATAATTGTAGTGAATAAGAATCCAGTGGGTTTTTTTCCTTAACTTTCAACTTAATGTAAATTGTAAACTTTAAATAATTTTATTTATTTACTACTACATAATATTATTAATTATATATAGACAAGTAGGTAGTGTCCTAGTACCTATTTGTTGTTTACTTATATATTAAGTATGTCTTAAATCTATTTGATCCTAAATAACAAGTCCAAATGTTATTGCAGGTGGAGCCGACTGTAAGACACGTCGACAAACCGTGGAACATTATATTATAAAATAGAGCCAATAAAAATATCAACTGAATAGTGAATATACAACAACTCTAGTATCTGGAATTTAATTTCTCCAACAAATATTTTAAATAATAATTAACCTCACTAAACTTACTTTTACAATATTACAATAGTTCCTTGACACAAATTGTTTACCTATTTGAATATTATGGTGTGTCACCAACACACAAATATTTTTTTTGATAACACACAAATATTTTTGGTCAACATTTACACGGTACCAACTCAGCGATAAACGGGCCATCGTAATTACCATCCATAATATGTGATATGCAGTGGTGCATCCACACCCCAGGAACTGACATTGGCGAATTAGACATTACCGATGTAGTGAAGTGAAGCTTCGTTCACCGTCTAACATGATGATAATATGCGGCGCTTAGTGTAGCCCCTGTGTAACTCCTATACTAGAAGTGTCGCCAGCAGCTCGCGTTTATTTATCTCAGTCTGTTCTAAACATTGTGTGCGTTTGTTTGTCACTGCTCCCGTATTTTATTTTTATGAAATATGGACGGAATAGACAGTTTAATCCCCGAAGATAAGGAAACGAGACTCGTATTTTTTGTTAATGGAAAAAAGGTAGGTGACCTTTCTGTTGGTGTGTTTATTTATTTTTTATTCATATTTTAATACACGTAGGTATTACTTAACATAACTAGTATTTGTTATATAGCAACCTTAATATTATTTTATCGACTGTGCAAGTCGATGATGGTTCCATTTTTCAAAGTAAGTATACAAAATGATAGAGATTGCTTATCTTCAACTAGCAATGCTAAGAGCATTGCGCTCTACAAGGGATATCAACTTTATTTAAATGGGGAGATATTCATTGTTATAATTTGTTCTTGAGCTATTCTCTCAATATACGGTATTATATATTTTATGGAAAACGATATAATATTATGACGTATTATATATTATTATACTGAAAAAGTCTCGTCTAGACGGATTAGCTAAGTTGGCGCCAGCCTCACTCAAAATTAAAAGGGTGTCGTGCTATCGTCACACTAAACTTACTATACCTACACTTTATCATCAATTGATTCCATCAAGTCTTGATGGAATCAATACTTTCGAGAAGAATGTGTGTTTAAGACCTTTTCTTTTCTTTTCCCTCTGTTTAAAGCTCAGTAAGGGTCCATTGCTTTGTCGCAAGTCGCAAACAACAATATAATATTTTATGATTTTAGGGGACGGCACGTAACTATTATTCGTAGCACGTAACACATTAGGTACTTATAATGGTCTTCAACATTAATGTAACAAAGAACATTTTATTCATTTGGACTAATAAAAGTATTAATCATCATTGTTATTAGTATAAATACTACCTTTTATTATCTTTTTTTTTATTTATTTAATCTTCTTTAGATAAACATAGTTTTACATATATAACAAGTGCGCCACAAACCGGTTCGGTTTACCTGGGCACTGGTATCGCACATACGATTTGCTTTATAAATGTACTTAGATATAATTATTTATTATATACTTACAAAAACATAAGTTTAATAAATCAAAGTATACTAGGTACTTTATACGTAATTAGGTTTCGACTACCTATTAGTATAGTTAGGGATATTAAATTGCTATACTGTGGTATAGTCCTACCTTTACCTATAATACGTCATGTAGGTAACCTAGTGCCTACCCTTGTGGAATATTTTGAATCACAAATGGGAGGGGTTGGCATTATTTTGGGACGGGTCATCGTGTTTTAAACACAACAATCATTAAGAAAAAACAATTAATTACAAAAAATCATTAGATAAAACTGATAATGTATCTATTACTTGCACTCCTTGAACTCAAAGGTGATTATAATTTTGTTATTACAATGTTATATCTGCTACAATAAACAAGAAGTCAAATTTTACATCGTAGATGATAAATTATTGTAATAAGTAATTTATTAATTATTACTATCCACTATAGGAGACAAAAGGAATGAAAAAGTGGTGCATTTATTTGATTCAACTCCGCGTATATAACTATTTAGGTAAGTTTACGGGGAGAAAACACTTGCCTCTATAACATAATGCAAAGGTGTATTATAAACGGTTCAGGTGATAGAACCGAGCCCTGATCCATCATGGACGCTGCTGTGGTACCTGCGCAAGAGACTGTCGCTGACCGGCACCAAGTACGGCTGCGGGGAGGGCGGCTGCGGCGCCTGCACCGTCATGCTGTCACAGTACAGGAAACACGAAGATCGTGTCAAGTATCCTTTGTTAAAAATAAATTATTAAAACATTAGTTAAAAATTTTGTTAGTACATAATTCTCTTTGACTTGATATACATCAGGCACATCGCAGTAAACGCATGCTTGACTCCTTTATCGGCTGTGCACGGACTGGCTGTGACTACGGTTGAAGGTATTGGATCGACCGCGGAGAAGTTGCATCCTGTCCAAGAGAGAATAGCAAAAGCACACGGATCACAGTGCGGATTTTGTACACCAGGCATAGTTATGTCCATGTACACGCTGCTGAGAAATAAAACAAACATTAAATACGATGACATCGAAACTGCCTTACAAGGAAACCTCTGCAGATGTACAGGATATAGACCTATCATAGAGGGTTTTAAAACGTTTATTGAACCCTGGGAAGCAAAGTATAGTCCTGTTGATCAAGCTGCATCGTGTGGGATGGGCAAAGATTGCTGTCGTAACAAAAATAATGCTATAAATTCGGACGAAAAACTGTTTAATACTACAGAGTTCAAGCCCTATGATCCTACCCAAGAACCTATATTTCCACCAGAATTAAAATTGTCCGATGAATACAATTCAAACTACTTATTTTACAGAGGAGAAGAAAACGTGTGGTTAAGACCCCGTAACCTCGAAGAACTCTTAAATATAAAAGAAAAATTCCCATGTAGTAAAATTGTAGTCGGAAATACCGAAATAGGGGTAGAAGTCAAATTTAAAAGAAAGGTTTATCCCATTTTGATTTCTCCACTCATGGTGCCGGAACTAAATGTATTGCAAGTGGTAGATAAGGGAATTCAAATCGGCAGTGCGATGACACTTACAGAGTTGAATAGCTTTTTACAACATTTTATTGAAAAAAATAAAGAGAAAGCTGGTATTTTGGACTCGGTTAGTGATATGTTACATTATTTTGCTGGTCAACAAGTACGGAATGTAGCATCCCTTGTAGGAAATATAATAACATCTAGTCCCATATCAGATATAAATCCAATACTATTGGCTTCTTCAGCAACTATTTGTGTATCTAGTTCAAGAAACGGCTTAAGGAAAATAACTATAGACGACAATTTTTTTACTGGATATAGGAAAGTTAATATTGCCGATAATGAAGTAGTTTTATACGTCGAGATCCCATTTACAGATAAACTCCAGTTTTTCAAAGCGTATAAGCAGGCTAAACGCAATGATGATGACATTTCAATAGTAACTGCAGCCTTTAATGTAAAACTCACTGATGCTTATAACGTTTCTGAAGCACAAATTTGCTACGGAGGTATGGGACCGACGACTATTTGTGCCTCCAAATCGTCAAATTTGATTAAAGGTCAGCATTGGAATGATGCTATGTTACAAAAAGTATTTGAGTCTCTTACACAAGAATTACAACTCAATAACTCTGCACCAGGAGGAATGGCTGCGTATAGAAAATCACTGTGCCTCAGTTTATTTTTCAGATTTTATATATTTGTTTTAAGCAAGCTTCAATATAATGGTTACTGTATAGATAATAAAGATGCATTAGGAGCATGTCGTATATCTAGCGCGGAGCCAGAAGGCTCTCAATGTTTTGAAATCAAAAAGAATAGGAAAAGCGATTATGATACGATTGGGAAACCTATTGTGCATATGTCAGCGCTGAAACAAGCCACTGGAGAAGCAATTTATTGCGATGATGTTCAACCTACTCAAGGAGAGTTGTTTTTATGTTTAGTTAAAAGCACGGAGAGCTATGCAAAAATAGTTTCTATCGATTCATCTAAAGCTCTATCACTACCAGGAGTAGTAGCTTTCTTATCAGCAGATGATTTACCCGGACAAAGGAATAAAATGGGAGCTATTGAACAAGATGAAGATATCTTTGCTAGGGATGTCGTGACAAGTCAGTCTTGCATTGTGGGCGCTGTTGTAGCTACATCAGAAAATATCGCACGCAAAGCAAGAGATGCGATTGTAGTGAATTATGAAAAATTGCATCCAGTTGTTGTTAGCATTGAGGATGCAATTTATAATAAATCTTACTTTCCCGGCTATCCGAAAACTCTAAACAAAGGTAACGTTGATGATGCATTTTCCAAATGTAGCAAAACAACAGAAGGAGTTATACGAAATGGAGCGCAAGAACACTTTTACTTAGAAACAATATCTGCGATTGCCGTTAGAAAAGAAGATGATTTGGAAATTGTATGTTCGTCACAGGATCCTGCAGAAGTATCTGTAAGTATGTTCTTAAGGTGCCTATTCACAATGGACCATGCCGATTGCCGGCCTACTACAAGCCATCGTTATTGTTTAGACGGGGTAATGGACAATGGTGTATGATATGGCGGACGATTTCCAGGCTTGGCGCGCAATGGCGTGGCCTGCAGTGGGCCATCGTGAGCCATTGTGTACTGGCTACTTTGCATTTTATTCATACACTAGCTGTTGCGCGCGACTTCGTCCGCGTCAATGTATGGTTTTATGAACGCTATTAATAAGAACATTATTTTGCTGTTATGTTATTTTAAATCTGCGATTTAAATTAAATACTTGTGATGAATAACGTATTTATTTGGATAAGGATTATTACGATCCTTATAAAAACACCAACGCAAATAATCCATTATTTTAGAACAAATTTAATTAGCATAAAAAATGTTACAGTGAACTTACCATAAAGGACATATTATACTGTCGCGGACTTTTTTTTAGAACTTTTAAAGGGGAACAATTCTGCCATACATGATTTTGGCGAAACTTTTACCGTTTATGCAGCGCACGCAGCTCAATAAGATAAATTTCCCGCTTTTTTCTACATTTTCCTCTGTTTCTTCGCTCCTAAAAGTCACAGCGTGATGCTATATAATAGCCTTCTTCGATAAAAGGGCTATTTAACACTGAAAGAATTTTTCAAATCGGACCAGTAGTTCCTGAGATTAGCGCGTTCAAACAAACAAACAAACTCTTCCGCGTTAAAATATTAAGTATAGATTAGAAAGACATAATTTCTAATTCATCATAATATACGTTTCAGATGTTGGTGTCAAAAGCACTGGGCATCCCAAATAATAAAGTTGTAACGATAGTTAAAAGAATCGGAGGAGGTTTTGGTGGCAAGGAAACGAGGGCTAATGTATTGGCTGTTCCTGTCGCTATAGCGGCATATAAATTGAAGAAACCTATTAGGGCCGTATTTGATAGAGATGAAGATATGCAAATTACTGGATACAGACATCCTTGCCTTATAAAGTACAAGGTTGCCTTTAATGACGACGGCAAAATAACTGGGATTATCTATGAAATGTATTTTAATGCAGGAAATTATATAGACATCTCGCCAGCGGTAAAAATTACATGCATCTATTTGGTTATTTTGAAAAAGGAAAAATATATGGCTAGTTATTTCTAATGTAACTTTTGATTTCAGATGGTTCCGCGAGCTATTTTTCACGTGGATAACTGTTATTTTGTCCCAAATATACAAGTCAACGCGTATCTCTGCAAAACCAATACACCATCTAATACCGCATTCAGAGGATTTGGTGCCCCTCAAGCCATGTTGGCTGCAGAAGTAGTAGTACGAGATGTGGCTGCAAAGCTCAATAAACCATATGAGAACTTGATCGAGATGAATTTGTACCGAGAAGGAGATTTGACTCATTTCAATCAAAAACTCGTCCATTGTTCTCTATCGCGTTGTTGGAACGAATGCGTTGAGACATCCAATTATTGGGAACGCAAGAAGCACGTCGAAGAGTTTAATAGGTTTGTAATTTATCTGTCGACTTTATAACACTAGTGTTTTTTATTTCACTAGTGATTTGAATAAAATACAACAGTAGGAAAAAAACAGGGTTCAAAAAATACATTTTTGATTACAGGCTAAACAGGTGGAAGAAGAAAGGAATCAGTCTTGTTCCAACTAAATTTGGCATATCTTTTGGTGCTGACTTCTTCATGCAAGCAGGTGCACTATTGCACATTTATAGAGATGGATCCGTTCTTTTGTCTATTGGCGGAATCGAGATGGGTCAGGGACTGTTTACGAAAATGATTCAAGTGGCATCTAAAGCCCTTGACGTGGATATATCCAAAGTCCATATAAGCGAGATGGCAACAGACAAGGTTCCGAACAGTTCACCGACAGCTGCAAGTATGAGCTCCGATTTGTACGGAATGGCTGTGTTGAATGCTTGCGAAAAATTAAACGAAAGACTTAAGCCAATCAAGGAGAAGAATCCGAATGGGTCATGGGAGGAGTGGATTTCTTGCGCATATTTCGACCGCATCGCTTTGTCGGCTACAGGGTTTTATTCTGCCCAAAAAATAGATTACAACGCAGAAACGAATTCGGGCACGCTGTACGAGTATTTTACTTATGGTGTTGCATGCTCCGAGGTAATAATCGACTGCCTCACCGGAGATCATCAAGTTCTTAGGACAGACATAGTGATGGATCTAGGAGACAGTCTCAACCCGGCCATTGATATCGGTCAGATCGAGGGAGCGTTTGTCCAGGGCTATGGATTTTACACGATGGAGGAAATGCTGGTGTCACCGACCGGAGAGATTTTGTCAAGGGGCCCAGGAGCGTATAAGATACCTAGCTTGTCGGATATACCGAAGCAATTTAACGTGTCCCTATTGAAAGGAGCTCCGAATCCACGAGCTGTGTACTCGTCAAAGGTACTTGTTGTTTGCAAATATAATTTTAAAAGTCAATACCCCATTATATTAGTCGATAAATTTTTTATAAAAGCGAAAGTGTATCTCTCAGTAGAGATCTGTTATCTCTTTACGCCTAAACCGTTGAATCGATTTTGACGAAATTGGGTATGGAGATCCTATAAGTCCCGGGAAACATCATAGATTTTATCTCGGAAATGTACGGTAACGAATTTGAGCGCTATAAAGTTGCAGCATCATCTATTATGTTGGTGTTCCATTTCAGGCAGTAGGTGAGCCCCCACTGTTTCTGTCTGCGTCGGTGTTCTTCGCCATCAAGGAAGCTATCAAGAGTGCTCGCGTGGATGCCGGGGTGACGCCGGAGTTCACGCTAACAGCGCCCGCTACCTGCGCCCGTATTAGGATGGCTTGCGTCGATTTTATTACACAGCAGGTAAAAATTTATATCAATTTTGTTTTTTTATAAGCTGCATTGATATAAAACTAAATAAACAATGAATGTATTTCATTCTTTATTTTATTAATTATTTTAAGTTAAGATAGTGTTTGTAGTTAATTATTGTAAATGCGGTAACCCGTTTTAATTAACTTTAAATAAATAAATAATAAATAAATAAATTATTAATTTTATAATGACGTGGCGACTTAAGTAACTTAAGTTATATAGAATTAATTTTTAACTGACCATTGATATGTAACTGTTTGATGGTTTCAACAACTTTTAATTTTATAGGAACTAAAATTAAATGGTGTAAGGTTTTTTTTTCTTTCAGGTTGAACCTACTATCAAGAATGACGGAAAACCTTGGAATATAGAATTGTAGGCTGTAGGCTGTAGCTATGCTTGATTGTTGATTGTATGAAGCTTATAAATAGAGGCTTTCTAGTTACTACGCGTACAATGTACATCCTTATAAAATTAATATCATATCTCCGTTTTATTAAAACACAGTAAAATAGCGCGTGGACAAGTTTTTTGATCCTGTTTCATTCCTTACACTAGCTGTTGCCCGCGACTTCGTCCGCGTTAGTATAGTAGATCACGTTCCAAGTATTATTTTTCAAAAATATTCAATGTACAGAATTGACTTTCCTACGATTTTATTATATCTATAGATGACTTAGTTTGTTCCTACAAAGGATAATTAAGACGCAATACAAACTCCACGATACCTTTTAATTATGAACAAAAGTTTCATGAGGAATAAGGGGGGGGGGGTTTGGGGGGGCACAGCCCCCCCAAAACAAACGACACTGGAAAACCGTATGTGTAGTTTAGTTTTTAACTTTGTTCTTAAAAAAAAATGTATAACGCCGCAACAATATTACCTTTTAATTATGAACAAAAGTTTCATGAGGAATAAGGGGGGGGGTTTGGGAGGGCTGCGCCCCCCCAAAACAAACGACACTGGAAAACCGTATGTGTAGTTTAGTTTTTAACTTTGTTCTTAAAAAAAGATGTATAACGCCGCAACAATATTACCTTTTAATTATGAACAAAAGTTTCATGAGGAATAAGGGGGGGGGGGTTTGGGGGGGCGCAGCCCCCCCAAAACAAACGACACTGGAAAACCGTATGTGTAGTATAGTTTTTAACTTTGTTCTTAAAAAAAGATGTATAACGCCGCAACACCGCTTTGTTTGAAGCAAGAAATTTGGGGAGGTGGGGGGGGGGGCTTGGGCTTCGCCTTGGGCTTCGCCCCCCCCCCCCAAGAAAAGACCGATGCCAAAGCTCCCAGCATGTTAATCAAACGACACTCGAAATTTGTATAGAAAAGATAGACAAAAGCTCATAGCATGGCAAAGAGTGAAGATAGATACAAAGTGTGAAGGAGAAATTTGTAGGAAATTTTATGGGCTTTCATTACGTACTGAACATTTTCTCTCTACAACGCACCGTTTTGGCCATATGAGCAAAAAACTAAAAATATTGAAACTTGAGCCCCTCCCCCCGCCCTAGGCGATATCATCATAATATATAGCCTATGTGTTGACCCGACCTCTATATAATATTCGTGCAAAATTTGAAGTAAATCCGTTCAGTACTTTCTGAGTTTATCCCGGACATACATACAGACAAACAGACAAACAGACAAACAGACAAAAATTCTAAAAACTATATTTTTGGCTTCCATATCGATTGTAGATTATGTCCCAAGTATTATTTTTCAAAAATATTCAATGTACAGAATTGACTTTCCTACGATTTTATTATATGTATAGATTATCATCTAAAAATTTTGAAAAAATTACGACCTTTACTTGAGGATATAACGTATTCGGCTTCGCATTAATTGACACAAACAGAAGAACTTCACTCGATAGAAAACAAAGCCAAAGTTACCTCTTTTTAAAATCTTTTTTCAATGCTGTGCTAAGAATACTGAACTAAGCGACCTATTTTTTATAGCTTTAATTAGATAAAATGATTATCTATCCGTATTCGCAAAAATGGAAATTGTAGCATTTATTTACTGATGCCAGTGACAAGATATCTAGAGAATTCGCGTGTTTTTGTATGGGCCACCGCGCGACAGTCGCGCGGTGGCCCATACAAAAACATTTTGAGTGATAGATGCCCTTTATAAAAAGATTGTAGTCAGTCTAAAAAAAATAAAAATACATTGTACAAAATTTAAATGAAAATACGATTGTTGAGAATAAAAATACGTAGAAACTAAAAAAATACTTTCAATTTAAGCCTCAATTTGTTTCTTTTCAGCTTTTCAAAGAAAAACCTTTGTATAGGTACGGATGCAGAAATATGAATATTACGTTGTAACTTAGTAACTGCTCAAGTGGTACCTAATATTTTTCCAATCGCGAAGACTCTAAAAATAAACTCGGAACTGTCACAGAACAAGAACATTCGTATCACGAATGATAACATGATATTGTAATTTGTACGTAACATCTTGGACCACATAATATAATACCACACTCAAAAGTCGCTCAGTCTCGTTTCCAACGGCGCTCGGAGCGTGTGTCAGTTTTATCACTGTTGATGTCAATCTGTTGCTAGCCTGTTGAGTGATGGGATTACTAAACGCCGACGAGAGGACTGTGGAACCCAGCACCGAATTGGTATTCTTTGTTAACGGGAAGAAGGTACAGTATTTAAATAATATAATGTCTTATATGACTATCATAATTATAATTACAATAAAAATCAAAATATGAATGCGGAGTGGAAAACACGTTTCATAATAAACATGTCGTCGTCCTAACTCAATTCATTCTTAATAACGAAGATGTAGGTATGTACACTACTCTCAACGTTTTAAAGTATTTTACAATATTTCCTCCTAGAGTTCCAATTTTTAATTATAATAAATTAACATGAAGTGTGGTCTGTGGGGTTAGGGGTATGGTAAATACGTTTCGCATTAAGGTGACGCCATGTTAAAGTAAAAAACCGCGTTGGATTGCTTGTTTTCTATGCGAGGCTGGCCCGGCCTCATAGAAAACAAGCAATGGAACAGCAAAAAATGGAAAGGGCGTAGCGACAAAATGGTTTTTGTCGCGTAATTTAAAAACCATAAATATATTTCAAATAAGCTATGGACAAATTAAAGTGTATACTAGAACCAATTTATGTACAAATTTTGGAAGCTTATATCACTCTCCTCTGTTGGCAAAATAGGAATCCCTTTTTTAACAGAGGTCTTTTTGATTGATTAAATTTATATTATATTATAAAAGTTGACCAATCATGTTATGATATGGGTAATTCAAAGACAAAGACATGATGAATACTGACAGTGAACTTTAATTTGTTAGCTTTAGTCATTGCTGAGAAAAATGGACATCGCTACAGCCAAATTATCAAGGCGTCACCTTAAGCGTGTTGTTGATACGTTCCTAAATACAGAAAGTTTGGGAACCACTCGCTATTAATTTTGCGATATGTGTAGTGGAATTAAATTGTTAGCATTATCTTTATTATCTTCGTCTATTTAATTTTATGATTACGTTATCATTTAACGCGATATTTGCTTCAACACAAACAAGCTGATATGTAGATGGAGAGAGTTACCAAATCTATAATTATTGTAGATGAGGAAAAAGATTTTATATAAAAATTAAAGTAAGTAAGTACTTAAGAAAACTATAATAATTAGCAATTATACACACAATTACACTTAGGCCTTCAAGTCCAGTGGACACTGAGTACTAACCTATGAACCTAAAGGTTGTGTTCAAGCCTGGAAGCCATAGCAGTACTATTATATATTCTGTGGCCATAGGTTGGAAAAATTTAATCCGGTTAGGCAAAATGCTAAAATATTTTCTAACCTATCGAAAACTAGATTTATTTAGGTCATTTAGTACCCTACTTGCGAGCCCATCTAATACTAATTAATAATTATTATTATGGACGTTGTATCTTTAATGATAGGCTTTGATTTAGGTCACAAGTACACAGAGTGGGTACTAAATTAATGTCTTCTGTACCTAATGAACACCTGCATGGTTAACTATTATAGTAATATTATGTAGTTTGTGTGTATTAGCCCATTCGTACCATAAGCCAAGGGGCCCAAGGGCAAATATTATTGTAGTTAATTACTAACCTACGCATTTAATTTTAAATTTTATTGTTGAATTTTAGAATCCGAGTATCATAAGCTTTTTACTACCTAACTCATTACTAAATGCTGTTGCCAAGGCGTAAGATCACCCTTTCACAATTCGGAATTACTAAAGATAAAGAGAAAGATGTAATCAAATCAAATAATAATTATTGTTCGACATTCGACAATGCTGCTGTAAATAAACTAAGTACAGATATCATGGTTATTTCATATTTGTTCTCTGGTACTTAAAAGCTAATAACTGTGTCAAAATTAGGCCACTAACATAACTGCCGCACTTAGAGACGACTATTAATTAATTAATACTAAACTGTAATTAAAATGAAGAGTTTCATAGTTAAGGCGCTCCCCCTATGGAGATGGCGTACTTTACCGTATTTTGAGCCCCATAAAGTCAAAATTTTGTACTAAGACAAGAAAAAAAACCGACCAAGTGCGAGTTGAACTCGCCCATGAAGGGTTCCGCAGCAGCAATAAGCTTTATTTTTATGAAATTAAAAGGTTTTTTTTATTTATTTTTATATTTCAGTCGATTTAATGAAATTTAGATTAAGGTTTACCATTTATGACGTATAAAAAAAAATTACTGGCTAGATCTCGTTCAAACCAATTTTCGTTGGTAGTTTTTATAGTAATCTACATCATATATTTTTTTTAGAATTATCATGCCCCTACTTTAGAAATTAGAGGGGGAGGGGACACACATTTTACCACTTTGGAAGAGTCTCACTCGCAAACTATTCAGGTTAGAAAAAAATGATATGAGAAACCTCAATATGATTTTTAGAGACTTATCCATAGATACCCCACACGCATAGGTTAGATGAAAAAAAAATTTATTTGTTTCAGTTGTACCTATGGGGACCCCTAAAATTTTTAATATTTTTTAAATTTTTGCATCAAAATCTTAATGCGGTTCACAGATTACATCTACTTACCAAGTTTCAATAGTATAGCTCTAATAGTTTCGGAGAAAAGTGGCTGTGACATACGGACGGACGGACGGACAGACAGACAGACAGACAGACAGACAGACAGGCAGACAGACAGACAGACATGACGAATCTATAAGGGTTCCTTTTTTGCCATTTTGGCTACGGAACCCTAAAAATAGAATTTTTGTGCGATCTTGGCAACGCTCGGGATGGCTCGGGGGACGGTCATGTATGCGGCTTATGTCAAAATATTTATTTAGTTAAAGTTAAGTAATTAATATTCGTCTCTGAGTGCGGCAGTAAAATGTGTTATTTAACTTACCTATAAATACAAACGATATTTCATCATTCGCAACAACATTGACGATAATGATGTTTATAACTACGTCTTGATGTCGAGTGACCCTTTGATAATAATAATATATGTGACGTTCGCCCCTTACCACTAATCGACTCATTCTTCGCAGTTGATAATTAATAATATGTTCTATTATAAAATTATACAATTTAATAAATCAGAATAATAACAGAAGCAATCCTTAAAGTCCAATACACTTTAGAATTTATAAAACAATAGGCTAATAACAACACGGTTTGTCACAACTTTGTTCGCGAAAAAATTCTAAAAAGAAGTTTTATTTCGATTATTTGTTGTTATCAAAATCGTTATGAGTTATGACATTACTCACATATCCAATAAACATACTACTAAACAAAATGTTACACCAGCAAAGCGAGTTTTTAGGGTTATTGATACCTTGAGCGGTGTCAATGCAATGGGAACTCAGTGAAGGTTAATTTGTCGTTAATCACCTCGCATACCTACATTTTAATCTATCCATATATGGTTAGTTTCCTTATATTGCTATCTGTATTCTAGTAAATCATGTTTTTATTCACTACCATATTATCGTGCAGAATGCTGTTTATTGTGAATTTAGTTCCCGTTTACTGACAAGGAGTTTGGTCACTGATAGTAAGAAATGTTTATTGACATTTCAGGTCGTTGAACCCCATCCCGATCCAGAATGGACGTTGCTGTGGTATCTCCGGAGGAAGCTGCGGCTGACAGGAACGAAGTTGGGCTGTGCCGAGGGCGGCTGCGGCGCTTGCACTGTCATGGTGTCCAAATACAATAGAAAAGAGAAGAGAATTATGTATCCTTTAAAAATATTTTTCTGATTCCATAGAAGGTTTTTGGTTTTTAAGACGCTATATTGATGATAACGTCCTTTTTGAAGTAATACTATAGGACCCTCAGAAATGTTACAAATCTGGTAATGAGATATACATATCTTCATAGCCTTATCTAAATAGGTTTGAGAAGAACCAGAAACACGATTAATGTATTTTGCCTCGATACATTTCTCGATCGAAATGACCTCTTAAAAATACGTAATTTGAAGATTATTTTTAAACGAGAATAGATGTATTGTAGGAAATTAAGTCTATATAATAGACACCTTTGCAACCCAAAATCGTATAGAAGCATTTTGCTTAAATGTTCCTAGCTATTTTTTAAATAAACGAAATTACGTTTTTTCGCATGTTTTCCGAGCGAGCCGATAGCTTCTGGCCGCAGCATATTCACGACTTTATAGTCATACAAATTAAGTAAGTATGAAATTGCCCTTGCGGTAAAATTACTATCAATATAGCGTCTTAAGCAAGTTATTTGTCATAATATTTTTTTTTATTTTGACATTCGAAATCGTGAAATAATAATTTTCCTTAAACTGATAACAGTCACTTAGCAGTAAACGCCTGTCTTGCTCCAGTATGCGCTATGCACGGATTGGCAGTAACTACGATTGAAGGAATAGGCACAACTAAAACAAAGCTTCATCCAGCCCAAGAACGCCTCGCTAAAGCTCACGGCTCACAATGTGGTTTCTGCACACCCGGCATTGTCATGTCTATGTACAGTTTACTCAGAACTACTCCAAATATTAAATACTCAGACCTAGAAGTGGCATTCCAAGGAAATTTATGCCGGTGTACTGGATATCGAGCCATCATCGAGGGATACAAAACTTTCATCGAAGATTGGGAAGTAAAAAGAGTTTCAAATGGTACTAGTGGTCACAGCAATGGAACTAGCAATGGAAACAGTTGCGCCATGGGAAAGGATTGCTGTAAAAATAAAAATGACGACAGTGAGACAGAATTTATATTTGATAAATCTTCGTTTCTGCCATACGATGCAAGTCAGGAGCCAATTTTTCCACCCGAGTTAAAATTGTATCCAGTATTGGACGAACAATATTTAGTATACGAGGGAAGCAAAACTACATGGTACAGACCGACAGAACTAAGCACGTTACTGAAATTAAAAGAAAAATACAACGATGCCAAAATAGTTGTTGGTAATACTGAAGTTGGTGTTGAAGTTAAATTCAAGCACTGCGTGTATCCAGTTATTATAATGCCCAATTGTGTACCAGAAATGAACACTATAAAAGAAAACGAAACTGGACTTGTTGTCGGTGCATCCGTTACGCTAATGGAGATGGAAAATGTTTTTAAAAGTCACATAGATTTGTTGCCCACATACAAAACAAGGACACTGAAAACTATCATCAGCATGTTAAACTGGTTTGCGGGCAAACAAATAAGAAACGTTGCAGCTATCGGCGGGAACATAATGACTGGAAGTCCAATATCCGATTTGAATCCAATTTTAATGTCATTAAAAGTCAAATTAAATCTTATGAGCGAGAAAGATGGTCCACGTTCAGTATATATGGACGAGACTTTCTTCACAGGGTATAGAAGAAATGTCGTGAAGCCTAATGAAATTTTGCTATCAATCGAAGTACCTTACTCTTCTAGATATCAATATTTGAGAGCATACAAACAGGCCAAACGACGCGAGGATGACATTTCAATAGTCACAGCAGCAATAAACGTAGAGTTTGAAAATCATACTAATATAATTAAAGATATAAATATAGCTTATGGCGGTATGGCTCCTGTTACTAAAATTGCTGTCAACACGAGTAAAGCTCTCAAAGGATTAAAATGGGATGAGCAGATGGTCGAAAAAACATATGAATGTTTACTAGAAGAATTTCCTTTGCCTCCCTCAGTTCCAGGAGGAAATGTTCTTTTTAGACGGACTCTAACTATGAGTTTATTTTTCAAGGCTTACTTAGCTATAGCAAAAGACGTTTGCAAAGACTACTTAAACGAGGACCTAATTATTCCATATCATAGCAGCGGTGCTGAGCAATTCCATGGTGGCATGCCAAAGAGTTCGCAATATTTTGAATTAGTTGGCGACAGACAAGTTAAGAGTGACGCTGTTGGCAGACCTATTACCCATTTCTCGGCAATGAAGCAAGTAACAGGCGAAGCCATATATTGCGACGATATACCGACTGCTGAAGGAGAGTTGTATTTAGCTTTTGTATTGAGCTCGAAAGCACATGCACGAATTGTATCCATTAACGCTGACGAAGCTTTGAAACAACCGGGAGTAGTAGCTTTCTTTTCTGGTAAAGATTTGACTAAAGATCAAAACAGCATAGGACCAATTTTCCACGATGAGGAATTATTCGCTACTGAAAAGGTTATAAGTCAAGGGCAAACAATCGGTGTTATTGTGGCCGAGGATCAACATACAGCACAAGCTGCGGCTAGAAATGTAAAAATTGAGTACGAAGAATTGCAACCTATTATAGTCACAATAGAAGATGCAATTAAACATAACTCTTTCTATAAACAGTATCCGAAAAGCATAAAGAGAGGAGATCCAAATATAGCTTTTGAAGATCCCAATAATATTGTAATCGAAGGACAGTGTAGAATGGGAGGTCAAGAACACTTTTACTTAGAAACTCATGCTGCATTTGCAATTCCAAAGAAAGAAGATGATGAACTGGAAATAATTTGCTCCAGTCAACATCCTTCGGAAATTACAGTGAGTATCATTGAAATTCGACAACAAACTTTACTTAACATGTTATAGTAAATAGAGTTTTAAAATTATCTTTTCCAGAAATTAGTAAGCCACATACTGCACGTTCCAATGAACAGGATTGTAACAAAAGTAAAACGAATGGGTGGAGGATTTGGAGGAAAAGAATCCCGTGGAATGTTAATTTCTTTACCTGTAGCCCTGGCTGCACACAAACTTCAAAGACCCGTACGTTGTATGCTGGATAGAGATGAAGACATGCAAATGACCGGTACTCGTCATCCATTTTTAATAAAGTACAAAGTAGCATTTACTAAGGAAGGTAAAATTATGGGAGCACGTGTAAACATTTACAATAACGGCGGATATTCCATCGATCTTTCTGGACCTGTAAGTTTTACAAATGACATAATATAAAGAATACATATTTCTTGAAATAAATATATAGTAATTCTTTGGTTAATGAATGTTTCAGGTGGTAGAGAGAGCCATGTTCCATTTCGAAAATGCATACTACATACCCCACTGTGAGGTCATTGGTCACATATGCAAGACGAACCTACCATCAAACACTGCTTTCCGTGGATTCGGCGGACCTCAAGGAATGTTTGGTGCCGAAAATATGGCTTGGGATATAGCTAGTAAGCTTGGAAAGTCAGCTGAGGAAATAAGCAGAATAAATTTGTACAGAGAGAACTTAACAACGCATTATGGACAATCACTCGTACATTGCACGCTACAAAGATGCTGGGATGAATGCGTGGAAAAGAGTAACTTAGCACAAAGAAGAATTGATATTGAGAACTTCAACAAGTAAGTTGACAATCATGAATATTTTACCTTATATTAAATTCTTTTGGTGTGTCATTCTAAAATATTATATTTTGCTATTTTCAGACAGCACCGTTGGCGCAAGAGGGGCATCTACATCGTTCCAACGAAATTCGGTATTGCTTTCACGGAAAAATTACTCAATCAAGCAGGAGCCCTGCTTATCATATACACTGATGGATCTGTGCTCCTCTCTCATGGTGGTACTGAAATGGGTCAAGGCTTGCACACGAAAATGTTGCAAGTTGCCTCACGTGCTCTCGGCATTGATATATCCAAGATACACATAAGCGAAACTGCAACTGATAAGGTGCCAAATACATCTGCCACTGCCGCCAGCGCCGGATCAGATCTCAATGGTATGGCTGTCCTCGAAGCTTGTGAAACATTGAACAAAAGATTGCAGCCGTTTAAGGACAAGAATCCCGATGGTAAATGGGAGGATTGGGTCCTACAAGCCTACTTGAACCGAGTCAGCTTGTCAGCAACAGGATTCCACGCCACCCCTGATATAGGGTACGACTTCAAAAACAACACAGGAAAGCCATTCAACTACTTCACTTTTGGAGCAGCTTGCACGGAAGTCGAAATCGACTGTTTGAGCGGAGACCATCAAATTATTAGATCTGACATTGTTATGGATTTGGGTGAAAGTATCAATCCTGCGATTGACATAGGACAAATTGAAGGCGGATTTGTTCAGGGATATGGGTTGTTTACCATGGAAGAACTTATTTACTCGTCAACCGGAACGTTATACTCTCGTGGGCCTGGTGCTTACAAAATCCCCGGATTTGGGGATATACCGCTGGAGTTTAACGTGTCTTTGCTGAAAGGAGCTCCGAACCCAAGAGCAGTTTACTCGTCAAAGGTATGTTTGTTGTAGATCCATACTTATACAGTGTGTGTAACAAAAATAAGTGACAATACTTTAGGGTGTGTACGTGTTCCTTGTAGAGAGTTCACTATGAAAGTAGCAGTGCTGATAGACGAATTTTTTTTTCACTTTTGTATGGACAAGGGCTCGAGCGTCACGAGTTTCCCCATACAAAAGTGAAAGGAACACGTACACACCCTAAAGTATTATCACTTATTTTTGTTATACCCTGTATATTTAAAAACCGGTGGTAGGCATCGTAGTTTCATCGTTCATTTCACGACGTTCAAAAAGAGTATTTATGATACCTATTTTGAATAAAAAGATATTTTATTTTATTTTATTTATTTATTATAATATTATTATGAATGCGAAAGTGTGTCTGTCTGGTCTGTCTGTTACCTCTTTACGCTTAAACCGCTAAACCGATTTAAGTAGACGGGCATGGAAATAGTTTGAATCACGGCATTGGATAAAATATACATTTATCCCGGAAAAAAGTACGGTTCCCGCGCGATAAATGAATTTCTGGCAACGGAGTTGCGAGCGTCATCTAGTATAGATATTATTTTAATTTGAACATTCCTTGCGAAAAACGCTGATTTAATTATCTTGTAATTTTAACGACCATAATGGATTAAATATTTGAATTAAACATGTTTTTAATAACCTAATCGCTATCGTTATCTTTTTGTTTTCAGGCGGTTGGAGAGCCTCCCCTATTCCTTGCCAGTTCCGCGTTCTTTGCTATAAAAGAAGCTATAAAGGCAGCGCGTGCCGATGCGGGTGTGCCTCTGGATTTCTATCTGGAGTCTCCTGCCACATCTGCTAGAATACGAATGGCCTGCGAAGATCATATCACGAAGAGAGTAAGTTTCCATTCATATTAATTATTGCGCACAATTATGTATTTTTATTTTAAATCGCTGAAACTAGTACTCTACTGAAATCTATTGTGTACTCTGGACGGAAGAGCTTATAGGAAAATTTTGATCCCGGGAAAATGTACGGTTCCTGCACGATATACGAATTTAGGCACAAAGAAGTTACGGGTGTAATCTAGGTAGAATTTTAAGCATCATTATTAGAAGTCAGTTGATTACAACTTACAAGGTTACGTATTAATCAGGGCGAGCAAAGCGAGCCCTAGTAATCCCACAAGTACATTTTGTGGTACACTTTACGGAAAAATTATTACGCCTATTGATTTGTGCTTTAACATATTATGTAGTAATTTTTATTTTTTATAACATGTAGATATTATGTTATCATCAGTCAGTCAAGGTGTGATGACGCGAGCCCAGCTCATAAAGCTCGGGATTTAGCTAGTTATTATTATTCTGTTTCAATTGTTTTTTTTATTTTTTACAGATCCCACGACCAGAGCCAGGAAGTTTTGTGCCATGGAACGTAGTTCCCTAGATTATTTTTGAAGAATAAATAGATTTATATTTTGTTTAAATACAATTATACATATCATTTATTGTTACCATTACTAAACTTATAAGTTATAAAACACTCGTGTATATAAATGTTAAAAGAAAAACTTTTACTTAGTTGTCTATAATGTCACCCGTACAAGAAGATACCCGTACCCGTAAAAATATGAGGAAACTCCTAACTAAAATTACCTACATCTGAAACTTATAGTCTTTTGTGTTTTGGGAAATAAAAGAATATAATATATAAAACAATGAATAGTATATTAGATACAGACAAATTTACAGAATGTAATTAAACCTAGTTCTACTAAGATAACATCGATGACTTTTCGGTGGCTGAATAATTGTATTTTTAGTAATTAGTACCTTGTATTCAATAAACGGAAGTAAAAAAAACTAACCATTTCTAAAGGAACTTTAAGAGATTTTCAGTATTATTCTACTATCAAAATAATTGTAATAAAATGTCACGTCTACACAAAACATTATTCACTTTATGCAATAATAAAATTAAAGCAACATTTAAAATCATTCTATCCAGTAAAAGTCTATTTAAGCTGTTTCAATTCTAATGAAATTCATGTGTGTAGTATCAATTTATCTTCCTTAGTTTAGTAGTGATAATTAACAAAAACATCAGTGCTCGAGGAAGATTCGAATTTTCTCACGTTGGGACTATAAAACTTTCAATAACGATATCGTACTATAATAATATTTATTGCATCGCGTTCAATACTATTGAATCGTACATATTTACAACTTTACACGGCCCGTCCGCTCTCGATATTCAGTACAATCCCTATACCAATGTAATAAATAGCATGACCTTATTGTTGAACACTAGCGCTACTTCTCGGACTCCGTCGAGCAGCCCGAACCGGAACTATCTGTAAATAAAAATAAACCATATCATTAGTAAAATAAATTCTACACCAAAAGTATATTGTCAGACCATTTCTACTGCGACTAACGACACTTTGCAGGGGGGAGAGGCAACTATAGTACACATTAGCGTGCGTAGGTAAAGGGGAGAACTAACCATAATACGAATTAGTAACTCGCTTCGATATCAGGGTGTATTTCACAATATAGCGCGAGTGAGTGAGTGAGGCAGCCTGAGGTATGAGAGTCGAGCCCCAGGCCACTACGTGTAGTAACTAGTCCTCCGAGGAAGGGAAGTAAGTTTCACCAAGCTGGTCTAAGTTGATGTTTCCTATTGGCAAACAGATATACCTAGTATGTGTCAGATATAGTAGCGAGTAGCGTCATACCTGACCGCCTGGAGTAGCGGCGGCGCGGGCGGCGGGAGGGGCTGTCGCTGTTGTACTCCGTCTCCGTGTCGCCGTTACGTCGCGACCCCCGCGAGCTGTACCTGCAGACAGATAGTACGTAATTTTATAGTATTTATTGGTAAGTAGAAAAAGTGGCGAACTAATTATTATTATTAGCTATCATACGCTCTGCTAATATTAATAGGCAATCCTTACATCACACTACGAGGTATTAATGGAAACGAAATAATATTTGATTGAGATGGAGGACCAAAGTATACGGTGTTAGACGTCACACCTTTATAAGGACTTACGACACACAATCCAGTAATAATACTTCTTTGGGAATATATTCATATATCATAATGCTAACAAGCAAGTCAAGTGTTCAATTATTACAAGAGAACCAAATTATAGAGGAACGTATAGGAAATACAGGTGGCAGCAAATGCCTAGTAAAAAATAACCAATAATTATAGTTTCGGATTGGCGACGCCAGTTCTCACCAACGTCCTTTTCTTTACTTATAAAAGAGTTATGACGTCACATCATGCACAAAACACGCTTCAAATAATCTATCAATTATCATTAATGCGTGACTTGCATACCTGTCGATAGATCTTCTCCTAGAGCGCGAGGAGTAGGGAGACCGGCGGCGCGGCGAGTAGCCCCGCTCGGGCGAGTAGCGCGCGCGAGTGGGAGAGTAGCGGGACTCGGGCGAGTAGCGGGACTCCGGCGAGTAACGCGTCTCGGGCGAATAGCGCGACTCGGGGGAGAAGCGGCGCTCGCCAAATCTGCAAATTATATTATAATATTATGATCAATAAAGCACGATTTGATATTTAAGCTATGGGTTCATGAGTATTAAAACTCAACGTGCTTCACGATCGGTCTATTATTGCTGACGACTATTAAATAATTTTAGGACGAAATTAGAATTTTTAAAACAAACGAGCAGACGGAATGGCTCACAACATCAGAGCAACGCACTTGTACGTAGCTGGAAACTAGACATAGTAGCCTAAGCCCCAATTTCACCAACGTCTGTTAGTGTTAACAGCCTGTTGAAATGTCATGTCTTCTCTTTCATTCATAAGAAAAACAAAAGAGGTATCGAGAAACTTTAACAGTTGTTGGTAAAATTGGAGCTTAAGTTGACTAAAGTTCAAACGGCGAATCGAGGCACAAAACTTCATACAAAAGATCAAAATTAGTATGAAATTCTGGTGCTCGCTATTGTGATCATATGATAATATAAGTATCTTTGATCATCTGAAGTAAAATTTTAAGAAAAGCCCATGTCCAGCAGCGGACGAGTACAGGCAGACAGATGGATAGATAGAAAATTTGGAGTAAGTATTCACCTCGGCGGCAGCGGCGGGGAGGGCAGGCGGCCGAGTGGCGGCGGTCGCGCGAGCGGCGGCAGCAGCGGCGGCGGCAGGAACGCCAGCGGCAACGGCGGCACCGGCGCGCCCTCCGCTTCAAGTGGCGACGCCACCTCTGTTCGTTATAAAAAGAATTAACTAGGATCTTATAACATGTTGTCATCTTTCAAATAAAAAAAATAGAAAAATCGGTTCACCCGCGGACAAAACACACACAAACACACAAAAACACATTTTTAATTTACTAGGTACTATTATATCATATATCGAATCGGTATTTACTATTATATCATATATCGAACATTGTGGGAAACTTAAACTTTAATCTTAATAATTATTTACTTTATTTTCTTTTGAGTATTTTTTGAAAGTATAAGCAACCAAAACACGTAATTTGTGAAATATTCTACTGTAAAAGCTGTCATGGCTCTTGAGATAAAGCCCGGTGACAGGCCACAGACGGCCACACAGACCTCAATCCAAGTAATGGGGTTTTGTTTTAACCCTACAGATACAACCCTTACCCCTTACATTAAGGTTAAGGTGTTATACTAACGTCTGTGCGGCGACGCGGCGCCATCAGCGTGTGACACTGCGACTAGTTTGCGTCGCAACGCCGCGGCGTCCGCAGCCGCAGCGTCCGCGTCGCGCCGCGCCGCCCGCGCCTCGAGCCACGCCTGGTGCGCGCGCGTCTCGAATTCACTCACGGCCGCGCGCTTCGCTGACTCCAGTTCGGCCAGCGATAGGGTTAATGCATCGCATTTTTCTCTGTGGAAATTAAATTAAGATAAATTAATATTTAAGATACAATTAAGTAATTTGTAACATTAAGCAAGTTTTTAACGTCGGTCATATTATTTAGAATTTCCGTAAGGAAGGCGCAAAATTATGATAAATAGTAGTTGTAACTAAGACCGTTTTTAATAGCATTTTTTATCTATAATATGGATGTGTTTGTCTACAGTTAGTTCTAAACGCACTTAAAAATAATTTATAAAGTAACTCACTTGTATCTCTGTATTTCCTGCTGTAACAAGTCCATCTTCTCGACAGTACTGGCAGATTCTCCCTGTTTGCTTAGATACAACGATTCCTTCGCACTTAACTCCCTGTGAAACAAATATTATGTATTTAAGTACTATGTTAAAACTAATTTAATCATTAATATTTTCTAGATTTTTTTTCTACATTCAAATGTAGAATATTTTTTCCAGTAAATGTTGCTAATCAAAATCAAGTTAATCGGAACATAGGTACTCGTATTATACTACTACTGTAAAAAGTTTCATCAAATCTGACTACTATTTTAAGGTAGATTTTAAGTAAAAAACACAAAATTTCGCTTTCATAATAATATGTAGTAGTAACAATTACTGTGATACTAACTTCATGAGTTCGCTTTCTCTTTCTTGGAAGTATTTGCCCAACACTTCTAGCCGAGTGACGGCCTCTGTGGCTTGCTGACTGGTGGTCTGGTAGGACTCTTGCGTCGCCTTCAACTCTTCTGCCAGCCGGGTTTGCTCTTTGTGCGCCGACTGAATTAACAATATTACTTACATCATTTATGTATTAGGATAGTGTCCAACTATTAAATATATTTTTATAGGAAATACATTTTTTAAATAATTATTCAGCCCTTTACACATTCCCTTACTAATAAAATATTTAGTTAGCATAATAATATTATGTCTATTCAAGGTCCACTATCCTTGTCTATTATGTTGTTGTATGTTTTTAAAGTTATTTGCTGCTATGTTTTTTAATTGTATTCTTTTGTTATAGTGTAAAATTAAAAGTTAAACCAATTAAAATAGTCCATTTTACATACCTCATACTTGCTCATATATGAATTCTTCTCCTCTAGAGCTTTGGCGAGTTTAGCTTTAATTTCAGTGTGATCTATCAATGAGTTCACATCTACGTTAGATGATGATCCACTTTTTATTTCCTTAATGGTATCCTTAAAATAAACAAAGGCAGCATTATATTGCACATTTTACTAATAAATAACAATCTTTTAGATATGTCACCCACATTATATGTTATTAAAAATATTTGATGACTGTTAAATACATATATATTACGTAATATTATGTATTTAACAGTATTATCTTAAGTCAAGTTGTAAGTGTAAAATGAACAATGATTTAAATACATTATACATGGTGTTAAAGTCCACTAAGTAAATTGGCCAGCTAAATTAACGGCTGGGCCCTTTCGCTAAACTTGTGAAGTTATAGTCATAATATTATCTTTTTATGGAAATTATACGTAATGTTAGCTGTTTCTTGAACATTAGAATGATAAATTTCAAACAGTTATTCAGTTTGGCTGGTCGATTCAACTTGATGGCTACTGATGTATTTGTTTTTTTAAGAGCTTAATGCCTATGCTGTCCCACAGCTGGGCAAAGGCCTCAGGCCATCATTCAGCTAACAAAAATAATATTTTATTTAATAACTTTTTTAATAAAATATCATACCTTTAGTGCGACAATTTCATGTCTCTGCAACTCTATAGTGTTGTTTGCTTCAACAATTTTCTTGTTCAGTTCCTCCAAAACTTTTTTCTGTTTATTGAATTCCTCTAAGGCATTCTCAGCGGACACATACTTTAGTTGGAAGTTGTCTCTATCTCTACTAACTGATATAAGTTCTTCTTCGAAAGCTCGTATTTTTTCTGGAATGTATAAAAACTACAGTTTGGAGATCATATTGAAATTCCGCTACATCTATACTAATAAATATTATTATAAACAGGATAAGTTTGTTTACATAGAAAAGGCTTCGAAACTCGGGCTTATTTTGATGAAATTTGGAATGGACAAAGAGTAAACCACAGGGAAAAAATACAGGATACTTATCGCGGGAAATGTACGGGAATCGGGATACTATTTTAAGACTAGCAGCCCAGCGTTGCGCAACTTCTACTGTTTTATGACTTGAGAGACTTTTTGGACTTTTATAAAACTGGGAGGTTACTTGGATATCATTCATCACCAAAGAGTTAAATTATGAAGAAAAGCAGTCAAGCTATGAGTATTGAGTACATTACACAATTGTTTTAATTTCTTGTGAAAATTATTATTACAACATACAATCATGTGTACAAGCGACAA
Organism: Plebejus argus; assembly: GCA_905404155.3. Lineage (NCBI taxonomy): Eukaryota > Metazoa > Arthropoda > Insecta > Lepidoptera > Lycaenidae > Plebejus > Plebejus argus. Next base: position 13,025,057 of record FR989929.1, on the reverse strand, counting down.
TCAGTGTTTGATGACTCAATTTTAAGATAGTTAACAATCTGTGTTCATATTACAGCTACTGTATTTGTTTATCACTTTCATTATAACTCGATAACATTATTATTACCGTTCTGCATTCATCATCTATGGGAAATTATTATTACATATTTAAACAATTTCACCCATCAATCCCCAAGTGGCAGCCGGCTGCCGCATAACAATTGAAAATCTACTGTGACTGCAATACCCACAATGGAGGTGCTACTTCAATCTTAATAAAATTGTAAATTGTAATTTTTTGTATCAACAGTAGAATATTAAAAATGTCAGAAAATTTTGGATAACCTCATTTAATAAAAGTCAGCCAAGCACAAGAATATAGATTATAGTATCATAGAAATATGATAAGGTCCATCTTCACTACTATCAGACACATTTCGTTTACAAAATCTTCAAGATTTGTCAATGTCTGTTATCTAAAGACTGATAACTAGTTCTCCATACTAATATTATAAATGCGAAAGTGTGTTTGTCTGTTTATTACCTCTTTACACTGAAACCGCTGTACTGATTTTGATAAAATTTAATATAGAGTTACTCAACCCTGGGAAAGGACAATGGTATCCTTTTTTTCTTGAAAAAATATACGGTGCTTGCGTTATTTTACTTTGTACGCAACGGAGTGAGTATCAGGCATCAACTAGTATACCCCTATAATAATAGCAGTTATTACTTATATTTAGTAGCAAAAAAGATTACCGTTTAACTCAGCAATTTGTTCCTCTGAATTAGACCTTTCTTCCATTAATTCACTGAGTGTATTCTCCACTTCACCTAGTGTATTTTGTAATTCGCTAGCTGTGTTTTCAGAAACTCTCAACAATTTCTCATTGTCATCCAATGAGTTCCTCAATCTTTCGTTTTGTTCCTTCAATTCGTTGATTTCCTCCTTCAATGACTGTACCATGTCGTCCATACCAAATGAATTGTCCTCGATTCCAGCTAACTTTGTTTTAGTAGTAGTAAGCTCCTCCTTAAGGATCTCACACTCCTATAAGATAATCCAAATTATTGGTCAATTGAATATCTATTGTGTCTGTCATTCCCACGATCCAGGTGTTAATTTATCCATCAAGCCCTGTACGAGCACCGGTGATCGCGATAACAATAGAATACAATGGCATTTCCGAGAATCGCCGATCGATGGAATAGATCTTAAGAAGTTGAAAACTTTAAAACAAACTTAATACAATTTTTTTCACAATAAGAAATATGCATGAAATGTTACCTTCGTAGCAAAAAGCAGCTCCCTTTGTAGGTTATTAATATTTCCAATGAGCCTACTGTCTTGTCTTTTATTGTCAATGTAGTAATAACCAAGCGTGAAAAGTAATATTGTACTGGCAGTTGTTAGAAGAAATGTGAGAAATCGGTTGTGATTATTGTCTGTCCCATCACAATATTCATCTGTATAGCATGTTTCACCTATAACATAAATAAGTTATAGCAAATTTAAATTATAATTTATAAGTATATGTACTTGTAAAAAGGAGTACAGTACAATATTTGTAATACTTTTATTATTAACCCATCAAGCGACATGCCGCCATGAAACAATTAAATATCTATTGTGTCTCGTTTCCCATGATTGAGGGAACTATTTGTACTTTTCTTTTTAAATGAGAATCATAAAATATAACTGAATGAAAACCATTATTTTCCTTTTAAATTTTAAGATTTGTTCAAATTGTTAAAAGCAACTTAGATAAAAAATATGTTCTTACCAACAACAGGAAATAAAGCACTAGTTTCATCCTTTGCTCCCATTACAGAAGTGTATGTCGCCCACAAGTAATTTATAAAAGAGAAACTTTCAGTCTCCTCTGGTTCATTTTCAGTCTTTTGAACATAATCAGGATTAAAAACATTTTCTGGTGGTGGCTGTTCAGTTGACGGTGGCATCATATCAGCAATTGTTGTATAAATATTTGTGAAGAAACCTTCAGTAGTGTCTTCAACCGGGGCTTGGGTAGTTGCTTCAGTAAATATTTCATTGATAACATTCTCACTCGACTCACTTGAATCATAAGTACTCGGCATTTCCTCTGGTATCAAAGTTGGGACATTGGACTCGGCAGGTCTATCATCATTATTATTATAGGACTCAGTGCTTGTTTCAATGGCTGGTATGGTTTCTGTTGTATATTGCGAATTTAAAACAGTTTCTGATGAACTATAGTCTGGTGATGTAGTGACAGGTTGAACCATGGGCTCTTCTGGTATAGTTGGTACGGGTTCTGGAGGATTATTTTCAACGGGTGGAATGCTTGGTGCAATATCACCAAACTGTATAGGTATTTCAGGCACTGATGTAACAGTTTCTACAATATTGCTTGGCACTTTGTCAACAGGGCTTTCTGTTACAGGCTCAGTCATTGGAGGAATCTTTGTAGGCACAAACTCAATTGGTAGTGGATTTTCTGGTGTAATATTAATATTTGGTAAAATTTCATTGTTAGGCACATTGTTAGCAGATGTAAGAGTATTATGTTCTGTTGGTTCAGGCACTTGAGGCACAGGCGTTGTTTCTGGTGTTGTCTGAATTACATTTGGATTTATTTCACTTTCTGTAGATACATCTGAAGGTAAATTTTCTGAATCTTTTGATTGGTTTTTCTCTGTGTTTCTTGGCTGTTCAGTGATCTCTTCTTCTTTGTTTTTCTCTCCATTTGTGTTTGAAATGTTGCTATTAGTATTATCTATTTCACTTTGCGTTTTAGTTTTAGAGTTAATAATATTATCAGTATCAGTAGGTTCGGTAGGTAGTATATTAAGGTTGTTATCATTGTTCGTTTGAATTACCACACTTTGGTCATTTAAATTGTTAGGAGATAAACTCTGGTCAATCAACCTAAGCTTTTCTGGTTCCGTATTTGCTTCAATAGATACATTTTCATTATCATTTTTAGTTTTTTCATAACTGCCAACACTTTGTTCATTTATGCCAGATGCTTCAGGTGAATTACTTTCCACATTAGTTGGAGTGCTGACATTATTAGATGCATCATTATCAGATATTTCAGTCGAGGTTACAACTGACACTTTTTGAGGTTCAAAAAATTTTTTATTTGAGTTACTTTCTATGTTTTCGACCCCTGTGGAAGGTGATTTATTTTGGTCATTTAAAGCCAGGCTTTCAGAGTATTCAGTATCAGATGATGTGGATGACTCTGTGGTAAAGATGGTTGTACCTTCAAACACTTCATGAGGTTTCTTTACTCTGTCCGGCTGAACTTCTGGTTTTTTACTGATAACATCAACTGTTGTGTGTGTCAGGTTTTTCTCAATAATTTTAATCTCTTTCAGAAATCTTGGATGAACAAACCCCTTTTTACCGTTTATACTTGCAAACCAAATGTCTGGCTTGGTTTCAACTGATTTCATAAATATTAGGGCTTCACTTTTAGATTTAAATGAAATAAAATCAGGATCCGGACTGTTGTAGTTTATCAGAGTTGTTGCTTTTGATATTGGCTCTGTAAGAAGATTATAGAATTAGCACACTTCCTGTCGTTTCATTCATAAATTTATATCAAAGCTATCTAATTTTAAACATAAAATAAATTACGAGCCTTATGTTACCGTATACTATCACAACACTTTTACAAGCAAATACTTACTGTTACATTCTTCATTGGCACACAAAACTTTTTCGGGTAATTTACAGTGGTAAGTAGAAATTAGAAATATAAATACAATATATACTGAAAGAAACATTTTAGCATTATTATTCAATTATAAAATAAATTCGTAAAATACAAGACAAGACCGTAGGCCACATCATCTGTCAGAACTCAGATGTCGGCTGTCGCCTGTCGCTTGTCCTTGTCACTGTGACGTGACATTTTTTTTCTAATTTTGGCACTTCAGCTATAAAACCATGGCCAGTGTCACAGAATAAATAATAGTACTCCGTACCAGTGTGAGTGTCAAGTACTTGGCGGGAAAACAATATTCTTGTAAGGTAAATGACTAGTCATTGGACAGTACTAGCTGTTGTACTAGTAATTGGACAGAGAACAAAAGACAATATTTAATAAGGTTGCTTTAAAAACTACCTGTTTTTCTAATCAGGCGTTCTATTACTTTAAAAATAGGCAGTTTTTGAAGCAACTTTATAAAAATATATTGTGTTTTTCTGCTTAATTATCCAATGACTAGTACTGTCCAATCTACTAGTCATTTACCCTATATAATTTTTGGCGTCGTTTTTCTATTTCGTCAGGTCCAAAGTCTAGTCAAAGTCTAAGCAAAAGTCAATACAGTCAAAGAGTCAAGTCGGTCGATTCAGTAAAGTGGTAGACGCTTTACTGAAACTTTCGATGGAGTTTTGGAGGGAACACAATAGCACGTTTCTGGATATTGCATCACTTTGCTACACTTGTGCACGATATCGAATATCTAATGGTTGTTAATCTACTAATATTACACATTAAAAACCCAGTTAACACAATTTTAGGAAAATACTTACAAAAACAAAACATCACTCTTTCACATTCCCGGCAAAACTAAACTTGACAGGTAGGTTGTTTTTTATTTATTTATTTATTCTTTATGTACATTTTTAAAACTAGATTAATATACTGTATATTATATATTATTATATACACTAAGTATAAATAATTAATAGAGTAGGTACAAAGGTGTGCTTATCTCTTGAAGAGATCTCTGCCAGCAGACCTAAACAAGACATTGAGAAATGTAGAGACGTTACAATAGTAGGTACACAAGAGAATAATTAATATGAGCGTACGCTAATACTTTTTTTCCATACAAACGTATTCCTCAATTTCCTCCCTGGATAATGCGTCTAGACAAATGATTTTTTATACATTATTGGGATCTGTGAAGGCTATGCCTCTACGTCCGATTTTTTTAATTTACTAATAAATAAAAAATATGTCCCTTCAAAAATCGCAAAAAATGAATGTTCCGTACCCCGCCAATCAACCGACCATAAAACGAATTTGAAAGATCTATAAGTTAAAATAAAAACGTAGAGGCATAGACTCACCCTTTCTGAAGATATAAAAAAAAATTAGATAGGTAGGCTCTATTTTGAAGGAGGAATCAGAGGAATACGTAACCTCGATTTACTGTATCTGTCTCTATCACAATACACGTGCCAGCGCAGGGTGAAGCGTGATGGCTATAGTTTCTTCGTTCAAATTTTACTGTACCCGCGTTCCCTCTTAAAACTTAATACTTAAAACTAAACATGCACTAAAAATAGGTTACTTAAGAATGCTCCAACTTTTTAATTAGCAGGTCGGATGTCTGTGAGTACGAATATCGACGTTAATGACATTAAAATAAGATTCATATTAGCGCGCCTTGTACAGTGGCGGTTACGATGCTCGCCGCGTTCTTGATATGGCGAAAATGTATGAAAAAATTTGAAAAATTTTCTTATTTTTCTTATAACTGGAAAAGTTGTTTATTTTTATATAAAATTTTTAGCGGACTTTATAGAGGACTAAATAAGCAACAATTTTTTTGTATATTTATTTTCCTCAGTTCAGTGTATTTAGATATTAAGGTACCTAATCAGACCCCATTTTTTCATATTTTGCGATTATTGTGATAGTTAAAACGTATTTTATGTGAAAATTTTGTATGCGGCTATAGAATTTTTATGGTACAGTCGTGGAGATGAATATATTATCTTTCATTTGAAACCAAAACATCCTCGCAGTTTGACTCCTAATTCTTTAATAGGGTACCGGAAAATCGCTGATATTTGTAATAGCGTCCTTAAAATAACATAATATTAAACTACATCATATTATTATTATTCTAATAAGATGTAAGTATCAGTGGATATATCATAATATAGCAAAGAAATTGACACAGAGTAAAATATTATTGTGATGGATAATTACGAAGCGGCAGCGGTACTCAACCTTTTTCACACGGGCCACAAATACTTAGGTTGGAAGATATTTAATTGAAATTAAAATAACAGTCACGACACATTACGGCAAAGCACTCATCGCATGAAATTATAATAATAATTATTACTAGATGACGCTCGCAACTTCGATGCGCATAAAATGTCACACGGGAACCGTACATTTTCCACGATGAAAAGTATCCTTACCCGGGACTCAAAGTATCTCCATACCATCTCCATACCAAACCTTATCAAAATCGGTTAACCCATCAAGCCCCGTAAGGACACCGATGACCGAGGTCCAAGACAACAATAGAATACAATAGCATTTCCATGAATCCCCGATCGACGGACTAAACGGTTAAAGAGTGAAAAGATAACAGACGGACAGAGTACATACATAAACACATTCGTATTTTTAACCGACTTCCAAAAAGGAGGAGGTTATTAATATTCCTAAAGCCGCACAACGCGGTAGCTCTACGCGCCCTACGCGTCACAAAATGTCAATAGTACCTATAGAAAGTGAAGCGTCACGTCGCGCTGCTGCAGCGTATTGGTTGCTATTTAAGCTGTAATTTTACGCGGACTATATTTCCATACTATATACTGTACTACCCATACTTACTTAATATTATAAATACGAAAGTGTGTCTGTCTGTTACCTCTTCATGTCCAAACCGCTGAACTGATTTTGCTGAAATTCAGTATGGAGATACCTTGAGTCCCGAGAAAGATCAAAGAACTTAGGATACGTACGTTTAGGATACGGGAAACACGTGGGGTTCCCGCTCGATAAACGAATTTTGGCGCAATAAAATCTATAGGGCTTCGACTTGGACACTGCCGCCACCCTAGGACGCTGCCGCCTGCCGCCCATAGGCCGTGGCCTATAATAGCGGCCCATTTATAAATCCGGGACTGCGCAACGGAGTTGCAAGCGTCATAATTTGTACCTAATAATACCTAGTAATATTATAAAGTCCCGGCGCCGCGGGCCGCAGGTTGAGACTTGAGTAGGTGTATTTTATTGAGTAAAAATACTAACAAAGAGAATGGATCATTTATTATAAACTACGTCAGTCAGTAATGTCACTTAGTTTATGTCACGTAATCCATATGTTTATATTTCTCTATGCGTAGTCCTCTTTGGTCACTAAAGTTTGTCTTATTTTGGTCTTATTAATTATTCCTGTTAGTAATTCACTCGAACACAATATCATAACATCCACCCATTTATTATATTCCTTAAAATGTCTAACGAATCACATAAAATTGTTCTCATTGACTTATCGAAACAATTTCCATTTCAAATTGGTGAGTAACGCAATGTTGTTTGGTAGGAAAATGGAACTCACAGTACCTATTGATGCACTTAGTGCGTAAGATACAAACGAAGAAAAAACGGCCCATACAAAAATTCTGTAACGTCCAGTACCACGTCTTACGCCAATCCATGCGTCTGCACTCGGTCACCTCTGGAGTCTGGCCCAGACTGTCTGGGCGGCATAACTTATAAAATGATTAGGCATGACAGGGCTCCAGCCTGTGGCTCCAGCAATAAACTTTAATATACCTTTATAATATTATTATGCCTACGTACGGGTAGTTAAGTTTAAATACGAAGCAAAGAGACCGTCTGCCTACCTTCGACCTACCTTCCAATACAGACATGACTTCATAACGGATAAATGATAATTCACAATACGCGTAGAATACTAAGTATCTATCGTGAAAAGCATAGAACCCTGAGATTGAACCATTAGTCAAACAACAATATTTACTTTAATAATTTTGTTTTACTTCTCTTACTATCTCAACAAAGGTGATGAACAGAAAAGCGAGTTATGTTTTCGGGAAACACTGATTATAAGTTGTGCACACTGCGAAGACATAGGGGCAAGTGATTCTGATTCGGAATGGACATGTAGCGAACCCTCTGATAGTAAAGATAATGTCAAAGAAAAGAAAGAAGACAGTGAAGAGACTAATAACATCGAAACTATATCTGAAAATGTGTCCAAGCGTAGTGTTGATTCCGAAGAAGAGGACTTTCATTTTTATTTTTTTCCGGATTGCGAAAAACCTTACGTCCAGGGCAGTAATGATACAATTTTACTCAAAGACGGTATCCCCACGATAAACCCATTGAAACAAAGGGGTTTTCATTGTACATGTAGCTCAGACGGGTCGTTGTGTAAATGTTTCGTACAAGAATTTTGTGAATGCGGTCAAAAACCTAAAGATAAATGTTCGTGTGACAAATTAGACGCTATATGTATCTGCGACGAAAAAGAACTTAAAATTACTTGTACTTGTAAATCTAACCTCGTATGTTTATGCGCCTCCGATGATAAAATTCAGCCTAAATGTACTTGTATCGCCGAAGGTGATGAGAAATCTGACAATGAGGAAGACGAGCAGAAAGTTTTTAAAGAAAATATTGTCCTAAAATGCTCCTGCCCTAATGTAGCAACCACAGAGTGCAATTGCAATACTGTTCCTGAACAAGATATCCATTTAAAATGCTCCTGCCCCAACATAGCGACTACAGGGTGTCAATGCAATACTGTTTCTAACCATGATATTCAATTGAAATGCTCGTGCCCAAATATAGCAACCGGAGAATGTAACTGCAATACTGTTGAACAAGATGTTCCACTAAAATGTTCATGTTCTAATATATCGACTGAGGAATGCGAATGTAACACTCCGCCCGTAGAATGTACCTGTGGCGACACTAATGACTGTAATTGTTCCCACGCGCAAGAAAAAACTTCTGTCACGCAAGAAAGTGGAGATGCATGCGTTTGCGATACGCCGTCGGAAAATACGTGCGATTGCGATCCGTGTGTCTGTTCACTCTGTGCTGAAATATCTGATCCTTGTATTTGCGATAAAGACATTCCCGAAGTCCAAGATAAACCCAAGAAGTTGGTAAGAAAAAGAGCAGGGAAGCACGGACATAGATGGTGTCACCAGGTCGACCCGAGGCACACTTACTTTGACTATGCCTATGATAGACACGACAAAATAGACTACAAAATACCCGAAAAAGAGACATTTAAGATATTAGGCCTTCACGATGAAATTAAATCTGAAATAAAAATTGAGACGGAAGAAATCACAGTCCCAATTTTCAAAAGAAAAGTCCGCAAACCGTCGTTAGATTGCTGTAGTGCTGTTGGTGGTACGTTAAAAAAATAATTATTTCTTACGCTTAATTATTATTTTATTTGTTAATATTTACATTAGATAAAATACTTCGAAATTATTCATTTTCTAGGTATAAACATTAGTGTGGAAGTGTTAGGCGAAGAGAAGGACAAGTTTCTAGTCCAAGTCGTGTCCAACTCGTCCAAAGAGGGAGCTAAATGCGGATCAAAACTTATCAGTATTATGGACTGTAAGCTACACACATTGGAGGAAAATAGAACAGAGTAAGCAACTTGTCAGGTTTGACTACGCAATAAAGTTTTAATTAGTAGGTACAGACTAGTCGTAGGCGATCCACACTAGTTATAACTTATAGGCGATTCACAAAATAATGTTATGTCTGTTCTCAGTCCTCACTTTCACACGCTTTCCTACTTAAATATTAGGTAAGGGGTATTGTTCAATCAACATAGCGTCTATAACTGTCTCGCCTTATTCCATTACCACGTGGCTTAATTACTAATAAAACAAAGCAAAAAGTTCATACACATAATAATATTTTCTATGTAGTTTATTTAACAGTACCACATTTCAAGCCAAAACAATCCAACGCGAAATCCACGCACACGATCACCATGAGTTGACTGATCAATATGGTGTAAATACCTATAGCTTTTCTTAGAATTCGTCGTTTATTAGTTCTTTCTACTGAACCGAAAATATACCTATGTAGAACAATGAGATCTTGCAGGCACATAACAAGGGGCGCCGTTACGAAGGAGCGTCGCAGTTATATGACAATTTGCGAGAGCGGCTATTACAATAAAGTGACCCGTATATGCGGCGAGCGTAATTTGGTGAAAAGAATTTATCATTCCTTCGATGATGCCCATAACTTTTTACTGGAGGGAGCGAACGTTGTACTTTTGCGCTACTTTGCGATAAACCGTTACAAAGGTCGCGCCAAGACCGACACTGTTCTTATAAATGGGACCATCTGCGAGAGCATTTATGTGAGTAATTATTATAATAATAACTCCCACACTGGTTTCGGTGACAGTGGCCGGTTTCAAGGAAACCAGGCCAGTTACGCAGGAGTAATTTTGTATTGCCCAAGTGTGTGCGCAGTACACAAGAGCACTATCTATTCCTTTTACTCTCATAATCTAGTGGGACGGAAGACCGACACGACTGGCGAGAGATCAGGCGCAGGACCGAATTTTTACATGCCCGTCCGACGCATGGATCATCTTACTTGTCAGACAATCAGGTGATTAGCCTACATTGTCCTAACCAAACTTGAAAATAACATGCTTCCAACGCGGAATCGAACCCACGACCTCCGAGTCTAGAGCCACGCTCTTAACCACTGGACCACGGAGGCGTTGTGTGAGTAATTATTAGAAACATACATTAACGTATAATATTAAGTAAAAAGCCCTTACTGTTTTGAAGTACCTAGCCAATACCACTCTCATGATTTAAATTAAACTGGTTACTTACGTGCCGATTATGTAAGTATTCCTAATAACGTGCAAGCTCTAAAAATAATACCCAGCCCTCGTTCTGGCACATTAGAGTAAATAAAACGAAATCAAAACCTATTACCTCGCAGGTATTAAGTTTACAGAGCCCAACATACCGTAATAATATTATGCTGTTAATTTTTTAAGACCATCCGCGTGGGTAACTTTATAATGCTTTAAAATTCTTAATTTCCGCTGCTTTATGGGCGAAAGCAATTTGCCGTAACGTAATGTTATGAAAGCTAAAAAAGAAAATACCGAAAACTCATTTGACAATTCTGTAGCTAGCGTTTTATTATACAAATTGATATTCTCGTTCTGTATAAAATGGTATTGTCCAGGTTTGTCTCGGAGTGAGCCAGGCCATTGTGAACGGTAAGCCGCTATTCATCGCGAAAGTTGAACGCCACATTATAGAGCCATCTGGATTTATTCATCAAACACTGACAGTCCTAACGCTCAGAGGTAGGAATTTTCATAAGACGCTCTCCTTTAAGCTCTCCCCGAGTTTCATTTCGACTTTAGTTCTTAGGTCGAGAAATTCAATTTATGCTGCTGAATACTTACTTAGTTTTGTAATAGTTTAGTAGTGAAAATTTAATTGAATTAGTTTTAAAATACCAACTGTATATTATATATTCTGTGCCCAGCCATAGTTCCTTTGCGCTGGCTGCATTAAGGTTTTTAAATGTTAAACTGTTTTAATTTTAACACTCACTATCTCTTACTCATCTTTAACATTAAACATAACGTAGACTTTTCCGCGAGGCCATTTATATTTTACACATCAACATTAAACAAAAGGCGGGAATGTGGGTAGTTAACCAGAACAAATTGTCGTAAGGCTACATCGTGAGTCACGAGTGGGCGGACAACTGCTACATATTTCATCTGAACCCGCTGCTGCGCGTCAACCCTGAAAAAGATGAAATAGAGTCGCACGAGCCGCTGCGGGAAAAATGGCGTGACGATTTGCAACTCTTATCTGATTACTTGGACTTTAAGGTGAGCTTATCATGGTTCTCTGTGACTTGTAAGGATCAATTTGTATTGCGACGTCGCGAGGCGTTGCGATGGACTTTTGAAAAAGGCAGCTCAACACCGCGGAAAGTCTGTTAATTTGATGTACTATCAGAGAAGTTGATCCCTATAAGCAGATGGACCTAAGTAATTTGATCGCGTTTAGTCAAACTCATCCGACCGATCACAGTTCAGATAAAGGTCAGTTTTTAATGCCTCATTTAAAAATGCGTCGCAGTGCATCGACGTGTTGCAGTAATTATTTGTAGAAAAAGTTGATACATACTTATTTACTTATAAAAACGCACTCTGTATGCACGTAGATTTTTTTACGAACAAATTAGTAGACCGTCCATGTACTTAACTCTAAATTATTTAAAGATTTTGTGCCAAAGGTAGAGCTATAGTTCAAAAGTAGTTTTCATATTATTTATCATGATAGTTAATTTTAAGAGGAGTATTTTACCTTAATTAGATACCTTACTTTCTTACCTACTTACCTGTTTACTTTAACTTTAATATTCCTATTTTGTTCGTGTAAGTTTTAAGAACTAAAATGTTTATTTTGTTTTGCTGTATAAAACTCTACCTTCTGATATTTCTCATTATATTTACAGCCTCGTAAAATTTATATTGCGTTAACAATACCTCGCTCGGATGCGCTCCTTTTGCTTCATCTATGAGATATGCTTAGTGGTTGAGAGAAAAGTTTCTCAAGCATAAAACTATGGAAGAAAAGGGTTCACTTTCCTATCTTCATAACAAAAGCGGTTACCAGCCGTCATGTTTATCAGTTATGGTTCACATATTAACGTAACCGACAACAGTTACCTCAGCCTCTATTTTGTTTCGGTTGTTTACAAAATTTGGAATACATTTTTTTGTGTTTAAGAATAATTCGAAGTACTGCTAGTTTTCAGTTACCATAGAGTAAAATAAAGGGGACCCAAGGGCAAAAGGAATAATTATATTTTGCGAAACATGTAACAACAACTAAGCGAATTAAAAAAAAGTGATTGGCTTTACGATACACGATAAGTTCAAATAATCGTGTACTTATCATAAAGTCAATAATTATGGTTGTAGTGGTTGTATTATATTAACCCTTAAAGCTTATATGTTTGTTATTTTTAATATTTTTTATTTAAAAAATCCAAATAAAATAAGTCAATCGGAAACAGCTGTTACATTGTATGATACTTGGCACCGAGACAGGACTAATCTACACACAGAAAAAATTTTGTATCGCCGTATATTTTGTTCCCGCCACGGGTGATAGTTTGATTGGATATTGATGAAACTCCAAACAACGGCAACATTTATCTGTTTATTGCGCTGACAGTTTTTGTTAGAATTTTTAAATTAAAAAGGTAAATATTCGATCTATTCTCTTGGACGAGTAAACCCGAATATATACGTTGGCAGGTAGGGACTAGGGATTATATAGTAGGGTTATGAAATGTGCCTGTTTTGAAGTATAGTTTGTTTCATAGAGGAGTATTTAAATGGTAGGTAATGTAGGTAGTGCAGACTCTGCTTGCTGTAGAATATTATACAGGTGTAACAAAACAAAGTGATAATACCTTAGGGTGTGTATGTGTCCCTTGTCTAGAGTAACTTTTTTTAAACTTTATTCTGAGCAAACTCATGAGTCATGACGCTGTCCTGCTTGCCAATAAACTTTATATAAGGGACACACATACATCTTAAAGTATTATTACTAAGACATTTTATAATAATAATGATTTTCTTGTTTTTTGCCTAAACATAAAACACATTATATTATAATCACAGCTTAAAATATGTGAGATCAGAAAGCGAGAGAGAGCGATCCTATTTTATTTACGTAGTTATAGTATTTGCTGATAAGTATCTATCATTAAGTCGAGGTCGTATCCTTTCTCGTCAAGAATTCGCTGACAAAAGCTATAAAATGATTGTAAAAAGTGCCGCTCGGTAAGATCACATCGGACCGATGTTATGCCTCGACTTTATAACTCCTATTAGCAGTTTCTTTGTCTATGGTTCACGTGTAATTTCTGATTGGGTTCCGGCGATACCGCGGTAACAGTTCGCCCGACCATAATTACATGAATATTAGGTTTTTATAGCTTAGTTATTTACTCGGTAATGGCGGATGGCGTGGCAGTAAATGTCTTCTAAGAAAATATTCTTGCGTCGCTTGTTTCATGTCAATTAGCTTATAAAATAGAGCGTTATAGTTCTGTGACTGGCGTACGCGTATAGGTACTCTACGTAATAACGTCGTGTTCGCTCAACTTTTACAGGATTCCGTAGTCAATAAGAAAATTATATTAGAATAGCTGCATTATATTATCATACTAAACGTAGACAATTTTAAGCCTTTATAGTCCTTTTTAGGGGCTGTTTCCTTTAATTTTATCAACTAGCTTTTACCTGCAGCTTCACCAGGCTAAACCTAGTACTATTCCATGGAAACACTACACTTTTTGGCCTCTAGATAAAGAGAGATAAGCGTTAGCAACTACAATCCATACTAATATTAAAAATGCTAAAGTGTGTCTGCCTGTCTGTCACCTATTCACGTTCAAACCATTGAACCAATTTTAATGAAATTTGTATGGAGATACTTTGAGTTGCGGGAAAGCACATAGGATACTTTTTATCCCGGAAAAATGTACGATTCGTGCGAGATAAATGAATTTTGACGCGACAGAGTTGCGGGCGTCAATAAGGCAAATAATTTATCTACCACCATTTTTAGTACATAGAAGTTTTTAAAAACATATAAAACGCAAATTAAAAACCTTTTTTTTTTTATTAAATAAGGGGGCAAACGAGCAAACGGGTCACCTGATGGTAAGCAACTACCGTCGCCCATGGACACTCGCAACATCCGAAGAGCTGCAGGTGCGTTGCCGGCCTTTTAAGAGGGAATACGCTCTTTTCTTGAAGGTTTGCAGGTCATATAGGTCCGGAAATACTGCTGGTGACAGTTCGTTCCAGAGTTTTACAGTGCGAGTTTTACAGTACCTAACATACCTGATGCCAATAATGATAAACTTTGCTATATTATTATTACATTACAGAGTACTCGCACGTCTGAGGGAGGACTCTACGCGTTGGAGAACCGTGAACTCACCGGGGTCATCCGTGACTACCTCCAAACACTGCTGCTCCTCCGGCCCCAAAACGCAATGGACTTCACCAGGGAGTACTTTGGGACCATACTCCAAGACCTGGATCTGCCCCACAATGAGTTTTTCAACCCAACTCACAGAAATGTCCGCTATTATTTCTATGAAGACTAATACGTAGCGCAAGTTTTTTGTTTATGTTCTAATTTTCATAGAATCTTTTACTCGATCCATTGTCGAACCAACTTCAAACAGAGTTTTTCATAGGAACTTTAAATTCTATGTATGGCTATTTTTGCCGGAAGCGCTTTTGTGTTTGATACTTTGAAAATTATTTGTTAACAGAAATATACTTTGTACAAAATATAGTTTGTACTTTTATATCATTCGAATTGTTTTAAAGTTTTGGTAAATAAATGTTAAAATGTAATCACTTGTTTTTATACTAGGATTTAAATGTAAAAGTAAACTCTAAAACATTGATAACTTACCATTTATGTAACGTAACCCTTTTAAAAATCCTATCAATGTTATATTTTTATCTTAGGCAACGATTCTCATAAAAAAGGTAAAAAAAAAAATCAGAAAAGTATCAAAAGTAGTTTGGCCTCAAGCCGCGACGGTTATTTTATTTTCTTTATACACTTTTCATAATATAACTCAATCAGACTTATTTGTGGACTTCAAAGTCTCATTCTGTATAAATAAAGTTATTTAAAAACTTTCTCAAGATTATCTTTCTTTGATTTTAAAATGTGTTCAAGTGTATTTGTTCCTTATAACTTCGAAAGGTTAAGAGGTTTGGAAAAATGGAAACAAAAAATTTCTCGTGTATTTTATTGGAAGATATAAAATAATATTTTCAGTTTGTTTAGGTAGGTAAATGTTTTGCCAATATTTGGATTTCGGAGATTGAAATTAGATTTTGTCGGGTGCGGTGCTTTATCCTAGACAAGCTTTTGTCAAATAAAACTTACTCAATTCAGTAAACAGGCTTACTTGTAATATTATCTATTCTGTGCTTACAGTTATCATAGTTAGCGTCAGTAACTATTCTACTAGTATACATTTTAGCGAAATGAATAGGCTTACAACAGCTTAGCTATAATATAATTTAATACAAAACATTTAGACAACAGGCATAATTATAATAATTATGATGGAACCTGCGATGGAACGGAGTAAAAGCATTCCATAACAAAGCAACAACGGTGCACTGTCACAAATCTTTAAAATATCTTTGAAAGGATTCCCCATGTATAATGCAAAAATACATTAAAATAAACGATAGGCATAAAACACAATGTTCCAAGTCCTCAGCCGAGGCCGCGGAGCCATTCAAACAGCGCGCAGTAAATTTTTAATATAGGGAATCTTTTTTAAACACGAGGAATGTAATCCATTCATGTTCTGAGAGAGCCGTTATTCTTTTCCATCCGGTTCATATAAATAGTAAAGTACTTGAACCGTTTTGTTCGGAGTGGCGACTGCATGTGACGGAGCCTAAGTAACGTATGCGAGTTTGATATGTGTCGCCCATAAAACAAGCGCCATTTTTGTATTCTTTCACGTCGTGTTTTTACGTCTTTTGCATTTCGAAGAGGGATCGTGGAGGGATTGCTTTGTAATAGACATGACATCTTATTATAAAAACATTTAGCTCCGAGAATCGTGATCCATCTATGTCATGACTGAATCTAAAATGTATAAGGAATAATGGGCCAAGGGCGAGTCGGACTCGAGCACGAAGGGTTCCGTACCGTTATAGAGCGAAATAAAAGAAAAATAGTGTTTTTTGTATGGGAGCCCCCCTTTATTATTTATTTTATTTTATTATTTATTATTAAAGTATACATATAATTGAAGATTCTTTGAAAATTTCGAGTGCCTATATGTTGCCATTATGGATTACGGGCCAATAAGACCAAAAAAATATATACTTGTTGTATGGGAATTGGGAGCCCCCCTTAAATATTAACTTTATTTTATTTTTAGTATTTGTTGTTATAGCGGCACTAGAAATACATAATCTGTGAAAATTTCAGAAGTCTAGCTATAATGGTTTTTGAGTTACAGCCTGGAGACCGGACAGACAGACGGACAGACAGGCAGACAGACGGACAGACATCGAAGTTTCAGTAATATTGTATAAGTATAAATAATTTATTTCATGTTCATACCCAGAATTTTTTGTGAAATATAAACCTAATTTTTTATATTAAAAATTACGACTTATAACATTAAAAGTCGTGATATAAACACGGTTCATTATAAACAATAAGGATTCATAACCCAAAAATTATCTTCAAAATATACTTTCTTCATTACCATCAAGCCACCGAAATAGGCTACTAAAATGAACCCATCTTTATGTAGGTATCTTAAAGTATCATGCACATAACAGTTTTATAGAATGGTGTGCACAATAAAATGTTTCTATCAGCTCGTTTACCCACATATGATTTAATAGCTTCTTACCTTTTAGGCTCGATGTAAATATGCACCTGCGTGACCGAGCGGCCTGGCTGCAATACCACGAAATCTCAAGTGTTTAATGATTTATTGAAATAACGGCACAATTTCCCCACTATTTACTTTTATTTATATTGCTAGTAATATGTAAAGTGTACTGTCAAGTGTAGCGGCCAGGCCGCCGGTCCCGCGGACGCACAATCGAATCTTGGTTTGTTCTCGTAGCACGCGCGTAGAGGGTGCGTAGAGCGGCTACGCGTGGTACAGCTAAAGCTTGACCGCTGTAAAGTCGACCTTCGTAGCATACTCGTAGCATACTAAATGTGTAGTGTTGAAAACTACAAAAATACAAGCTACGCATAGAAAACAAGCTACGTACACTACTTTAACAGGTACCCGTAGAATAACAGATGAAAAATATTTTCCGTTTGTTTATTTCATCTTTCGTTTTAGATAATATTTTAATTTGTTTCACTTTTAATTTTGTTTTTTTTTCACAACAAATTTACTTCTACATAACGACAAGTAGTACTTTAAACCCTCGATCACAGATTCTCGGAAATCTTTTGTTATTCTTTTGTTATCGCGGTCGCATATTGCGACCGCTTGGGGCTTGAAAGGTTAAGTTTCTTATACCAATATAGTATTACAATGAGCCATCTAAATATAATCAGAATATGAATATGTAGTAAATCACAAAGGTTGGGTAGCATGTACAACAATAAAGATGTAATCTCATAGACGTCCTTGTATCTCAACGAACACAGAACAGATTTTGTTACTCAGTCAGCTAACTCGTCAATCCCGTATTTACATTCCACACAACATAATACTGTATACGTTTGGAATACAAATTCGTATGAAGCCAGGCCATATGTCATGAAACTTAGTAAATTGGATTTCGCGCTCCACTATTGTAACGCTGACAAGATACGTAATAATATATCATTTTTATTGACTAAGGTCTAGCCGCTTTGCGCCTCGGAAGTTATTTACATGTATTCGCATCTCCGTAATACCTTATTGCTGATTTATAAGCAATGGAATAGTGTTTATTTGAGCGGTAATTTGGCCAAGAAATGACTTACTAAGAAATGCCGTAACGGCCGATAATTCATGTACCGTCGTGATATAATATATGGAAAAATAACGTTACATGTTGTATCGGATAATTTAGTTTTTTTCATAATATTTTCATAATACAAAATATGGCTTATAGGCCATTTAAAATAAGTTTAGTATCAACAAACAAATGTTATTTAAATTTTTAAAATCGAGATTGATTCAAGATCTTAAGGTTTGCATACCGCGCAAGTCAGCTAGTTTACTATTATATTAAGACAAAACAAGTTTCATTAGAGTTGACATTATGTAACTGTGCTGCAGAAGCCACACGCGCGTGCACACATATTTACGACTTTCATATGAACAAAGAGCGGGAGTTAGAAGACAGAGATAATGCGAAACTTGCCATCCTACGGACTCGCATAGTAATTTTAATGTTGGCAATTTTGTATGCAACGTAAAGCAGCGGGTGTTTGTTTGTGGAGTGTTTCGGTGAGGCGGCACGAGTCGCCCAAACAAGTTAATTTAAACTTCAACGCTCATCCGATTTAGGTTTACGAAGCTTAATATTACTTTGTAAGTAAAATTTGATTTCATTAAGGAGTACGGACCCACACCTTGAGTAATTTGTATTAACTCGGACTGAGGGCGCTTCGGTTTAAGTAAAGCAAGTTGGAGGGATTTGGTGATCCCGTGATTAAATAATAACGTTCTAAGGTTTAAGTCTAGATTAAGTAAGTTACTCTAGTCGTTTTAAAATGGTCTGAAAGTTAAATACATGTTTTTTTAAACAATGAATAAGACGAGCAAACAAAATATTTTTGCGGCTAGTCGGCTACTGACCTCTGAAGACACAAAACAAAACGCCTTAGTTGATGCAGTGAAGACTTCTGCGCTTATCCTCGAGTAATGGCTCCGTTATCGACATGGTAACTGGTAAGATTAAACTTTTACTTCGGAATTTTATGTACATTTTGTGTTCTTGCCATTATGATTTTAAGTAGCAGATTATCCATTTTCACTTAGCGAGAGAGCTTCCTAATCCGAAACGCTGAGCCACGTAAAAACCATAAGGAAAATAAAAGGTGGAAAAGTTAATCAGAATTCTTATTTTGAAACTAAATAAATGTTCGAAAAATTTGAAGCCTCGGAACTTGACGCTTGTAATTTGGTTTCTGACAATAAATTTCTTTGCGGAAAAGGAGCAAAAAAAAATTAAAATTCTTTTGGAGTTCCCCGCTTACCTTCGGCGCAATTTCGTCGTCTCAGGGATGTGAGGCACAAATCTCGCACAAATTCTGCAACATTACATTTTTATGGCGGCCATGTTGTTAATAAAATTTCCCAAACTTATACATTTGCATCCGCACAAAGTTCTCAAAGTTTTAATTAGCCGCTTTCAAATATCAAACGTTCACTTCTCGCCAGAATATTCGTCGGAATATATCTTACAATTCTCTTATTCATTTCATATAACTTTTGTCTCTAATAATAAATGATTGGAGGCTCATTTTAAGCCGCAGACTTTCTTCTTCTTTTCCTGTCACTTAAAGATTTTAAAATCATTAATATTATATTATGTGGGATTTTTTTATTAGATTTCATAATTTACCTTTTCACCTTTAATACGTTTCATTTTAATAGCTACAAAGTATATTGGCAGGGAGAAATTTAATAATCTGAAACTATTTGAGGTCAACATAAGGTAGGGCAATTTTGTTGATATTGTATAAGTTAGCAATTTCAGGTTTAAATGAAAGGTACTTTGTATTTACATTAATAACATTAATCTCCTTTGACTGCGCTATTGGGGGATTAAAATAATAAAGTAAGGCCCCTGGCTGGTCCGTGCTAAAGCGTTTGGTGCGCCTCGATAATGTTACCTGATGAGTCTCCTAAATAAGATTAGAATTATGACAAAATATCATAATTCTAATCTTATTTCAAATATTATAAAATTAGGTGTGTTTGCGCTTAAGCTGCTTAACCAATTTAAATAATTATTGTTTTATAGATATTGTCAAGTCTCAGTTTTAATCCCTGAAAAGTGACCTACAGTTAATTTATGCGCTAAATGAATTTCGAAACAAAGATGCGACTAATACGAAGTATCTAATTAAGAAATTACAGACTTATATTATTATAATCTTTGAATGGACATGGAAGTGTGTAAGGGATAGCGTATTAGATTTTTTTTTAAACCACTTAATCGGAAACATGATAAATATTTTTTTAGAAAAAGTCCTCAATTTTATACATGGTTCACATAGGAGAGAAATAGTTATTTATTAAAATCTACCTTACTCGTTTGTATGCCGACAGAGTTCAAACCCCTTGCAATACATAAATAAGGGCCACAGTAGGGCTGAGTCTATTGTTGCCGGCACTAGGCACCGCAAACGTATATTTACATGACATTTATTTTAATTAGAGTGTGTTTGACCGCGCTGCGGCCTCAGGCATGACCCTAACTACGAAGTGAGGAGCCCCGAGGCTGAATGACCCCGATGGGAGCACATAGTTGCTGTTCCATGGAAAACCCTCGCAGTTACAAATATATGCGTAGCGTCATAAGTAGAACATATTATTATATCTTACAGATCAAATCCATAATAATATTATAAATGCTAAAGTGTGTCTGTCTGTCTGTCTGTCAGTTACCTCTTTACACTCAAACCGCTGAACCGATTTTGCTTTTGTATGGAGATTCTTTGAGTCCCGGGAAAATACCTAGGGTGCTTTATCCTGGGAAGACATATTATGGTTCGGGAACCGTACGAAACTATGCGTATAATGAAAAAAGTGACTTAAATGGTGTTAGAACTTCAACGACGTTTGTGTGCATTTTCTAAAGAATTCAATAAGATCACATCGCGTAACTGCAAACCGTACAGAAATGTATAGTTACTATAAGTTGCAATATAATTATATAGGAGCAGGTTGTACACAGTGGGCGATTCCAACGTAGTAGGTACCTACCTTCCTTATATAATAATATAATACAGAATAAAACCTAGTTATTACCGTATTCCACGTAAACGCTGAACTTTTTGTGAGATTAAGGGCCTGTTTCACCACTTCCTGATAAGTGCCGGATAGGCATATCCACCACTTAACTTGACAGACGCTTTATGGAGAATCAGTCAAAAATGTTGTGGATAGCCTATCCGGCACTTTATCAGGATTAATCAGGAAGTGGTGAAACAGGCCCTAAAAGTAGACTACGTGTCAATCTCTAAGCCGTAACTCTCATACATAGTGTCTTTATTATACGCTTTTTATTAGCTTCACCTGTATATTTGTTTGTAACATGTTTGTAACCGACTTCTTTGGGCGCGATTTTGACCCACTTTAAACGGCCAGATTTCGTTCAAACTTTGTAGATTTATCGATGACCGATGACAATACACTAATGTGATATAATTATTCCATTTTTCAATTTGTATGTTTGTATGTTTGTTTGTAACCCTTTATATAAAAAGCGTGTTTTTAGTTTTTTTAACTATTACTTATTATAATACAATAATATTATTACTCTCAAAATGCGCGTCAGAATTCCCAATGTGTGGCTCTGGGGTTCCCAAACTGTGCGCCGCAGCACCCTGGTGCGCCGTGTAAATGCAGGAGGAGCGCCGCTAGTTGATCCTCCATCATTATCCATAACCACAAATATTTTAAAATAAAATAATTAACGGTGTTTATTTATGTATATTTTTGTAATATCTAGGTAAAATAGGACGCCATGTCAGAATATTGACTTGTAAGTGCGCCGCAGGCTGAAAAAGATTGGGAACCCCTGGACTGTAGCTCAATGTAGAGCGCATTAAATCAGGGCGCGCAGTAAATAGTATGTGACCCGGCGGAGGCTGACTAGAGTACGCGGGGGAATTGCACTGTCTATCAGGCGGACAATAAATTACGTTAATTGTCAACGTTTTATTGGACAGGTAACAGGCGAACATCCTACAGGGAGCGGGAAGTTTGTATTGTCTCAGGAATCAAATATTTACGCGCAATGAAGATAAAGATCTTGTAATTTGCTTAACGCGGGACAAATGTAATTGTTTTTGTAGATTCACTCGGCTTTTGTGTACCTGAATACTTTTTTGCTTAAAAACTTATTAGTTATTACATACTAATATGACTTGAGAGTTCTAGGAACGACACAGACACACGCGGTGGCGGTGGCAGTACAAACAACTTACCGCCGCCGCCACCGCCACCGCTGCCCGCGTCTGTCTGGGAGACGCTTTAAGGTGCATAATATATTATGACTGAATTCTATTAAGTTTGCGATGCCGCTCAAAAGCTGGAAGGTTCTCTCGCTCAAACTTAAAGGGCGCATTTAATTACGCTGATCAATATGTGATGCCTAATGCTGATTTATGGTCAAAAGGGTCAAAGGATTTACAAGGGTGTTGGCATGATTTAGAGCGGAACTTTTGCACAACTATTTATTTAAATGAACTGTCCCTTTTACATTATTCGGGTTTTATAGCAATCAATTATTTGTTTGGCCGCGCCAGTCATTGACTCGGGCCTTGAACTTTTTCGACTAAACATCTGCACCTTTAGCATGGTCACATGCAGTAAATATGCGAAAGAATAATCGGCCAAGTGCGAGTCGGACTCGCGCAAGAAGGGTTCCATACCACAATAGAGCAAAAATAGACTGAAAATTGTGTTTTTTTGTATGGGAGCCCCCCTTAATTATTTTATTTATTTAAATTTTAGTATAAATTATTAAAGTTCAAATAAAATTGAGTATTTCTTGAATATTTCAAGTGCCTTTTGTTTGCCGTTATTGATATCGAGAAAAAAATAGCAAAAAAATCAAGTTTGTTGTATGGGAGCCCCCCTTAAATATTTAATTTATTTTGTTTTTAGTATTTGTTGTTATTGCGGCAACAGATATGTACACAATCTGTGAAAATTTCAAAAGTCTAGCTATAGCGGTTCTTGAGTTACAGCCTGAAGACATACAGACAGACAGACAGACGGACAGACGGACAGATGGACAGACATTGAAGTCTTAGTAATAGGGTTCCGTTTTTACCCTTTGGATACGGAACCCTAATAAAACACTGTGGAAATAAACTATATACTTATGCTAACAGCAACCGACAAAAATTCAAATAAAATGCCACTTTATGTTCGCGGTTAGCCGCGAACCGCGGTAAAGATCGGAACGGTACCTACCTTTAGTTTATCTCCACAGTGTTTCTATTCCTTCGCATTACTACTGTGGCCATGCTAAAGGCGCTGGACGAGGGTACCGTATCTACGTTCCGGGGCAACTACAAGTTACAAAAGACATCAAAGCATTACAAAGGTCCGTCTACTTTATCGGAGAACTTTAGTTTTAAGCGCTTAAGCGCTAGAAAAGCAAGCCAAACTATGGACATGCTAACAAATATGTCGGCAAATCCTTCGCAACTTTTGCCAGCTCCGGTCTACAAATTTTATTAGTTCGAACCTTCGTAGTGTATAAAGTTTAATACACTCGCCGTAACACGTAAAATGAAAACAAATTTTGTTGTTACGAACCATATTACGCAACAATGGAGCGAATTAGGTACAATGTATAACAGGTACTTATAACAACAACTAGACGTGTTCGCCCCTAAAGTGCACATAAACCTCGAAAGTTTGTTCCGTTTAATAAAAAGTTAATACTCGGCGCGGGCGGGGGGGCGGCGGGCGGCCGGGTCGGGTTAGATTGCGTTACTCGCTACATTATAAACAAGGCTGCCGGTGACACCCCTCTTTTACGACCTCCTCGGGCGGGCGGCGGCATGCATAATTAAATCTCCGCGGTCAAATTAGCAATTTGGAGCCCGACAATAGAACATAGTTCAGTTTTAAGTGTCTTTATTGTCCAAACAAATTTATTCGAGCATTACTCACTTCAATTAGCGCGGCGTACACGCTTTTACGTTCTTTTTCGTTCTGCGATATCCCCGGCGAGATCAGAAATAAAGGATCGACTCCGGTTTTTATAAAAGGATGAAATAATTAGGTTTACATTCAAACCTGACTACTGCCGCGAAAGAGAATATAAAAAACCTCGGGGCTCCATAATTATACATAGAGGCCATTGTGGCCGTGGATTGTCGACTTTTACGGCGCAATGAATAAAGTATATTATTTGAAGTGAGTTCAGGGAGGAAGGGAATTAAGAGAGTGCATTATTTATTGATACGTCTCTCTATCCAAAGGGTAAAAGGAAAAAGATAATAACTGTATTTTAAAAAGATAAAACCGACTTCAAAATTGTACGTAATTGAGAATTAAAACTCCCTATCTCCAAAACTACTGAATCGATTTTGATGAAACTTGCAGTATTCCCTAAGTTGAACAATACCTGGTATAATAAAAAAAGAATCACTTAAATCAGACTTGTAGTTCCGGAGATATGCGTGCACAAACATAAAAACATACATACATAGTACATACATATACATACACTTTTGAAATTTGGCATATTTGTTCAGAAGCTGTTATAGATTAACATATACAAAAATTGGGCAGTTCTGGAAATATTACATACATACGCGTCGAATTGATAACCTCCTTTTTTTGAAGTCGGTTAAAAAAGTTAAGTTGTCGTATAATTTTTGTATAATATAGCGGGCTGAACCAAAACAAAGTGATAATACTTTACGCTGATTGTGTGAAAAAAATCAAATTATTTTTTGTGATTTGAATGGGCAAGCGACTCGGCGGCGCGGCGTCATGAAATTGCCCAAACAACATTTTTTAAAAGTTACGTTAAGTTAAGTCTTTCAGCGTTGCTAGTTTTACTGTTTAAAACACACCCTACACATACACACAGCGGACACATACACACCCTAAAGTGTTATCACTTAGTTTTGTTGCACCCTGTATGTTTTTGGACCAATATGTTTACTGTTTACTAGTCGTGAAAACTTTTATGCCTGGAGATTACACCGTTTAATCTCACGTTTTTATCATTTGGCGCACATCGAGCTGGCCTATGAATATTTAAAATTAATCACAATAAAGTCGCCCGATACTCTCTCTTTTATCCACAACAGTATCTCGACTCCGCTGAATTAATTTAAACTTTGCGTTTAGTCTGGTCGGCTGACAAAACTTTAGAATTGAGATAAAGCACCTAAAATAGCAGACTTTTCAGTAATATCTGAGATAACACGAGATTCGTCGGAACGGTCCGCAATAAATCCTAGTCTTCTCCTACATAATTTCTTTGATTAATATTGTAAGTTAAATTGTGCAAAGAAAATTTCATCAAACTTAAAGACATTACGCAGTTTATACTTTCTTTGTAATTCAATATAATCATAAAATAATATCTGCTACACTAGTATAGAAAACAGCTTGTATTTCAAAAATATTTTGTTACACCAGTCTCGATCAGTTAAAACCAGCTTATATTTAAGAAATTCAACACTACAAAAACTGCAAGGTTAATCTGAAAGTCTGGATCATAATAAACTAGTAGCGAAATGGTTTCTGAGTGAAGTCAGTGAATATTTGCATGTCCAAACACCATCCATCTTCAGTATTAACCGCGAGAAGTGAATTCCATAATAGCGAGTGCTTTCGATTCTTATCTGCGGCGTAGTTGAAAATATTTTATCCTTTTTAGCCGACTTCAAAAAAAGGAGGTTATCAATTCGACGCGTATGTATGTTATATTTCCAGAACTGCCCAGTTTTTGTACTTATATGTTAATCTATAACAGCTTCTGAACAAATGTGCCAAATTTCAAAGGTGTATGTATGTATGTATGTATGTATGTATGTTTTATGTTTGTGCACGCATATCTCCGGAACTACAAGTCCGATTTAAGTGACTCTTTTTTCATTGTACTAGGTATTGTTCAACTTAGAGAATAGTGCAAGCATCAAAATCGGTTCAGTAGTTTTGGAGATAGGGAGTTTTAATTCTCAATTACGTACAATTTTGAAGTCTGTTTTATCTTTTTAAAATACAGTTATTTGATCAAAAAAGTTACTGGAGGTGGTGAGAAAAATAACAAAAGGCGGACATAGTTTAGACCTACGAATAATAAAACTAGTTTAGACTGATAAAAAGCAAAGGAAATTATCATGTTTTATGTTAATATGAATTTGAAGAACATGCGTTTAATGTTTTATCATACAGATTACAGGGTGTAACAAAACTAAGTGATAATAATTTAGGGTGTGTATGTGTCCCTTATATAGAGTTCACTGTGAAAGCAGCAGAGATGAAAGAGCAAATTTTTTTATGATTTGTATGGGCAAGCGCCGCGCAAGCAAGATGCTTAGTCTGCGTTAGGGTCAATTCAGTCCGCAACGCGACGCGTAGATGCATTTCTCAATTTGTACTGAATTGACAGATTTAGGCGTCTCCCAGACAGACGCGGGCAGCGGTGGCGGTGGCGGCGGCGCGGCGGTCAGATGTTTGTACTGCCACCGCCACCGCGTGTGTCTGTGTCGTTCCTAGAACTCTCAAGTCATCCAACTGACCACCGCGACCGCCGCCACCGCCACTGCTGCCCGCGTCTGTCTGGGAGACGCCTTACATTACGTCTCACGCAATTGAAATCTAACAAATCCATACTTTAGAAATGCATCTGCGCGTCGCGTTGCGGTCTGATATTTTAATCCTTATGTGTGAAAGAGTAACTGTTTTTTTCTTTTCACACACAAAAGTAACAATTAAAGAAGTTACTCTTTTAGCGCTATACTACTTCAGTGAACTCAATACAGGGGACTTAATAAAAGGGATTCATACATACCCCAAAGTATTTATCACTTAGTTTTGTCACACCTTGTATATTATTTATATTTAAAAAAAATCCACACACACTCACTCACATTAGCTACTTGCATAAAATTAATAAAATTTAGTTAACAAATAACATGCCTGTCTTTACACGTATTTAATCCTTGTTTTCATTATATTACAATTTGTTTTGAATTTATATTGTTTGTAGTAGGGATCCATTGTACTCAGTTATCTTTACGTTTATAAGTTTTAAGCCCTTGGAACGCTCGGAAGTTTAAAGCAACCTGCAGTAGTCCATCGCAGTTTGTTTGCGATGTTTCTTACGAAGCTCTGCAAACAAATCTTTCCTAAAGTATATAGATAAATGTCTTTTGCTCTCTCTCGCACAGTACTTCAATAAAGTTTAAAATTTTAAAGGAAAATTTGCATAACTCTCCTTGTAATTAAGCAAGTTTGCGAGTAGTTGTTTTAAGAAATATGAATTTCAATATTTTGTATTGAGAGAATTTGAAGATTTAAAATATTTGAGAACAGAAATAATAATTATATTTTTAAATATTCACGTTTTCAATGGGAATAATGAAGTATTTGAAAAATATTCAAATTCGTATTTTAGTTAAAACCTAGGTGACAAATTGAAAAAATATTCTACATAGTTACCTAAGGGTCGGCACCTTTTTGAAAATTGCATCGTTTTCAAAAAAGGTTCCTTAACAAAACAAAGTGAAAGTAATATTCGGTTTATTGCGAACAGCATTCAACTGATATAACCGTGTTTCAAAAGTACATTTCGTTTCAGAATCGTACTTGGGGTTTTAAGGTAATATCATAAGTTTTTATTATTGTGTATCGCGTAGCGAATATAAGCCCTGTCCCTTTCTAAAACTAATTTTAGAGCAATACAATTCTCGTAAAATAAAATTGCTACGACGATTTGAATTTGTTCGAATCGTTCGATTCAAACGTAAATGTATCCCAGTAGAGTGAGAATAACTTTTCATATATCTTGATAAAAATATCAAAGTCGCACTATAAAAAAGCTATAAAATATACGTCAAAGTTCTTAACTCGACTAACACGAACATTAAAATACGAAGCCAATAAAAATATTGACTTCGATACAAAATTATTTTTACCGGTCATAGAATTTCAAGGAACCTTATTAGGTTGATATAGTTATTGAACAATTATAAAAGTTGTGTTTAGTTGTTGATGCAAATTTAAAATAATTTAATTTTATTAAACAAATTGGTTGTTGGTCAATGTTTAACATAAAATGTAATCTGTGGTATATGTGGTCAGTATCATAATGTTATTAATTATTAAAATAATATGAATTAGCCATTAGGTGGTTTTTGTAACAGAGTTGTAGAATAAATAAACATAGTGGTTTTCAATATTTTTGTTGAAAGCTGTAATTGAAAATCTAATACAAATAATATTATTATATTATTCATAAAAGAAGCACAAGCACTATTTACGTCAATGTCATATCTTAAATTTGAAAATGGTCCCAAAGATCACCGAAGTGGGGCCATAATAATTATTATGACCATGCTTTTTGCCTCCACATGCCATGTCATGATATATTTTGAAACAATTTATTTGAAAACGAATGGGTAATAACTAATAACTAATAAGAAATAACAAATCGGAACGAACTATAATTATTGGAAAGTATAACTATAATTTTTTTTTCTACAGAATTCATGAATTCATTTCTCATACAATATTTAAATTGAAGTTATGAACCCAATAAATGGGTATACTTATTATATAGTTCACACTTTAAACAAATTAATCCTTTTTGTGGATTGACGTGGCACTAGTGGACCGCTTCGCAAAAAAAAATAAAGCATTACAAAAACGTTCAAATCGCTAGCCGGGTATTTTCACAGAATGGAAATATTTCAATCCTTTATAATTGGTTCTTTGTTCACTTTAATAACCAAATATTGGGTAGGTATATTCCGTAAAGGAATTAAGGCTTTGTACAGTTTCAAATTATTCAAGCTTTTATATTTATTTTATATACATCTAAATCGATTTCAGTGTACTGTTTTGAGACTAGTAAATTGTTTTTAAAACACTCTCATGCGTCCAATAAAAAATCGGCCAAGTGCGAGTCGAAATCGCGCACGAAGGGTTCCGTACCATTATATAGCAAAATTAGGCCATAAATTGTGTTTTTTGTATGGGAGCCCCCCTTATTTTTTATTTTATTTTAATATTATTATTAAATATTAAAGTAAACATATAACTAAGGATTTTGTGAAAAATTCAAGTACCTACCTGTTGCCATTTTTGATATAGAGCAAAAAAGGCCAAAAAATCACGTTTGTTGTATGGGAGCCCCCCTTAAATATTAATTTTATTTTATTTTTAGTATTTGTTGTTATAGCGGCAACAGATATACATAGTCTGTGAAAATATCAAATCTCTAGCTATTACCGTTCTTGAGTTACAGCCTGGAGACAGCAAAAAAGGCCAAAATTTCACGTTTGTTGTATGGGAGCCCCCCTTTAATATTCATTTTACTTTATTTTTAGTTAAAAAATTTAGTTTGTAAATATTTTTAGCAATATTCCGCGAAATAAACCTCAACCTTTAAGTAAATGAGTGAGTGCACGCATAGGCATGCGTACAGCACCTCCCTCCTCTCCCACACTGCCTATGCGTACACTCGCATGCAAGAACCTGCAAACACCACCACCACACAAGCAATAATGTTGGCGAATCCGTGCAAGGCCCCTCACCACCATGCAGGTCGAAAACCTCGACGCGCGTTTCGCCCCAACACCGGAGCATCCTCAGGATGTGGACTCTACGAATAACGTTCGTCAAGTGCCGCCACCGGCCGAATCACCGCCTTTTATACCCTATCGAGCCCCGCTACTACTACCCCCGCTACCCCCGAATATATTAATAAGCGGTGACGTAGTCAAACAAGTTTGGTCATTCAACAATGCAAATCTGTTATTTTTCTTTTCTTTAATGATCTCTAATTGTTCCAACACGCTCAGCCGAAAGCCTTTATCGCATTTATGTAAAACTTTATAGGAATGGCCATCGGGCACGGTATGATTACTATCTAAAAGATGTTTGGCAAAATGTGATTTATCAGGATGACCATTCCTATAAGCCGCGATATGTTCTTTATAGGAATGGTCATCCTGATAAATCACATTTTGCCAAACATCTTTTAGATAGTAATCATACCGTGCCCGATGGCCATTCCTATAAAGTTTTACATAAATGCGATAAAGGCTTTCGGCTGAGCGTGTTGGAACAATTAGAGATCATTAAAGAAAAGAAAAATAACAGATTTGCATTGTTGAATGACCAAACTTGTTTGACTACGTCACCGCTTATTAATATATTCGGGGGTAGCGGGGGTAGTAGTAGCGGGGCTCGATAGGGTATAAAAGGCGGTGATTCGGCCGGTGGCGGCACTTGACGAACGTTGTTCGTAGAGTCCACATCCTGAGGATGCTCCGGTGTTGGGGCGAAACGCGCGTCGAGGTTTTCGACCTGCATGGTGGTGAGGGGCCTTGCACGGATTCGCCAACATTATTGCTTGTGTGGTGGTGGTGTTTGCAGGTTCTTGCATGCGAGTGTACGCATAGGCAGTGTGGGAGAGGAGGGAGGTGCTGTACGCATGCCTATGCGTGCACTCACTCATTTACTTAAAGGTTGAGGTTTATTTCGCGGAATATTGCTAAAAATAATTACAAACTAAATTTTAAGCTATGGATTTCCGCAAAGTAACGCCTGATTCTATTAACTATTTATTTTTAGTATTTGTTGTTATAGCGGCAACAGATATACATAATCTGTGAAAATATCAAATCTCTAGCTATTACCGTTCTTGAGTTACAACCTGGAGACAGACATACAGACAGATAGACAGACGGACAGACGGACAGACGAACAGACGGACAGACAACGAAGTCTTAGTAACAGGGTCCCGTTTTTACCCTTTGGGTACGGAACCCTAAAAATAACAAAACCGGCCAAGTGCGAGTTGGACTCGCCCATGAAGGGTTCCGCAGCAGCAATAAGGTTTATTTTTATGAAATTAAAAGGTTTTTTTATTTTTTTTTTTATATTTCAGTCGATTTAATGAAATTTAGATTAAGGTTTACCATTTATGACGTATAAAAAAACTACTGGCTAGATCTCGTTCGTTGGTAGTAATCTACATCATATATTTTTTTTAGAATTATCATGCTCCTACTTTAGAAATTAGAGGGGGGGGACACACATTTTACCACTTTGGAAGAGTTTCACTCGCAAACTATTCAGGTTAGAAAAAAATGATATGAGAAACCTCAACATGATTTTTGGAGACTTATCCATAGATACCCCACACGCATAGGTTAGATGAAAAAAAAAATTTTTTGTTTCAGTTGTACCTATGGGGACCCCTAAAATTT
Source organism: Plebejus argus (assembly GCA_905404155.3). Lineage (NCBI taxonomy): Eukaryota > Metazoa > Arthropoda > Insecta > Lepidoptera > Lycaenidae > Plebejus > Plebejus argus. The sequence goes on along the minus strand of FR989929.1, from coordinate 12,993,571 downwards.
TTAATAATTTTTCCGTTTTTGCATCAAAATCTTAATGCGGTTCACAGATTACATCTACTTACCAAGTTTCAATAGTATAGCTCTAATAGTTTCGGAGAAAAGTGGCTGTGACATACGGACGGACGGACAAACAGACAGACAGACAGACAGACATGACGAATCTATAAGGGTTCCTTTTTTGCCATTTTGGCTACGGAACCCTAAAAACATTAACGATCTTTATACATAAAAGAGAATGTAAACTACTTATTATGTATATGTCGCAGTCATCTAGTTCAATCTGCGGTTCGATTGAATGACTAGCGCATTCATTGAATGACTCCGTTCAATTGAATGACTCGGCCGAACGTTGATTGAACAATCGTCACTCAACGTTCAACTAGTTAGCGATTTTTAACATAGCCCTTTGAAGAGAGCGGATATGAAATTAGTCAGGTAATTGAATGTATTTATTTTTAACGAAATAGGAAATGTATAAGAACTGTATATAATTCTTAGGTAATTAATAGCAATGTATTTATTACTTCGTCTGTCTAATACGATTGGATTTGGTTAGGTTAGATGGCAAGGCGGGAGCGTAGCGCAGCGAAGCTCCCGCCTTAGCCATCGTGGTAATTTTTTTTGTAAACCACCCAGAAGTAGCCGTTGCCTCATAATTGAAGTCAGTTTCTAGATTAACCTATTATTACGCCACCAACAAATACTTTAAAAAAATCATAGGATTCCATTTAACGACTTCACTATGATGACGTTTAGTCAAGACGTTAAACGTTACAGTCAGCGTCTTGACTAGTTGTCCTTCAGTCATTCAATAGAACGGTGTCATTCAATGAATACGCTAGTCATTCAATCGAATCACAGATTGAACCAGATGACTGCGACATATACATGACATTCCGTATAATTATTAGCAACCGAAAATTCACGATCAAATTTAAAACTATAAATGTACAATTTTATTTTGCAAAATTAAAAATTACTTACACGAATATCACGGAAATCATGCTCAAAATGTATGAAATAAAATTCATACGGTACGCTGAGCTCCATAATATGTACAAGCAGAATAACTGAGAGGCTCAAACACACTCAAATATCGCGTGCTCCAGCTAATATACAGTTTTGATACTTTAAGTTCGTCGCTTTAATGTCCCTATAAGCTCTTAATCTCTACAATGTCATAACCGGCTAGTCGGATTACACCGCAGCCAATTACAAATGCGACAAATATTTTAATTTATTTTACTTTATATGTATCGTGTAGTAGCTATGTTTTATCACTGAAAGTACTATCAGAGAAGTTGATTCCTAGGCAGATCAGGGACCTACATAGTTTGGTCACGTTACGTCATAACCAGCCGACAGATCACAAATAACAATGAATAATAATTGACGTGAACTTACCAAATGACATTGGTCTGTCAACTGCCTAGGAATCAATTTCCTCGATGGTACATAAAATATGCCACAATACTCGTTTAGATTTGTGGGGATTATGCGTGGAGGCCCAAAGGAAGATCTTCCGACCGAGCGAGGTGTTATGCTCGGTCAGGCCGAAGCCCACGTGATACATTTCAGTTGTCGTATATATACTGACGCGCTCAGAAAACTTCGATAGCGCGATGCAGGAATGTTAGGCGAGTGTGGGTACCGCCACACCACTCCGCCCCGAAGACCGGAGGTCGAATCTTGAAGTCTTGTCGCTTGAGTCGCCAGTGCCAGTGAGTTCCAGTGAGTCGGAACTGTAAGCTGCTGCACGGGATCCAGTGAGTCGGATAAGCTGCAGTGCAGGGCCGATGCTACGTACTGACCAGGAGAGATGACGTGCTCTGCTTGCTGACCGGTCGGTGTAGTAAGAAAGCCCGATGATGCCGATGCGGAGTCGCCCAGGCCGCGGTACATAGCGGCTAGTGGACGAGGTACCCGATGAGGCGATGCTGGCTGGCGCGGTGCGGAGGGGCGGGGAGTGATGATGATGAAGGAGGCGTGTTCTGTCGAGGGTCACCAATGTGGGGATAATGCTTGGAGGCCCAAAGGAAGATCTTCCGACCGAGCGAGGTGTTATGCTCGGTCAGGCCGAAGCCCACGTGATACATTTCAGCTGTCGTATATATACTGACGCGCTCAGAAAACTTCGATAGCGCGATGCAGAAATGTTAGGCGAATGTGGGTACCGCCACAGATTAGTTGCTAAACTGAGAAGAAGTAAAAAAATAGATATAAACTTCAAGAGTTACAAAAAATGCTCTACTACGAGTATGTATGCTTGCTCTACGTGAGTCGCAATTTTGTTTATATAAGTCACTCTATATATTGCCTGCATTATGGAAATCCTTAAAGGAACATTTCACATGTAAATAGAGCGTTCATAGCAAAAAATGCGTATGAGCAATTTGTAATGGTACGTTTCATGAATTATGCAACGAAACGTCTGAAGAACTTGCCGACACTGTACAGGTATAAGCAGCAATGGTGTATGATTTCGCGTCGAAATTTGTGAACCTGGTATCATGCTTAACGTAGGATTTTGTTAATGTTACGACTATAATATAGCCATCTCGAATTTTCAATCGATTGCGAACATGTATGTTAAACGTGTCATAATATTATTTGTCTATAATTGACGCTAGTCGTTCACGCTGTATGTACACTTACTATACAGCATAACAATCATGTTGGCAACAATGGTTACCCAACAACAAGACGAAGAGAGCCTGTAAGCTTGTTTTATAAAATATTTTTTAATTTGTATCTTTATAACCAAAGCCTCTCGTAGAATTGCCCTTTTAAAAATACAGCAACCACCTTCTCCGAGTGAGAAATCTTTGTTTAAACTTTAATTAGTAATTTAGGTGGGTGTACTCTAGAGAGAATTACCCCGTAATGGCTAATTTAATGAACCGAATAGCAACACCTGCATAGAGAACACTGCACAATACCATTACAAGTGGGGAGGTACGAATATTTTATTGGCCCACATTGTAAGTATAGTAAAGTAAATAAAAATTAATATTGTGTATTTTTAATTATTTAAAAAATCCAACTGGAACTTGTTTTAAGGAAAACTGTATTGATTTTTCAAATTTAATTTGATTTTAATGCAGTTTTGTATTTTGTTCGATCTAGTCTGCTTCCTAATAAGAAGCCTGCCATTAAAGTTTAACAAGTTATCCCAGAATTTCGATGTGACGTTGTTAATATAATTCGTTTATCGCGTGGAAACCGTACTTATTCCTGGATAAATTAATGTATTCTATATCCTTTTCCGGGACTTGAAGTATCTTCGTACCAAAGTATCGCAAAATTTGTTCAGCGATTTGTGCGTGAAGAGGTAAAAGACAGACGGATAGACGAACAAACAGAAAGAGACTTTCGTATTTATAAGGTGGTAGGCCTCATGTAGACGTCCTAAAAGTGTTAACTTTGTTAACCTATTTAGAAATAAATATTTTGATTTTAATTTTAATAATATTAAGTTATGTATTATGTAATAACAATACTTGATCATTATGTTGCTGTCGTATCTCGACTACGGAGGTGTAAATTGCTTAATTGAATGACGCAATAATATGTGGAAGCCGCAAGGCTCGCGTCTGTCCTGAAGCTAGGGCGGGATTACTAGCTGAAGCCATTACTGTACAGTGTACATATTGCGACAAGAGATAGCGTCTACAGATATACCACATAAGCCGATTTAACTGCCCTTATACACATCTGCATGTGCAAACACGGTCGGCCAAATAATATCGTCTGTTGACTATTGTGCAGCGTAATTAAACAGTTGTTTAATTAATTGGTATTATTTGTGTTATACTCAGTTTTTTACTTCTGGCAGTTTGTTGTATGAAACATGAAAGCCACACGTTTTTGCAGGATAATTTGAAACTGTCCTTGATTTGATTGATGTGAAGTCAAAAGTAGAGATTATCTTGGTCAGTATCTTTTTATACATTTCTCATACATATATAGTTATCACCACTACAAGTGACATTTTGAATATGTCCTGTAGGTTAATTACAGAAAGAATATACACCTAAACATAAGAAATACTCATAGCCAAATAAATAAGGCAAATGCTTATCTATATTCATAGTTACGTGGACGGAAATGCTTTAAATAGATTTCCAACTAAGTCTTAGAACGAAAACTTTGCTTTTGTTATAACGAAGTCATGGGTCGGCGCATTGTTCCAGTTGTATTATACTTGAATTTAATGCTTCAAAGGATTATTGTGAAATATGGTCACAAGCGAAACGTGAAAACAGATTTGCTGCATTTTGTGTTCGCCATGCTGTTACAATAATTACAATAATTTAAACAACGACGAAACAATTAACACATTAAAAATCTGAGGAATATAATATTTTTTTAGATATTGGACAGAAACAGAATTTGTCTCTGTACAAAATTATGTATTTTGATTACATATATATATATATATATACGTGCTGTGTATAATAATTAATAAGACTTCGTCCGCCTTTTTCTTCCTACGTTCATGACCTTCATATGGCAAGTTTTAAAGCTTTCAAAAGTTGCCGTTAATGATACTATAAGAAAATTCGGAACGCCCACGTCCTCTACGGGAAAGAAACATGGGACCTTTCATAAAAAGGAGGCACAAATAGGGTAATAACACCCGACCCGAGCTACGAGTAGCGTGACGAGTGACAAGCCGACTAAAGAGAATGTTCACACTTCATACATTTTATTTATGCATCATCATTAACATTAACTATAGCCTCAAGGAACCTTTATTACAAGTATTTAAATACTGAAAACTATTCAAAGTTATGCTTTATACAGTCACAATAATATTATTATTTAAATGTTTAATTTGACTCAAATTAATAATAATTTAAATACTTACCCCCTTTTTGCTTTTTACGGGGCTCTATTGAGATTGTTCATTTTTGGCCAGTGTTGTCTTCAGTATTATTTCAATTTTATTTGTGTATACTTATCTAGTTCATACACATTGTGTTTTTACCTTAGTAATATATTACAATATAGCGCGTTGCTCTTAATGCTTGATTCTTCCGGTGTCCGTAAAGTAACATTAGGTATAGGTAAATGCTCCCAGTAAGGACCTCCTCCGCTTATTTACCCAATAAATCGATTAATATCTTCTAGTCAAAGAGCCGTGGACGGTTCCATTAGAGTGAAAAAATATCTTCAAATATTTTCCGCTCTATCCACAGGACTTATCAGATCAGGAGTTTTCAAGTGGAACCCGATGTGTGTAAATTTTCTGGAATCCCATTGGATGGCCTAAATTTTGGTCCCTGATATCGAAATAGAACGTAGTCAAAGGTAGATTAATTCAGGCTTTTAAAAAAGTATTAGTGTCTACCAAAGATAACAAATTTATTTTTATTCCGATTGGATATTTTAAAATATTAAATCATTTTGGAGAATAGTCAAGAAATCATTAGATCAAGCTTATAAGATTGTTCGAAAACAAACTCAATATAGTTATTCTATTGTCGAACAGTCTTATAATAATAATAAGCCCCAATGCTTACAAGCAGAGTATATTTAACCGAAATGTGCATCTAACTCCTGAAACATAGATTGTAAATTAATTAATATAACAAAAAGTAATTATTTTTAGGGTGGGTTGCACGTAGGTTGCGCGTAGTTAAAGTTAAAGTTAAGGTTATCGTCAAATATGGCGTCCATGATTGACTTTTACTAGGGATTAGATAGTTCATTTGACTTTTTGTTATGGTTAAAGTTATAGTTAAAGTAAGTTGGTACAACCCACTCTAAGAGTGAGTTGCATCAACCTACTTTAACTATAACTTTAACTTTAACCACAACAAAATGTGAAATGAACTGTCAAATTCCTAGCAAAAGTCGCTATATTTGACGATAACCTTAACATTAACTTTAACTACGCTTCTGGTGCAATTCAACCTTAATGTTTACAAACACAATATTTTCTGCACCATTCAATAATAACAATTAAAATGAAACTTTTAATCTCCTTCACCAACGTTAATTCACACGTATTCACCTTTACACAAAACAAAAACAAACCACGGTTTTGGTATTAATGGAAGTTGATTAAGATCACCGTTGTGAGGTGAAGTAAATTGAATTCTATTGAATCGTTTGTAGGGTTGATTATTCCTTATTGTTTGCGTAAAACTGATCCGCATGGCTTTGATGCAGGTGCGGTGGTCGGTGAGGCGGCTTTGTGAGAATGTACTAGTAGCGAGCTTAAACTTTTTTGCCTGTGTATTGCAGTATTGCGAGGTCCATCGTTCAAAATTCAGGTGTGTGATAGTGAATGACAAAAGTGAAGTTTTAAGATACTGAAACAACGAGAAGATGCAATAAAAACATGTTACAGTCAAATATAGAACCTCCTTATTTGGGAAGCCAGTTAAAATAATAGAGTTGCGTTACAATTTCACAATCAAACACAGAATAGAAGTTTAAATACGAGAAAAACAGCACGATGAATTACTGTTGTTGTTGATGTGATATGTAATATTAAATATAAAAGATCTCATAAAATTAAACGATAAGGTCTGCTTTTTACCTAGCTTTAATTTTTAGCACAGCTTTTATGCCGAAGTTTTTGTGAATGTTGTTTAAAATATGCAATGTTTTCGCGTTTAAAATGCCAGCTTTTAAATTTCGAGGCACTTAACCGAATTATTTTGAGGAATGTTATATAGTTGAGATGAGTAAGACTCGGGCGAAACGAGCAAGCGTAGAGTCACTTGAGCAAAAGTAGCAGCCAGCAGGGCATAACACGAGCTCTTCAAAAGAACTAGTCATAATATTATTATGACGTAGTTGTCTAAGTATATCTACAGGGTGTAACAAAACTAAGTGATAATTCTTTAGGGTGTGTATGTGTTACTTGTAGAGAGTTTACTGTGAAAGTAACAGCGCTGAAAGACTAAATTTTTTATTTACTTTTGTATGGGGAAACTCGCTACGCTGGGGCGCTTGCCCATACAAAAGTGAAAAAAATGGTCTTTCAGCGCTCTCTAAGTAACTCTCTATAAGGAACACATACACACCCTAAGTATGCTAATATTATAAAGACGGAAGATCATGTTATAATGAAATTAAATATACAATTTTGGTATAGCTGTTACTTTCAATTCTTTCGCAAGTACCAATATTTTTTACTTCCACTATCGAGTCAAGCAGGTGTAACTAATTCTTTACATAATAAAGTACTCTTTGTATTTCACTAAAGTCTCGACCGGATTATTTACGATACGACTACGTCTAAATAAAATTATTTTTAGAACACCGAAAATCTAAACATTTTTCTCATTGTAAAATAGATCTTGCGTGCAGATTGTAAAGAAAATTGAAATCCCCACTAAATTCATAACAAAGTGTAATGTTAACGACCAAGTGCGTAAATCCCAGTGTAATTATAGCCCCTGGCCGCAAACAACATTAGAGGCCAAGTAAATCTGGGTTGTTACAAACTTTCCGTCTACGAGTACGTGTTAAAAAATAACGTGGAACCTTCTGGAGCTTACGAAGATTTGGGTCCGATATTAGCAAAGTCGGGCAATGTCTTGGGAATTTGTTCATTGACACGTCGAAATTTTTTCTGTACCACATACATTTTGACTCAAATTAAGAACATAATATAAATATTTTGCTCAATGCATAATCTATTGAAAAGCTAAAGGCCCGTCTTCAAGTCATTGAGAAGATCTTGCTATTATTATTCGGTAGATCTAACAATTGCCAGCTTCTTAATGACTTTGTTTTTATACAACCATAAACGAATATTCTTCTCAAAACTGAGATATCGTTTCGTTGATTTGGTATGGTCCATTACTGTCATAGAGACCGCAATATGCTATTGTGATACGATGCGTGCGTGGCAAGGCCTTCAGTAAATTTACAGGCGAATCTTTCAACTTCTATCAGCTCTTCTACATGCTTTAGGCTTGTGGCCCTTGATACATTTCTGTGCTTGTGGCGGTACAACTATTGCCACAATCCTGAATTTCTGAGATTGGCATGTTATCTCGCTCGGTCTAAAGATCTACCTTTGGTGTCGTCGCGCATATTGCTACAGGCTTTATATTGAAACTTTTATAACTGATTTTCAATTTTTCATACATGATAATACGAAAAAAATCGTAATAAACAGGATGAGTGCGGCAAAGTTTCACCGAGCCCATTTGTTATTTACGTCTCAAGAGATCTAACAACAACATTTCCTGCCAGCACTTAGAAATATCTGTACTTGCAATATTCCAACAATTTATCGAGATATTTTTAATGTAGTAAGCCTTAAAATAATAAAAAATAATGATGATTGATATGAAATATATATAAATCAAAGAAAAAGAGGATATAGGTAAGTAACATACTCATGAAGTTTAAAAATGTAATTTATTATGAAATCACACTCTCTCATCCGCTACGCATATCACCCTATGGGGCTCATTTATGGCGGTCAAACTATAATTAAGTGGGGTAAGCCAATTTGCCATAAATTGCCAAACAATCAAGTGCCCGTCTCATCCACCTACCGATCCCATTTTATGTTGTCTATGATGATAACCGAAGGTAAAGTTAGTAGCTTCCTAAACATCCTATTTTGTGTCTCTGGTTAGATATTATTTGCTATCAGAGTTTAGATAAAACTGTATTCTATAATTAAAAGTAATTTACCACGTAATATTGCAGTGCCGAGTAACCCCCGGCTGCCTTATTTTAAATGGCCCTAGGGCTGCATTTTTCTCCTCAAATTAACACGTAGCGTTCCGAGGCAGACGCTTGGCAGAGGAATACGGGCACCACTGAGCCAAATAGGTCATTAATTATTTTAATATTTTTGGATCTAGCCGCTGTATAGCGGGATGAAAAGTAGAGATTGCATTTTTACTCCTCAGACGAACTCGTATGATGTGAAATTTTAATGTAAGTAGTGTTATGAATACACATTATTTAATTAAATTACTAGCGTAGAAACGGTGAGGTGAGTTTCAGCTTGTTTTATAGTAGACCAGCTAAAATTGTATAGCTCGCGTGTATTTCATATTATACAAGCATACAGACATGACTACTCTTAAAATTAATTTAATTTTGTAGAGCACACTCGAAAGTTGTTATGTTTAATCTTATCTATATTTTAATTTCGTAATTTTTAGGGTTCCGTACCCAAAGGGTAAAAACGGGACCCTATTACTAAGACTTCGATGTCTGTCCGTCTGTCCGTCTGCCTGTCTGTCTGTATGTCTTGAGGCTGTAACTCAAGAACCGCTATAGCTAGAGTTCTGAAATTTTCACAAATTGTGTATTTCCGGTGCCGCTATAACAACAAGTACTAAAATAAAATAAAACAAATATTTAAGGAGGGCTCCCATACAACAAACGTGATTTTTTTGGCCTTTTTTGCTCGTAATCAATAATGATAAGAGGTAAGCACTTGAAACTTTCACGAAGGCCTTAAATATGATTGTTCTTTAATAATAAATAATAATATTTAAATAAAATAAAAAATTAAGGGGGGCTCTCATACAAAAAACACAATTTTTTGCCTATTTTTGCTCTATAACGGTACGGAACCCTACGTGCGCGAGTCCGACTCGCACTTGGCCGATTATTTAAATTTAATAACTGACTACATAATAAATATAGTAACTTGTAATTTTTGTAACCTGTTAGCCGTAATAAAATTTTATCAATATAACAAAATTTTGGTGTTTGTTTAACATGTAGGTACGATATAGGATTTGTTGTTAGCTTGAGATATTTTGGATTTTACAATTTATTACATAATAATATTTTATGCAAAGTATGAAATTATTTGCAGAGGACAACGCACAAAACCTTGGATATAGTATTCAATTTTATTCTTAACTAGCTGACCCGACAGACGTTGTCCTGTCTTAACGATGTTTATTTAATTCGAATTGGTATAATTATTTAAAAAATAGATTAAAATTAGTATCTCCATGCCAAATTACATCAAAATAGATTACGTAGTTTAGGCGAAAACCATAAAAGTTTATTGTACGGGAACCGTACATTTTCCAGGACAAAAAGTATCCTTTGTCCTTTTCCGAGACTCAAAGTATCTCCATACCACATTTCATCAAAATAGATTGAATAGTTTAGGCGAAAATCATAAAAGTTTATAATTGTGCGGGAACCGTACATTTCCCGGGACCAAAAGTATCCCTTGTCCTTTCCCGAGACTTAGAGTATCTCCATATAGCATATAACTTAACTTGACATTGATACCATCTGCAATATACAAATATCAATATCATTTTAATAAAGGAAATGATGATGACGACTAGGTTTTAACGTCTTAAAGCTTATTAGCTTCAATCGAAATGTCAAGCCCACGCCATAAATAGTTCCGTTCAGAAATATGATACTATATAACTATACGAGCAAAAATAATATAAAGTTTATTAATCTAAGGGCATTTTCCGTACGTTGCTTTTAGTGTGATGAAAGTTGTGCGCAAAGTCCCTCGTGCCGTATAAGTCCATTAAGCAAATGGATGAAACAGAAATGAGAGCTCGTTTTTAATTTTTCGTCATGTAAATAACGTTATAATATGTCCCCAGCTACCTGGCCTGGCCCTCATTATGTAGTTCTTGGTAATATTCATTTAATAAATGGATCGACATTAATTAAACATGGATGTCATTATCGAGACTAAATATTGTGTTTCTATGACTTTTGAAAAGGTTTTCTACATTGATACGCGAGGATCAAAATCGCCATTCTATATTTCAAGGCAACATTAATTAAGCTTCGCTCCTTCTTCAGTCCAATAGTTCAGTATTTTCATAAAGAGTCTATTGAAAAAAAAGTAAAATTGGGGTTCAGGTTTCAGAATAAGGTAAACATCCGTAAACAGCGTTAATTATACTTATATTATAAACTAAAGGATTTATTTGTTATTTCATTTAATTGGACGCACTAATCTCAGGAACTACTTGCTCAAATAGTAAAATTATTTTTGTGTTAGCCGCGGGGAACTTCTAGTGATAAACTAAAAATTTACTTGAATATGTGAGATAATAATATTGTAGTTTGTAGATCAATATAATTTTCTTACACCACAGTTTTGTGTTTAGTTATTCTATAGTGAGATTCAACAGTACATTCTAAAATAACCTTAACGCTGATATAATGATGTGCCTTGGGAGTCGACCGCGAGTCTTGTAGCAGGGATCGAATGGAATATGAATCCCCTAAGGGTCGATTTTTCAATGCCCAGATAAACAGTATCTATGTGTTTATGTGTCTAAAAGAGATATTTTAAAGATTGAATTGTCGGATAGATATTTAAAGATAGTTTTGAAGTAAGAGGTTTAAAAGTAAAAAAATGCCGGACATTTGGTTGTTGAAACTTTTTAAGCGACGTATGAAGAAATATTTGGCGACCGTCCCACTTTGTTTATTATGAAGTATGTGCCTATGTTTATCAATAATTCCTTTTGTCTAACTGGCGACCCCCTTACAGGAACTTCGCGACCCCCAGGGGGTTCTGTATGTTGCTGATTGGATTGGTGTTGGTTGCTTATCTGCGTCCTATTAAGTAACAAGTAATTATCTATCTTACAGAGAAAATATTCCTTCGGTATTCAAAACAAGTATTGAAATTGTTGTGCTTTGTCCAAATGCTTAATTTCGTATGGTAGTATTAACATTTTATGTAACTCGTTATGATACTAATTTGGCGCATTGCACTACGCGTCACCCACAAACTTGGGACAAAACAAAATAATCAGCCAAGTGCGAGTCAGACTCGCGCACGAAGAGTTCCGTACCATCATAGAGCAAAAATAGACCAAAAATTGTGTTTTTTGTATGGGAGCCCCCCTTGAATTTTTATCATATATATACAGACATCGAAGTCTCAGTAATAGGGTCCTGTTTTTACCCTTTGGGTACGAAACCCTAAAAATATTTTAAACATCTCAGAGCAACAAAATACTGTTTACGTGATAATTTATTTGTTCTCTTTAAATTTGTTTCAACTCTTTTAAGAAGGGTCCTGTAATTATAAAGAAAGGCTTACACAAAGTCCTGAAAGGGACTTTTATAATAATTACAATAAAATTACATTCAAAATTAAGTTCAAAGGTAATAAGATTCGGAGCGTTTTCTTCGCGAGTTCTAGAAGGTAAAACATAAATTGCGTTTCGGGTTTCTTAACTTATTTACTTCTTATAAGAGGAAACAAAATATAATTCCACTTCAGGTCAAAAGATAATGGCCTTTGATAACAGTCTGAAAAGCTTTCCGCTGTTTTGTTTTGTTTATCTCTGAGTTTACGTGGACTCCCGAAAAAATTATAACTTACGAGATTAAGTAAGAAGTTTTAATAAATAGCTTTGGGTCGGACCAGATCTCCGTCTCGATCTCATATCGTGTTTGCTAGACATGTTTGTTCGGTACAATGAAAAAATAACAAGAATTTTTGCTTCAATATAACCATTGGTAGCTTATTAATTTCTGCTCAATTCAAGTATATAGTAACATTTTTTATCAACTCTCAATAAAGAGGATTATTGAAAATATTTTATTAATTATTTTGCTCGTTTTGAGAATTTAATAACGCAATATTTTTTATTTCATTTTGAATAAAGAAGATTAATCAAATTAATTTTATTAGGTACTAAATTTAATATTCTTATGTCCGTAAAATAGGTTGTGGTAACAATTTCGTATTTTACGTGATCACTTAGCACCAACATTTTTCGGGTTTCTTTAACTTTTTAATTCATCAAAAATATGATGTAAAATTGTAAATATAACTATTATTATAACACGTAGCTAATAGAAATTTTCAAATTAATACGAATACTATAATATAATAAAACTTAACTAACTTTTGTTACAGAAAATTAGATAAAGACGTATTCATTTAAATTAAATTTGTATGCTGAAACTCCGCGGTTATTGTAATAATTTTATTAAAACTTTGCCTGTGAGTTTAAAAGTAATCCCCAAGCTTGTTAATGAACGAGACAGATTTTTAATTAATAGCACAGTCCTTACAAGACCCTTCAATATTTTAATGGTACCTATACAAAAGAATCAACTGCTTTCTATCATGGTATATTTTTGAGTTTCTTTTTATTCATGCAGCTTTGAGGGCTTTCCAAAATAATGATTTATGTTATAGGATGTGAGTCTCAAATTAACATGTTAAGTATGTCTTGTTCACAATATTAATCAAGCCTTTTGTGTGTAAGATATAAGTATAAAAATAAACTTATTAAATGTGTAATTGCAGATATTACAGTATCTAAGTGCAGTACAGCTATACATATATTTCATTTAGTATAGTTGTATACAATAGTAACGCATTTACGTATTAATTATATAATTTGGGTAATAATTCTCATTTACCGATGGAATTTCACAATGTTCTGCCTGATTTAATCAGCTAATTAAGTTTAGCCGATATTAATGAACAATTTTAAATAGCGGGCTCGTGTTATCCCATGTAATTACACGATATGATTAGATTGGATTGATTTAATTCGAATAGCGATTATAACATAATTGTAACTCACAATCGCACAAAAGCCCCCGCAATTACTCGGAACGCGCGAACCGAACGCGGTACAAACCCGCCTCTATATAATTTTCATATTTTATCGCTTGTGATTTCACACATTGGCGAATAGTTTCGAAACTAAGCTGGCAACGAGCATCAAAAGATTATTATGCAAAATTTAAGCCAAAACCTAACCAACTGCGTGTCGTTTTAAATTCTGGAAACGTTTTATTTATGAACGAACGCTGTTGTGGACAATAATTCGACGTAATTTGAAAGTTTATGTTTTTGCGCAAAAACATAAACTTTCGAATTACGTCGAATTATTGTCCACAACAGCGTTCGTTCATAAATAAAACGTTGGGAACACGTACGAATCTTTGAAATATAATATAGGTACCTTCGAATTTAACTTCCCAGTAAAAATATAGAGAAGAAACCAAAGAAATGAAATGATTTTATAAAACATTATGTTGTAACTATCTCATCTTTTCTATTGTTATCACTATTTTCCGCACACAGCTTTGAAGATCCGATGTTGAAAATACCTTGTACAACCCTCATAATATTTTTAGTTTTTACGATTCCATAAAGAAGCGATAAAGAAAAGGTCTTAAGTAAAGGGCCAGGAAAGATGTGCTCTTGCTGACCGGTCGATGTAGTGAGAAAGCCCGTCGATGTGACGTCGATGCCGATAATTAGTCGCGGTACATTGCGGCTAGTCATGGACGATGTACCCGAAGAGGCGATGCTGGCTGGCGCGGTGCGGAGGGGCGGGGAGTGATAATGATGGAGACGTGTTCTGGCGACCCCAAAAGGAAGATCTTCCGACCGAGCCAGGTGTTATGCTCGGTCAGGCCGAAGCCCACGTGATTGATTTCAGCTATCGTATAATGTATACCGACGCACATAGAAAACTGTGATAGCGCAATGCAGGAATGGAAATGCAGGATGGAGACGTGTTCTGGCGACCCCAAAAGGAAGATCTTCCGACCGAGCGAGGTGTTATGCTCGGTCAGGCCGAAGCCCACGTGATTAATTTCAGCTATCGTATAATGTATACCGACGCACATAGAAAACTGTGATAGCGCAATGCAGGAATGTGGTACTTACTGTGGGTACCGCCAGACGACACAGATTTTTATTATTCTATTTCTACTATTAGTTTTATTTTATGTCTCGCTAAAAACGTCTAAAACATAATAATATGTACTTAGGATGAAATGTATGTTAAAGAAAATTAAGTGGCGGGTAATGCTGAGATCTAAAATGGCTAGTTAAGGGCAGGTAACAATGGGCCACCGCGCGACAGTCGCGCGGTGGCCCATACAAAAACATTTTGAGTGATACATGCCCTTAATACTAGACACCTTGGTCGGTATAGTCAATAATTATGCATATTATTATTATTATTAGACTGTATTATTTCACTTTTGTGTAATAGCTGGGGTACCTCACAAGTCACACCACATTCTGTACTTTCTGTCCAAAGTACATAAAGATCAAACTTACTTTTTGAAATAAAGAAATTCAAAGGAATAATATGGAAATTCAAAGATTCTATTTTTGAAGCAATAATGACGTGTACACTGTACACCTTGAAAAAGATTAATTTTAGTGTTGTTAGTTGTATACGTATAATGTACACGTATACGTTGTATACGTGTATATAATATATAATACATAATATGTTGATATTTAGTAATCTCTGCAATTAGTAGTATCTGAAATAATAAATTATTTGTGCTAGATAATATACTCTACAGAAATTGAGTTATCATTCTCAAGGACACATCGATATTCCTCTGTTAATTAATAAAAAGCTATAGTCAGAGTAGACTTATGTCTATTGTGCTATAGTCAGGATTGTTTAAGGTGGCACCAGCGGTCATTGACCTTTCTAGTCTAGGAGCTATGTAAAATACTGGCACTGCATTCTGTTAAATCTATACATAATATAATAAAACTATAGAAATGTGAATTCTGTACATTAAAGATATTCAAAAAATAATAAGCGGGGGGTGCCACTAGATCGTTATAGAAGCCAAAAATGTGGTTAGTTTTTTGTCTGTCTATATCTGTTTGTCTGTCTGTCTGTCTGTCTGTCTGTCTGTCTGTATGTTTGTTCCACTATCACACGAAAACTACAGATCCGATTTGAAAGCGGTTTTCGCAGATATATTTGCCTTCATCCAACTCAACATCGGGTGTATAAACTCCCCCCCCCCCACCCCTCTAAGGGGGCCAAAAAGGGGTCAGATTTTGTATCAAATTTTTTCTTCAATGGACTTACGTCATATTATTATTAACTGTATTTTCCAACTTAACATCAGGTGTACACAATTTTTCCTCCCACCCCTCTTAGGGGACAAAAGGGGGGGTAAGATTTTGTATCAATTACTGATGAACTAGAAATACTTTAAATGGCAAAACAACGTTTGCCGGGTCAACTAGTTAAGAATAAAACTGAATACTTGTAAAGAAACAGACTAATATAATTTCATCAGAAAACGTCTACTTGGTAACTCTTTGTATAATGATCTCCAACTTTTTATGAGTTTGAACTTTGAAGTGATATATAGGTAATTCATACTAGAAACCTTAAACTAGAAACGTGTGGCACTTCATTGTAAATAGCTGTTTATATAGAAAATGAAGTAGACAAGTTCTTAGACAGGGAGTCAATGACCGCTACAGACAGAATTCCGCGATTTGGGAATAGTAATTACTAATTACTAAACGTAACATCAAAAATGGCGCAGCTGTCAAATCCACCACGCTTATTAATAGATGAAAGGTAGACTAATTGGTTTGTCGACCGCGCCTATATTGTCACCTTGTCACTAAATTATTGCCCAATTGTAACTCAACCTAAATTTAGTTTGGGCGGAAAAATGTAGCACAAACAAAGAAATTCGCAGCAAAAAGCCTACTGGCTGCTTACGGCGCGTAACTACCTTTTTTCGCTTTTAATTCCCTATGGTAGAATTTCACACTCTGAACATTAATAGTTAATTATGAACATTAATGTCATATAATGTTTTGCAAACATAGGAAAATAGGTAATAAAAACATAATTTGAGTAAACGGTTCACCTGATGGAAAGCAGTTACAAAACAGTAGTTACTGTCGTCCATGGGCACTCGTATAAGAAGAGTTGAAGATGTGTTGCCGGTCCTTAATATCGAATGAAGATGTTTTTAAAGTCTAACAGAGAATAAACTTAAATATTCCCTCAGTAAGGAAAATTAATTTTCGTGCACCGTTAACCGTACATTATTATTGTTTCTTTATTGGTTTTGTGATAATTATTATGAATAAACATTGTTCAGTAAACGCTCGTTACTTGATTTACGCTCAACGCACGCCAAATAATTATAAAATTACGGTTATGATTATTTACCCGAAACCAAACACGCCATACATCTTGTAAATTACCAGTCAATTATATTTGGTTTATCTGAAATTATGCTGGCACTATAATAAATAACAATTATTACAGTTACGATCGGATTCAATTATTGTATAATATTGTTATTGTATAATATTTATATACAACTAGTTATTATCGTTTTGTGTGTGGGTGTTATTGGGCAAGAAAAGTTAACCATCTAAATTCTAAGTTTGATCTCGAAGACACCGTCCATTTTTGAGTAATTTATGGTTTTTGTTTCTTAGAATTTTGAGCTAGTAGTATTGAGCAGAACTTGTTCTCCCGAGTAAGTAACTCGGGAGAGCAAGTTCTGTTCAATAAATTGGCCCAGAATGTGGATTCAATTAGAAAGAAAATGTATAAAAATGCCTTCGCAAATACAAAAATTTATATCTTTAATTCATAAATTATAAAATTACATATTATTGTCCTGACTGACTGATTCATCATCGCTGAGCAAAAACTGTTAAGGCACAGCCACAAAATTTGGAGTCCCTCCCCCCTAGGACACTTCACGTAATTAATAGGTATTATTATAATGAAGCAGAAGTACAGAATTGTTGAATTATGGTGACTTTATTATTATAATTTTTCTAATTAAACTAAATTGTCTAACTTAAAATGACGGGCCCCTCCCTCGTATTCACAGTACAAACATTTTTATCAACTAGTGAAATGGTGGGGCGCGTCATTTCAAATTAGACAAGCTCTACAACCAAAGAGTTGTAAGCTCACTCGATGATGATGTAAAGCATAATTCGTAATTCATTCATTCATAATTCATAATTCATAATCATTTATTTGCCTTGAATGTAGGTTACAAAAGTTCTTACATTATAAAATGGTACAAACATTCTGCTAAGCGTGCAAATATTATAATATAGAACATGCATAGAATATTAATTAATGTGTTATATTTATAAACAAATGACAAAAAATAATTAAGTATACCATATGAAACAATAACTTCTTAATCACACATAACTCTACAATCTCAGCTTAATAATATAATATGTCATTTTATTTCATTAAATGTCAATAAAGAAATATTGTATAAATCAAATAAATAAAATATTACTACTAACTTGAATGAGATTTGAAATAAATTTCCTTATCCTTAATGAATTCATTAGTACTATAATAGCCTTTGTCAAGTAAGAAATTGAATATGCGATTTTTAAATGAATTAAATTGTAGTTGCCTTATATGTTCGGGTAATTTATTATAAAAAGTTATAGCCATACAATATGCACTGTTTGCAAAAATATTGAGCCTTTTAATTGGGATTTGTAGTTTGTTTCCTCTATGTGGCCTTTCGCTTATTACTTCCTTTTTGTCGTGAAACAATTCTTTGTGACTTTTAACGAACTTGAGTATTTCAAAAATATATAGGCAAGGTAGAGGTAGTACTTTAAGTTTTTTAAATGACGGCTTGCAGCTCTCTAGTCGTCGGGCACCACATATTGCTCTTAGGCAAGCTTTTTGTTTTATAAATACTCTTTGGCTGTATGATGAGTTGCCCCATAACACAATACCGTATCTTAAAATGGATGATATGTAACCGTGATAAGCTATAACAGCCGCCTTTTCATTGACATTTTGAGATAGGTTACGCAGTACGTATATAAATCTATCTATTTTTGTGCATAATCTATCCGTATGTTGTTTCCAAGAAAAGTGTTGGTCCATTATGATTCCTAAATATGTAGTTTCGTCAGTAAGTGCAATAGCACCACTGTAACTTATATTTAAATCTATGTTTGAACTATTAAATGTCTTGAAGTGTATCATATTTGTTTTATCCGCATTTATCTTTAAATTATTTGTCTCTATCCAGTTATAAATTATTTTTAAGCTTTTTTTTATTTCTTCATATAAAAGTTCTTTATTCTTACTCACGTAAATTATCGTAATATCATCTACATATAAAAAACATTTATGAATTATTATTTTAGGGAAGTCGTTTATATACAGCAAAAACAGCAAAGGGCCTAAAACACTACCTTGTGGTACACCATATGGATTGTTTGACTTGTATGTCGACATTATGTTATTTGCCTGTTTACCTTCTTTTCTAATGATCTCTACCGCTTGTTTCCTATTTTTCAAGTAGCTTTTGATCCACTCAAGAGCTACACCTCTGATACCATATTTTTCTAATTTATTTAATAACCTTTTGTGGCATATTAGGTCAAAAGCTTTTGACATGTCGAGGAACAAAGCCACCACAGAATTGCCAGCATTTATGTTTTCTGTTATGTATTTGGTTAGGCAAAAGCTTGCTAGGGTAGTACTACTATTTTTTTTATATCCAAATTGAGCCGGATCTAAAATATTTTTGGACGTTACAAAACTATAAATTTTGTTGTACATAATTTTTTCAAAAATTTTTGCTAAGTTTGGTATTATATACGTACGTATAGGTGTATCTTGGCGTCCAACAGGAATTTATTAGAGCGAACTAGATAACAAATTATTGTGCGGCGCGCGCTAAGCATACCAACTATTTTCAATCCTATTTGGATCAATGTTTAGCGCGTTATATTGTATTCCGTGTGAAATCCCCGTTTGCAGCTTGCTTCAAATTGGTCTCATGTACGTGTGGAGCGGGGGTCTCCAACCAATTTGGTATTGCAATCAACTGTGGTTAATACGGCAGTGCGATCGTGTCTAGTTACTAGCTATAACACCCTGTTGATTGTATACACGGTCTAATTTGCTCTTGTTCATTTCGTATTCTGTGGTTCATTAAGTACGTCGATAACGGTTGTTGTTTCGTGGTTATATGACATCATCATAATCAGCCTGACTTATGATGTTTTACCACTTCCTGATAAGTGCCGGATAGGCTATCTACATCTGATAGATACTTCATACTCTATCCGTCAGATAAGCTGTGGATATCCTATCCGGCACTTATGAGGAAGTGGTGTAACAGGTCCTTAAAATGGTATATTGTATTCAAGGATAATCATAATAAGTTTTATTATTTATAGACTTTTAGAAGTAGATACTTGCTCCGTCTCTAATAGGATATATTGTTACTACAATGTTTGACGCTATCACTAATGCAATGCATTGACAAGCTATCACTTATCAGTTTTCACTGATCTATAAAACCGAAAGTTATATTATAACATCTTTGTCTATAGCCATAATAATATTATGAAACAAAAGATAAATGTTGTCTGTCTCATCCCTGTCCAGGTGACCATAATCCTTCATGTACCCTCATCTTGCGTCGGCCTCTATCAAATATTCACAAAGATTTTGACGTGATTTTAAAAACGTTTCATGAAAAATTTAAGCGAAAGTGATCCTTAAATGAATACAAGAGCAGAACCCTGATTTTACTACTACAATGCTTTTTTGCTCGATCCAATTCGTTTCTTATTAGGGTAGGTATTCTCAGAAAATGTTTTATCTATATAAATATAAGTAAAATTTCAATTATCGCTAATACTCGAGAACAATTCAACTAATTTGGCTAATATTATAAGTCTTGCAATATTTGTGGAAGTCCAGGGAAAGTTTATATTAGGAG
The DNA here is from genome assembly GCA_905404155.3 of Plebejus argus. Lineage (NCBI taxonomy): Eukaryota > Metazoa > Arthropoda > Insecta > Lepidoptera > Lycaenidae > Plebejus > Plebejus argus. The sequence continues at coordinate 12,973,063 of FR989929.1, read as the reverse complement.
AAAAGTGATACACATAACACAGGTCAATCAAAGTTATACATAAAATTACAAATTGTATTAAAACAACATTTTATAAGCATGGGTATAATAAAATAGTTCATCGTACCCATATCTACTGCGAAATAAAAGGTTTTTATTATAGAGGTACTTTTGCATTTTGGGTTTATAAATCATGAAAGCATATTTTGTCCTATTTAAGATAAAACTTATATCACTAAAATTAGTAGATACTTTCTACGATAAAATTTTGGAGCACACATACCTGATAAAGTTTAATAGTTTGCCTTTATCTATAATAAAGGTTCTGACCCAAAGTGCTCATATTTTGCTATCTATGAAAAGTTTGTATCATAATATTATCATGAATCTATGTTCTACCTACATTGCAGTTTGTATTGTCAACATGTTTTTCGGAGACACAGTATTGTGTAGTAACTACATACTAGGTATTCATAAAAATAACGTTTTCCAAGCGTTTATTGATTCGTCCCTTGGACAAGAGATGGCGCTATAAAGGCCGAATTAGGTACATTTAAAAGGCATGTTTTAAAAGTTATAATTTGAGTATCTTATTATATTATTTTAATAATCAAATTTTATATTATAGTTTTCAACATATTTTCAAAATATCAGAACGTTTTTAAATAAAATTGTTCTGGGCCTGTAGACAAGTGGCAAAACGCTAACTCTAACGTTACAAAATGTATGCGATTTGACATAAGTCATCGCTTCGCTAGCGAATACTAATGTCAAATCGCATACATTTTGTAACGTTAGAGTTAGCGTTAGCGTTAGCGTTAGCGTTTTGACACTTGTCTAGGGGGGCTGTTATTGACAGCAACAATTTATCAAGTAGTATGGTGTTAATGTGGTATATTATAATAATAATAGTTTTGTTTGCTATACTGCTATGTAACATAAGGCGAAATAATTTGTGTGAATTCACAATGATATTGTAATGCCTATCACGGGGTCTGTGGACTGTGGAGTGTCGAGCCCGGCGCGCGGGGCGAGGTATTTAATAGTGCGTACTGCGGGGTTAATTGATATTGCGGTTTGTAGGGGTCAATAACGTCATTCCACCGTCATCACCGCTGTTTTATGGACCCCTGGTATTACATATTAATATTATCAGAGCGAGGTCGCAAGGTATACTGTAAATTGTAAGTTATTAAGAACAATAATTAAAGGCTTCTTTAATCCCGTGTGCGACAAAATACAAAAGTTACGTTAAGATGATAAGATATATCTATAGATGATAATATATATCATATAGATGATAATAGCAACACACTTTTTGTGTCATGTGAAAACTAGAATTTTCTACAATACAAGGCCCACGAATTTATTAAAAAAATTTTTTAGAACAAAATATAAAGATAATATTAGTCATTATTAATGGTAAAAAGAAAACGAAACGTTATTAAATTACGTCCCCACCCCAATAGGTAGACAAGCTCCATGATTTTTTTACTCGCAATCCCCCGTGTATCTTCAATGATAATACAATAATACATTAATGTCGGGACTCGGGAGGAATCTGAGAGGCCGAGTGCGGTGGCGTCTTTTATATTCTGCGAGTCTCTCCCCAGACGTGCAAATTGTTCTTTGTAATATCCCCTGAAGTTATCCGAAGCGACCGGCATAATTATAAAATACTCTAGTTACGAGCCGCCGCACCTGTTTCTAATATTAATTTAAAGTTATGTTCAAAAATTTCATAATTTGCGAAATTACACTTCTTTTCTTTTGATATATTATACGATTAATGGAAGATGGATTAAGGAAAATGTTCCGGTAATTTTACATAAAATGTGTTTGGTTTTTTAAATTAATTTACGAACGAATAAGTTTCGACGTGATTTAGGATGCGATTGCAATAATTTTATGAGTTAGTGGACAAAAAATTAGCTAAAAAGAATAACACTTAATTAATGAATTACTAATGGTAGTTGTAATTAATAAATAAACCCGGTACCAGTCTGCAGCAGTTCAGAAATAGAACAGCCACCACTGTGTCTACTGGTCTGCGATCAAAAATAATATGAAACAAGTCCTACCACAAATTTAAATTTCGTACGAACTCTATTATAAATTTTTATTCAAGAACTAAAGTAATATTCAAAAAGCTGGAAAGATTTTCCAGTGAATTCCATTTTATTAGGCAAAAGTTCAAGATCAAATTATGTCATGTGAAAAGTTGTTAGCTCATTCCGAAAGTGTTGTAATACAATTTTTATAGATCCCTCATCTTTCTGCAATGCGAACAGAGTTGGCAGGGAGCCCGGAAGCTGGATTTACACCAAACTGCTCATATATTTTTTGGGGTGGCTGAGAGTTGTGAATATTTTGCGAAGTCTGCCAATATAAACATAAACGTTCTCTACGTTGATTGGATGTTATGAAAAAAATATTTTATCTTATTACTCGCCAAAATCAACTCGCCAAGATGAATAAAGTTTTACGACGGAGAAATATTTGTTTTATTTTCGCCGAGTTAAACGAGTAATTCCTTCATGCGATTGTTCATGGTTCTGTGCCTAACAAAATATCTAAGGCTAATTAAACAGAACTTTTGATGTTATGTAAATTGTTAAAGACAATTATATAGAGCAGCACGTGTGGTGCGATATTCCAAGTTGATTTTGTTTTCATTTCCGTTACTGTATAAAAATATATCGTTTTCATTTTCACTACCACCAATATCTTTTCGTAGCACCTCGTTTCTGTGGAATAACGTTCACCGTTTCTTACACACGTATAATTACGCCTAGTTTCCGGAACGTCTACAAATTATGATAAACGCCCATGTCATTACACTTCCCATAACCTAGTTTCGTCAAAGCTCCCATCGTTAATAATAATAATTGTTATTAGCTGGTGTCGTAGCCGTAGCACCCTCCTAATTTGTTACGACTGAATTGTCCTACTTACAAAAAACTAGTTTTCTATTTGATTAAAAGTATACGTTGTCAAGAAATTTCAAGGTATTTATTATATAAGAAGCTCACTTTCTTGCGACTTTTTGTTTCACTACCGAGTACTATACTATTATGTATATTCTGTGGTTTCACTTGATGGACGCTGTAAAGCATTTGTGTACTATCCCACAAAAATCACGTATTGAGTTATAAATGCAGTCATATTATTCTTTAGATGATTTAGAACAAGATTGCATTCAGAAGTCAAAAAAAATGTGGGTTAGTACACAAATGCTAAAACAGCAATCAAAAATATAAAATGTTCTCTGCAACTTCGTTACGTAGAAATTTATATTAGGTAAAGAAATATCTATGTTCATTCCTTGGACTCAAAATATAATATTGTTACGTGCTGAGGTTCGATGATTCGGAGGAAAAGACCTGGTGACTCTCTTGAAGACTTTTATTTGCACTACACTTAACACTTACACTACACTTACACACACTAGATCACTATGTCTAAACACTAAGCACTAGGTTCAAACACTATGCACTAAGTTCAAACACTAAGCACTATCACTGGTTCACTCACTAAGTCACTTGTTTCTCACTTCCGAAGTCGCTTTGATTATCGCTCACTCGAAAACATTCGAAGACTGACTGGCCGGCTCGTCTAGCCGCGTATTTATACGGGACGGGGCGAGCTCTAGACCTTACGAGAATATTCCACAACATGTAAACAACCGTGGGAAAATTCTCGAGCGGGTACGCGCAGGTAACAAAAACATACAAGTAGCGGCATCTGGTATTGAATAGGGGATTTACGCTGTCTGTGATGGTTTCGCCTGGTTGCCGCTAGATGACACTACGTGTCCGCATTCGTAACACTACTCCCCTCTTAGAGATGCTCGTCCCGAGCATCATTGTTACTGCCATGGTAACGCGCCAGACGGTCTATGTGTACCACTTTGAATGTCCCTCTTGGTTGCTTTTGAATCCTATAAGTCACATCATTCAATCGGGTAACCACTTTGTATGGGCCGTCCCACTTGGTCTGCAACTTTGGAGATTTCCCTTTTCGACGAGTTGGGTTATGCAGCCACACCAGTGTCCCTTCTTCGAAGCCGTTCGTGTTCGATTTCCGGTCGTATCTGGTCTTCATGTTCTCACTTGAATGTAACCCATTCTCCCGAACCAAGGCGTGTATATATCGCATCTTTTCCCTCAAATCGCAGACATAGTCTTGTACGGTCTTTGGTTCCTCTGGTGACCCTCCTGTCAAGAGGTCTACTGGTACTCGTAGTTCTCTACCGTAATTGACATATGCCGGGGTAGCCTTTATGCTCTCATGCTCGGCGGTACGGTACGACAGAAGGAAGAGCGGTATGTACTTGTCCCAATACTTTTGTTTTTCATCTACCAATTTCGCCAAATGCCTCTCAAGGGTCTGGTTAAATCTCTCAACCATTCCATCAGACTGTGGATGGTACGCGGTGGTCCTCGTTTTATGCATTCCCAAGATTCTGCACACTTCCTGGAAGACCTGCGATTCGAAATTCCTGCCCTGATCGGAATGGATTTCCAGAGGCACACCAAAGCGAGATATCACTTCTTCCACAAGCTTAGAAGCAACTGTCGTAGCTTCTTGGTTTGGTATGGCGAACACTTCAGGCCACTTGGTGAAGTAGTCCATGACGACCATGAAATACTTGTTTCCCGACTCCGTTACAGGAAATGGCCCAGCTACATCAACTGCAATTCGTTCCCACGGTGCGCCAACGTTATACAACCGCAGGTTCCCACGGCTCCTGGTCTGTGGTCCCTTCACTGCAGCGCAAGTAGTACATTTGCGGCACCAATCCTGCACGTCATCTCGACAATGCAACCAGTAGAATCGTTCCCGCACTTTTGTTAACGTCCTCTTGACACCTAATGCACGATGGCGTATCAGGAGGTCATCTACCTCCTGATACGCCATCGTGCATTTCACGGAGAATATCTGGTACTCTCGCTCTTGGGACAACTATCTGAAGATGGAACTCTCTGCCGTTAGTCTTCTCCCATTTCCGGTAGAGTATTCCGTTTTGAAGTACCAGACTCTCCCACTGCGCCCAGTACGCCTTAGTGACAGCGCCCGTGGGTGCAACCTCACTCCAGATTGGTTTTACATCACCCCGTTTCTTCCATGTGATGATGTGCCGAAGGTCGTCATCTGTTTCTTGAGCCTCTCTCATAGCATCATTCTCCCATGGGCCCAAAGGACTTGTTCTCGTTAACTTTATTGTCACTTCATTAGATTCCTGCTTAACACAATGTTTGCAATCTTCCGAACACGGCCTTCGTGAGAGTGCGTCGGCGTTCCCATGCGACTTTCCGCTGCGGTGTTCGGTCTTGAAGTCGTACTCCTGGAGCTGCTCAATCCATCGTGCTACTTGACCTTCTGGGTTCTTGAATTGCAGTAGCCACTTCAAGGCTGCGTGATCAGTTCGCAGTAAAAACTGTCTGCCGATGAGGTATTTGCTGAAATGTTGTAGCGTCTTTACCACAGCCAAGAGTTCTCTTCTTGTCACACAGTAGTTTCTCTCTGGCTTGGATAAAGATTTGCTGAAATATGCAATTACAACTTCTCTTTCACCCTGTTTTTGAGATAACACACCTCCAATGGCTGTGTTGCTTGCGTCCGTGTCGACTATAAACTGACCTTCAGGTTGTGGATACCCCAGGATTGGTGTTTCACACAGATGTTTCTTCAGTTTCTGAAAAGAATCTTCAGTAGTCTCGTCCCAAATAAACTGTCGTTTATCTTCTGTCAGCCGATGTAATGGCTTGGCTATCTCCGAGAATCCCTTAACAAAACGCCTGTAGTAGGAGCATAGGCCGAGAAATGCTCGCACTTCGGTTTTGTTCTTAGGGGTTGGCCAATTTTGAACTGCTTCCAGTTTTTCCGGGTCCGTCTGGATTCCATCACTGGAGATAACATGGCCGAGATAATTGACCTTACTCCTGAATAAACGACACTTTTTCGGATTCAACTTTAACTTGGCCCCCTCTATTTTGGCGAAAACTCGTTCTAAGTTTCGCAAATGATCCTCGAAGTCGCGGCCAACAATGATGACGTCGTCCAAGTAGACTAAGCAAGCCTCTCCAACTAAGCCTGCCAGTACACACTCCATGAGTCGCTCAAATGTGGCAGGTGCGTTGCACAATCCAAAGGGCATGACGTTAAACTGCCATAAACCTTTTCATGCCACTCAAGGTATCGAGAGTGTCGTCGATCCGAGGTAATGGGTAGCTGTCCTTCTTAGTAACATCATTGAGACGCCTGTAGTCCACACAAAATCTTGTGCTGCCATCTTTCTTCTTCACTAATACAACAGGCGAGCACCATGGACTTGCAGACGGTTCAATAATCTTATGCCTTCTCATGTCCTCCAAAAGGCCTTCAACTTCTTTTTCCTTTGCAATTGGTATCCGTCTTGCTCGTTGACGAATCGGGTTCTCGTTTCCGGTATCTATCCTGTGCTGAACCATCGACGTTCTTCCAAGGTCACCTTCCTGACTGGAGAAGATATTCGCGTGGCGCTGTAAAAACTTCTTAGCTTTCATGCTCTGCGAATAAGTCAGATTACTCTTGCAGTCATCGAGTAGCTCAGTCACTAATCCATTGTTGCTGCTGTCTGCTGGGTCTGCGTCTGCTGTCGAACTGCACTTTCTCATCCAGACAACTTCCTCGCACTTTCCAATGACGTCACCTTTGTTCAAGCAGATCTCGCGTTCACCAAGATTCAAAACCCGGACCACAGCGTGACTGCTTCCACTAACAAGGGTTCTTGCCGTCATCAGTTTTCGTGCTGATGTCTTGGTGGGTGTGTCTTCGATCAACACGCATCTGTTAGACTTGTTCTTTCCAGCTGGCGGTAGTTTCACCAGCACCCGGGCTTCCGCTCGTCCAGGTATAATGACTTCCTTTACACATGCGACTTTCCCGCAGGCGCCTCCAAGGATGAAAATTTCTTCTTCGCCACACTTGAAAACTCCGTCAGCGACATTAATCCTGCAGTTGTGCTTCTTCATGAAATCCAAACCCAAGATGCAGTCATCCATTATTTCAGCCACGATAACGTCATGAGGGTATGAGGACCCCCCTACATTAATCGTAACTGACATTTCTCCCAGGACGGGTATTGGCTGACCGGAGGCAGTAAGGAGCCGACAGTTAGTTCTCCTCTTGTGTCGTCTTGCGGCTTTTACCAGATTTGGGTTCACTATCGTTCTAGAGGCTCCTGTGTCTAGAGTCATTTTGCAATCCGTCCTGTTAATAGTCCCCTGAATCACAAGACTATTCCCGCTGCATGCTTGGGAGATAACGGTTATCGGGGCTCCCTCCGCATCAGCCAGTACTCGCCCCTCAGTCCTGGCTTTTATTCGTTTCCCTGATCCTGGGTAAGGGACGAAGTCCCTTGCTTCTTCAGCTCCTCTACTTGTTCCTCGAGCCTTTTCATCCTAGCCATCTGGGTCTCCTTCTGCGGGCAGTTGAGCTGAAGATGGCCCCTCTCACCGCACTTGTAGCACATGACTCCAAAACTTCTCTTCGTAGGAGCCTTGACCTCCTTGACTTCCTCCGAGACCTCGCGGATCTTATAGGTCTGCCGTATGTCACGCCGGACAGCCTCGACCTCGAGAGCATGCGCCAACGCTTCCTTTAGCGAGGTGTGGTGACGTAGCCTTACTGCAGCTCTGACTTCCAGATCCCTGATTCCGTCGACAAAGGCTTGAATAGTGTTCGAATCAACCATCTTGGAGTCTGCTCCTGGATGTGCCTTCTTGACCAGTTTTTCAATTTCCAACTGTTGTAATAAGAACTCATTAGTTCGTATTCTTAATCTAAACTATTACTGTTTGAAGTATGATGTCAATATCATAGAATAATGTCTTCGTAAAATAAAATTTGCCTGAACTCGACACGTTATTTTTCCTTGAATTCAACACGTTATCAGCACGAAGCTCTGAATAAATTAATAGATAGGAAATAGGAAAAGTGTCGAAGTCTACATAATAATGGCAAGATCAAGTGGAGATTTTGGTACTAATAGAAAATCCTCAGGTATGACTAATTTACCTATATGCATTCAATTGTGTGGTCGCGAGGATTACACGGCATGGAAGTTTAAAATGAGGAACTACCTAATCCACGAGGACCTCTGGGAGTCAATAAATGGTTATCCGGAAGGTGATGCAACTCCCGAAATAACTAAGAAACGCAATGATCAGAAGGCGTTGGCAAAAATTTGCCTTAGTTTAGATGGTCCGGCCATTACGCATGTCCGTAGTTCTCAAAGTGCGAAAGAGGCTTGGGATTCTCTTAAGAATGCCTACGAAGACCGCGGAATGGGACGTAGACTTGCGCTAGAACGAAGACTATATCGAATGAGTCTCTCTGACTACGATAATATGGAAACATACATTAATGCTGTATTGAGTACCGTTCAAGATCTTGATGATATTGGTAAAAAGATAGAGGATGCCTCAGTGGCAGCAATATTATTAGGTGGACTCACAGCAAAGTATGATCCAATGATTATGGGTCTAGAAAATAGCAATATTGATATAACCACAGACTTGGTAAAAACTAAGCTTTTAAATGAAATGTCACATAATGAAGAGCCAGAAGACGCTTTAAAAGCTAAGTTTCGAAAGGCGATTAAGAAAAAGAAGCTTGTAGTGTGTTATGACTGCAAAGAGCCTGGACATAAGAGACCGGAGTGTCCACTTCGTAACAGAAAAGAAAGAGCTAAAGAAAATACTGCTCTTACGGCGCTGGCTGTCTCTGAAAACAAGCAAGATGTTTGGTTCATTGATTCGGGTGCGTCAACACATTTAACTTCGAGGTTGGACTGGCTATCTGACGTAAAAAACGTGAATTTCGGAAAGGTTACTGTTGCTAATGGTGATGAGATTCAATGTCAGGCTATTGGTAATGTAAATATTAATACTAAATCCAATATTGTAAATAGTATAAATGATGTCACCTATATACCTAAGTTAAGTGTCAACTTGCTTTCTGTTAAAAAGATAGTAGATAAAGGTTTTACTGTTTTGTTTGATAACAATGGGTGTAACTTTTTTAATGCTAAGACTTTCTCTTACACAGGTAAATCTCTTTTACATGGTTCAGTTTGTGGTGGTTTGTACAAATTAGACTGTACTGTCAATAAACCCCATGTTGATGCTTATGATGTGCACTCTGACTCGACTTCTAAATTTCTTTTATGGCATAGAAGGCTAGGTCATTTGTGCCGTATAGGTATGAACCAGTTGAAGAATAGCAACATCGGTATCGACTATACTGTTGTCGATAAGACAAGCTGTATTGCCTGTGTGGAAGGTAAGCAAGCCCGTAAACCTTTTAAGCAAGTTCCTTACGAAAAGGGTACAAAGATTTTGGAGTTAGTTCACTCGGACATTTGTGGACCCATGAGTGCAACATCATTTCAAGGTAATAAATATGTATTATTATTTATTGATGATTATTCTCGTATGATCTTTGCTTACTTTATCTCTTCGAAGACAGAAGTTAAGGATAAATTCTGCGCGTTTCAATCGCTAGTTGAAAGGCAGACAGGTGCTCAAATTAAAGTCTTAAGAACCGATAATGGGACAGAATATGTAAATAAAGACTTTCTGGAACATTTAGCGACAAAGGGTATAATTCATCAGTCAACTGTGCCATACAGTCCTCAACAAAACGGCATAGCCGAACGTACTAATAGGTCTATTGTAGAAAAGGCACGTTCTATGTTGGCTGAGAGTTCACTTTCTAAAGCTTATTGGGAAGACGCGTTTTGTGTTGCTGTCTATCTTAAAAATAGAAGTCCTCACAGAGCTTTAAGTTGTGGCACACCTTACGAAAGGTGGTTTAATATGAAGCCTAACTTAAGTCATTTGAAGGTTTTTGGTTGTAGAGCACTTGTAAATATTCCATTCTGTCATAGAAATAAGTTAGATAGTAAAGCAAGTGAACATATTTTTGTAGGATATTCAAATGATCCCCATTCATATTTTCTGCGTGATGCTGCGAATCCTAGAAGACTTGTTAAATCTAGAGACGTAGTATTTTTTGAAGATTGCTTCACTGGGTTGAAGATTAATAAATCTGCAGATTTTTCGCCTGAGAAAGGTTCTGACAATAGTTTTCAAGGAGTGAATGTACCCAATATAGAACTCGAAAATTCTACAGCTATTGTTCATAACCATGTACCTGTGTGTAGTGAATCTGTTGTAGCTGAACCAGAAGCAATTGATTTTGATGCTCCTAATGTTCCTGCTACCATTCACGAGGATGTATTTGTCCCTAGTGAACCAGATGCATCTGAATTAGAAGCTGATGTTCCTGAGAACGGGCCAATACAGATAGAGAGGCGTTACCCGGAACGTGTACGTAAGAAATCTAAGTTTTTTGGTCTGGTAAGTATTTGACTGGTTTTGTAGATGCAGACTGGGCGAATGATCCTTACGATCGTCGTTCTTACACAGGATGTGTAGTAGTGGTCCTGTATCCTGGGAGGCAAAGAAGCAACCCACGGTTGCCCTGTCCTCTACAGAAGCGGAATACATGGCTCTATGCTCTGTTGATGCCGTGAAAAGATGCCGTGTTTCTTAGACGCTTTGTTTATGAGGTAAGTGGAAGGATAGATACTGTTTCCCTTTTTGGCGACAGTCAGAGTGCGCAAAAATTAGCACAAAATCCAATCCACCACGGACGGAGTAAGCACATTGATACGAAATTTCATTTCATAAGAGAGAAAGTTTCCGAAAATGTAATTTCTTTAAATTTTATTCCGTCAGAGAATCTTTTGGCAGATGTCTTAACAAAAGCTTTGAGGCGTACATCACATGTCAGATGTGTTAAAAGTTTAGGGTTGATAACCTAGAATCATAATAGATTTTTTATTTTTATTTTTCTTAGGGTTGTCAATTTAAACTTTTATTTATTTATTTTTTAAGTAATATATTTAGATTATGGGGGCATGTTGTAATAAGAACTCATTAGTTCGTATTCTTAATCTAAACTATTACTGTTTGAAGTATGATGTCAATATCATAGAATAATGTCTTCGTAAAATAAAATTTGCCTGAACTCGACACGTTATTTTTCCTTGAATTCAACACCAACGCCCATTGTTGTAGTCCCTCTCCTGAGCGTTGGACTCTGTCACGAAGTTGGGCACGGAACACGTGCTCCAGGTGTCGCTCCCCGTATCTGGATTCAAGCGCCTCCATCAGATCTTGGAACCCATTTCCTGTATGTGCTTCTAGGACCGACAAAGCTTGCCCTCTGAGCGCAACAGTGAGAGCGGTCAGGCATTGGTCTTCAGTCCATCCGTTGGCAGTAGCAACCGTCTGGAATTGCTGACGATAAGCGTTCCAAGAAGTAGTACCGTCGTACGGCGGCACCTTGACTTTTGGCCCTTGTACCACTGCTCCGGTAGTTCCACTAGACGTCGCGACTCCTGTGGTTTCCAGGCGCACTACTTTCTTCTGTAGTTCGGTGATGTTGGTTTTCACATTTTCCATATCCAATCCCAACCCGGTAACTCGTTCGTCCATAACGTCGACATCTTTACGAAGCTTTGTCACCGTGTCACTGACATCCTTTATCGCCAGAAGCGCCTTTTCTTGAAGGTCCTTTTGTTGCTCTTGTGACTCTTGCATTGCCCTTTGAGAATCTTGCACAGCGCCGAGTTTGCGGTCTTGTGCCTCTTGCAAAGCCTGAATATCAGCTCTTTGGGACTCCATCATTGCCCTTTGAGAATCTTGCAAAGCGCTGAGCTTGCGGTCTTGGGCATCTTGCAAAGCCTGAATCAACTCAATTATGCTTTCCAATTGAGGAGCCATTTGGGGGGCCGTAGAAACTGCGGGCGAGGCATGGTGGCTGGAGCCAGTTGACGGGGCTTTAGCAGACGGGGCCTGGTGGGCGGGGCCAGTGGGCGTGGCCTGAGTGGGCGTGGCCTGGTGGGCGGAGCCAGTGGGCGTGGCCACACCCAAAGTGGGCGGGGCCTGAGGGGCGTGGCCAGTGGGCGGGTCCCGGTGGGCGGGGCCAGTGGGTGAGGCCTGTCCCGCAGTGGGCGGGGCTTGGTCCCCAGTGGGTGTGGCCTCCGCAGCCTGTTGCGTCCTTGTCCTGACACTTCCCTCGAAGTCTTCTCCCGGAGTCACTGGCACTACGCCGTTGTCCTCACGCTCCCCTTGAACTCCTCTCTCGGAGACAATGGCAGCAGCTCGCTGTGCCCTTGTCCTGACACTCCCCTTGAAGTCCTCTCTCGGAGTCAATGGCATCTCCAAATCTCACTTCCGACACCAGTTGTTACGTGCTGAGGTTCGATGATTCGGAGGAAAAGACCTGGTGACTCTCTTGAAGACTTTTATTTGCACTACACTTAACACTTACACTACACTTACACACACTAGATCACTATGTCTAAACACTAAGCACTAGGTTCAAACACTATGCACTAAGTTCAAACACTAAGCACTATCACTGGTTCACTCACTAAGTCACTTGTTTCTCACTTCCGAAGTCGCTTTGATTATCGCTCACTCGAAAACATTCGAAGACTGACTGGCCGGCTCGTCTAGCCGCGTATTTATACGGGACGGGGCGAGCTCTAGACCTTACGAGAATATTCCACAACATGTAAACAACCGTGGGAAAATTCTCGAGCGGGTACGCGCAGGTAACAAAAACATACAAGTAGCGGCGTCTGGTATTGAATAGGGGATTTACGCTGTCTGTGATGGTTTCGCCTGGTTGCCGCTAGATGACACTACGTGTCCGCATTCGTAACAATATTATAAGATTATAGTATATTACTAGCTTTCCCGGCAAACGTTGTTTTGCCATTTAAAGTATTTCTGCTTCATCAGTTAATACAAAATCTTACCCCCTCTTTTGTCCCCTAAGAGGACAAATATTATACACGATGTTAAGTTGGAAGAAGACAAATCTATCTGCGAAAACGGCATTCAGTAGTTTTCGTGTGATAGTGGAACAAACTTACAGACACACATTTTTGGCTTTTATAGCGATGTAGTGACACCCCCCGCTTATTATTTTTTGAATATCTTTAATGTACAGAATTTTCATTTCTACAGTTTTATTATATGCATAGATACTAAATATTACGGATACTTAGTACGAGGGATAGCTAGTAACTAATGAAACTCGCTTACTGTAGCAAAGACCAGACTATAATATTATGCTTTGTAAGCTGCCGGGCTTATTACTGTGCAGGAAGTTCAATGTGGGCGAATCCGTACCTTGCTCCAGCACTCCAAGTTTGATCGGTATTTAAACTAAAAGCGTATCGGCTATTTTGTTGTTAATTAAAAGAGGCCAATAGTTGGCTCGTAATTCCATCGTGCTTCAACATGACTTTATCAAGTAATTTTTTATGTTGGAGCTAATTGTATTTTTTTTTAACTTTTATTTCTGATTAAATTTAAATCAAATGCTTTCAGAACATCCTACGTGTTACGCACCGGTTCAGGAACTTATACAATTTTAGGATGGTGTATCAGGTGTAATTTGTGGGCGGCAGTTACTGCCCTGGCGGGAGACCCGCCATGGGAGCTGGTTGCAAGGGTCTTCGCCGAGATGCATCTCCTCGTTTCAGAGAGGAGGTCGCGGGGCGAGGGCCTGCAATGGGAGGAGCTCCAACGGGTCCGAAGATCAGGAGAGCAGTGGCTGCTGAGGAGGTGTGGTGAGGACCTGGCGCAGGCCCAGTACGGTCAACGTACTGCTCAGGCTTGGCGTCCAGAGAAAACCCCTCACCTTCCACCTTACACAGGTGCTCACCGGACAAGGTTGTTTCGGTGCATACCTGTGTAAGGTTGCCAGGAGGGAGCCTACGCCAGCCTGCCATGATTGTGGCCCTGCGGAGGACACGGCCCAGCACACCCTCGAGGTGTGCAATCGATGGGCCGTGCAGCGCCATGATCTCATGGCGGTGCTTGGGCGGGACCTCTCGCTCTCCAGCATTGTTCGCTGCATGCTCGAGAGCGATGAGGTCTGGCAGGCGGCGGTCTCTTTTTGCGAAATCGTCCTTTCGCAAAAAGAGGCCGCGGAGCAGAACAGAGAGGATGACCCTTCCTCCGTTCCGCTCCGCCGGCGTAGGACGTGAGTGCGGAGGCGTCGCTATGCGAACCTCCAATAACTTCCGTCCCACGGGGCTCCGGGTCAGGATGGGAATCTGCCCGGCTTAGCTAGTCCCGGCGCCGAGAGGAATGCTTTAGTTTGCCTAAGCGTTCCCTAACTTTGGTGGAAGTCCGGTCCCTATTGAGGTAGACCGGCCGGTCGTGGAGGGAGTCCCGTGTTAGATAGATCCGGGACATCCCTCCTTTATACGGCTGAAGGCGAACCGCAGGCGGTTTTAGTGAGTAGGAGTCTCACATACCCCCGGGGTGCTGAGGCACATACCCAACCCGGGGGACCCATGAGGGTTTCCCCTGCGCATCAAAAAAAAAAAGGTGTAATTTGTGAATGTGCGGGTGTCAGCATTTTTTGTGTCTGGAAGTCGATGTATAAATTATAAGTACGTTTGTGGGTCAAAACCAAAGAAAAATTCTGTGGTAATTTCTATTGAAAGCAAAAACGCAGGATTTATATTATATTGCAAGAACCCTTTATCCACATAGCAGCTCACACTAAATAAAGATCGCTATTGACTTCTAGAAGTATGTTACTTGGGAACAAGAATTTGTCACTTGAGAAACTCTGCCTTTGGTAAAACTATATTTAACGTGCTAAAACTTGATCAAAGGCTACTGCATGGCTTTGATAAGGAATACGGTTTTCTTAGCGAAGTTCCAAATCGGAAGTGTCACCTTCGAGTTTATTTATTGTTTCCTGTTTAAGCCGGATTTGTGCGGAATTGGACTTTGTGATTGGTGGCTGTTTAGTGTTTAATTGGCTGTTTGACCTTTGTTTAATTGATTCGTTTGTACTTAGAGAATCTTGGTTTGAAGGAGTTTGGTTTCAGTAGGTAGGTACCATTTAAAAAAAATGAGAATACTTATTAGCTTGAATATGCTCGAAGGAGTTTTGTTTCAGTACCTAGGTACTCATTTCAACATCACTCACCGACATCGACTTATCTATGTATTATTTTCGTTGTTTGAAAAAAAAACTAGGCCTCTGCGTCCATTGTGGTATGTTTATATACAATATTTTCAAAGCGAAGTAACCACTCTCCAGATACTGTAGTGCCTGGGATAAGATTTTAGATGTCCGTGTGGTTGCCCAAAGCGCATACGGTATTCTTGCAACATAGCTAATCCAGAGGAAAGAACAAGTCAATACGTCTAGAACCAACCATGTGCGGGTTTCCTTACGATGTTATCCTTCACAGTACGAGCCTTCGTATTGAGTACTGGAGATCAGAAAAACTCTCATTGGTAAACGTCTCCACCCGGGATGGAACTGCACCCTCTGCGAGTGCGAGCCAAAGGTCTACCCATAAGGCCATGGACGCCCGTTGTTGTTTGAAATCTGTACAAAAATTATACAGGATGAAAAAGGCGCTAAAACTGCCGATATTTAAAATCGTTCCTTAAAATTACTGACGCCATTTTAGCGGAGTATTATGTTGTAGCGCTAAAGCAATATGTAACTTCCTTTTGTAATATACTTAATGGGGGTCTCCTATAATGAACGCTCCCAGTTTCGGCCGAAATTAAATTACACCTCGTCGATAGGTTATTGATATGGGAGCGTCAATATCGGCTCATCAATAACGTCCTATTATATGTGTTGGCCACGAGGGGCCTCACAAAAGGCTATAGCAGGAGCGTGCCTCAAAGGACGTGGCTTAAAATTTAAATTATAATGACAAATATGCTTTATACCTCACACGGACGCGCATAAGTTAACGATATTAACTTTGTGAAGCCTTTTGATAGAGCATCGTTGATTTTTTTTGTTTTGACCTGCTATTGTCACTCGTTGTGACTTGAAATAGAATTATTATTGTTTATTTTATGATGATGATTAATTGACTGTTAAAATTTTGTTTTTTGTACAAAAATACTTATATGGATGAAAATGAAAATAAAACTGTGTAAGTATATTAAGACGTACTATATTTATCGTATTTTTCGGTGAAATTCCTGAAACGTCGTATTCAGGGTACCGATAAATAAAACGAGAACAATCGAGAAACGAAGGCACTAATGAAATGTAGCGAGCGGAGAGCCGGCGAACAGGCGTAATGTACCGAAACAAACGTAGACAACAACTTTTGCGAAATATCATCGATAAAAACAAAGATTAAAGACGAGGATCTATTTCAAACGTAAATAAAAGCTTTTCGTTTTTTTAAATAAAACGTTGACCTACAAAAGGGCTTTTTACCGTTATACTTCTTTGAGCCTTTGTTTATTTTCGAGTAATTTATTTTTTGAATTTGTCATTGAAGTCGCTCGGGTTAATTATTTTTCGGAATGAAGGCAAAATACCTTTTCGCTTTTCATTAAGTTTGTAACGAAACGTCGGGTCGTATTCGGGAGGAATTCGGCACACGCGGCGCGCAAACTTCGCGCTGTTACATCTTAACTTATGCAATATACAGTCTGCCTTTATACTTTCCGTGACGCTCGATTACGCTTAACAACGCGATCCGGATGAATTTTCTTATTTACTGTAATCCGACGAAATTGGGTTGGACGATATACGAGCGGAGTCGTAGTGATTTCACACATGATATGCTTCATTAAGCATACTTCGGGCTTTATTAGATTTGTTATTAGAAGCTTTGCGTTTTATTACCCCTCTGTTCCATAACTCTAAATAATTCCGCGTACGAATTTTATGTTTTGTTCGGATTTCGGAATTTATAGTTTCCTTGTTTTCCCAGTGAAAAACTATGAAAGCATTTTGTAATAGTGGCAACTTTACGATTGCAACTACTGATCAAAGAACCTTCAAAGCAGAGGCTCCCAAACTCCTTTGATTCGTAGATGACTTTAAAAATTTTGTGGTGTTTTTCAAAATTTCGTGTTATCTGGTGGACCCCCCGCAGTACCCCTTTCCCCTATTTTGTCGGGAAACCCCCTATAATACTTAGCTATGATGAGTTCTTCACTGCAACCGGCAGTTTTTTGTCAGGCCCAACAGACCCCCGTCGAGTCTCGCGTGGACCCCTGGGCCCACCTGGACCACTTCGGGAATTACTGTTTAAATAGTACTCAATACTCATTATAAAATCAAAACTGGTGTAGTGATAGAACTGCTCACAATTAGAAAACTAATTACTCTCACATCACAATTTACGCAGCACATATTATTGTGTACATCCCCGCGGTAATCAGTCTAGTACCATCGCCGATCACAGTCTTCCATCAAACTCAATTACTGCATGGGACTTCTTTGACTATGATTAAGGCATTAGGGGAATTGAATTAGCCCGCGCATTAATAAGCCGTTCTCGATCGACGATTAATCAAATTAAAGCATCTGCTCGACAGCCGGCTGTCAGATTAAGTAGTGTTTAGTTTACGTCGCGGCAAACAATCGTCTGTGGGTGCTTCTTGTTTAAATACCTTTATTGTTTTATTGTTTGTTGTTGTTGATTAAACAGATCCTATAATTTATGCCATCTAAGGCCCATTTGAATTTCGAATGTTTGTTATTTCAGTTGTTTCGGTGTCTGCGTTATTAATTAATTGTGAAAGTTCTGGAGCATCAGCCGCCAATCACGATAATGGTGAATTAGCTTCGGATCGGGCTGTTCAAATACAGTTTATCTATTGCTTTGATCTAGTCAAAACGTTATTAAATATGTACGACTGTATTTGCATAGGCGAACTGTATTATTAATGAACGTATAGTCGTAAGTCTTCGAATACATTTTATTTCTTCAGACTGACTTTATAACATATAAAAGTTGTACATTTTCGCAGAATCGATATAAATAATGAACAAAAATTCCGCGAAAGCTCTGCAGCTATACCAGCAAAATAATACACTACACAAAATATCACCACAAGCACTGGAATTTTTAATTTAACCTCTCGTAAACGAGCATAAATAAAATTCGCATTAACGTAAAATTTAAATTGGATTTTCAGCGCCTATGATAACATAAGTTCGTACACATGAAAGGGAAAAATTTCCTCCCGGGAGTGGTTCACCGTTAACGCACAAAATGAAATGTATTCGGCGTAGCGTATCAACAATGTCATTAACCCCGTAGTGTGGCAATCAGAGAGTAAGTGGGAATTTCCGCGTCGTTTGGTACAGCTCCCGAGCTCCGGCTGAATGTTAAGAGCCGGCCCAAGTGCCAGCCCCTGGCGAACGTACCGGACTGGAGGGAAACTACACACAGAAAAGTGCTTAGTTTATTTAGTTTTATGCAAAGAGGCCATTTCAAGTTGGAAGTTTGTAACGACTGACTATAAAAAAGTTTTCGTCTTCAAAAACCTTTACTCCTATTTATAAAATATAGATATAGGTGTAGTTTTGGGCATTGGTATTCATAATATCGAATGTTTAGACACAGCCAAGATTTTTTTTAATGTTTATCTGTCTGAAAAGTAGGTAGATAAGTAGGTAGTAATAAATAATAAAATAAACGACGAATAATGCATTGGACGAACAATGTTCAATGCATGCGAGTGACTGATGTGATACAATATAGGAATGCAAATAATGAGACAAATACATAAGGAAATTGTATTTCCGTATGTATTTGTATTAGAAATTCTACTGGTTATTTGTGTTTATGCAAAAAATAATTATCATAGTTTTAGGTGAGAAAAATCTTCCTTGAGTAAGTAGTAGATCAAAATATAATGTTATATTTCATATTACGACATTCTTCGTTCATTTAAAAAAAACTAGCAGATTTTCATTATTTCGTAGATAGTTTAATAAAATTCGTAACATCACTATAAAGGCGTGTTTAAACTGTAAAGATAAGCAGGAATATACATAACGCATGGCCGATCATTAAAATATATAAGCAGGGAGTAATAAAATATTAACAATTTCTGTTCGCATTCACCGCAGCCGCTACATGTTATAAGCTAACGTTAATACAGAACGTAATAATGTTTTAAGTACTTTTTTTCTTGTACTTTTACTGATATCTAATAATACTAAGTACGTTAGAAGCAAATAATAATTTAGGTACTTTCAATCTTTGTAAACCACAAACGAATGCTTTATGTAAATTTTTAGGGTCCCATTACAGATTAAAAGAGAAGTAGGAAATTGATAAAATTAAAAACTTTGTGGGAAAGCCCAACTTGCACTTGGCCGATTTTTAAAGTAAAATATTGGACAGTATGAACACAATCGCGGGCAAAGGCTAGTGTAGAACAGTATATAAATTAAGATAAGACAAGAATTTGCATAAAATCCTAAGTTCATAAAATGATATTATCTACATCTAACGGTAAGGGTGTTTGTTCACTGTTCGTATTGTCCACGACGCGACCGCGACCGACAAAAATTAAAATAAAATGCCACTTTAAGACCTACTCTATAAGTTTAATTTTGCTCTACGCTACTACAAACAGCGGTGCCATGGGTCGCTAGAACAATGTCGGTAGAAAATAAAAACTATATATACAGGGTGTAACAAAAATAAGTGATAATACTTTAGGGTGTGTACGTGTTCCTTTTAGAGAGTTCACTGTGAAAGTGGCAGCGCTGAAAGACGAAATTTTTTTTCACTTTTGTATGGGAAAACTCGTGACGCTCGGGCCCTTGCCCATACAAAAGTGAAAATTTTTTTTCGTCTTTCAGCGCTGCCACTTTCACAGTGAACTCTCGACAAGGAACACGTACACATCCTAAAGTACTATCACTTATTTTTGTTACACACCGCATTTATCGCGCGGAAACCATACACTTTACGTGATAAAAAGTATGCTTTGTTCTTTGCCGGGACCTCCATACCTAATTTCAGCAAAAGCCATTCAGTGGTTTGGGCGTGAAGAATAACCAAACATCATATAGACAGACAAACACACTTTTCTATTCATATTATTAGTATGGATTTCATAAAGTGGCATTTAATTTGAATTTTTGTCGGTCACGGCGACCGCCTGCGACAAAGATCGGAAAGTCACCTTTAGGGGTGTTCACTGTTCGTCTAATCAACGGGACGGTGAAAACGGTCATTACACTGTGCATCAGATAAAGACAGCGGTACTTAACGGCTCTGTTAATTATTTCCAGCTTAACCTATATCACGGTTTACGCTTGACATTTACACAGTAATCCTGAAAGGTAACAGTATTGATCTGGTATCTATTCTATCAATCTTATTATTATAAAGCGATGATACTGGACTCTACGCAGCCAATAAGGATATTGGTTTTGGTATGTATTTGTATGTTTATTTCAAGTAATCTAGGTTTTACCCAATTTTTATCGACGCTAATAATAATTATGTGATATATAATTTAGGTTAGGTTAGCCTTTTACCTTTTAAACATTTATGATACGAATTTCATAGTCGTCTTTTAAAAATTTGACTGTTTAAAGTCTAAACTCTAAAATGTGTTACAATTTACATCTTCTTATCTCGAGTCCCCAGCGTAAATCTAATTTATAGCAATTAAGAAGTTTATTAAGTAGCCAAACAGTTTTAGGTGTTGACGATAATTTAATTGAATCTTAACGAAAAGTTTCTTCGTATTTTAATGCTTTCACTCGATTAGTGAGATCTACATTTATACGGCAAAAGTCCTCGGAGCAATGGGTTTTCAAACTTCAGCTAGATCAATGCTGATCTAGCAGAAGTTATAAGCCGTCATCAATCACAAAAGTGTGACAGCTCCGTCAATGTGTGATCTATCACTGATATTCCAGTGATAACGTGACTTTTACATTAGCTACCACTATATAAGGGCTCTGGTACCCAATCTATATTTTATTATTAAGCTGTATTACTTAAAGTGACACTTTTATTTTCTGCAGTTGTATTCTTTTATGAACCCAAAGTAAAAGCCGTGTGCGTGAAGTCCTAAGAGTTCTGTGAGTGAAATGATATCATTATAGCTATCGCTTCTACACAGATATGATAATGATATCCATAGCAATATGACATTGACTAGAATACTAGTTCTAGTCAATGTGACTAAGTCAATGTAGGTCGGTACGTAAATATGTGTATGACTCAGCCACTTGACTGTACTATTGAGACTTACATTTTTGCAAGTTTTAATATCGAGATATTTCATACTCGTTACAGGTCAAGTAAGTTTCAGTTTTATGATGTGTGCTTAAGTTTTAACGACGGCAACTTTAAATTTCCGACGGAGAAAACTCTTAAAACAGACGGGGTCGATAGTAAATTATGTTCACTCGCTAATTAGCTTAGCGAGCTGGATATTAAACTGTGAAAGAAAATTTGAGAGACGTCTTTAGAATATTGCATTAAAATGGGCATTTTTCCCAGATGCCGGCGACGACACAAAATTAAATGACGTCAAAGACGACGACGTCTCAAGTGGAAATAAGTTATTGAATTAAATCTTACACAAGCGAGAAATACATAAAATAATACTAAAGTTTAATGATGGTGCAGAAATCATCATAATAATACGTAACAAAGTCAAAGTTACGATAACTTAGCTATTATGTAGATACAATAAAGCTTTTCCTACATGCGAGTAGAACGAATTTTGATTTGAGCTCACAAGTGAGCAGACGTCATATACGCACAGATTTCCATTTCATAATACTTAGGGAAAGAAATTGATATTTGATTCAGCCACAAAATGGCAAACGATAAAAGGATGACGTCGACCGCTAGAAGCTTGAATATTTTCAGTCGAGTGCCTACAAATATTCTTATAACCTGAACGCCCGCGCCAGTGCCACGCCGGACGTAAAATTTAACTGACCTTTTTGAAAGCTCCTTCGAAGATAAGGTGGACCTTTTAAATGTATTTCTGTTAAAAGAGCACTAAGATACTTTGAAAACTTATCAATTAGAGCATTCATATTTTTAATAAAACTCAATTATTGATGGTTTATGGTAGTATCGAAGGTTTATTTTACGGTACGCAGGCGATTTATAAGGTTGGTTTATTCAAATAAAATCAATTTATGCATATTTAATTAATATTTTAACCACGTTTCAGGTCTTTTAGCTTACTTTCTTTAACTGCACTATAGTCCTTAACGCTGCGCAATAATAATTGTAAATCGCATTTATCAAGATTTGCTAAAAAATACCGCGACACGTCGTGGCGACATCGCCCGCTTTTTTCAGAATGATTCAGAAGTAGTGTGGTTGTACCTACCGCATACAGTACATTGCACAAGTTCGCTTATTAGATTTAAAATATTTTAATATATTTATTACAATATAAAATAAAGTGGAATAAGTGCAAGGAAAGTGTATAATTATTTAATTGAACATGAATTTCCACTAAGAAGTGACAGTACATTCAATATCATATTTAAAATATTTTGTTTATGTTTGATATTACAAACAGAGACAAATGATTAATTAGTGTAGTTAATTTTACATTCGGTACTAGAATAGTAAGCATAATTATCAACAGTTAAAAATGAAAATTATAGTTTATTGCTAAGAAATTCTTCATCTATACATATATAAATGCGGAATTGTGTCTGTTTGTTAGTCTGTCTGTTACCTCTTTATGCCCAAACCGCTAAATAAATTTCCTTAAATTTGGTAAGGAGTACTTTTGAATACTGGGAAAGGATATACGATACTTTTTATCCTAGATAAATTATTTACGGTTTCCGCGCCGTTAATAAATCTTAGCGAAACGGAGTTTCGAGCATCCTCTAGTACAGCCTTTCCCAAAGTGGGCGATAACGCCCCTTTGTGGGCGCTGAAGACCTCAAGGGGGGCGGTGTGGGACCCAGAAAAAAAATGGGGGCGTTGTGTAGAGGCTTTAATTTTAAAGTAGGTGAAACTAAAGGGGCGCCAAAACTTTTTTTCTCAAAGTATCTCAAACTTTTTTCTGCAAATGCAAAATAAGCTGCTATAAACCATTCGCGAAGGTGTTAATCCGTAAAATCGTCTGCTTCAACATTAAAAATCATCAACTGCATTTGAGTCTTGAGTTTTATATTCATTCCTCTTGATAAACGTTACGGCAGTGATCAAACACGGCGTAAAAACTGACGCAGGCTCTCCGCAGGGATGCCATTTATCCCCTTTTTATGGACTCTAGAGTTTGATGACCTGTTTTTATTGCAATTACCACCTCCACGTACATTAATAGGAAACAAAAATAGCCTTTTATTTTCCTTGTTTCCTAAAGGCCCTTGTGTTTATCCATTTTCCATTTGATGGATTGCATAAAACAAATGTTTTTTTCTTAAGATGTAGACGTGTCAATCAACGTAGAAAAAGTCTTACAATTTGAAGTTTGAATTCCTGAGACTGATAGTCATTGCGTTCAATAAGTAATTTGTAGTACCTAGTTGTTACTAAATACAGTTTTGTTTGTTGAAAATATCAATTTTCCCTCTTTAAGGGCCGGTCGCAAGTCTTTTGACTGAGGAGAAAATATGTTTATAAAATACAATATTCTTAGCCTTAACTTTATAGCAGCCATATACTAACAATGCACTAAAGAAAAGTTCAAGTAGTATGTAATCCACCAAATAGGGTCTCAAACGCCGTATCGATTGTATCACATAATGGTCGAGTAAAGGTTTTTCTTGCGTCCCAAAGACGAAACTCCGAGGCGCACATCCGCTCCTAATGAGCGTGGAGCCGGACAGTAACGACATGATTAGGCTCTGAGCACCAATACCGACTAAATCACATTTTCATTGCAGCCCACATCAGTATAGGCACAAAATGAAAAATCATGACCCTTTTTTGGCAATGATTTTCTGTTTTTTCATGTTTGATAGTAGTTCTTTTATATTACGGAAAATATAAGTTTGTTCCTAATGTTTCTAGAAATCGTCGTTTTCATACATTGTCAGTAATATACAACGTGAAATTTTAGTGGTTGTTTTCCCGCAGCAGAACGATTTACTTATAGTAGTACTATCGAACCATGCATGTTATTTTTTGAAAATACAAAATATTTTGTATGACGTACTATGGAAACTTTATGCCGATAGGCGCGAGTTACTATGGACCCGACCGAATTTTTTTTTTGATTTGAACAAAAAAAACTTTACAAATCTATTGTACTACTAAGATACAATCATTTTACTGCGGGAAAACAACCATTAAAATTTCACACTGTATAAGTGAAAATTATAATTATTATTCGAAGTAATTTCCAGCATTATTATTTCAAACAGCTAAAGTTGTTTAAGTTAAACGCTTTTTCCCATAAAATATAAGCAAAAAATACCTTAACTCTTTATACTCGTTTTGCGTCTAAGCGGCTAAATGGAATTATTAAATAAGCTCATGTCTGTCAAGTGTTTGCTAGTTAGCATTCATAATAATTGCCGGGTAAATAACAAATGGAAATGGCGTGCAGCGGCGTGCGTGGCCGGCTGCCACCACGTCGCGTCGCCGCTCGCCGCTCGGCACGTCGCGCAACAAGTGACGTTCGCAGCTCGAGCTACGACCACTATCTAAGACGGCATCTCCTTTCTCGTCGACGCCTTCAATCCGCCCTTCTCGGCCTCGATCACCTCGCTCGACCTCCATCGACCCGCCGAACACGGTGGACCACAGGAGTCATCCGATCGTAACTTATCAACTCGCCACTTCCATTTCTTAACAAATAGTTCTGAGTTTATTTACTTTTTGGCACTTTTGAGAGAGATCGCGGGCAGCAGGCGCATGCGCGGAGCGAGAGGGAAGGCGAAGACAAGGACGATAGTCAGTTCCACTCGCTCGGACCAATCGATTAGTCGAATAACGATAGCGGCTTCTTAAATGCAGATGTGTCGTGCACGGTACGTCAGTCGGTGAGCGGAGCCCGCCTCGACGACAGGCTATGGCCTCGCTCGGGCCGCGTCTCGAGCGCGCTAGCCGCTAGCCTCCTCAGTCCTGGCCGAGCCGAGCCGGAGCGGCATGACATGCGATCGTATGTGAACGTAAATACCCGTGAAATTCGACGGTACCGAAAGATAATCATTCGAAAAATATATTTGTAAACATTCCAAAAAGACACTCGAAGTGTTTCCCAAATGTAGAAAAATAGTGAACAAAGGACGGGCTGTGAGAGAAAAAGGTAATTTAAATTTAATATAGCGGTCTATTCAAGTGTCAAAAGTCGAATTCTCATCCGGCCGTTTTCAGGACGATATTAAATTTTATATCTAAATCCTTTCGCCTTCCGTCTCATCTCGCATATAAAATTGAATCTTATTTTATAGGTGACACATAAAATATTACATTTTGTATTCTAGTTTCATTTGTAGTCTGGAATGTTACATTTTTGGCTTAAAATAATAATAAAAAACGATATGAAGACTTCCTATTCTACTTTATCATGCCATTTATTTTATCTTCATGATATTCATGGTTTGGGATCCAATTATTTGTATTTAAAAATATTTATACCTCTTTGGTAAAAACATAAAAATTTGTCTAAACACAAATAATTTTTCGACAGAAACATACATTGAACACAATAGTTGAAACTCGTAGCGCTTTCGTAGCTCTCTCGTAGCACGTCTACGAATTTCCAACGACGACATTGAAAACAAAATAATTTCTGTCGTTTCATAACTTCGTCGATAACCAGTATGTTAAGTCATATCTACATTTGTCACCGTTTTACAGCCTCAATGATATTGAACGTAACGATCACGTGGATTGATGAATTTACGTGCTCATTTCATTCGATTATGCTCGCGGGGATGTTGACTCTCGGTCCTTCGGAGGATTGACTTGCAATAATAAACCGCAATTATCGGCAATGGATTTAAATTATGATGCTATTTAAATAACCATACTGTTAGTTAGTTAGTAGGATTATCATAGGACGAAACCAATAGTAAAGTATTTTAGGATCTACTTCATTAATATTATAATATTGTTTAATGAGTTCCACAAAAATATTGCAATGTTTTATAGTCTCGCCATATAATAAATAATTAAATTAAATATGTGTTCTCGTATTTAAGGATATTATTAGAACAGTCCTTCCAGAATTTCAGCATCCCTACGTGGGCTGGCTCAATTCTTAAAACATTGTCTGGCAGAACAAAGAAATAATCTGAAATTAATTAATAAAAGTTGTACATTTAGATATTGTTTCTTCTTGATAACAAAGTATTTGAAATTAATAATATTATATAACTGACGAAAAGCGTCGGTTTCTAGGAATTTGAGAAAAATACCTCTTATTTGTTTTATCGAAGCACGAGATATCTGTTATTATTTGAAAATATTTGTTTATATAGGTCTACCAGAATCTAATGGCAAAAATTAGTGAGAAAATAAATTGACTCTAGCAATACCGGGGGAGGCCTTTGCCCAGCAGTGGGATAGTATAGGCTCATAAAAAAATACCGGGGTAATTGGAATAAAACATTTTGATCCTTTTTTTTATACGCTTTTTATTAGCTTCACCTGTTTATTTGTTTGTAACCGACTTCTTTGCGCGCGATTTTGACCCACTTTAAACGGCCAGATTTCATTCAAACTTTGTAGATTTATCGAGGTCCGATGACAATACACTAATTTGATATAATTATTCCATTTTTCAATTTGTATGTTTGTTTAATTGTAACCGACGCTTTATATAAAAAGCGTGTTTTTAGTTTTTTTAACTATTACTTATTTCTTATAGCGGCTGATTCTATATTGTGTTAAACATGCAATTATAAAAAAAAATCCAATGATCAAGGATATTTTTTGAAAATCTGCTGTCAAAAATTGCCATCAGATTCTGGTAGACCAGATATTAATTTTAATTTATTAATTATTTGTTTTCTGGTTGTTAATATATATTTTAAATTATTAAATTTCTGTACGAGATTCATATGTATGAGAGAATCTTATTATTTAATTTATTATTTATTGATAAGTATAAATAATTTATATCTTGACAGCGGTTACTATAAGCACTAAAATAGTGAATGTTTTTTAAATACTTTTTATTTCGATAGCAAGTAATTTTAATTATTATATTTGTATTTTTCTTTGCCTTATTTAATTTTGTAAAATTTTTACCGTATAGGCAAATATTAGATACTTTGTTGTCCAATGTCCACTATTTTATTATAAAATAGTCGAATGATTT
The DNA here is from genome assembly GCA_905404155.3 of Plebejus argus. Taxonomy (NCBI): domain Eukaryota; kingdom Metazoa; phylum Arthropoda; class Insecta; order Lepidoptera; family Lycaenidae; genus Plebejus; species Plebejus argus. The sequence continues at coordinate 12,945,926 of FR989929.1, read as the reverse complement.
TTTACCTAACATTAATTGATTTTATTGATTTATTTGTAAATATTAGGTACTAAAATCTACTATATTTGTTTTATAAATATAATCCGTTTGTGTTCGTTAGTTTTATTTTGTGGCTACGTAATAGACGAATTTGATAAACAAAGTCATGTGCGCGGGCTAGTGAATTGTAAACAGATTTTAATGTACAAAGCCGACTGTAAATTGTATAAAGCCACTGGCAAATATTTAGGGGAGATACACGAATTTGTAATTTGCATATTTAAATATAACATAATTGGTTCTCATTTTGCGAGAATTTATTGGAATTGAACGATTTCGGCTCTGCAGCATCCAGTTAATGATAAATCTAATACTAATTACATCGTAAAATTGTTATTTGCGATGCAATATTGTTTGTACTGTTATTGTAATACTTACAGACATAACACACGTTCTGTCGTATAGATTATTAGTTATTAATTTCGGATATAAAAAAATATATTGGCCGGTTCTCAAACCAACATTACACAAAAATTCAACAAAAACATTCCACCCGTATTGGAGGAGATTGGAAACAAACATGGTCCAAGCCGAATACAAAACAGTATTAAAACTGCTACTCAGTTTATTGTCTAGTGGTGGTGGTGGTGGTGTACATAGAATGTAAAATATGAAACGCACCGTTAAATTTTAATAAAGTGTTCAATGCCTTTTTTTTCTTTTTAAATATATAATATGTGGTTATTAGTACACATGTATTTTTTTCTTTGTATTTGTTGTTGTGTGCTTTGTATAATTGTGGTGTACTGTGAAGTTTGTTGAATAAATGTCTATTATTATTATTATTATTATTATTACAATGATAAAAAATATTAACTTTAGAACAATAACACAACATATTGTTTTGCTAAAAAACATCGTATAGTTAAAACTTATTAAAAGTGTAAAAAAATCGAAAGTTTAAAATGTTATCTTAATAACCGATACGGGCCGGATATTATTAGAAAAATAAAACATCTAGAATTCCTTCGTAAAAAACGCGCTCGATTGGAAACGTCGGTTATATTTCTGTCACAGTGCCGCGAATAGTATGTACTCGTAGCGTTAAGTCCCTATTAATAAGTTTCAATTATAATGCAACGCGAAAGTTTAAAATGTTAACAACGTATAGTATACTAATATCTATCTGTTGTTTTTGACACCGTAGAGCACAAATTATACCCAAATTAAGAGTAATATAATCTCAATTTCCCACTCGGCTATAGCAGCAGCGATTCATCTTCAAGGTTGGCATAGTGTTTGCCTGTGAAAGGTTTAATTAAAGTTGAGTGTGATATACTCGAGTCCTCTACGACGCAATTTTCGTACTTAGCTCCTACGAATGTAAATATATACTAATATAAATGCGAAAGTGTTTTTGTCTCTCTGTTTCCTCTTCACGCCCAAACTATAGAACCGATTTTGCAGAAATTTGGTTTGGAGATACTTTGAGTCCCGAGAAAGGAAGGATAATTTTCATCACGGAAAAATATACGGTTTCCGCGCTAAACTCGAATTATGGCGCAACGGAGTTGCGGGCGATATTTAGTTAAGTAAGTACTAACATAAAAGTTTCCATCTATCTGTTAGTATGTACTCGTAAATGTACGACATTTGGATGTGGTTGGTATCGAGAGTCTCGGCAAAGAACGGCGAATAGTTTGTAGGTACAGGCCGAAGAGTTTCTGTGCTATAATATAAAAATAATATAATATAAAGCATGACAAATTAGTGTATTATATTTTGTAATGCCGCAAAGTATTAAAATTACACCTTTTATAAAATATAGTCACAATATAGATCCCGAGCCGAAAGACCAGCTATCACGCTATACGGGTAGAGTACGAGGTTAGAACTCGGATATTTGACAAATATTATTATCTGCTCGGTCGCAGTCCTTTATCTGCGGCCACGTTTGAGTTGCTCGTACTAATTTCCGATAAATTCTGCGTCCTCGCGGGTGTAACGAGGCAAAAGGGAATTTATGGCCTCAGAATGGCGTCTACCTAAGTATTGAACGTTAATCTTCTGTGAAAGAGAATTCATACCGTCACACATTAGCTATCTCTGAACTACCGATTTAAAGTACCCATTTAATGTAAGTTTAATGAACTTAATTGCGGTCATCCGTTTGTTTGTTGGTAGGCGAACTATTGCGTTTAGAGTTTTGTGTAATTAGTTAAGCAGTTTTTTGTTGTAATAATTAGAATTAATAGAGTAATTTAATAAAAATTTCGAATTGAATATTATTTTATATGTCACACGACTCAATTTCGGAGTAGTAACCAATCAGAATGTGTTTGAGTCGTTATGAAGGTCGTATGGTTGAGTATATTTTGTTTATAGATACAGCTACAAAGTACGAAGCTACATTGTCTAATATTGCATTAAAATTGTAGAATTAGGTACTATCAGAGAAGTTGATTCCTAGGCAGATGGCGGACCTAAATAATTTAGTCGCGTCAAGTCAAACCCATCCGACCGACCACAGCTAACATTGAAATGATATAAGCCGACCAATTAACGACGTAGGTCTTTCAACTGCCTAGGAAACAGTTTGGTATGGTACTTAACTTCAAGGTGTGTTTGCAACAACAAGCCTCAAAAAACCAGCGGTGACGTCACACAGCGTCTAATATAAGGAAAGGACTTATAATAATACACAATGCTTAAAATTGCTTGGGCGGCAGATTAATTGACGGTTTCTGAAGGGTTTGAGCCACAGATTATAGACTGAGGTTTGAGCGAAGTTTGTCTTTTCAATAGCCACGCTGGTTGGTTAGCGTTTCGATGTAGGCCAATCAAAAGTTTTTGTGACTGGATAAAATATGTCGCACGTCTGTCATAAACCTCAAAAATGGGTCATTGCACTTTTTTTATTTTCTAATATATTTTCGTTTAGTTATCTATAATGAACTAAAACAATAATTAATAGAAAAAAATCGGCCAAGTGCGAGTCGGACTCGCGCACGAAGGGTTCCGTACCGTTATAGAGCAAAAATAGGCCAAAAATTGTGTTTTTTGTATCTCCCCTTAAATTTTTATTTTATTATTATTCTTAAATATTAAAGTACACATATAACTAAGGATTTTGTGAAAAATTCAAGTACCTCCCTGTTGCCATTTTTGATATAGAGCAAAAAAGGCCAAAAAAAATCACGTTTGTTGTATGGGAGCCCCCCTTAAATATTCATTTTATTTTATTTTTAGTATTTGTTGTTATAGCGGCAACAGATATACATAATCTGTGAAAATATCAAATCTCTAGGTATTACCGTTCTTGAGTTACAGCCTGGAGACAGCAAAAAAAGGCAAAAAAATCACGTTTGTTGTATGGGAGCCCCCCTTAAATATTCATTTTATTTTATATTTGTTGTTATAGCGGCAACAGTACATAATCTGTGAAAATATCAAATCTCTAGCTATTACCGTTCTTGAGTTACAGCCTGGAGACAGACAGACAGACGGACAGACGGACAGACTTTTTACCCTTTGGGTACGGAACCCTAAAAACCGACTACAAAAAACTGAGAGGTGTCAAAGGACACCCGAATGGAACGGAGTTATTTCTTATGTAAAAAAAATCTGTACATAATACAATATACTCAAAAAAAATATTTAAAAAAACGCCATCTATTGACGCCCAGGAATACTAAACTGTTTAATATTCTCAAAATAACAACGCGTCGCTGTTTATAGCGCCCTCTGCCCCTAACATGCAGGTACTAATAAAAAAAGTGTCGAGGTCAAATCAAGGTCAAATTTCGATCTGTCTAGCCTTCAGATTTACGCCGAACGCGACATAAGGAACTCCATTCCAACAACTTTTGTAGTTGGGTTCTAGGTTATGTCAACTAATCGCTTAGACATTTTGTTTCTTTCATTCATCAAACCTACATAATATTATAATTATATTGCCAAAATCTTTACCATCGCCTTATTCGGGTAAATTCATCGAACAAATATTTGATAAAAAGGCTCTTCAAAAGTAGCGGCCAACAAATCACTTTTCAGTTAATTTTAAATTCAATTCTGGCTAATCCGTTAACGATAATAATCAAGCATTTGAGATATTAAATGGGATCAAGAGCTCGAGTAATGTTTTCCGAGGCACGAAAGGGTCTGAGAAACCTTTTTTAATCACGTAGAAATTGGTCGCTCACAAGGGACCTGCCATTTTGAGTGTACTTCGTATTATGTGTGTATTATTAAACGTAAAATCAATGTTAAATTATTATGTTGTCGCCATTTTTACATCTATATAAAATACTGGATGACGCCCGCAATTCCGTTGCGCCAAAATTCGCTTTTCGCGCGAGAACCGTACTTTTTTCCGAAAAAAAAATGGTTTTTGTTTTTTTCCTATGTCCTATCCCTGGATACCAAGCGTCTGTATAATAATATCAAATAATGTCATCTAAAATATTGGGCGCAGAACCGATTTACGCGTGAATAAGTAACAGACAGACGGACACACTTTCGCATTTACAATATTAGTATGGATGGTACTTTTAGCTTTATATGGGTGTTAACTTTTTAATTTTTACAAAGTTGCTTGGCGGCTGACGCAACCAGAGACTCGTAAAATGGACTCATATCTCTTTCTGTATGCCTCTTCTAGCTGGTACTAGGACACCAAAATGACGTCAGTAAGAACAATTTACGACAGCTAAATTGATAGTAATTTATATTATAGTAATGTTCAATTTAATCCCGTATTACATAACAGTAAAACATGCGGGTAAGCAAAATATACAAAACAAAGTGAAATGAACTGAAGTATTGGTCTGAAATAAATATTGTAATATCAATAAATTAAACTGATACTGACGGTTTCCGTTTTATCAGTAACTCTATAGGGGCTTAACCTGTATCTGAAAAGTTCATTTTAGTACAATTAATAATCAGTTTCACGTAGTTGCTTTTTATTTCCCTACTAGATCAGACTATCCTATTGGTCCAGTAATTCCAAGCCAGGGTTTGATGCAAAACGATCATAATATTATAAACTAATGATTTCGCTTTAAGAATGTAATGTCTTTTATTTGTAAGTAAATAATTGTTGTGTAAACATCTAAATATTTTATTGTTTATCAAAAATGGTGTTGAGTAACGCTATGCACAAACGTTACTTTATCGCTATCCCTAGCCAAAATATGATTTGTAAGCAAAGAATATTTTTGTAGGCCCCTGAAATAAAATACACGTCTTTTTTGTACAGTTATGTTACGTAATATGTTTGCGAAAAAAATAAAGAACAAACAAAAATACAATTTTGTTTGTTATGGAGTAATAAGCAAAACGCTTTATAGTACCTTATAACCCGGTTCATGTAAACACGTCTATTTTCGCTAAAGTCACTTTTACGACTGGCAGCTTTGGAGATAATAATAGAAATGCTTTCCCCGCTCGAGTCATACGGGATTATTTACCTGTATCTGATTCTTTGTCTGTTTTCGCTTCAGGAGCTTCGCTTTATTTGCTCGAAGCGATTGGTTCGTTCTGCCATAACAAATGTAGGTAACGGAGATATTACGTTTGTCCGGATTAGCTCGAAACAATCTGGCGATTCCTTTTGCGCGATCTAATGGAACGTGAATGATACGTGTGAGAATCCGCACTGCTTCCTCAACACACCGTTTACTTACTTCGAGCTTCACTATTAAGTTTATTATTATTTGTTGTAAACACAGATCGTATACTTGTATTTATTGTTTTAATTTTAGGCTGACGTATTTTTTGAAAGCATAATATGTATTATGTAGTGTTAATTCTAAAACTAAAACTCTGTGTTATTTTCACATAAAAACGTGGAAGCTTGCCTTTGCACCTAATATATTAGAGCGGTGATGTTATGTGTTTTATATGAAAGAAAATCTGCCATGATATACTTCACCACCAATTCTAATAATTGGCTTATAACGTTGCGACGGCCGCGCAGTCTTTAGTCTAGTATGAGAATGACAATTAGCAATAACTTATAGATAGATTTTAACGTTGGTGCAACACTGTTACAGATAAAAAATATGACTTATTCACAATTATATCATAATATTATGCTCACGCGCAAGAATTCAATTTATTTTGTACGCTGGCGTTCTCCACTATTTGCGTTACTTATATTATAGACCTGCAATGTGAGTTAAACGCATTTAGTGCAACTTCGTTTCCAAAACGCGAATCGCCTAAAAAGTCCTAGCAATAAATTCAAAGTATTTTTTCACAAGCAATAATCTTGCCGGCGCGACGTGACCTAATAGCGCTAAAGTAATTTTGGTAAAAGTTCAATTTTGTTTGATTAATCACAGTAATAACTTCTGGGGAGAACTAATAGGTGTCAATGCCAGTGCTCATACGTTATACCTATCAGAAACTTTTAGAATTTTTGAGAACAAGGCTAACTACTACTAAAACTAGAAGGATAATACATACAATGATTTTCGTAGAATTTTAAACATTCCCTTTGTTTTGCAAAAAGGAAAATCTTTATTATTCTTGAAAAAACCTAAGTCGGTAATAACAGAATAATACTCTTTTGTTCACGCCATCTTTATAATAACTCATAAAATTTTAATTATTCTCTAGCAAGTAGACTTTCACACCGGACGTCAGCCATACTTTATCACGTCGGTATCGTGAGGGAAAGCAATTTAATCGGCTATTCAACACAAATCGTAGTGGAAAACGGTGTAAAAAAGTAGGGACTTGCTACACCGAGTCTTTCTATTTTTACTTCGTAAAGTTACAAGTAAAATTAATGGATTTTATTACAGAGCATACCGGGTCACCTAGTTTATAATATTTTTCGTCATAGGAAATGTGTAAAGAACTGTTAAGACTAACGGGCTTTAGAAATCACATCAATTCAAGAAATCACATTTCGCGTGACAATGACGGACAATGGACATTGCACTGACTTAAGTTATGAGAGACTACCATAGAATACTATCACATATATATTCTAACGTAGAAAGATACCATATATTTTTAGGTTAGAATAAACAAAAAGACAAATTCACACAGAAAAGCAGTAAGTTTTTGTCTCAAATCCGCCACTGCTGTGGCCATGCTAAGCCTGCTGGTAAAAACATGATGATCAAACAATTACAATCCAAACTAAGACACGTAAGTTGGTCGAGGAAAAACTAGAATCGATTCCCGCTGGTAGTTGATCGACGCGGACTTGAGCAGGATGCAGCTCGGCAACCGGAGACGCGCGACACAACCGTGAAAAATGTATAGACACTTCGATTCACTCCTTTTAATCCTGATTATTTTTTTATTAAAAAAATATACTTGAGAATTTTTTATTTTTTATAGTATGATGTAAAAGCCTAGAAATGTCTGTTAGAAGTCGCAAATCAAGTAAAATATCTCGATATAGTTAGAGACTTAAATAACAAGAGAACTAAACGAAAATCTCGCATAATACTCTAACCGTTTTCAAATATTTAAAATTCATGCGGAAAATTGAAAAAATCTTTTAAAGTAATGAAGTCGGGACAGATCGTAAATCTGTTTAATGTGGGGACATGAAAAATGTTCCGAATACGTACTTGAGAATCACTTATTTACGTCGACTCGAATGGAATTAAATTCAGACATTTTCCTGTCGTTTTCGCCCAGAGAATAGGGGAATATGTTAGGGGTATAATATCTGCGATTGCTTATTCAATTGAGGCAAAGCTATTTATTATATTACCAACACTTATTTGCACATCCTCGTTTACATAATAAAACATGGCCGTCCAAATATTCCCTGTATGAAAATCAAAGTTTATGCTTGCACTACGGAATGTATTATTTCGTAGCACGTAGCGACGTAAAATAGACATTTTGTTAATTTCAGAAACAATTATACACACTATGATTGTATTAGTTTACAAAACTATACATAATATGAGAACACTGAAAAATTAATATCCGTGTCATTGAAAATACCTGAAGTTATTGATTGTAATTTGTAGGTGACGTGAATGTTTAAAACTTTTAATAATAGCAATTATCTGTAATACTGACAGTATGACAATCTGACTAGTGACTTCACCGTCGCGTTATAATGGGTGTTACAAAATATACTCTCTTCAATTCAAATAATAACTGTGTCACTGAAATACCGAAATATCTATTGAATAATATACAAAATGCATAATATTACAATTTATGATGCTCCGAAGACAGGAGTAAAAAAACATGCGTTTATACGCCTAGCAACTTATATGAATCAGTTTACAATTTTGTAACACCTGTACATTACCCCGAAGGACGTTCTCGTTATACATTAATGGGACGTACAGGGTGGCTCCATTATAGTCTTGAGATTTTAATTACACATTACCGTACCTCGTGTAATTTTATCAGGCCAAATCGAGGCCTTAATAATTATTAAGTGGATCGAAAATCCAGAAAATTGATTTTGTGCCTTGCGTTCCTTACAATATGAGGTGTATAAAATTTGGGTATTTAGTACCATTGATATTGTTAAATATTGCAATATTCTAACTGTTTTGCGATGTTGAAGATAATAGTTACTACAAGCAAGTTTACATTTTACAAAAGCAAACCACAAAAACTTAGGTTACAAAATATAATATACGACAGAATATTTTGCCAATAAATGTTATCGTACAGTCGGTAAAGTTAATAATTATAAAATTTGGCATAATAATTTTTATGAGTAAAATAATTATATTTTCTTTGAATAATATTATAATATTATACTCAATAACATACATATCATTAGCATAAGTTAAGCATTTGTTACTAAGGTCTATTTAATTGGAGCAATATCAATTTGGCTAATTAGAGCGATGTACATTTATAGCAACATTGCAGCGGAGCTGTAGTGTTGCTAGGAATCTACAACGCGTGGACTTTGTTCGTCCGATGAAAGGTTCCTACAAAAATACTGGTTCACATTCTAACAAACACGAATATTTCAGGAAATACTATGAAAGGCTGTTCCGTGAATTCCACCAGCCCTTCTTGTTTAGACCTAGATTGATTGAAAGGAAAAAAAATGGTTATTCCATAAAAATATTTCTGCAGATGTTCGCTTTTGATGAATTATTTTGTAGATACGTACGATGGTATTGGAGAACCACTCGTTATGAAAGTATGAACAAAACAAACACTTCTGTCTTTTGAGGAACAGCATAGGAGTTTTTATTATTATTCCATTCCTTCATACGTTACCTAACAGGTCATCCATGGAAATATGACTTGATTTGAATTAAAATCATGATCGCTTAGAGACCTAAGAAAGTAATCATGATTTCTATGCTTAAATAATAACAATAAATAATATTCTATTCAGAAGTTTAGAAAGAAAACTTTACTAGCCTAAATATGAATAAGGGCCGGGACACATGAACACGATACGACGTCGTGTCGTACCACGATGTGGCGTCGTTTCCCGATGCGACGTCGCGACTCGCGTCGTGTGAATACTGAATCTACGATGAGCATCGTAAAAACTACGTCGCGACATCGTAACTTGCCACGGTACACTTGATAACATTTTGAAAAAGGAAGCAAACTTTTTTACGAGCTACTTAGGTACATGTTTGTTGCAGGCGCGGAGGAGCGTCGATGTAGGCGGCCCGTCACAATGGATCAATGGGTGACTGCGGCCAGCTCGCTGCTGGCGTTCCTGCTGTACTACAACACGCTCGACGCCGGATTTGTCTACGATGACAGGTATGAATATTGAATATTGCATAATATTGAAAACTTCAACTTTCTAGCGAACGCGAACTTGAAATAGATTAATCTCAGACAACCTAGCGGACTTAAAACCAAAATATCTTGGACAGCCACGATTTACATTTTGAATTTCGTACTACATAATAATATTTCAAATTCAAAATTCGAAAATGTGTCCGCATTCCGCAAAGATACCGTCATGAAACCTTGCGATTCATCGAGTCAGGGCAAAGAAGACTTAGGGCCTGTTTCACAACTTACTGATAACTTCCGGATAGGCTATCGACAACTTATCTGACAGATAGAGTAAAAGTATCTGTCAAAAAAGTTGTGGTTAGCCTATCCGGCACTTACATGGAAGTAGTGAAGGCCCTTAGTCAAATAGCATTCGATAGTTTTGACAACAAAGTTGGATACCAGAAAAAAATGTATGAGATTTGTCTGAAGGTACCCGCCATCTCCATTAGAGTTGAGATTAGCCCATTAGCGAAATTTCAAAATTAACCAATATTAAATTATACATACTGAAAGAACACGGCTTCCGTTCTACGTGACATGATCAATATCTTATTTCAAGCGGCAAGAATGCTATTTCATCGCAAGATACAGAGAAACTCTTAAATAAGTAGGTAATAGGTATAATCAAAAAAGACAAAACACATGACAAGATAGAAATCAGCGAAACTCGTTTAAAAGTTAACGCTACTCCCGAAAATATAACGAGCGAAATATATTAGAACATTTGAATTAATGAGGAACATCGTTATTACAATAAAGTTCATCTTGACGGTAACAATGCCTGTTTGGACGAGCACTCCGGTACTTCGCCGAGATAATTACTCCAGTTACAGTCACTGATTGTGGAGAATCGAATGAAACACCGCGTTATTGTGAACGAGGTGTAGGATGTTCAATTTCAGAGTTTCGGCTCCTTTACAACAAATAATAATAGGCGTATACTTTAGGGAGGTTCTTCCTTAATTAAAGTAGTAAGATATTTTGTAATCGATAATTTTGACAGCTTATAAAATATGGAACGAATGTAACTCATGAGTCATGAGTATGACACGGTGCTTTCGATAATACTTTGTTAAAACCTATAATTTTTAGGGTTCCGTAGCCAAAATGGCAAAAAAAGGAACCCTTATAGATTCGTCATGTCTGTCTGTCTGTCCGTCCGTCCGTCCGTATGTCACAGCCACTTTTCTCCGAAACTATTAGAGCTATACTATTGAAACTTGGTAAGTAGATATTGTAGTCTGTGAACCGCATTAAGATTTTGATGCAAAAATGGAAAAAATATTAAAAATTTTAGGGGTCCCCATAGGTACAACTGAAACAAAAAAATTTTTTTTTCATCTAACCTATGCGTGTGGGGTATCTATGGATAGGTCTCCAAAAATCATATTGAGGTTTCTCATATCATTTTTTTCTAACCTGAATAGTTTGCGAGAGAGACTCTTCCAAAGTGGAAAAATGTGTGTCCCCCCCCCCTCTAATTTCTAAAGTAGAGGCATGATAATTCAAAAAAAAATATATGATGTAGATTACTATATATATGTGCAATTTGACTCGAGAAATTTTATAATTACCTATAAATTGTTATTAATTATTATGATGTATAAGTATATGGTTACTTTTAATTGTCTCGTTATTTAAAAAGTGCATTAGTTGTAGTAGTAGCAGATATTAATTAGGACTTAATTTTGTATTGCACACCATTTTAGTATGGTAGAATGAAAGATCCAATTGTATAATAGAACTAAGACCAACCCTGTACTTCATTCTGGCAATAAACGAATTATGAATTATGAATTATAAAAACTACCAACGAAAATTGGTTTGAACGAGATCTAGCCAGTAGTTTTTTTTATACGTCATAAATAGTAAACCTTAATCTAAATTTCATAAAAATGAACCTTATTGCTGCTGCGGAACCCTCCATGGGCGAGTCCAACTCGCACTTGGCCATACCAAGTTTCGTGTTTTTACCTCAACCGCATATAAAAGAATTTCTTTTTCTTTCCTATTTACTTTGCCAAAATATAATTAATTAAAGCCACAAACAATTTTATTTGTCAAATATCAAAGGTTATTTTATCAAAAAGTAAAATAAATATTAGCGAAGTATGATTACTTTGCGATTCACAAATATATTCCAATAAAATCAATGCCTTTCTATATTCCCAATAACACCGCTCGTCCCGTTGTTCGCATGAATGCGAGGAAGGGTCCGTATTAATAAAATGCCAAACAGATCGATGGAGTCTAATCTCATACATTCTGTATTCAAGAAAACTTCTATTATTTTTAATAAAGGCCCTGATAGAAAATAGCCCTACCTGAATATCAAATGGTTTTTTTGGTTGGTTAAACCACTACTGATTCTGGCGACACACAAGTTGCAGTGATGGGGTTATATAGTCGGTAATTTTCTTTTAATAAGTTTGAGACTACAAAACCTTCTAAATTGACTTTTCTGCAGCTGTACCCAGTACCATTACATAGTAAGCTCTTGAAGAACACAAACGTATGCAGGGAGCGTTATGATCTAGTCGCAGTTTGAGTGTAGTTTATTAGTTAGTTAATATGCATTGAATTAGGTAAGTTCAGTACCTCTATTGATGATACTGCCATTCTGTAAGCAAACTTCAGCTCAGCTAACTACATCAGTTAGTGTGATGAACTATGCTGTTCTGATTATGCTCATAATATCTAGTTCCAAAGCTTAGTTCCATAACTAGATGTTTCTCCCGAGTTCGTATACAAAAGGAAATGTCGCAAGAATCTCACTTTTGGTCGCGATCAATAAGGCTGGATTTTTTGCTCGCTATATCAATAATGGCAATAGGTAGGCACTTAAAATATTCACAAAATACTCAATTATATTTATACCTTAATAATTGAGGGCTCCCATGCAAAAAACACATTTTTACCTATTTTTGCTCTATAATGGTACGGAACCCTTCGTGTGCGAATCCAACTCACTTGGCCGATTTTTTATTTTACGCACCGCGGACGTTTCGTACTTGTGCCGTTCAGAAGAGTATAGACGTTAACATAGCCTCTAACGTGCACGTTATAACGTTATCGTCGACGAAAAATCGTCCCATTAATATTTACATACAATATGTGCAAGGGATACCACGGTATAGCCGCCAAAGCCCAAACGTTCGGTTGTCTACTTAATTTCTTCTTTGAGCTATAATATAACAAGCCGGTTAAACGTTTGTGGACCTGATTTGATGACGTCATCTGCTGAGGCGACAACGAAACAGTCGATTAATTTTTTTAATGTTAATATGGACAGATATAAGTAAATCGTATTGGACTACATCTTTTTCTAGCCTCTCTGAAATGAAGAGGAGGACTGCGAAGCAACAATAATATTAGCGGTAAAGATGACGATATTGGTCTTTTACTTAGTGAATCTTAGTGAAAAGGAGCGAACGATTTTTTCTCTTCAGTTACTACGTTAAATGTCGCTTAATTTTTTATACGAGTGAAGAAGCCTCGAGGACTATAATTAAAACGGACGTTATAGCAATTGAATTAATTCTTAAAAGCTTTTTCAAGTAAGTTTTCACTGTGGTGTTAGATTCGGACCGAAGAATTGGACTTCTAGATTTATTTACTCATCGTCCCAGTCTGTTTAGTCCTACCGCGGCAAATAGACGTAGCAAATTTAGATACTGACTGCGAGTATTGAATTATCAAACTTGTGAGCATTCTTTTCTGTTTTTTCGCGGAGTAGTTTTGGTCTCAATTAATATCATCAATAAGTTGGCCAAGTGCGAGTCGAACTCGCGTACGAAGGGTTTCGCACCGTTATAGAGCAAAGATAGGCCAAAAATGTGATTTTTGTTTTTTATTTTTAAATATATATTTTTTAATTTATTTTTGAATATTATTATTAATCAATAAAGTAAACATAATTATAATTAAGGCCTTTTTAAAAATTTCAAGTGCCTACCTGTTGCTGTTGTTGATAACGAGCAAAAAAGGCCAAAAAATTACGTTTATTTTATGGGAGCCCCCCTTAAATATTAATTTTATTTTGTTTTCAGTATATTTTATTGTTATAGCGGCAACAGATTTACACAATCTGTGAAAATTTCATAAGTCTAGCTATAGCGGTTCTTGAGATACAGCCTGGAGACAGACAGACAGACGGACAGACAGATGGACAGACAGACGGACAGAAATCGAAGTCTCAGTAATAGGGTCCCGTTTTTACCCTTTGGGTGCGGAACCCCAAAAAAGACTTCGAATTTCTTCGAAAATTTGCGCTACTTCTTAGAATTTCAGAGCATTTCATTGGCTGAAAAATACACCCACCCGCTTAAGATATTTCTGAGTTTCATAATATTTCATAGTACTAATAAATATTGTGTTTGTATTGATTTAAAACTATCATAAAAGACTTAAAATCCTTACACAATTAAAATTGAAAACTTTTATGATCAGTATTCTTAAAGCTGGTTAGGTTATGCTTTTGGAAATCGTGCACTCGAAAAATCTGTGTATCTTTGTATCAAAGAGAAGTGTATATAATTTATATGTTATATGCGAAAGCTCCATCTGGCTCGTTGATATGCGGAGCTCTCGGGGAGGTTTACCGCACTGTGTCGCTCCTCATAATCCGCTTTCCTCGAGCGGGGAATTAGTGTTTTAATTCAGCAGCGCTTGAGAGTGTTTCGCTATACTCTTTGTTGATAAAAAACATAATACCAAAACTCGAATTGTTTTAAATTTTAGATAAAACCGTGTTTTGTTTTTCGGAGAAATTGTCTGGATGAATATTTTGATATTATGTTATGACAAGCCTAGCCTGAGAATCATAGCTAACAACATTGACTGGACATAACCCGACCAACTGTTACGTACGTTCTATGAAGTTGATACGGAATATAGTGATTTCATTCATTATTTATGTCACAAGGGAGATGTAAGCATGATTTTTTTTTGGGAAACCACAATAATATAGGTAATACTGTAATGGTTTTTTCTTGATCTGTTTGTTATCTCTCCGATTTATGTACAGGAGCAAAAACCAAGACTTAAAAGTTAAAACAAACTGAGGCCAAAAACACATAGGTACCGTATCATTATTTATTTATTGTCATTTAGTATCAATGGGCGGGCAGCGTTTCAAACCCTGCCTCTTCACCCTACGCTTCAATTTCAATTCAATTCCTCCCAAATCGAGATCGTCTATTTACGTGTTTATTTACGGGATCACCTCCATTCCATCTCCGAGGCGAGTGATTCAGTCAATATTGAATTAAAGTGACACTGCAGTTATGAAAACCGGGGGTTAAATATATTATGTTTTTATACGGAAAATAAATTATTATTTATATTACTAGCTGTTGCCCGTGACTCCGTCCCCGTGGACTTCAGTTCACTTTATTAATATAGCGCGCGGTGGTTCTCGTTTCCATGTAGGCTACATTACTGTGACTGCAACATTTCCACGACAGAGTTGCTTCCGCGGTACGCATACCAAACTTTAATTTTTACATTACTATTTTTAGCGTTGGGGGTTAAAATCCGGTGTCTAATTTCAACATTTCACAATGCTTCTTGAAAGTTCTCGAAAAGAAACATTATATGGATGGATCCTTACCACCTCTTATAGAAACGAATTCGTTCTACCGCTAGTGCGACCTAGGTGACGTTAACGCCTCCGTGGTCTAGTGGTAAAGAGCGTGGCATTGGAAACATGTTATTTCCAAGTTTGGTTAGGACAATGCAGGCTGATCACCTGATTGTCTGTCAAGTAAGATGATCCATGCGTCGGATAGGCATGTAAAAAGTCGGTTCTGCGCCTGATCTCTCGCCGGTCGTGTCGGTCTGCCGTCCCACTGGGTTATGAGAGTAAAGGAATAGAGAGTGCTCTTGTGTACTGCGCACACACTTGGGCACTATAAAATTACTCCTGCGTAGCTGGCCTGATTTCAATGAAACCGGCCACCGTCACCGAAACCGGTGTGGGAGCTATTATTATTATCAGATGACGTTCAGCGTCATCTATTAGGAATTATTGGAACTATCTTAATTTTAACAACATTACGCAATAAACACCCCCTTACAGAGTAAGTTAGAAAGTAGCCTATAGCTATGTCCACATTGTGCACTTTCATCTTCAATTTTCATCATCTTTTGACATTCAACTTTCATATTGGCGCATTCAATAATTGAATACGTCAACGAACGCAACGCCAACATTGTCATTAAAGAACAAAGCGAAAGTTTTGGATACGGTCAGAGGGCATGCATTGCGGGCAAACAGACATACACCCTTTCGCATTTATAATATTAAATAAGTATATAAATGGAAGTATGGACTCTAGGTACAATGAGTAGACAATATTTATAATGTTTACATAATATTAAATAATAGTAATTAAAAAGTAATAAAATATAGGAGCCGACAAAAGATTTTCTTAGAATGACAAAATTAAAATATTGAATAATAAAATTTATTATTAAGTCAAAATGTATCAGAAGTAGATTGGCTAGAGATAGAGCTGAGTGGAAGATGCTAGAGGAGGCCTTTTTATATAGAAAAAAGGATTATAGTATAATTATTATGTTCAAGATTTTATAGCATTATTTCTATGTGAGTTTAATACAATATGTCCGCATAGTATGAAACCAGTATAAAAACACTTGTGTTCGCCTGATTCCCGATTTCGTTAAAAACATTACCGAGATAGCTCTAAGCCCAGCTTACAAAGTTCCTGTTTATATTTCTTTAACAAGTTATGCTATAATGCCATGTTCATATTTTTTAATTAAAATTAATTGTGCGTCACCCAGCGTGATTAAAGTTGGCGCATAATATTTGCGGACTTTGTTGAAGCAGATTTCTTGATGCACACAATTTTGGCCTCTATTTTATGAAAATATTTAGAGCTATTTTCGTATGCTAGGAAATTATTATTGTTAGGCATGTATTTTGTTTTAGGATAAACTTTTGTTTTATTTTATTTTTATATCTACACTTACAATCTGCAACTTACATATTTTAGCATAAAATATTTTAAATGCGATAAACTTTTTACAAACCACGTTTCTGGTACTTTGGTGAGCGTTTTCGAGAATAAATCACTTTAAGAATTCCAGCAGTAAGGCAATCTGTAGTAGTAGAATTTTAAATCTTATACCTAGATAAAATTTATTGCCCCTGTGTTTGTGTCGTTTGAAACGTTCGTGCCGTAGAGTTAACGGAATTCATACATTCTGGTACATAAGGAGATTGTTCAAGTCACTTGAATATATAATGTTAAGTATTTTTATTTGTACTTAAAACCTTGTCCTTCATTATTTTATGTGTTACACTTACATTTAAGTTACGCCGAAAGCGAAAAATTAAAAGCTCTTACATGAGCTAAAAGTTCTGGCCATGCTTCATTAAACAATAAAAATGTTAGATGTTTTTCTTAGCTCAGACCATAGCCGACTTCATAAATTGAGCTTACTTAAATCTTTCAGGTTTCAAACATTTACTTTGAAATAGATTTCAAGTTTGCAAAGCAAAATGGCTAGTCAGTTCATTTTAACTCTATTGTACATAGAGGTGCTCCGTGCTCTTAGAGAACAGTTATACAGAACCATAATATATAACCACTGTATAGTGTATACACTACGGACTTGAATAATTGAGCTTTGACTAGCGACTTGCAGTTTCCCTCAGAGGACTTAATTTTATGCACTGAAAGTATTTAATTAACATTATCAACCTAATGCGGTAATGTTTTAATGGTTTTCGGATAACATCTTTTTTTAATGCAAGGTCCTTTGCTTACTTTACATAATATAAACTAACAATAAGGTGAAAACTATTAAGTTTACAGTTCAAGCAATACGGAAGAACAAACTCTTAGATATATAGATTAAAAATAATTGTATTCGAGATTACAAAAAAGTTAATAAAATTAACCATATTTTGAACCTACATACTATGAAGTCACATAACACGAAAGTAAATTAATACAAAGTCACGTAAGTTCGACGTCATATTAGTAATACATAAAACATACATACACACTCACAAAGCCAGCGAGGTCCGCACAAATTGTCAAGTGGAGGAGGGTGCCAAGACCGCCGCGATAATGATGATAAAATCGATGAACTTTGTTCTGGAGCTCAGTGCAAACCACTTCTGTTTCGTAATTGAGGGCTTACGTGACGACCCGCCGCAGCTGCCCGCACCATAGCAAAGAGTTCCCAACTTCGCCCCAATCTAAGTTTGGGTACGACTAGAGATGAAAATAGTTTTTATTGGAACTGTTTCAAAGGGGGATGCAATTATTTTACTACGTTCCCCCGCAACGTTTTCCACGTCTTAGCGCAATAAACTCGCACGAACTTTACGTTGCTACGTCTAATTTTGTTTGTAACTGGCTGAAAGAAACGCCCGGCTTTGTGAATTCTTGGATCGTGGTGTGCATTATTTGTACAGGTACAGTTTTGTAAATGTCGTGAATTTTCTGGACAGTTTTATGGACCACTTATAACATACAAAACGACCATTAAAATAGGTTAAATAAAATCAATGAATTCCTTGTCTGCTTGTTGGATTTAACCGGAAACGTTCCACTTGGACGTGTTTGGAATGAAATTTATGTGTTCACATGCCGAATAAAAGAGTTTAATTGTTCAATTTGCGCTCAGATTTTTTCGGCATTTTTCACATTTCGTTATTTCTCAATTTATTCGTAGCTTCCAAATGCTGAAACTGTTATGTATTTGTTTATTACGCCGTCCACTTTTATTGGACGGGTTACAGCGTATAAGCCAGATGAGACGTGAAGCTATAGTTAGTATCCATAAAAAATCATTCACGGTGACTCAAATTAAGTAAAAGCCGTAAAATTTACTGGCACTTATGTAGAAGTTACATTTTAGTATGAAATTTAATAAAAAAATTGTGTCGAGTCGGTAACATAATATTGCACAATGTTATTGCATATCTAGATTATGGATACTAAATACAATAATATGTTATAGTTACAATAGTTAAATCTAGCACTCTGAAAATAATATTTTATCAAACAATCGGAGTGTAGTTGTAGTAGTATATTTTATTATTCATATTAGGATCAAATGTATAACAAACTAGTTGACACCCGCAACTCTGTTGCGCGAAAATGTGTTTATTGCGCGGAAACTATAGATTTTTACGGGATAAAAAGTATCATATTATGTATTTTCTCGGGGCTTAAAGTAGGTATTGCTATATCTTTCAGCAAAATCGGTTCAGCGGTTTAAGCGATAAGACGTACCTATAACAGACAGACAGACTGACAGACAGACTTTCGCGTTCATAATATTAAGTATGAATAGTAAAATACATGATAATATTTAAAATATTGTTAGAATTCAAAACATATGCGGTCCTCCTAAACTCCTAATTATAAAAATGGTCTTCATCCAATTTCCGCTGCAGAGAGTTTCATATTTTATGCCCATCCGGTGCGCGGAGTGTCATCTTTTTTATCAGACAAGCAGTTTATCTACTGTTAATTCCAAGCGGGTTTTGAAAATTGTATCGCAAAAATACGTCTTTTACACTCCCGTCTGACGACGATGATAAGTTTTCGACCGTACAAAACAACAAACACATCTTTTATTTAATTAAACTGCAAAATAGGATTATTCGGGACAAATAAGTAAATAATAAACATCGAGTCGGAATCGATTTAAAACCGATATTGATTGACAGTGAAAACGAGGAAAACGTAAATCAGCCGACCGCATGATGGATCCGTTATTTTGGGACCACTCCAACACAATAATTACTCAAAAATCCATTAATCTATTGCTAATTGATTTTTGTAATTACAGAGCTGATTTGTTGAAATAGGCATTAATTTTATGTTTCAGCGACGGCCGGAGTCAATATTTGCTCACTGTAATAAGGCTAATGAGTGCTTATTGATGCAAATGTATGGCCGTGCAGCTGTTATTAGCCTAGCTTGCTTTTATTAGCTTGTAAAACTTTCTACCGTTGTAATGTTATATACTAGCCTCATCCCGCGGCTTCGCCCGCATGATTTTCATTCGTGTTGAATGCTAAATGCTTACCCCCTAAAGCTTCGCGCCCTCTGTGTCGGCGCGGGTCGCCGCGTGCTGGGGCGGGTCGGGGCTCAGCGCGGCGCATAATGCGCTATAGCGCACTGTTGCCGGGTCGGGTCGCATCGCATTGACGGATTTTAACGCTCACTGAGGCGAAGCGTGCCGGGCCGGGCCTGGCGATGCGGGGTGTGGCGGGGGCCGGGGCTTGCCGGGCCGCATCGCATCATATCCGCGCGTCGCTTGCCGGGGCGCAGCGGATCTTGTCGGGCCGTGTCGAATTGACGGAAATCCGCTGAGCAAAAATTCGCGCCGATGCGCGCCGGCACAGTGGGCGATACGCGCATCCGCCTCCATACAAATTGTATGGAGGCGGATTTATGCGATGAGCCCCGGCACGCCGAGCCCCGGCAAGGCCCGTCTCAGTGTGCTCAGTCCTTAATAGGTGGTTCAAGATAAATTCTTTTATGAAGAGACATTAACGGACGCCCATTTTTTGGGCGTCCGTTAATGTCAAAACAGTTTGAGAACCGCTGGTCGATATTAACGTAAAGGACAATAAGTTACTTTGATTCCATCGGACTTCAATAAATAGACTTTCTATTATCACAATGTTTTTGGCGAGAATTACTTTTATACGCACTCAGTTGCGGATAAGCTATAGTAATTACATAACTTTCAATGACCGTTTGTTTGACCGCAATCTAAATAAGTATGTATTACTCAATTGTTAGTCCGGATCCTGTCATCATCTGAACAAGGGGAACTTCATTGACTTATGCTATGTAGGTACATCCAAATGGCAGTTTTATAACGGACTCGGCAACTTAATAAATATTTAAAGTCATTCCTTTGAGCGATTTCAATACTTTTTGCACCGAATCGTTCGGCCCACAAAGCGGAAAATCATTTAAAATGTCCAAATAAAATATGATATTTAATAAATATTTTTTATTGGGTCGCAAAAAAGTAAATTGATTTTAGAACATGTATATTAATAAATTTAATGGAGTTTTACCGATATTTCAAGGGGCAAATGATTTTAATGGAAGTACTTTGGCAAGTAAACACATTTCGTGATCCGTTATTTGGGTTAATAAAGGTCCTCAAACGAAATAAAAGTAATTTACGTACAAAATACCCCTAAAGTTTTTATGTAAATAGCCACGTAACGGAAAGGAGCCTTCTACACAATTTGCAATACAATAGTCGAATGTTAGAGATGATTTTTCCCTCTCCGCATAGTGAGCACGGTTTTGGCTCGATATATTATTCAATCGACTATTCCATTGGCTTTACTTCACATTCAGAATGATAAAATAATATCTATCGAAGAACCAAGTTTGAAATCAAAAGTGAAACAATATTGATAGCTTTTAAGTATCAGTTAGAATTATTATCTGAAATATTATTGATAAGACGTGGTAACTAATGCTCCGATTAAAAGTAATAATGTACTTCAAGACTGTTTTGGCCAAATTGAGAACTGACGCCACCGCATTAAAAATGCGATTTCAATAAAGGAACTCGCACCAAAATAATTACCAATGCGATAAACAGAAAACGCCGCGGTCAATTTGTCGGATAATAAAAACGTAGATAATAATATTTAATGTCCTCTCATATTTGTAACACAATACGCTTCAAAATTCGCGTCGATATTCATTGAACTGAATAAGTTGGTAAGAGTTCAGTAATCATTTTGGACGTATTTAAATCGGACCGATTCCTCTTTAGTGGATTTCTGGACTGTAGGTAATGTTATTAATCTATTTGACTCAATCTATTTGAATCTATCTGTACCCGAGTCACAACTTTGTAGGTAGAAAATATTCAATTTTAGTTACCACAACCTGCTATTAAGTGTTAACAGCTATACGATTTTATTCAGTTTACAATTTTTTACTTATTTATGAATTACAATGTTCACTGAAAAAGAAAAAAAACAATTTTCTAAAAAATACCATAAGGCATAAAGTGGCTCTACAAAGAATTCGCCGCGTCGATTATAAAATACCCCTGTATTAATTCAAAGAATTTATTAGAATACATGAATTTTTACTCGTCTCTCTTTTCCTCTAGAGTCTAGAGCATCCAAAAATAGTAAATATATTCTGGAGAAATAATAAGTATTGATAGAAATTCAATTTTCATAAAGGATTTCAATTAATTTGTCTAGACACTTCTATTGAGATGTTTACATGCTTCGGGAGATAACATTATATTTTATGACGTTAGAGAACATTAAATGGAGTAAAACCGAATAGTTTTTCTACTGAAAATGTATCGAAGAATATGCGAATGAAAATAAAAATTCTCGGTTTTCAATTTTCATTATAGCTATTGAATTTTGTATTATCAATATCTAAAACAACTACAAATATTGTGAAAAATTACAAAAAACATATATCTGAAAGCTTTCATACTTTCAAATTCTGTCGTCAAATATGAAGTCAATCAATAAAACCAACTATGAAAAACTTGACTGCTTTGATCTTAAGAAAAATATAGTAATGCCTCTTCAGGTCAGTTAATGTAACAAGCATGCCGTAGAAATACTCCAAGATACTGGCGCAGTCGCGTGAAAACTGAACGAAAAAATAAACGACGCTTATATTAAGTACGCGCACATTGTGACGGGCGCAGCGTGGTGGTCGGCAATTTTCATTCGAGTTTTATGACGTTCATCGAGTACTAATTCGTTTAACCGTACATTTTCCGGGATAAAAAGTCATATGCCCTTTCCCGGGACTCAAAGTATCTCCATCCAAATTTCAGCAAAATCGGTTCAGCGATTTAGACATGAAGCGGTAGCAGACAGACATACCTGAACATTTTATATATTAGTACGCATCGCGCACTTTGTCATAAAACTTGCATGGAAAATACGGCCCGCCCCGCTGCAGCTTGCTACAATGTGCGCGCACCTTAAATCTAACCTCGGCGAAAGTTTCTGTGGTAATCAGACTTAGATATATCGCAACGTTCGAATTCGCTCGGCGCCCGGCCTCAATCGCTCCAGTACAATGCCATCTAAATAATGGAAAACGTTTACCACCGTGCTTTCAGGATTGATTTTCTGAACCGTGTAGTAGACGCTTATTGGATTTTCTATACCCCAGATATACCTCTTCATTCCGTTGATGGTAAATAATAAATCCTATCGACATTTCTCCCGTAGTCGACATTCGGAGTAATTATGGCGTGGAGGACAGCTTTCGAAATGATATTCTATTTTCGTTTAATTGGACACGACAATTACCGGAAATTGTGACTGTTTTATACATACTAATATTAATAATTCGAAAATGTGTCTGTGCTCTGTTCCCTATACTTAGTACCCTTAAACCGATATAGCGATTAGAAATGGGCATAATTTTTATGGATCCTTAATTGAGTCTTCGAATAGGACGTAGTTTTTATCACGTAAATAATACGGTTCCCGTACTATAATCATTATATTATTTTTGGGCAAATAAAGGTGAATCGACTAGTGCTAAAAAATGGTCGCAATTTTTGGGTAACAGTGTCCAATTTCTTACTTGGTTCGAAACATTAAACGCTTAACTGTACCTATAGCCGTAATTCGGTTACGGTTTCGACTCGTGAAACCCGGCTTTAGAAGTTTAAATGAGTATCACATACACACATATATCATGCCGAGTACGTGTAACGTTACGAGTGACAAAATACGTAATTCGGAGTCCCCAAAACACTTAAGTACGTACTTACCTCCGTTTCTCGCAATTTTGAATAAAATGAAACGCACTAATTATTAAGGGGGCGCGATTTGTAGCTGATACGTGTGTTTATGTATGTATCACGTAGCCGCCATATTGGATAAACTTAATATAAAATAGCTATTGAATTTTACCGATCGAAGAATTTCGAACCAATACAGATAATTTATGATAGTTTCCGAATTTCAATGTTGATGGATTTTATTCTGTTTTCCTCCAAAATGAAAATATAAAATGTAGAAAACTTTATGGAATTAATATTACGTATCTGTATGTTAAACCTATCTATATATTGTTATCAAAACGAACGTTTTTCTGGAAACTACTACGAATTAACTAAGTATAAATTTCGTAACTGAAACTATTAAAATTTTATAGAAAACGTTGTTTTAAATTGTTATTAAAGTTAAGTAAAAGTAGATCGCAAGTCTTGTCACGCAGGGCAGGGCAATCAATCCCAAAAGTAATTTTACCGATTCTGCGCTTCGTCGCTCGGGCCTCGCTCAAATCAAATATTATATTCCTTTATTACGTTAAAGATAAAATATTTAGGAATTAATACTTTGAAATCTTATTTTTCACTTTATCTAATATAACTTAAATTCGCGTTAAGTACCTACAGTATGAAGCCAAATTTTTCATTATTGTCGATTAACGAAACCAAACAAATATGAAATAAGATATTTAACTACCCAATTATTACTAAATAATAATTATATATTTTGATCTCAACATTAAAATAAAACTCTGCATGAAACTTTAAAAACTAACCTCCTTAAAAATTAAACTGCTACTAGATATAAACTTAATAGTCAATTTAAAGAAAAAAAAATACAAAAGAAAGTGAAAATTGGAAAGAACGAAACGTAAAATTTCAAATAAGCAACGTCTTTGATAACCAAAAATATTCAGCTCGCACTAGGAAAAATGAGGATATACTCGCGTTCGCCTTTACGAATATTTTCATTCATATTTATCTTCTAAATAAAATGTATGGAAGATTCGAATAAAATATGTACTCGACTTAATTCAAAGGATTTTAGTATCAGGCACCGTTTTGTATGAGCTGGCCTTTTTGTCTTCATTCATAGCAATGCCTGCAGTAGTGCGGGCATTCGTCTCTCATTACAGGGAATGTTTTTGTCCCGCTGGGGACATGAATAAGCTTACTCTATCATACTTAACCAAATAAGCTGCATTCATCAAAGCTCCTATGTGAAGCATGATGTATGAGTAATGTTTATATCCATACATATTTATGGCTCGTTACTGTGCTGTTGTTTGCATACAGTATGTCGCCCTCAATTTGCTGGACTTTATTCTTTTATCAGTATAAGCCGGGTTAACTTTTTGTATAGATTCAAGCTGTTCAGAAACTTTATCTCATACTAAAAGTTAGGTTTATACGTGTGACAAAATATATTATATTTCTCTAAACGAACAGGGGCCAAAATACAATACATAAAGTCTTTTTAAGATATTGTACGATAAATAATGGAGGGACAGAGGGCAATGAGCCTATAATTTCTAAAACGGAAACAGAGCTTTAGAGAGACTCGCTGTTGGTCAACTGCCAACGAAACGCTGCGATAGTGATAATATTAATTTAATTACTATTACAATAACAATTTATTCAAAAACAGATGGTACGAATAGCGAGCTTAGTTTTCGTACTTTGAAATATCTACACTACTATTATAAAGAGGAAAGATTTGATTTTTTGTTTGTTTGTTTGTTTGTTTGTTTGAGTCGAATAGGCTCCGAAACTACTGGACCGATTTGAAAAATTCTTTTGCTATTGGAATCTTACATTATTTCTGCTGAACATAGGCTACATTTTATTTTGCAAAAAAGTAGGGTTCCGTAAGATATTTGAGTTTTTCGGACGCAAGGTGTAAAAAATCAGCTAGAAAAGTTACTTATTTTGCGTACGCTGCCTAAACTATAAAAGATAGAACCATAAAATGTTCTAAGTAATTGTAGATCTTATAAATATCTACAAAAAAGTCCGCGACACACTATACCTATCTATGTCGAGTGAGGCACAATAACCATTTATTTATTTAAAAATCCTGAATTTTTTTTGGACTACATTTAAACGGATATATTTTACTCACGCTATTAATCCTTATCAAAATAAATTATTTTATCACTAAGTACAGTTTATGTAGATAATATTTGGTCTTTTAATGATTAAAATTGGACGTTTGGTTTTGAAATTATGGCGAAATTAAAATATTACGATAGTGGGCGTCAGTCGTCACCAAAGCGCGTGCGGGAGGAAGACAATATTCTGTTGTAGAAATGACAATTCTGTACATAAAAGATATGAAATGACACCCGAAATTACGCCTTTGTCACTACATCGCTATAGAAGCCAAAAATGTGGTTAGTTTTTTGTCTGTCTGTCTGTCTGTCACTCTTTCTGTCTGTCTGTATGTTTGTTCCAGCATCACACGAAAATACTGATCCGATTTGAATGTTGTTTTCGCAGATATATTTATCTTCTTCCAACTTAACATCTGGTGTATAAAATTTTTCCCCCCCACCCCTCTAAGGGGACAAAAGAGGGGGTCAGATTTTGTATCAAACTTTTTTCTTTAACACGAAAACTACTGATCCGATTTGCATACGGTTTTCACAGATTTGCATACGGTTTTCACAGATATATTATATTTGTCTTCTTCCAATCCAACATCTGGTGTATAAAATCCTCCCCCCCCTCCCCTCTCAACCCTCTCTGGGGACCAAAGAGGGGTCAGATTTTGTATACAACTTTTTTCTTTAGTGGACTTACTTCATATTAGGTATTAACTGTGTTTTTCAACTTAACATCTGGTGTATGACCTTCCCCCCCACACCCTCTTAGGGGACAAAAGAGGGGGTAAAACATGTATCAACTGATGATGTAGAAAATATACTTTAAATGGCAAAACAACGTTTGCCGGGACAGCTAGTGTTTTAATAATTTTGTCACTGATGATAGAATTATATTGTCACTGTGTACATCGAAATAACGTTACAAACATATAACTAGCGCATTTTCAGATTATTAACAAGTGCCCTAGGAAATTTTGTGATATACCAGTTAGCGAAACCTGTTGATATGCTTAATTAACGTTGATTAAATTTTGATAGTAAATGTGGAATCACACACATTCCACCTAGACTATAAACTTAAAGTAGCATTTCAAGACTTACGGCACTTTTATTACCATCGTAGTAATGTAACATTTTTGTTTGCAGGCGGGCGATCCTATCCAACCCTGATGTCATCGGCCACACGCCGATCAGGTCGCTGTTCAAGAACGACTTTTGGGGCACCCCGCTCACAGACCCCGGGTCCCACGGCTCCTACAGGCCGCTTTGCGTGGCCTCGTATCGCCTCAACTATGCCTTCAGCGGGTTCAAGCCGTGGAGCTATCATTTGTTTAACACCATCCTTCACTCGCTGACCACCGTGCTCGTGGTAGTCACGGCCCGGCGCCTGCTGCCACCGCATTGTATAAGGCTCGGCTCCGCGGTCGCCGGCTTGACTTTTGCGGCTCATCCTATACACACCGAGGCGGTCGCCGGCGTGGTCGGGCGAGCCGATCTCGCCGCCTGCAACTGTTTCCTCCTCAGTTTCCTCCTATATACCGAGCACGTTCAGCTCCGGATCGAAAGCCAACGGAAGCACTGCCGCCACATCATAAAAAATAACGTCATACGCCGCCAACTAAACTCGAGTGACCAGAATTTTCGCCTCAGCTGCCACGACCTCGTCCAACAAATTGTGATAAATGTTAAGAAGCTGCTAAAAGCGAGCCAGGGTGGGCCTTTAAAGATACTGAACGCCTGCGAAATGGAACCTTCTACGGTAAAACTCAGTAAGTGTCAGTGCTCGAGTGCTAGTGAGGACTCCGGTGAGTTAGTGCAGTGGTGTACACTGGCCGGGACTCTGATATTCGCGACCGCGGGGACACTCTGCAAGGAGCCGGCCATCATGGTCTTGCCGCTGTGTGTTTTTTATGACTTTTTGAAAGACGTTCGACCCGAAGACTTTTATTCCAAGGTAAGTTTGATTTTTTAAAGTTGAATTGCAGTCTTTTTCATATACTAAATATCTATCTTTAAGATCTTTACTTCACCTTATAATATATTAGTAATATAAATATTACTCTAAATACGTTACGTTATAGCAAACACCAACAAAAGAATCATAAATTCATATCAAGTTTAGTATTCTTATGCCGCAAAGGTTGGCCTATCTTATTTGAAATTCAAATACATGAACCCTTACCAAATATGTTTGGAAATATTTTAGTTAAAGCTTCCAATATCGTAAATGATTTTACAGTGTTTGTTTTTGGCAGCATGGTTTTTAAAGAAATAATATTTTACTAGTGAATTCCTATGAATTTATATACATGAATTTATATATTTCTATGAATAATGAAGCGAAAAATTAAAAAAATATAGAGTAGATTCCTTTACTGATAAAAATATTTACCCTGCGCAAAACTTTAACAAGGCTCCCTTCGTCTGTAAAGTGACTTAACCAAATAAAAACACCTCGAATGAATAAGTTATCCAATGTGTAAATATTTTTGTTCCTAAGGGGATATATAAAGATGTAAATATTGGAGAAACAAACTTATCCTTCCAGGTAGAAGGTCGGGAGATCCTATTAGAGTTGGATAAATTGAACAAATCATATTAAGTCCTGAGATTGAATGAAATGGGCGCTAAACATCCCCAAATCTTCGCTAATTGTCTAACTTATAAGATATCATTATTCCGCGTGTGAGCCGACTTTCATTAGAGAATCTGTCTTAATATAAAGTATTACTCCGCTAACTAATCCAATCCCCTAATCCAATTTGTATCCCTGAACGTCTTGATTGTTTTGAAGTCGTGGTCAGAAAGTTAGATGGGATAACCAAACGTAAGGTTATCCGATGAGTATGTGGGCACATTAATTAAACGTGAATTTCCTTTAGCTGGCAGAAAAACTTGCCTCTTCCACTTGGCTGTGTATACTATATATGTGTACGGGCATCTTATTCATCTTCCTTGAAGCC
This sequence comes from Plebejus argus, assembly GCA_905404155.3. NCBI lineage: Eukaryota > Metazoa > Arthropoda > Insecta > Lepidoptera > Lycaenidae > Plebejus > Plebejus argus. Next base: position 12,917,317 of record FR989929.1, on the reverse strand, counting down.
GTAACTTTAAGACATCGTTGTTTGTTAGTCAGTCACTGTTGTTTGTTAGTTATTGGTAAGGTTATCCGATGAGTATGTGGGCACACTAATTAAACGTGAATTTGCTTTAGCTGCCAGAAAAACTTGCCTCTTCCACTTGGCTGTGTATATGCGTACGGGCGTCTTATTCATCTTCCTTGAGGCCGTACCTTTCAGACAGCGTTGTTTGTTAGTCACTGTTGTTTGTTAGTTATGACTTATGGTAGGTTAGGCTAAGTTTGTATGGTAGTGAGCGATACAGGTAATGTTATGGACCTGTGTCCATGTTATTAATATCACTACATCACGATGTGTGGTGGTGACGTTTTAGATAAAAGCGATATCACACTGCCCCGTTGCGGTGCGTCGCCGCAGTAGCGACTCCTCAACGTCTACACAATATCTTATATATAAAAATGGATTTTCAAATGTGTTAGTCGCGCTGAAACTCAAAAACGACTGAACGGATTGGGCTGATTTTAGTCTTAAAATATTTGTAGAAGTCCAGGGAAGGTTTTAAAGTGACACAAAGTTCATCGGGATAGCTAGTATTTGATAGATAACGTGCGAGTTGCGACATTGATGCGTCACTTCGTCTGACGTAGTGTTTTGAGTTTTGACGCAACGATGGATAGGACAATGGAAAACCGTTTTATTTGTCTACCGCCGCCGTCCAACTTTCGCCGTATTCGCCTAAGGGTGAATGCCACGTTGCGCTGTTAGACGCTTTGCAGATGACGGGGCGGGGCGGGCTGGTCAATTTCGCCACGAACGATAGCACAAAGGGAATCCTAATAATATATTACCAACGCATACGGCGGGCAAAAAGACCGCGCTGCAGGTGCCTGGCGCGCACTGGCGGCGTAAATATATGGTTATAATAAATAATTCAGACCACAGTTATTCAATTGCGTGAGACGTCTTGCAAATCTGTCAAATCCAAACAAATTTAGAAATGAATCTACGCGTCGCGTTGCGATCTGAATTGACCCTAATGCGTTGTTTCATTCAGATGATGCACCGTCATACGCTGGGGTAGAGTGTGGCCTTACTCTAAGCAAGGAGCAAGGACCTTAGACGAGGACTACACCCCGTAACATAAAACCATAATACCACACACCCTACAAAAGCAATTGCAATTCGCAAACAAAACAAATTGAATGTTATTCCTACAACTCGAAATGTAATTTTACGCCGAAATTTTTCTCGTGTTATTAAAACACCCTTCTCGCTTTCGATTAAATTTATTTTCTTGTACTTTGTACGTGCGTGATAAGACGCCACGTGTAGGCGTAATAATATAACGCTTTAATCTTTTCTTTGTTTGCGAAGCGGTATTAAATGTTATGCCGATTAGCTTTATTTGTGACTTGCTTTTTTATGTTGCGAATCGTCCATATTACTGGCTTACATAATATAATATTATGGGACATAGTTTTACAAAGACTTCACATTAAGAGATACATTGTCGCTAAAAGCACTCAATAATAATATTATAATGGTGATTTAACGTTTTATATTAAAATATGAAACACAAAAGTGTTGTAAGTTTCAACAGTTTTGAACCCGGCCCGAATTTTTCTGATCAGAAATTCGTACAATGTGTGGCCGGGCTTAACCCTATTTAAAACATAGTATAGAAGAGATTTTGACAGAAATTCAAACTCGCGACCGTCGGCTTGCGCAGAGACGCTCTGAACTTTTTAACCACAAGGTTGTCATGTGAAAAGCACATTTTGATGGTTATTCTATCACAACCATCTGACACCACCTATAGATTTACAACCATCGAAAATGGCAACAATTTCGGACGTAATGGAAATGAAGCATTGTAAAACAATATAACGCCCATTTCGTGTTGCTGAGTACAGACACCGAAACACATTATATGTGATTAACAGCTGGATTTCAAATATTTATGGCATAATCTAGCCAATATTTCAAATATAATGCATTCTGTACTTAATAAGCGTGAATAAGCACGAAATGATAAAGCACTCGTTCGGGAGTAGAGTTGAGGCTCGGTATATGTATAGAATGTCGGTTAGTTTAAAACGTCACGATGCTACTACTTTTTAAATTGAAAAAAAAAACGCCATTTTTTATTATTTTATAATAGGTAACACGTGAATGTTACCTATAATTATGTTTTGAAGCATTGAAACTACAAAATTTTTTTTCATTTTAAATATTTTTTCGCCTTAATAACCTTTTAACCTACTCGTATGAATGAATGATATACGAAAGTTAGTAAGTACTAAGGGTATAGTACTAAGCTAGATAATAATTCAAGACGTGAGTGTAAGAATAAGGTAAGTAACATGAAAAAACTTCCCGTTTTTAGGGTTCCGTAGCCAAAATGGCAAAAAAGGAACCCTTATAGATTCGTCATGTCTGTCTGTCTGTCTGTCTGTCTGTCTGTCTGTCCGTCCGTCCGTATGTCACAGCCACTTTTCTCCGAAACTATTAGAGCTATACTATTGAAACTTGGTAAGTAGATGTAGTCTGTGAACCGCATTAAGATTTTGATGCAAAAATGGAAAAAATATTAAAAATATTAGGGGTCCCCATAGGTACAACTGAAACAAAAAAATTTTTTTTTCATCTAACCTATGCGTGTGTGGTATCTATGGATAGGTCTTCAAAAATCATATTGAGGTTTCTCATATCATTTTTTTCTAACCTGAATAGTTTGCGAGAGAGACTCTTCCAAAGTGGAAAAATGTGTGTCCCCCCCCCTCTAATTTCTAAAGTAGAGGCATGATAATTCTATAAAAAATATATGATGTATATTACTATAAAAACTACCAACGAAAATTGGTTTGAACGAGATCTAGCCAGTAGTTTTTTTTTATACGTCATAAATAGTAAACCTTAATGAAACAAAAAAATTTTTTTTCATCTAACCTATGCGTGTGTGGTATCTATGGATAGGTCTCCAAAAATCATATTGAGGTTTCTCATATCATTTTTTTCTAACCTGAATAGTTTGCGAGAGAGACTCTTCCAAAGTGGAAAAATGTGTGTCCCCCCCCCTCTAATTTCTAAAGTAGAGGCATGATAATTCTAAAAAAAATATATGATGTATATTACTATAAAAACTACCAACGAAAATTGGTTTGAACGAGATCTAGCCAGTAGTTTTTTTTATACGTCATAAATAGTAAACCTTAATCTAAATTTCATTAAATCGACTGAAATATAAAAATAAATCAAAAATAATATAATTTCATAAAAATTAACCTTATTGCTGCTGCGAAACCCTCCATGGGCGAGTCCAACTCGCACTTGGCCGCTTTTTTTTATTTAATGGAGGCTTTAGAGCCAGAAAACTATGGATTATATGTGTAGCCAGATATATTAGCTAGGTTATTAAGTTGATAAGTTACAAGTTTTATTAAAGTAACTAGGGAAAAAATTAGTTATTGTCCGTATGTTACGAAATGTTACTTGTTCGAATCTTCCACTCACGTCTTCATTATTATGAACAAACGCTAATTACTTAATTTGTGTGTAGAACTAACGTTCAATATTGACCTGGGTTGTTTGTTCGTCCATTACTACACGCCTGTTCTTGCACTCTTGTTATTACTTGATTAGCCGCTGCATTGTCAATATTTTTAGCGCTTTACATTTGTTTTACTTTCCATGATATCACCATTTTTAAAACATGTATGTATCTTTACAATCACCTCTCTTGCCTATACGTTTTGCTGGTAAACTGTATTTAATATAAAATTACAACTTTTCCTTATCACATTAAATCACTTTGTCATGGTAATATTCAATAAATTTTTGTTTGACAACACAAAATCAGGGAGTGAATTTAGCTTTACAACATTTTAATTCAGTTATTCATTTATTCGATCACGTTGGCCCTACTTAATCAGTTAAAAATACAATTCGGAGTAAGATATAAATAATGGATTGTTATTGTAAACATTTATGGGCAATTTATCATGGCCAAAAGTTTGCACTGATAGCGACAAATTCGATATTCAATTTGTAATTTACTTTAGACTGGCCGGTGGCGGCTGGACTCCCGTAGCGACGTGCGAGGTCGCTACGACAGGGCAGCTTACGCTGGCGACCGTAAACGATGGACGAGATTTCTCCGTTAAAACAAAAAACATACTTTTTAATACGCCTCAGCCTCTCATCGCTCATTAAAATTGATTATCTGAGATAATTTCAACAAATTTCTGAACAAAAGAACAAAACGAAAAGTTATACTTTCAAAAATGTACTTTTTTTGTTATCATAATATAAATAGTAAATATTTTTGAGTAATATGATTAAACGGTTAAATTTTAAGTCCATGTCTGCATCATTTTCTAATAATTTTCTGTAACACTTGACATATTATATCTATATCACAAAACTAACCTCGCTCGAGATGGCCGAAAATTATTTCACTGCTCTCGTTTTATTACCCAGGAGATTGATTCATTTTATCCCGAAGTCCGAACACATCAAAACTGTTACACAGTACATTTATTTTATGAGTCTTCAGGCGGTAAAATATGTGTACAGTCACACTCGTACTTTATAGAAGTAGTTCTTTGCTACGACAGGTCTCAGGCGAATGAATCTCAAAAGGCTGTCTGAAATTGCTTTGTGAAATATGTTTTCAGTTCGAAGCTGCCGGTTTTTGTTTACACACGTACGAATAAATAAATTAAACAAGGTATCGATATTTTCCGGTTTATAGAGACAAACAGCTGCAGGTCGAATTTATTTTCTCAAAATATAAAATAAAATAAAATAAAATAAAAATTATTTTTTATTTCTGAGTAGATTTTAAAAAAATGCTTTCAGAACGTTGATACTACTGGTGCCTACCACCGGTTCGGGAACTAGCCCGGCGAGAAGAACCGGCGTAAGAAACTCGCACGGGGCCCACTTTTTTACCAAAAAAAGTGAGAAAAAAATTAATCTTTTAAAATAATATTTACAATGCTGTAACTTAAAATATACAATGTCAAGATACATACATAATTGTTTAAGTCATACAATAGTGTAGAAGTAGCCTTGCAAGCAGCCATCCTACTCCCAAGATGTGCCATCATTTATGAAATCATTGACCTTATAATAGGCTTTGGCACACAAACGCTCTTTGACTACTTTCTTAAATTTATTAATGGAAAGATTTTGAACGTTTTCTGGGATTTTATTGAAAAGGCGTATACATTGACCTTTAAAAGATTTACTGACTTTACTAAGTCTGATCACTGGCAAATCTAGCTTGTGCTTATTTCTGGTGTTTCTACAATGAATGTCACCTTTGGCTTTAAATTTACATATATTTTTTCTAACATATAATACATTATCCAAAATGTATTGAGAAGCTACTGTCATAATACCAATTTCTTTAAACTTTTCTCTCAAAGATTCAAATGTAGACATCTTGTAAATTGAACGTATAGCTCGCTTCTGCAGCACAAAAATAGTATTAATGTCGGCAGCGTTTCCCCATAAAAGGATACCATACGCCATTCGACTGTGAAAATAGCTAAAGTATACTAATCGCGCAGTGTCTTCGTCAGAAATTTCCCTAATCTTTCTGACTGCATATGCTGCAGAACTGAGTCTATCTGCGAGTTTAGCAATATGAGGACCCCACTGTAATTTGCTATCTAGTGTAATACCTAAAAACACAGTAGTGTCCACCAAATTCATTTTCTCATCATTTAATAGTACATTGGTTTGAACTTGCCGTACATTGGGCAAAGTAAACTTTAAACATTTAGTTTTCGTAGAATTCAAAAGTAAATTATTAACATTAAACCAATGTACTATTTTTGAAAGAGTACTGTTTACCTCGTCGTAATTAGACTGTTGTCTCTTCACTTTAAAAATAAGTGAAGTGTCATCAGCAAAGAGTACTATTTCATTATCATTGTCCTTAACTAGATAAGGTAGGTCATTTATGTAGATGAGAAAAAGAAATGGGCCTAAAATAGATCCCTGTGGGACACCTAATTCTATTTTGGTTCCATTAGATCTCTTATTATTAATTTCAACCCTTTGAGTCCTATTTTTGAGGTAAGATGTCAAAAGGTTGAGTGCTGAGTCCCTTATGCCGTAGTGGTGCAATTTCCTAATTAATGTAGCGTGTTCGACGCAGTCGAAGGCCTTAGAGAGGTCACAGAAGACACCTAAGGCATCCTGCGATTCCTCCCAAGCTTCAAATATACTACATAGAAGACCTATACCAGCATCCGTTGTGGAACGACCCTTAGTAAAACCGTATTGATTTTCGTGTAATAAATTATTTGTATTAAAGTGCACCAATAGCTGTTTCAAAATTATTTTTTCAAATATTTTGCTAAGAGTCGGTAAAATTGATATAGGTCTGTAATTTGTCGGATCAGACTTAATTCCCGCTTTAAATAAAGGTATAACCTTGCTGTGCTTCATTAAGTCAGGAAAAACACCATTCTCTATACAGTTATTAAAAATCATTGCTAGATGAGGAGCTATGATGTCAATTATTGATTTAATAATTTTTGTAGACATGCCCCAAAGATCAGTGGTATTCTTAATGTTTAATAATTTAAAAGTATCAATAATCTCTTTGGGGTCAATCTCTTTAAACTTAAAATTGACATTACATTCCTTTACATTATCTTTGAGTATTTTTTCGGCAGCTGCAGGTGAGGAGTTTAAGTTTTTCGTAGTTGAGACCGGAATGTCAGCAAAGAACTTTTCAAAGGCCGTCGCAACTTCTAAATCATTGGTAATTTTTTTATTTTCAAAAAACAGTTGAAAATCCGAGCTACGACAGGTGACGTTTCCAGTCTCACCAGCTATTACCTTCCAAGTAGTTTTAATTTTATTTTTGGAATTTTTAATCTTTTTCTTTATGTACATAGCCTTAGCAGCTTTGCAAACTTTTCTGAAAGTTTTAGAATAGTTTTTAACGTATTCTTTAAATGCTGCACTATTATTAAAGCATTTTTCTTCATATAGATTATACAACCTTTGCCTGCTTATTTTGATTCCTGCAGTCGCCCATTTAGTAAAATTATTTTTTTTTTGTTATTGTTTCTAACCGTTACTGAGGTAAAGACATTGTTAAATTGAGTTCTTATTATCTTAAATAATTTATTAAAAGCTTCATCTGAGCTATTCGACCCATTTAATAATTGAATACTTGAACTTAGTTTATTTCTAAACTTCTCAATACGTTTAGTATTCACAGGAATAAATACAAGCTTTTCCTCTAAGTTACTATCACAATTTGTATTGAAAGAAGCTAACTGTCCACAGTGATCAGAGCTAAGCCTATTTATTATTTCTTTTTTATGTGGAGTTATGTCAGTAAAAATATTATCAATACAAGTGGCCGTTGTATCACATACTCTAGTCGGCTCATAAAATAGATTAAAAAGATTATATGATTTAAACAAAGATGTGAATCTAATAGTGGTGGGAGTTGAGTCTAGTAAATTTATATTAAAGTCACCACAGACTATAACTTTCTTATTAGATGCACATATTTTGGATAGAATTTGTTCCATGACTTGTTCGAAGGAATCATATAATGCTGATGGAGGCCTGTATACGCTTACAATAATAAGATGGCTCAACTCTATGCAGGCTACCTCAATAATTCGTTCAGTGGAGAGACTAGTAATGTCTTTACGTTCCTTGAATTTAATATTTTTTCTAATTAATATTAAAGAGCCACCTCTTATGGCCATTTCTCTACTGAAAGAACTCGCAATCTGGTGGTCACTGAAATTGAAAATAAGTTCATATTTTTTAAACCAATGTTCAGAAATACACAAAATATCAATGTCAAATTCCTTTAAAAATAACTCAGTTTCAAGTTCCTTACCTACCATTCCTTGTAGGTTTTGATGCACCAGATTGATTACACAACAATTATTATTACTTAAATCTTTGGAATTTTTAAAATTTTTATTATAACTGCCAGAGACATTCTCTATTGTCTTATTCTCTAATTTAAATGATTATTTGGAACATGTTCCAATTCGTTAATACTATAGTTAGTATTCTGCTCAATAAAAGCAGTAGTCGTAGAAGCCAAATTCTTGGCTTGTGAAAAAATAAAAATATTATATAGCATACTAGCTACATGTCGCTTACAGAAATTGGATAATAAATACTTATCCAAGTACAAGTTACTTAGTTTAAAACTTAAGTTATTTATATCTACAACCTGACATTTTTGTGGTTGTGGGTCATTAATAACTATACAATTGTTATTTACAGCATTAAATAGTAGGCTGTTTAACTTATATCTACATAAATTTTCCTCCTTATTAGTTCGTGGCAACATTTTTATATAAGGAAAAGTAAACAATACCAACTTTTTTATATTTTCAATTTTAAACAAAGACTCTAAAAGTACTGTCATTTGGTATTTGTTTAATTTCCCTCTTCTCCCAACTAGAATAATAAGTGTTGTGTTAGGGCAATATGTTTCAGTTAGTGCCCTTTGTACTATATCCTTATATGTGGCTCCGGGCATACAAATATTAGAAACTGCCTGTCCTTTGCAAATTCTACTCAAATAAGTACCTAAGTTCTGCCCTAACTCATCACTAAATAACCTAATATTCGATTGGCTTTCAATATTTGCCTTCTCAGTGGAACATATATTTGACATATTTAACATATTAGTAACTGAATGATCCGCCTGAACCGAGGAACCGTTATGTCTCAATAAAGAATGAACACGCTCCTCATTGTATCGAGTTACTTCAAGCAAGTCATCCATTGCCAATATATGTTCCTGTATTTCCTTTTGTGAAAATTCATACTTTTTTGTTAAACTATCTAAAGTATCATGTAAATAGGAAATTTCTAACTGAAGGCTGGATACATCGGCCTCATAATCACATTTTGTCTGTTCCAAGACAATGTTACAATCTAACAAGTTATACTTCGTTGCTGCATCCTATGAGATTTAATAAACCTGTAGTCCGAATTTTGTGGTACTGCATCATCACACGCCATTTAGATATTATTTATTTAATTTAAAACTGAAAAAAGACAATCAATTGGTTTTATAGTACTTCCGCCTTGCTTTCCTAGATGGCGGTGTTAGTTCGTCCGTCATTCGTTTTTCGTGTGCGGCATCGTCAACACGTTATCCTTTTTAAATTAATTTCTACAGTGTTAAAGTGTTATAATTAGTGTAAATCGCCGAATAATATTGGAAAAAGGAAGAATAAGGATGATTACGAACAAAAGGCGCGATGAAGACATCAACGCGCGGGAGGCTCAATCTTGCTGTGGAACTCCACAATCTTTAGCCGACGTCGAAGACGTGGATTATATGGAGTCGGCCGCGCCTGCACCGGCGTCGCCGCAGGCCGCACCGCCGACATCAGCACCGCTGAGCCAACCAGAAGCCACCGTGCCAGTAGATCCTAACCAAGAATCTACTCCCAGGTTACCACTTGAAATACTAAATATTCTTGGCAAGGCCAATAAAACAGAAAGCCCTAGGCGAACGCATTCCCACCGAACTCTCTGAACGTTGGGGTAAAATCTTGGTCAATGGTTTGGCTAAGGAATACAAGGAGTCGCTTGTGGCGAAGATTCTTATACCGACTAACTTTTCGCTGGCACAAGCGCCTAAACTCAATCAAGAGGTAGCCGCAGTTCTACAGCAGGCTGCAAAAACCGATAAATTTTTTTTTTCATAATACAATCCAAGGCGTAAAAAGCGACGTCTACCTTTTCGGTGAAAAGCGCTAGCAACAAGCACTGCCGGGCAACTCCCGAGCTCCTCCTCGTCAGCAGTACGCGAGGCCAGCGCCAGCAGCGCCGGCCCGCCCGCACGAGCCGCAGCCGTCGACACGTCGGCGAGGAGGGCCCAGCAGCCCCCGCGCCGCGGCCGCCCCTACGCGAGCGCCAGACCGAGCAACGACAGGAGACGCCGCTACTAGAGGTACCTCACGCTGGCCGCATCCAATTCTTTTTACGCAATTGGCTTCTAATAACCTCCGATAGCACGGTGCAGTGCTGTCTTATGCTAAAGGATATTATAAAATACCCTTCTGCATTGAGTTATAAGTCCCTTCTGTAAGCCACCTTACCAACGTGTGGAACCAAGTAATCCACCTTTTACAAAGAGTCAGATGAGCAAAGCAATAAGTGAACTCAAACAATTAGGTGCTATTTCAGTATGTAATGAAAATTTGCCAGACCAATTTATTTCATACATTTTTCTTACACCGAAAAGTATCGGTGGGTTAAGATTTATATTCAACTCAAAATTACTTAAATACATTTTTAATTTGCACGTAATCAACTTTTAAAATGGAAGATATTCGCACTGCTATAAAATTGGTCTTTCCAAATGTATATTCCTCATATCTCAATCTCAAATCTCAATCGATCTCAAGGAATTGCTTGTGCGGTGTGCCGATTCATACATTACATAAATTTATTATTATTATTATTATTATTATTTTTTGAGATTTCGATTTCATGATAATCTTTGTGAATTTAACTGCCTTCCTGTACGGCTTAAGTTCTGTGCCATTTATATTTGTAAAGCTTCAAAAGCCTCTTTTTATGTGGTCAAGAAAGCAGGGCCATCTAGTGGTCGAAATTCGAATCGAAATCTAAAGATTATGCTACTATATAATATATTAAGGTCAAAATTGAAACAATTAGGTTTTATTATCAACTTTGAGAAAACTAGTATGACGCCTTCACAACTTTGTAGATTTATTGGCTTTGACCAATGATATTATATTAGCTTTGACATAATATTAAATACTCAAGTCATGCAGTTACTCCAGAAATTTTCTAACTAGCCAACGAAATCCATAACAAAGCGCGATTTCGCGAAGTTCATTGGCACTTTAATTTCAGCATGACCAGCAATAGCATATGTATGTGTAGTTGTATATTCTTTGATACAACTGGCCGCGTACTAAATACTTTGAACGAGATAAGTTTTTAGCTTCACAAAAATGTAATAATAATTTTGATTCCATCATGCCTGTAAAACCTTATGTGTACCACCAGTTGGTGGTGCAATATTATTTTTAATAAAGTAAGCTTTTTATTAGAATAAACACAAGTTTATACGAGCTGGAGATCTTCACAGACTCGTCACTCACCGGCTGGGGCGCCGCGTGCGACGGAGTAGTAACTAGATGCCATTGGTCCGCGGATGAAGCTCGCCATCATATCAATTATCTTGAATTATTGGCTGCCTAGGGATTGAAATCATTTTTCATTTCATCGTTGTGATAATATTTTAAATGTCTTACTAAGAATAAATAATACTACTGCCATAATTATATTATCTTATATTAATATTATAATGTGAAGTATTCAATTTCATCATCTCAATGAAATCGCGAGAGATATATGGCAGTAGTGCGACTAGGTACTTACGTAACGTAACGATAGGAACTTACTAAAGATCTTATTGAGCTTCGGTCAACCTGACAACCTGATGGCTGATACCGTACTTACTCGCGTTGTGCTTTAATAATAAGTGCTATATTATTATCTGCTAAGATATTATGTCTCTTGGAAACAAGACCCAGGTGCCTTCATCATCCTTGCTTTTACAATTTCATGGCACGATTATTTTTTCTATGCCTTTCCGCCATTCGCGCTCATACTGTCTTAGGAAAATTATAGAAGAGGAAGCGACTGGTAAATTAGTCGTTCCGTACTGGCCGTCGTGTCTCGGCCGTGTTTTCCACTGTTTTGATCGCTTCTCAAATCTGACGAGATTTATTTTAGGCCAGATAAAACCTTCTGGCGTGCGCAGTATTGTGCGGAAAGTCTACCTAAGACGCTGAATACCGGAGATGTCTATTGACAATATCATACTAAAACCGTTATCGGGAGGTACAATTAATCAGTATGATACAGGATTAAAACATTGGTTTAATTTTTGTCAAAGTAATAATATTGATTTGTATTAAGGATCCGTAGCTGATATAATATTATTACGAATTCTTAAATTTTAACAGAAAAACTTAATGAAAAAGCAAGTTGCGGAATGTTAAATTGTTATAGGTCTAGACTCTAGTTTGTCTCTAATCATTGGTAAATCCCGTTGCAATAACGATCCTAAGATTTTTTAAAGGAGTTTTTAGGAGTAAGCCCAGCTTCCTAAAGTATTCATTTTTAAGGGAACCTTATAAACTTTTGGAGTACGTATCTAAATTTTATCCGTAAGATTCGATACTTATTATCATTAGAAATTTAAAAAAAAAAAAAAAAAAAAAAAAAAAAAAAAAATGGTAACTCTCATTCTAATATTATAATAATTATATATAATAATTCAACTCGTTGTCGACGGGACAACGGGTGCAGACATTATCACTCATAAGAACAGAAGACGTTCATTCCGAAAATTCACGTATCGTAATCACTATCAATAATTATTCATCAAGCCCCAGCTAAAGCTTTATCTGTGTACCTAGATAAGACAAAAGAGCTGAGAAATGGCCCAGCTACTGATAAGCTCATTTTAACAACTAGAAAGCCTTTTCATAATGCCAGTTCCCAATCTATAAGTCGCTGGATAAAGAGTGTCCTCAAGGACAGTGGCATAGAGATTGGCGTTTATTCAGCGCACAGCACGCGACACGCCTCCACGTCGGCGGCGCGCCGCGCGGGAGTCTCCGTCGACATTATCAAGCGATGCGCTGGCTGGGCCGGCTCATCACTTTGTTTTGCTAAGTTTTATAACTTACCTTTACCAGATTTAGCACAAGACAGAGCTTTCGCAGAAGCTATTTTTAATGTAAATTCTGATTCATAGCATATCCAAACTAATTAAGTAGTATTATTATTTAGAAGTACAATACTTTATTAAATAAAAATTGTTATGATGTCTATAATGTTATACCTATCATTTTAAATTCCGTAATTAATTAACTTAATGTAATTAATCTGGTATTTTATCATTCCGCAATTACGCGCTGAACATCTACAGGTTTATTAAATCTCATAGGATGCAGCAACGAAGTATAATTTGTGGTTAATTGAACTTACCTTAAGTGAACTTCAACCAAAATTATACGAGTTGCTGCATCCGTAGAGATTTAAAATCCCACCCCACCCACTTCTCTTAGTTTGTTGCCCCTATTCTTTACTTGCGGAATGATAAAATGTTATGAATTATCCTCTCTAAAAAGAATGACGGACGAACTAACACCGCCATCTAGGAAAGCAAGGCGGAAGTACTATAAAACCAATTGATTGTCTTTTTTCAGTTTTAAATTAAATAAATAATATCTAAATGGCGTGTGATGATGCAGTACCACAAAATTCGGACTACAGGTTTATTAAATCTCTACGGATGCAGCAACTCGTATAATTTTGGTTGAAGTTCACTTAAGGTAAGTTCAATTAACCACAAATTATTATGCAATACTTGGTTTTGTTTGATACTATTTGCTAATCTATTCATAATGTTTTTGTTTTTCGTTGAGAGTTGACTATACTTTTTGATACATTTTTTAATTTTAATGAACTCAATCCTATGATCGGAGAATTATTAGTACTTACAATGAAATATTATATAAATATAATATTTTATACCTTTTTTTACATGGGGACATGCTTTACGCATCCCCGGCGGATTGGGGACCTCGGCCGGGGTATGTGGGACTCTCCGAGGAACTAACCACTAAAACCCACTCCTGGGTGCTCCACTCCCCGCTTGGGCAAAGTTACGGGCACGATGAACCCACCGCAACTATATTATACTACCTAGTGCGACAATGATATCGTGTGTTATCGTTAACGATATCAAGAAGTTATGACGTGTGTGTTTCTGCAAATTTGATGCTAGATCAGAATCAGTACTATAACCTTTATGTATTCAGTATTGTACTCTATTTCAAACATCCCAAGGTCTATATTCAAATTTTCCAACTCCTTTTAGCTATTCGAACGTCAATTTAAACGAAAGATTGATTATTGAACTTACAAACACAAACAAAGTACAAACAAAAAGCTTTCGAATTCATTATTGTACAGAAATAGGATTGTTATTTCGACTCCGTTTTGTCACTCAAGTCTGGGTGGTAAATAAGAGACAGTAATCAACTTTGTACTTTACGTAACTGAAACCGAAGGCTTTCAGGGTTTTCTGGGAGATACGTATCTATATTTTATTGTGTGAATGATAATGAGTTTCGTGCAAATTCTAGAAACGTGTTTGTTTAAGTTTCGTCACATTCTAAACATGTTCAAAAAAGTTGCGCTTGCAAGTGGATCTGACCGATATTTGTAAAATATTATTAAATTAAAGACAGTAGTTGCATTTCTGACGCAAAACTGACAACGAAATATGTAGAGAAAAAGTACAAAACGAGTGTGAGCAATGGCAATCATTGTTCAATTTGGGTCACAGGTAAAAGACATCGTTAACAGCCGTGACACATTTTAGCTTCAGGTAAAAATGCACCGACTTGTTTTGTATTTTACAAGATCCATTTCTACTCTAAAGTACCCCGCAAACGATCAAATTTGTTTGACAAACATGTTTGATGTAATTAACGTTTTCATCAAACAGCAGTTAACATTTTCATCAAACAGCAGCGCAGACGAACAAACGTGCATCAAACAAGTTTGTCAAACAATTAGCTAGAATCGGCTTGAGACTATGAGAATTTGTTTGACAAATACAGCAGAACACGTTCAAACACGTTTGTCAAACGCTACGCCAATGCAAATTTTCTTCGAACAGGTCAAACACGTAGTTTGTTTGACAAACGCTTCAAACAACTATCAAACTGTTTCACAAACACGTAAAATTTGACAAACAATTTGATCGTTTGCGGGGTACTTAAGACGTAAGAAAAAGTAAAATGCATATTTAAGCATAATATATTTTTGGGTCAAAATTATCTACAGAAGTCATGCAACAAAGCAGCTTCCTGTCTGTTAACTCTTCACGCCCAAACTGCTAAACCAATTTTTTAGGTATGGAGATATTTTGAATCCCGGGAAAGGATATAGGATACTTTTTATCCCGGAAAAATGTACGGTTTCGAGTCTAGTATAAAATAAACATCAATTATTTACAACAATTAATTAATTTAATTACAACAATTAATTAATTTTCCCTTCGCTCGTAATTAGCTAAAACAAGAAAAGTTTGTTTCAGTGTTTAAATACTTCGGTGGAAGGTATTATCCGATTTAATAAGGTATTCGTATTCCACATAATATAAGAAGGAACACGCGCGTTGGCAAGTTTGAGCAATAAGGCTTCGGCCAAACCTACGCGTCAGTAACGCGGGACGCCGCGCGGGACGGGAGCGTCTGCAATTACGCGATACTGGACGTGTGCCCACCGCGATTACGGTGCGAAACCGTAGATTATTCCCGCTCTGCCGACGCGAACACATTCCGCGTTGCAGACGCTCCCTCTTCGCAGTCGCATTGGTCGCGTAGGTTTGGCCGAAGCTTAATGCTCGTTTTATTCGTCAATATATTCGGCAGTTCGGCTGCGTCGTGCTAACTGTTTTATCACTTCACGGCATGATATCGCATAAACTTAGGAAATGGCAATAAAAAGTTACAATGGTTATATTTTTGTATTCTAACGATCTGTGAAAGGTCATTGCTAAAGTTCAATTTTATTATGACATCTGTTATGTTAAATGTTGTTTTTTCTCCTCGTAAACATTAGTGATGGACGATGGTATAGGCTCACGATATTAAGTTTCGATGATCAAATAATGTTGAAACAAGAACTAAGGCACTTTCGGACACTAAGAATAATAAGTAGTTTGAGTAGTAATATTGATAATCATGATAAACAAATTTAAACAAAAAAAAGATACATAAATGTACAGCCAAAAGTAATACCTTTTTGGAAGTCGGTCAAAAATAATAAGAATCCTGTTTTGGATGTACCTAAGTATCAATTAGGTAAGTATAATATTAAGAAGCTTTTGCAATCAAAATTAAAATCACTTTCAATTTTTATAAGCTCTCGGATATAACGATATCGTTTTCGAGCAAAATAATTGTTCGCTTTGCTTAATGAATATTGATTTTGCGCCGCCTCCCTCATTCGCCCCGCATAAAATTAGCAACAAGCCCTTTTAAGACCGCGGCCGATATTTTTCAAATCTTGACGAGTAAGAAATTCTCCGCGGCGCTTAACATGAAATTAGCATCGGGATTTTTCTCTCACTTTTTCACCGGTCTCGCCCATCGGGCCCTGTATATTTCAGCGGTCGCGTAATTTGTGGATCGTAAATGTTCTGAAATTGGTCATCCCTTTGGTTGAGGTGAATTTATGGGCTCCTCGGTTGGCCTGTCGAAAGGGGAATTAATAAGGCCCCCTCTAATGGTGAAACGTACCCGTACCATCAATTTGAATGTCCCAAGATTTCTACGGACCAGCGAAATGGGCCTCGCCCGTGGAATATTTCACTTATAGATTTCTTTATTACGTTTTATAAATGTCAGCGATATGGACTTGAAAAATTGACAGAGATGATTGGTTGTAACTTGTAAGTGAAAACGTGTGTGTCCATTAACAGGAACGTTCAATTCAAACCAATGAGGTTGTTTTCGATAGATGGTTAATTTTAAGACCATAAATGTTCAGCCGAAATTTATCGGGCTTGCCTATAACACACACGATTGTTTTAAAAATATATTTTTTTCATAAATCTCTGCTATTTTATTTTCTTAAGAACACCAGTAATAAATAAATTATCTTTCTGCTTTCGCAAATGTAAGCTCTTAAGTCCGCTCACTCAGCACAAATTTAATTAAGAGCTATGCGATGATAAGCTGCAGGTGTGTTGGGCGGACTCTAGTGACGGAAAATACGCGCGGTATAATTAAAACGGCAGTTTACTTTGCAAAATAAATTAATTATTGCGTTGTTGTGTACTACCTTCGCCAGATAGATTAATCTTATTGGTGTATGGTTTAATATGTTTTCTTCTTCTTTTATCTTTATTGATGTCATCATAATTTGATAAAACATTTTTTAATGATTAATTATCTTTAAAAATAATGTTATTTTGCCATAAAAAATTACCAGGAAGTGCTATGGACGATATTATTATGGTAGAATTCAATAAAATTAGAAAGGTTTTAATTTAACAATTAAGATAAAAGTGGAAAATCTTTCATTTCGCTATAAGGTTGTAAATATACCTACACACACAAGCGTAGTCTGCAAATTTATAATATTTTACGTGTAAATTAGCATTTCAATATTATCTAGACTAGGAACGTAGATTAACTTGTCACATGTCTCGAGTGAAGCGGAATCTCATTAACATTCTCTTTTGAACGGAACATTTTCTTATCTTTTTAAAACATTTGTATTTGCTGAACGGTGGCAGGACGTCTCCTGTCTTCGAAGCACGTCTCGGGGACGTATGTGGCGGACATAAATTCTAGGCATTTCCAGTAACACTTAACTTTACATCTTCGTCGGAAGGCCGAGACCGAGCCAAGCGACGCAGCTCCAGGGGTGCCAACTGTGCACTCGTTTTTTCTTGTACACATGCACGTTTGTGCAAGGAAGCTCATGTGTTTGCCAGCCCTGTGCAGCTGGCACCCATCCGAGCGGACGTTCTATACATAGCCTGATCTAACGAAATAGAAAATGCCATTATTCTATCGTCGAGACAAGAAGGCGTTCAACCAGTTTTATTTACATTCGTATTCGCTATACACTCGAGAATTTTATTATAATTTTGATTTTTACTTATTCACAGCCTGGCACGCTGCTTTACTTTTAAATTAAATAACACTAGAAAATTGTTGTTCAAAACATTATTTTTAGAGAAAAGTTTGAATTTCGTGAGCTGGCTTTGAAAAGAAATTTATACTAAATTTTGTATAATGTTGTGATAATAATCATTTCACAATTTTGGGACTAATGTCTATTAGTATTTATATTTGATGGATAATATTAAAGTCAGTATTACGTTACCAGTTACCACATCTAACGAAACTCAACCGAAATTGTTCATCTATCGTAGTTCTATAAATTAAAGGTAGTTTTAGTTAAGCGATTCAGCGTCGGCAAACTAATACCCGGCAAACAATTTGAGAACGAACGTTTGCCAATTATTGATCAAGCGATGGATTTTTGGTATTTTTCGTGAACCAGAATCCGGCAGATTATCGAGACATACAAAATAAAACACGGAAGTTTTGTATTGTTTATTTTCAAAATTTTATAACAATAAGATTTATAGCTGTTTGAAAAAAAACTTGAAAGATGTGTTTTTACAGCCAGTCATAAATTCATAGGAACTTATGACGCTTTAAGTTAAATTAATTTTACTATTAAAAATAATTTAACTTTAATCGTGATAATATTATTTTGAAATCAAAGTATGTCTCTATTTTAGCGGGGTTTCTTCACGAACATGTTTCTTCATAAAATAAGTCACGGGCATTGCCCATGGGCATTGACAGAACTAATGCGTAGATAAGTTGTTCAGTGTTCACTGACGTGTGTTCGAGGGACACAGAATGCGTGATCGGTCACTCACAAAAAGCCGAACAATACACGCGTAAAAATAGTACTCAACTGAGTACTATTTTTACGCGTGTATTGTTCGGCTTTTTCTTTGGTAACTACCATAAATAGTAAATGATTGTTAAAATAAAACCTATATAATTTAGGTTGTTTATAAATTATAATAAACAAAGGAACGATGAGGATTCGCAGTTTAAGATTCTATATTCACATTTTACGATAAAAAAGTAGCATAATATTATCTAAAATGACATAACATAATATTTAATATACTGTAAAGAGAACTAGATACATAAACTGTATAAGCATCACGTCCTTGACCATAGCACAATACAATATCGTAATAAATTACTCGTCTGTCGGTTACCTTATTATTGGGTCACCAATCTTTTGGTCGTTAAAGACACGGTCTGGACTGCGGCCAACTGTGCGCAGTCGTAAATTGTCTTTATAACTTAATATGCGTACTCGTCGTGCTATTGTAATTCGATCGAACTGTCGATAAAAAAGGCTTTTTCTATACAGAACTGGTGGAGGTGACTCATTTATCATTTCGGTTATTTTTGCTGCCTAGGCTGCTGTAGTACTATGATACGCTTTTGTGTGTTCTCAGTAATAGATATTGTCATGACGCATATCTTTTGAAAGTGTAGTTTTTACAAGACAATAGAAATTTCACTCACCGGTGTAGACCTATCATAAAATTTGCTCACATTCGTTTCGCTGTTTTAAGAAAGTCAATATTGTTTAATATTATTTATTAAACAAATGCACTTATCAATATAATAATCGGCCAAGTGCGAGTCGGACTCGCGCTCGAAGGTTTCCGTTATCCGTACCATAATAGAGCAAAAATATACTGAAAATTGTGTTTTTTGTATGGGAGCCCCCCTTAATTATTTTATTTATTTAAATGTTATTATAAATTATTAAAGTGCAAATAAAATTGAGTATTTCTTGAATATTTCAAGTGCCTATTGTTTGCCGTTATTGATATCGAGAGAAAAATAGCAAAAAAATCAAGTTTGTTGTATGGGAGCCCCCCTCAAATATTTAATTTATTTTGTTTTTAGTATTTGTTGTTATAGCGGCAACAGATATACATAATCTGCGAAAATTTCAAAAGTCTAGCTATAACGGTTCTTGAGTTACAGCCTCAAGACATACAGACAGACAGACATACAGACGGACAGACGGATAGACATCGAAGTCTTAATAATAGGGTCCCGTTTTTACCCTTTGGGTACGGAACCCCAAAAAGTAAATAAAATCCTATTCTCAGGCCTAACGAATGTATATACAAAATTTCATTAGAAGTTGAGCCGTTTAGGAGGAGTTCGCGCACAAACACTGTGACAGCTGACACGAAAATTTTATATCTAAGTATATTAGATTTTTAAAGTATATTTCAATAAATTGTATATTAATAAAAGCATTATATTAAAAAACGAGCGCACTCAATATAAAACAAACAACATAAATCACAATCAAAGAAATATCAAATAGAAACCAATACCAATAAAAAGAGGAAATATCTAGCGCATAATTCAAATGAGGGTTATATTATTCTTTGATAAGCTCTTTAATTTCCGCTGCTTCGATTCTAAATAGGGTCTGGGAAACGTTCGACTAGCTTGCGGTAATCGCCTCCCTGGGCGCCCACGCTAGCTGATACATAATTATACTTTGAAATAATTATAAATCGCAAGTATCACGATTCACGTGTACTTTCTTAGTATACTTATGTTGTGTTGGATCAAAAACCACCCTAATTAGAAAAAGTGTCTTTGGTATGACAACTAAAATATATAATAAACTACCACAGAGTCTTAAAGAAATAGACAGCATTCAAAGATTTAAAAATGAATTAAAAAAGTATTTGGTTGATAAATGCTTCTATACTATCGAAGATCTCTTTCGTGACTAATTAATTGGATATGAATGTAAATTTTTAATAAAATATTATGTATCTGATGTTGATTACTGACTTGTTATAAACTTATGAATCAATTTAATGTTGTTATAATGTTATTCTAAATTTATAATGTACTATGACATGTTTTAAATATTTTTATGGAGAAATTACTACCTATTTACACTGACATTAATTTAATTTAACAATGACGTCATTTTAACAATAATTTAGGATAATATTATTAGTGAATTAATTTTACAATATTATATTAATTAATTATTATTATTTTTATGGACTGATACTTTTTATGACTTCTTGGCGATTGCATGACATCATTTTATTTCAATGTTTAATTTATTCGCTTAAATTTTACTAGTGTGATGGATATTAATCTATTAATAATTATTGTTGTAGACTGTAATGATTTTATTGTAAATTTTGCATGCCCAAAGAGGCCTATGTGTTGAACCTAGTATCAAATATAAGACCTATTTAATGTAACACACATAAGCAAAAATAAATGAATTTGAATTTGAATTTGAATTTGAATTTGAATACTAATTAATTTGGGGTAATTGTATGCCACGAGTGATTCATTAGGTTAGGGTTGAATTAAGCATGAAGGGTTGACTGTCAGATCAGACTTAGTAATATTGTGCATAATATGATAATATTATAAATATATAATTATTGTACAATTAAATGGAATATAGGGTTGTCGGTTACAACATTTCTACTTTGATTTTGCGCTATTTTGCTGGAACCTACTTTAGGAATGGTTAAAATCTCCCATAAAATTGTCAGAATTTCATGTTTGCTAAAGACTAGGTATAATAGATTATAGAAGTATAGATCGAAATCCTCGGGTTTGTAAGGAATTCCTTGCGATTAGCAGCCCTGGCCCCAGGCATAGTAAGACCTTCCCTTTTCCCACTCAGCTCAAAAGTCCTTATATCGTGAAGCACTTTTCAGCTTAGTACACACTTGCAAAAAGTGTCTTCAATGAGAAAATTGTACAGCCAAAGACATTTGCTTAAAAAAAATCATGATACATAATTTAAAAAAATAACTTTATGCTTATCATAATAATTATTATATTATAGATCGTTCAAAACATGGGTCATGAATATACAATATACATACTGTACTCAGAAACTAAAGTTTGTGTTTTCAAAAGCCAAACTTTAGTTTTTGAGTTGTACACGATGAAAGCATGAGAAGCAACTTTCAACGTGTCTCTTTTTTTTCTACGATTAAGGCTTCTTACAGACGAACAGCACGTGTCGGCGGCACGTGTCGGCGGCAGTCGACAGTTTATGACGCTTGCAGGGGCCTACCACGACCGTTCCTAAAACTATAATGTTTCCAGCACTTTGTTGTACGATTACAATAACATTACCGTAGACACTCACTTTTAAAATATAATAATTTTACTAAAAACAGTAAAAATGCAAAACTATCTTATATATAGAAATATCAACATTTTAAGATCGCTAGTTTGATGTTAAAGTGATATTGCTCATCAGCTGTCAAACGGTGTCGCGTAGAGGTGGTGGTAGGCCCCAGTTCTGACGTAACGGATAAACGGATAATTTTTTCACAGTACTTCCACTGTATCGGCAGCGTACGGATTACCGACTAGCATAGTAAATTAATGCTCAAAAAGGGGGTGTGGATGGATAATTCGATAGAAGAAATTTTGACTTAGGAACTTTGTTTGGACTAATTTGAAGATAAACATACTGCCTAGTCGGTAATCCGTACGGTGTCGATACAGTGGACGTACCTACTGTAAAAATTATCCGTTTGATGCGAGACGTCCGTTGCGTACAATACCGACCTTTGAACGCTTACCTTTACGCGGTACGTCACAACTGCAAGCGTAATAAACAGTCGATGTTGCCGTCGACTGCCGCCGACACGAGCCGTCACCTGCCGTCGACTGCCGCCGACACGTGCCGTTCGTCTGTAAGCACTCTAAGGGTCAATTCAGACCGCAACGCGACGAGGCGAGGCGCGACGCGACGCGACCTAAATTTGTATGGATTTGACAGATGTCGTCAGCGTGAGACGTCTTGCGAATCTGTCAAATCCATACTAATTTAGAAATGCATCTACGTGTCGCGTTGCGGTCAACCCCAACCCCATGTCTGTTTCTTGTCGTGTATAAGTATAAGATATTTTATTAAATTCTTCAGACGTTAACATGATACTGAATACTTAATTTCAAATAAGTTTTACACACTGGACCATAATATTGTGTATTATACATTAGAGACATTGAGAAAGAATGAAGTTATAATAATTATTTAATTGTCTTATAATTAATACACAAATGTTCAACTTGAATTAAAAGTAAATAACTAATACTGTTCAACTGAAGGATATTAAAATAGTAAATAATTGACTTTTGGGCATGTTGAAAAATAATTAGATTGATAAAATATTTATGAAATTGCAGGAGAATACCGGTCTGCGGAAACTAATCCAGGCTGAGCCGATAAGTTAGAGACAAAGCCGACTCTGTCCTTATTTGTGCTAAATACAGAACGTTAAGGTGTACAATATTATATTCTCAATCTATATATTAATACGCCATTAATGAGCCATATACATACTTTCTGATATGTAGAATTTGTTGAAGTTAGGGTCGATAGAGTTAGGCCGCGTAGATTCAGAAATTTGGCTCTACATTAGATCTGATGTCTTTTTCACAGGGCAAACCTTTTGTGGTCGTCGAGGTAACAATTTACATGAAATGTTTTTGGTGGGATTATTTGTTCGCTTACAAGGTTGTATGTTAGCTACATAATAAGGCCATCACGTCTCAGGACTTTTTTTTATGAAAAAAGGGGGCAAACGAGCAAGCGGGTCACCTGATGGAAAGCAACTTCCGTCGCCCATGGACACTCGCAGCATCAGAAGAGTTGCAGGTGCGTTGCTGGCCTTTAATGAGGGAATAGGGTAGGGGAGGGTAGGGAAGGGAATAGGGGAGAGTAGGCAAGGAAATAAGAGAGGGTAGGGAAGGGAAAAGGGTAGGAGATTGGGCCTCCGGTAAACTCACTCACTCGGCGAAACATAGCGCAAGCGCTATTTCACACCGGTTTTCTGTGAGCCCGTGGTATTTCTCCGGTCGAGCCGGCCCATTCGTGTCGAAGCATGGCTCTCCCACGATAAAATTTTTAAACGGTCTTTTTTATTTATTTATTTATTTATTTATTTATTATTATTTAATTTTACGACTATTATAATATTCTCCGGGCTCCACTCTTTGCCTTTATAATATGTTGTGGCATTGGTTTGGTGAAGAGGGGTGACTCAAGCTGGGTGGAGTTTCAAAGATGTTAAGAAGATCGTTCGACGATCGTTCTGTGACTAACCTAGGAGCTACCAGCCAGTGGGGTTGCCTAACCCATGTCCTCAATAAAATTGCCACTTGTGGAGTGCCAGGGGATGTTATTAGGAGGGACAAGACCTGTCAACTCTACCGACTTGTCTGGGTTTACAATTAAATTATAACATATAATGTTAGTAATTTTTAAGGTGACAATGTTGGCTAAACCGGTTCCTATAAAATTTTTATTTGCAGATTGCATTTTGCAGATACTTTCAGTCCTGGAAAAGGAGATAGGATAGTTTATATCCCGGATAAATGTACGGTTCCCCTTCAATTTTTATAATAATTGTTTGTCATAATATTGTCATCATTTTATTTTACTGTTTACTGAACATTACAATTTTATTTGAAGAATATTATAAACTTTTCACATATAAATAATAAAACAAATTGTTGGAAATGAAATTGAATGCTTGCTTTATGTTCTGATAGATATAGGTCAGGTCGAGCTTCGTTCTGCGTTATACTGTTCATAGTATCGTGAATTAAAAAATATGATACATTTTACTGTTTTCCCACAATACTAGCGGAGATGAAAAAGTCTGGCTTTTGGAAAGTCATGTATCCAACAAACTTAATGATTTTTTATATATTTTTTAAATGTGGTATAATATTATGCTTTGCCTTATAGTTTTCATTATAATAAAGCATTTTTGTAACTTATTACTTAACAAACTTCAATCATAACATCATCGTTAATCGTCGTCATCTATGACATTGTTAAAATAGAAAAAGTCTTTTATTAAAAAAATTGCATTACTGCAGCCTGCTGATATGTGTCCTGACACATACATATTTTGTTGAAATAAATAATTTACTTGTGTCGTGGGCGCAAAATGGACATTGAAAGTCTAAATTGGCGGCGTGATATCGGCCGTGCACTCCATTTGCTCCGCACACTAAATCTACGAGCTGCGACAACTTTTTCACCAACAATTTTATATGAAACTGTTATATCACACGTCTATACGCTATAACTCGATAACCGAAATATTGCTTCCACAAGTAGCAGAATTAATTTTTAAACTTCTAGTAAACCTAGTAAACTTCTAGATATTCGCTCAAATTATCGTGAAAGCGAATAAAATATTTTCAACCCCGTTATTTTTGCGGCAGCCATAATTGGATGCTCGCAAGTACCCTCAAAATGCACAAGTGAACTCTAACATGCTTCATCGACGAACTCGAAAAATAATAGATTTATTGAATATAACTGCGCCGAAAATAAAAACGATTTCGTGAATTTTCGACCCTCCAAAAATCCCTCGATGAGTAAAAATAATTTTTCCGCCGAGTCCATTCGAAAACATTGAAAAAAAAATCTCTAAAGCTGTACGAAACGGTGGGGAAATTTATTATGGAACGTTTTTACAGACGTTCGAAGTTCCTTAATCTGAAATCGATAAAAACGACGTCGGGCCAACTCGTGAATAGTACTTTAAGTTCGGAATGGAAGAAAGTCGTTGTCGGCCAACACCTGTGCGCCGCGAGCCGGGGCGATACGCCCGCGATAGAGACGTACTTCGAGACCCAACATACAGATAAAACCGAACGGTCTCCAGCCGGCCTAGCATACGCCAACGAGATATCTCTCTCTACATGTTTCTCGATGTTTGATAGTTTGTATCTTCATCTCTATTGACCCTAGCATGACAAACATTTTTTCTCGCGTAGATCTATCATCGAAATAACACATTTTTATAGAGTTTTGTCGAGATAATGTCGAGATTTTGACATTATGAGACGAGTAGTTTTTAATTATCTGGAGAGTGAGATATCTCGTTGGCGTATGCTAGGCCGGCAGGTAATTTATTGAAGATCATCGACTTAGTTTAGATAGATCCTAGTATTCTTCTCGTATGTTTTCGATTACTTTTAAGCATCGATTGACAGTGCTTTGTTCGTATTTTATCAAATTATTATCAACGTCGCGCTGAGTCATACAAATGAAATTGATAACAATTAGAGCAGATCCATTCAGTGACATGTATAACAGATGCAGGCGAATCCAAAACAGGAACTAATAAAATACTAATCCGGCACAGCAAAAATTTCCACTAGAAACTTTAAAACGAGGCTTCGACTGCGCGGCTCGAGAGCACTTAATAACCGGCGACCGCTGACTGGGACTCATTACGCTCCTAGTTTTACTTGTACTTATGTCCGCTTTTCCCTAGCACTTCACTACGTAGGTATAAAAATGTAAATAGATAAATATCAGTTTGAACGGAAAGTTGTTTTTAAAGTATTTGAGAATTTGAAATAAAAAAAGTTGAAAACGACAATAAAATTTAATATTAAGCCCGCCTCTGTACCTCTATATGTGTGCAAAAAGTATAATAAAAAAAAAAAAAAAAAATTAATAAACACGAAGTTTGCTACCTTTCGTAGAGGGCCTACACTGCGTGACCGTTGACCATCAATATATTTTATTTGCAGTCAAAGTAGATTAAATTGAATTACCTATTGATTCTGTTTCCTGAACACAAACAAAACAATAATTGTTGTAAACTTACGGGTTTCGGATAATTAAAGTGACAGTCGGATATGGTACCATAATTTGTAGTAAATTTCAATAGAATAAAAGATAAAGAGCTGAAAATTAAAAACCGTTATTTTTAACTATATCATAATATGCATACTTATATAATATAGAGAAAGAAATAATAATAATGACAACATAATAAAAGTTTTACTGTGATCATGATCATGAACATTAATACCACTCCTACATAATTACATAATATTTTCTCCGCCAAGAAAGTTATATTTGTTTTTTGTAGCGGATGATCTTATACAGATTAGCAGATGAAACATATCTAGAGAGAATTAGTAATGACAAGAGGTCCTTTCTTATCATTACTTATTCACGATAATATTATCTTTATTTTCTTTGCTGGATATAATATATACGTATGTTTATAAATTATCTAATACTTTATGCTAATGCCAAATTGGTTATTTTTATCATAATATTAATATGATTATACATTATATAAAAATTCTTCATTTCCATTCATAAAATTATAAGACATTAAAAAAAGGTTTAAACTGAAATTTTAATCTATTAATGGAATGAAGACAATAACTCATTTCACGTGAATTAACATTTTAATTGTGTCTAAATTTTTACCCTCGCTCTTGTTTTGGAACTTTTTAGAAGCGTTTTTGTTTAACTTTATTGTTGGCGAGCTACATTATAACGGCTTAAGCTTTTATATTTACATTTTCATTTTGTGGTAGTTAATTCTATTTTATCCTCGAATATCCGCATAGGCACCACCTGCATAAATAAATAATTGTGACAACACCGTACATTTTCTAGCTAAAAAGTAGTCAATATAAACTATCCTTAACAAAAAGTAAAATTGACCATGGGGAAGGCCCCTTGGTCAATTATATATCTGTGGCAAGTTACATAAATGTAGCGCATTCAAAGTCTTCAGTTTTATATTAGTAGAGATTAATTTTATTAAATTATTTGTGTTCTAGCCGTTGAAATGAATACGTTGGTAAATGGAATAATTTCTGAGCACCATTTTTATTTGACGTGATAATGTTAGAAACTAAAAGACAAACATAAAATATGGGGAAATATTATTCTATTTAATTAAACACTACAAACAATTACGACGACATCATTCTATAAGCACGCAGGAAAAATGTGTTTTGTAGTTTTTAAAAACGGCTCACAAGTCCTACGAGAAATGATCTACAAATATAAGTGAACTAGAGTTAATGGCGAAGCTTCATAAGTGAAAAGCGCTTTTAGTCCGCCATTCTTTGACGTGGAAAAGTCACAGAGGAAACGTGAGCTTGTAATTCGAGATGAGATCGATAAACTTGATATATGACAGCAAACGTACGGGAATGCTTTTAAGCAAATGTTGTGCGATAGTGAAGTAGTTTATTTGATTTAATATTTCGAAGCGTACGCGGTTTCAGATGGGAGGAGGGGGGGGGGGGAAGGCCTTGTTAAGCTATTTAAACTATCACCGCATATATTGTCATTTATTAAAAAAATCACCGCAACGACTGCATATACATGACGTTAACATGTAAGTCGTTGCGGTGCTATAAAATATTCAAATAAAAAATTTATCGACAGTACTATAATAGAGTATTCTATTGGTAATAATTTTTGTTAAGTGTTATTTAATTTTATATTTAAATACGCCAAAACTTCAAGTATAATCGAGTGAAAATCGGTTCTATTAAGGCTAATAGAGAACTTTGTAGAGACAAACAAACTTGAGTATCGCCCAAGACCTATTTGAATTTCAACTCAAACATAAAATCGGCACTTCAAATTAATTTAGTAAGGTCTTCGGTACATATATAATTTATTGCGGGTTCAAACAAGAATTGATTTGGTGGAACTGACAATTGAAGACAATCTTTCTTTGCAAATTGCGTCATCCATACTAAAATTATTATACATTCTTTCTGTCTGTCTGTTATAATATCTTCACGTCCAAACTATGGAACCAATTTTTCTGAAATTTGCTATGTAGATATTTTGAGTCGTGGGAAAGAACATAGAATACTTTTTATACTTACTGGAAAAAGTACGGTTACCGCGCTCTAAATGAAATTTGACGCAACGGATTTGCGTGCACCAACTATCAAGTAACCTATAATAATTTTAGGTTAAAAAGTTACAATGCACAATTTATATTGAACAATTAATGCTGCTAATGGTTTGCTAATGCTAATGTTTTTATTTACACTTACCTGCGCGCAGGCAGGTACGTGTACATGCTCGAATATTCCCACGGTTGTTTACGTGTTTACGCGAACCGGAATTGTTCCCGGAAGTTCGCGAACATTCGTTTATTCGCCTCGGCCCATATAAATACGCAGGTAGACGGCCCGGGAGTCAGTTTCGAATGAGCGATCATCAAGACGACTTCGAAGTGAGAAACAAGTGATCAATAGTGACTTAGTGAGTGAACCAGTGATAGTGCTTAGTGTTTGGACATAGTACTTAGTGTTTGGACTTAGTGCTTAGTGTTTGGACTTAGTGCTTAGTGTTTGGACCTAGTGAGTTGTGTGACCTAAGTGTAGTGTAAATAAAGTCTTCAAGAGAGTCACCAGGTCTTTCTCTCCGAATCATCGAACCCTAGCACGTAACAATATTATAATTTATAAGTCAATGACATAACTACATAAGGCAACGCCTTAATAATTTGACTGTAGCGATATCGATTTTTTTCAGTAATGACTAAAGCTAAGAAATTAAAGTTCATTGTCAGTATTCATCATGTCTTTGTCTTTGAATTACCCATAGCATAACACGATTGGTCAACTTTTATAACATAGAATAATCAATCAAAAATACCTCTGTAAAAAAGGGATTCTAATTTTGCCAACAGATGAGAGTGATTTAAGCTTCCGTACATAGATTGGTTCAAGCATACACTTTAATTTGTCCATAGCTTATATGAAATATTATATTTATGGTTTCGCTTACGCCCTTTCCATTTCTTGCTGTTTCATTCATAGTAAATAAGCAATCTAAAACATATCCAACACGGTTTTTTACTTTCACGCGGCGTCGCCTTAAAGCGCATTTAGAAGTGCGCGTTTTCTTTTGTAGCGTTTGGGAAAACACGCGAGCTGAATCCGAGCGCGCGGAAAACGCGCCCGTCTGAACGCATCCTTAGTGCTACTCAGAAGTCAAAACAAACCTACTTTGAGTATATACTCACTACAAAGCAGCTTGTGTCTTTTTTAAATGCAATATTATTTTTCAGTTTACCACCTTTCTAAACTACAAATATAGGAGATTCGGTTGTTTCGCAATTCTTCTCCGTTAATCCCACGGCTTGAAGAAAAAATAGGCAATGGTTTAAAATTAAATCGGGCTTAGCCGGATGCTCTCAACTGATTTACGGTTTTAGCGAAATCTTCCCTTTAAAACGCTCTCAAGCTGAGCCAAGAATTATACTTTTGGTTGCGCATGCCACATAGTTTGTTTTAAATCTTATCTATGGTACACTTAAAATTGTAGGAATGATGGTAGTACGTATCATTATTTTAATACTTACTTGTTTAAGTATACAAAAAATGTGACAAACAAAGAAAATATTATAATCCTGTAACATTATTGAGGCCAGTTCAGCCGTGTCTGGTGTAAGCAATGCAAAGCATGACTGGTGAGACATGTTCAATATTCGAGAACGTGATATTTGGCTCTTATATTAGTTGAAAAAAAAATAATATAAAAAAATATATCAATTGATCACTGAGTAAATGTAGCTTAAATAATTATTTACCCAACGTATGGACACCGCGCGCGGGAGTAGCGCGGCGCGCTGCGCGCGGGGCGCACGTCGCCGCGCGCCGGCCGCATAGTAATTCACTAAGTGTCCATCATCGATTTATATGTAAGGATATGCCTACTAGAAGATTTTGCTAATAGGTTTTTCATACAAGGAAATAGAGAGCCATCTATGAAAAATCGATTGAACTACGTAGTGCGACACAATATTCGGCCGCGTGCGAATGCTGTTTTACCGACGAACCACGCGTTCCACCTGGCGTTGAAAACGATCAAAACGCTGAAAATGCCTCCTATTTTTAGCAAGATCGTTTTCAACGCCAAGTGGAACGTAGGGGTTGCGTCATTACTCGGTAAAACAGTAGCCATGGCGGACATCGGTATGTAGTAAAATTATAAATTAATTATTTCTATTCTTAAACAGTTTGTGAATTTGTGATGCTTACCGATGATAAGATATTCCAATGTGCTTTTTTAACTTTTTTGACATAATTTTTGCAGCTTTTTACCACACAACTAGGCATTTTTATGGCACTGAATAGACATACGATGACACCCGATTTGTTCTGCGGACCACAGACGACTAAGTCACGTAGGAGTCAAACGGAGCGTTTTGACCCCTACGAATCTGCATCATTGCAACGCGCGATTGACCCGGTCCTTAGTAATATATAAGTCTATGGTGTCCATGATTCATTTGTTTAAAGGGAAATTTGGTCAAAAATTAAATACCTAATTTTATTACATAATTATAATGAGAATCGAGTACTGAATACTCTCCTTAATTATCGGTATTGTCTCACCAGTTATGCTGTATAACTGATTAAAGTATAGTCCGTTGAATTCAAATAGAGTCTGTAAAAATTTGAGCTTAAAGCTACATTACTATGAAATTTGAATGAAAAATTATGAACTTATTTCTATTAGAGAAAGAGAAAAAAAATTGGAATTGATGGAACACAATTGCTTTAGCAGTACTCGACAAGCGTCCTATTTCTCTCGCCCGTACTACAGTAATAGGTTTTCTGTTCTCCTCTCTCTATTAGAGTTCAGGATCCGCCCCCTCGCCCCCACCGCTGCCACCAACAATGACCTCGTATTTCAGGCGGAATTGTTTAAACACGGAACAAAGAAATACCTAGAACCGTTTAAGTATTTTGCCATAATTTTATATGGACTTTTATTATTTTTAGCACCGTAGGCAAGTTTGCAACGCTTTCCCGGTTTATTTTCGTGTATGTTCTCGCCTCTTTTATTTTTACCGTTTAGGTTTTAGTGCAGTTACGTAGTCGATGTCTAGCTTTAGTTGATTTTTAAATAATGGTCGTTAGACTAGACGTAACAATCATACTATACTAGCTAAAAGCCGAGCTTTGTGAGGGCTCGCGTCGTCTCGTCACACTTTGACTGACTGATGATAATACATGTACAATGTACATATAAATAAAAATATTAAATATAATAACTCGTTTATTACGGCGTGTTTTGTTGTTTACTTTTCCTGGGAACAGGAACCTATTTTTATATTATCTCGCGATAGCTGATTGTATTGTTTTTCCTCCTAGCAAAAACGGAAAGCTAAACTGTTTTTCTTTTTTGTCCCATTTAGATAAAGACTTTCTGGTCCCTGCATGTAAATGTCAATAATATAGCACACGTGTTTTTTATTTTTTTTTGTAAGTACATATTTCATTTTGATGTGTAGGGGTAAGTTTTATTTACCTATCTATAAATATTATATTATAATATCAATATTTAATTTCTTTTACGTTCGTCCGTTCTTTATTTTTAAATTTAAAACACAATTATCTATAAATTATTATGTCACATAGGTTTTAATACTTGAAACTAGTTTTCTACTTCAATCTTTTTATACACAAGTCTTATAATATTTAGTTCTTATACATCAACCGTAAGTATATAAAACATAAATTGATCGCATAGAAGCTGAAAAGGGTTTTACGGAAAAAAATAAAGTTCGTATTCCACACAGTCCGAAGTAAATTACTTTTTGTAAGAAAACTAACTCCTTCCGTGGAAATATAAAATGCGCTGTTAAATTGTTTGCAGTTTAACGGTTAGCACGAATAGATACAGGAGAAAATCTATAATGCGCGCCACTGATTTAGAAATGTAAGTGGGTTCTCCTCTATAAAATTGACAATTTTAAATCTCGCGAAGAGAAATTGGATAGGAAGTTTGGATTAACATACTGTGGTTTTGCGGAAACTTTTGACGTTGAGGATATTTTTACTTTGAATAAACGTTACTATAAAAGTGAAGTCTACGGAAGAAGTAGGACTCATAAAAACCACAACTAAAATGTTGCGTACTTTAATAGAACATGTAACCAACTTTTAATAAAATATTGATCGTCAACAATTTGTGGCTTATATTTACAAATATTAACTAAAGCTATTAACGTTGTTTACTCCGCCGATCAAACTTGTAACTCGCGGAATGTTTAACTTCCTACTTTGCACATAAATAAAACTTTGAAAGGGTAGCCAATTAACCTCCCAGACAGGTAATAACAATACATTGCAACTTGAATTCGTTGCAATACATTCATTTTAAAATTAATTTTTGAAAAGTGAAATTTTGTATTTATACGTGACAAGTAACGGTTTTCCAAAAGATACCTGCTACATCTTACTGTATTGCTAGAGTGAATTTACTTTCTCACTTTTTGCCATCAGATTCTGGTAGATATTATTTAACCTAATAATTATTCGAAGATTTTGACATAATACTCGTACATTATCTGTTAAACTTCATAAAAATAAAGTTTAATCATCATTAAAATATGAACCTGAGTGCGGCCGTTAGCGCTAAATATGTGTAATTAAACTTATATAAATTGGCTTTGTCACAAATATAACTGCTAATCATAAGATAAAGCCGAAAGTGTCGCACTCTCCTTTCCTTTCAAAGAAAACACTGTACAAATCACAAAAGTCAGAAGAAATTGCAAATGGAAAATCTCGAATCAAGTTACGAATGTAATCAAGTTATCATTTCGGTTCCATTTGCGCCCGCTAATTGTGGACTTGCAAATGACACGGTGTCACGGCTGGAGTAATTACGGAGCTGCCGGACAATCGCGGCGGCGTCATTATGACTCAGGTCATGCAGACTCATCACTTGCTCATCACAATTTTGGCGGGAATTCCATTATTTCTCTATTTGTTCCATTTTCAAATCCTTTGGACTTGTTTAAAATGTACTATTAAAGAAGTTGATAGGTACGCTACGTAATTTAGTCGCGTAAATATTAAACCAAGCCGGTAGATTACGACCTTATTTTCCTGTTCTGAGATTACGCCGAATATATAATAATTGAACCTAACCTAACCCATCCAACTCTTCTTAGTAATAGGGTCCCGTGTTTACCCTTTGGGTACGGAACCCTAAAAATCAGATGTAAGATTGAATTTGTACGATTAGACAAGCATATCACAAGCCAAACAAGCAAGCAAGATTTAGGTACGTATACAGGCAAAATGTACTCAAACTTAGTAACAACGATTGTTGAAATGAGTAACTTTTTTTATTCTGAGCTATTCGTAAATGGCTAATGCAATAAGTAAGCCATTCTGATCCAATTTATATATACGCTACACGGCAGTACCAGAAATAATTTCGCCCCCAGAAAACATAAATTCTCATTTCGATTTACGTGATCCAAAACGGGGCGCAAAAAAGATTTTTCTAGACTAATTACATTAGTCTGGCCTTCTTTATTTGACACGTTTTGGCCCGTGAAAGAAGTTCGGACGTGCGAAGTTACGAGGCGTGACATACGACTTGGATGTGTTTACCGTAAACACCACTACGTGATCCGCCGCGCGCCGAAATTACACTGCTCGTGAAGGTCAAAATAAATGGTCTGAAAAAATAAGTTCTGAAATCACGTCCAATGTTGTCAGTTTACGAATTTTTTCGCTAAAATTGGTGACTGCTGGTAGATATAAGATAAGCTGTTGTTTAATAGTATTCATTTCTCCCGGCTTGCTTTGTAATGATACATGAGTATTGAGTATGCATGTTCTATTTAGCTGTAGTTGCAGCAAATTCTTTTTAAATAAGAAATAATAAAGTCCTAAATAGATACAGTACTTACTTTATTATTGATTAAAATTATACTCTCAAAAGCACAAAAATAATAATTGTTATTTATTATTTTTTTCATATCGGGAACTGGCTAAACGGAGAGGAAATATAATTCGTATGAGCGACCCCATTTCTCTATTGACCCGGTGTTTGCAGTTGGGCTTATTATGTGATCGCTCACTGCCACTTCAAAGGATCCACGGAGGTTCGTTTCTATTAAACATACGAAAACAAATTGACATCTTTATTTTCCTACGCTCTTTGAATAAGCGACTTAAGCTAATCACTTTATGTTTTCTCTGCAATCAATTTCCTGAGGAATTATTTTTCTTAGAAGTTGCCAGCCATATTGAATTGTAGGATCTCTGTAATAACTTACTATTCTAATGCAAGATGAATTTTATATTTTATAGAAAACTAGATGACGCCCGCAACTCCGTTGCGCCAAAATTCGTTAATAGCGCTGGAACCGTACATTTTTCCGGGATAAAAAGTATCCTATGTCCTTTCCCGGGACTCAAAGTATCTCCATACCAAATTTCATGAAAATCGGTTCAGCAGTTTGGCCGTGAAGAGGTAACAGACGGACAGACAGACACACTTTCGCATTTATTATATTATACTAAATACTATATTGTCATATTATTTTGCATTGATCATCTATATCTACTCTTCTCAAGTATACCAATCAGCAAAACAGCTGCACAAAACACGTCAATATTAGAAACTAATTTCCTTTGACGTCAAAACTCGTTATGTAATGCATCTATGTTTCAGGAACTCGGTCCCCAGAGGCCAGAGGTTGGATATAGTATAATATGATCGGCCAAGCGCGAGTTGGACTCGCGCACGAAGGGTTCCGTACATTATAGAGCAAAAATAGACAAAAATTGTTTTTTTTTTGTATGGGAGCCCCTCTTAATTTTTTATTTTATTTTAATATTATTATTAAATATTAAAGTACAAGTAGAACTAAGGATTTTGTGGAAAATTCAAGAGCCTACATAATACCATTATTGATATAGAGCAAAAAAGGCTAAAAAAATTACGTTTGTTGTATGGGAGCCCTCCTTAAATATTTATTTCAATTATTTCATTTTGTTATACAGATATATACATAATCTGTGAAAATTTCAATTCTCTAGCTATTACCATTCTTGAGTTACAGCCTGGAGACAGACAGACGGACAGACATTGAAGTCTTAGTAATAGGGTCCCATTTTACCCTTTGGGTACCGTCTACGGAACCCTAATAGTGTAGTATGATACAGGATACAGCGATACAAAACCTCGCTTCTCGTACCTTTGCGTTTATTCGAAAAGCTCTGAGACGGTTCTAATGCATCCGAAGATGCATTTAGATTATCCCACAAATGCGTTTAAAAATGTTGCCAGTTTCAGTAAGCGATGGAGATAATTTATGTGTGTAAAATACTGTCATATACGTGTGTACTGTGTAGTCCCCGACCCTACTCTATTAGACTATTACTAATACCGCCTCTTTTTGTCACCTCCGTGGTCCAGTGGTTTAGAACGTGGCTCTTGACTCGAAGGTCGTAGGTTCGATTCCCGCGTTGGAAACAGGTTATTTCCAAGTTTGATTAGGACAATGCAGGCTGGTCACCTGATTGTCTGACAAGTAAGATGACCCATGCATCTGATGATGATGATGATGTAAAAAGTCTGTCCTGCACGATCTCTCGCCAGTCGTGTCGGTCGTCCGTCTTATATCCGGGTTATCAGAGTAAAAGGCATAGAGTGTTCTTGTGTACTGCGCACACACTTGGGCACTATAAAATTACTTCTGTGTAACCGGCCTGGTTTCAATGAACCGACGTTTCACCGAAACCGGTGTGAGAGTTATTATTATTACTAATATGATTTCTTGCACCATTAAGCATCCTAATTTAAAGAAATTTTAATAATAATTGTCCTACCCTTAACTGCACATGCTTATTTATTCTTCCATAGAATTTACATAATATTGTATGAACGATAAACCAGAACTTCATGTTTTGTTTCTAAATGTTTATACATTCCTTCATTGCCCCTGTTTCGTAATATTAAAGTGGTTCCTGCAAACTGAAACTAATGTGTAAGTATGACCTAATTTACATTTAAACGAAAGTGATTATAAGAACTACTAGTACAGGTCGAAAGAAATGTCAATGTTGTTGAAAAATATACTTTAATTACATATAATAGAGTCTATAATAACAACGCAAATTGTAGGCGACGGAGTCATTCCTGCGGACCATGCGAATGGGCCCTAAGAACGACTAGAACACGCGAGAATTATAATCATACTTCAATTAACGCAATTTTATACCCCTTTAAATATTCAAATAATAAAACAAATAAATATTATGTTATTAAATATAATAATAATAATATCTTTTTTAGCTTCATAAAAATCACTTTAACAATGTAATATTAGACTTCAGTGCACGTTTAGCGAATTGTAAATAAAACTAAACACTATGTTTTAAGTTGTCGTAAATGGACAGGACGAAACAAGAAATATCGGAAAACGCTCAAAGCTCTGGCAAATCCGATTTTAATGAAAACTGAAGCTGCATACGCTACATCATAAAGCTATTTTGAAAAAGCATCTACAGTAAGCCGCGTACCGAGGATTTAGAGGTTTAATGTTACTTTCAAGTCACAGCTATAATTTTATCTTCTTCTTGTCTTAGAGAGAATCCTACTAATATTATAAAGGCGAAAGTTTGGATGTATGGATGTATGGATGTTTGTTACTCTTTCACGCGAAAACTACTGAACGGATTTTAATGAAACTTTACAATAATACAGCTTATACATCAGAATAACACATAGGCTATAATTTTAACCGACTTTCAAACTGGAGGAGGTGTTATGTTCGTTTTTTTATGATCAACGATTACTCCGCCGTTTATGAACCGATTTTCAAAATTTTTCTTTTGGTGTATAGGGCATTATCCCAATTTGGTATCATATTCACAAAAATGGTGACCTGATGAAGGAATCCATGGGTAATCGAGGGAACTCCTCAAAATTTATATGGAAACATGTGGTGACTTCGGTTTCATGAGAAGTATTCCGAGCATATGCTAACAACAAGTAAGATTTTGGACCCAGCGACACCCACCCATGGTTCGGAAGCTACTGGGAGAACTCCTGACGCTTTATAGATACACGCTTGAGAGTTTCGGCGTTGATTTAAGATCGGAAAGCAGATGCTACTATGCAAATTACATTAGTTATCATCATCATCATCATCACTACCATATTATACCATCAACCGTGCATCGTCCCATGATACGTTCATAGTCTTTTAGATAGAGACTCGAGTTTGTCAAGCAATTAAAAAAATTATCAGAGGAAAATATGGAAAAACCGGGAAAATTATTAGAAAGGGTTTATCTCTCGAAGTACTGGAGCATTTTTTTTTATTATTTGTCACAGATATAGAGTAGACCACGTGAAGGGACATGTTAACTCACTTTTTCATAACTATTTTTTGCGGAAAAATGTACGGTTTTCGTAAAATTCCTAATTTACGCGGGCGAAGCCGCACGGGACATCTAGTACCGCATAATTTTACTTGTCAAATATATTAATTCATCACTACGCCTGTTATAAGTTATGAGTACTTAATTAAAAAATTAAGTGTGCGAAAATATTTCTTGCACAGTTGATTTCAGACAATGCGTTTTTTATGTCATTTATTAATATAATGGGGTAAATAATAGATTGAATATGAAAATATAACGTTAAAAGAAGTATTTAAAGCGAGAGTGCCTTTAAAATATCAAAGTACCTAAACTTTATCAAAAAAAAATAGTTGAAATTTAAAAATTCAAGATCGACTCCATAATCATACATATCGTATTATATTTTGGCGTGCAGCCAAATTGAAACAGCGAACAGTTTATGGCGTGAAGCATTCAACGCCAAATAAATGAATATTGCATTTTAATGCATCTATAACTTTGTTGTATAATTTTCTATTTTGTTGCACATAAAAGGCTTTTAACTTCATTTTATAACGGGACACTAAAATTGACTATTTTTGTGCCAAATGACGAAAGACTTAATACCAGTTATTACATAAATAAATAAAAATAATAATTATACAAGATCCAGCCAATCTTTAATTCCTACACTAGTAAATTACGACGCGGCGTTATAAGTATTATTTTATTTACAGATAAGCGTTATTATGAGTATTATTATAAGTTTAATAATCTATACATATATATAAAATTCAAAGGTGACTGACTGACATGGTGATCTATCAACGAACAGCCCAAACCACTGGACGGATTGGGCTGAAATTTTTCATGCAGGTAGATGTTATTAACGTAGGCATCCGCTAAGAAAGGATTTTGATAAATTCTCACCCCAAGGGGTTCAAATAGGGGATGAAAGTTTGTATATAATGATACGTCTTAACGCGAGCGAAGCCGCAGGCAAAAGCTCGTATTATATTATAAACCTTTATAATATTACTAGCTGTCCCGGTGAACTTCGTGTCACTTTAAAACCTACCCTGGACTTCTACGAATATTAATCAGCCCAATCCGTTCAGCCGTTTTGGAGTTTTAGCACGACTAACACATTTGAAAATCCATTTTTTAAAATATTGCGTGAAATTTTACTGGTTGTTTTCCCGCAGTAAAATGATTCTATCTTAGTAGTAGAATAGATTTGTGAAGTTTTTTTTGTTCTAATCATAAAAAGAAATCGGCCGGGTCCGCTCGCGCCTATCGGCATAAAGTTTCCATAGTACGTCATACAAAGTATTTTGTATTTTCAAAAAATAACTTGCATGATTCGATAGTACTACTATAGGTAAATCGTCCTGCTGCGGGAAAACAACCACTAAAATTTCACGTTGTATATAGATAAATCATACTAAATATACGTTGTACGTATACTAAGTACAGAAAAAGGCAACTTTTAAATAGCGCGCCCTAATGCAAAAAGTTCGCAGCATTGATTGATCACCACTCAAAAAGAATTCGTTAATATCAGCTGTCAAAATTTTCCACAACTTGTTAATATTATAATGTATCCGATACAACTTAGAAGGGAAATTGGACATACGAGTATAATATTTGTGTTGGTATTTTTCTCAAGGGCTTTTAAGTCCATACTAATAGTATTACGAATCCGATAGTGTAACTGACTTTGACTTTGACTGACTTGGGTTTTATAGATTTAATTTGCTATGAAAACACTTTAAGCCCGGCCGTACATTGTACGACATTTCTGATCAGAAACCGTTGAACGTCCGCGCTGTCTCTTACATTTTGTACTGAGCCGAGTGAGCTCGAACTCGCCGGAAGGATATTTCGGATAATGTGCGGGGTGGCGGTCCGGCGGACGTTCAACTGTTTCTGATAAGAATTCGGACAATGTGCGGCCGGGCTAAATCCTAGGAAAAACCATGATTTATATTTTGTCATGGCAAAATGTACTGTTTCTATGTAAATTTATACTAATTTGTCATAAACTCATAACTGATTGCAACCCGCAATCACTTATGAGTTATAATAATAATTAATAAACATAAGACAGCTATTATCTTATTTATTTATCGGTCACGGGTGTCACGGGTGTATATATTAATATGATAGACGAACAATTATCGATATATTTATAAGGTCCACTGTCCAGAAGTTATAATAAGTATGTAGCAATATAATACTACAAACCTATAAGCAGTACAATAATCCACATTCGATTTGAACATAACCAACAGATACAAAGGATCCACAAAGCGGCATTAGCGCCATTTTGAAAATAGAAGTACATCCAAGAGATAAGGAAAAATTAACGCGACCGAGTAGTTTTTCATTTCTCGCATTTGTTAGTCTTGTCCACTACATGAAAAGCTTATGCGCCTTCGTTTGTAATTCACAAAGAGCTCACGGTTCTTTCCTTAAAAAGGCTTTATTTATTTCAACTAAGCTGTGTGTATTTTTTATCAGACGCCATTTTCCTGAACTGCAAAATAATTTCCGAGAGGATAAAATATAATTCGCAGCGTTTGTATGTACATAATGTACATAATAGATAAATACAATTTAAATTTACTTAGTTAAAAGTTTCATGCATAATCTAATCAAAGAGTAATAATAATATACACCTTTCATGCACTTAAGTACCTATTCGACTTATATTATTTATTTTATTACAATTTAGATAAAATTGTAATAAAATAAATAAAAAGTGTATATTAATACTGTGAAACATAAATTTCCATCTAGAAGTTACAGTACTTTCAATATCAAAATATATTCTCAGGCAGGCAAGGACTAAGGTCCATGAACACTAGTAGTATTAATTAAAAAATGCATGTGAGCATAACATAATATAAAATATATATTAAAAACAATATAAAATTAAATCTTTCATGGAGTAATGCTGCTTGAATAATATTATGATTTTGTTCAAGCATCATCGCGTCACATTCTCTCAGAGAAAAGAAATTGTTACCCATTTTAGTGATTGACCTAACTCAAGACGTTCAGCTTTGTCGTGGATCTGACTATACACTAATTATACTAGACTCTAGAGTCTAGATATATACGCAATCTGCATTCACTCTATAGGCAGCATTGTAGAGTATACACATTACTCAATCTGCCTTCTCTCTATACCTAACATAGTAGAGTAAACGCAATCTGCCTTCAGTCTATATTCTATACGCAACATAGCCACATAATTATCGTGGTGTCGTATCGCCATTCTTCCCCGGGGGTCGAGGGAACAGATAGAGCGATTGTATATTAACCACTCACTGGGGCACTATAAGTAATTACAGCGTAGCTGGGCGTTGAGTCAGGTTGTATTCGATATTATGAAGTCATAAATCAAATTTGTAAAAGCAAAGTCGAAAAATTGGCGTGGTAGCACAAAGGAAATTTTAAAATTTAACCAGCCATTTAAAGCATTCGCGTTAAGAGTACTTATTTCAAAATCAAAATTAATATCGCTATATTTTCTTTTAGCTGATCATCATCTCATAATAAGCATTTTAGATAGGATTTTCTACTGCCATAAGCTATTCAATTATCGTCCTCTTTAATTGAATAGACTCACGGCCCCATAGAACGCTTAAACAAAGCAGATTTTATATTCATTGGAAACGTGCAAAATAAAATGCTTTATTAAAGACAACGCAATCAGTGCTTGGTGTAGATTATAGAGTGTACTCTTGCTCAGTTAAACCATGCACTCAAGATATTAACTCGAGCCTTAAATCTCCTAAACATGTCAGACTAGCAGCATGGCGCTTGGTTACTCCGCTCCGTTCGAAACCATTTAACACGAGTTATGGTAATTAAACTAAGAAAACGCCATCTTAACTTCACAACTCGGGACACTGCGAGGCGTTACTTATTACCAACTTGGCATACAACCCCTATTTGATAGGATTATAACTTATCCAATTGTCAAATAATTTCTATTAAAATTATTGCAGCAATTGCATTGATTGCAACAATGCTAACTGTCCTGTCGGTTTTAGTTAAATACAATGGATTATGTTAAATTTTTAGTAGTAAACATTGAAACTCTTTAATTACAATAATTATAATAACATAATATTCTGCTATGAGATCAGAACGAGCGTCTCTAGATATACTGAAGATAACGATCTGATTGCACAGATGTTAGAACGCATAAAGTA
The DNA here is from genome assembly GCA_905404155.3 of Plebejus argus. NCBI lineage: Eukaryota > Metazoa > Arthropoda > Insecta > Lepidoptera > Lycaenidae > Plebejus > Plebejus argus. Next base: position 12,875,418 of record FR989929.1, on the reverse strand, counting down.
TTTAAAATAGGAAAAAGAATTGCCACACTCTATGTCATAATATAGTCGTCGGTAAGATGTCTGATATAAATAAAAAAAAATAAAGGTTAGCCACATGTTTACTGACAGAGCGTCACTAGAACTACTCGAACGAACGCTGATAGTGACGATTACAAAGACGCTAGAACGCATAAACTTCCATGAAGTAGGGTAAAAAATTGCCACACTCTGTGTCATAGTCGTCGGTAAATAAAGGTTAGCCGCATGTTTACTGACAGAGCGTCAACAGACTGCTCGCTTTGTGCCGAACAAACAGAAGTAATCCTGACCGTTACGATATTCCCCGGAATTCTGCTCTCAAGTATGAAGCACCGCTTTCTGTTTAACTTCTATGTTGATAAAAAGTTGTAGAGATTAACATAAGTATAAACCTATATAAGTTATGCCGTAGGCTATGTCAGTAACTGTGGTACGCAAACTTTTTTCATACGGGACAGAATCATGTTTTGGTCTTTGTTTCGCGGGCCGCAACCATAATTTTTAGGGTTAAAAATTCCTCAGTTAACGACTTTTCACGACTTTTACGACAACTGCATTATTTTGTCGGTGGGCATGAATTTCAAAATTGTTTAACATTACGCGGGCTACTGATAATGTCAGGTTCGACAATCGACCTTCAAATTCGATTCGTTATCCATCACAAACTAAACAACGAATATTCAACATATTAATCTCTATCAAGCTTCAGTTTATTCTCAGTTTAATCTTTGACGTCCTGGAAAGTTTTTATACGTTCCTTTAACCGTGAACATAATTTTCCATTTAGCTATACTCAAATCATAAAGCTTTTCCATGTCCTGCAGATTTCGCCTTGCAGTTACGAGAACATTAAACTTAATGTATCATGAGATCGTATTTTTATACGTGACTGAGGTATGCTGTAAACCATTTAAAAGGCACTGGTAAAGGGAAAACGAATGTTCGCTGCAACACTGTGCCGTCTTTGTAAAAGAGAAACCTTAATTACGTGACGCGTCAAACTGAACTTTTTATTCGAAAAATGAAACCGATATTGGATAGGAACGTGATGTGTGCAGTTGGTTTGTTTCTGCGTATCGTTCTAGCAGCATAGCATACTTAGTTTGTCGTATTCTGCAATAAGATATCAAAATGATTTATTATTCTAATTGGTTTGATCGAAGTGACAAAAATGTACAATTTCTATAAATATTAATTATTACATTTTGTATTAGCAGGTATGAAGTTTCGACAAAATCGTATATTTAAATTATTTTGTCATATTTCAAACTCAAAAGTATTTGAAAATATTAATAACACTCAGATTTTTCCTATTTCAAAGAGAAATAAACAAGTATTCATTTGCTTTTTCTATAAAAGACCGAGCGATAGCTGCGAACGAATGAATAGAATATAGGTCAAGTTATTAAAATAAATAAGCATCGTACGGTACCAATTTCATTCAATTTTTTTCTATTGATTTCAAATATGGAGATATTGACAACAACCTTCTAAAAGCTTATGGTAACAGGTAGACCCTAATTGATAATAATGATTCGTTTTGTGAAAATAAATAAAATAAAATCTTAGGATTTCCTGCCACAGCTGCAGCTGTGAACTCTATAATATTATATAATAGATTTTAGGGGCCCCTTCACAATCTACAGTATTATCACTTAGATTTGTTATGCCCTATCGAAGAAACATTATATACATAATATTATACTTTAAACTTAGTTTAGTTACTCCCTGTATAGAGACAATGGTGCTTTTTATCCCTGGAAATTCTACGGTTCCCCTAAACTACAGTGAATATAACAATTTAAAAGCTATTTAATATTATGTATCTCGCAGACATTAGCGGATCGTAATACGTGCGGTACATCGTAGACCGTGTGCAAACAGCTTACCTCCAAACTTATCTGATTCACCCGAACTAGCTGTGAGCACTGACATAGTTCTAGAAAGCTATTGAATAACATAGCATTGTACACAATAGATAGACGCTGCTCCCGGGATTGTTTGGAATGGCTATTTAGCCACGGGCGAGGTATGCAGTTGTCTTGGATACAGCGTGTTTTTTCTATGCTTAGATAAAATAACATTTATACTCGTACAAGTAAAAATACAGCTTGTTATAAATTGACTTCAAAAACATAATATATGTATTATTATTATATATTTCGAATATAATATGCCATTTTATATTATCTTTTCTTATGATATCTAGATGCTACCCGCAAGTCGCAACTCCATTCCACAATAAAAACTGTCCTATGTTCAAACTAAGGATTCTGAGTATCTCGCTTAGCCAAACTCTAAATTCGATTCTGTAGTTAAGTTTGAAGAGGTAACAAACAGATACTCTTTCGCATATTTTATAATGTCACTATACATATTTATATAGTCTATAAGTCTCTTTTATTACACCATTTCCTCAAGTACAACTCTCGTTCTATTTTTACACGGCCACATTTAATTTCCTATAGCCATTAATTTGGCCTCAATTTCTCGAACGCTGCAAAGCCCCGGTTGAATTATGTCGGCGTCCTATAGGGAATCGTTTGTTCTCAGGTTCCCCATGGACGAGGTGAGAGGAGACATGGGTACCTTCATAAATCTCGCACTGGCTTCCCGCAACTAACAACCTGTACTTGTATACTTTCGAACCCTTCCTTTGTATAACTTTTCTCATATATTGCACGCATTGTTGTTGGAGAGCTTATGGTTTGTTATTTAAAGTTCTTTGTGTTTGCATCTTGGAGGTTCGTGCGTTTGGGATATTTTATTAACTAGATATATGTTTATGAGTTTTAAATAACCTAAATATTATGTTATATATTGTGAATACAGGTGTTATAAATATTCAGTGTAAGTACTAAATACTCGGTCTGTGAAGCCATTTTTCTGACATAATATCGGACACGGATAAAACTCAATAACTAAAAAGTCCGTTTGTACACATAATATGACTTAAAGCCATAGCTTGCCTTGAATCAATCCTATCATTTTAATGAGCTGAGAGCTAGATGGGAATATAAATTAAAAACGAAACAACAGCACTGATTAATTATGAAGCTTATCCCGCGGAATGTAAGTGGACAGAACGAGCTGAGAGCCCTCGGCTGCCTTATTACCGGCCGGCGCTTATTACATTTTTATAAGTAGCGGCTGATTGCCCCAGGTATCTTAATTACGCGCTCGCTGATTAAATCTAAGCGTTGATGTTCAAAGATCTGTGTTTATCCGAGGGATTTTTATAAGTGTAAGGGTGATTTTCGGCTTAAAAGCTTAATTAAAAGTAACATAATATTATATGTTTGAATTTCAAATTCGTATGCAAAAATAAATGTAGGGCACTTTCACATATTATATAATGATAGTCAAAAAATAGAACGATCTTTTGCTAAATATTTTTTTTTCTTTGTTACAGTGTCGATGGCGAAGCGTGTGTGCTCTGATGACTGGGGGTTTCACTCTGCTGTACTGGCGCCTGCAGCTGGCCGGCACGCCTAACGGGTTCGCCTCCGCCGACAACCCCACGTCCAGGGACCCCTCCCTCCTCACGAGATTTTATACCTTCACCTACCTCCCAGTTTTCAATTTTTTTCTCCTAGTGTACCCTTTCCAACTGAGTTTCGACTGGTCGATGGACTCCATTCCCAGGATCACGACGATATTCGACTTCCGCAACGTCTACTCCATAATTTTCTACTCCGCCCTATCGAACGTGGCGTGGCGCGCGTTTTCGAACGAGCTCAGGAAGCAGCATGATTTGAAAGAAAAGTACTACAAGAAACAAAACAATAGATTAAAACAGAAGTGGAACAACAATTGTAAGCAATACAATAGGAGACAGGACTGCTACGAGAGAAAGAGCATGATGCCGTACAAGGATAGTACCTCGTCGAAAAAGGCGTCGTGTCCGTGCACGGGATGCCGACATGCGCTCACGGAGGAGCACACGACCATGTGCCGAGCGGTCAACAACAACAACACGATGATGCATCAGTCCACCTGCGTGTGTCCCAAAGTAAAGAAACAGCGGCCCAAGTACGAGTACCGGAGCACGCGCTTCGCTATGCTAATATTCATGGCATTTATGGTGCTGCCGTTCGTGCCGGCCACTAATGTTCTATTTTACGTGGGCTTCGTGGTGGCGGAGCGCGTACTGTACATACCCAGCGTCGGCTACTGTCTCCTGCTCGGCTTAGGGGCGGGCTCGCTGACCAAATACTGGCGGCGCGGGCAAATGCGCAGCCAAATATTTACGTTTACGTTATTAACAACTCTGTTGGCGATGTGTGCGTGTACTCTGAGAAGGAATTTAGATTGGAAGGATGAGGAGAGCCTCTTTAGGAGCGCGCTACACATCAATCCACCGAAAGGTAAGCTTTTTAATATAAAATTCTTTTCGTTATATTACCTCATTTTTACTTTGTCGCTGAATAATATTTGCGTCACATGTCATGATGCCAAATAACAGTTTTGTCGTGAGTAGTATACAGCTAGGTTCTAGAATGTTTTACACGATAAGGCAGATAACTAAAAAAATCGCTTTAAATTAGAATGAAACATCAGCTGTTAAAAAGAGGCATATTATTATCGTTACTCCCCTGAAATAGTTTCACACGGTAGTTCAAACGTCATAAAACGTATACATTTTTGAATGAAGTCAGCGAGAAGGTCAGAGCTTGTGACCACTTGTATGAAGACTCGTCGCGAGGGCGCTTGTTGTAAGTGTACTCCCGTGTCAAAGCAGTTTACCCTAAGCGATGAATTCATGCTCATTAACTTTTTATAACACGCAATAGATAACCGTGTTCAGCTTGTTAAATCATGAACAGTAATAAATTAATATTATAATTAAATATTATCTTGATAGTACGTTAGTGTAGATGGGATAGACGGGTGGATTCCCATTTTTACCATCAAAGTTTTGTCGCCCAAAAAATATAAATTTATTAAGTACTTATAATAATAGCCGAAAGTCGGCCATCGCGCGGTATCTGCTAATTTATTCGCGATAAAAAACTTTTATCGCAAATAAAATAAAATTCTTTTCCTTTCTCGGGATACCATGATAATATTACAACTTAATCAAAATCGGTTTAAGCGTGAAGAGGAGACAGACAGAATATAGTTTAAAGTCTCAATAAAGAACTATTTAAGGGAATACTCAAAATATTTATGCATCATGTTATAAATATTGAGCAAACTTTTTATCAACCAAAAATCATCAAGCAGCGGTTTAAATACAATATTCCGGCTCGTCACTCACCCGCCATTTCACGAGATTTGTGTTAAATTCGCAAAAATCTGATTGTTTTGTAAAATGCCTACGATGCGTATTTGGCAACTGACAATTTTGTATGTTTTGAAAAGCCAATCCAGATTAATAGACGACAGTTTAGTTTGCAGTTTAGTGCAAATATATTTTGGAAAGCGTAGAAAATCTACAATATTTGTTTGAGAAATTGTTTATTTGTTAATTTAAAATGTTGAAGAAAGTCAAGAAAAAGATTTTGTAACGTTAAAGAGCTTGTGGATTGTGCTCTAGACATTTATAAATTATAAATGTTTACTAACTTTCAAATAAATCGTTACAAATATTTGCAAGTTATCTCAAAGTCGAAACGATTTGAGAAGTCGTGCAAAAGGGGAGCTTTACAAAATATTTCAAATCAATCTGGCTCGTAAGCCCGGCTCTTTAAATAACCGTTAAGGCGGATAATTCTTTTTATCTTCCACTAAAGACTGGATTCAATTTGTTCGACGCGTATTTGTAATAAGTTGAACTTCCAAGAACTCTCGCTTTACACTTTAGTTTTTAATCGATACAAAAAGAGTTTAGGAGCAACTTTTTATTGCCGCTTAGTTGGTTCTAGCCATAAAGTTCTACACGTTTTATTTTCGCACACTACGCGGAGCAATTCGTTTGTCCCGCAAGATGTGCACATTTTTCCGCATTGTAAACTGTCGAATGTACAGGACCCGGAACTCAAACGATGGTTTGAGCGTGAAAAAGTAACAGACAGACAGACAAAGAAAAATACACTATTGTATTAATAATATTGTGTTTAAAACTAGATTAGTTGTACCACTGTACTATAATTGTCGTCAACGTCAGTTGCACTGCTTGCGGAGAAGCCTAGTTCACAGATACCAAACTCAGTAGCAATCACAAAACAGAGCTCAAACGCATTAGCACAAAGCGTGAATAGCCTTTACATGTCAATTTATCAATAGTCTTACGTTCCAGTTGTCGTGAATAGGGGCGCTTATTGACGTACACATCCAGTATAATCGCACACAGTCCACCGACTTGCGAGTTTGCGGATGTGTGATATCAGCTTTGTATCCACTATCCCAGTCCTTTATTCAATCAAATGGCAATACGAAATGTGGGCGTAAACTGCTATTCAAAGTTCTATTTTAGGTACTTATTTTTGTCAGTATTTTCCTCTACTCATATAAATGTAACAATATATCTCTTGACGATATAACAGCTAAACTATTTGGATGGATATTTTACAAGGAAAAAGGATAGTTTTTAGGGTTCCGTACCCAAAGGGTAAAAACGGGACCCTATTACTAAGACTTCGATGTCTGTCCGTCTGTCCGTCTGTCCGTCTGTCTGTCTCCAAACTGTAACTCAAGAACCGCTATAGCTAGACTTCTGAAATTTTTACAGATTATGTATATCTGTTGCCGCTATAACAACAAATACTAAAAATAAAATAAATTTAATACGTCTTTGGGCTCCCGTACAACAAACGTGATTTTTTTTGCTATTTTTTGCTCGATATCAATAACGGCAACATATAGGAACTTGAAATGTTCACAGAATACTCAGTTGTATTTTTACTTTAATAATCAATATTAAAATTTAAATAAATTAAATAATTAAGGGGGGCTCCCATACAAAAAACACAATTTTTAACCTATTTTGGCTCTGTAGTGGTACGGAACCCTTCGTGCGCGAGTCCAACTCGCACTTGGCCGATGTTTTATTACTATATTTTGTCAATCATAAAATAATATTATTATACTACAAGATATTAGCATAACTATTTTTCTATATGATTAACATAATAAACAACATTGAATGATATTCTTTTCGTTGAATATTGTTCTTTACAATCGATATTAAATACACATTTGTCGACGCTCATAGCTATATAGCTGTAGTACAATATATCGTGCTTGTCGATAGCGGTTCAACACTAGCCGTCGTGAAAGCCGCACGGTATCGAGTGACTGACGATAGCAAACGCCATCAGATTAGTTCACTGTCTATATTGAATGCCATGTATTGAATTTCTATCGGTTTTAATTGCGTCTTTGAGTACACTTTGTTGATCGATATAATATAATATTATGTAATATGCAGCTTCACTTAATATTTTGATTGGAATGTAATTAATGTCCTAGGTTATTGTAACTTCTTATTAGTCGCTTCGGATATGAACGGATTGAAAACTGATCAAGATTTATAGATAGTTGAAGGCTCTTAGCAAACACTTTCAATAATTGTCTTTTTTCTCATCCCTGACGTTTAATTTGGTATTTTTTATCATCCTTTAAAAACATGAAAAGCAGATTTTAAAAGGAATTTATAAGTAGGTAAACAACAATTAACGAGGTCAAGTCCTTTGTAAGATTTAAAATTTACATTTTGAAAGTTATAAGGCAATTAGGTCTAGCGCAATGTCGTGACTACTTTCAACTTTTATAATTTTAAATATAGACTATTATAACTGATTTATGCAAGGACGTCGCTACATAACTTCAGCTTAACAAGTCAAAGGGCTTAGTGAAAAAGAACATATTATTTTTATTATATATTATTTTGTTCTTTATCTTAACGACCTCTGTGGCTAAATGGTTGGTGGGCTATTGGTAGCTCAAGCCGGGGGTCGCGGGTTCGAATCCCGCCGACGGAACAAAAAGTTTTCTAAGTTCCTGGGTCATGGATGTGTATTAAATATGTGTAAAGTGTATCATAATATAATAAACATCTTAACTATATTATTATGTATAGTATAAAAAGTATGTATAGTATAAATATATTTCCGTTGTCTGATGGTACCCATAACACAAGTCCTTCAGGTACTAAGCACGGGGCCAGACTGACTTGGTGTGAAGCGTCCATAGATATTATTATTATTATTATTATTAAATGAGTTCAACTTGTGTTTATGTCAACAAATATTAAATCATATTTTCATAATGTTAGTTTTACTGAAATGAAATTTTAGGTTTATAACACCAACATAAACTATACCAATTCATTAAAATATTCACGAAGCGAGTCGACACTTTCTATTATTATTAAAATACTAGATGTCCCGTGCGGCTTCGCCCGCGTAAATTAGGAATTTTACGAAAACCGTACATTTTCCCGCAAAAAGTTCTGTCCCTTCACGTGGTCTATTCTATATCTGTGAGTTGTGACAAATAATATCAAAAATGCTCTAGTACTTCGTGAGATAAACCCTTTCTAGTTTCTAATAATTTTCCCGGGTTTTTCCACATTTTATTCTGATTCTTCGGTCATATATATTTTAGTCTTAGCGTAAGTAATAATAAATAGCCTTCCTCGATAAATAAGCTATTTAACACTGAATTTTTTTTAAATCGGACCAGAAAGTACTTCCTGAGATAAGCGTGTTCGAGCAAACAAACAAACTCTTCAGGTTTTAAATAATATTAGTAGATATAATTTTTTTTAAATCGATTGACAAACTCGAGTCTCGATCTAAAAGACTATGAAACGTATCATGGGACGATACCGTGGGAGAGCCATGCTTCGGCACGAATGGGCCGGCTCGACCGGAGAAATACCACGGGCTCACAGAAAACCGGCGTGAAACAGCGCTTGCGCTGTGTTTCGCCGAGTGGTGAGTTGACCGGAGGTTCGCGTAGTGTATATTTTCTTTGCCGGAGGCCCAATCTCCTACCCTTTTCCCTTCCCTACCCTCCTTTATTTCCTTCCCTACCCTCCCCTATTCCCTTCCCTATCCTCCCTCGTAAAAGGCCGGCAACGCACCTGCAGCTCTTCTGATGCTGCGAGTGTCCATGGGCGACGGAAGTTGCTTTTCATCAGGTGACCCGTTTGCTCGTTTGCCTCCTTTTTTCTTAAAAAAAAAATGGTACTTGGTAGTGATGATGATGATGATGACGAATGTAATTTGCATAGTAGAATCTGCTTTCCGATCTTAAATCAACACCGAAACTCTCAAACGTATATCTATGAAGAGTCAGGAATTCTCTCAGCAGCTCCCGAACCATGGGTGGGTGTTGCTGGGTCCAAAATCTTACTTGTTGTTAGCATATACTCGGAATACTTCTCATGAAACCAAAGTCACCACATGTTTCCATATAAATTTTGAGGAGTTCCCTCGATTACCCATGGATTCCTTCATCAGATCACCATTTTTGTGAACACGATATTAAATTGGGATAATGCCCTATACACCAAAAGAAAAATTTTGAAAATCGGTTCACAAACGGCGGAGTAATCGTTGAGCATAAAAAAACGAACATAACACCTCCTCCATTTTGAAAGTTGGTTAAAATTATAGCCTATGTGTTATTCTGATGCATAAGCTATATTGTTGTAAAGTTTCATTAAAATCCGTTCAGTAGTTTTTGCGTGAAAGAGTAACAAACATCCATACATCCATACATCCATACATGCATACATCCATACATCCATACATCTATACATCCAAACTTTCGCCTTTATAATATTAGTAGGATTATGTCAAGAGTAAAAAAATGACCTTGACGTTAAGACCTTCTTAAATTAAAACTTGGTCATTACAAAAACAGCGACGTACTTAAATAATCGGCCAAGTGCGAGTCGGAATCGCGCACGAAGGGTTCCGTACCATTATAGAGCAAAATTAGGCCAAAAATATTGTGTTTTTTGTATGGGAGCCTCCCTTATTTTTTTATTTTATTTTAATATTATTATTAAATATTTAAGTACACATATAACTAAGGATTTTGTGAAAAATTCAAGTACCTACCTGTTGCCATTTTTGATATAGAGCAAAAAAGGCCAAAAAATCACGTTTGTTTTCATAAAATATTCATTTTATTTTATTATTAGTATTTGTTGTTATAGCGGCGACAGATATACATAATCTGTGAAAATATCAAATCTCTAGCTATAACCGTTCTTGAGTTACAGTCTTGTGACAAACAGACAAACGGACAGACAACGAAGTCTTAGTTATAATAGGGTCCCGTTTTTACCCTTTGGGTACGGAATCCTAAAAATAAAGGTCACCAAACACGCGTGAAACCCAATGACCTGAACATTGCACGGGTCATCGCTTTTAAATTTGACTTGACGTTGTGTGCTAACGGTCAACATTATGATCCTTGTACAACACTATCGACTTCTTTGTAGTTTGGTATTCAAAGGTTCGGAATCTTTATTAGCTCATCGAAATCTGTAATTTGGCAAAGGGTAGGATTTAATATTAGCAACAAAATAGTGAATTGAAGTTAACGAAATCATGAACATCGTTTGAGAAACAATAATATTTTCGATATAAATATTTTGATTGTTAATTCCTATTTACATTAACTTTGCTTTATTTTTGCAATACAAAATACTATAGCTGTTATGTGAGGTGGAATGTAAGATTTGTATATTTTTTTTAATTTCAGCGTATGGGAACTTGGGCAGCGTGCTGTCGAGTCAAGGGCGGCTGGCGGAGGCTGAGGTGGCGTTCGAAAAGGCCCTGGGTCATCGACCTAATATGGCCGATGTACACTATAACCTGTAAGTATTGTATCTTATTATAACTAAGGATCAGTTCACATATCAATGTCGTCGTGAAATACTTATTTTCACAACGATATTGCTGCGTATCATCTTCGAATTTTGAATAACAACTGTGACACTGACACAGTAACGCATCGTGAGTTTCTACGACGCGACGTCGTGCCATGTATTGACACGTTACGATGTCGCGACGTAGTTTTTTACGATTCTTGACGTAGATTCCCACGACGCGACGTCGCATCGTGAAACGACGTCGCATCGTGGTACGACACGACGTCGTATCGTGTTTATGTGTCCCGGCCCTTATTGCGTTGTAAAACATTTTAAAACTTTTTATAAATGCATCGCATCACATCGTCGCGACACGCTGCAATGTGAACAGGCCTTTATGCTAGTCAGGGTTATTTTTTATCATTACAATTTACACACTTTCTTTGATTTATTGTTTGAGCCTAAATTTATTTGAATCAAGTCTACCGCAAGAAAAATAAACTAAATCTAGTAATGATATTTATTCGCAACTCACAGTAGGGTAAATTGTAATATCTAACGATGACAGGTCATAAATTATAACTATCGTATGAAAATCAGATAGAAAACTGCATAAAATTATTAATAAAGACAAACACACAAATTTTGTTCAAAACCAGAGAATAAAAAATTATAGCAGCGAATATAAACAGCAGTAACTACTTCTATCGTTACGTTCGCTTTGATACGTTTGATTAAAAATAAACCAAAGACAACAATATTTAATAAAGGCATCTATAAAATCTACGCATTTTGAAATATGAAACTCAGCGGTTGATGCCCACTCATTTCGAAAACACCATAATGAATTCGACTCTGATTTCGGGTGCATATTTTATTTTCGACGGCATGTTTTGACAGGAATAAGAAATTCGTTATGAAACATTAATAAGACATGTTTGGACTAGATGAATATTAGTTTTTAATTCAACCCCTTGTTTTATGTATGTAACATATTATTTTAAATTCAACCTCTAGTTTTTGTGCAAAATTTGATGCATTCCCGACAGCCTGGGGTGGGGGCCGCCTGGATATGTGGGACTCCACGGGTGCTGCGGCAAGGAGGAGCACCCTTGTTTACCCACCAAAACCCAACGTTGACTTCTCTCCACGTGTCGCTGAGCCGCTGGACCCGCCTGAGGCGATAACTGCAGCAGCCCAGACAGCGGCATCTGCTTTACCAGCAGAATCACCCGCGCGGCTTTTGCCGCTTTTCCGGGAGAGTGATCCGGGGCTCCGGACGCACATCTACCGGGGGAGCTCATGTGATAGGCGACGGATTCCCCAATCCGCCGACCGAGCCCTGTTATGGCGGGAGTTGACGCTCATGTTGAGCGCGTCTTCGTCCTCCGCGCCTTCTCCTAATTGGGTCAGCTGCTACATCGGCTTCCCGATTTCTCTCAGCGGCCTCCTTCTGCGTCATGATGGTCTCGCAAAAAGTAGAGACCGCCTGCCAAGCTTCTCTCGACCGGACTAATGCTCTTATTATGTCCGGGAGAGTCAGGTCTGGTCCTATAGCGGCGCAGAGTTCCGCCCGTTGTGCGACCCAGGCTGGGCACGCAACAAGCGTGTGCTGCGCCGTGTCGTCCTCGTCCTTATTATTACGTATTTAGGCATAGACCTAACTATAAAATTTGCGTTAAGCAAATAAATAAAATGTTATGTTACATAATATATCTTCTGGCTAAAACATTTTTTAATCCTAAAATGTATATTTATGCAAACGAATATAATATTCGGTGATTGTTTTAAGCCAGCTAGCAGCTGTTGGATACAATACGTTGTTAGGATTCTGATATCCGACTAGGGTGTACACAATACACTTGGTTGGATCAAGAAATGAACAGTTCCACAGAACTGTTCATTTCTTGATCCAACCAAACCGGAACGGAATATTTAGATTAAGCGTCTTATATACATGAAATTTAACATAATATAATAATTAAGTAGTTTTAAATATTAACGATATTCTCTAGTTATTTAAATTATTTCATGTTAAATTGAAATAAAAATAATGTTCCTATTACTATAAAAAAACGTTATAAAGCAACAAAGCGTCTTACTGATGATGATGAGTGCGATTTCCATTTCAAATAAGCACACATGTGGAATGAGAAGATGAGATACATTTTACAGTATACGGTAGACTACAACAACTGCAATGATAATATTATCTTTTCGCTACGTCGCATAGCTCCGTAGATCGTAGTAGCGTAGCCCCTAGCTCCGTAGATCGTAACAGCGTAGCCCGTAGCTCCGTAGATCGTAGCAGCGTAGCCCGTAGCTCCGTAGATCGTAGCAGCGTAGCCCGTAGCTCCGTAGATCGTAGCAGCGTAGCCCGTAGCTCCGTAGATCGTAGTAGCGTAGCCCGTAGCTCCGTAGATCGTAGCAGCGTAGCCCGTAGCAACGTAGCTCGTAGCAACCCTCGTAGCAACGTATTTTTGTAGGAATAAAAATATTGTTTTCACTATCTCAGACGGTAGCGAGTATAGTTCCGAGCAGATATAGAAATATATTAATTAGTGGAGTAAAATATTATATTAAAAAAAAATTGAGAACAAAGTAATATCGACTTCTAAGTTCTTGTATCATCGGTCTGTAACTATAATATCAAGACATGTCGGATACTACAAATTGTAACCACATCTGTTACCTAAAAGGGACAATTTCATATCTTGGCTTCTAACATATTTCTCGGAAATTTGTATTTCAGAAAATTATGTAGCCACTAAAATTATTGTAGACAATAATTTAGTATCCATACAGTGTTTTAAATTCCTTTTATAAAGTGCAAAGGCTCAATAGGTTTAGGTCCGTGTGATTAAATTCCGCAGAAACAAAGCCGTGGAATGAGCTAGTGCGATAAAGTTTCAATATATTGTTTCCCAACCCGAGCTAAATAATATATTCAAAGGGCCGTAAGTTCCCCATGTCGAACTGAAACAATAGGTTCGGTGTCCCTTCGGGACCAGGGCTAAAGATTGGACACTTTTATGGACATATTACGAAAGCATACAAGCACAACGGCCCTTTGTATTGACAATCGAGCTTTTTAAGTATGAAAATAGTGGAGCACTCGTCGTATATTTTTATTCTGGGTTAGATGGCAAAGTTAAAACATTTTCTGTTTGTCTTCTGAAAATTTTAGAAACTGCTTTTTCACAAACTTTACTCCTTTTATAAGATTTATATAATATTTACTATTAAATCACATTTTACTAGTAAATCACGCATTTCTATATCACTCAGGTCTTCTGGACGACATTACATTTTTTGAATAAGATGTACCTTTGTACAAAACATATTTTTAGTTTTAAGCTGGTTTCTTGACTTCATTTTGTGTGTATATAAATTGTAAAATAAAATGAATAAAAGCTTTTGCAGGAATTTAAATACTAATGCATTTAATTCTTAAATACAAAAGCAATAAGGCCAAGTTATTTCTTTAATTTTGACTTCCCGCACAAGGTAAAGAATAATATGCCATATTCTATGGAGGCATTAGTCACATATTGGCTCGTATTTATGCATGAATCACAATCAATAGGCGCACGACACGGCAAGGCCATTAATTCAGCAAAGCTTCGGGTTCTTGAATTAATCGGCTGCTCCTGCTCCCTAAGCGTTGGGTTTCCGTGCAGTTTCACAAATTAACGCCCGTCGGCCATACTACAGTGTAATTACACTGTATTACTGTACATTTTCTTGCGCAATATTTTTCATTGTTTTGAAAAATATGCAGAATCTGGATGGATTTTTTTAAATACTGACTTTGTCCCACTATGGTATCTCCATTGTCGCCAGGATCGACAGTGAAATCTTACCACTTACACCCTTAGATAATATGAAGCCCGAGAAACGAGCTAAAGCTATATTGGCAAAGAAATGAATGAGAAGAAAATAGGAGAAGAAAGTGTTTCGGAAAGTATTTCTTTTGAGAAATAGTAACAATTCAATCTTAGCCATCGTATGAGTCTAGTTATTAGTTTTGCACGTGCACTTTTTGACATGATTCTTTTTGCATTATATTAATTAATATTTATTAACAGACACTTGTATTCATTGAAAAATGTTTCATAATAATAAATTCTGCTTTGAAAACAGTGATTGTAAGTTGTTATCGAAACAAACAATTTTAATATACAACTTTGATGGACGTTTCAAATATTCTTTAGCTTCCGCCATACTTAATTTTGTGTTTTGTTTGTGTTTGTAACAACAATCTGCCGGAACAGCACAAACTTCGGTGACTTTGATCAAAGTAAGCTTGTGATGTTTACTTAATATATTTCAAAATATCAATAATTTCTAAAATCATCAATTAGATTACACGAGTTGAATAAGATTTAAATCTTCTTTAAACTAAAGAGGAAAATAAATCTTTACATGAATTCGCTTTATGTTCTCTTGGTTCTTTTTCTTTATTGCAGTAACAATTTTTAAGAATAGTATAATATTATTTTATAAATATGACTAAAAACATACTGCAAAAGTCACTCAAGAGTCAAGCAGAACAGTAAAAATAAAAATTATTTATTAATGCAAATGCAATGCAAATGCTTTAGAGTACACAATAATAATAATAATAATTGTAATTTTAGGCGCACAACATTTCAGTATTTGAGTACTAATTAAATTAATAACTGTGAAGCCCGGTATTTCGAAACAATACCTCGCACAAGTTCCTAACAATAACGAAGCCAATATTATGATTTAGCCATGATTGCGCGTTCCATAACGTAATAAAACCGAAAGCGTGGCTCATCTTCCTATTCTATTACAGCAATGTACGCGTAATATCCTTAACACGCGCCAGTAATCGAGTAAGGGAACAATTACAGGGTAGAGGTGTTCTCTACAACGTAAACAGGAGCGTGTTATTAATATTTCCCGCATATTGTTATACTTTCCCGAAGGTTTAGTGTCGAGGTAATAATCGCGCTATATTTTGTACGAGGGTTGGCGAAATATGTATGTGGAAAAATATTTGGATTTCCTCCACCTCTGTTTCCAGCCAATTTATATTCTGGTTTTATGTTATCAATTTTTGTTGTACTTATATTTATGTATTACGTTCAATGTAAATAATATTCTCATTACTAAAAATAGTATTACTTGCTTATTTGTGCTAGTCTTGAAATTTGTTAAAGACTGCAAAATATAATGTTGTTATAGCTAGTATTTGAGTACTTACTTTTAATGTAAGCAATATTATATACATAAGCAAGTTTTGAGTCTGATTATTTTATCCTGTATCATAAATTAATATTTTAATCAAGATAAAGCCGGAAAAAGTTTTAAGATTTCCGCGAAACCGCGACCGCAATAAAATAACCAAAACAATGAATACTAATTTGAATACGGTAATAAATATTTAAATTTCCGACCATCGTACTAATTTAATTTACGAACTGCGCTCATATAATTTGCGAAATGTTCTAAGTTTGATTAAAGTCGTTGCTATGGTCAACTGTGAAAAATATGATCTTATAGACTATGAAATAGATATCCTACTTAAACTGATATTCATAGTTAATTTTTGTGCATATAATTTTGTGCATTTATATTACTAATACACTTTACGGTACAGCTATAATTATTATACAGTACAACTTATAATATACCTACTAGGTGCAATAAAACCACTTAGTTTTGGGGCAGCGCTAAAATAGTACCTTTTTAACTTTTGTATGGGAAAATTCCTGACACTGGGGCGTTTGCCCATACAAATCACAAGTAAAATTAATAAAAGGTGAATTCGATTTAAGGGACCCATTACACACCTTATATTATTATCACTTAATTTTATTACACCCTGTATAAGCCACGTATCCAATGTTTACTGACCACAGATTAAACGGGAATTGATTAAACGAAAACGTCATTACTTAAACCACAACAAAGGACATAAGATAAAGGAGACAAAGATTAGATTATTCCAATTTCAACGGATGGGATCACTTAGGCACGTACGTGTGCACCGGGTATCCGAGTAAGGGGTACCGGGCAACGGGTAACGGGGTACCGGGTAGCGGGTAATGGTTTGAATTACGAAATAAAGACAATATTTTATCCAGTGTTATCATTTCCGTTTACATCTGGAGGTAAGTACTACTCCTGGTACCAATCCTTTGAATTTTTGGTGTATTCAGTTAGAATATATGTTATTAATTGCAATATAGTAGTGCTGAATTTAGCGAGTTAAATAAAGTTGTCGTGGTTAAAAAAAAAACTTTAGTAGAAGGGTTTTATGAGTTCAGTTTCTTTGTGACTTTTTGGTACCATAGAAGTACAATATTATACGGAACTTAATTTACATTATACAAGTTTAAAAAATTAAAGTAAGACGTATGTATAGCTCGTATTGGAAAGATGTCATTTTTTTAAATGAAATACCCTTATTCCATAAAAAAAATTACATCACAAAGCAACTTCCGTCGCCCATGAACACTCGCAGTATCAGAAGAGCTGCAGGTGCGTTGCCGGCATTTTAAGAGGGAATAGGGTAATAGGGGAGGGTAGGGATGGGAAGGCAAAATAGGGAAAGGCCTCCGGTAAACTCACTCACTCAGCGAAACACAGCGCAAGCGCTGTTTCACGTCGGTTTTCTGTGAGAACGTGGTATTTCTCCGGTCGAGCCGGCCCATTCGTGCCGAAGCATGGCCACGTATAAATAACTTTCAATTATATTGAAACAACATTCATTAAATCGAGAATGTAACAATTTTTCATGAAAACGCCAAGCCGCGGGCGCTTGAACTGCCAAAGTATATAATATTAACAAATTCGCTAAAGTTAACGAGAACTTGTAATGGTAATTTCGAGCTAATATTGGATACTGAGCCAATACTATACTCGTATCGAGTTTTAAGCAAACTTTTATTAGTTAGATGAAAAAATATGGCACAGAAAACCGTGATTGCTTATTTTGCTATCGTATTGTTATTGCTTTTGCCTATTGATTACAAAACTTATATGAGATAATTCGGATGATAATCATAAGGCGGAGGAATGAAATTATAATCTTGTATATATTGTAGATAATAGAGCTAAAGATAAAGATAGAGCGAACATTTCGGTACTGAAGCTAAAAATGTTCAACTTGAAATTTGAGATATGCTGGAAGTGATAGGGCGAAAAGAGTCATAAAATATTTTATTACTGCACTCAGAAGAATCTTACCTTATCTGATATTGGGTCATCGAAACATCCGGTACTAAAGAAAATTTAAGAATTTCAGTTTTTAAAAAAATTGTCTTGTGCTCGAATATAAACTATGTAGCTGGTTTATATAACTGGTTTTAACATAAGTTATCTCCGTGTCTAGTAATTTGTATAATGCGTTTAAATAATAATCATTATTTAAGTAATATAATCATTAATCATGCATTTGATGCACTATACAAATTTATAGATGTAACAGGTAATTTGTTTATCGCGCGACAACGGTACATTCTCCTTTGGATAAAAACCACCCTATGTTATAACTGGGACTGGAAGTATCTCCATGCTAATTTTCATTAAAATTTACTAAGCAATTATGCGTTAAAATCATATCCCACCAAAAACTTACCTGTTAAAATGGGGTCAAGTTCCCATTGCCTAATTTTTGGCCTAAAAAAAGAGTTGAAATCCAATCCAATGCCAAGTTCAGATGCACTTCATCGATCGTAATCATCTTCATCAACAGCCTGATCCATAATACTTCTAATTTGAACTTATCAGTATAATTTAATTTTAAAAATATTATCTAATTATAAATTAATCAAGTGTTACGTATAGCACAAAAATCTGCCAAGTTCAAATTGAGAAGTTCAAATTGAAAAGAATACTTGGCCCCATTTTAACAGGTATGTTTTTGGTGGGATTTCAATACTTTTTTTTAAGAAATCATACTTATTTTTTCTTTTTATTCCACGCCACGCCCGATTTAATCGTTAAAATCATATAGCTTATATTGTAATAGTCATACATTTTTAAATCACTAGGCCTGGTTTACACGTTTCTCATTAAATGTTTGAAATTTCAGTCTGTAAAATTGGCAGACCCATGTACAGAATCCTGTAATTAATTCACACCTACATCAGGGGTCTCACGATAACGATCTTTAATAAAGATAACTTTTACCTCACCGTGTACCCAAGTACCCACTAACACTCATATTAATTAAAGTATATCCATACAATATACATGTAGAGATCGAAGGGTTGGACAATGGACAATGGACATTGATGTAGGTTTTAGTAAATTTAACTAAGTACCTTTGGAGATGTGAATGGATAAGGCGGGTACTGGGTAATCAATTTGAAAATGTTAGTTTTAGGGTTCCGTACCTAAAGGGTAAAAACGGGACCCTATTACTAAGACTTCGATGCTTGTCTGTCCGTCTGTCTGTCTCCAGGCTGTATCTCAAGAACCGCTATAATTGCTAGATTTCTTAAATTTTCACAGATTGTGTGTATCTGTTGCCGCTGTAACAATAAGTACTAAAACAAAATAAATTAAATATTGAAGGGGGGCTCCCATACAACAAAAAATTATATTTGGTCTACTATTTTTGGTCTATAATGGTACGGAACCCTTCGTGCGCGAGTCCAACTCGCACTTGGCCGATTTTTATAAAATATAAGGGCATAAGGACCGTGAAAATGATTAAAAATAAAAAATATGGATTTTATGCATAGCCTTATGGTGAAGTAGGTAACATAACATCAGTTTTCCCCCCACCCCTAAGAGGGGTGGGGGGAAAACTGATGTTAAGTTGGAAAATACAGTTAATAATATGACGTAAGTCCATTAAAGAAAAAATTTGATACAAAATCTGACCCCCTTTTGGGTTTGTTGAGTTGGAAGAAGGCAAATATATCTGCGAAAACCGTATGCAAATCGGATCAGTAGTTTTCGTGTTAAAGCAAAAGTTTGATATAAAATCTAACCCCCTCTTTCGTCCCCTTAGAGGGGTGGGGGGGAAAATTTTTATACACCAGATGTTAAGTTGGAAGAAGACAAATATATTTGCGAAAACCGCATTCAAATCGGATCAGTAGTTTTCGTGTGATAGTGGAACAAACATACAGACAGACAGACAGACAGACAGACAGACAGACAGACAAAAAACTATCCACAGTTTTGGCTTCTATAGCGATTTAGTAACACCCCCCGCTTATTATTTTTTGAATATATTTAATGTACAGAATTCACATTTCTACAGTTTTATTATATGTATAGATGTTTATATGTATATTTTTTGTGCGCCAAAACTGCTAAACGGGTTTTGATAAATATCAATATTATAAAATATAAAGCAACCGGAGCCACAGTCAACAGCTCTTAGTATATGAAAATACCTGTTAAAATTAATACATATTAGAAAGGTACGGTAGTTTGTCTTTGTTGTCCAACTTTTTTAATCACGCGTTCTATCCTTACCTTCTGTTCTAATCAATCTTATTTAGGGGTGGGACAATAATCAGTGTTGTCCCAGTATACAATGTTTTGTTCTTTAAAAATCATTGTGTAACCACAATATGTATATTGTATAGTGTATAATGTAACTTCTTATTACTTATATAGTAAACTATATAGAGTAAACTAAAATAAATACAAAGTAATTAATAATTTAAACCCCCTCAGTTTAAATTATTAATTAATTTAAATTCACTATAAACTTAAGCCTTTACAAATCCATTGGGTCATAATTCCAGCGAACATTATGATTTATGAAAGCACAAATTAATAACAATTTGGCGATTGTTTGTCTAATGACATGCAATATCCACGAGTGACAGCAGGTATGAAATATGCGATCGTTAGACGGTTAAATTTCATTACCGACTTGGCAAATTCAGATTCACTTGACACAATTTCCATTACGTGCGAGAGATGTGTGATCTACACACATACACAGCGCAAAAACACATGCACACACCCAGCGATGGACAACACTAATGTCGATGTGCAGACTGCAGACACGATGGGCTACCAATAACGATAACGTCACAATAGACAGAACGAACCAGTAGGCGGACTTAGTGTTTTCTAAATTACGTTTGTCATAGTATGTCATATTATAGGCCGGCGTGCGCACTGTGGGCTCCCACTCATAACTACGAATTCGCAACACATGACAATACATGACAATGCAATGTCATGTATAATTGTCATAATAAATCGTGTTCATATATTATGCTTGTAGCGGTACCACGTGGTACAACACGCTGATTTCTTAATAATAATAATAATTTATTTTATTTTTATTAGCAAATTAGCGCGTTGTCAGCTTATTTTAATTCGGCTAACTGGTTCATTCTCTCTATTGAGTTAATTAACGTCGACGTGCAGACATCGACATGGCACAGCACTAGCGTGTCCCAGCGACGATAAGGCGCAGATTAGACTCGTGTTTGCACACACACATATTAAACATTCCCGCTGCTCGTAGACTCGCGACAACACTTGGTATTTTGCATATCGCCTGTTTGCGAAACAATTTCGTTTGAATGTATTTGCGCTAGACGCTGATATCGTTGTTTAAGTGTTTGTG
Source organism: Plebejus argus (assembly GCA_905404155.3). Classification (NCBI taxonomy): domain Eukaryota; kingdom Metazoa; phylum Arthropoda; class Insecta; order Lepidoptera; family Lycaenidae; genus Plebejus; species Plebejus argus. The sequence continues at coordinate 12,854,044 of FR989929.1, read as the reverse complement.
CTGTTTTTCTAGTAAAATACATTTAGATGCATATATCGAGTTCAACTACATTTCAAAAAATATTTTGACGTAGAAACTATTATACTTAATAATTTTTCTTGAGCAAGTTAAGAAATGTTTCCAGTGTACTAGATTTACTAAGTTCATTTCAATTACAAAATTGTTTTAAACAGACAACAAAACATGGAGTAAAGTCAGAAGCAGGTACAAACTTTGGAGTTTTCTATTATACAAATTTTAACTACACCCCGGGGTGCATGAATAACGTTAAACTAACTTGTGAGGATGAAAATGAGTTATGTCAGACGAAACACTCGCAGTGAAGCAATCACAGAGTCGAGTATCTTGCAGTCGCAACTACGCCACAGTGTAAGTCACATAGAGTAGGGTAACGTGCCATTGAAAATCGCTTAAGTCTGCGTTTCCACCAGAGATGTGTTGCGAGGAATGTGTTTTGAGAACCAATAGAACCGCTTCATTGACGTGACCTCGCTCAGCGCAGCGATTCTATTGGATCTTAAAACCACATTCTTCGCAACACAATATTTCTGGTGAAAACGCAGCCTAATACCGGCGACAACAGTCATATAGAATATTATTGCAATATTTTGCTACTTCAAGTTATCTGAAATCAAGGATTATTTGAATATAATATGTACGCGCTCGCTCGCTACGCTCGAATCAGTCAATATATTTTTATTGGATATAATATAGTCAGTGTAACAAATTGGTAACAAACTTACTCTTTTATAATTATGCACAATATGATACCTACATAATAATATTACATTGCTTCTCAAATTATCTGGATTCAAGCTAATGACCGCGCATGTCCCGGTCCGGACGTATGTAGTCTACTGTATAACGCTTGTATTGCAACTATGCTGTACATTAATATACTAAAATTAAAGTAGCGGGAGCGTTCTGTGTAAATACAAGTCAGGCAACAGCTCCATTTCGATATGAGTATGTCTATTTCAACGTGCATTATGAAATTACATATGATATTAAAGTTCTTCCATTCGAATGCACAAGTATTAACTTAGCTTTTGCCTCTATCTAATATCGAGTTATTCAAATAGAATTTGCTTTTAATATACCTATTATTTTGTAGTATTTAATTTATTTGATCATCCCAATCTCAGAATAAAAACTCATGTACCTTTTTTAGGGTTCAGTACCCAAAGGGTAAAAACGGGACCCTATTACTAAGACTTCGATGTTTGTCTATCCGTCTGTCTGTCTCACACTGTCCACAGGCTGTATCTCAAGGACGGTGCTAGCTTGAGAGTTGAAATTTTCGCAGATTATGTATTTTTGTTGCCCCTATAACAACAAAATATACTGAAAACAAAATAAATCAAATATTCGCATACAGTACCATAACGCTTTTAGAGTTCTGCTGGCTCTGCCGCGGTACTACAGCGCGTCGGGGATGTTTGCCGACTCCCGCGTGAATAATGTTCATGCGGAAGCGGATGCACATCTGTGGCGCGCAGGGTGAGGGGCAGCGACAACACCATTATAAAAGTGATAACAAATTGGTTTGACTTTGAGTATATGAATCATTGTTCGGTGATTCATATGCGGAAACCTTGCGCATGTGAATCGTTGAGCGGTGGTCAGGGCCCCCGTAAGGGCTACTGGCGCCTGTGTGCAAAAAAAGGATTTTGGCGCCCCTTTACTTTAGGCACATTTTTTGGGTTTTGGCGCCTCTAAAGATGGCAATAATTTGGCGCCCCTAGAGGATGGCGCCCGTGTGCATTGCACACATTGCACATATGGTAGCGAGGGCCCTGGCGGTGGTTCATATAGTAGGGGAGGGGAGGGTGCTATTTGTGTAGTCACTCCAGCGTCATGGACACCTATTAGGTTTTTTACATTAGGTAAAGCTGATAAAAAAATAATGAGAGCGTTTTTTATTTTAGCGGTGGGTTCAGAAACTGCAGCGATTTTAAAGTTTTGATAAAGAAAATATATGCAGAAAATTGCTGATTTAGGTAAATTATAAATATATTTTAGACAACGGTAGTGAAAGGATAAACTCCAGTCAAAAAACCTCAGAAACCGGGCATAAGTCATTTAGTTTAGTGCAAAATAAAATATCTGCAAAGCTTAGTTAGGAAAATATGAAGCTTTATTTTTTTATATTTTAAAATGTCTCTACAGGCTCATCTAACCTTCACTCTTCTATATATAGAAGAGTGAAGGTTAGATGAGGAGTGAAGGAAAAAGCACTCGTCAGTGCTTTTTAGAGAAGCTTCTTCTTTTCTACTACACATCCCCAATCTTAATCTGACAGATCCGATGACATTAATTCAATATTAAAAAAATAAATTTAACCTACCACAATAATATGAGAAATCTGATTTCTATACCATGATAACTAGACACACGTCGGAAGTCTATACAAGCCTAATCTGACACGCTCGAGCTACTCCCGAAATCCCCTCTTCCCCTCCCCAACTAATATGCTCAAAGTCTACCTTTGATAATTCTAAATTTAATTTAAAAAGTTATAGTTAATTTTATTGTACCTAATTTAAAAATATGACCTGTAAATTGTGGGTTTGCAATATAAAGATTAATTATTATTTATTTATTATAGGGAGGCTCCCATACAACAAACTTGATTTGACACGTAAGCACTTGAAATATTCACAAAATACTTAATAGGATTAGGACTTTAATAATTAATAATAAAATTAAAATAAAATACATTTTTGGCCTTACTTTGCTCTTAAATGGTACGGGACCCTTTGTGCGCGATTCCAACTCGCACTTGGCTAATTTTTACTAGGCATTAACTTTGAGCTTTGTGAATTTTCAGCGTGTTTATAATAAACATTGTGATAATAGAACCGATTTATGTTTTATATCTAAAAATAAAAGTTTTATGACAATTGTTTACACTCTATGGGCCGGGCCCTTATTACATTCTTGCGATAAATTGTTAACGGAGCGATTGATTTCTCTCAATTGCGTTTTATTACTATAAAATATGCGTTCCCTTTATTTTCCGTTTCCCCTTTTTCCTGTTTCCCTTATCAGAACAACACAGCCTTATTAAAGCGTATATACGGTTACGTTTCCCGAGTGTCGCCGCTAGAAAAACAACGAAGGTAATATTATGTATAAACAATTTAAAATTAACTTGGTTTACCGTACCGTACTGTATATTTACGTACCTTGTTTGTGGCAACTACAAAAGTTTATTTTTATTTATTTCATTGTATTTAAATCGATGATTTTTACCAAAGCGAATATATTATATCTGTTTTAAATAAATTAACAAATTGTTATATACTTATAAAATAATAAGTCGTAATTCGTATAAAGTAAGTAATGCTTAAGGATAAAGTTTTGTCAATTAATAAAATGGGTACACTTAAGGACAAAAACGTATCCTCCATACATTACAGTGTAGAGACATAATATTTTATTTATGGGTATGAAACAAAAAAACATTTATTTCCTATTTTCCTTAATTTTATTAATGGCTATTAATAAAATTAAGGTAAATAAAAAAAATAATGTTTTTCGTTTGATCCGTAATATTTGGTATCCTGCCTTTGGTCTTAACTTATCCGGACCTTAATCAACGTAAAGGCAGTATTTTAATGTCAAATACAAAATACTATACTTATTACACAAACCAATGGCCGCTCCTTACGAGCGTTGCGGTCTGAATTGACCCTAAGTCAGCATAACGCGAACATGAGGTGAGACCTTAAGCCTGGCTGCACATTGTACGACATTTCTGATCAGAAACAGTTGAACGTCCGCGCTGTCTCTTACATTTTGTACCGAGCCGAATGAGCTCGAACTCGCCAGAAGGATATTTCGGATAGTGTGCAGGGTGGCGGTCCGGCGGAGTTCAACTGTTTCTGATCAGGATTCGGACAGTGTGAAGCCGGGCTAAGACAGTTTCACAATCATAATGGCAATCATAGTTGAGGAGGTTCTTTTCAAAACTTGACTATTCCACTTTTTGGATCTTTGTATAATTTAAAGAAATATAATTTTAAGAACAGAGTTACATGTTTAACATAAAATGTTGGTGAATTATAATATACAACAAGAATAGTGATTATTTCGTATGAGTTTCAAAATTTTAGCATTATTATAATATTGAATAAATCCAGAATCTTAAAATGGAATAATCAAGTTTTGACGAGGCTGATTGGAATAATCAAGTTTTGTTATGTGTTCTATAGGAATAATCTAGTTTTGATTCAAACCATTATGGATTAATCTTATTTTGTTCACATTAATTTAAAATCGTTCTTTACTAAGTAATATTTTATTTCACTAACCTCATTTTCATCTTGAAATAAAATAAATAAAACTAATGCAATATTAAAAAAATGTTTTTTATTTTATACTTACTTAGGCTGGTATAATTCAGTACTCAAGATGCATCTCGGTCTCAAGATACGGTTTAGGCTCTGTGATTGGTTGGCTGTCAAAATTTGGACCAATCACAGAGCCGAACCGCGTCTTGAGACCGTGTCGCATCTTAAGTACTGACTATTTATACCAGCCTTAAATTCTAACAGCCGTTTCATGTTCAAGGCTAATAAACTGCAACCACTGATAATACAATATTATAATATAGAGAACTGCAACTGACCGCGACAGACAAAATTTTTGACAAAATAATTTACGTCACTCACTGTCAAGCTATGAGATGTCAAATAGGATTTTTTTAAACGTTTTACGGCTCTGGGTTCTTGCCCTTTCAAGCCTGACTCAACCTTTCAAAAACTTGGCAGATTTAGCACCAATGAGAACATAAAAACTTTAAAAGTTTAAACTACCTGAAAAATATGAGGAAAAAACATGTTTTGTTACAATTTCTAGTAATTAAAAAAATATCTTCAGGATTAATCATGTTTTGTTGCAATTTTAAAATCCTTATTTTGAACATGTTAATTCGAAGAGGAATAATCTACTTTTGTCGAAATCATGCGTTTTGAAATGTTTTTTTCTAGTGGATTGATCACGTTTTGTTAGGATTTTGTTTTCGATGTATATAGATTTCAATGTTACCAACTTAAAAAAAATAAAAAATCCACTTTGGTCGCAAGTGGAATAGTCAAGTTTTGAAAAGAACCTCCTCAGTTATATCGTAGCCCAACGCGGCAACGTGGAGAGAGGCCACAACAGCAATTTCGTGCAAATCATTTTCGAAATCATCTTGAGTGATGTAAATCTGATACGCCCTTTTGTTAACGAGTAATTTGAGTGCGCGGGAAGGCATATTAAATTAAATTTACTATTTGTCACCTCGGCTCGTGGAATGTCGGAATCGCGTGACTCGAAGCCCGACATCACCCGACGCCACCCGACGGAAGCATCCGCGCTTTTCGTGAGCGCTGCATGAATTACTTTGATTCAGCCAGCATTTCTGTTGAAAGCTATCAAACAAATATTCACCAGCGTTCTTCTATTGTTAAGGTTTAAGTTATTCTGTTTGAGAGTGTCGCTACAATTGTTTGGCAGAACACCGCTAGCGTCTAGACTTCTAGAGTCTGCACTTTAAAATAAATATCGATCGAAAATAAGAAACGATCAAACTAACTTCATATACATTTATTTAGTTACTAGTTTTTATCCACGGCGTATTATTACCATGTTGTTTTTTTTTCGGGATATAATAAAAATGCTTTAAAGTAGTCTAAACTGCTACCATCACAAAGATCAAAATCCGTTCGTAGTTTTTAATGTGTAAAGTATTAACAAACTTTTACCTTTTAAAGTGTGATTATAATAATTATTTTATATTCTTTTATTCAATCATAACAAGCAATTCTATAAACAATTATTCATGAAAATTACGACTATCAATCTTTAGCATTTTTAATATTGGGAAATTCCCAGTTATATTTTAATGTAGGTTACAATTGTGTTACTTAATCTACTTTATACTTTATTGTGCTACTTTTATTGTTCCTTACCCTTTCTGAATAAATTTACAATAATTTCTTAACGTGACATGAAATTCAAATTAATCAGGAGGTAAACTGTTATAAACATAAAATTAATGATTTTTTCGCACAATGCTTTTATAACACCAAGTCACAAAGAAAATATGCAGCGTTTTTCAACTTTTTTATGATGCGACCCCACTGGAATTAAAAAAAATGCTTTGCGTAACCCTTTGCTTTGCTTTGAAACATACTTGATGTTTCATGTTCATCAATATACTTATCCTTTGGTTAAAATTCTCTTACTTCTTCTAGGAATCTCTTTACTCTTTAATGTTTTTTCTTACTGAAATAGTTCTCTCGACTTATGGCGACCCCTCTATAGAATCTTTGCATCCCCTCAGGGCGTCGTGACCCACAAGTTGAAAAACATTAATGTAGGGGGTCTGTTAAGTCTTAACAGTTATTATTTCAGCCGCTAGACTGTACATAGAACATTAATCTTAAGTAATCTATTTACTACGAAAGGTTAGCTTACGAGAGTAGAGAGTAAGAGATAATTCAATAGAGCTTGTTGCTTTTAAAATAATGAAGGTGTAGAAATTCTGCTGAAAGCCGCAGCCATAAATTGCATTTATAATTCTTATAAATATTTATGCCTTATTTACTTATTTATATTTTACACAAATACCCGATATAATACTACAAAGTGTCCTTAACTTTAAGAACGCCCAAATTTATTTTTTGTGGTATATCGTTTTTTCAGGTAAAAAAAAACTACCTTTATCTTTCCCAGGACTCCAAGTATCCCTATGCCAAAATATTATATCATAATCGGCTCAGTAATTAAAGCGTAAAATACTGCTAGAGCCCTAAAAACGAAAAATTTTTCTGTAATGAAACATTAGCTCACGGCAAAAAGGGGTTACATATTGTGAGCATCGTTATTTTTACTTACACTGTAATATGACAAAACACGGGAATGCTTTCAGTCAGTTTGATGTAGTTAAACGTGAAACATGAAATACACGGTCGATGGTACTGCCGTAATCATAGATGATTATTTTCATAATGGACGCCACGCGATGGGTTAATATGATAGGATTCATTCCAACTTTATAGTAGATTGGGTTGATTGATATTGTTTATTACTTTTCATGATAAAGATTAAATTTTATTATGATACCTGAAAAGTTAATTGATAGTTCGTTTCGTAAAAGTGATTGAGGTATTGCGTGTTGGTCAATTATTATTCTTATATTATGAGTTTATGCACATCATATTATGATTTTTCGTCAATTTAAGAAATGCTAAATATTATAATATATTAATTTTAAGAGCGGGCTGCCAAATTTTGCTGTGTTTTGTAATAAGTATTACGATCCCGGAGGACGATTGACTTAAATCAAATTGAGATTTATTTAATCATTGATATATTTTATCTGATATTTGCCTAACGGAAAACACGATTCACTTATTTTGACTCGATAGTTATATTTTTCGAAATTATGAATATTTCTGGGCTTTTCGACAAATATCTGTTACACTTATTGAGTTACTATCATTAAATAACTTGCACTACTATAATCACACACTTTATAAAATAATGGCTAAAGGAAATATTAGTATTGTATTAAATTTTTAAGTAATCATCGAAAACATTTTTGGGACTTACGACCTTTACTTTCGTGCTATAATGTGAGAACCGTTATTGTTCATTAACGCGATATTGTTCATTATTAGCTACAGCGCAAAGCACAATTCATGTGGGCACGATTCATGGAATTATTATATCACGATTGGAGGATAGCGGGGTGTAGGCGGAGCTAGCGTGCATTGATATTTTTGCCAGCCCGGTCTTAATTAACTTATGTATTAAGCTACATCTTTGCTTATATTATTAGAAACAATAAAATATATTATAGGTTTACTAGGACCTGATGGCAAAAAGTAAGAAAAGAAATTGACTCTAGCAATACCGGGGTAATGGGTTGTTTTCTTTTTTTAATCTCCACCAGACGGCGCGACGATAGACACTTCTAGATTTTCTATTGGTTCCCCACCGATCTGAAATTATCTGCAGGTTGGCACCACTGACTACATAAGGGTTGTGTTTCCAAAAAATATCAGTGTACTGCCAAGTGTGACATAAATCAAAATATCTTAAACCTTGTTTTCATTAGCATAATATTAAGATAAAACTGTATGTATTTATACATTTCCATATATTACTATGTTTTTTTGCTTCGTCTCTCTAGTTTAAATTTCACGAAGAGTATACGCCTAAGCGATCATTGGCCTAAGCGATTAGGCCAGTATACTGGTAACGGCTTAGGAACACGCTAACATTATTGAATACTTGTCAAACTGAAAACTGACAACTGAAAGAGTTTTGGCGGGCATGTCATTTTCAAACTTCTTCTACTTTTTATTGTTGGTGTGGTTTTTATTATTTTTTCCCAAATTGTGTTATTAGGGTTTTTGATGTTCATTATTGGTAAAATATCAGCCATTAAATATCCGTTATCTTGCAGAAGTGCAGGCAAGTTGTTGTCAAAACCTAAATGTATAATTCCTGTGACATTTGGTGTGAATATCGGTAAATAGGGCTATTTCTTCCGTGAGTTATAACTAAAACATCGTTATAATAACTGTATTATCCTATTCATTGGAATATTATTGCGTCTTTATCAAATTTAAATGCATCAAGTTTTACATTCTTTTGCCCAGTTTTGTAGCAATTATTGATGGTATTCCCTGGTATTACCGATAGTTGTCTACCCATACGCCATCTAGTTACTAAAATGGAAACTGTTTGACAATCAAATTAAAAAAATAAGAAAACGCCTCATTGGAATAAAATATTAAATTGATCCTTCTTTTCCTAGTGGCTGATTCTGTATGTAAAACATGCAAATATATAAAAATCTCGGATATTTTTTGAAAATCTGCCATCCAAATTTGCCATATCCTGGTAGACCTATAATTTATACTTTACATCGGACGAGGGCGGTTTTCCTGTCATGCGTGCTGTCACCCGCGCGCAGATCTGGTCCGCATACGGGTGACAATATGCTCTTGGCCGCGTATGTTGCCCGCATGACAGAAAAATATCTGTGCAATGGTAGGATGCGAGTAACTTTTATGCCAAATCCGTGCGTGCATTGATACCCATGACAAGAAAAGCGCTCTGACACCGAAACTATTTGACTGATCGTCGTGAGTTCAAGCCACAAGTTACTTTTTGATAATATAGATAAATGGAAATTGTAAACATGGTTCTCGATTCTTAGATGACGCTATAAGATGTCGTCCTCATCCGCCAAAATTCGTTTGTGCGGAAACCGTACATTTTTTCGGAATAAAAAATATCGTTACCCGGGACCGTATCTTCATATTATGAAATTTCAGAAAAATCGGGTCAGCGGTTCGGGCGTGAAGAGGCAACAGACAGACAGATACACTTTCGCGTTCATAATATTATTAAGTATGGACTGAATGACGCTCGCAACTCCGTTACACCAAAATTCGTTTATCGCGTGGAAACCGTACATAAAAAGTACCTTTCCTATGTCCTTTCCCGCAACTCAAAGTATCTCCATAATTTCAGCAAAATCGGTTCAGCGGTTCGGGCGTGAAGAGCTAACAGACAGACAGACACACTTTCGCATTTATAATATTAGTACGGATAAAGATAAAACAGCGGATAAAAGCTATACACGATACAGTGAAACAAAGTTTTATGAATATGTTCATTAATTCTTTGAGTCAGGCGGACACCGTCTTGAATATTAAACCGCACTTGTTTGCACGCGAGCGCGACGTGTGTAACACTTTTCAATGGACTCAACAAACCGACGCTAATTCAGAAATATTCCATGTTGCGTTGCATAATATTTGTTACTTTCAAAATATGCAATTCATTTACAGTATATTGTCAGTTTTAAATAAGTAAAGTTTGAACTTTTAATAATCTTTTTCTAATGTTTTGACAACCCTAGGCTGAAATATAATTTAATTTTAAATACATATTCGGATTCTTCGAAATCTAGTTACCCACTTACTTACTAATAAAATAATAATTGCCCAAGTGCGAGTCGGACTCGCGCACGAAGGGTTCCGTACCATTATAGAGCAAAATTTGGCCAAAAATTGTGTTTTTAGTATGGGAGCCCCCTTAATTAATTTTTTATTTTATTTTGATATTATTATTTAATATTAAAATACACATGTAACTAAGGTCTTTGTGAAAAATTTAAGTACTTACTTGTTGCCAATTGCCATTATTGACATAGAGCAAAATAGGCAAAAAAAAATCACATTTGTGGAGCCCCCCTTAAATATTAATTTTATTTTGTTTTTAGTATTTGTTTTTATAGCGGCAACATTGTCTGTGAAAATTTCAACTTTTTAGCTATTACCGTTCTTGAGTTACAGCAGAGACACACAGACAGACTGACGGACATACGGAAAGACAACGAAGTCTCAGTAATAGGGTCCCGTTTTTACCCTTTAGGTACGGAACCCAAAAAACTGTCTACAAAGGATAAGCTATTCATGGCCGGCTGTCTGGTGATCTTAATACATAATATACAAAGATAGCAAAATCGTATTTCTCATTCGCTACCTAAACATCACCGTTAAGGAGCTAACTCAAACTCATTAATAATAATATTGATCTATAACCTCTTACACAAGTAGCAGAAGCCCAAGTACTCTTATGTACTTAACCCTCGCCCTATCCCGGAAAAACAAACAGGACGCAAAGTGCACAAAGCACGTCAAAATAATTAAAGGGATATTAGTAACAAATTATTGCAGGGGTCGGGCGGGACAAAGGTTGGGTTAGGGTTATCAACGGTACGTTTTTTTTGTGAATTGGATGTTTTCATATAGATACTCAAGCTATAGCTAGCAAGGTGTGGCTTGAGTGGTAGATATTTGGAGAGTATTCTTAATAGGTGCTTTCGTTAATTATATTTTTAACCGACTTAAAAAAAGGAGGTTATCAATTCGACGCGTATGTATGTAATATTTCCAAAACTGCCCAGTTTTTGTATAATTATGTTAGTCTATATCAGCGTCTGAACAAATGTTCCAAATTTCAAAAGTGTATGTATGTATGTTTTTATGTTTGTGTTCGCATATCTCCGGAACTACAAGTCTGATTTCAGTATTTATTTTTTGCTTAACAATACTTAGTAAAGTATTGTTCAATTTAGTGAACAGTGCAAGTTTCATCAAAATCGGTTCAGTAGTTTTAGAGATAGGGAGTTTTTATTCTCAATTACGTACAATTTTGAAGTCGGTTTTATCTTTCCAAGACCGGTCTGTTATCCTCCTATTAATCTATACATATAACAGTCGGGTAATAAAACTGTAGAAATGTGAATTCTGTACATTAAAATATTCAAAAAATAATAAGCGGGGGGTGTCACTACATCGCTATAGAAGCCAAAAATGTGGTTAGTTTTTTGTCTGTCTGTCTGTCTGTCTGTCTGTCTATCTGTCTGTTTGTCTGTATGTTTGTTCCACTATCACACGAAAACTACTGATCCGATTTGAATGCGGTTTTCGCAGATATATTTGTCTTCTTCCAACTTAACATCTGGTGTATAAAATTTTTCCCCCCACCCCTCTAAGGGGACGAAAGAGGGGTCAGATTTTGTATCAAACTTTTTTCTTTAACACGAAAACTACTGATCCGATTTGCATACGGTTTTCGCAGATATATTTGTCTTCTTCTAACTCAACATCTGGTGTATAAAAATCCCCCCTCCCACCCCTCTAAGGGGACCAAAGAGGGGGTCAGATTTTGTATCAAACTTTTTTCTTGGACTTACTTCATATTATTAACTGTGTTTTCCAACTTTACAGTAGTTGATAAATCCCCCCCACCCCCCCACTACCCTCACCCCTCTTAGGGGACAAAAGGGGGGATAAGATTTTGTATCAACTGATGAAGTAGACATACTTTAAATGGCAAAACAACGTTTGCCGGGAAAGCTAGTTAAAAATATTCACACAGTGAATAACTTTACAATGTCTGCTTATATTTATCTCGCACATTAAAAAGTAAAAATAATCGGAGAAGTGCGAGTTCGACCGATTCCGAGAAGGGTTCCGTACCATTATAGAGCAAAATTAGACCAAAAATTGTGTTTTTTGTATGTGAATCCTCCTTAATTTTTTATTTTATTTTAATATCACTATTAAATATTAATGTAAAAGCATAACTATAAGGATTTTGTGGAAAATTCAGTATTTCAATATTAATTCAATAGTACCTACCTGTTGCCATTATTGATATAGAGCAAAAAAGGATAAAAAATCACGTTTGTTGTATGGGAGCCCGCCTTAAATATTTATCTGTGAAAATCAATCTGTGAAAATTTCAACTTTCTAGCTATTACCGTTCTTGAGTTACAGTCTGGAGACAGACAGACGGACAGACGGACAGACATCGAAGTCTTAGTAATAGGGTCCCGTTTTTACCCTTTGGGTACGGAACCGTAAAAAAGCGGATCTTGAATAACTATAGTTATACGCTGCTTAAGATATTATCATTATTAGTATTACGATTTAGAGATAGATGCCAAGGTACAAAAATCATATCGTGCATGGAAACCAACAACACACCCAGCACATAAACAGAACTCCTAGAAGAGCATAACTAGACGTGTAGGCTTTAAACATTATAAAGGTGACCCTATAATATTATAATTTATACAGGACACCGACTGTACACGAAACTTGTAGGGAAACTTCGCTGGTCAGCCCTGGACCGTACTCATTAGTGTGTTGAGTTCGCGTCCATCCCTCTCTGTAACCCTCGCCCTCCCCCCTGTAGCCCCCTCTTCACCCCGTACAGCCTGCATTATTCATGTGAACAATATTGCACTGCCGCATGTCTTATTAAACTTGCGGCTCTTTACAACATGTTTTATAGTGGCACAAAGTTCGAATAAGTCACACTTAGAACTTGCGCCACTATTAATTGTGAGCGTTAAAATGTCATACTTTTTCATGAATAAAGACGAATGTTACAACATGACGGACTTATAATAAAACGTTGAAACAAGTGTACCTTTTTTATTGAGACGGGGAATGCTTATGCGCATGCCGGAGGGTTTGAGGACAACTCCCCCGGGTATGTAGGACTCGCTGCGGCCGTAAAGATGGTGAATTGACCGCAGCCCTACGCACTAAAAACCCGTCTATACTCTTCCACTCTTCGCACGTAGGATTGCGAGAACGCGTGAGCTTGAAACAAGTGAACACATCGAAATGATTTTTTGTAAACCTATATGATTTTACGGTATCCCACAATCACACTTTTTTTCCGGACAACAAGCAGCCTTGGTGTATTACCAAGGCTGCTATATTAATTTATTTAATAGCCTAATCTGCTGCTATGTCAAAGATCCGTTTAATATAACTTTTTGCTTGATAAAGCAACAAGCCTTCGCACGTATTATATTAGTGTAATATAATACGTGCGAAGAAAATATCTAGAACAATGAGAAGGAAAACATCATTTTCTTTTTAGTGATAACATCATAATATTATGATGTGCCTAATACTTTTAAGTAACGGATGTATCGTGTAATCATTAAACCTTATTTCAAGCTAAAAGTTCCCAGTTCATTACATTTTCCTTCATAATTTAATATCTCCTAATTAGACGTAAGCACATAATGTAATGAATTACGCATATTTTAATTACTTTTTACATGCCGGATATTAGACGGAAGGAAATTGCTTTCTATCAAATTACATCGTAATTAAGGATCAAAAGATGCTTATTAGTCGCAAGGGCCAACTTAAAAGCTGAATATTATTTATTGTAAATTTACTTTTATAATGTCATCCTATGTAAGCAAGCGCCGAAATTTCTTCAGTTATATTTTTAATACAGGCTGTTCTCTAATTTGGCAAAGAAGACTCATAAAGTTGGTGTGCCCACACAAGCAGTGAAATTAAAGTCTGGAGTCCTAGATAAAAATAGCACTTTTATCTATTTTATTTATATCATGTAATTGTCTCTTTTAAGCTAGAAGTTGTGCGCGGCTCCATCCGCCTAAAAACTTTTCATCGATATCTTCCCAGTAGCAGAACTTTATTCGATGCAAACAAACGAAATATTCCCGTTTTAATCCGTAAATTGATTTCGTCATAAATACCAAAATCCACTCTTACAAAGTTGCTCAAAGATTTTCATGGATGATAATATTAATCGTCAAAACAAAGTATTTCAATCTACTAAACCATACCACGCATATTCTTCGCATTATTTCAGCCAAAGTAGGTGTGGCGAATGAAGTAATTTACATAATAGTTGGTTTGAATGCAATTTGCACCCCGCTTAATACAATTTCACGGCCGCGTTAGAATTGGCCGTGTTGGGAGAAAATTTGTTATGTCAAGCGAAAAGTTATTGCGCAAACAAAAACAAAACACACAGCTACATGCGTGCCGAAATAGGATGGTGTTTTTTGTATGTATATACAAATATCGTATGGTATACTAACGACTTTTTAAAACAATATAAAACACATTTTGTGTTCTAAAATCAATTAGTTCATGGCATAAAAAGAAGAATATGTTTTGTTCAAAATATTGAATAATTACGATTAGCTGAAATTGTCATACCATGTTTATTTATAGAGCTATCAAACAGAATAGAGAGGAATTAATTAATTAATATTAGACGGCCATGTTTGAAATTATTACTATTATTTTCAGGGGGATCTTACGTCAAAACCAGAGGCGCTACCGGGACGCAATTAAGAGCTTCGAGAGAGCAATTTACTTTCGTCCTTCCATGGCGTGTAAGTATACTTAAAAGATTTATTTTATGACACTTTATTACACGGGACCTTAGAGCCGTTATTAGAAGTAGCAGCCGTACAAAAATATTACATTATGGTATAGTAACATGCCCAGATTGTTAACTTGATAACGAAAAATAAGACGTGATTTATTACTTCTTTATTGATCCATTTTCCAGCTGAGATTATAATTATCTACTTTCTCAGAATAATTTTGTGTGTGTGTTATATTGTATGTGTATATTTGTAATGTGACAACAATATTAGTGTTTAGTTTATAGTAGAAGTAAACACTTATTGTATTACAATTATGAAGATAAAATTTTACCTAAATCTCAGATAGTAAAAGTTATTTAAAAGTGCTTATCTGGCGGAGACCCAGGGGTCCTGGTCACCCGACCTCTTCACCTGCCGTTCAACCCTGACCGCATCGATTACCACGTTTCCAAAGAGGCCTTAAAGGCCCATGAATATTCAACGCCATGCGTAATGTTGCCTTTAACCCTTAGCACCGTTTTTGCAAAAACAATTTGTTTTCCTCGGCAACAAATCAGTACTAAATATTCGACACGTGAACGAAATTGGGTGAAAATGTTTTTGAAATTGCCGTTTTGTGGAAAGTTTATTTTGTACCTTAATTTATGAGCCATTCTAGGTAAATAAGGTAGCTTACCTATTACTTGATAGATTACCAATACAATGCAATTATGAGTTGACGATGACGTATTATTTTAGTGGCATACGTCAATCTTGGGACATCCCTAATGGCGGATGGTCGGCTGGCGGAGGCGGCTAGCGCGTTGAGAGCGGGAGCGAAGGCGGACGGGATCAAGGTGCGGGATAGAAGAGAGCACGACGCCGCGCGGGTCTCGGCTCTTGTGCAGCTGGCCTCGCTACACTCCCAGAGGGGGCACTGGCACAAAGCCCTTTCAGCGTACAAGGACGCCCTGCTAATATTGCCAGACTCCAACACGCCCATTGTGGGGTGGACGAGACACGTAAGTTATCTTTGTTGCAGTTTGTAAAGGAAACCTACGCAACACAAGCATTGCTTAAACGTCAGCAAAGTTAGAAACGCATGGCAAAATGCAATTAACAGAAAGATTTGTGTATTTTCGCGTCCATGTCGAGCTTAAATAAACCTAAACTGTGATGGATTTATAGCGACTTTTTTACAGAACGTATTGTGTATGGCGAGTGAAATATACATGCAGCTGCAGCAGTGGCCGCACGCCGAGAACAGCATTCTCTCCGCTCTCGCGCTGGCGCCCAACCACGTCGGCACACACGTCACTCTCGCACAAATCCTATCGAAAAACGTAAATATTGTAACCAATTTCATTGCACAATAGCCTCGCTCTGTTGAAACTGCGAGCTTTCATAGTTTGTGTAGTAGGTACTCTATTCTTGTAGCGTTTTAAACTTTTTGTATGACTATTCGAGATGAAAACTTCTGTATTGAAAATAATGATATTTTGTTTTATTAATATCAAGTGAATCAATAATCATGTGTTTGTGAATTTTCATCACCTCAAAATTTTTATGGTTTGTTTGTACTCCCACCATTCGTAATAATTATGTTCTGTATTATTTATATTTGTTTGAAATATTATTTTTTCCCCAGGTGAGTAGATCAGCGGAGGCTGAGCTGTGGTTCAAAAAAGCAGTTAATTTAGCGCCAGATGATCCCTCGATACGAGATCAGTTTGGTAAGAAACTATTCTGTCATAAATATTAATTTAGTTGTTAATTGTTATATTATTGAAAGCCATAGGATTTGAAATTAAATCGACCCCTCCGTCTGTCTAACATCCCGTCTTTGTCCGCTTGAGGTAAATTTTCCCAGATAATATAATATTAATGATCATAATATAATATTATTCTCATAATATTGAATTATGCTTTAACGAATTCGTAACGAGATTGTGGGCAAGTGTATCAATATAGTTGGGAGGACGATCTTCAAAGGCATTTAATAACTCGAGTCCGGTCTTGATCCCCTTTGGTCCATTGTGGTAAAGCAATTTATATACTTATTGAAAATCTAGCAGCGCTATACAAATACTTAATATCGTTATAATAAAGGCGGTTTCATAAATTGAAGAGGTAGATATTATTTTGACTTTTTTCTGAATACATATTATTCATCTTTTATTGAAATACTTTCAAAATAATAAAATGAAGGAACCATTGTATGTCTGTTTCAGTATAAAATCCCTCAGTGCACTTTTTAATGTCTATCATGGGCGACACCGGTTCATCTACATGCTTGCCCACTCTACAACAAAGTTAGACTTTTGTTTGATGTACTATTTATTATATACTTTGTTCCGATCTGTTTCAAAGATGTACTAATATTGGATCAAAATCACAGAATATGACGATATAAAACGAAATATCGTTTTTGAAGTGAAACTCCTTTAGGTGTGTTGAGGGTAAAATTGCAAGGTCGCGTCATGGCGATACCGTCACGGATTGGCGACGATTTTGACGTTTCACTTCGCTCTTTTTTATTACCACTCTAATTAGAAGCCTTTTCAGGCATGTTCCTAAGGTCGCAGAAACGTTTACGAGAGTCAGCCGAGCAATTCGTGATGGCTGCCCGGCTCGCGCCCGAGGACAGCGCGCGCGCGGCGTCCGCGGCGCGGGCTCTACGCGACGCGCGACGGTGTAGAGCGGCCGAGCGCTGGTACGCCAAGGCGGTGGAGTTGAAGCCGGGGGTGCGTTTTAATGGAATTTTATAGAATATTTGATGATATGCTTATTCTTAAATTGAGATTTTACTTAAGAAATCTTCTCATAGAGAAAGAAATTGATACACACGTTAAAATATTATATACAATCTTTTTCTAGGCTATGATTTTTTGTCTATTTTCCCTAGGCTAAACTATACTCTCTGATGCTGTTGTTGTCCCTACTATTTTTATACTTTTTTCAATTAATACAGCTATGACTAGGATGTATCCTTATCATTTCATTAGCATGTATTCTAATGAAATGAGATCCTTTGAAGTAAATACGCATTTTTTTTTTAATAATTCATATAATACGTGACTGTACTTTAAGGGTGTATTCTATTTGCCTTCCTTTATTTCTACGTTTATTATTATTACGCTTTCTAAACCTAGTTTAATTCCAGGACGCCGAGTATCATTCCAACCTCGGGGCCATTTTGCATTTGAACGGCAAGTACGTGGAGGCGGCTGCGTCCTACCGCCGCGCCATTCAGCTGAAACCCAACGACGAGATCACCATCACCAACCTCAAGCGCGTCCGAACTCTCATGAAACAGAAAAGTGAGGCATAGAAGAGTCATGTCAATTGCCAAATGTAGTGTAAGGCCCCGATTGTTTCAGTAAATTTTTCTATCGTGATGTAAAAGAGACGAAAGTTATAAAGTGTTGTTTTGTTGCTACAAATCTGTTAAACGTAGGTTGGAGTTAAACTCGATTATTTTCCTGTTAATCGTTTTATCTTTGGTTTATCAGCACGTGTAAGTAGACAATTAGATTTTTTACCCGTTGATTTTATAAATAAGTGATCCGAATAGTATTTTATTTTGCGAGTTTCGTAAAAGACGTTACGTTAAAAATTCAGTGTACAAAATTAAAGACAGCGAACCCCGGCCCGAGCCACGTCCTCACCTTTCTTTACTGCTTATTTTATTACTTTTACTCCTTTGTATTCCGCGTAAAGAGTCGTATAACACATTATCTCCTTTGTAATTTACATAAACAAATTCCTTACATTGTATATTCGTAATGTAATTTAATTTAATGGTATCCTATTTAACACGAGGAATTGGTTAGACGCTGCTTCTATTTACCGCAAATATATTTACTATACAGTTTAATTACTTTCCTATACGCGTTGTAATCATACATAAAGTACATTATAATACTGATGAACTAATAACTATAATATATTTATATTATAAAACTAAGTAATTTTTAAAAGTCAGGTTCAAAGTGTAAGTTTCGTTTTTAAGATTCTTTGTTCTAGTCTACATGCATTCCTTTCATAGATTTTTTGCGACTTATTCTAATAAAATATATGTTCTTTTTTAAATATCATATCATTTCAAAAGTTTAAAGAGGTAAAGTATTTGGTATGCACTATTTAACTACTACATGTTACAAAATAAATTCTTAGAAATAACACGACAAAATAATTGCTGATTGAAACAAATTGTTTTAGCTAGGCATCTTGTTTTTCAATATATCGTTTGTGTATTTGTTTTAAAATTAATTATAGGTAAGCCAAGAAACAATTTATATAAAATGTTAAATTAGATTTGATCATTGAGTCTTTGTACTTTATAACAATTGCACAACGGGAATTCTATTATCTGTAAGGAACTTTACTAGTATTTGTCACAATCAAATCGTGGTACTAATCGAAATCTTTACTCGACGGTCTTGACAACGCTATAGTTTTAGATGTTAATGTAAATATTAAATATAATGCGCATCAAAATCATATATTTTGAAAAGATATAATATACATTTGCTAATGTTGATAATATGTTATTCATTACTTGTTATGTTTGAAAGTCTTCCATTGTCTTCATATTTTTATTTAAGGCTAGATTTTCTATTTCTTCTGACAGTCTTCTGAAGGTCTTTTTAAGGGGCTTAATTAACACTTTTAGTGTTATAATAGTGGGGCTAAAGCACCGAGTACTAAAAGCGAGTCTTTTTCTTCATTTTAATCCTACTTCGGAATATTTTAAAAAGGCCCTTAGCTTACTGTCACTGATCTAGAACCATCTAGTACTCGTACCAGTGGAATTGAGTTGATACTTTGCTTCGTGTCTGAAACATATCTTCAAAAACGTGAATGTGAATTGTTAATTCGTAATAAATTTGTAAATTTGATGTAAATACGTGCATTGAAGTTATCATCGTGCATAATTAATAATGTCTGATTACGTACTTTGGTCGTTTCTTCTCACACCTGTGACAATAAATGTAAATAAAGCTTTGTAGAATAATAATAATTGCCAAATGGTGTATCATTTCCATTTCGTTTCATGATGAATACTTGACAGTTCTCTTAAATTATTATTTTTAATCAAAAACAATTTCTAGAATCTCACGACGCCCACCGAACTATTTAATTGTAACGAAAAGATAACCGTTAATTATTATTACTATTTAAATATGACAGTTTCATAATCGTATTTTATCTACATCTAAGGTCATTCTGCGATATTTTTAAAATCTTTTCCCCTACTTTTGTAACGTTATTCTTCATACAATCTAACAATATTATACTTAGATGCTTATATTATACATGAAATCTTTAATTACTGTATTAGTTTTAAAGTACTTTAACGTATCTATTTATATTTGTTAACAAAACCAAAAGTAAATTTTGTTTTTTTTCGATATTACTACAATATTTAAACTTTTATACTAAGCCTAAGATGTACTAATTTCTTCCAATACGATATAGGAGTTTTATTTCCTCTTAGAGTCTGTGACCACGGTCGAAAGGAATATCACGCCCATCGTTTTCATTTTAATATCGACTCTAGCTACGCCAAATAGAGTCTAATTTTCTATAAAATTTAAGAGCATAGGAAAACATTCAATGTTCGTGAAAAAATAAACTTTATTTTGCGTGTACTAGAGTCTATAATCACAATGCAAAAGAATGGCAAGGAGATTTCTGACGACCGCACTTGCGGACCTTTACTCTGGATACGTAGACGACATTTCATGTAACACGGGCGTTACTCAAGTTGTGTATATTCATGGTATTATGCAAGTTTAACTGCAAATCTCCAAAGTGATATTATATTATATGTTGGTAATTTTGTAAATAAAAGCTTCAATATTTTAAAATGTGTATTATTTTACCAACACGTTGATTATTAAGAAGAATATAATATGATTATCTATACTGAAGCGTCGTAGCCAGTTTGTAGCCTATTCGTAGCCAATTTCGTAGCAAGTTCGTAGCGTTCTACGCAAAATCTACGAACTTGATTGAAAGCAAGATTTCAAGAGAAGTAAATCAAACTATTTTGAATTATGCTTGAAGAAGTTAAGTAGAGAACATAATATTACAGTTTGTTATGTCCATATTACGTACAAACTGATCTAGAATAATCTACGTCGTGCAGTAAAAAAATCAAATAATTAAAAACACTAATTCATAGTGCCGTTAACGAAACCATTATTACAGTATCAGAGCTATAATATGAAGATATAAACTTAGGCAAATATATTAATTTCATAAAAAGTACCTGCTAAAACATTGTAGACATAGAGTCAATTGAAATAAAAAAAAACCTGTTTCTAAAAATATTATGGACTTATTATCTAAAGTGAACTCCTGGCAAACCTAGCTGTTAGGGTCAAGTTAAATCTATGACAAGGAGATGCAATGCGACGCATTTTAAGATGTTCCATTCAAAACTGAACTTAATTTACTACACAAGACGATACAATGTTCACCACATTGAGTGAACAGAGTTACTTGCTTGATTTTTGCTTGAGTTTTTAACTTGAGTCGGCTGCCCAATAAGGCATTTAAAAGTACATCGCACTGCCTCGTCAAGCTGCAATGTAAACTGACACTTTATGTCTTGTCTTCTAGACTACAGAGCTATAATTTTGTAGTTTAGAGTTTCTATTTGATATACATTACAAATTAATTAACACGAAATGAGATAATTTGAAGCTAGAGCTGTGACGCCATTGGATAGTCTAATTAAATCTGAAGCGGACTTAGTCTAAGTTTACAAATGGAGGTGTCAGAGAACCTAACAACTTAGTACCTGGAATGGATTGAATTTCAGGTCTAATGTTCTTATCACAGCCTTAACGTTATTGTAAAACAACAAAGTTTTGGGGAAAATGTTGTCTAATTTCTTAAAAAAATGTAACCCATTTATATCATACTAATCTTTAATAAAATATGCTTACGGTTTATCTGTTTATGTATGAAATTTTGTATGGAGATACCAATATGAGGGCCGATAAAATACATAATCATATTATAGTAGTTTTTATGCCGGGAAAATGCATGGTTTCCGCTTGATAATCGAATTTCAGAGCAACGAACCTGACGGCAATAATATTATGTGTCTACTACGCGCTTAAGCTTCGAAGAATCGGTTGATAGCCGCGTTTGATTATCAGTTATCACTAAATAATAATCAGCAGCCGTACCATCCTTGACATTCCTCAGAACTCTCGCGTGGAGTATACTTATACTGATAATATACTAACTGTCGCACTCAGAGTGGAACATTAATTACTTAAAAATGTGATAAATTAAAAAAAAGTGTAGAGAAGTTTTCAAACGGTATGGAATTTTTTTGATTATGCAAAGGAAACGCTTTATATGCGTGTCCCGGGTTGGGGATGTGTCTCAGTTAGCCAAAGCACCCCGTGGTTAGGACTGGCCGGCGAGAAGCGCCAAACCTACCTACTAAAATACGGTTTGAACCTAAATAACACTTTAATGGTAGTTTTAATAGGTTTAAACCTGTTTATGTACCGTCGAAGAAATTGATTCTTAAGCAGATGATATACCTAGTACCTACTTGATTTAGTTCAATTATGTCGGCTGGATTTGACATAATAATAAATTGCTATCAAGCTTAAAAGTCCGATATTGAGACATTGGGCTAATCTACTGACTTACTTACTAACTTAGTCATAAGAAATATTGTACTTTTACTAACTCTATATAGATCTGTTCTATGGTCTGAAATAAACATTATTATTATTATTATTATAATGCGACCAAATTACATGCGTCCGCCATCGTCTATGAATAAACTTCTCTGAAAGTACCTAAGAGCTAAGGTATATGCACATGTGACATGTGCCTAAACTAGCTATCCACAATACAGTAGAATATTATAGCTAATGAGGTTTCAGCACACATTTCAGTTTTCACATACATCGGAGCGACTGATAGGTTTCAATTACCGGTTTCACAGTTTCTAAAATTGGAAAACTACTAAATGAACGTTTAATTTATAGAGCTTTTTAATTGAACTTTTGATATAAAAACTGAAAAACCATTTTAGTGCCCACAATGGAAATATTTTATATAATACTATGACGTAAAAATGTGTAGTTTTGCATCGATTACAACGAAATAGAAAAAATTACAAGCTATTTCATGTTATTTTCTTTATATATAAAAATACCGGTCAAGTGCGTATCGGGCCACACGCAATGTAGGGTTCCGTAGTACCCATATTTTTATGTAGTCAATGAATGTACATCTTGTTTTAAACTACTAAGAACTTAATTTAAGTTACGTTCAAATGAATTTGAACGATAATTCCTTAATACTTTTCTGAATACATTTTTTCATTCGATCAACTATAATTACTCAATAACTTATGGAGTCTTAAAATTTTATAGATATGACGGGACAATGTACGTCGGGCCCGCTAGTATCTTAATAATTATACTTATAATTTTGAAAGATGTATTATAAATAAATAACATCTATCGTTTATGTGTTTTTCTTTACTAACACACCTTTATTAATGAAACCTTATTTCAAAATATAATATAATTCGCAAAAGCACTTTTGTTCAAGTTGAGATTTAGAACGAGAAGGGGTTCTAAAACCGCAGCCTTCGACCGACAGAGCTGGAGAGCTGGTCGAATTTCAAGCACGAATTATAACAAAGGACGTCGAATGAAATTAAATTACAAAATGAGTAAGATGTTATTTTGATGTCAATTTGGTCCAATTATAAGTAAACCTATAATTCAATAGAAAATATATCACCAGACATTTTAGTACTAATACGCAAAAAATATGCTTAGTAATAATTTACGTACAGGTAAAAAAGAATTAACTCACTTAGTAACAACTATTAAGTTTA
The DNA here is from genome assembly GCA_905404155.3 of Plebejus argus. Classification (NCBI taxonomy): domain Eukaryota; kingdom Metazoa; phylum Arthropoda; class Insecta; order Lepidoptera; family Lycaenidae; genus Plebejus; species Plebejus argus. Next base: position 12,830,417 of record FR989929.1, on the reverse strand, counting down.
TGTCGGCAGTAAGGAAAATCTCATTTCCACTAAAAAAATCCTTTCTCATCTTCGACGCTAAAATAAAGAAAACGGCTGACATTTTATGAGAAAGAAAAGAATAGATTTCATTTCCGATGAGCTACATCAACGTCGCATTACGATGTTTTTTGTTGGTGTTTCCAAATGAGCGTCTAGGTGTAATCGTGAAATAACTTGGAAAAAGGCACTTAGTCCACACATTTGCGACTTTCCTTTGTAACGTCCCCTAAGCTCCATAATAATTTCTTCGAAGACATTCTCCATGCTTCACGCTCACCCTTTTGTCGCTTCCTTTCGCAGTTTTGCCGTCGTTTAGCTTCGCTCTGTATATAACAATTTACATATTCACATTGCAAAACGCTGGCGAATAAACAGGTGAGGTTTTTTATACGTTTATCCTACCTAATAATACGTTTTTTTCTAACTAAATTTAGATACAATAATTCAGTCGATGAATATCTGCACTACTAATATAGTAATATTTATGGAGGTTTTAAAATTCGGATTGAAACAGTAGAAAACTGTTTTAACCCGAATTTTAAAACCTTTATACTAGCACAATATTTGAATATCTAAAACGTTAAACAAATCGTTATTCAGCTCAAGCAATTTTTTGTGAGTAGTTCACGAAGAGCTTATGGTAAGTACTAAAGTTATAAGTAAAATAAGTTTCCCACTAAGCCCAATGCAAAGAAAAGTTGCTTTAAGTATCTCACGAATTTATTATGAGCGAGAATATCATACTCAAAATATTATCAATACTAGCTTATAAGCTTCTTTGATAATATGATATTGCAAAGCATCTGCACTCTTTGATTTCCAACAAGACTGTAGAGTGTAGACCTCAGCTGTAGACATTCTCCAAATCATCAAGTAGTACGTAACTTATTAGGTGTTATTCCTTGCCTTCGAAACACAAAACGTCAAACTTACGAAATTCATATTTTGTTAAAACCATTACAGATTATAACAATTTAAAGTTCAGTTTTAAATAAGGATTATACCATACAATATCTACAAAGTGGTACAAAAATAAGTGATAATAATTTAGGGTGTGTACGTGTTCCTTGTAGAGATTTTTTTTCACTTTTGTACGTGTGTGTGGAGAAACGTGTGACGCTAGGGCTCTTGCCAATACAAAAGTGAAAAAAAATGTTGGTCTTTTAGCGCTGCTACTTTCACAGTAAACTCTCTACAAGGAACACGTACACAACCTAAATTATTATCCCTTATTTTTGTTACACCCTGTGTAATAATAATACTCGCCACACCCGTTTCGGTGACAGTGGCCGGTTTCATTGAAACGAGGCCAGGTACGCAGGAGTAATTTTATAGTGCCCAGGTGTGTGCACAGTACACAAGAGCACTCTATTCCTTTACTCTCATAACCCAGTGGGACGGAAGACTGACACGCCACTGACGAGAGAACAGGCGCAGGACCGACTTTTTAACATGCCCATCCGACGCATGAATCATCTTACTTGTCAGACAATCAGGTGATCAGCCTGCATTGTCCTAACCAAACTTGGAAATAACATGTTTCCAACGCGGGAATCGAACCTACGACCTCCGAGTCAAGAGCGACGTTCTAGACCACTGAACCACGGAGGCGTCTGCAAATAATATCCTATACTCTATAGTCTATACTCAATGTAGGTACTTCTGTATCGCTTCGCTTTAAATGAATAACCAATTTTGACAAAATGTTAATAAATTGGCTAAGATATATTTTGAACTTAGGAAAAGGATAAAAAATATAGCTTTAGTTTCGTAAAAACTTTTGCTTTTCACGGTAAACATTAGTTTACTGTGCGAAAGAAGTAGCCGACAAAACTTATAATTATTATATAGTAATAATTAGTTAAAATATTTTTTTTAAATATAAGTACTTTAAAAGAGAAGCTTATTTTATTAATTAACCGCTCTGGTATTTGGCTGCTGTTAGACTTGGTATTTTTTGGCAGCAACATACCCTCTAAAAGCCTTATTAAATGTTCTAAGGGTAGTGGGTATTAAGAGATATAACAATTTGTGTGCTAAAAATTGTCGCCCGCATTATTTTCCAGACCAGAACAAATTGCTACTTTGTTGCAGATTAATATACTGGACGGTGCTGCTTCCCAACAAAATTGTATTAAGCTTGTTAACTTCAAGCAAAACCACTTCACTTGTCAATAGTTTCTATTTAAGGAACATTATAATTATTAAGAAAATGTTTTTCATATTTAAGCTCAGTTAAAAAATATGTAGGTGGAATTTTCGGGATTGCAGGCAGAATTATGAAAGTCCCTGGGCCAACCAGAAGTAATAATAAATGAGATATCTATTTCCGATCACACCAAGGGACAAACACATTATCGGCCATTCACAAAATATATCAGATATTCAAAATGTCGGACGTATTGGAGTGTATAAATATATACTCAGGTTGATAATAAATATTTAATACGTTCGTACGGGAAATATAATATTATCTGTTTCCAAATCGTAATATTATTTTAGGCACGTATAAAGACCTTCATCACGCTAAAAACCCGCTGCAATAATAATTACTAGAGATCGCCCAATGGTCGAAATTTGACCTTAGTTTCAACATCATTAGGACTACTACCTAATACCTATTTTTTTTACAAAATATAGGTACTAGGAGGGTTCCTAGTACCTATATTTTGTAAAAAAATATTGACTTTATTATATTTTTTTCAACTCTTGTCTCTGGGACTCAGCTGATCTCAGACTGGCCTTGTAAGCATTTGTCCAATAGTATCTAAGATCCAATAAAAAAACTACAATCCATTTTCAATTCGTCAACTTTCTTTATTATTATTTTTTTATAATAATAATATCTGTGGACGCTTTTACACCACGTCAGTCTGGCCCTGTGGTGAGTAACTGAAGGACTTGTGTTACAGGTGCCAGACAACGGAAATATATTTAATACTTTTATACTATACATATTATATAATATATATTTTAAATAAGATTTTTATTATATGATACACATATTTAATACACATCCATGACCCAGGAACTTTGAAAAACTTTTTGTTCCGTCGGCGGGATTCGAACCCGCGACCCCCGGTTTGAGCTACCAACGCGCTCACCACTGAGCCATAGAGGTCGTCTGTTACTTGTTGTCAACAGACTTCAACCATAATATTATAATATAAAAGAGTATAATTCGTATGACTGTATAGCCTTGTCACTCAAAAATCTGTCATCTTTCCTATATGTGTGTGTTGTAGCGTGTGTAATGTTTTATTTGTTAAAAAAATTTAATTGAAGCATAATTTCAAAATAATATTAGTTCGATACACTCCTTCACCATATAAACTATAACTGTGCAAAATTTGATTCACCTACGTTTCCCCATTTTTCGTCAAAAGGGATACAAAGTTTTTCGCTCGCGTATTACTAAGTAATATAGATATTTGACAGTGCAGATTTTTACGGAAATTCGAATCTCGGCTCAAAACATCAAAGGCTAAAAATTTGACTATCACGCTATACGAAATAATCCAACGTTTCGCTCGCATTAATATAATATGCAACAAGTACACTCTGTTCTGCTGTAAATTTACATAAAAAAGAAAAATAGAAAGTTGAGGCGGGCTCGGCGGGCGGCGTGTCACAGGTCATTAATATTTAACGCCGGACCAAAACATCGGCGACTGCAATCTCTTTATGCATAAGGTCACTTCAGGTCGAGACGCAACGGGACGCGGCGCGTAGTGCATTTTAAAACAATGATTCAAATTTGAACTTTATTTACGGTATGAGAAAAAACATTATTTTATCAGCGCGTCGCGATGCAACATAGGAGTATAATTATTATAATATTATGCTGCAAGTGTGCGGGCATCCAGGGTTTTATTATACAGTCTGGGGCAGACGAAGTCAAAGGGAACAAAATTACAAAACAGCACTATTTTTCTTAAGAAATATGTTTATACGTTATGGTCCTCCTAAAAGAACGACGACCATGGCTTTTGTCTAAATGTAGTACTTAGTGTATAATGTTACAGCTTTTTGTTCCAATAACGAAAATAAATAAACTCAAAGGAACTAATAAATTATCACCAATACACATCAAAAACACGAACAAACAAAGAAAAAAAGAAAACGGAATCAAAGGCGAAAGCTCGTAATTAAAACATATCGCTTTCTTACCCCCCATGTGATTAATATAATGCGGCGCTGTCGTTAGTCAAACACGTTCCTGTTGTCACAATCACATTACTCGAAAGAGTTTTAACAAAATTAAATTCCCTGAACTTTGTTATATTTATTGTTTGTATTTGTTGTGTTAAAAGTTTCTGTAATTGCTGTTGTTGGTGAAATATTATCTTAGGAAAATCAATATAACAGAACAATTCTATGGGTACTGTTTTTAATTGGACAAAAGTTTTTATATTTTAAGTTCAATATCAGGAGAGGAATGGTAACGTCCACAGAAATAAGATCTTAATAATATATGTCTGTGGTAACGTCTGAGATTAAATTGTTTATTTCCTTGTATGGTCACATATTATTATTATATAAAGTACCAGGAATGGTCTGGCAGTCGAATATCGGCCGCGAGCATTTCGTGTTGGATATGCTCAAAATACTAATGAAGCTCTTACTTCCATTTTCGATAGGTGCGAGTACATAATATTGTGGTGATTGGTGATAGTATTAATAAAATATTATGTTTTATTTATTACCACTTCTACCTTCACAAAAAAAACGGCAACAGAAATACACAATCTTTGAAAAATTTTACAAATCTATATAATATGTCGGTTCTTGAGATCGAAATCTTAGTAATAGGGTCCCGTTTTTACCCTTTGGGTACGGAACCCTAAAATACATACTAACGCACAAAATTAGTTATGTAATAATACCTAATTTTAATTATGTAAAGTGAAGGTCTTGACATAGGCTGCCTTCACACTAGCGTTTGTCCAGCGTAGGCGTTCGATGATCGTATGCGCAGCGCAGACGCCACGACAATGCGGCGCGTACGTCACGTTACGCACACGCGGTACGTATTAACGTATACGTCGCGCACACGCGGCGTGTAGTGCAGTGTACGATTGTTCCAGTAGAGAAGCGGCGACACGTGACGTACGCGCCGCGTTATCGCGGTGTCTGCGCTGCGCATACGTTCATCGAACGCCTACGCTGGACAAACGCTAGTGTGAAGGCAGCCTTAGTCCCATACGTTATCTGTCAATTTTTTTATTAAATTGAAGCTTAATCATCGTAAGATACATTCGTATCTAAGAATTTTTCATGACGTATATATGTAAAAAAAGTAATTAACGCAATATAATAAGTTTCTTTAATATCGTTAACTCATTTTTACAACCGGGCCCGACTCCCCGAGGCCCAGAGGTCATTAAATACTGACACAAAAACTTATCTAGAGTACCATTCCTCATGGATTTCACTCACGTAAATCCAATATTACATGTCGGGGAAAATAAGTAGGAACTAAGTACGTTTATTTGATATAAACATGGCGCAGTAATTATTATTTTTCAATGATTGTCTTATCATCTAGATGGATTGGGTGCTAGTATTATAATGTACTTATTGAAGTATCTCTCGTTATAAAATTATTATTTTCACAAAGGGTAACTTAAGCATGCTTTCTTTGTCTGGCGTAACAAAATACCCAAAGGATTAGCACTTCAGCTTTATAAACATTTAAAAGGGAGTTTCTTTGTTACTAAAAAAATACAAAATATTGTAAACAGTAAATTGTGATATACCTACATACGTGGTTTCTAACAGTTACATCACTATCCACATTTTATATTTAGAATAGTTAGGTTTTTTTTTATTACTTTACAGAAGCTTGAGCATTTAAGGTTTCTTTCCTAGAATACTAGAGGTACATTTCTTATAAGTTATATCAATATACGAAATGTATTATTGTTATTATTTTATTTTAATCGCCTTTACTGGAATTGATTGATAACATTTCCGACGAAAGTCGGTGAATGCTCGATATTTTTCAAGGAAAACGATAATATATTAAAGCTGACGAAGTAGCTGAGCTGTGTGTGCTAACACCACGTATATATCTCAATGAAAAAGAAATATCTCACCCCTTATATCTCAATATTTGAACGCGGTGTGTAGGCCGCTGTACAGATTGTCTATAATTCCATGACAAATTGGTTCTATTATTTTGCGATCTGTCTTATTTTCTTATCGTATTGCCGAATGTTTAAGAGTAAATTATGTTTGTATGGATTTGACGTCTCTATTTTGTTTTCTGAGAATTGATAATAAATAAGAATAAAATTCGTTTTTCGTATAAGTATTTTAGTTTACGTTAGAATGTTTCATATAGGGTATCAATTAGATTTAGTATTAACAAAAGAAAAAGATTGAATAAAATGACGTCCTTATTATCGTGACTTAATAATAATAGATATTATAATATAATAATACATACAATTTCTCGAACATCAAATTGTGGTATAGTGCTGCTGATTGGAGATCTCCAATCAGCAGTATGGAATTATTAGCTTATATGCCGCACTTGCTAGAGTGGCGCGCTTTACCCTCACTATAATAAATAGTTTTTGAAAATAATACTACGTACATGACCTAAATAGCATATTTAGTTAACAGTACATCCCTAACAGCACGTGACACACCCCTAGCGCACATGCCTAGTGTCTGTAGCAGGTAATTGAACGTCGCTCGCTTTAGACGGAATCGCAGTTATTCTGTTTAAACAGAGCTCGTACTACAAACGTAGTCTTTGAGGCTGCGTGGAACAACACAATAGAAATACACTTCTCAAATCCAAACACCGTATTGCGTTATTCAGGAGTTGCGTGACAGTTTACGGGCACGCAACAATTCTGAATAGCGCCATCAAATTTGTATGTGGAGTCTTGTTTTCGTGTTTGAAATATTTCAGATGATCTTGCACCAGATACTCGTAAGTTCTTCGAACAAAACTATACACGTTCTAATTTTAAAAACTTTAGTAAGTAGGTATAATTATTGTTTATTATATTATTCGCCGTGTATCAAATAATTAGAAGACTAAATTGAATTAATTGATAATAACACAAAGCGCCTACGACGATGCCTGATTAATGGTCATTAATAATTTCTGACAATGTTATGTCTTGCTAACACACATTTTCATACTTAGTAGAATACTAGCTGTGCCGGCAAACGTTGTTTTGCTATTTAAAGTATTTCTACTTCATCAGTTGATACAAAATCTTACTCCCTCTTTTGTCCCCTAAGGTGGGCGGGAGAATTTTATACACCCGATGTAAAGTTGGAAAACACAGTAAATAATATGAAGTATGTCCATTAAATAAAAAAGTTTGACACAAAATCTTTGGTCTCCTTAGAGGGGAGGGGGGAAAAATTTTATACACCAAATGTTGAGTTGAAAGAAGACAAATATATCTGTAAAAGCCGTATGCAAATCGGATCAGTAGTTTTCGTGTGATGCTGGAACAAACATACAGACAGACAGACAAAAAACTAACCACATTTTTGGCTTCTAAAGCGATGTAGTGATACTCCCCGCTGTACAGAATTTTTATATCTACAGTTTAATTATATGATGTATGGATTAAATCTGTATCTCTGTACATTCAAGGATTTAAAAAAAAAGTGACGCCTGTGACGCCTCGTGCACGGAGTACAAAGGACTGATGAAGGTGCTTGATATTTGGATATTGATTAAACAGCATTATTATATTACACATCAGTTTAACAATAATTGCGGTGCGCCGCTTGCCCTATCCTCTGCGGCCGAGGTGTGGTCGGTGGCAGAGCCACAGACCTGATCTGCCACATGGCCTCCAAGTAGCAGACTCGGGGGGCGTCTGCTACAGCCCTGGTGGGGGCCGAGGAGGAGGGCGCACGTGTTGTGCGCCTATCGTGGAGTCTTCGGACCGCTGGCGGGGTCGCGGATGTGTGTATCGTTCCCGTGGCCCCGTCAAAAGGCGGCGTGGTGGAAGATGGGGGGGGGGGGTTTAGTGGGTATACCGTGGTCTCATTAGCTACGGGAGTCCCACATCACAGCTCGGGTCGCCCCCTTGCGCCTGGGTGGTATGCGTAATGCATTTCCCCCTCCGGGAAAAAAAAAGTTTAGCAATAATAAAGATAAATAAAGCCTTTCAACAAAATTGAACAAAGGGTATTTAAATTAAAAGCCTGATGTACAATACAAACAAGGAAAGTTTTGGCTATGAAGGTAAATTAGCGTAAAAGTTTTATGACGTATAGATACAGTGGGTGGTTGCTATGGTGACGGACTCCCGACTCTCCGGGGGGTCTGTAGGCGTAGTGCCAGAGGACACCTCCCGCGGAAACCTTACAAGGCCAAATGTCACGTTAGAAATATGACCTCACACCATGTTCTCGCTTAAATTATGTAGGTATTTTTAGATCTACCTGGCTAATCAATGTTTGAGTTGTAGGTGATTTCCCGTTGTTTCAAATTTTTACCAATCTACACCAAAATAAAAATTTTGCAACCTTGACTTAAAAATATACAATTCAACTTGAAATACATTCGAAAATACGGAAAATATATTTTATGTTTTCTTTTAATCTTATTATAACTAGCCATTGGAGGAGTTTGGATTTCTACCGCTATGAATAAATTCAAAGAGACTAATTTTTTCTGCCCACTTCCCCCACTATCTCTGAGAAACTTATCAATTCACTAGTAGATATTTCTCATTAACTAATGTTAAAACGTTGTCTAATCAACAATGTTATTTAAAACATAAACAGGCAATAAATGTATTTTATTAAAAAAGATAAAACCGACTTCAAAATTGTACGTATTTGAGAATTAAAACAACAAAAAAAGAAATACTTAAATCGGACTTGTCGTTCCGGAGATATGCGAACACAAACATAAAAACATACATACATACATACATACATACATAAATACATACATACACTTTTGAAATTTGGCACATTTGTTCAGACACTGAAATACACTAACCTTTTTTAAGTCGGTTAAAAAAACACGAGAAAGCGTTTATGGCTCGATTTAAACGAGTCCGCCCGAACGCGCGGTTTGGCTGATATAACGCAAGATCACAAGCAATTGTCTGTAAGGCCTGTATTCACTTTAATTAGTGCAAGTGCAGGTGATTAGTGCTGGTGATTAGTAATCAGGAGAAATCTAGTGTGGACTGACTAGTACACGTTTTTTATTTTCTCCTAATCACTTAATCACCTGCACTAATAACTTGCACTCGCACTATTCAAAGTGAATACAGGCCTTTAATGACAGCGCAGGCCGCAGGTGCACCGTTACGTGGTGTAGGGGCCAAAACGCTCGTTCGGGCAGACAAATATATTAAATCCAGCCTATAAGATGCAAATCATTAATCTGCTTAGCGCAGCACTGGTTCTTCATGAAACCAATTATGGGATGCCCGCGGCTACACAGTCTGTTACAATTTAAAGTCTGGAATTATTAAAATAGTCCTGTCAACGGAGCTTTAATAATATTCCCAGCCATGCAATGACACTTATTATAGAACTCCATTATGTATTTACCAGTATAGTTTATTCTTGGATTTACCTACATACGGCGACAGTATATTATAAGTCTATGCATACGGCCGTCTAAAATCATAATAATATTAATACGCGAGCGAAAAACTTTGTAAACCTGTTTACGAAAAATGGGGAAACTTAAACAATAAATAAATAAATCGCAGTCGCAGGTATTACCTATGTCTAAAAAATAATAAAGTCAATATTTTGTATTTTTTTGTCTGAGGTCGAATTTCGACCACTGGGCGATCTCAGTCCAGTATCCAGTATCCAGTATCCAGCACTGCAGCGACGGAATCCACTGATGCTGGCGTCAGCTACTGTATCAATGAAAATCAGCCTTAGTAAAAATTTGACAGCGTTTAAAGAAACTTAACCAGTCTGCTTGATTCATAGATAATATACCTGTTTGAATGCTTATACTTTGTTATAAAAATTGTCTTAAAAATACGTTTGATACTTCATTAGAGTAGTAGGTACAATAAACAGCATAATATACATATTATTGTGGTCACCGGAAAGGTTTCTTGAAAAAATTTATAATAACGAAATGAAAAGTTCTAGAAGCAATTTCCACTAAAAGCCGTATATTCTGAAGCCCATATTATATTGTATTCTGTGCCATTGTGCGAATTTTAATACTGGCAGGGAAATAAGTGCCGTTTTAGTTAGTTTGAATCATAATAATGCCGATCTTCGACGTTAAGAGCAGTATCGATGGGGTTATTGTATTGCATCAGAACCACTCACTATAATGAGGAGTAGCGCTGCAAGCAAAGAACTGCGTTTCAATTGAAAATTATAAGCACCATAATTATTATTATTGTCATGATCTGAATGACAGCAGCTCTGACTTCTGATCAATACACAATTAAAAATGTGTACAATGTTGTGCAGATGTTATTGTGTCTTCACTCTTCATATTACATAATATTATAAACATTATTGTAAGTAAAGTATTTGTTACAGACTTTGTTTGCATGTCGAATGAATGTGTGAGAAGATCAAACTGTATTGATATAGATAAAATGTGTTACTTTGACGTACGGTGATAGTACAGTTGATAGTTTAAGGCCGTCACAGACTTAGCTATAATATTATATATTAATATGTTTATAGCTAGGCATATTACTATATATTATTTTCTATACAATTTTCGCGTGACCACACACTCAGCTATAATGTATATTTCTGGTCTCAGTGTGTTTAGTACGGTATATTAATATATATTATAGCTAAGTCTGTGACGGCATTTATAATATATTATAATATAACAATTATGACGTACACCTACACGGAAAAAAAATCTGCATACACGTAATTGTTAACTATATTTTCTCTATATAGGTAACTAAATAGAATAAAATTAATTATTACCCGAACACAAAGAATAAAATAATATAAAACAAAAGTAGCAGTTGATAGTAAGATCCGTGTATCTCGGACCGGATGCGGTGTCCAAGTTCGCCATGCCGTAGCTAATTTGCACACAATTGTTCATTCCGAAGTAAGAGAAATAAGACCCGCTGGAAATCTATGAAACTTTGTAATTAGTGCAGTTTCAAACTTCATAAACTATAATTTTTGTTGAAGCGAAAGAATACTCTATATTTCAACCCCGTAAATGTGTTTTCATTTCATAGAAATTTTTATTAATACCTTACACGTGCTCCCGCAATATTCGATGATTGTGATAAAATATTCGCCATAAGATTTGCGTGTACCACAAATTAATCTGCAAATGAAAGTCAATTGAAAAGATTCGTAGTAATTTCGTGAAACGACAAAAATAAAATGATGAATGGCTTCTACAGCGGGAAACTTTTATCTTTGGGGCTTCGCGGCGCTTACAAAATATTATATCGGAGCGGGCTCAAAGATAGACGGTCGGATAAAATAAATTAAAATAAAACTGTACCGTAACGTTCAATTAATTTTGTCAGCGCGTAATCGCTTTTACAATTTGCGGTCAAAACCAATTGATGGTTTGTCACGTGCAAATAAATTTTAACTCGTTTCGGGTTTTTTACTAACCTAATATAATATGACACTGATACGACTCCGCCATTGTTATTTGTTCTATTTTAATATTAGGTGTCTATTTGCAAAGCTTTGAGTTATATCTATATATTTATTAATAATTCGGTTGCTTTCAGGCTTTTATAAAGGTATATTACGGCAAAGGAGTTGCCTTTTGACCTAATCAAAATAAAAATATTTAACACTACTCAGATCGTGGAGTTGCTTGGCCAAATTGACTAAACATTTAATAGAAACCACACCTAAGAACGCAAAAGCATCAACAAACTTCAAAGAGCGATTAGTTCTAATCGTTATTATGCAAACAATTAGCTGAAATTCGACTAAACCGATGAAGGATATAGCGTGCGTTCGGGGGAGATAGTAGTTTGGAGTAATTACGTTTGTTGCGAGCGCCGACAATCACTTAGAAGCACCTTATCTAAGGCCTGCTTAGCGGACTCGACTATTAACTCATAAATCCCGGCCAGTCACGCAACGAGCCGGCGCGGGCGATACTGTTGGCGAATTATCCTTTCCTCGCCCTTAACTAATAGTTAACAGCTTCTTAACTTCGGTTTGTGGAGTTTTCCTTCGTTAATTTGTTTGCTGATTATTATTGTGCCACGTGATGTATCAAAGGTATTTGAATATTCATAAAGAAATCATGATTCTTTACTTTGAACGCCGGAATAAGCCATTAAAATAGTATTCATCCCGAAAAAATCGAAATATTTATACTGCGTGATAAACTAATTTTGACTATAAAATAACACTCGTAAACCTACATACAAAATAATATAATTAATAGTAGTTTTGTAACTAATACTCTTTAAAAAAACTTCACTACTATAAACCTTTCACACACGAAAAAAAATACCTGCATCTCATAACCTTCGATTTGAACATGGCGTATGTAACTTTAATTTTAATAAAATGCGCGAGAGACTCTAGATATGTGATATGATAAAGCAATATGCTCTGTCACAGTTCGCTGCAACATGTTTCGTGATATTAAAAAGACTCCAGCGATGTCGTAAAGTTGGACGACTTAATCTCGAAACTCTACCAATAACGTATGCGTTATTAAGACAGGAGTCTTAATATTATTATACCTGTGGCAAATTCAGGTAGCTAAAACAAATAAAATACAAGTAACAAGTACTAAGGGCGGGTTGCACCAGAGGTATTGTTATGCTGCGGGTACAAGGCACAAGCGTCCACAAATGTCACTTTCCATTTGGAAATCGTTTACACGCTTGTGAATGCGTCAGTGTATTACGTACAATGTACATCCAAGCATGGCGGACACCGAACTTGTGAACCGCGGCTACAAAGCGCGCGCCAAAGTGTGAACGCGTCGCAAGCGCTTGCCGCAAGCGCCCTTTGATAATTATAATTATGTGTCCAAAAACCGCCACTACGCCGGATCGGATACAAGCGTCCACAAGCTCACGCAAGCCAAGCCAGATACTCTCTTTACACGCTTGTGCTTGTGGACGCTGGTCAAGCCTTGGCAAGCATAGAAACTACGTCTTATCACGGCTATCCTTTAAACATTTCCTTATCACTATAAACTGTTTTCTTGTTTTGTACTTTTTAGAGCGTGTTTTAGAAGTCGGGCTATAATTTTTAGGGTTTCGTACCCAAAGGGTAAAAGCGGGACCCTATTACTAAGACTTCGATGTCTGTCTCTCTGTCCGTCCGTCCGTCCGTCCGTCCGTCCGTCCGTCTGTTTGTTGTAACATCTGATGTATAAAAATTTCCCCCCCCCACCCCTCTAAGGGGACGAAAAAGGGGGCTAGATTTTGTATCAAACTTTTGCTTTAACACGAAAACTACTGATCCGATTTGCATTCGGATTGTTAACATGCATATAATATAAGGAAAATAAAACACAATTAGACAAAAACAAGCAATGAACGAGTTATTTAGCCAACATGTAGTTACTAATTAACACAATAATAATTGTTCGGTAGGCTTATGTTTATTTCAAATAATAATATGCATTATTGAATGAAATCATTTAATTGTATTTATGACTATAATAATTATAATAAGCGTATTTATGATGCTACTGAACTATTACGGATAAAAATACAAATTAGGTATTTTTTTTATCATTCTGCTGCAGTGCCTATGTATGTTAACGCCTATGCAGCAAGTTTCTAATGAAGACACGCGTTGTTTATGGACATATACAATATCATATTTTAAGTTTAAACCCCTTAGGCTATTTTATAGAAAAATAAATACAACAGAGTTAATGTTATATTTATTAATTAATTATTATATTTTAACTAATATGTTACTCGAATGTCAGACTTATTAAAATGAACGTGCACGAAAAAAAACGCTGAGACTGGTTTTTTATGGTTTTATTATTACAAAGTTAGTTTAGTAGATCTACTAGATTTCACCTGCAACTCCGATACCCCAAACTCGTTTATGACGCGAGAACCACACATCTTTTTCAGCAAAATCGTTGAGCAGTTTGGACGGAAAAAGGTAACGGGCAGACAGACAGAAAGACAGACATACTTTCGCATTTATAATATTAGTATGAATTACACTGGGAGTGAAAGTCCAATATAAACAAATGGAAACTGTAATATGCAGAAACTAATTTATATGAATATTATAAACCATTCATCATCCGAGGCGACAGGGGCGTAGACTTATCGACCCTAATCGAACCACGAAATTATACACTGTACACGCTAGAGGTCTAATAATGTTATAAATGTACCTAATTGCTATCGGAAATACCTTGATAAGCGACAAAAAGTTGTAAATAATCCACCTACTGGTTTAAAAAAAATGTGATGCAAAAAAATTTTTAAACCATACATTTTTTAAACCACAATTATTTTTTGTATTGTAATGAGTGAACTAAATATTATGTAAAACATTTATAAGGTAACGGACGGATGGACAAAGGGAAATTATAGTTTCTTGAAGTACGTCTACGGAATCCTAAAACTATTTTCTGCATTGCCAAACAGTAGTAGGGAATAAATATAGGTACTAAAGTGCTTTCATATTATTCAAAAACTTTTGTGTGTCTGTAGGTTTAAACAAATCAGAACGAGCCATTAAAAGTTTTGGCAATTAAAACTAAAATCCTTAGTTGGTTGCTGAGCTACCTATAATTCGGGAGTTTGGTTTATTACAAGTTGACAATTCATACACTTTTAATACTTTCTAAAGGGTTTTTTTCTACAAAAAGAAATTGATGGTGACAATGAGGTTTGGTTAAAAAAGGATAAATTTTTTTTTTTCCAATTTGAAATTGTAGAAATATAAAAATGTATTAAAAGCTTTTTTCTTCTTTTATTTTTGCACCGATCACGATTAAAATAGAAAACTTATAGAAGGTGCTTAATCTACTAATTTCTACTAATTAAAGCTGAAGGGTTTGTTTGTTTGTTTGAACACGCCAATCTCAAGAATT
The DNA here is from genome assembly GCA_905404155.3 of Plebejus argus. Taxonomy (NCBI): domain Eukaryota; kingdom Metazoa; phylum Arthropoda; class Insecta; order Lepidoptera; family Lycaenidae; genus Plebejus; species Plebejus argus. Next base: position 12,815,368 of record FR989929.1, on the reverse strand, counting down.
TTCAATCGGAGCAGTAGGGTCCGATTTGAAAAATTATTTCAGTGTTTGGTAGCCTATTTATCTAGGCAGGCTATAGGCTATAATATTAACACGTTAAGACCAAAGATGAAGAGGAAAATGTGAAAAAAAAACGGGGAAAAAATTAGAAAGATCTCAACTAAACTAATGGAGCAATTTTATGTTATTTGGCATAGATAATAGATATAGAGTATATATTATAGACCACGTGATACATAGGCTATTTATTTTCAGGGTATGTACGGTTTCCCTAAAATTCCTAATTTACGCGGGCGAAGCCGCACGGAACGTCTAGTATGCGAATATTATGATATTGAATTCGTTTTACCAACAAGTATTGCAAGACTAATTCTACGTGTAAGAAAATAACCGATAATATTATTGCTAATATTATTATTCACAGCTCAACATTTTACTCACACGCCTTAGTACAAGCAACACAGTTTTGCTCTTTTATTTGATTTACTTACTATTACTACATAGAACACTTTAATTGTGTTAAAAGTAAAAAAAAACTGTAAACGTAGTTATAGCCTCTTACCTATAGCGACCGTCGTTCCCAACGTATTTACTTAAACAACGAGACCCGAATGGAAAACACTAAGCTTGATAGTGTATTCTAACCCTTGAAATAAAATAAAGTAACACGTGAGCCGGAAAAGAAAGTCCAATATCTTGTTAGGACGGGCAAATAAGCGACAAACGCGATTATATAGGGGTCATAGTTTACGGCGACAGCTTTTAGCTTGGAGGTATTAAGCCATAAATACAGCTTGTTTCTTCATTTCGTGCCAATAAAGCTATATAATATTACTACTAATATTATGATGGTATTATACTAATAAATTTGTCCTTTATATCTAGGATTCTGAGTATGGATTGATATTGATTCGTAGAAATAATAGATTGATTGCATACCTAATCATTTCAAAAACCGACATAATAGCTGAAAATCGCAAGTCACTTTTATTTAGTTAAAATTCCACTAAATATTCTACTGGTAGTCTGATACTGACACTTTTACCATAGATATTTATTATTACGAATATAATTTTAAAGTTGAATAGTTTGTTTGCTCGCACTAATCTCACGAACTACGGGAACAATTTTTATGTAATTTTTATGTGGACTAAGAGCGTTTACACCTTTCACGCTCAATTTGGCTTAAAACTGTACATTTCCAACTTGAAAATCATCAACCACTTATCTTTATAAAAATGTTGATAACTTATTTTTATAGAAAATTTCACTGTCTATATAGTTAGCAGAGAAAAAAATAGAATTTATAGAGTATTTGTACATTAAATTTCGATTTAGTATCAGTTTCGAAGCTTTTAATTTACGAAACCAGCGACAGATCTAATTAAAGAATAATAATTGTCGGATTCGACACAAGCCTAATAAATAAGAAAAAAAAAAAAGAATAATAATAACCTATTGATAAGATCCTTAAGCAAATAGTAGAAAAAAATATTTCGTTTAGGTATTTAACTTTATGTAATTTCAATTTAAAGAATGAGAAATATCAAACAAATATCAAGGAATTAAAACTTTTTTATTGCCTATTTATTTAACTTAATTTAATATAATAATAGCTTCATATCATAGAAAAACACTTTAATTAAAAAAAAATGTCCTTAAATATCAACAAATCTTTTGTTGTTTTTTTTCTACAAATATTTTAAAACTACTATAAATCGCTGCGCGCAAAGCAATTCCAGTAGTCCGCCGCAGGTTTGTATGGAAACTTGAAATAAGGTGAAACGCTCTTAAGGCATTTTTGAAATGTTAATTTTACTTTGTTTTTAGTATTTGTTGTTATAGCGGCAACAGATATAAACAATCTGTGAAAATTTCAGAAGTCTAGCTATAGCGGTTCTTGAGATACAGCCTGGAGACACACAGACGGACGAACAGACGGATAGACTGATATACGGACAAACGGACAGACAATGAAGTCTTAGTAATAGGATCCCGTTTTTACCTTTTGGGGACGGAGCCATAAAAATAAGTATTTGTACTAATATAATGTGTTTATTAGATGCCATTACGGCCACGATAATACTATAATATTTCAGGTGTGATAGTCTACGAAGATATACTTAAATTTAACGATCCCCTGCAGACACTCGTTTAATCCAATTTGGCGGCCATTATGAAAATGAAAATGGCGGACAGGTATAAACCAGCCTACCAGCTAACGCGTTATGTAATCCATCATATTAATTAATTTCATTCACATGTTTTTGGCATAATAAATATTTTTTTTATTTGTAGTATTTCGCTTATACCTAATATTCGCGCAAAAAAGTACTGACTAATAAGTCAGTACGTACTCGTATTTTGCGCGAAGTAAATGCTGCATAGAGGACATTTTATAGATGCAGTCCTTATGTACAGACGAATTTTTAGTACATAATATTTTATTATCATTAGTGACATAGATGTTATTGGCTCGCTATTTATATATTCGTTTCTAATTTATTGTTACTATATCAACAATAAAGTCAGCCAAATGTAAGAAAATTATTCTTGTGTGATTTCGTTAAACTCTTAACATTTCGTACCAGTTTTGTGACCATTGTTTCCGAAAAAGGGTAAACAGATAGAAATTGTGTTTAGTTATTATAAAAGCAAACAAAGGGACAGTGTCGGACCCCGCTCCCACCCAACGTAAATTAAAATTGTTGGTCCCAAACGAAAGCCGTTCCACTTAGAAGCTTTTAAAGGGTTAATTAGAACTTATTTAAAGAACCTTTGAAAAATTCGCTCAAAGAATTTGATATCGAGGAAAATATTTGATGCTTCATAGGTTTCCCTCGAAGTACTTTGTATTTTTGGGAATAAATTAGACCCTAATTTTAATGATCTCACTTATTTTAATGATTATATCACTTAGGGCCTGTTTCACCACTTCATGATAAGTGCCGGATAGGCTATCCACCACTTAACTTGACAAATAGAGTATGGAGAATGTGTCAAAAAAGTTGTGGACGGCTCTCCGGCACTTTATCAGGAAGTGGTGAAACAGGCTAGTGTCTAATAGAAATAGAGTTTTATGACATTGTGATTACCAAGTTTTAAATTCTGTTACAAAGTAAATGTAAATATTATTTAATAAAAGTGTATTAATCGTGTTTATATATTTGGCATTGCAAAAATAATAATTAATTTACAATTTTTTTATTACCGTACATAAAAACCCTAGAAAGACATTTTCAAAGCCGTGAGCAAAAGCGTGTATTTAATATTAGAAATGGACGTATTGTAAGGCCGTATTATAATAAAACCACACAAGCCACAATGTGGCGGTTGCCTCTAAACCGGTCTATTATTAGAATTCAGAACATTTGCCATTCCCGTCAAATTTTGTGAATTGAATTAATATTTTATCATTAGTACTGTGTTTAGGTAATGAAAACATATTGACATGTAACACAAACATTATATCGCATTAGCAAAAAGTTAGGTTTTTTTATGGGTTAATTTGTCTGTGAAATTCCTAATTTACGTGGGCGAAGCCATGCGGAACGTGCAGTCGAATATAATAAATCTTGAAAAATGTGTGAGATTTAATATAACTAATAACGCCTGGCTTGCGATGCGTTATGTGCAGTTCTGTATACTTTTGATATTTAAGAAAGAGCCAGTGCACACAGCGCATTGCGTCAGCGTTGCGTCGTAGATGCATTTCTAAAGTATAGATTTGACAGATTTGCAAGACGTCTCACGCAATTGAAATCTGTCAATTCAGTACAAATTTAGAAATGCATCTACGACGCAACGCTGACAAAACGCGCCGTGGACCGGCTCTACTATCAAAAGAACTCGCCCTGATAAAGAACGCTCTACGTTTCTAAACACATATTATGGTCTTACCTCAAAAGATTTAAACATCTGTTGAACAGCTGTTGTTTTGACACCATTTTGTACTGAATTTTTTTCTAATCAACTGTTCAACAGCTGTTTAAATCTTTTGTGGTAATTTTTTATTTTATTCAGGAAAACAAACAGTGCAAAATTACATACAAAACTTCTAGGCATATATCAATAGACCATTTACATGTTTTCACTTATATGATTCTAGAAAAATCAAAACTAAAGTAAGACCGTAAGTTTTTGTTACATTTTGAACTCTAACCCGGCCATTCTCATTTCTCGATGGGTAGAATTCAAACTAATGCGCCGCCGTCTAATTTCCACTCGGATGGTTTTGTTTCTATGTTGTTTTAAACGCCACTAAAAAGGGTACACGAAAGTACTGGCGGGAGAAAATTAAAACAATTACGCATAATGTTTTGGAAGGGTTCTACATCCATTAGACGTTCCGGTCGCCGTAGATAATGCCATCGGGTTATTGTTCACGGCAACAATGGCAGCACTTACACGGACGCTCTTATCTCTTCGACCACGTCGTTTGTACTGACACGGCCCACCTCCAAGATAGGGATGTCAGAAACACATTGTGTTATCATTTATTTTTTAAATACCACGAGGTACGGATGTCCCATGTCTCATCTAAAATAGGGTTGACAAAACATTTTAAACGATACTAAATTTTTTGTAATTTTAGTACAAGCGATTTTTTTTCTTAGATAGACTTCTAAGAAAAACATTGAAATATAGATAATAAATAATGGTTTTAACTAAAGTTCCAAAACGTAAATTTTATTACAGCTGCTTTATAGACTACCATAAAGCATTCCCGATTTCATTTTGCACGTGTAAAAGTTCTAACCAAGAATAATGTTTTGTTAGCATAATGTTTAATGGCGTAAACGAAACTAAAAAAAAAACAAAATTATGAGATTAAGCGAGGAAAGCGAGAAATTGAAAAGTTAGAGCGTGGCATGAAGTTCACAGGTTCCGCCGGAGGAAACTGTAAAATTAATGAAATACCAACTTTATGGGTACTAACAAAATAATAAAGTAGAACCAATGTTTTGTAGCACTAACTATGAGCGACTTAATTAGGCACATTAAATATGTACTCACGGGAGTCGGGAGTAAACTTACAAAGAAGTCTTCATTATGAGTATCAAAATACACTCAGATGCATTCCACTTATATAATATCTGATACACATGTTATATCAATAATATGAATATACAGATGTAAATGAATAAAAAACGCTATGACAACAAAAATTAATTATAACACTATTATGAAATCAGTAATACAATAACCTTTAGGAAAATAATTTGTACATTCTAATCCCATTAACCCCCGAACGGCCCAAGTGGGCCGCGATAAAAATAGATAGACAATAGATTTCCAAGAACTCCACGATCGACGGATTAACTCTTACATCGTAAATTTTGCATCCTTAAATATAAATAAGGAAATACGAGCAAGTGGAAAAAAACGGCCGACATAGATTAGGCCCCTCTATAATTATTTCGTGAATCCAATACGCTTATATGTTTAGGTGACAGTTGAATAGACCTCTTGTGTGGATCGCTCGTGGCAGGGTTTGTCCATTAGCCTGATTACGGTCAAAATGCTCGCCCCCGAGGCTTTCGGCCCCCTTCCATTGAATAACAGTACGAGCTATTAAATGTCAATTGGAAACTTCTCGAATTATAGCCTTGTTGACCTCACCCGCACGTGAAGTCATATAATTACATTATAAAATAGTTATCCGTCATTATTCCGGTGCCGATTTTAATTAACAACATAATTTATGGCTTCCAAACAAAAATCTTCTCTCATGTCGATTCGTATTATTCGAAGGCTCGTATCGATTTTTTTTATATCAGTTCCGTTGTTGTAAATAATAATTTATTGAGTTTTCACTAAGAAATACATTGTAAATACAAAATATGTTTCTTCGATGTAGGGCCATCAGAACTCTAATAAAAATATCTGTGGCTTCTATCTTTTGTCACGAATTCTTCGAAACCCTCAGCTTGGACTTAGAGACAAAAGATTCAAAGAATCTTAAGGGTTAGACGATTCTTAAAAGTTTTCTTTTTAAGTTCTTTTGATTTTTTCCGGACCAGAGTGGGTGCGCTCAGCTCATTTAATTGCACTTATTTCCATTAATATAGTTAAAGTATTGTTTGTTTATTCATAATTCAAGACGTGAGTGGAAGAATAAGGTAAGTAACATGAAAAAACTTCCCGTTTTTTTGCTTAAATGGAGGTTTTAGGGCCGGAAAAGTTATTTGAAATAGAAAAACTATGGATTGTATGTGTAGCCAGATATATTAGCTAGGTTATGAAGTAGATAAGTTACAAGTTTTATTGAAATAATTAGGGAAAAAATGAGTTATTGTCCGTATGTTACGAAATGTTACTTGTTCGATTCTTCCACTCACGTCTTCATTATTATACTATAAAAATGTGAAGTAATCCACGTAGTGAACATACAACACCCTATATTATACCTACATATTACATAATTATGCGCGTAGTAGGTTTTCACGGGTTGTAAATTATTTCTTCCATTAATGTACAAAAGAGTAATTTCGCGCTAGCCAACCATGTCGTTGAAATGTAAATCAGTATAATTAAGTCTTTGAAGTGAGAGGACTTGTCTTTCGCTTCTGACACTTAAAACTAGACAGCTTAGCAAATTTATCCATAGTTAAATCCGCCCTAGTTACCTTTAATGAAATGTTGGCAACGAGGCAAAGTATAATCGATTGTACACTTTATAGCGCCGTTAATTGTTTATGTTTGAGTAAAAATCTTGATCACTCACTCCTCCTTAACAAATCACTAAGCATCGCTTATTGATTCGGTATTTGAATTGTTAACCATTTTTGTCGAACAAAAACCATACAAAATACGCGTACCGATAGGAGGCTTTTCGCCATAAAAGCCTACACGCCAAAAGGATTAACAAGCCCCACGACTGTGTTTTAGTGCCGCGGCCGGACAAAAATGTAAACACCAGACGACAATCCAATTATGTATTCCCAATACGGAGGTGTATCGCTAAGTGCACAAAATATATTGCTTGAAAGCTTCCAACAAAATTGTAACCGAAAAGCAAAAGTGGTATTATAATATACATGCGTAAGTGATATTACGCAGGATTACTGTTATTGACTCGCTTTCCTATGGAAAAATAAGTGAGAACACTAGGCCTAATATTATAAAAAATATATAATATGTATAACTATATTAATAATATTATAATGAAAATGACAACATAATACGTAATAAAAATACTGAAAAAGACAGTTGAGATCAAGTTTACAATATAATATAAAACTAGTAACTTAAATGAAATTCGTTGCTTTTCTGTACCCTTAAACAAAAGAAGTATGTTATAATTTGACACGTAAATGGTGATATTAGGTATTGAAACAGTCCAATTTTTCTTCACTAAGCGTAGAAAAGTAAAATTTTGTTCGACATGGATATACTAGAGTTCATAAGGAGCTGGAGAAAAACGAGCACCATTACTCATGGGCGGGTGCCCCGAGCACATTCTTTACTTACATACTTTTCGTTGTATATCGTTTTCATCTGACGTCAGACTTATACTGATGGCACTTGTTGTTAACTTATATAACGGAATATGTCTCTTGTTTAGCTTCAGTTGTATTAAATAAGTTTGTGACCGTCGTATTGGTTTACATAGAAATCAACTTCACTCGGTTCTGGTTGGGTCTCTTTGTTTGAGTTTTAGTACAATTACATTATTATACATTTGTAGTGACGTATAGATAATATTTTATGATTGTATTTTGACTTACTTGGGACTCAGCATTTAACAGGTTTAAGCCCGAATATGGCTTTTTTATTTTTACTAGAGATCGCCCAATGGTCGATATTAGACCTTAAATTGTTTTGGCTCTCTGTTTAATTAAATCATTGATTATTTAAGAATTAATATAAAAAATCCATTTTTAATTTGACAACAGACTTCAACCATAAACAAAGCAGTATAATTCGTGTGTATAGGCTTCTCAGTCAAAACATGGTAGTGTGCGCGTTGTACTTTATGTAATGTTATATATTTTGTTAAAAAAAATGTATGATACAAGCATAATTTCAAAAAAGTATTAGCTCGATGCACTCTTTCACCATATAAACTATAACTGTGCAAAATTTCATTTACCTACGTTTCCGCATTTTTCGTCAAAAGGGGGTCCAAAGTTTTTAGCTCGCGTATTAATATAATATAGATATTGTTTACGTGAATTCTTAAACAAAACACTTGAATATCGTCGTGTCTCAAGTTAGCATTTTTAAAACTGAGCGACAAAATTACTCATTTATCTAAACGCGTAGCAATAATAGTTTATCCTAAAAAAACATAAAATAATACAAAATGAAAATGTAATCCAAAACTGACAAATTTTTTCCATAAACACTTATCAACATTTTTAATTTATTTAAAGACGTAAGTGGATGATGTGGGTAACTAACAATTTTCTTTCTTCGCATAAACTGAGGCTTTAATTTATTAAAAATAATGTGGATTTTATGTATTATAGCCAGATATACAGGGTGTAACAAATCTAAGTGATAATACTTTGTGTGTACGTATTCCTTGTAGAGAGTTCACTGTGAAAGTAGCAGCGCTGTAAGACCAAAATTTTCACTTACATGATACGTAATTTATTATTTTCATTAGATATTGATATTTTTGTAACCAACAGGACAAAGTTCAGATTAATACTAATTGGAGTTACGAAGTTATCAGCATTAATATAGTGAATGCCGAATATAGCTGCTGCGAACCATTATCACGTCAATTCTAATCACAACTTGGCTAATGCAGTTTCAAAACTATTGTAATCTATTTTAAATAGCTACTTACATAAAAAGTGCACAGTTTTAGATTAGAGTTTAAAGACTATAATATTTTTATCACAGTTAAGTTCATTAGCAATTATAATAATATAATATGTTGAGTTTCATAGTCCAAGTAGGTATATATATTTTTTAATTAGCCTATAGTGTCGCACTGCTGGGAAAAGGCCTCCCCCAGGATCTTCCACTGTTCTCTATCCTGCGCCACCGATAGCCAGCCTGGCTGGTATGCCTCCAGCTCGTCACGCCACATTTTTCTAGGCTGGCCACGGCAGCGCCGTCCATCTTTGGGTGACCACTCTGTTGAGACCCTTGCCCAGCAGTCGGGATGCATGCGGCTAACGTGACCCGCCCACTCCCACTTCAGCTTGGCCGCCTTGACACCTACGTCCTTGATGCCCGTTTGGGAGCGCAGTATGGTGTTTCTTATTTTATCGAGTAGGTATATACGCCCATAAAATTAGAATTTACAATTACACAGATTACCAAATTTTATTGTAACGGGAACCGTACGTATTTCCGTGTTATTACCTATACTTTGTTATTTTCGGGACTCAAAACATGTCCTATTATATCGTCAATATCGTTTCAGTGGACCAAACGCGATGTCACAGGTCTGGGGAACGGTAGTGACCCCGCCGAGACGAGCCAAGCAAGCGAAGCGAAGCGCAAGGACACTACCTACCTTTTCTCGATGTCTTTCGTCGTTTTTTGAACCCTCATAGTATAGTTGGTTTCCGATGTACCAGATAGTTCATATTCTCAGGATATTCTCAGGACATATCCTGAGAATATGAATTACTGTCTAGCTGTAAATATTATGTATGGCTCGGCTGTTTCGTTACTAACTTCTAGAAACTAAATATTCGTATCACCTCTACGACGCCCGCAAACGGCGAAGCCATACAAAACTGATATAATTATTATAATGTAGAATTTGTTTAAGTTAGAGTCGGTAGAGTTAGGCCGTGTAGATTCAGAAGCTTGGCTGTACATGAGATTTGATATCTTTTTCACAAGGTAAACATTTTTCTAGTCTAGGCAACATTTTAAATGTATTTGGTGGAATAATATACAATTTCAGAAGAATCAAACGATGCTTTCCCGTTATTAATACATGGATTGACCTGAACTAACCTTATATATTATATTTCGGCTTGAGTCTAAATCCAGAAAATATCGATTATTTTAGTCGTTCATTAATATTCAGTAAGGAACGGAGTCGCCATTTGATTCAATAATCCAGAGCGCAGGCGGTGCAGAACATCACTGAACTTTTACCTCCTGTTTTTGACGCTTTTTGGTCATTCCGTTGATAAATTTACTGTTTTAGCTCGACTAAGCGAAAAAAATGAAAGCGCTTGAAAGCGCCAAACATGTATAGACTTATTAATCAATTACCTACTTTAATAAAAACTAAATTATGTTCAAATAATCGTATTACTTATTTGTATTAACGATCAATAAACCAAATAATGGATTTGGTATAAATTTTGTCTAAGTAGATTACAAATATTCCTCGGCAGAAAAATAAAAAAGCAATTTCCTATTCAAAATGGAAAAATTGATTATCAATCGCACACACGCAGATTATCATGAAATATTTTGGAATCACATCACGGACAAAGTACGATACGATTCTAGCGCAAACTCTATGAATAAAATTATCATTTTGCGGAATTGATTCCGAAGGATAGTAAAATACTTGTATTATAAGCACTTAGAATCTTTTCCAGGGTAACTTGGCTTCATTTTGTTCGTAATATTGCTTTGCTTATGAAGTTGTCGATAAAAGTATGATTACATTTTTAATCTACATGTTTAAACAATGCATTAATTTCTATTATCCCTTAAGTACTGTTCAAAAAGTAGTCTGTGTGCCGAGTGTGAGTGTTTGTTTGACATTCGATCATCATTTTGTATGGGATTTGTACAGCGCCACCTAACGATGCTCACGGGAGTGAGCCCAGCTTCCATACAAAATCTTAGGAAAAGCCAAACGTGTTCACGATCGAATGTGAAACAAAAAACTCACACTCAGCACACAGGACGTCATTTAGCCCAAACTTTTTCGTTATCGCTTCGTTATAACTTATAATGGTCAACCAAAATGTATGGAATTGACATAAGCGTTCGTTAAAATGACGTTGACGTTCGACTCGTCTTATGTCAATTCATTTTGATCGGCGATTTTATAAAGAAGCGATAAAGAAAAGATCTTGGCTCACCCCCCTAAAGTTCACCGATATAGTTAACAAGTTCTATTTTCAATCATAAAATATGATTGAAAAGTTCATTACTGCGTTACCTATCTCGATTCACAGAACCTACTCCGAAATATCATTTGCTCTACGAAAAACTTCGTTAGTTACGTTCGCTCGAGAAAAAGCCAATCAGTATGTAAATGCTTATCAGAACTTACAGGGAAAAGCTAATTTTTAAAATGATTATCTAACTTTTCCAATAACCCTTTTTAGGGTTCCGTAGCCAAAATGGCAAAAAGGAACCCTTATAGATTCGTCATGTCTGTCTGTCTGTCTGTCTGTCTGTCTGTCTGTCCGTCCGTCCGTATGTCACAGCCACTTTTCTCCGAAACTATTAGAGATATACTATTGAAACTTGGTAAGTAGATGTAGTCTGTGAACCGCATTAAGATTTTGATGAAAAATGGAAAAATTATTAAAAATTTTAGGGGTCCCCATAGGTACAACTGAAACAAAAAATATTTTTTTTCATCGAACCTATGTGTGTGGGGTATCTATGGATAGGTCTCCAAAAATCATATTGAGGTTTCTCATATCATATTTTTCTAACCTGAATAGTTTGCGAGAGAGACTCTTCCAAAGTGATAAAATGTGTGTCCCCCCCCTCTAATTTCTAAAGTAGGGGCATGATAATTCTAAAAAAAACATATGATGTAGATTCCTATAAAAACTACCAACGAAAATTGGTTTGAACGAGATCTAGCCAGTAGTTTTTTTTTATACGTCATAAATGGTAAACCCTGATCTAAATTTCATTAAATCGACTGAAATATAAAAATAAATCAAAAACATTTTAATTTCATAAAAATAAACCTTATTGCTGCTGCGGAACCCTTCATGGGCGAGTCCAACTTGCACTTGGCCACTTTTTTTAAAAGTTCTGATTAGATCAATTATAAACGTAGGTTCAAAAGCTTTTTTTGAATGATATCTCCTTTTGTAATCAACATAGAACTGCTTATGTTTTTTGTGTGTACATCGTAAATTGTGCATACTGAGCAAAAATAAAAGCTTCACCTGCAAAAAATATACGCAAAAAGATTTATTTTAACCTACTGTAAAGAATAACAATAATAATCTAATTAACTTTACCGTAATTTTTCATAAAATTGATTAATTAGACAATAATGTATGAATTCAAAAATACCGTGTAGGTAAGTGGCGAGTTTTTCAGAAATCATTTTCAAAGCTATCGAAAACCCGATCGTCATACGGAAGGATTGACGGTGAAATCGCGTAACAGAGGCTTAAAAATATTGCCTTCATATTTCAGTGTCAGCCCGAATAACTTCCTAACATTGTACCTCAACTTTATAATATGAGCAAATCCGTCACTCATGTACCAACAAAGATTTTTCTTCGCGTTTTTTCGACTGAACTCTACCATTAATCACTATAAAGTAATTGTACGAGTGTGCCAGTTACACTGCTGTGTACCATCATTTCGCTATTTGGTATGTCTGATATCATACAAATTTGTTGAATGGTTTAATTTAAAGCACTTTAAGCATTGTACTGAAAAGTTTTTACATACATTATTTTAACATGTTCCCGTTTTTAATACACATTTATGAGAAAATTGTATAAATTTTTTATAATAATCATTAAAATTAAATTTTGGAACATGTATTTTCCTGCTCGCTACATGACACGTTAAACAAAATTTAATTAAACATTATGTCAAAATTATGCAACACATTAATTATTAATGAAAATGGAGTTTTAACTGTTTTCATTTGTATATCTTAAAGTAAAGGTACCCTTTTATAGTGCGTCAAGAAAGTGAAGAATTTAAAAAGTGGCAACATCGTAGTGTCCCTTTAAAATCATTGATCTAAGAAAACAGGGATGACACTACGATGTTGCCACTTTTAGATTTCTTCACTGTCTTGACGCACTATTATAGATTATATATTTTAGTTTTACTATATAAAAGTTTTAAACATTTTGTAATCAGGGCGAGCAAATCGAGCCCTAGAATATCTCACAACCTGAATATTTTGTGCTATACTTTACGGAAAAACTATCACGCCTATTGATTTGTGCTATACCCTAGTAGCTATAACATAGTAATTTTATGTATATTATGTAGATGTATTATCATCAGTCAGTCAATTAGGTTTTATAATTAATGTAGATGTGCCCTCACAAAGCTCGGCTTTTAGCTAGTAAATAATATGAAATAATAGTTTGAAGGAGGACTTTTATAATAATTTCAGCAAATCTAACAAACCCGTAAACTTTTTTTAATATAAAAAATAATAAAGTCAATATTTTGTAATTTATTTTTTATCTGAGATCGAATTTCGACCGTTGGGCGATAATTATTATTTTCAAGCGATGCTCAGCGTCACGCCATGTTTGATAGGTATAAATTATATTTTGTGTAATTGGTTTTCTACACACCTAAGTCATCTCGTTTCGTATCGTTTCGGTGTGACTAGCGCCTAAAACATATTTTATTCACATACCACTATAGTGATGCCAAAGCAAACGATCTCTTTATGGCATTGCTGTCACTCAAACAGAAGTAAAGATTCATTTATTCGAGATGTCTTTTAATGCCTTGAAAATTTGCCTCCAGGCCCGACGTAAATGACTTCATAGCCAAGGTGTGTTACGGTCTTTTTGTAAATTCAAACTTGACGCCAGTGCAGCCCGGCGCGGTGCGGCCAAAATGAAATATTACGGTAAAAATTCAAACCGAGCTAAACCAGCAGCTTAATAAAGTTTGCCATTTCGTGTAGCTCAAATATTAACTATTATTATCGATTTTTAATTTTGGAAATAATGTTTGTGGTTTGTAAATTGAAAATCTTAGGCTTTTGATAGTGGTCAATAATTGATTTAGTTTTTTTAAATTTTAACGTAAGTAAGCCATGATGGTTTAGGATAATATTATGATAAATAAAAGGTCATAAAATATGTAGATTATCTTACATTATAAACATTATTGAAACGCATTATACAAATTACTGCTAAATCAATGAAACACTCAATGCTCCGTCTCCGGAATACCAACCAATAACATTCCAAGTTTCTAGAACCTTCAGAAATCTGTCTCATAATTGTTTTCATATCTACAATTTCTGTAATCTTAAAGCAATTCTGAATTTAAGTTATGTATTGTCAGTGAATTTCACGTAAGTAATACTAATAAATAATAATATCATACATTTCGATCACTTGTCTCTTTATCTGAAATCTGACAAAGATGTATTTAAAACTGGATGGATTTTGGTGTTTGCTAAACAGACAGGGTTTTCTTTAAAATATTATGTATTACGGTATGGCGCAACATGACCATGCTAGTAAATCCACATGCAAAAGCAAACTTAGTATTAGTTTTTAGGGCATATTATAATAATTAGCAGATCTTACTTTTAACTACTAGAATGCTATAAGTTTTAAAGTTTTTATACTGATCATAATAATAGCCTATAAGGTATGATGAGACTAATATCATTGATATTGTACAAAAATCTCTAAAAATAAATAAAAATTAAAAGAAAGCAAAGTAAACAAAAATTTTAAGATTAATTAACTGATAAACTCTTTCCATTGCGTCGCATCGCAAAAATATAATGAATGACGGGACTTACATCTAAAGTTAACAACGGGGATCCCCGACAAATAGGGCAGCGAGATAAGACACTCAGTTTATATTCGAGTACTTTCATTGTTACAGAACAAAGGAGCAACGTCGAGGAGCGCGTTTTGTGTGAAATGGCAAACAAATTACCACAAGAATAAAGTAGGGATGCACCGTATAGACGTCGAGAGTCCTCAACATTTCGTCGACGTTAGATCAACTTTTTCAATTAATTGTTATGTTTTGTGGTTTCGCCCGCATTTGGCTTTGTTTTCTCATTCAATATTCTACATAATTAACTTTTTTGTTAATTTGTAAGTTGTAAATAGATTTCTACTACAAAATATACTCATATAATAATTTTTTTTTATTTTTTTTATTTTTTATTTATTTATTTATATCGGGCTACATAGGCCCATACAATATATACCTTAAAGACTAACATACATAAAACTTATAATATACACTTAATAACTACACTTTATCACGAGTTAACGGCGACGTGACGCGCGCTTCATTCCGGAGTCTCCCCCGGAACCTTCGGTAAACCACACCAGTCGGCCAGAATTCCTCCGCTTCAAAGGTCGACAGAATATGCGTCGGTACTCTCACCACAAAGGAACTGAAGTTGACCTTGTGGCGAGACTGCAGACGTTCGACCCTCAGGCGGAGGGATGTCTTCTTACTGATGTAGTCCACGACGTCCTCGACCTCCATGGACCAGTGCAGGCGGGATATGTACAGGGGCGTCGCGGGGACCTCGCTCCGCAGACGCAGCTCAGGTACATATGGCGCGGTGCCGCGATGGTTGCGGGCGGCGGGCTTCTTCTTCTTCCTCTCCACCAGTATGAAGCCCTCCTCATCGCACCTCCTGCTCTCGTCCTTGTCAGGTCGAGAAGACTTGGCCTTGCGGCTCTTCGTAGTCTTGCGGCTCTCC
Organism: Plebejus argus; assembly: GCA_905404155.3. Taxonomy (NCBI): domain Eukaryota; kingdom Metazoa; phylum Arthropoda; class Insecta; order Lepidoptera; family Lycaenidae; genus Plebejus; species Plebejus argus. Next base: position 12,799,785 of record FR989929.1, on the reverse strand, counting down.
GTAGACTTACGAATCTCCGAAGCCTTTACGGCTCTCATTCTCCCCTTTTTTATTCGCCCGCGGGGGAGGGGCGGGGCGACCAGCAACAGTCGCGTAGTTTTGCTGAGTCGCCTGTGGACTCGGCGTCGGCGCAACCGGGAGGGGAGCGCGGGCGGAGGCGGCAGCGGCGGTGTTCGTTGACCCGTCCAAAAATGCTGACGGGCTAAACACTTGCGCGCCTCGGCGACAGTTGACGTATGGCGCGGCGTCAGGTGACCTACATAATGAATTATTACTTTTCAATTGCGATAATTCACTACGTAGGTCACTGATGATAGATTCCGACGCCTGCAACCTACCCCGAACTCCGGCCAGCTCTTCCTTCAGGAACCTGATGTCCTTCAGTAGGCTGACGACGTCGACGTGGTCCAGCGTGACGGGCGGCAGCTTGTGCAGCTCTTTAGCCACAAAAGCCGGTACCTCATCCGGATCCGTCTGTTTCAGCAGGGAGATGATGTCCTGCACGCTCCTTTCGGTTCCGTCCCTTCGTCGCGACGGCATGTTCGCGCTCTGGCCGAGCGTCTCATAGAGCAGCTGCTTCCCTTGGCAAATCTCCTCACTAGTGAAGGAGGACTTGCAGATCTGCATGATGCTGACCTCGTCCATGGTGTCGATGGCGTGCTGGATGAACGCCAGCAACTCGTTGGCCACGAGCGCCATGGTCACGTGCAGCGGCAATGTGCCGCGCGATTCGCGAAAATATTAATTAATTAATATTTGCAGCGTGTGTAACGTGGAGCACGACCGTTCGCTAGCTCGACACATTACACAACGAATTTATAATATAGTCGAGGCCAAACACATTGACTACGGAGTTGTAGAACCAATAGTGTTTGGTGGCACGATAGTGTTGGAGACACTTAAACTTAAAGGAAGTTAAGCAATACGAAAGAGCTAGGTCGGGTTACCAGACTGCCTATTCTCCAACAAGTATTGTAGATTTTTTGTTTATGTTACTAAAATTATGGAGATTTGGTAGTTGGTAAAATACATTCCGAATGGTAAAATTCTTTTGATATCACTTCATCTTAAAAAACTGTAATGAAAAGAAAGCTTTTTATTTTCTTCAAAAGCCTTTTCGGACAAAATTTATATAGTATCAAAAGTATTATGGCTATCAAATTCAATGGCTCAATGATCATAAAAACATCTGAGAGTTTCTTATCAATTTAAAAGTAAAATATTTGACCAAAAGGGTTATTCGGCGAAGTTAAGAGTTGGAATCGATATTAAATTGACACCGTAAAGTTGAAATTGGTCTCGCGATCACATTACCGCTTGAAGCGAATTGTGAAAGTTAAAAAAGCTTAAACTAAGTTTTATCAAACATTTCCACCGAAAATTATGCGTCGATTAAAATATTAGAATCTAATACTGATAAAAAAGTTTTGGAGAATTACCTATTGACAGACTGTTCCAGCTACGCTTTTTAGCCGTCGATACTAGTAATAATAAATATTAATATTTTTAATTAAAATTTTACCTTTTGTATTAATAAAAAATCTACCGTAATCAATAACATAATAATTGCCTAAGCCCTAATATGCAATTTACCACTTGCAGAATTTTGCAAAAGTTTGTTCTATAAAGACGAATGTAATTATTTTAATGCAATGAAATTATATTATATTTTTTGCTTTATCAGTACCTACCTTTAATGTTTTACGAATGTATTACATAATAATATATAATATTCACAGTACATTCAATATTTTTCATAATAGACAAAGCAGTTTCGTTCGGATTTTATTGCAATATCGAATATACTTTGGTCAATCGGAGCCCATTGTGGGATTTCGACGTTTTTCGATAAAGCTCGAAGCGTACATTTTGCTTCTATTGTAGTGAACGCTTTCAATATTATGTACTGAGGATAGGCATATATAGGGCCACTTATACAGCGGCCTCGATGAAATACGAAATATTATGGATTTATTTTTAACTTTCAATATTTTTTATTGCGGAATACGGATTGGGAATAAGAAACGAAAAGTAGGACTTTGCAGAGCGAACAGCCAATAATAAGATTACTAACATTTGTTATTATTACTTACACTATTTATTTATTTATTTATTTATTTAATCAGGACACCAAACAGTACATACATCGAAATATTATTACAATAAGCTTAAATTATTAATAATTTAAAATCATCTGATGCATGTACCTTAGCAGGTGACACGGCATTTATAACTAAAGCTCCACAGAATATAATATGAAATTATTAATTACTAAACTAGAAGAACAATAATTACATGTATATATTGTGTGATTGTAACAATAAAATATGATATTTCAAGTACAATACATTATTACATTAATATAACAAAAATTCCGAATAAATCTTAAAACTATGATGTAACATAATAATTATTTCATTTTAATACATTGAGTTTTAATTAATTATTGTAAATTAAATTATATTAAGATTAAACATGTCAATAAAATATAGTAAAAAGTCAGAAAAAATGTGTACATAAAAACAAAATCATAATAATATTATTATAGATAGTACCTATGTCAAATTATTATAAACATGAATAGAATTAATAATTGATTATTATTATTATTGTCATAGATATGTCACTATATTATTGATTATGATTTTAAGTTATATTTTAAGGGCAGGTAACAGTGAAATAGCGCGTGGACAAGTTTTTTGATCCTGTTTCATTCCTTACATTATCATCTAAAAATTTTGAAAAAATTACGACCTTTACTTTAGGATATAACGTATTCGGCTTCGCATTAATTGACACAAACAGAAGAACTTCATTCGATAGAAAACAAAGCCAAAGTTACCTCTTTTTAAAATCTTTTTTCAATGCTGTGCTTAGAATACTGAACTAAGCGACCTATTTTTTATAGCTTTAATTAGATAAAATGATTATCTATCCGTATTCGCAAAAATGGAAATTGTAGCATTTATTTATTGATGCCAGTGACAAGATATCTAGAGAATTCGCGTACGCCGCGGCTTACCGAGCTCCGAAAATCGCGCGGTGGCCCATACAAAAACATTTTGAGTGATAGATGCCCTTAATATGTCCTTTTTGAATGAATACAGATTACTATGAAATATGTCAAAATCTGAGTAAATACTATTGTAAAGAGAGCACATTCTTTGATTATGATTATTCTTAGCTACATTGTTTTTATATTTTGGGATATTAAAAAGTTGAGTAGCGTTTTCACACCTTTGTGACTGATTTTGTGATGGCATATATTATGTATATTGTAAATAATTATTTTATCTTCTCGGATCGAATTAAGTTATTTACAGCTACTTATTACAAATACTTCTTAATTTCTGTGAATAAACATAATACCTAAATTTTCAGAGTGTATTAAAAACTGCTTTAAATCACACATACGAGCACTTTAGATATTATCTTTTCAAATACAATGTAAAATCTATTAAATACTATTATTATCATTATTCTATTACCATTTGAGTTACTTCTTCGGGGTTGAATCAATCGTCAAGTCGAATCGGCTGCATGGATCGATAGTCAATTTCTATAGTCGCGTTTTCCATTACTTACCTCCTGTTTATGTAACCCTGGTGGAGATCGCGTGCCGGCGGAGATTTACAACTCAATCCGACAATCAGTGAAACGCTTAACTAGGCGATAAGGTGTTGGCGAATGATTGCGTCCGTTTATTTGAAGATAGCTGCTGATATTTTCGACACGATACAACATTAAGTGGTTAATTTATGTGAGCGGATACTACTGCGAAACCGCCTATAATATTGAAGGGTTTTTTAGGTCGTATTTTCTGTTGGCTGTTACCAAACTTCTAGATTAAGGATATTCTTAGGTAGGTTTTTGATTAAAAATGTGCTACTAAGTACTGTACAGTACTGCAGGATATGTATTGGTCTATTATATTCAATTAAACACGATTGGTAAAAATATTAAATAAGTTACGACTGTCTTACATTTAATTTTATTCATTTTGAAGTATATACCTACACCTACAACTTGTTTGTTGATTGTCGCACCTATATTCTTTCTTAGTATAGCTCCGTATCAAACATTAAAATAGATTTTACTATTATTGATAGTATATTCTACCATCTACATTTTTGTAAATTAATTTTCTCGATCCTAAAAAGCAAATCCAGATTGTTAAATACAACTAATATTATAGTAAAAATGCGAAATGCAACAACTAACTCGTTTATTTTATATAATAAAAGTATTTTCATCACAGTAAATAAAGCTTAAAATTGTACGGTGAGGGAAAATTGTAGTCGTAAATTGTTAGTTTGTTCTTGACAAGTTTTGTGTGCCAACAGGCGTGTAACGCGTCCGTAATGGCCTCCCATTCGCTAGATCACCCCATTCTGCCAAAAATATACACTTATAAGCCATAACAATACTTACAATTATACTAGTTTTGGAGCTAAAAATAACTGCTACGTCAATAAACTCTTTGAAGTTGTTTGCTAATAGAAGGGAAATTATTAATTAACATACCTAAAGTTGGCAGTCTTACATTGGCACCTTCGATATTTGTTCGAAAGCTATATTAATGCTAATAATAATAGGACTTACTTTGAAATGAACATTCACCTTATAATTTAAAACAGTATTATTAGCAATTTAATAATTAATACTTCCTCGGAAACCTCCAAACGATATCTCATAAGGAAATCTATTAAGATTTTCGTTTTCCTTACAAACTTTTAGTACTTTATTGAAATCTATGATGTCACCTTACAATTTAGGAAAAATGCAGTATCCGGATAAGCTTGAGGGAAATGTTGTGCGGCAGTTTCAGGTCCGGCAGGTCCGGCTATTCTCCGCCACATTAGCCGCACCGCACTCCGGACCTATTTGCCGGAGATCAGATTAATGCCACTCCTCCCCCGGCCGTTTGGCAAGCCATATTTTGTGCTGCAAATATACCGTAATACATAAATTTAAATTCATACATAAATTGACTGAATAAACATTTATAAAGGCTCACAAAGGTAAAGGTGACTTAGGAATTATTTACCTAAAACATAATAAAATATCGTAATAAAACTTGCAAAAAACAAACGAGTTACAGCATAAATAGAGAAACAAAAATGGCGGGCATTGTTACTAATCATATTTCACCGTATCCATAGAGGGCAATAGCGTCATTCGCGACATTCATCTGCCGTACAGCAGTCAGTTGAACAAAACAAACGGGCAATAGAATAGATTTCCCATGGGCGCTGTATATTATGACTTTCCATAGCTGAATATTCCACGCGCCTGTATGACCGACCATTATCTGTTACTTGCGCTTTATTTATTCTAGCACGGGGGAATCCTGAAACTCTGATTACGTTCAGATTGCTTTTCCGTGTTAATTACGCCACGAAATTTCTGCTTTCAAATGACATTTGAATACTTTACGGTAGAGGTTTTGCCGGAGTAAAAATTAGTGCAACATTTACTGCTTGCTTTGTTGGTTGCTAATGGGTCTTGAGTAACATGCTATGATACTCATATATTTATATCATAATAATTGTGCTGATATCTTAAATATTAATTTTATAATATTTTAAAGTCTCAATTTATTTTACATACAATTTATAGTAATTAACAAAATTAAACTTCATTCTAATATAAGGTGAATAGTATCAAAATATTTTCTATTACGGTACGACTATAATATTATGTAGTAAATTAATTGTTAAACACTCTGTTATATACCTATTTTTAAATAATATTGCACTTTGGTAATTGATAATATTCATGGGATCTAAGCCTATAATTTTGTCTCTTTATCAGGGCAACTGAGAATTGTCTCTCCGTCCAGAAGACGAATGTAGGTATTAGGTACTATGTTTACAAGTTACAAAGTAAAAGAAACATACAAAACGAAGGTATTTTCTCCTAATCTATAAATGTTTAGCTCCTACAGTTTGCTTTCAGGCGTACTTTATTATTTACAATGATGACAAATACGGGTCACCAAAAAAAGCGCACTGATGTTAACATTTCAAAGTGACCCTTATCAATTTACTGACGCGCTGTCAGCTTGCCTGTCCATTAGCATGTTTTGTTCCACACAAAAAATATTGTCAAAGTAGTCTCGATACTTTTTCTGGAAAGATCCAGAGGAGAAACGTCTAATATAAAGTATTTTAATGGTTTCATATCAATCTTAGTTAAAATACACAATGGTAGGATGATTTTTCTAATTAGCTCTTATTACGTCTTGTCTTCATTAAAAAAAAGATGTGAATATTTGTATTTTAATGTAAGTGTAGATTGTATAGGTCTACCAGAATTTGATGGCAAATTATTTTTTATTACAGCAGATTTTCAAAAAATATCCTCGCGCATTGGATAAATTTATATATTTGCATATTTCACACACATAATCAGCTGCTATTAGGAGACAAAGGATCAAAATGTTTTATTCCAATTACCCCGGTATTGCTAGAGTCAATTTACTTTTCACTTTTTGCCATCAGATTCAGGTAGACCTTACTTTACTCTTACTCTTAAGATGTTACTCTTAAGATGTTGTCAAACCAGAACCAAGATACATAATATTATTATCTTACATAGGACCTATCCAATATGCTTTTACGTATAACCTGGTAATAGGTTAGATTGCATAATTGAGTGCGCCTGTTTCCTATCTGCAGGTAATTAAGTATATGCCTTATCTAATTCGCTTCAATTAGTTCACAATATAGCAGGAGTTTCCTGTGTCAAATGACTGTCCTTAAATTTAAGTCTATTTATTTAAGAGCATTTCAGTAATAAAAAATGCAAAGTTCTCCCTCATTAAACACAGCACTAAGCTGATATATTTCGACTCCGGGTATCAAAGGGACTATAGCGTTACAAGGAGAATGCAAAATGTTCAAAGCTCGCTAATTAAGGAAGTTACAAAGCTTCTTATTTGTTATTTATGAAGGGTCAAATATTATATTATGCTAATATTAACGGTATCGCTTACGTTTGAGTAAGGTTCGGGTAATAGCTATAGGGTACACTCATTGTAGTTAAGTTAGTTGTTACGAGGTAATAGTTTATAGTAAGAGATTACACTGCGATACCTTTTAAAGACTGTAACGCAGATGATATATGCATTATTACACATAAATATTATTTATTGTTTTTATTTAAAAAGGAAAATCTATGAGCGATCAGAAAAAATACGTATAGTTTAGTACTCAAGAAAGGTCGACGTTGAAGCGCTTTTTTAACGACGACTAAGATAATAATGCTGTTTATGGAAACAATATCCTAACCTTAATTGATGCCATACAAACAAGTCCTAATAATACTCAAAACATAAAAGCCTCAACTTGTTTTCTTAATATGATTTGACGTAACACAAATGCGTCTTTGTTTACGGTGTCCCGTGAAAACTGTGGAACAATACAAACAATCCTAAAGATATTATTTCGAGCGTATTCGGTAGATTTACGTCCGATATACAAGCTGTGTTGGATTTGGCAAATGACAGACAAATTGGCGGGCTGCGAACGTGACGTGTACCACAGTAACTAGGCCCCGCGCCGGTGTGGAGGAAAGGCACGAATAAATCATATTATGTACGACGATAAATATTTCAACTCATACTTTTGGTCGGGGAATCTGAGGAAGCTGCGCACGAATTGAAAAATGCAATTGTCAAAAATAAGTGATTTAATAGCCCGCTCCCCGAGTTGAGGATTAGGGGATGTAGATAGATCTACGACTCAGTTTGTCATATATTTTTTCCTTGTGGCTGCGGCTATCTTGTCCCTGTCCGAAACGTTAACACAAAACGTCCATACTAATATTTTAAATGTAACTGTATAATAATATTATTATGGTGAAATCTTGCACTGATATACTTTCAGTTCGGGGAGAGAACACACTTTTCATTTTAGAATGACTTGAGATTCTCGTAATGCACGGGTTCCTATATTTAAAGAGCGCTGGAAGCACCTAGTAGTGTATATGTTGCCGGCCAAACCCGATTTCAGGCCAAACTAGTTTTGCCTAGGCTAAACTAGTTCTTCCTATACACGATAGGATAAACTAGTATAGTCTAGTCCAAACTAAATTGTCCTAAGCCCGATAGGATAAACTAGTTTAGCCTAGGCCAAACTAGTTGATATCCTGATATAAATACGCACACTCTTAACTCTAGGATAAACGTTAGTACGGCCTAGTCCGTTAATGGGTCCTCTATATAGAGTTCGGTGTGAAAGAGTAACTTTTTTATCTTTTTATGGAAAAATTCATGACGAGCGGGCGTTTGCTCATACAAATCACAAAAAAATGCTTATTCAGCGCTGCAATTTTCACAGTGAACTTTATATAAGGAACACATACACGCTCTTAAGTATTATCACTTATATAGTTTTCTTACACGTTGTATAGAGTTAAGAAAAGTGACTTTTAAAATGTTTATATGCGTTATCATAATATGGAAGTAATTATTTCAGCGCTACCTACTACTTTCACGGTAATAAATAAGTGACACATACGCACCCAAGAGTATTATCATTTAATTTAGTTACACTATGTATAAGTACCTATTGTGGTATGTAAGTTAACATGTTAACTTTTAGCCGGGTCCACCCATTCAGTTGCATCAAAAATCCGTTTGAAATATTCAGAGTGCTACGAATGATTGTTCGCAATGTAACATGAGAATTTACCGATGGCTGAACCTTCGCTAAATAAAAAAAAGGCCGCTACACAAGTTACGATTAAAATGAACAAAAATATCATTATAGTATATACCAAATTGAGTCCGTCTGCTTGCGAGCAGCGTGAACACTGAAGAGCTAACGGACTAGGCCTAGAGTGTGCGTATTTATATCAGGATCAACTAGTTTGGCCTAGGCTAAACTGGTTTATCCTATCGGGCTTAGGACAAATTAGTTTGGACTAGGCTATACTAGTTTATCCTATCGTGTATAAGAAGAACTAACCTAAGTAAAACTAGTTTGGCCTGAAATCGGGTTTGGCCGGTAACATAATATATAAATAAACTTAATTCAACATTAATTTATCTGAAACCTTTCTTTCATCGATAATACCATTTGAAATGTTTTTCTTTTTAATCAAACTAAAAGGCACCGTAATTTAAATCAAACAGAGTAATACTTTTTGTCAAATTACCTCTTTGTAAACTGGTCTAAGGACCATTTCGTTATATTAAAGAATTGTTTGTCTTTGTTTTCGTTAGATCGACAGCGAAGATATCAAAGTTAATTTATAATATATGAAGCTTAACGGGAATTCCTTATCAATCTCGAGTACTTTTGGTCTATTGTTCGGATAATCGATAACGGAACGAAATTCCATTAAGGGAATACCATCGAGAACGTATACAAAAAATCTACACAATTTTCGATTTTCATGCTTTCATTTATCCAAGAAAGAATTCCCGGGAGCCTTTTAATTAATTTTTTCGCTTTGACAGTTATTGATCGTTTAGAGTTTCAATAGGTGAGGCTCTGTTTATGTCGAATACTTAGCGCGATAATAAATCACCGGAAAAGTGAAAGCGGCTTTTAAGCCTTTCATGGTCTATATATCATACGAATGAGGCTTCGTGGCACACCCGACTTGTACAGCGCCGGCTTTTAGCGACTTACATTGTTGCCCACTTTGAATCTATTTCACATCCGGCGAAACCAATCAATTGTAATCGTTTTTACTTTGTGTGCTCCGCTTATATCCTGACTCAGACTTTGTGCTTAGAAGTTGGATTTCTGTTCGTGAAAATTAAAGTATGGCGATTATTTATGATGATTCTATTCGTACCTAATTAATAATTATTATAAACATTCATTCAAAACCAAAAATCGTCTAAATAAATTATGTACATTGTACATCTCTAAATACTCGTAATACGTCTTAATGTCTGTCTATCTGTGAACTTTCAAGTTTAAAGCACTTAACCGGTTTTATTGAAATTTCGAGTCCATAGAATAACTGTCTAATAGGACTCATAGAACGGACAGTTCCCACGTTACAAACGAAGTCGTGGGCATCATCTATTTCGAAACAAATCTTGAATATACATTTTTATTCACATCGCATACATTCCAACCCACGTCCTTTATAAACCAACCAATTCTTTATATTAAAACCTTATTGCACAATATTAAAACAAAGTTGTTTAATACAAAGTCATCAAAGTTCAACATAGTAAAGCGCAAATCTTGTAGCGCAGTCATAAATCAAAGTACCTTACACAAACTAAAGTAAAATAAACATCGTAGGAACTAATTAGTGTACAAAATTCATGTGGGACCGGCGCGGGCGGCCACGGCTGAAGTACAGTTTGATATGGTTTGATGTTGCGCTCACAAAATTAGCCAAGTTTAGGGGCGAAGTCGACCTCGCCTCTAACAAGTTAATTTAAACTGCCGTGCCTATTTTGAACCGTGACAATAACTCGTTTATTTTATATTGAACTTACTATTAGTTTTACTGAATTTAATGCATTTTTTCTATGTAGTGGGATAGAATTTTATCACTGGCAATAGGAGTTTAAAGGTGTGCGCTAGATTTTTATTATGGACAATATTATTTATATTTTTACTAAATCAAGAATCTCTAGAAAGCTCATTAAATGCCGTTCTACATATACAGGGTGCAATTAAACCTTCCTACCAAATTTTGATATAATGATCCTTGTTAAAAATAAAACTACACGTATTTTATCTTTTACTAGCTGTCCCGGCAAACGTTGTTTTGCCATTTAAAGTATAATATTTTCTACATCATCAGTTGATACATGTTTTACCCCCTCTTTTGTCCCCTAAGAGGGTGTGGGGGGGGGAAGGTCATACACCAGATGTTAAGTTGAAAAACACAGTTAATACCTAATATGAAGTAAGTCCACTAAAGAAAAAAGTTGTATACAAAATCTGACCCCTCTTTGGTCCCCAGAGAGGGTTGAGAGGGGAGGGCCCCGGGGAGGATTTTTATACACCAGATGTTGAGTTGGAAGAAGACAAATATAATATATCTGTGAAAACCGTATGCAAATCTGTGAAAACCGTATGCAAATCGGATCAGTAGTTTTCGTGTTAAAGAAAAAAGTTTGATACAAAATCTGACCCCCTCTTTTGTCCCCTTAGAGGGGTGGGGGGAAAAAATTTTATACACCAGATGTTAAGTTGGAAGAAGATAAATATATCTGCGAAAACCACATTCAAATCGGATCAGTATTTTTCGTGTGATGCTGGAACAAACATACAGCCAGACAGAAAGAGTGACAGACAGACAGACAGACAAAAAACTAACCACATTTTTGGCTTCTATAGCGATGTAGTGACAAAGGTGTAATTTCGGTTGTCATTTCATATCTTTTATGTACAGAATTTTCATTTCTACAACAGAATATTGTCTTCCTACCGCACGCGCTTTGGTGACGCCCACTATCGTAATATTTTAATTTCGCCATAATTTCAAAACCAAACGTCCAATTTTAATCATTGAAAGACCAAATATTATCTACATAAACTGTACTTAGTGATAAAATAATTTATTTTGATAAGGATTAATAGCGTGAGTAAAATATATCCGTTTAAATGTAGTCAAAAAAAAAATCTGGATTTTTAAATAAATAAATGGCTATTGTGCCTCACTCGACATAGATAGGTATAGTGTGTCGCGGACTTTTTTGTAGATATTTATAAGATCTACAATTACTTAGAACATTTTATGGTTCTATCTTTTATAGTTTAGGCAGCGTACGCAAAATAAGTAACTTTTCTAGCTGATTTTTTACACCTTGCGTCCGAAAAACTCAAATATCTTACGGAACCCTACTTTTTTCCAAAATAAAATGTAGCCTATGTTCAGCAAAAATAATGTAGAATTCCAATGGTAAAAGAATTTTTCAAATCGGTCCAGTAGTTTCGGAGCCTATTCGACTCAAACAAACAAATCTTTCCTCTTTATAATAGTATAAGTGTAGATAATCACTCAGTACTAAAATGTTGAAAAAAGCTTCCAAAATACATCCCAAAAAACACTACAATTAATGGACACTACTCGTCGCCCGCGCGTTCACGTGCCCCCGCGCGCGCTCCTCCCCCGCGTTACCCCCGCTCACACCCACAGCCGCGGTTGACCGTTCTGCAACGATTTTAAATGGGATAAAATAATATGTCATCAAAAAAATAACACCCAATTTTTTTTCGTTAAGGTGGAACGTTCCGGATGATACATAAACCCTGGAAAAAATTTGGCAGTTAGGTTTAATTGCACCTGTATAGTGTATAATATACAGTCAGAACGAAAGCATACAACATTTTAGCATAATAATAATAATAACATAATATTATTGTATTCTGAGCACGTTATACACAGATAAGAAAATGATTTACATATAATATGTAACAGCTAGTACGATGTTTTAAACAAAGTTTTTATATTTTTCGAACTCTCCAAAAGGTAATGAAATTCATCTCGATTGCATTAAAATGCTTTTACGAATAATTGATTGATAGATGATATTGTTATTTATGCAGTTTTTGATAAATTGCTTTTAAAACGGATTAAATATTTAAAAATCTTTTTAAAATATTGCATAAAAGAGATAGCCGAGCGCATAATATAGCAGTCTGTATTAATAACGTTGTGAGGCTCAGAAATTGTTATTTTTACTTTAATACTTTAAGTGACATTTCAATAATAAAATTGATTATTTAATAGATAGCGTTGGTATAATATTTAACGCCTGATTAACTTCCATTTTATCTGCAAACATTAAAAATATTTTGAAACTTCAGTAAAACACTGTCATGATACCGGAAACCTCTGCCATTCCATTTAAACAGTTGATAGTGAACATATCAATTTTTGCTGGCATTGTGAACACGGGCCATGTAAGTTCACGCTATAAATCATATGCGAGTGCAGTATTTATTAACATAACACAAAGCGTGTCTCGCATTGTGCGGTAAGTACTTTCATTGTGCTGCTTGTGAACATAACAGTGACATAATACTAACATTGTTCTTGTCAGATTTACAGGTATGAGCTAGTTCTATGAGGTCGGATTACTGAAAGGTACTGCATCACGTTTTCAGCAACAGTAACACTGCAGAAAATACATGATAGGAAACAATAGTATTATGAACCCGAATTCACAAAACCGGGTTACGTTGTAATAGTTAAACAATGTTTTTTGTCTGGTCTGTTATAAAAGGGTCTCGACATAATGTGGATCTTTTTAGTATCGGTATTATTCTAATTCATACTAATATTATAAATGCGAAAGTGTGTCTGTCTGTCTTTCCGTCTGTCTGTCTGTCTGTTACGTCTTCACGCCAAAACCACTGAACCGTTTTTCCTGAAATTTGGCATGGAGATACTAGTTTGAGTCCCGGGAAAGGACATAGGATACCTTATCCCGGAAAATCTACGATTCCCGCGCGATAAACGAATTTAGGCACAATGGAGTTGCGGGCATCATCAAGTAATATCTATATGTAGTTGAAGATTTATGTTAGGTTAGGTTAGATTTTTTTTTTATTTACAATTTGGGGCCATCTATGGGCTATCCGCCCATATCCTTTTTTGCCATCTTAATTTAGTTTATTCGCACCAAGGATAATTTATTACTTACAATATATTGTGATTGTTGTCCATCACGCCATGGACCTTTTTTATATATAATATATAAATATATAGTATATAAAATATAAATTAAATACTAGAATAGAATATAATATATACACATATTATATGTAATAACAATACAATATATTTTCCTATCTTTTATATTATATTTTATAATAATTATGAACTGAATGTTTTGAACGGTGTGGTCCCAGTGTCCTGGCGGCCAGTAGATCCGACATTTTTAGATTTCCTTTGATAATATTATGCTGCTCTCCACCCTTTGCCTTTAGATGTTGTGACATTGGCTTGGTGGAGAGGGGTCACTCAAGCTGGGTGGAGTTTTTAGGGTGTTAAAAAGATATCGTTCTGTGTCGAATCTACTAGATGCCAGCAAGTGGGATCGCCAGGACCGTGTCCCTCCTAATGTTGCAATATGTGAAACGCCAGGAAAGGACGAGGGTCTGTCGATCCCGCTGACTAGTCCGGGATCCACACTTGGATTTAAACAGTTTTATTATTACTTATATTATTTTATTATTATTATAATTTTGCCGAAACCAGAGGATCACAATTCACGACCTGCTATGTGATTTATGACTTGATCGTTCCTGTCTTTTATAGCCATTTTTAAGTTGTAATCTTTTATTTGTTCAGTTGACACCTCCATGGATCTTTTAATGAAGGTTAGGTTAGGTTAGAATTACGAAAAATTTAGACAGCTGTATAAACCGTTGTCTTATTTTTTTGCAATTCCTTAAATCGACGAAAACGCTGTTGACTTTTCATCAGCTATTGTGGAATACTGTTACAAAATAATAATATGATAAACCCAACTCCACAACGCCATAATAATTCCCATGAATACTATAAATGACATTGATGAAACACCAGCCACTAAATATTGTCATTTTGGAGGTATTTCGCAGTGTTCCGGCCAAGGGAAATTTCAGCGTCCAATATGACAAAAGCTGCTACTAAGCTTGTTAGTGTTATACGTAGTAGTATTAATTTGGTATAGACGGGCTTTCCTTTGACACGGTCCTATCTCTGGCGTGTAATTCAATTTGCTTTATCCTTTGCCGGGAAAATGACGATGTATTGCCGTCGATAACTATATATTCATAATTTGAGGCAGCGCGGCGCGGCGCCATTTTAATGTAATCAAGTTTTCGTCCATTTATTAGATGCGAAATCTTTATCGAAGTTTAGTGGAAACAATATATTTTTATTATGTCATTTAATTATTTAGCTAAAATCAAAGATATAATAGATATAAGATAGCAGACAATAATTTGCTTCATATTATATTAAATAAGGTTTCATTGGCTGAAGCTAAAGTATGAAAATTATAGTATCGATACATAATATATTAATGAATGACACTAAATCAACAGTTATTATTATCAAGTTATCTATCTATTTTATAGTAGCGAAATAGGTATGTTTTAACTTAATTGTGCGTAAATTTCGCACTATGCCATCTTTACGACTACCAAAATAAAATAGCGTGTCATGAAAAAAGTCATGTCATTTTCAAATAGGATAATTTCCTAGGATCATTGAAAAGGATGTTACTGGAATAGTAGTAACAAATAGCGAGTGTTCATCGACGGAGCATTGAGGAATGGAAACATATATCTCTGTAATGGAAATTTCCAGAGAATACGTTCGTACCTAATAACCCGCGGACATTTCTCTAAGAACTCGTTGCAATAATGTTGATGTCACTATGATTTGTGAACGCACTACATCACGCTCACCAGAGAAACTAATTTCGCGAGGCATGATACCTTAATAAATACAGAATATTACGCTACAAATGTCAGAGAAGGTATGAGACGAATCACGAATGTGGAGATGATATTACATGCAGATTGCAAGACTTAAAGGGAACGATTCCTCAGTTATACAACTTGTTAAGTAAGCATTATCTTCGAGGCACTTATCATCAAATAGTACGAGTTATCTCATAAGGTATCATCAAAGAGAATACGATTTGCTTTTAATTGGCAATCTGATCACGTAGCGTGAATTGTCTTTGAGATCTGCATTACTTACTAGAGTCAGAGTCGAAATATTACTAGGTATCATCATTTTATTACTGTCTATTATACTCTATTTATAATTACGCAATATTATCGTATTAATGTGTTTTACGAGTCACGACATAATATCTAGTCTGATTTTGTGAAGTTTTCGTAAAATCGACATTAAAATTCTTTCTCTTTTGCAGAACTGGAAATACGAATAAAAACGAAACAAAGGACAATATTGTATGATAAAAGATTGGAAGACTCGGATCTTGCAGATGGAAAAATTGTCGTGATATTTTCTTTTACCGCACAGCAAAGAAAATTAACATGATCAAAAGTACAAGAGAATGAGAGATAATGTAAATATTTTTATCCTTGAAAAATCAAGATTGGTTTGCGGTGTTTTCGCGGTCTTTATTTAAAAATAATGTTTCTTTAGTTGTAATCACGATACAATAATATGTACAGTTGATTTTCAGAATTTCCCACAACACAATATAGTTAGTAATTACACATTGTGCACAAAACAGTTAGAGCTTATTCAAATTTCAAATACATTAAATTTCAAAACCTCCTAAGTCACATTGCAAAGTACAGAACAAACACAATGAAAATACAATTTCCACCGCAGACAGATAGTAAGAAAAAGTAAGTTAATAATCTAAATCTTCAAACTTGCTTAAGCAGAGTAAATACTAAAAATTTTAAACTCGCCAGGTTGGTAAGGCATTATTTCCGCAACGTAATATTTTACTCTAGCCGCTGCTAGATAGAAATATCCGGTTTTATGGAACCTGAGAATATTATCTTTATATATTATTTCTCAAAGGTGTTTTCATATTTTCTTTAACAGTTCGTTAAAGTCAGCACTTAAGAGTGAGTATGGCATTTTAATGCATTTATTTTGTTGAATAAAATAATTTTGTTCATAATGAAAGTGTTTGTTTTAATATTTAACATTTTCATTTAAAAGGCGTATAATGTGTCGGTAAATTGGACACATTATACGCAAGAAACACTA
The DNA here is from genome assembly GCA_905404155.3 of Plebejus argus. NCBI lineage: Eukaryota > Metazoa > Arthropoda > Insecta > Lepidoptera > Lycaenidae > Plebejus > Plebejus argus. The sequence goes on along the minus strand of FR989929.1, from coordinate 12,783,102 downwards.
TTTATTTTCAATATTTTGTAATACGAATTCCATTTTAATTACAAAATATTGAAATTAAATTGTGTTTCTATGAAAGCTCGAATTACTGTGATTTCTAAAATTCGCTGGACTAATTATTACTGATTGTGATTCGAAATAATTACTTGTTTTCAATTGTAAGCCTAGTAGTTACCTAAATTAATATTAATAATGTTCACTCATAAGTCATAGTTTTATCCCTAAAACTAACATTTACTTGAGATATGGAGTAAAAATATAACATTAAGAGTGTAAAAATATAACTTTAACTACGCTTCTGGTGCAATTGACCCTTAGGGTGAACTATAACTTTAACTTTAACCATAACAAAATGTGAAATGAACTATCAAATCCCTAGCAAAAGTCGCCATTTTTGACGATAACCTTAACCTTAACTTTAACTACGCTTCTGGTGCAATTCATCCTAAGGTTACTATCAGAGAAGTTGATTCATAGACAGAATATGGTGAATAGTTACATCATATTTTGGTTGCGTCATGTCAAACTAACTATGACAAACCAAAAATATAATATAATGAAGTTCCGTCAACTGCCTAATGCCTATGAATCAGTTTCTTCGATGGTACCCATAAACCACTATAATATTATTGTTGAGGTAGAGATTCTAAAGATTTGTTTAAACATTTATTTATCAATTTTACAACTAAAACTTTATATTAATTTAATAGTTTTTACAAAATTAAGCAATAAACATTCAAAATTGTCAATATCAGAAAACACTCGTCTTCTGCATCAACTTATTTTATTCCAGTACAGATGTAAATACTGCAGGAGCAACAAAAAGTGTTGTAGCTCGCGTGTTACTCAGTTGTAAACAGAACATACAAGCAGCAGCTTTAATTATACAGCGGGAGACTTATACGAGGTTATCAAGAACATAAAACTTAACAGCCTTCTACAGTAATAATTGCCATATGTAAATTTGTGTGCAAAAACTATGTATGGATTAAACGTAACAGATTTATTGTAAGGACGTTGAGGTTCGCATGCGGTATAGATATACATTATTATCTATACTCTAGTTTGGGATGATTGACTGATGATTAGACAAGTGGACACGACTACGTTACATTTTTAGAGGGATGGTGTTTTTTAAGTAGTTATATATTATACAAGTACTTAAATTGTAAAGTGATCGGTATTTCCAAAAAACCCATAGGTTTGAAGTACTACAGTAATGATGCATAGGATGCGGTCTCGAAAGATTTTAAGCATAGACGAATAGGAAAAAGACGAAATGAGAATTAATTGTACATTAATATGTAGCCATAACCATTATCATTGAAAATCACATAATCTTGACAGAAGTTAATGGTAGAGATTGCAATGTGGGAAACACAATATGCTTGCAAAATGAATTTATATAATAACAAACAAACATCTGACAAATATAATTTTATAAAAATATTAACCTATGGTTATCAATAATATTTTTTTATATCAGGAATAAAACTTTAATAATTAAAATCATAAGAGCTAAAATGAAAATTTCAAAACAGGTCATCATGATCAAAGGTCAAAGATGAATGGGATTAAATGGAACGCAGATTATTAGAATTTAAAGATTAAATCAATACTTAGCCTTTTCACCACAGTAAAGATCTATGAAATATGGTAATACATAACCGTAAACCATAAGCAAAACTTGCGTTCCCACAAGACTTAGTATAGCGCCACTGTGAAAGTGATACCCTGTGCTCATATAAGTTGAATGTCTTTTCAACGTGCGAATATTGAGTTTTATGTGTGAAAGGAGTCAAAGAGGGGGGAGTGGAGGAGTGCTCTCTGACGTACGAGCCGGCGTGAGAGATGGCTTTCAATATCAAATTGAATTCCGCGGTTCATTGATTTTCAATTTGTTAGGGAGTCCTCTCGCCATATAGATCCTGTAAATGTAGTAGCTATTATAAATCTCCGTAATAGCTCCATGAATATCCATTTTGCTTTTTGTCATACATTTTGTTGCGTGTAATTTTTTTCGATATATTCAGTAACATCGTATTTTGTAATGGTTTTAATGATAATTTTATGGTAGTTTTAGTCTGATACATGATAGATTAGTTTGCTACAACAGAAACGAAGAAACATTGATATTTATTTAGCTACATCAATACTAATATCTGTCTGTCTGTCTGTCTGTATGTTTGTTCCACTATCACACGAAAACTACTGATCCGATTTGAATGCGGTTTTCGCAGACATATTTGTCTTCTTCCAACTTAACATCTGGTGTATAAAAAAATTTCCTCCCACCCCTCTAAGGGGACAAAAGAGGGGTCAGAATTTGTATCAAACTTTTTTCTTTAACACGAAAACTACTGATCCGATTTGCATACGGTTTTCGCAGATAGATTTGTCTTCTTCCAACTCAACATTTGGTGTATAAAAATTTTTTTCCCCACCCCTCTAAGGGGACCAAAGAGGGGGTCAGATTTTGTATCAAACTTTTTCTTTAATAGTTCATATTATTAAGTTCTGTGTTTTCCAACTTAACATCTGGTGTATAAAATTTTTCCCCTCACCCCTCTTAGGGGGCAAAAGAGGGGGAAAGATTTTGTTTCAACTGATGAAGTAGAAATACTTTAAATGGCAAAACAACGTTTGCCGGGATAGCTAGTATGAAGTAAGTCCAAGAAAAATGTTTGATACAAAATCTGACCCCCTTTTTGGTCCCCTTAGAGGGGTGGGGGAGGGAAATTTTACACACCAGATGTCAAGTTGGAAGCAGACAAATATATCTATGAAAACCGTATGCAGATCGGAAAAGTAGTTTTCGTGTTATATACAAAAGTTTGATACAAATTCTGACCCCTCTTTTGTCCCCTTAGAGGGGTTGGGGGAAATTTTTTTATACACCAGATGTTAAGGTGGAAGAAGACAAATATATCAGCGAAAACCGCTTTCAAATCGGATCAGTAGTTTTCGTGTGATAGTGGAACAAACATACAGACAGACAGACAGACAGACAGACAAAAAACTAACCACAGTTTTGGCTTCTATAGCGATGTAGTAACACCCCTGCTTATTATTTTTGGAATATCTTTAATGTACAGAATTTTCATTTCTACAGTTTTATTATATTACTAGCTGTCCCGGCAAACGTTGTTTTGCCATTTAAAGTATAATATTTTCTACATCATCAGTTGATACATGTTTTACCCCCTCTTTTGTCCCCTAAGAGGGTGTGGGGGGGGAAGGTCATACACCAGATGTTAAGTTGAAAAACACAGTTAATACCTAATATGAAGTAAGTCCACTAAAGAAAAAAGTTGTATACAAAATCTGACCCCTCTTTGGTCCCCAGAGAGGGTTGAGAGGGGAGGGCCCCGGGGAGGATTTTTATACACCAGATGTTGAGTTGGAAGAAGACAAATATAATATATCTGTGAAAACCGTATGCAAATCTGTGAAAACCGTATGCAAATCGGATTAGTAGTTTTCGTGTTAAAGAAAAAAGTTTGATACAAAATCTGACCCCCTCTTTTGTCCCCTTAGAGGGGTGGGGGGAAAAAATTTTATACACCAGATGTTAAGTTGGAAGAAGATAAATATATCTGCGAAAACCACATTCAAATCGGATCAGTATTTTTCGTGTGATGCTGGAACAAACATACAGCCAGACAGAAAGAGTGACAGACAGACAGACAGACAAAAAACTAACCACATTTTTGGCTTCTATAGCGATGTAGTGACAAAGGTGTAATTTCGGTTGTCATTTCATATCTTTTATGTACAGAATTTTCATTTCTACAACAGAATATTGTCTTCCTACCGCACGCGCTTTGGTGACGCCCACTATCGTAATATTTTAATTTCGCCATAATTTCAAAACCAAACGTCCAATTTTAATCATTCAAAGACCAAATATTATCTACATAAACTGTACTTAGTGATGAAATAATTTATTTTGATAAGGATTAATAGCGTGAGTAAAATATATCCGTTTAAATGTAGTCAAAAAAAAATCTGGATTTTTAAATAAATAAATGGCTATTGTGCCTCACTCGACATAGATAGGTATAGTGTGTTGCGGACTTTTTTGTAGATATTTATAAGATCTATAATTACTTAGAACATTTTATGGTTCTATCTTTTATAGTTTAGGCAGCGTACGCAAAATAAGTAACTTTTCTAGCTGATTTTTTACACCTTGCGTCCGAAAAACTCAAATATCTTACGGAACCCTACTTTTTTCCAAAATAAAATGTAGCCTATGTTCAGCAGAAATAATGTAGGATTCCAATGGTGAAAGAATTTTTCAAATCGGTCCAGTAGTTTCGGAGCCTATTCGACTCAAACAAACAAATCTTTCCTCTTTATAATAGTAGTGTAGATGTATAGATGCTGTCTGTCCTCTTCACGCTCAAACCGCTGAACCGATTTTGCTGAACTTCTGAAAAGCTGAAAGGTATGGAGATACTTTGAGCCCCGGGAAAGGACATAGGATACTTTTTATCCCGAAAATATGTACGGTTCCCGCGCGATAAACGAGTTTTGGCGCAATGGTGTTGCGGGTTTCATCTAGTTAGGTGTATAGCAGTTTTTTACTTGAGACTGCCGAATTTTTCTAAAGTTGAGAACTACCATTATATTGAACATTAAAGTAAACACAAAAAATGTCTAAAACAAATCCTAATGGATAATCTTTACCCTGTTTTCTCGTATAAGCGAAAAGAAAATCTATTTTGCCTTGAGCGTTGCGGAGAGGAAATGTGTGTTTTTCATAATTTATATCCCAAACATCGAGGTGACCGCTCGCATGAACCCCGCGGCTGGCCAGCGGCGATAAGCCGAAGCCTCGAAAGAAAATAAACAAACTGCCGCTAACTTATAATATTCAATGTGTGCTTAGCGATTATAGTGTGGCGGTCGAGGTTTATGGCGAATGTCGTATAATTAAAGTTTATTGTTCTCACGTGGTTTTGTTTACGACGTCCCATAATGGAAAACCTTTGTGACGCGAATTTATTAATGAGAGTTCAAAAAACAAAGGATTTATGGACGCTTAATTGACTTTGTGTAAATTTTTCTGCTAACCAGTGAAAATAAAATTATTTACTACAGTGCTTTTGAGAAAATACGTTGTGTAGCTACAGTTTACATATATTTTATTCAAGTAGGTACATAATATTATGATCGTGTAGTACTCATTTTGGTGAAATTTCTCTCAGTTCACTCCTGAAATTACATTAAAAATAAATTCCTCGTCGAATAGACTCCCGTGCTAAGCGTAATTACAGACGAAGGTTACATAATTATCCACCTTTACTTTTAATTATTCATAGAGCCTGGCTCTGCTCTCGTAATAAGGTCTCAAGACTTTAATTAGCAATACTCTGGATAATGTAAGTACACACGTATTACCAGCCAAAATAATTTTCTTACAATAAGCCTTGCCAGTTGCCTGCCAGTTGCCCTTTGTGAGTCCATGGCAATACCAGAATGAATTGATTAAATAGTTTTATTAAAATGATTTTGGTATTTAGCTATGAAGTGGAATAGATAGTTTGATAATTAAAACCAATCCGCCTGGGTAAAAAAATATCAGATCGCTACATCATTAATTGTTTTCCAATGGAACATAATTTTAATAGTCGACAGAGACGAATTAGCGTCAGATACAACAGTTGTAGGCAGCGGAAAAATCTTCAAAGGTTGTATGGCTTTAATTTGGCGTCTCCAGCTGCCTTGGAGGCAGCTGACAGATAAGATTGAGTGACAGATAGACGGCAAACTATTGTGTTGTGTTATGTAAGGCCTCCAATTTTATACAGCCACGCATCTGAGCCCCGGCTGCTAGATTGTTTTTCGTGAATTAAATTCGCGAAATCTTGTTGGATACCAAGATATATTATATTATAATGGTAAATCCTATAAGGCAAGAAGTTATCATTATAATATAATATATAATATTTTGGTCCTTGAATTTACTTGGGAGAAATAATTTTGATTACACAAGAATTGTTGGCAAGATGTCTGGTGTTTATAGGTATAACTAGACGTTCCCCGTGGCTTCGCCTGCGTAAATTAGGAATTTCACAGACAAATTAGTCTATAAAATTAGCCAATGACCCTAAACATAGTCTCGTTTTTATCTGTGCTAAATAAAATAAAAATTTCTTCAGTAGTTCCTCAGATAAGCCCTTTCAAATAATTTTCTCAGTTTTTTCCACATTTTCCTCTGTTCCTTTGCTTCTATTAGTCTTGAGCCTTAACTCTTAACTTCATGATTTATAGCCTATAGTGTTCCTCGATAAAATATGAGGTAGGTATCAAACACCACACAACACTGCACATTTATCAAATCGAACCAGAGATTATCACGTTCAAATTAACTAACTCTTCAGCTTTATAATATTAGTATAGATATTACTTATAACTTAGATGACGCCCGCAACTTTGTTGCGCCAAAATTAGTTAATCGCGCGGGAACCGTACATTTTTCCGGGACAAAAAGTATCTTATCTTATTTCGGGACTCAAAGTATCTCCATATAAAATTTCAGCAAAATCGTTTCAGCGGTTTGGAAGTGAAGACGTAACAGACAGACAGACACACTTTCACGTTTATAATATTGGTATGGATTGTCGGCACTATATTATATACTAATTATATTATAATATAACAAAGATCGAGATCTTGGACTTGGACTTGGACGAGTCCAAGGGTCGTCAATGGTGGAAAATAAAACATATTCCTGCTCTAACGACTGATATCGCCATCAGTTTCAACACACTGTCTATAAAGGAACAACGATCACTACTTCCCCGAATCGGTCAACTGTGCGATCGGAAATCCGATGATAATGATAACGACGCCTTCACAAAGTTAATTTCCCCATTCACATGATACATAAGGAAAACTACCTTGTAAATTGTGTGTATATCTGCCACAAGCCGTGAAGCGTGTGACGCGGTGATAGAGTGACAAGAGACATGACGAATATTCCAGAACTCCCTGTTTGACTGTGGAATAAGTGGAACTCACTAGCTCCGACTGACGCACGGAATAGTTACGTAAACACCGCGACTCGCCTCATGGACCAATTTGTACATTTCTAAATGAATTATTTAGGCTCAATTGCGAATTACATTTTGAGGCATTTTCGCTTCAACTTGTAATTTATTTCTATAACAACTATTCCCATTATAGCGATGTAAATAACTTGACGAATATGTTGGTGATAGATAAAGTTAATTAAAGTATTTGGACATATCCCAGGCTCAAAAACTGGGACAACTTCATAAGTATGATAATAATATTATTATTATTTAAATATATATTTGCATACTTCGTTACTTGGAAGAGGTACAAGAGAAGTTTAATCTAGATATTTTTATGAGCAACGGAGCAAACTTTGTAAATTGCAAACGAGATCTTGTGTACCACTTATAAGTTTTATTAACGATCTTAGAAAGCCGGGCAGGTGTCGTACCTTTTAATATTCTATTCAGGAGTTACTGAACTTGATTAATACTTTACACACTGGGCTCGCTAATGATTAAGCCTTTGATCTGCGAGGTTAAACCGCAAAATTAGAATTCTCGGGGCGCAGACATTTTTCAATTTACATTAACTCAATTCGGAGTTAAAGTCATTACCAAATATTATTAGAAATGAAATCATTTAAAAGTTGAAACATGTTTTAACACAAGCAATCTTATCACCAAGAATTGTCATTTCGAAGTTTCATGATAATGATTTTATACATTATACACACCAAAGCAAGTAGTAAAATTCGTCTATAGGTAGAACAGAGCGCAGTATATAAATTTACTGTGTTTATTATTTTAGCATAATATGTGGCAGAACTAGGAATGTACAGGTGTATTCAGTTAACAAAAGCTCTCGGTAAAATGATATTCGTGTTTGTGATTGACTTTGTGAGGGTAAAGTGATACGTTGTCACTAGTCATAATGCATTCTGAAGCGACGTGAACACTGCCAACTCTGTCTGCGTCAATTATTGTATTCTCTAGTCGAAATTTCGTGGCGATTATAGGTGAGGTTATTTCTTGTTTAGTATTACTGGAAAAACCAACCATTCTACATAGAAACCTATTAAAATAAAAATTTTAGGTAAGTAACAATATTATTGAAATGCATTTATAACTGAACAACTACATACTGTTTGAAACTACAATATGATGGATAAAACTTATCATGATATTATATCCTTTTTAGGAATTGAAAAATATCTCCAAGGAAACGTTCATCAAAATTGATTCGGTTTAAGCGCGAAGATATAGCAGACATACACACTTTTGAATTTATATTATTGGTATGTGGATAGTGAAGAAAAGGCTTTTAAAAGTACGAATGTTACGTAAACTGAAATATCAATTTGCTAGCGTGCGAAGGTACTTCACATGCATTTTAAAGTAAATTTGCGATTCAATGAAGACTTTGACGTTAACAACGTGGTTTAGTGACTAGTCGCAAAATGTACCGGCGGAGGAATATTGCTAAGTAATGCAAATTTTTACCTACTGTTTGTGCAAAGCTTGCTATTTCCTTGCTAAGGTTGCTATTTGGATGGTTGCTTATTTGCGTCGTTTATAATACCCACAAGTTATAAAAAAATAATTATGTGTATTGTAGTGATAAATAATCGGCCAAGTGCGAGTTGGACTCGCGGCACGAAGGGTTTCGTACCAATAAAGAGCAAAAATAAGCAAAAATTGTGTTTTTTGTATGGGAGCCCCCTTAAATTTTTATTAAAATTTTCTTATTAATGATTATGGGATAAATAAAATTAATTATTTTGTGAACATTTCAGGGTTTACCTGTTGCTATCATTTATATCGAGCAAAAATTAAAAAAAAAATCACGTTTGTTGTATGGGAGCCCCCCTTAAATATTAATTTTGGTTTGTTTTTAGTATTTTTTGTTATAGCAGCAACAGAAATACATAATTTGTGAAAATTTCAGCTCTCTAGCTGTTACCGCTCTTGAATTACAGCCTGCAGACAGACGGACAGACATCGAAGTCTCAGTAATAGGGTAATAGGGTTTTTACAAACCCTAAAAGGTATGGTACGGAACCCAAAAAAAAATAAGTATGAAAAATACTATAACGATAACGATTGTTAAGTAGGATTTTTTATTTTGTCATTTGTATCTATATTCATTAGTTACTGAAAAAATTTACTCTTATTTTCTTTGAGTAAATATAAAGTATCTAGTAGCTGATAAATAAATAATAGCACTTTGAATTCTTGATACATCTGGAGGGTTCGATGCTTCGACCCAGTTGTGGTAACCCCGGCGCATGTATTTTATATTAGAACGATGCTGCAGATTTGCGCAATATTAATTTTAGCAAGTCAACAGTATAATGTGAGTTAGTACTTATTATAATATTAAATTTCTGTACGTTTATTATATATACACGAAGAACAGAAATTTGGTCTTGAACATTGTAATATTTTTTAGTTAACTAAAAAAGCCTTGTTTAAAGAACATTAAAATCACGTTAAAAAAGAGCAATTTTTCAAATTTCCCCACTTTGGTTTTTAAAATAAAATCGATTTTATCATGTGTAATTCAGGAAGGTTTATATCAGACGTCGTGTTACTGCAATTTGCCTAATAATATTACCTTAATCAATATGCCACCAGTAATAATTGTTGATATTACCTATTATAACATTACATACTATGCTATGCATACACAATATCTCATTTTCACATAAGCATTAAGATAACATTTATTGTAGATTTGCTAGTCAATTCCAAATAACTAATTACCATTTTGCGATTACTATTATACTGAGCTCTGCTTAGGTCTGTCTCCGACGTATGTACATCATTTTAAATGGTACGCCAATTCCACTACATATATTTTTATGCCAACATTAAAACAAAAAAATTTTATTTAACATTTAAATAATACCTGTCGAGTCAGCGTAAAATACGTTTACGCTGACTTGACAGTAAATACCTGTTAAAAAAACGTTCGTTTGACGATACTACTTTGATGTTTAACAGCATACTTATCGGAACACAGTTGTATTAATGAGGAATAGTTAAAAATATTTTAATAAGTGCTTAACATTAGACAGGTAACAACTGTGTGGGCAGTTGTTAAAGTAAATTCTAACTTTTAAATACAAAGCAAAAAATTTGACTGTATTTTTTCTCATTAAGCAACGAAACCTAAATATTATCCTATGCTTATCTTCAATTATAAAATGTATTTTAACAAAATATAAACCGCTTGAACTGAATAAATATAACGGCCACTTAAATAAAACAGGTCAGAGTTTAATGTGAGTGCATAAGTACGCTTATAAATAATTATAAATTAATGTTATTATTATAATGTATTATTTCAAGTGTTATAATGTGGCGTATTTTAACTAATTTTCTTGAAATAAAATTTAAAAATGTATGAAATAACGAGAACCTCATAGGTGTTTTTTCCCGTAACCTACTTTAGATAATACATTCATTTCCGTATTAAGTGAAAATGTTACCGTTTTTATGGAATATGAACTTTTTTTTTAAAAACTTAAATTGCAAACTTGAACTAAATAATCAAAGGAAAAATGAGTTCAAAATATGTTGTTTAACAAAAACTTGAGTCGAAATCGACTTTACAGTGTCGGTGATTCTTGTAATTGTACTTGAAACACGAAAATATAATTAATGAACAGAACGCTACAATCGACACCTCGGTTCTTTAATTGTTGCTTGTTATTGCGAATCATTCTGTCGGCGCCAGATATTCCCATTAATTACTATAATAGCAATTAGCTTTCTGCCAATTAGTACCTACCTACTGTTTCATGTTTATTCACGCTAAGTATTATTAATGGTGATGCTTGACATGTATGTAATATATTATATTAGTTGTATATTTTCAGGGAAAACGGATTACGTAAGAATTTTAGAGTTTTCGAATTAGAGATCATAAAAGAAATATGTAGCAGCCTTTTCTTACGATCCGGCCTTTACACACAGAAAACTAACGAGAGGGACACTACATACATTATACCTTCGATAATGGCGGAGTTTCATAATGCAATAAATCAAGTACAGATAATTCTATAAATCAGGTACAGATTTGACATAGGTACAGCCATGGGAATACGCTTACGGAATTATCGTAGGCGATCTTGATTGCGCCACTAATTGCGCAGCCGGCGGAGCGTGGCGTTCACTTTTCCACATTAATTCGCCCCTCGGCCCCCGGGCCCCCGGGTCACTGGCAATGTAATAAATTCAATATCTATTGGGAGTTGAATTGACTTATTCAGTGTTATATTGCGGCATTATAATATCAGTATATCGATTGCGTTGCGGTGGCGAAATTACTTTTACGCTGTGTTTATTAAACAATAGTGATCATAGTACGTTATTGAGATAGTTACAAAAAGGTTTTGGTGGATGGTACCTCTGTTTTATTATTTAGTACACATACGTTACCAAAAAACAACACAAAAGACTGGTGCATCAATAAGTCGGTTAAAAAATCGAAAAATTCATTTAAATGCCTGTCCTAACCTTAATAATATGGTATGCAAATGTTAACGGTATGGTCCGAAAAATTGTATTTATAATATTGCCCGCGCAGTGAGTTGCGGTGACCGCGTCTAGTCAAGTTACAAACTTAGTTGAAGTGGCTACTTCTGAATAAAGATTTGTTCGCAACAAAGTGCCATTCGCAACACAAAATCCATTCAGCGCTGAGTGCAGGTCTTACTTAAACTGGTTGAGCTTTGCTTTCATAAAATTCTTTATTATTTACGTAATCTATGAGTATTTGGATGCAGATCCGCCGTTAAAAACCTTTTTGTTCGCAAAAAAGGTTTTATAACCCATACTTTGAAGCGCCGCGATAGTTTTAACAAGATATTTGAGTTCTTAGTCGCGTTTGCAAAAAATAGAGTTTTACAGCATAAAGTCAGTTTCAAAGGGAGTTCCGACTTTCGTTGAAAAAGTTGCAGTTCCGAGAACAGACCGGGGCTACACGTAGATGAAAAAGTATGTTTGTGTAATTTTTATGGATTTGTAGAATTCTTTGACAAGATATAATTTTTGGTGTTAAAAATATCTAAGTATGTATACAAATTTAAAATCTGCTCTGTGTATTACATTATAATATAAAGATACTTCGCACCTAGAATTACCGCAAAATTACACGTAGGTACATTCATTTATTAACATTTGATATGCTTGTAAAAATATTGCTGGCCTTATAATATAAAATATAAGGCCAGTGTGCAATTATAAAATAATTGTGAAATAGGTGAAATAAATTATGCCCTAGGGTAAAGTTATTACTTATAATATTATAATCCAATGAATATTAAGGTGGCTTATTATCATAATATCCATTATGTAGGTACATTTGTTTACTCTTAACAAATTACCTAAGACTGTTCCCAAAATTAGCAGAATTTTGAAAATCGATTTACAAACAACGCAATAATCGTGAGACGTACGAGTACAAAAAACAAAATTATATACCTATGGCCGATAAATAAAACCCCCGTTTTGGAAGTCATATTGGCCTTATCCATCTTAATTCCGGGCTATTTAAATCGAAGCATAGCCGTGTAGGCATCCGTTCAGGTGGCGGAAAGTTTGAGACTGATGTCCGTGAAGTTTATCCGGAAAGTTACTTCCTCGTCCGCCGCGCGCCATCCGCCGACATTAGTACGTCGCAAGTGCAATTTAAGAACTCAGCGAGGCGATGCATGCCGGGAACTAACTTTTGAAATATTTCACAAAAATACTACGTGACAGGTGTTTATGTGGGAATTTTTCTTGTTCGGTTTATGTGTAATCGCTTGGAATTTTAACAGTTTTATAAAGGGAGTTGGAGTAACAATATGATGTAACTTAAGTTATTACTCGTTAGAAGTAGATCCTTATTTTTACTAGAAAAATGGTATAACATTTTAATTATTTGGCGTTGCATATAGAAATACAAAATCAAAATGATTCAAAACTGATGAAAACTTATAAAAATCAAAAACACCATGAAGCTAACATTCAATTATTCTTCTCCTCATTTCTGTGTTAGGTGAAACACTCAGAATTTTAACTACGTACTACCAACTCAGTATTCACCCCTAAATTCTGTACACATAAGAGCTACATTTTCAGGTTTAGACATTAATTACGGGCGCACTCACGTGATAACTAATTCACGTAATTGAGCACTCCAGAAAGCATAAAACCGAAATCAAGAGCGGCTAGATTTTGGCGCGGCCGGGGTCGTTACATTAAAGTTTCACAGCAGCCTATCACGCCACTACTGCAGATTCCCGCGTAATTTCGCACAGATTCTCGAATAACCCGCCTCTAATGCTGAATAGCGCAAAAACACCTGTGTGCTAAAATATTGAGCATTTTTACCTCAACATTATTATTTTATTAATTTTCTAAGTATATTCTAGGTGTTATGAAAATGTTGAAAAAAATTGTAATTCGGAGGAGCCTTTTGAAGTGGGCATTACATTTGATCAATATATTATTTCGAATTCTATAACACTGTAACTAAAGCTTTTAAGTAGCAAATTAATAATAATAAACAAGGCTTATATGAACTTCGTGATTTAGTAATTTCAGTATACCATACCAGCGTCCCAGTTTGCGTTGATTCCGTCGTATTTACGCCGGCTTAGCACAGTTTCCATTACTTCATTGCTTCTTTTCTGTCCACAGGAAAATATCCGTGTATATTGCCTCGCTGTCAGCTGCGTCGTGTTCATTTAGTCCGCACCGCCCGCGCCCGCCTACAGCCCTTGCATATTGTGCGACGCGATATCGCATCTCGCTCGATGTCGCAAAACCATTTATAGGAAGGTCGCGATAAAAATTGACGTGTTTAGGTAGGAGACATAATAATATTATAATATCTGTTTTTCTCATCTTCTGAGCCATAATATTGTACAAAATGTTGTACATTGACATAGTGCCTTTTATACAGGGTACAATTAAACATTCCTGCCAAATTTTGATATATTGATCCTTGTTAAAAATAAAAAAAAAGTAGACGTATTTTTTCTTTTATAATCACTCCGTACTAAAATGTTGAGAAATTGCTTCCAAAAGTTATCCTAAAAAACACTAAAATTAATGGACACTACTCGTCGCCCGCGGGTTCACGTGCACCCGCGCATCATACCCACCGCCGCGATTGACCGTTCTGCAACGATTTTAAATGGGATAAAATAGGTCATCAAAAAAAATAAACACCAATTTTTTTCCATTAAATGGACTCTCCTAATGATACCTGGCCCTGGAAAAAATTTGGCAGGAAGGTTTAATTGCACCCTGTATATCCAAATGTCACATAGAAAATGTTCGTTTCCGATTTGTCGTATCGTAATGTGTAGACGCTCTAACGAGAAAGGTGGAACGACTAATTCCACGCATCTGTGGTGATTCTAATACACTGGTTTTGTGATTGCTTTATGTGTCCTGTTTTATTAAATCTGTTTCTGATTAATCTTGAAAAAGGTTTTTATTTTATTGATTTCTTACAATAAAATATGAAGTTACAAAATAACAAATATTTTTAGTTGACTTTAAGTAAAAATACAGAAAGCAAAGAAATATTAAAGATAGATAACAATCACGTAGGTAACGATAGTTATCGCAATTCGGTATTCGGTAGATATATCCTATTATCTACCGAGTAATCTACCGAATATAACCTACTGCTTTTTTAGGTTTCCGTAGCCAAAATGGCAAAAAAGGAACCCTTATAGATTCGTCATGTCTGTCTGTCTGTCTGTCTGTCTGTCCGTCCGTCCGTAAGTCACAGCCACTTTTCTCCGAAACTATTAGAGCTATACTATTGAAACTTGGTAAGTAGATGTAATCTATGAACCGCATTAAGATTTTGATGCAAAAATTTAAAAAATATTAAAAATTTTAGGGGTCCCCATAGGTACAACTGAAACAAAAAATTTTTTTTTTCATCTAACCTATGCGTGTGGGGTATCTATGGATAAGTCTCCAAAAATCATATTGAGGTTTCTCATATCATTTTTTTCTAACCTGAATAGTTTGCGAGTGAGACTCTTCCAAATTGGTAAAATGTGTGTCCCCCCCCCCTAATTTCTAAAGTAGGGGCATGATAATTCTAAAAAAAAAAAAAAGATGTAGATTACTATAAAAACTACCAACGAAAATTGGTTTGAACGAGATCTAGCCTATAGTGTTTTTATACGTCATAAATGGTTAACCTTAATCTAAATTTCATTAAATCGACTGAAATATAAAAATAAATAAAAAAACCTTTTAATTTCATAAAAATAAACCTTATTGCTGCTGCGGCACCCTTCATGGGCGAGTCCAACTCGCACTTGGCCGGTTTTTGTTATTTCGCGTTGGGGAATAACGCCACATTAGACAGAGCACGCACGAGTTGGGTTCTGTTGGTGGGAAAGTATCTGACTCAATAACGATTACCTACGCGTTAATGCTCGAACAAATGATTCGTCACTGATATAATTATTATACCGTTTGTATAGGTACGATGCTAAATTATGTAGTATGTAATAGTACTTTGGTAAATAATATCTTGAATGATTAAAAATGTATTAATGAGAAAACTAAGTGTACTTCTGACAACCTCTGTGGCTCAGTTGGTGGGCTGTTCTAGCCGGGAGTCGCGGGCTCGAATCCCGCCGACGGAACAAAAAGTTTTCAAAGTCCCTGGGTCTTGGATGTCTATTAAATAATATATTGTGTTTCATATTTTAATAAAAATTTTAAATATAATATGCATAGTATAAAAATATTAAATATATTTCCGTTGTCTGGCACCCGCAACACAAGTCCTTAGGTACTTACCACGGGGCCAGACTGACGTGGTGTGAAGCGTCCATAGATATTATTTATATTATATTATTATTCTATCTACAGTTTTTAGTGCTACATAATTGGACGGCGTTATGTAATAACGAATCAAGCGACAAAATAAAAAAAAAATGAGTTATGAATGCAGATCGATTCTAGGCATCATAAACTATGTACTTATTCAGCTAATTTTGTGTTCAAAAGTCAATCCTAAGCCTTATATTAAAAAAATCCTAAGCCTTATATTAATCCAAAAGCCTTATATTAAGGGGTGAATCAAGTGACATGTCAAAATTTGTTAGAAGTTTACACAATTTAGTTACGTATTAAAGAATTATGCGCTTAAGTTGCTGTTACAAAATTACACAAACAGGATTTTAAAATGCATAAACGAATTATATCCACAAAAGTTGTAGATAATCCGATTCAATTTATTCATTAAAAACGCAATAACGAACTAACCGCCTAATCTGGCAGCAGATTTTGATATAGAAGATGAAGATTAGAAAAATAAAAAATTGATTTCATTATTTTTTTTATAACTGAGCGTTAAGTTTTATGTTTTTTTAAGTTGAAAAAGTGCCATTTAATTATTAAAAGACTAGATGACGCCCGCAACGCCGTTGCGCCAAAATTCGTTTATCGCGCGGGAACCGTACATTTTTCTGGGACAAAAAGACGTATGCTGTGTCCTTTCCCGGGACTCAAAGTATCTCCATACGAAATTTCAGAAAAATTGGTTCAGCGGTTTGGGCGTGAAGAGGTAACAAACAGACACACTGACACACTTTCGCATTTATATTAGTTTCATAAAGGATAGCGATACAAGCAAGTAATTATGTTATTTTGTGGTATTTGACTATGAAAAAACTATTCCAATTTATGTGTATTTTCGTAATCATTAAAGACATACAATAATATCATCTTTAAAAACTGTATAATTTTTGTTTAATCTGATAAATTTGCATTAAAATATTTGGATTTAATCTTTTATTGCACTTTATTTCACTTTGGGTAAAATAAAGTAAATCGTAATTAAGAATCAAACGACAGTAATGTCGTTTAGTACGTTGACAAATTTAATTTATAGCTATAAATCATTAACGAATTAAGCGGAAAAATGGCTATATCTTTTAAAGTATATTCTACACAGTAATATATTCTATATTAATCTAAACTTTATATACATCTTAATTTACAGTAAAAAAATAATAGTACGTAACATTAATAATGAGCTCACAGCGATAATTTTATGTTTAAAATCTTTGAAGCTTATTTTCTCGAATTCTCTCAAGTGTCGCTTAATCTGTTATTTTATTACATAACGCCGTCCAATTGAAGATCGCGTCAATACTTTCAATCTTCAATATCAATGATAGCCTTAATAAATAAAATATACAAATACACGAGTCAAAAGTGTTTCAGAACATTTTTACAGATCAGTGCGTTCAATATTTCACACTGTAACGAGAAAATATTTCAAGTATATAATTCATACCTCGGAACTTTCGAACATTGATACATTTACAAACTTGAGGTATTTCATAGCAGTTTCCAATTTCAATCACAAAGATATTTCCTTCAAATAAAAATCGTTGGGGGCGCAATAAATTTTTGAGAACGTGATATGACAAAAGTTGAGAAAATATAACATCCCACGTAGAAGCCCAAACACGACATAGCTATAAGTGCTTCTTGAAACAAATTCAACAACTAGGTATCTATACTCAAACACTGATTCAAGTCACCATGATAGAATGTAAAATATAATAATTTGTTATGAAAATCAATAATTCTAAAAACTTTGGCAATTTTATTTGTTTGTTATACCTCTTAATAGCAACTTGTACTCACAATAATTATTATCTTTTATTCTGAACGAAAAAAGCAGTTCGCTCGGAAATTCACGGGCACCGCACATTTTCCTGGAATAAAACTGTCCTATGTCCTTTCCTCTAAATGAGACGCTTAAGCGTACAGAAGTAATTGAAATACAGACAGACATGCGCACAGCCACATAATATATTATTGGAATAAAACTACTGTGTACGTGCAAAATTTAATCCCGCAAGACTGTGCATTTTGACGCAATATACTTTATTGTTAGTGTCTTTTTCCCGTAGTCTTTAACTGTGCCTTTCTTTGAAATCGTTCCGACTGAACCCCAGACTTTTTCTTTATCGTTTCTTTATAGAATCGCCGATCAGAATGTATGGAATTGACATTAGACGAGTCGAACGTCAATTTCGTATTATCGAACGCTTAAATGTCAATTCCATACATTTTGATCGGTGATTCTCTGATTCTATAAAGAAGCGATAAAAAACGTCTTGGATAAAGGGTCAGTAGTGATATTATCGCGTCCAAGGAAAACAAATACATTTTTAAACAAATAAATTATATTTTTATTTGAATGGATAGCGAATAGACACTAACACATACTTACATAAAATTCGAAACTTATATGTTATTTGAAAATAAGTTGAACAGTGTCACAAGAAACAGAAGTATCGCATTAAACTCTAGTGGAGACCCTCGTTTCTAAAATAAAGTTGTTGGAAGCAGCTGGCGTTTCGTGGACAGTTGTAATGGTAATACGATTCAACGATTATGGCGCGGCCCGATGTTTCCAATCCTGAATGTTTGGAATAATGTTATGCTTAACAATTCTGCGTCTGAAAATTAGTTCAATATTGTACCATTTATGGGGAGTTTCCAATTCCAATCGGCGTATATATTTTAAATTACAGTTTCGATTTTATTATATTTTAACATTTAAATATCGGTTGGTTACTTAATAGTTATGCGCAATTCATTGGCACAATATATAGAATGATAATAATTTATTATATTACGAGTTGACCCGGCAAACGTTGTTTTGCCATAAGTATAAAGTATTTCTACTTCATCAGTTGATACAAAATCTTACCCCCTCTTTTGTCCCCTAAGAGAAGTGGGGGGAAAAATTTTATACACCAGATGTTAAGTTGGAAAACACAGTTAATAATATGAAGTAACTCCATTAAAGAAAAAAGTTTAATACAAAATCTTACCCCCTCTTTGGTCCCCTTAGAGGGGGGGGGGGATTTTTTATACACCAGATGTTGAGTTGGAAGAAGACAAATATATCCGCGAAAACCGGAAGCAAATCGGATCAGTAGTTTTCGTGTTAAAGAAAAAAGTTTAATACAGAATCTGACCCCCCTTTCGTCCCCTTAGAGGGGTGGGGGGCAAAATTTTTATACACCAGATGTTAAGTTGGAAGAAGACAAATATATATATATATATATACTGCGTGACTGGTGAGACATGTTCAATACTTGAGGACGTGATATTTGGCTATTATATTAGTTGGAAAAAAATAATATAAAAAAATAATATCAATTGATCACTGAGTAAATGTAGCTTAAAGTTAAATAATTATTTACCCAACGCATGGACACCGCGAGCGGGAGGGGTAGTTGTGTGGTGTTTCTTTGGTAGCGCACGCCTCTGCACCGGCCGCATAGTATGCCTACTTGCCTAGCCGCGTAATTTACTTAGTATCCATGATTCATTAATTTTTGGGAAATTCAAAAAAAAATTAAGAACCTAATTTTATTACATATTTATAATGAGAATCGAGTACTGAATACTCTCCTTAAATATCGGTATTGACTCACCAGTCATGCTGTATAGATAGTGGAACAAACATACAGACAGACAGACAGACAGACAAAAAACTAACCACATTTTTGGCTTCTATAGCGGTCTAGTAACACCCCCCGCTTATTATATTTTGAATATCTTTAATGTACAGAATTCACATTTCTACAGTTTTATTATATGTATAGATGTTCTAGTTCTGCATTTATTACTAGGCTGTATTACAATCTTCTGTTAGAACTGAAAGTGGCTCAATTTTTTATTGTAAATTAAATGCCTCTCTCTGTATTAGATAATGAAGACTGTAATTTTAATAATTATTGCAAGAGCTATAGATAATATCTATAGCATGCACAATAATAATAATTGAGGTTTTTTACCACAGACGAACATGGCTCTACCCATGTTTGTAATCGCTTGAATTGGAATTAATTCAGGCGGAATTGGTCAATTACTAGGAGATGCTACGTTTAATATATAACGTTAATATAACCAGAAAAACTTTGATCTGATAAATATACAGCCGTAGCGGGTACATAGAAGTCATATATTATGATCTATTGATGTAATCGTATTTATTAACGTCAATCGTCATGTGAGGGGGGGTTTAAGAGAGGGGAGGGGGGAGGACAGTCGCAGCTCGCAGGTAGCGAAGTATCGGGGTAAACGCCGAACAACGTTCTCCAACAAATTGAAAAGCAATGAACCGCGGAATTCAATTTCATATTGAAAGCCATTCATCTTCACCGCCTCTCGGAGACCGTCTGAGAGCATTACATCTCTACTTTAACACTCTGTTTCATCTCTTAAAGTTCACCTCACCTTCCACTTTATAAATAAATTGAAAAAGTTTAAAGGTTTAAAATTAATCATTTTATCTTGCCATCTTTAATTAAATTTTCACTGCCGCAGATCTCCTTTTTAACAAACGATTTCGGTTGGTAATAAATTTAGCTCGGTTGATTGATGGTCTTGCCTATTTTTTTCTTCCAAATCGGTTCCGTTATAAAAGTATTTTTTTTTTAGTTTTAACAATAAAATATGTTTAATTAAATAAGGATCTAGTTGGTATAACTGTAATCTATAATCTAAGATAAAATAAATTAGAGTCTTTACACAAAGGACGATATTTTAAATTCACTTCCAAAAAGGAGAAAGATCAATTTTTTTTTTGGTAATGGATAATTGAATATAATAATATTATACAATTATTATTTTTTAATTATTTCCTTATTACAGATACAAATTTCAAATGCAGCTTTAACTCTTTAAGTCTATTTTATATAAATCTATAAGGTCGTGACAGTGCTGATCAGATATCAAAGGATCTCTAACGACTCCTCACGTGCCAAAGAAAAAGTCGCGCACTTTAGACACAAAAGACTTTCAATCGTCCTCAGTTAATACCTGAGCTCACGTCGATATTAATTCACTTTTTATTTTACTTTAATATTAATTGAATACAACAGCTCTTCTATTCCTTTTTAAAACGATAATATATACGAGTACGTACGATATTTTCACACTCTCTTTTTTTGAATATTAATTGACTCATACTTATTAAACGTAACTCTCATACTTCAACAGTTTTGAATTTAGTTCCTTTTCGCACAATAAAATATGACAACAGCAACGAGACACATTGAAAATTACGAAATAAATCCGTTCACCACGATCGATTGTCACTTGTAATAATACACAAAATTGAAACCCGAATACATGCATAAAGTATGCAATGTATTCAGGTCTCATTTTGTAGACTCATGGAACAAATTTTTTGTCACAGTTACTCTTCCTTAGTTTCTATTATTCGTAGGTTCTTGTAAATATCAAAGTTCAAGTCTAATAATAGTTAAACTATAAGACAGTATTTGAAACACCAAAAGTGTATCATTAACAACGAGTTAGCAACTTAACAAAGTTTCTACTTATATGCATAACATATTGGCCCAATAAGCGGCGGCTTACCCTAAACCTTAAACATTTATCACAAGTGCCAAGTTATTAATAAAGCTTCATTGAAAGTCAGCTTGGGCGAAAGAATAAATGAGCCGTGAAAGAAACTAGCGGACGTAAGTGTACACAAAGGCTTAAGGGTGTAACGCCTAACGTTTCCTCCCATTATGAGCCGAGACCACTATTCACGAGCTCAAATGAGTCTTAATAGAAGGTACGATACCATTACCCAGGCAATTTTAAGCTCATAAAGGAAATTAAAAGACAAAAACGTTGGCTTGTAAATTGCACGTGTAGGATCTGCGAGGCAGCTACGATACTGTATCTACGGTACTGTTAATCCTTATTAGTACTAGAATGCAGTTCTTTGTTTTTTAGCAATTTTTAACCCATAATTCGATCCTAAATAGTGGGCTATACGTTTATTTTCAAAAATTATAGCTCGTAAATTATTCCATATTTTAAAGAGGTTTCTGTATTAAACTATTTAATAACTAAAAAAAAAAAGGTCCGAGGGTATTTGAATTAAATAAATAGATTATAATATGTTCTGTGAAACTTGGTTTCCACACTGCTATAATATCAAAAAGTTTTGGAATAATATGATACAATATTAATGATAATAATTATTATAACGACTGATAGTGATGCTTTCGCAAAATAACTTTGTTTATAGTCGGTAGAAGTTATAGAAGCTAATAGTTCGGTAATAAAAAAATTCTACATAAATACTTCATTTAAACCTCCAAAGCGGCAACTTAACATTAAATAGCTGAAACTAACCGCCAATAAAGCAAATAAACATTTCAACGTATATTTATGGGAGTTTAACTATTAAGGAAAAGGTTATACGGGCCAACGTTTCTAAATAAATAACATAGCAGTTCGCACGCACTTTCGCAATATCGACTCTAACGTCTCACCATATTTTAGCTTTAAATGTCACTCTACAAAGATAACATTGACGTTTTCGTGACTAAACGGCACACTTTTAAAGTGTCGTGAATTCTTTTTGTGTTCAAAGAACTTACTTTACTGTGTGATATATACAAGTATAACTCACACATAAATAAACATCAAAACATGGTGGTCAAAACATCATGACGTAATGAATACTTTTAACTTTGTATTTTTTATTGCTAAATATTCTTTTATTGCAACACTCACTTAATGGTCAAAATACTTACTCCTTTATTAGAATGAATAAATTTAATTCATTCAACAGTGCTATTAAGGATCAGTTCACGCTGAAATGTGATGCAACGATTATTAAATAATTATAAGTATCAATTCAAAATTAAAACTAACGACACGAAAAGTGAAAGGTTTAAATATTAAAAATATGTTAAAATATGTTTATTGTGTGTGTAATGTGTATAATAAAGTTTATAAATTGAAAGAAAGACATGTTTTGTCTTTGTTTCTTAAGGTGCACTTTACTTACCGATCCAGACTAAAATGTAAGCATTCGAGAAGGTTTTAAAATAGATAGATTTAGATAAATGATAGTAAGACGTACTGCACCTTGAGAATCGAAATGTTCGAAACCTTTGCCACAAACGAAACTATTTTCTTTGTTTAAAACCTCGTAAATATCACTATCATGTATCTTGAAGAATACTCAGGTAAGAGTTTTCAATGAAAAAACTTATTCAAGGTTTTGTTTACCTATACTGCATTATCAGCACCTCAACCATAAAGCAGTTACATAAGTAAAAATTAAACAGAAGATCATGATGAGAAATTATTATTTTTAACGTTATCTTATATCGTCGTTTAAGTGATATTACAGCGAAAATATTACAAAGAACTTTTCTGGAAATGCAAAAACTGACTAATTTAACACAGATTGTAAGTTGCATTTTGTATTTTTGAGTATCATTTCAAATAAAACCATATTTTTTTATATTAAAATCATATTTAGGATTATATAAAAATGTATTTTTATTTTTTTATGCCTATATTTTTATCAAATTAGTCGTTTTTTTTGTCTCTCCTGAAAAGTTGCTTAAAATTACTTACGCGGTGATAGGACTTAAACGACAATTTATTAATAAGTTATCCTAAGCTATTACATATTGTGCTTATTGTTTTTAATAATAGCAAGAGCATAATGCGATAGCCAGAGCAGACTATTACCAAACTCAGCAATTTTAGTTTTAGTTGAGTTTACATGTAATTTGCTTAAGGTGTTTTAATTAGTTTTGTGAGTTCTAAACTTATGTAGTTCCCAACTTTGAGCCTAAACAAACAAATTTGACGCACATTTATTAGTTTTGGTCATTGCTGCGAATATAATTAATACTAAACAGGCTTTTCTCCGCTCGGAGGTAAATTAATAACCTAACAATGAATTTATTATTACGTCGCCCAAGTTCAGCCGGGTTCCCCTTTCATGGACGTCAAAAAGGTTAATATAATCACAATTTTGGATTAATACTTTTAATCTTAAACATAATTCTATGTCTGCTTTTAATTATCTTAGAGCTTACAAAAATAATGTTATTATTACACACTTAATATGGAAAATCAAAATTACGTTTGTTCAGAAATGTTTCTTTATGAATACCGTTGACCTTTATGGATACCGTGCCTTTTTCCCGTAGTAAAAAAATATATTCTATGTACTTTAACAGAACTCAAAGTAGGTATCTCCATACTTAATTGCATTAAATTGATTCAGTGGTTAAATTGTGATTTTGACTGATAAAGTCACTTTTTTCGTATTTAATATTGTAAACTGTTTTGAAATTTTGTAGTTTTCTGGACTAGAAAATAAATTTATATTTTATATTATTATCTGTATATTAATAGTTGTATTACTAAATCAACACAAACATTAGCATCGATAAAGACGTAATTAGCACTTTTGTTATTAAAACGCAAAAATAAATACGAAATTACTTATTTTCATATCTAATGAGAACGCTTGAAAGTGAAATTATAAGGCCTCTGATTCACCTTGTTTCAGCGCCCATTATATCTCAACTAATTTGAATAAGGGCCGGCAAATTAGTACATCTTTCATCATGGAAAAATCCTCACTTTCTGAATACCTCCGTAATGTTAATAAATGCCAGCAGACCGAGGTTCCCTTCATTTGAGCCCCTTTATTAGTAGTGATTAGCACTTTAATGGCCCTCCCAAAAGTAGATAAGAACCTCCTAATTGTCTGCTTTATCAAACAATAAATATCGACAACTGCTAATTAGAGACTGTTCAAAGTTTTTTCTAAGGATATTTTTGTAGAAAAAAATATTTCTCACTTGTTTGTGTTATGGTTAAGTAATCGTATCTCTTTACACCAATCCTAAAGACAATCATTAATAATGATTATTTATTTGCTCACTCAGTATCTATTCCCATTCTTAGGTTCTTTTTTACTAATCTGTGCTGCGTCCTATGCATCGCTACCATTTAACGTATAGGAAATAGTCGTAGTATCAATCTAAAATTTTCGTAGCACCAGTCTACGACTTTAGTAGCACCAGTCTACAACTTTCGTAGCATCAGTCTACGATTTTCGTAGCACCAGTCTACGACTTTCGTAGCACCAGCCTACGACTTTCGTAGCACCAGTCTACGACTTTCGTAGCTCTAGTCTACGATTTTCTTAGCACCAGTCTACGACTTTCGTAGCACCAGTCTACGACTTTCGTAGCACTAGTCTATGACTTTCGGAGCACCCGTCTACGACTTTCTTAGCACCAGTCTACGATTTTCGTAGCACCAGTCTCACGACTTTCGTAGCACCAGTCTACGATTTTCGTAGCACCAGTCTACGACTTTTGTAGCTGATAATATTATAATTATTCGACCGACTCGAAGCGATGCGCAATGTTTTTATACTTTTTTGTGACGGTGTTTAATTTATATCAACATCTACAAGAATTAATAATAATTTTCATATAAAATCTATTGACGCAATATGAATTCTATCGACTCATCGGCCATCCTCTATACAACAATTGGAACAGAAACAATGTATTGGATATCCATTAACGGCGGAGTATATTTACGTAGTGTGATATGAAAGCTTTTTAATCCCGTTGAATTTAACAATGGATACTTTGATGTATAACAGAAATTGTCTGCTACCGGTATTAATAATTTACGTATAGTGCGGCCATTAAGTACATATTGGAGTCGTAATAAATCACTTAATTGTGTTTACGCGAATATCCTTCAATTGTAATAAAGCTGCTTTAACGCATTTTATCGTGGTTTATTTTATAGCTCGTAGGAGTGTGTTGATCGAAATATAAATATTTAGGAACCTTTGAGTACTTTAAATAAGTTTATGATAAGTGGTGTCTGGTTGATGTATAATATATGGATAACAAAAACATTGCAAAAAGTTATTTTAAAAAGGGTAATTCTAATAAAGGTTGAAATAATAAAAGTAAAAATAAATTAAGAACTTGTACAACTTCCCAGCGGCCACATACGGCCGCGAGAACAATAGATTCTTTGAATCCGCGATCGATGAATTAGAAGAAGAATTTCTTAGTAGAAATAATTTTATTAAGACAAGAAACAACATGGGTGAAGCCATAATAATTATTCTGGGTAATCGTGAGCCCATAGATGATTAAAACATTAAGTAGTGATTGACAAACTATGATGGATAAATGCACGGCGTTTATAACTTTAAAATTATTGTGGAGTTACTTTAAGATACTCTTCTACTACTTACAGATCTTAAATACAAAAGTTCATTACCGTTATTTCTTACGTCATCAACACTGTAGTACATAGTTTAGTCAAATTACATAACTGAATGTTAATTTAGTGGATTCTAATAAGACGTAATAGCTAATCAATAACGTAGTTTACCTACCCAAAAATACGTAATACTATATTACTATATATTATATACTATACGATATAATACTATTAAAAGAAAAACAAGAAGTCACAAAGGGCTGACTTAATCGTTTTTAACACGAAACTTTGATCAGTTTCGAATATAAAATTAGTACCGTTTGTGAATTCCGACGCAGACATCAAATCGAACAATAACATGAATAATGGTGTAGTGACACCAGGTAATAAGTTGGTAATAAAGGAATACGACGCAAACGGCTGGAACACTGTAGCATTAGTCATCACGCGTCTACTTGGTGACATTTGGACAGCGCTGACAAATGATAGCTTTTATTGAATAATTATCACGAAGCTCGACTGTAACGGATCAAATAAATGTACGGGAAAACGTGATACAAGTCAGCGGGCCTAGATTTTTTTCATTGATCATTTGTCACGGCGTATACTTGATGGTGCGGTGTCGCTATATGTAGTCGGCGCATTAAAATGTATGAGGTGGTTGGATTTTAATGATTTCATTTTTTACATTTTGATTCACATTTGCATCGAGGCCGGTTTCAGATTTACGAACATTATCGTTGCCAATTATTTTAACGCCACAAAAACCGTTTCGCATTTGTTTAATGAGAGAAGTAATTAAACAGAGCTCGAATCCAAAACGTTTGTAAATTTCGTACCGATTCTGAGAATGAACGAACTGTACATTTTTGTAAGTGTATACCTATTAAAAGGTTGTACACGTATAAACACTCATAATTTTAAAATTGATCATCCTATTTTTTGTACTGTGCTGTTATACGCAAATAAAATTAGTTGTGTTTATTTTATTAATAAATTTTGAAAATAAATACATAAATACCATTATATTAAAGGCATATTTTATTTTTTCCTTTCCACTTTTTAATTTCTTAGTATTGTTTTTGGAGACAATTATTTATTTAAGCTACGAATGTTAATTTATGTAGCAAAATCTAAAAATAAAATTTAAAAACTCTGTAAAAATAAATAAATAATTGAATTGTTTTTAAATCAAGTATGATTTTTAACTGACTTCCAAAATGGAGGAGGTTATATTATGTTCGGCTGTGGATATTTTGTTTTAGTTTTATTTTTTATTTTTGTATGTTCAGCGATAACTCCGCCGTTTTAAAATAACACTACTGTTGAAGATTGAAATGCCAAAACAGTTCAGGAGTCGTAAATTGAAAATCTTTAAACATTTTATTCTTTACCGTCTGATAAAATTGAGAGACAGAAAACAAAGTATCTTTAACTATTACGTTATAAATCAACATTCAATTCCATTTTAAACAGGACAAAGTTGTTGTTCTAAATTCAAAGATATGGTTGTGTAATAGAAAATGTGGATGTACATTTTTATGTTATAATGGCGTGCATTTTTTACGCGCATAAACTCTACTAATGTTGGGAAATAGACAAACAAATTAGACAAATGTAATATTAATGATAAAGTTGTATTTAAAATTATAAGAATGCTTTTTTGGTTAGGGATTACAGATTTTTTAATTGTAAAAAAAATGTAATAGTCTATTTTAAAAGTCTAACCGCCGCACCCTTCTCCTTAAAAATCTCTTTCGAATGTCTCTGCATTAAATAATAATTATTTAACTTCAATTTTAATGAATAGTTTGACAGATAATGTCACTTAATTAAACATTTAAATAAAAAAACTTCGTGCCGCACTCAGAGACGAATATTTCGTCTCTGACTACTGCAGATAGTTTTTTAAATCCCCATAAAAGTATTATTTTAGTATACCACATCCATGCGCAGTTACATCTAAGACGATCGTTTTCTCACTTGCTTGACGCATAACTTCAATGTTTTTGTTGTTAGCAATAAAGTTGCTAACTTCTATCCCGCGCTTGGTCGTTGTTGCTTTGGAAAAGCAATCTTAATAATATGGTGTTGTTGCCAAGCGCTGTTTGCGCCTCGTTTCTGGCTTCCAATTCTGCGGCTATCACTTTTCAGTCAATATTTATTGCATTTTTATTTAAATTAAACTTCTGTGTGCTATAACTTTTGAAATATTTGTATAGCTGGTACTTCGAGCGTAGCTCGCTCGTTAAAGATACGCGGTATTCGAGTGTTTGTAATTTGAATTTATATTTTTATTTCAACTGTCACTATAATTTGTGCTAATCACAAGGCGGGTGCTAATTTTATTCCAGAACCTTCTAGACCGTAGTGCTGTAGCAATGGAGTTTGTATTTAGTAGGCTGTGAAGTCGGCTGTCGACGTCAGGTAACATCAAAGGAAGCAATTAGATGGAAGATGAGCCAATTAGCCCAATTAGGCAACATCAAAAATGGCAACATCGTTACTCCCTAACACCTCATTTCGAACGAGATTCTTTGTAAAGGACTAAAAAGTGTATTGATTTTTGCTACTTTTTATGTCCATTGAGGTATGATCTTTGTATTTATTGCGTAGATACGGCTCTGCAGTAAATTAATATTGTCTGATTTTAAAGGTTTTGCATTTGAATAACTATTAAATAATTATTTATTAGTTTAAGTAATTACTAATTATTATTTAAACTTTAATGTATATAGTATACTATAAGTACTTATTATCTTAGCAATTTGTGGCGGTCGGAAGATCTTCCTTTGGGCCTCCACGCATCATATCCCACAAATTTTTATACCTTTTCAGCAACAAACATTTTTCGAATAAACAAATTCTACTCTGCCGCACGTAGTCGCAAAATCTAGTAGCGCGAAAGCTAACTTTGTAGAAAATTTACTTCCTTCGCGCGACAGAAGTTCTTACATTACTTATCAGATATCAGGAGTACGGTGTATTATACTCCCAGAGTATTCAATTCCGAGCGATGTATTTACGCGTTCCCACTAGGTTTCAGTGTTACTGATATTTATGGGGGTCTGTGTAGCGTTCCCAAATTGAAATACATTAATATTTTACCATAAATGCGACACTTTCATGCGGGACATAGCCTTATCGTAATTGGATTCTTCCCTGAAAGCGAAGTATGTCTACGTGAGTAAATACATTTGTTACGGAGCCTTTGACTACTAAAAAGTATCGCGACGTATCAAATTATTCAAAAGTGACGGTTGAAAAGGTCGGTATTGATAAGCTTACTACGACGATAGGACGGGTTGATTCAGACCAAAACGCGACGCGTAGATGCATTTCTAAATTTTTATGGATTTGACAGATTCGCAAGACGTTTCACGCAATGTTAACGATTAGCTATGTCCACATTGTGCCCTTTCATCTTCAATTTTCATAATCTTGTGACATTCGAATTGTCAAAAGATTATGAAAATTGAAGATGAAAGGGCACAATGTGGACATAGCTAATGGGTTATAATATTATTTTACATTTAGCACAAGTACCTTAAAAGTAATTATATAATATCGCACACTATCTCCATATTCATCAACATATAAATATTATTCAAAAGTAAATTGAATTGTCTCATACGATATACTAAAGAAAAACAAATTTTCATTACCATCATCCATTATCATTTCACTTAAAGTGGTATTCTTTTGTACTTTTTATATATTTTATTCATATTATGTTTGTTAGAAATATGTAAAAGAAAACGAAACTGCCGACGATATACTAACATCATAACCAAATCCACCTTTTATTACGATACAACAAAATTATTATTCATAACATGCAATAAGAAAATATTTTGTTTGAGCCCGAATCAAATTTAGCGGGTAGAAAATTTACAAAGACGTAAAAAGCGTAAGCTTATTTGCGATAATATAACAGAAGGAATAAATATTCTCGAGTATTTTCTTTCGCCATCTTGATTTTGCGTTCTTGTGAATGATTTCAGGGCCCTATACTGAAAACGGATATTATAACAATAACGTCCTGTGTCTGCAGCTATTTAACCAAACTTCTAAATAAACTGTCTCGCAACCCAAATGCACAACAAATCCTGATTGAATAGACGGTAGGTGCATCTAAAAAACTATTTTTGTATTCAAATCCCTGAATGGGTGAAGAGAGCTCAAAAGCTTTTTTCGGGGGCTCGAAGCTAAAATCCGGCCTTAAAATTAAAAAATATAATATCAAAACTAACCTCGCAGAGCTTACACAACAATTTCTGTTCCTATTCAATTTGTATATTTTATTCAGCAACAACGTGGGCACGACGAGTACCAACGTTTCTGAAGCGGGGCGATCTCATTAAAGTTTTTCAACAATGAGATATTATACCAAAAACAATGGCCTTTGTTTTACTATGGGTTTATACAATAACGAACAATTATCTAAAGCTAATTAACAGTGCTCATTTTTTCTAAGTTCTGAGTGGTAATATTGGGTTCCAACTTCCATTGTAAAAAGTCGGTCGGCGGGAAAAAAAAATGCCATTTGAAATAATTGCTGGAACTAAACACTTATTATATGTATGCAAAAATGTATACAATTAAGGTATACAAAATAATCTTCCTATTATTATGCTTATGCACGACGTCGCGGGTTCCGCCAGTGTCCAATAAATCCAAGTTGTAGCGCCATTAAATCACAATTAGGTGTAATGCGGGCGCGCGACCGCGGGCTTAGCGGCCCAAACAAAAGGCTCACGGGCTTAATACGTTCGTGTCTTATTACCTCACCCCTACCGAATATACCGTTCGCACCAAAACAGCCAAAACTGAATAAAATGTGAACGTTGAACGCACGAACATCAAAACTAAATAAAAATATTAAATTATTTTATGAATCGAAATATTTCGCCAAATATTTTTAATCAAAATTTACATAAATAGAAAATGCAAAGATGAAGAGTCAAGAGACCGAAGTAAAGGGTCATAAAACCAAAGATGGGAAGGTTTCGGTTAGATTTAAAAAAAAAACAAAACTCTAAAATGCAACTTAATCCGAAACGGTCGCTGAAATCCTCACTGAAGAATAAAAGTATACTAGAACGGTCGGAACTAGTAGTGTTCAATCTTTTTAGATTTATTAATTATTATTGTTCTTTTAGTAGTAGAGATTTGAAGATTCAAATAGAAAAGCATTTTCCCGTTAGAGGGGCTTTCCATGGTCAATCCTCCTTATTCGATTTGTTTTGTACTCAATATAGGAACCGTGCGCTACAAAGGTGCTGCAAACTGTTATGACCAATCCGAAAATGACTATTAATAATAATATTTACATATCGGTAAAGCGTTTTATTAATGTAAATAACAATAATTTTAGTAGTAGTGCTAAGATTAATTACGTTTTATTTTGCCAGAGTAACTCAAAACCCAAATGGGAATCCTTTTGAAGTCGTCCGTGTGTCACAGAATTAAATACCATTAGTCCATCGCTGTGAAAAGCATTCTCTGTTCTAAAGCATTGAATTGAAGCGCAAGTCATGTGTACTGTTTTCAGTTTGATAAATCCACTTTAAAGCAGAGATTGGCCCACAAAGTTAAAAGTCATGTTACTTAAAAGGGGTTTAGTGGGGTCGAAAAGCTTCGGAGGGCGAAAGAGGATTGACTCGCGCACCTGTCGCTACCACTACATACTCTCAGCGGTATCATGAATAGACATTTTCAAGATCAAATACTGTTAGAAATTGTGTATTCTCTGTGTTTTGCTGGAGATAGTAAAGTAGAATGTAGATGTTAACAAGTTACTTAGTAGTTTTTCTTTACTTTCTAAAACTTTGGAATTAGGAATAAAAAACTCCGATATTATCATAAAATCTATGTCCAAAATAAGTACATACTTTTCAGTTTTGTTTATAGTTTAAATCCTTATGATGAATTGCAAAAAATCAAAGTAGCTATAATACTACGTAAAGTAAATGTGACATTTAATTACGAGTTAGTAAATACAGTGTGAAATTTTAATGGTTGTTTTCCCGCAGTAAAATGATTCTATCTTAGTAGTACAATAGATTTTTAAAGTTTTTTTTGTTCAAATCAAAAAAAAAATTCGTTCGGGTCCATAGTAACTCGCGCTTATCGGCATAAAGTTTCCATAGTACGTCATACAAAATATTTTTTTATTTTCAAAAAATAACATGCATGGTTCGATAGTACTACTATAGGTAAATCGTTCTGCTGCGGGAAAATGACCACTAAAATTTCAAGTTGTATAATAATATGCCGAAATGCCAAAAACCTTAAAAAAATATTTAGTTTTGCTGCGGTAAACATCAAAATGGAACCTCAAAAGTTCATATTCGGGAAACGAAAAAGACTAGAAACAAGATACTGCACAAAAATGGCAGAGGTATAATTAAAACTATGCTTTTCTGGGTTACACAGAGTTTTGCTGGCATAAATTCAGGTATAAATACCTTCTCGTGTTTGTGTGAAGTCCGGCTGCGCCGCTAGACAAATAGTTTGCAGCTGACTGTTAGCTGACCAATCCTGTGTACATGTATAAATCTGACTAGCCTAGCCGTGCAGCCCGCACGATATACGGCAGCTATTATGTACAAGGAATATTGTTTTATATTCCTTGTCTAGTGCACTTCCGCTTGTATGCGATACTCGATAATAATATGGGAAAGGGACGAACATGTTACAATATGACGTTCGCGTTATACTATTTGTAACTCTTGTATTGTGGTAACGAATGTACGTATAGTCGTATATTGATAATAATGTTGGAGAAAACAAGAAAATAATGCGTAACAACACTTTGTTAAGTTATTTTGTTAATAAATATTTAAAACAATGGATAAAACATGTTTCGAATTTCGATAATCTGATTACTATATTTGAGCTCATTTCATCAGCTTTTGATTTTTGTGGGATTAATTTTAATTCCTCATTTTCTAGAGCACTTATTCTGTACCGTACACACACGGGTAGTGGAGCGAAGTGGGTCACATGCC
This sequence comes from Plebejus argus, assembly GCA_905404155.3. Classification (NCBI taxonomy): domain Eukaryota; kingdom Metazoa; phylum Arthropoda; class Insecta; order Lepidoptera; family Lycaenidae; genus Plebejus; species Plebejus argus. The sequence continues at coordinate 12,749,963 of FR989929.1, read as the reverse complement.
TGTTTGTTTGTGTAAATCATAATTCATTATACGACGAATAGAGACGGGGCCGCGGCCTTAACATTGCGGAAAGACAGCCGGAAAGACGTGAAAATGTTAAGACATGGCAGTCATAATAAATATTAGCGCACTCATTGGGCGTGTGGCGGAAGTGGTGGAGGAACCATGGCAAAGTGGGGACGCTGGTGCATGCCCAGTATCACTACCATTCCAATATAAGCCATATGTACACTTAACACTTTCGCTGCGGCACCGGACACATATAGCCGGTAATGAACTCTCCCCTGGTGCGGGAGTCAAAAAACTAGTTTTGCGCGCTCGTGCGGCGTCATTTTAGGCATGATATTCTATGAGTTGAACAGAGACAAATATACATTATTGCTTCTTACTTTCAGATGGTCTTATTTCAATAAAAAAAAGGTACAGGGCATATTTGCCCTGTACGTACAGAACGAAAACATTTTGCATTCCATGCGTTACCGGACGAATACGACTTGTACATGCATGTCCGGTATCGCACTGCAGGCGAGGGCGTATTCATTAGTGAGAAGAACTTATTAGCGATTAGACGTTTGTCGACACTTGTTATATTTCCCGCCCTTTTACTAACGTAATAGTTTCGTCCTCGAATTGATAATAATGAAGCGCTCCCGAAAAATACTGTCGCGTATTTTTGACGATAAAGTGGAAGATAATGGTTATAATATTGGAACCGACGGCACAAGCAGAACAAAAAAGATCTTTCCTCCTGGTAAGAAAATCAAAGTTTTAGAAGATATAAATATTACTAAGCATTCTGCTAAAACTACTGGGCCACATACCTCAATCGACCACTCAGAGACAATGAAAACGATTGATTTAGAAAAAAATACCTATGAAAGTCCTTCTACTCATAACAAATATACAGTGTTACAAAATGTATCTTTTCCTGGATGTTCAGCTGAAGCGGGCTCGCTTAGTGATTTATCGTATAATAATTTATTAAAAATTGATTGCAACCTGACTCCAGAGTCAATAAAGGAATTGTTATCTACACCAAAGACAAATAAGAAGCAATTTGATAAAAATAGTAAGACTTTGGAGAACAGTAAGGTTAAAATATGTACAGTCACGTCCAAAGATTCAAATCTTTGGACGTTTCAAGAAAGTAGTAAAGCAGTTAATACTTCGCAAGCCATAGACTTGTCATTATCAACTACAAGTTCAGACCACTGCGTAACGGTTGCAAAATCTCATCAAGAGCCAAGCAACTATACTGACATAAGTACAGATAGTGATAGCAACTATAAGCCATCTAGTTCAGAAAGTTCTTCAAGTGATACAGAGATAGGTTCCACGGTTGATGATGAAAATGCTGTATACATTCAAAGTCCGTCGATTACACCGCAAGATAACGAATGGGTGGATATCACTTCCTCTATGCCAAATATTGGTAATTTTAAAAATGATACTGTGATAAACATTCCACCAGATGTAACATCGCCATTTCAAATATATAAGTTATTTGTTACTGATGATATTATACATAAAATGGTAGAAGAGACAAATACTTACGCGAATAATTGTTATAATGAAACTGTCAAAAATAAGTCTAGGCTGAAAAGGTGGCAGGATACTAATTTTGACGAAATGTGCACTTTTTTGGGTGTTTTGATGACAATGGGAGTTGTCAAACTACCAAGCATAAATAATTATTGGTCGAAAAAGACATGTTATAAAAACATATACATTCAATCATTAATGACGCGAGATAGATTCTTATTGCTATTAAAATGTTGGCATTTCAGTAACGATAAAATTGACCCGACGGACAGATTATGCAAAGTTCGTGATGTTTTGAATATGATTATGAGCAAATTTAGCGAAGTTTTAACACCCGGCCAGTATTTAGTTGTTGACGAATCTATGATTGCATGGCGTGGACGACTGAAATTTCGACAGTATATTAAAAACAAAAGCCATAAATACGGAGTAAAATTATATAAATTATGTACTCCTGAAGGGTATACATGGTCCGTAATTGTTTATACAGGTAAAAGTGACAGACCGGGAAACCTGCTACATGCTCATGACATTGTCCTAAAACTTATGAAAGATTTAGGTGGAAGTGGTAGAACTGTTATAGCTGATAATTTTTATACCTCTGTGAGTTTAGCAGAAGATTTATTGAAGAAAAAAACTGAACTGTGTGGAACAATAAGAATAAATAGAAGAGGTCTTCCTAAAAATGTTATATCTACGAAGCTGAAAAGAGGCCAGTGTATTGGTAAAATGAATAAAAACGGAGTTAAAATAATTAAATGGCATGATAAACGGGCTGTTACGATGATAACAACGTGCAAAAATCACGTTGCAGTTGTTAAAGACACTGGGAAAAAAAAACGTAATGGTGAGATAATTTACAAGCCAGAATGTGTATCTTTATATAACTTAAATAAAAAAGGCGTTGATTACAGCGACCAAATGACGGCATATTATTCGTCTTTGAGAAGAGGGATAAAATGGTACCGGAAACTTATGATGAGTTTTCTTTTCGGTACCTGTGTTGTTAATGCGTGGATAATTCATAATAATATATCTAATAAAAAAGGAACACTAGTAGATTTTGTTGAATGTGTTATACAGAACTTTACTGGTCTAAGTCTTTGTGATGACAGTAAGTCTACAGAAAAGAAAAAATACCACACTTTAGAAAAAATTACAAAAAGAAAACAATGCACACTTTGCTATAAAGAATTAAGAAAAACAATGACAAGCCGGGAAGCAGACAAAAAGGTGCCAAAAGTTAAGTTAATGTGCGCCGAATGCAAGAAAGTATTTTGTCTCACTTGTTTCAATAAAGCACATGATAGTATTGTTTAATTTTGATTATAAATAAAAACTTTATCGATAAATATTTGTTTTCATATTTCACATCACTACTGTTTATCGACTTTTCAAAAATTTTCCCCACTTCTGGTGCGTTACATGACATATAAGTCCGGTAAGATGTTTTGTAGTATAAGTCAAAAATTACTGGTCCAATTTTAGAACCAGTTAAAATAGTTATAGTTCAAGGTTTTAAGATATATCTAAAAGTCAAAGAAATGTCGAAAAATAAAAATTAAAATGAGAAATACGAGTTTTAAAAAAATTTGTATACCGGACAAATCAGTCTTGTTTCGCACTAGAAATTTTTCCAGTACATGACAATATCGTCCTGTAACGCACCAGAATGGAATATTACATTTCCAAGTGCCGCAGCGAAAGTGTTAATGAAAACCAAAAACTGCCAAATAGGGGAAATAATTCGTGTAAAGCCAATTTTTGGCATAGTTGTTTGGAATGGTGTCTGAAGCAATATACTCAAAGTACTGATGGGTGGGGATGAAGCTAACGGGTAGGGGGGGGTGTAAAGGTCCCTTTTTCAGGTTTTTTTTCAATAACTCGAAAACGGTAGCTCACAACAAAAAATGATCTATTATTCAAATAATCTACATAAAATTCTCTCCAAAAAAGGTTATAAGCATTTTTTCGCTAGGATCAATAATTAACGAGTTTATGTTAATTATGATCAATTCTCATGTTTCATTTAACGTCTTGGCTCAATGGCATGCGTGCTACCAGTTTGATAACTGGTAGCACGCATGCCGCGCTCCTGTGGCGTCGTCGGGCGGCAAGGTCACCGCCAACCAATCACGACGCACCGGTGGAGTGGCGTGAGCGGCTCCTCGCACTGTGATTCGCGTATAGCGCCCAGAGTATGTTTACGCGGGAAAGGGCAGGTGGCAAAATGATAGCAGCAGGGATTGAAACAACTGTTGCAACAGGAGATGCTGATGGTACTATTGTCAGGTGCGGGTTGGATAAGGCTGCCGTTCATCCAACTGTCGTAATAGTTGGAGAGGATGTCGATTTGATAGTCCTTCTCATGGGATTAGCTCCACCAAATATCAACGTATTCTTTATGAAACCAGGGCGTGGAAAGTTGGACACCAAATTGTTTTCAGTGCAACAACTTCAACAGCTTCCATTTGCCAAAACAATTCTCCTTCTCCACAGCTTTTCCGGATGCGACACAACCTCAGCAATCCATGGCAAGGGCAAAGTCGGAATTACTAAACTGTTCACGGCTAAACCAGACCTGACCCAAAAAATCTCAGACATTTTCAGTGAGCTGTCAACATCACCTGAGAGTATTGAACAGGCCGGCGAGAAACTGTTTCTGGCTATTTACCAAGCGCCTGCCGAGGAACAAAATCTCAATAAATACCGGTACTCAGCTTTTTTGAGAGCATCGATGAAGCCGAAATCAGATCTGGCCACTCTTCCTCCCACCAGAGGAGCTTCGAAGCAGCACTCGATGAGAGTCTACCTACAGGTAATATTAATTACATAAGTTGTTAAAGTTAAGTGTTAAGTAGTTTGTATGTATGGATGGATGTTTGTTACTCTCACGCTTCAACCGCTGAACTGATTTCAATGAAATTTAGCACACAGATAAATCATGTCCTGGATTAACATAATATCTATCACCGTGAAGTCTACGCGTACAAATTCAGAGGCGGCCGCTAGTACTGTAATATAAATATATATTTGAGCTAAATACTTACGTTGGTCTTATTACTAACTTTTACAGATACAACAATGGCTCGGCAACCCCCTACCACCCATTCAATGGGGCTGGGCCAGAGGAGACGATGGCATCCTAAAACCAGTGACAACTAAGGATCCTGTGGCACCTGACTCCATTCTCAACACCATATTTTGCCGATGCACGACTGGGTGTGGGGTGCGATGCGGCTGCCGGAAAGCGGGAATTGCCTGCTCCAGTGTCTGCGGTGTATGCTCCGGCTCGTGCACTAATGGAACTCCCATCGAAAACATCGTCGACGATGATGATATTTTAGATTTAGAAGATAATTAGATTTTTTTTAAAGAAATATACGTTCATTTTAGCATTGACCATTTTCTTTCCTTCATATCTCATCAAATATTGATCCCAGCAAAAAAATGCTTATAACCTTTTTTGGAGAGAATTTTATGTAGATTATTTGAATAATAGATCATTTTTTGTCGTGAGCTACTGTTTTCGAGTTATTGAAAAAAAACCTGAAAAAGGGACCTTTACACCCCCCCTACCCGTTAGCTTCACCCCCACCCATCAGTACTTTGAGTATATTGCTTCAGACACCATTCCAAACAACTATGCCAAAAATTGTCTTTACACGAATTATTTCCCCTATTTTTCCTTCATTGAGTGGACTAATGTTGGTATGGTAGCAATCCTATCGAAAAATTATGTTTGCATGGTAATAGCGAGTGTTTTGTGTTGTTTATTTAAATCCTACACATTTATGTCGGGTTCCTACAGTATTATAACATAATATATACAGTTAGAGAGAAGGCATAGTAACCTCTCGCTGGCGTTATCCTTATTTTGGCAATGTTGAACATCAGGATTTTCTCATCTGCTCATCATCTCAGTTGCTGTTTTCTCATTAATTATATTATACTAAAATTTTGTGGATCAATAGTGACTGTTATTCAAATACTGACCATATTACTCTTAGCTAGTAATGAGAATTAATGCTATTTTCTATTAATATCATTAACATGCTAATTTTGGTGTCACAGTATGCTTTGCTATTTGCTAAAAACACGGCATCGTAAGTTATCGCCTCGCAACGCACCGCACGCGTCGAGTATTATTCGTGACGTGATTTTTATCATGATCCCAGACTATTGCTACGCACGATAATATTAGCAATCGTATATTTTGCAAGAACGATTAATTTAAATATTGCTAATGAGCATTTAGCAATTGATTATTATTGCTAATGCTATTTTTACCAACACTACTTTTAGCCGTGCTACGAATTTCTGCTGACACTGATTATCACTTTAAAAGGACACAAGCAGGAAAGGAATCAACAAGATGATATCAAGCGCAATACTAGTACTACGTTTAATTCAAAACTAAAATCAGTTACAGCAAATTATTATGTGCGATGAAACGACAGATTTTATAGCTATCTTTTATTGAGTAAAACATGATTTTATTCCCTCCACCGCTTAATAAAACTATGTCACCAGGTTGAGTACTTGACCTATCTATCTTTTTTATGCTCTACGCAGAGCCTCATAATCCTCATATTCAGGACAACATCTCATTTGCCCTAGCATTTACCGGCATGCAGTGTGCATTATTTATTTTTTGACCCCGTTCTAAGAGTGTCGACTTTTTATTACATCGTATACGACGGATCTTGAAACTACGAATTTGCGAAATTACTCTCGCTTTGGCCTGACGTTTAATGGTAATGGAAGCCCGTGAGCTCGTACTTACTTTAATAGAAAACTATTTAACGTTGGTTTCACATAAAAAATATAAAGTTTTTTACAAACTTGCTACTACCAAAATATGTATCTAAGACTAGACGTACTTAATATTTAAAAAAATGTTCAGTACTAACAAAAAATAATTATTATTTTATGTTGATTTAATAATTAAGCTGATTAGAATAGTACATGACTACATTACGAACGTCGTCCACTTCATTCATCATCGCCTTCGTACAACAATAATAAAATTAGTATTATGTTAAAAATTGAACTACGCAAGCGTTTTTTTCTTTTATTTCAGTCTGCTGTGAAAATAAATGTTTCAAAGTTTTCAATAATGTTAATTAGCTTAAGTATTTTGGAAATGAAAACATACCTTAGCTTTGATACAAGTATCTTATCATGGAGTTGGGATTTGGAGCAGAGAGAACTTTTTGCGCAGGGTTGGGACTTGCAGGGGCGGACCGTAAAAAAGCTGATAAGGTGTATGCGGGTACATTCCCAACTTAGTAGCCTTTGAATCAAAGGTAAAATTTTGAAATTAATTTACAGTGGTTTTTAATAGTACAAGTAATTATGTCGTACTTATACTAGTACAATTAGATACTAGGTAGTAGATATAATGTACGGTAAATACAAAGTCACAACAGTCACGCGTCAACAGATTGGACATTTTGAATATCATCAGTCATCATGAGTGATGACTCATCACTCATCAGTCATCACTCATCACCAAGCAGGTAGCCATATTAAAAAACTGATACATAGAACTAATAAATTGCTGGTTGAACAAACTGCATTTTTTAACTTCTACAAAAAATTACGTAAATGATCATCACATAATTTTCCACTAGCGAGACCACTGAAGCTTCAAACGAATAATTTGGTATTACCAAGGGTAATCACCAATGACGTTCGGTCCCATTACTATCACCTGATGATGTACATAATCTAATCACGTGTCACGTGCCCATCACGTGATCGGAAATGGCCGCAGCACGATTTATCGCAATATTGCCAACTCCATTATCGCCGCGGTGGAGCGTCCCCGAAGGATATTAAATGCTAATCGTTCCCGCTTTTTGTCTTTCATTTTTTATTCACAGCCAACGGTTTTGCTAAATAGAAAAAATGACGTTGACATTTTTAATTTAATACTTTCCGACTTTGGTGGCCTCAAATGTGGGGGTCGGTACCTGTTGATTTATTTTCTTTTGCCATTTGTTTCTCGACTAAATCGCTTATGAATGAGAAAAAATAATTCAAATAATATTTTTGTTGCCTATGTTTTATTAATATCCCTTCAGAATTTACAATCTTTTGAATTGGGTTTTCATATTCGGTTATATTTCATGTTTTGAAAACTTTATAAACTAGTATTATCCAAATAATCATATTATGCAGTCTCAATTCTGTGATGAGCTTGATGAGCAATTTTTTTATAAAATAAGCAATGGAAAGCAATTTCCGTCCCCCATGGATACTCGCAATATCAGAAGAGCTGCAGGTGCGTTGCCGGCCTTTTAATAGGGAATACGTTAATAGAGTAAAGGATAAATAAGGTAATAAAATAGGGGAGGGTAGGGAAGGAATATAATAGATAGAGTAGGGGATTGGGCCTCCGGTAAACTAGCGCGCGCTGTTTCGTGCCGGTATTCTGTGGCCCGTGGTATTTCTCCGGTTGAGCCGACCCATTCATGGCGAAGCATTGCTCTAAGCCATAACAATTAAAATTTCATAATGTGCAATAATTCACACAATATATTATAAATGTTGAATAGTTACAATTAAATGGTATAGAATTGCACAAAATATTAATAAACAAAAGCCAAAATAATATTTTGGAATATAATGTGGCGCATCGTATTAGCATACAACCTATGATCTGTACATACAACAGTGCCGGTGCTAAAACATTTCGGTGTCTATTTTGCATTTTCGATCAACCCTTTTGACAATTTATCGGTACATCACATTTTCATATAGCGAGCGGCACGGGCGGCTCGGGCGGGCGGCGCGACCGCGCTTCATACATATTCAAATATCGGGACCGAAGGTACAAAGCAGAAACCCGTTTTGTCCTCGACGTGTCGGAATTTCAAAAAAGCACGGGAATATGCCGATAATATTCGACAAAAGAAGGTCTACTCCCTCGCGGCTAAATTAACATCGAAATGTGTTTCATACAATATCCACGACTTCGCCCAAATGTTACAACTCGGACGCTCGAATAGATTAAAAAGGATATTTAGGAAAAATTTCATCCATTTGTCTCTATTGCGACGTATTTTGTTTTATTCAATAGATGTTTTGTTTTATAATATAAAGTAACCTAATGGTTACTAAAAATATGACGATTTGCATAAAAGTATCAAAAAACTTCCGCCGGATAAAAAAAATATAGAATTAAATTATAAGGTACAATAAATATTAAATTTATTAATATAATATTAAAACGAATCATAACTTTCGTTAGAATAACTAAGTAAGGAGCGATCTCTGTTTTGGGAACCTTTAATTTTCTTAGCTATTTCTCGGAATAAATTAAGCCGCTTTGTTCGATAATACCCGGCTCGGATAAAGACGTAAAGACAAAAGAATTTTATTCATAGAAATAATAAAAACATGCCCCTTATATTATGATCCTTGAAAAAAGTAGATTGTTCATATTTTTATAATGAAAACATTTTATATTATGCTTTGTCTACTGAATACAATATTCAAGGCGAGCGAAGCGAGCCCTAGTTTATCCCACAACCTGAACATTGTGTGAAACACTTTACGGAAAAACTATCACGCCTATTGATTTGTCCTTTTTCATAGTAATTTTTATTTATATGTAGATGACTAGATGTGTTATAATCGGTCAGTCAAGGATTGGTTATTATTGAAATATTTAAAAAAAACTGCCTTAGCGATTATTAAACCACGCAGAAAAACGAAGCGAGCCCTCACAAAGCTCGGCTTTTAGCTAGTAATATAATCACAGTTTAATCTATATAATATAATATTATAATATATATTATAAAACTCAAAGGTGATTGACTGTCATGATGATCTATCAACGCACAGCCCAAACCACTGGACGGATCGGGCTGAAATTTGGCATGCAGGTAGATGTTATGACGTAGGCATCCGTTAAGAAAGAAATTTGATAAATTCCAACCCCAAGTGGTTAAAATAGAGGATGAAAGTTTTCATATAATAATACTTCATAACGGGAACGAAGCCGCGGGCAAAAGCTTGTAATATTATATACAGGCAAAAACTATTATTAGCGAATTTTAACAATTTCACATAGCAGATTTTCTCTACTTTCCAAAGTACTTATATTTTAATTAGTTAGCGTTAGTCAAAAGTTACAATAACGGTACCACACCATTATTGTAACTTTTGACTAGCACGTATTAATGTAGCAACGTAGCAGTCAAAAGGTAGAGCGTCAGGCTCTATCTTACTTTAACCATAACAATGGTGTCCGAACATTGTGAGCGAGTAAGTGCAGGGCCGTGTATCGGTTGCCAAATCCTCGGGGCATGTCCATAGATGTGTCCCAATGATTCAGTGCGCGCACTTTTAATTTTTTTTAAACGTCCTTTTATAAAATTTATGTCCTCTATCGTGCTTTTATTGCGGCGCAAAACAAGCGAATTCTACTTTTGTAACGCAAAAATTCAGCACATTTTACAGGTGAAAAACGCTGTCGATATCAAAAACAGGATCCAAATTATTCAGCGAATGAATTTGCGTATTGCAGTGATTTAAGAATTATTTTGTTGTTTTTTATCTTTATTTATTGTTTATTTGGGTTAAAAAAATTAGGCAACTATAATATGAATGTTACGTTGTTATGATAGAAAAAAAATGTGATGACTTTAAAGGCAAAAGCTGATGCAACAAAAGCTAATCTTATTTGAGATCACAGTTAGTTCGGCCTTTTTTTTCTAAGAAATGAACTTGTGCATCATGGCCAAAATCATGGCTAAAGACCAGAGTTTGCGGCTGATGTGACAAAAGTCATATAATTATTTTGCTACTATTATACTTACAATTATTACAAAGATGCAATCGACGTAATAAAATGGAAGTATAATATTACTAGCTGACTCGGCAAACGTTGTTTTGCCATATATGTTATTTCTAGTATTAATAAAAAAGTAGAAAAAAACCTATTCTCAGGCCTAACAAATGTACCATCGAGGAAATTGATTCCTAGGCAGTTGACGGACCAACGTCATTTGGTCGGATCATATCAATTCAATGGTTGCTGTGATCGATCGGCTGAGTTTGACGTAACGCGATTAAATTACTTAGGTCCATCATCTGCCTAGTAATCAACTTCTCTGATAGTACATAGTACATACAAAATTTCATTAAAATTGATTGAGCTGTTTCGGAGGACTTCGCGCACAAACACTGTGACACTGCCTGTTTCACCACTTTCTGATAAAGTGCCGAATAGGCTATTCACAACTTTTTTGACAGATACTCCATACTTCGTCTGTCAAGTTATGTGGTGGATAGCCTATTCGGCACTTATCAGGAAGTGGTGAAACAGGCCCTTAATCTAATAATCCAAAAATCGCTAAGCTCATTAATTGGTATTGTAACATTTCGCTTCCTTTATTATTTACAAATCGTAGCATTTCGTGAAGGCTTATAATAATAATTGCCAATTACTGTTAACAAGCTACAGAACATGAATTATTATTATTTTTCTACTTATTTTGTTTTTAGTTACATATTATTATTCTTTATTTCTTAAATATTATGTCACTTTCTCTTGTTGCGAAAGTCTAGACTACATTTATTTTACAAGGATCGAAATATTTAATTAGCAGTATATATTTTGTGAAAAAAGTTTTTATTGCTTTGTAGGTATAATTAATCGAGAGATTTTACTTATTGATTAATTGAGATTTATCTTATTGATATTATTATGTTAATGTTTACAATAAATAGATTATTATGAACGTTTCGGTTAGTTTCTAAGGGGGCTGACAGACTGACATGCAGATTGTGATAACTCCTAAACTTGTAAACTATCCAGACAACTAATGGGCAACTCTCAGAATGATTGACACTTTAAGTTTGCTTACAATAACTTAGCTTATTACAAACCAATGAACAGACACAATAACTCATACCTAATTTGACACATTCTATGGTGCGTTTAGTTTCAAGTTAAAAGTTTTAAACGATCTTGTGATACAACGACTAAGAGTTTATAAAATGTTTTACATTATAATTAACTTATTATATTTTAACACAAAATCTTTTTAAGACATAGTAATTAGTCACATTTTCTTTCCCGAAAAACTTAATTACTTATGAAAATTACTATTGCTGTCTATCACAGCTTTATGGAATCCGGCTGGTAGGAATATTATAACGTACACAAGGTCTCTAGACGTACATTATTAATTTCTAGTTACAAAGTACGAACGCTCGAGGAGTAGAATAGCTTTGCAGGAATGGAATTTAACAATTCACACAAAGTTTCAACCAGAGACGTAGAAACTATAACTTTACATAATTGAACATGAATTTACATTGGGATCTGATTAACGGGAATTATTTATACCGAGCAGCTTAGTGTTTAACCCAAATAATATGAGCAGTATCAACTGGACGTGTACCTAGTATCTACGAGCTCTTTACAGTTGTTTATCTTTTTAATAGCTTAACGACATTAGCCAATCATAAGCACTTCTTCACTTCACAATCATTTTTAGAGTAACTATACACTTATTAGGTACTATCAAGAAGTTGATTCCTAGGCAGGCGGGGGACCTACGTAGTTTGGTCGCGTTACATCAAACCCAGTCGATAGGTCACAGTTAATATCGAATTGACATGATCCCACCAAATTAATACTCTGTCAACCCCCTAGGAATCAATTTCCTCGATTGTACCTACTTAGTATTTTTTTTTATTCTTGATTAAAACAACGTATGTCGACAAACATTGTTTCAACTAAGAATAAACTGTGACATGATGGCTTAGCTTTTTGGTGAATACAGCTGTAATTGTTGTATAAAACATAATTGCATTACTAATGTTACTAGACAAACTCTAGTTCTACTAAATATGCTGCATTCAATATGTTTTATCTTTAAAAAGTAGGACGCATTTGCAAAGCCGCAACTGTATAAGTTGGAGTCTCTAAAACAATTAGAGCAGTACAGTAAGCCACTTTTACGATGACCTCCGTATGCGGGCCGTCCAAACCGCACGCGATTAAAATTGCTAAAGACCAACACGGCTACTACAATTGCTGCTGAAATAGTCTGAAACTAGGCTCACTCGGTTTTGCATTTAGTGCTTTATGCTTATCGGGCTTATTGTATTTACTGTGTATTGTATTGTAGGTACTATGTACTGTGTTTTCATTCATTTTGTGCAAAATGTAAGAAAAAATGATTATCGATACAAAAACAGACCACAGGAAAGAAAAAAAAGTATTTAACTACGGCAATTTATTTTTTGTTAATTTGACTTCAGTCATAACTATAATAATCGTTTAATCAAATTTATTAATACAATTTATAATAATACTTGTAGGAAAATTTCTTATGTTACTATTTGCGTACTTATATAACAATCTCCTGCTACTAATTTATTATTCTACAGTCTACACTCTACACCATACATTAAGTACTACCAGAAAGGTAAGCGAAACATTTATTGCTCAAAATTGAATTTGCACTACTTCACAGAAACTTATAGACAGCAAATGGCTTTCGAGCTCTTTAAAGGTGTCTTTAAATTATATTACGTCGGTGAAAACCTAGCCGGCTGCGTCTGTCATCCGTTTTATACTTCTTGGAATTTTTATGAGTCTCGCCTAGACGACACACGAGGGAGCCAGTGGCTTTGAAACGACTGGCTGTCAAAGGGAAATGGAGATTTGGTTGTAACAAATGTGGGAGCAGTACGTACCGTTCGTATTTCTACCCGAATTACTTTCCAGACGGTGTACTAGTAACGCGTTTGTTGGATTTTTATTACGCGATCCTCGAGAGGGCTGTCCCGCCGTGACATATGCATATTACGTGCCGTGACGTCAGATTTAATTGTTTTTTACGTTCAGAGTAAAGTTCGGCTGCCAGAAAGTGAGAAGTTTTTATGAAAAGCCTAATGGGAGGAAAATGAATGAATGAAAGGCTAATATATCTCTTTCACTAGAATAGAGCCATGCCTCTTTTACATTAAGTTTCATTTCTTGAGATTGAAATCGAAATTCAAAGCTTACGCGTGTAAATAGCATTACGTCTTCTCTCTTCCTCTATCTTTTAAACTTTATTAGTGCAGAAAGTATATCGCAAATATTTGTCAGGACTCAGGAACCGACAACTTTAACTGTAAATCGCAATAAAAACTACAAAAAAAGTAACCGTATTTATATCCATATTCCATACCAATATACACCCATACTTTAGTTTTTTTTTTTTTTTTTTTTTTTTTTTTTTTTTTAAATAAGGGGGCAAACGAGCAAACGGGTCACCTGATGGTAAGCAACTACCGTCGCCCATGGACACTCGCAACATCCGAAGAGCTGCAGGTGCGTTGCCGGCCTTTTAAGAGGGAATACGCTCTTTTCTTGAAGGTTTGCAGGTCATATAGGTCCGGAAATACTGCTGGTGACAGTTCGTTCCAGAGTTTTACAGTGCGCGGCAGAAAGTTACGCGAAAATCGCACTGTGGAAGACTGCCACTCATCAAGGTGATGAGGATGGTATGTTTTTCGCGTGGGACGATGGCGAAAAGTTGCAGGTGGTATGATTCCGAACAATTCCTCAGAGCACTCCCCGTAATACAACCGATAGAGGATGCAGAGTGAAGCTACATCTCGGCGTAATTCCAAGGGGTCCAAGCTGTTCGAAACACTATGGCAGTCAACAATTCGAGCGGCCCTTCGTTGGATACGATCCAGAGGGAGCAGTTGGTATTTTGGCGCCCCTGCCCAGAGATGAGAACAATATTCCATGTGAGGCCGAACCTGCGCCTTGTAGAGTTGTAGTTGAGCTGGTAAATCAAAATTCAAAACCATGTAACCAGGGTTGCAGAAAATATCTAGCGAAAAATTTATCGGCCTATAAGTAATTCTAATAACAAGACTTTCCATGATCACTTATTGAAACTTTATACAATATTTTAGGGCTCGTTCGCTTAAATTAACGGTAATTTATACCTCGGTATAAACAGGAGGTACCGTATCGGCTTTAATAAACAAATTATGTAATGAATCGGCAAGCTTTCATAAACAAGAAACGAATTTCCAAAGTTTGTTATTTACATGCTGCGTGGAAGATGTAACATTATATCAGGTGGGGTAGAAAAGGGGAGCACACGTTTCTATTTAAGAATATTAATTATAGTAATTCATCTCTTAATTAGGTATAAATAATGATCATCGAAAGAGAAGCTTTAGAAGTTTTATCTCACAAAAGTAACATAATCAAATAATATGCCTAATGAAAATCGACATTGAGGTTAATAATAATCTATGTAAACGTTTTATTCAAATAGGTACTAGTATCAAATATTATTTTGCTTTGTAAATTTAGATTAGAATAGTTGCTTGACAGACAAATACTATAATGTATAAAAATCGGCCAAGTTCGAGTTGGAGTCGGCCATGAAGGGTTCCGCATCGGCAACATAAGGTTTATTTTTATGAAATTAAAAGGTTTTTGATTTATTTTTATATTTTGTACGAAATATATACATTAAAATATAATTTGTACTTTCACTGCAGTAACTATTATTTTACAACGCTTAAATTTGATAACAAAGCCGTTAGAGAGTTAATTGTTTTCTCTGTGTTTCTTCCCTACAAAGGATCTTAGATATTTCAAAGTGAAATGTGTCCCCTCACTCGTTCGAAACTCCAGGCACGGACTGCGAGGCAATTAGAGCCTATAATGACTATGTTAATTACAGACAGTGGTTCTTGTTTTGACTCCGGCCCTGGATATAAACATTAATTTATTACTATGGTACTAATTAGCACTATGAACTTTGTTTGACGGTGCCTCAAATTGCTGAGGAGTGCTGTTGTTATTTGTAACTTAATAAGATGGAATACTATATAATTTGTAGACTCTTAAAATATTGTGATTTCGAGAACACGCTGGTTTACAACTATGAAGCAATTTATGTAATCAAAATATATTTGGCAGTAGATAACCAACACACAAACATTTACATATAACTTTTTATTTACTGTCTCATAAATAATAGTGTCTCATAAATAATAGTGCACATTTTGATATCTCATAAAACCCATAATATTATAAATGACGTACGCGCGTTCATTACAAAATGTAGTTTCCTTTGTTTCTATGTTTATTAGCCGGCGTAATACGGTTTTTGTTAACAGTCCGTTTTATTCGGCTCTCCTTACATTAATGAGAGCAATAAAGTGCGGTCCATTAGATTTTTATGCGTCACGTGGTTGTAAAAACTACGAAAGTACTTGGAGTGGGCGCTAATTTTCAGGAAAATAATGCTTTATTATTCTTTCGCCTAATCTATTTTTACGCGATCGAATTCGACAGCTTGGGAGTTGAAGAGTTAGGCGTTTCCCAGACAGACGCGGGCAGCGGTGGCGGTGGCGGTGGCGGTGGCGGTGGCGGTCAGTTGGATGACTTGAGAGTTCTAGGAACGACACAGACACACGCGGTGGCGGTGGCAGTACAAACAACTGACCGCCGCCGCCACCGCCGCCGCTGCCCGCGTCTGTCTGGGAGACGCCTGTATCAGTTCACACTACAACATAACGTGGCGATAATTTTTTTAATGAGCCATCCAAAACTGAACTTAATTTACTTAGTTGGATTGACAGAGTGGCTGGGGGCGGTGTCGGGCTATCTGTTCCTAATTTTGATGGCTCATATAAAAATGCATCGTAACTGGTACACCGGCAGTTGTAGTTAACCGCGAGTAAAAAGTAATATTTTTAATCGACTTCAAAAAAAGGAGGTTATCAATTCGACGCGTATGTATGTAATATTTCCAGAACTGCCCAGTTTTTGCATATATTAATCTATAACAGCTTCTGAACAAATGTGCAAAATTTCAAAAGTGTATGTATCTCTGTATGTATGTATGTATGTATGTATGTATGTATGTATGTATGTATGTGTGTATGTATGTATGTATGTATGTATGTATGTATGTATGTATGTATGTATGTATGTATGTATGTATGTATGTATGTATGTATGTTTTTATGTTTGTTCACGCATATCTCCGGAACTACAAGTCCGATTTGAGTGATTCTTTTTTTATTGTACTAGGTATTGTTCAACTTAGGGAATAGTGCAAATTTCATCAAAATCGGTTCAGTAGTTTTAGAGATAGGAAGTTTTCATTCTCAATTACGTACAATTTTGAAGTCGGTTTTATCTTTTTAAAATACAGTTAAATATTACTAAAACTTACAGATCAATTTACATTGAACGTCACGAAGTGTAACTAATTACGATGCATTTTATATGAGCCATTAAAATTAGGACCAGATAGCCCGACACCGCACCCGGCAAATCTATCAATCCAATTAGGTAAATTAAGTTCCAAAAATTTATCGCCACGTTATGTTGTAGTGTGAACTGTACATTAGGCAGTTGTCGATGATCCACGTTACGCAAAACAGATCCTTTATAATAAATCGATCATTAGTTTTACACTTACACCACACAAAATCATAACAATGCGTGTCGACGTCGGTAAAAAGTGTTAGCGGCAAAATAGTTTTATTTATTAAAATATTCCGCGAAACGATTCAGCGAAACTCAAAAATTGAAAAACTAAATTCCGGGCGTAAACATTCACTAGTTCTATAACAAAGAATAGCTTTTCATATTAATTGAATTCCGCAGTTCATTGATTTTCAATTTGTACGGTGCGACCGGCGACCGGACCGACCTCATACACATACATAAATCTCTTGCACGCCGTAAATACGGAGTTCGGCTCACACATTAATTTCATTAGTGATAAATACGTGCGGAAATATACCAAGACGCGTTTAATATCGGTTGTCCTAATGATTACAAGAGTGTGGGGCGGCCATATTATATTCTTTGAAGCTGATAACAATACACTTTATTTAAGAAGGTAAAACATCTTAATGCAGAGTGTAATAAAACTAAAGTGATAATACTTTATGGTGTGTATGTGTTCCTTATAGAGAGTTCACTGTGAAAGTGGCAGCTCTGAAAGACCTTTTTTTCACGTTTGTATGGGCAAGCGCCCCAGCATCACCAGTGTCCCTATACAAAAGTGAAAAGAGGTCTTTTAGCGCTTTCACAGTAAGCTCTCTAGACTCTACAAGGAACAAGTACACACCCTAAAGTATTATCACTTATTCTTGTTACACCCTTACCTGTATAGTTGCACAAACTGTTTATTATGTATGTTTCTTTTAGGTATTTGATTTAAAAAAAGTAAAAGTCAACGTACTTTTACACCGAATAGCTATGTCCACACTGTGCCTTTTTTTTGTTCATTAAGGGCATGCATCATAGCGCAGCCAACAGAGCACGTGAGGCATGCCCGCGACGCATGCCCTCTGACCGAATCCAAAACTTTCGCTGACAATGTTGGCGTTGCGTTCGTTGACGCATTCAATTATTGAATGCGCCAATGTGAAAGTTGAATATCAAAAGATGATGAAAATTGAAGATGAAAGTGCATAGTGTGGACATAGAGTAATAAATACCTGATAGGGATCACTGCGCCGTCTAGTTTGGAATTGCTGCTAAATAAACCGCAACCACACTTCGAGTTGTTATGAAACTACGAGAAACGTGTCCTATCGTAGTGAATATAAACGCCCATTAAATCACCCGCGGTGAACTATGCTGCTCTATGAGAATCGTCACATTTCATACAACGACTTTCATTTTCATGAAAAACTATATAATTTCGAGACTCGACGTACCACGGTAAAGATATACAGTGTGTAACAAAAATAAGTGATAATACTCTAGGGTGTGTACGTGTACCTTGTAGAGAGTTCACTGTGAAAGTAGCAGCGCTGAAGGACGATTTTTTTTCACTTTTGTATGGCCAAGAACCCGAGCGTCGTAAGTTTCTCCATACAAAAGTGAAAAAAAAATTTGGTCTTTCAGCGCTGCAACTTTCACAGTGAAATTTCTACAAGGAACACGTACGAACCCTAAAGTATTATCACTTATTTTTGTTACACCCTGTATAAAATCTTCAACGTACTCATTATGTACGTGGATTATGACTTCAGAAGCTATAAGCAGCAAAGGGACAGCACACACTAAAGGCAAACGCTATGTTGGAATGCAATTCTTTTGTAAAATACAAATTCCAAGCTGCACATGTCTGCGTAGTGAGACGAAGCTTTTGCAACAAATTGTCGTGTATTTTTTTAACATCCATACTAAAATTATAAATGCGAAAGTGTGTCTGTCTGTCTATTACCTCTTCACACCCAAACCGCTCAACCGACTTTGCTGAAATTTCGTATGAGGATACTTTGAGTCCCGACTCCCGGGAAAGGACATAGGATACTTTTATCCCGAAAAGTGTACAGTTCCCGCGCGATAACGAATTTTAGCGCAACGGAGTTGCGGGCGTCATATAGTAGTAAATATAGATCAATTAACAAAAATCGCTATCTTTGTAATGATGTTCCGTGTCGAGTCACGACTCAAAACTCACGACTCGGTGTGAAACTGCACTTACTTTCCCATTTTCAACTTTTATTTCTTCTGACTGTACCAGCGTTACAATGTAGTTTTGAATTGTGATTATTGAACTGAACGTGTAACTGAAAAATCCTGTCAACGTCCCGGACGTGACTTAGTTTTAGCTGGTTCATGTCTGCTGAAATATATCCAGTTCTTACACTTTGAGTGTCAGAAAATTGATGCACTGACTCTACATAATATATTGCATAATGGTGTCAAATTGAAAATGTTACTGTTAAATACTACTAATAATTATAAACTCTCTCCATTATAAAAAAGTAACATAATTAAGTAAAAATAATTTAATAATTCTTCATAGGCTCGATACGGTTATAATGGCCGTGGTTTCATTGTACCCAGGACAGCTATGCTGTTATTTTCAGTTTTTTTTTAACTTATTGAAAATCTTTAGAAAGCTGCACATAACCATGAAAAGTATACCGAATCTCCGTAACGCTGTACTAATATAACAAACAAAAGTAACATCTCGTTAAGAACATCGTACACTTTGGAAAATAAAACGCAGCGTAATTCATAAAAAAACTTACTACATCTAATCCTGAAATACGGGCTATAAAATAAAACCGAAGAGCCATGCCAGCCGCAGCGTCCCCGCGCGGTCGTTTCCCGCCGGCCCCAAATTGTCACCTCGTCGTCTTCATTTGCAACAAATATCCTTGGCCTGGCCATAAATTGGTTGATTTACATTTCCATCTGCCAAATACTGAGGCTTTTCCACGGAATAACATTGTATTTAGGTTTGACAGGCGAACGCGACCGACCCTATACATTTGCCACTATATTCTCAGTTGCTAATACTGCTACCAACAACCCTTGTTAATTTTATGGTCATGATGTAGTGAGAGTGATATGTTGCGATCACAGGTAGCGTGTCTGCACCATGCCTTAATTCTTTAAGCACATTTTATCAAAATGCATTCACCTCTACGCGGTAATCCTAAAAGCTTCTTACGTTTTAAAAACTTTTATCTAATATCTCCGTAATGAAAGAAAATGTTTTTGGCTTAAATAAAAGTATCATTAATGAAAATCTTACTTCAATGTACTTTAAAAAGCTTTTTATAGAATTTTATAAATTTTCAACAGACTTATATAGAAATCTTAGCTGCAGCCGTCTTGTGGAGGAATACAAACTGTGATTATTAAACATTTTTATTTTGATTACTTACCTATAAAAACAACAATTATAAAAAGCGGCCAAGTGCGAGTTGGACTCGCCCACGAAGGGTTCCGCAGCAGCAATAAGGTTTATTTTTATGAAATCAAAAGGTTTTTGATTTACTTTTACATTTCAGTCGATTTAATGAAATTTAGATTAAGGTTTACCATTTATGACGTATAAAAAAACTACTGACTAGATCTCATTCAAACCAATTTTCGTTGGTAGTTTTTATAGTAATCTACATCACATATTTTTTTTAGAATTATCATGCCCCTACTTTAGAAATTAGAGGGGGGGGACACACATTTTGCCACTTTGGAAGAGTCTCTCTCGCAAACTATTCAGGTTAGAAAAAAATGATATAAGAAACCTCAATATGATTTTTGAAGACCTATCCATAGATACCCCACACGCATAGGTTAGATGAAAAAAAAAATGTTTTGTTTCAGTTGTACCTATGGGGACCCCTAAAATTTTTAATAATTTTTCCATTTTTGCATCAAAATCTTAATGCGGTTCACAGAATACATCTATTTACCAAGTTTCGATATTATGGCTCTAATAGTTTCGGAGAAAAGTGGCTGTGACATACGGACGGACGGATAGACAGACAGACAGACAGACAGACAGACATGACGAATCTATAAGGGTTCCTTTTTTGCCATTTTGGCTACGGAACCCTAATAAACGATGCAATATTTTTCAAGTCAAGCGTGATAATTGTGTGTCAGCAATATCTATATTATCAATTATCATACATTGGAACAAAGAGTGTGTGGTCCTTTATTGTCAAGTACAAGGGCCCTGCAGCTGACACTTCGATTTAGTGCCGACCGACCCTTGGTTGGAAGTGCTTTAGTGGTTTACCCGTTATTATACTACTATAATTATAATAAAATTTTAAATCAACACGACTTTTTGGTCCAAAATATAACAAGTAAAAGTAGCAGTAGTAAAGCTAGGGCATACCCCAGCTACTTTGACTTGACATAATATTTATCCATATTACGATAGCGCTTTTAATTAAAATCAATCAATAAAGCAGTTAAATAGAAAACCCCTGCCAAAAAAGCGAGAATGAGCCAAATCTAGGTATAATCTTAAGGCTTTCATAATCAGAATAAACTAACAGTAAAAATATTAGTTCATTACCAATATAAACTAGATGGGTGACTAATAAACATAAAGTGTAACTCTCCATGGCAGTCAGTAACAATAAATTAAATTTTATCACGATTGTCACAGCCACTCGCAGTAATTTAAAAACTTGTACAAATGTAAATTTACATGTAAATTACAATATGCCCAGGGGCGTTTCTAGCACCTATTTCAAATGTGACAGCCCGTAATTGTTTTGAAGTATGAAAGCGATAACTGTTAGGCTTCAGCCAAACCTATGCGTCAGTATAACGTGGGACGCGAGCAGGGCGCGGGACGGGAGCGTCTGCAACGCGAAATGGTACGCATACCTGCGCGACTACGGTGCGAACCGTAGCTTATTTCCGTTCTACCGACGCGAACGTCCCGCGTTGCAGATGCTCCCGCTTCGCACCCGCTTAATTTGGTCACGTAGGTTTGGCCGAAGCTTTGTGCGCCTCCCCAAGTTGGCCTATGATGGACAACTTCAAGGAAATAAATGTTTGGCAGTAGGTTTTTTCTTCAAAATTTGTAAATGGTACAGTCGGGAAAATTTTATTTTATTTATTTATTATTTATTTATTTGCTTAAACGAAACAAATTTACTTACAAAATAAATACTTAGCAGGAGGTCAGATTCAAATAAAGCATCATTGTAAAGTCAAAGAAATGAATATTTGGCATGGGATTAAGATAAACGGGAAAACGTCCATAATTGATTATGAGCAAAGTGAATTGTGCTTAATGCAGACAGTTGTGCAGTAGATATTGATGGTAATCATGTCTATCTCCATTTTTGCTCAACGTAAAGAAGGGCCCTCGTAACTCTCAAGTATCAAGTAATTATTACCTCAGGTTTGTACACGCATAAGCAATATGCACAATAACCCATCAGGACCGGTGATCGCGACAACAATAGAATACAATGGCATTTCCGAGAATCGCCGATCGACGGAATAATACTTGGTTAGTGTAACCACTGTGTGGCTTGGTTACACGCCTCCGTGGTCCAGTCGTCTAGAGCGTCGCTCTTGACTCGGAGGTCGTGGGTTCGATTCCCGCATTGGAAACATGTTATTTCCAAGTTTGGTTAGGACAATACAGGCTGATTACCTGATTGTCTGACAATCACTTGACTGTCTGAAAAGTCGGTTCTGCGCCTGATCTCTCGTCGGTCGTGTCGGTCTTCCGTCCCACTGGGTTATGACTTATGAGAGTAAAGGAATAGAGAGTACTCTTGTGTACTGCACACACACCTGGGATAGTGCCCAGGTGTGTGCGCAGTATTATTAAAAATATTCCTGCGTAAAATTACTACTGCGTACCTGGCCTGGTTTCAATGAAACCGGCCATCGTCACCGAAACCGGTGTGGAGACTATTATTACACTAACTAATATACTTATTGCTTATCTGTAGGCAATGCTTATATTATATTTACACTTTCAATATATTTTTATCATTTTTAAAAAGTTACAATATTCATTCCCGAAAATCAATGCACTTAGTGAAGTTCATTAAATAACAATATCTAACAATAAACATGAAAGGATTTAAAATCAGTACAATAAATTGCTATTAACATTTAATATGCATAAAACACAAAGGTTTTTAAATTATTAATAAGTTTCTATCATAATTCAATTAATTTTTACCTCGTATATTAAACGTGAGAATTTATTATTCATATTTATATTATACAAGTCGAAATGAAATTATTATGTGGAAGACAAACATTAATTTTTGCGCTTAAACAAACGTCGGTTTAAATTGCTTAAATACATAATTTATTTATTATATTGGGAGTTTACCGCGTGGTCAGTCACCCTGATCACAGCGATTTAAACACCGACTATCGGAAACCTGAAAGTATACAAACTCGGTAAGCCTCGCGTACTTTATAGGTCAGTATAATGATTGAAAATGTCAATTTATTTCGCATCATCCTCCTCCTCTAGTCGTATTCCTCGCGTTGGAAAGTTGAAAACATGTTATTTCCAAGTTTGGTTAGGACTATGCAGGCTGATCACCTGATTGTCTGACAAGTAAGATGATCCATGCGTCAGATGGACATGTAAAAAATCGGTTCTGCGCCTGATCTCTCGCCGGTCATGTCGGTCTGCCATCCAACTGGGTTATGAGAGTAAAGGAATAGAGAGTGCTCTTGAGCACTAGAAAATTACTCCTGCGTAGCTGGCCTGGTTTCCATGAAATCGGCCACCGTTACCGAAACCGGTGTGGCAGCTATTATTATTATATAACTAAGTAGTTACTACAGAACTTTTTGAGTACGTTTCGAGATTTTGTAGGATGAGTACTCTAAATAATTTACATACCTTCATGACAGAAACACATCCTTAGTACTTGAAAATTACCTGCTTCCAAATGTGCTGTAAGAATTGCTCGAATTCCGAACACTAGGCGACCTCTAGTAAGGTAAGGTGCGGTCACTGAAAAAGTTTCACGGATGAAATATTATCTTAAGAGTTTTGTACGCCACTGCACTATTCGATAGACCTAAGTATTCGTTTTTAAAAAATATCTTTACTTATATACCTTCGACCACAATGGTTAATTGTCAATAATACAACAAATCCATCGATAAAACAGAATTCCATTCACCGTTATTATTTTTCCGAAGTAATAAATAACTCACGTGTATTAAAATATGACGCTCATCTCTACAGATGGCGAGTAATTTATCTGTTCTCTTGTTTTGTTACGGGCAAAGCCTGACGAATGAAAACATCGTTTTGTACACAAATACGGCTGCATCACGCTCTCATAAACGAACAATATTAATCCTCCGACATGTTTTCTTTCGTTGAATACCAACGAGGCAACAAGATAGTAATTATTCTACGTAACAGTAAAAGGCAAGTACTGGGCTGAAAGATATTGCTTGTGTTTAACTGAAACTGTACTGTACGACTAATATTTATTATTGTATAAGTATTAAACGCAACACGAGATAGCTATAGCTTGCGGAAGATGCAGCATAATAAATTTTACATAATACAATTAATCTGAAATTATCATAGGCGAATCGAAGATCATAAAAATACTCCATAGAAGTATTTAGACTATAAACCTTACTTAGATTATAAACCTTCGGTTTTACGTTATGCAAGTAAGTTGATTCAAAAAAATTCATAGACTTAAATTAAATCTTGGCTACGGCAGAAACGCTCAATTACAACGAACTGTACCTATAAGAGTAGTAAAAGTTAAGTTCGAAATTCGAATTTCCGAAAAAATCCGAGCGTCTCGCGTGACTCCGACCCGTGAGTATAGAGTGTATAACGTAATTTAAAAAGGTTGTGTTGGTCGTTGAGTTGAAAAATATAATTACTTACTGGAGCCACATGTAATGTCTTGTCAAGAACTTTTCCTATTACGGGTATGTTGTTTTCTCGCTAAAGGCAGTCGGTTGTGGAATATTACTTACGTTATTTTAATATAAACTTTTATGATTTCATAAGTTTATAAAATGTTAGTCAGACAGACTCACTTAATTATTTTCGTTGCATGTCCACGCATATTCCCACTTATAATATTCAATTAGGACAATGATAACTTTTGATTTGACATTGACTTTGGAGTTGGTTATAACAACACTTCACCAAATTAATCACAATGTTTAACATTTGATGAAGTTGAAATTTACGATAATAATAAAATCCGTAATAAAAAAATCCGTATCATCATGTAGACAGACTTTGATATTTAATATGACGATACAGTACGCCTACTTAAATATCAAAGTCGATGATACGGATTTTTTTAATTAATTTAAAGGGATTTTTGTACAAAGAAGACGATGTCAATTCCATCGTACCTTATGCTTAATATGACGAAACTTACAATAAATTAAAATTATATGTATAGCATTCTAGCAGCCTCAGAAGAAGGCTCTGCTAAAATGCTATGAAATATGCCAATATTATTTTCAATTAATTTAAAATTACTGATAAGGATGTATCATCATATAGACAGACTTTGATATTTAAAACATCGATTAAACTATGATTTGAATTATTTAGTATGACAGACATTAAAGAAATACTACGTATAATAAAAGCTAAGGAAATATAATATAAAAACACTCAATTAAATCATTCAAGCCTTATTTAAATATTATGTAATACACTATACAGTCCAAAATTATTGTCATTATCATATTGCTACCAATTTCATTTTTCGTGTAAGCCGCGCAATTAAGAAATAGAATGGCACACTAAAACTGATATTGATTTAGTCGCATATTAACATTTCTTATCAAGTAAATCAAAATTAATTGAATTGTAGTATATATTTACAAGTACCAGCAGTGTTAACGTTCAGTCCTTATGCGAACCTTTACATTAATTTAATGAGCACGACGTGTTTGAAAATAATAATTGTATTACAGCAAATTAATTTCGCTTGTCGCAAATTAAGTGACTATCAATTATATTGAAGCAGAACCTTTCTGAACAATTCCGAATTTCCAGGCGCTTCTGTGTACACTCTGTCAATATATTAACAGACTTTCATTATGTAAACTTTTGTAATTTCTCCCAAAATTTCTAACAGGTACGTAATTTAAAAATTACGTAAATTAAATTTAAATTGGTTTTTATTTGTTTTGTCTACATATCTGGACTTTAAATTATTGTATTTATACTATTGTATACTAAATGAAGAGAACGAAAAAATGTAACAAAATAGCCAATAAGAAAAAATGTAAAACAAAAGCATAAAACGAGCCCTGACTCAGTTAGGGGGGTGGAAATTAAATAAATAAAAATAAAAAATAAAACAGGTACGTAATAAAGCGCTTTTCAATTGTAATCTTTGTTAAGTGAGTACTACGTATTATTTTTGTACTTGTTGGAAGCTGCAACTATATAATATTTAAGAGTTTTTCATAAGACGAAAATTTGGTATACACCATAAGGTTAATTACTAGGTATATTAACTTTATGGTATGCACATTGATTTTTGAAAACTGTTCTAAAAATCCAATTGACGCTTGCTTTAACTCGTCCACACTCTGGAATATTCGCAAGTATATTCAACACACAGTAATCCACGGCAAGGCAATCACGTTCCACATCCTACCTTGATGGTTGCCATAAAAACATTTTTATAAATTATACATACTACATGTCCCACTCATCATGTATTCCGGCGGCTTGTTGTTCAGCAAATTGTACACCTTTCAGAGGGAACTTACGTCAACTTGATAGGGATTCTGTTTTGCAAATGTATCTCCGACTAATAGTTGTTTTTTAGTCGTGTCACGTCCCGCGAAAGAAAAAATACAATGACATCGCTGGAACGGACGCAGTTGTGTAAAAGAAAGCAAAATGCAGAAACTGAAAAGAAAAAGAGTTTACAGTTCAACCTTTATCTTTGTAACGGTCGCCTCGTCAAGTGGAAGTATAATAATTTACGTGGAGATGCTGGAAAAAATTGCTGCACTCTATTTTATTAACGGTTTAATTTTTTAATGTATTTATTCTGTTTTATTTATGATTAAAATTTTCTAAAAAATAATTTCGAATTATTTACACTTTTCATATTTCTATTATCCGTATATTATATTAACGAATAATTGATTATATCTATTGTACGTAACATAAGTTTTTTGTATTAATCCGTCGATCGCGGGATTCTTAGAAATCTATTGTCTACCTATTGTTATTAGTAATTGTATGTACTGATATAGTTTAATAAGGTTATAGCTAATAATATAATATATAGTAAGTAATAGTAAGCATTTGAAGATTAATGCACCGGTGTTCGGACAAACCCTTCAGGTTTTTGTGACACCGAGTTCTGTTTTTGCAATATTTTACCTTTGTAAAGAAATAAATAAATAATAGGTATTTAACGTTGCGTTATATAATAATCTCGTAAGCGTCCTATTATTAATAATTGGTACAATTCTACAACAATTACCAAGAACTGCCAATTAGTACGTAGATAATATTATATTACAATTACGTTGTAACGCGTTTTCAATAAACATTAGGGCTCTAATTGCTTTTGTTGATGTCATAAAGACAAACTGTTATGTACCCGAGCTATAGATTAGGCATTCAATCGGGCCCTCGCATAGATCGAGTTTATTGCCAATTACGTCTTAGCAAAGTTTTACATTATTGAATTGCGTATTCGAGAAACTTCGAGATACGTTTAATGCATCGCTGATTCGATACTGTCGTGCGGAGGGAAATATGATGTGATAATAGACCAACTTTTGCTTTTGTACCGAGTTCTGTCTTAATGAAGCCCCAAGTTATCACTTTTCAGAGATAATTTGAGTCGGTGCTATATTGTCCTCTTCTCATTATTTCAATAATTGGAATTCTAAATATTGAAGACTAGCTGTACCGGCAAACGTTGTTTTGCCATATAAAGTATTTCTACTTCATCAATTGATACAAAATCCTACCCCCTTTTTTGACCCTAAGGGTTGGGGGGGATTTTATACACCAGATATTAAGTTGGAAAACACAGTAAATAATATGAAGTAAGTCCAAGAAAAATGTTTGATACAAAATCTGATCCCCTTTTTGGTCCCTTTAGAGGGGAGGGGGAGGGGAATTTTATACACCAGATGTTAAGTTGGAAGTAGACAAATATATCTGCGAAAACCGTATGCAAATCGGAAAAGTAGTTTTCGTGTTATATACAAAAGTTTGATACAAATTCTGAACCCTCTTTTAGGAGTGGGGGGATTTTTTTATACACCAGATGTTAAGTTGGAAGAAGACAAATATCAGTAGTTTTCGTGTGATGCTGGAACAAACATACAGACAGACAGACAGACAGATAGACAAAAAAATAACCACAGTTTTGGCTTCTATAGCGATGTAGTAACACCCCCTGCTTATTATTTTTTGAATATCTTTAATGTACAGATATTTCATTTCTACAGTTTTATTATATGTAGATAATCAAATGTTGGGTATGTGTTTTTCGTTTCTTCTGATCACTTTCATTTGAATACGCTAGGTCTCGCATGCGGCGTGCTTTATACGTCTATGTGGAAACTTTTTGTTACTTAAAAGTTAATGTGAAACTTTATATTACTAACAATTTGATATTATTATTATTTGTTGCCACTGCATTACCGAAATTCCAGATAAACAACAAAAGTAAAATCAACTTATTATTTGGATCTTTTACTTTATTAAGAAATCCTATGAAAAACAAAAGAAATCTAAGCGCAAAATTTAAAGAAACAAATGTCTGACGTAAATTTTACTTTTATACCCGTCTGAAACCCTTGTCCTATTTTACGGTAGTTTTCGGGGGCGGATCCGTAAGAACTTAACTCCAAAAATTGCAATCACACAAATTGAAAATTAATGGAGCACGAAATCCAATTTTGTATTAAAGCTTTCTTGAAGGCATTGTGCGCGCTCCCGGCCAATGATGTTTCAGAGAAAAAATATATTTGATAAGCTTCGTGACCTGCATGAGAATGAATTCAATCTTGACGTTCATGAAATTAACATACAACAGATTCTACGTCGTTACGGAGGTAAGTTTATTACTTATTAGTATGTGAGTCTGGTATGTGCTCGTTAGATATTGAGGCTGTATTCGGTTACTTGAAATATTTTAACAGTCGCCACGCATAAAATTATTGATATTTAGATCTTAAGCTTGAGGCTCATTATTTAGGAAAATAAATCAAAAGTTGAATATCATATACCGGAATTAATTAATCATATTAACTACATTTTTGTAGAGCATTCCGCACATCTGTACACTATTTGACGTCGGCCGGTATAAGCGCAGGGATCCCATCCACCACACCTGACCCCTGCCCCTTCCGTCGTTTCCCATAAAATATTTATGGCTTATATTAAAACCGGTTCATAAAAATACAATCACGGAATCCACCGTTAAGGAATAAATAAAACCTCTAGATTTTATAACATAATCAATTTTATTGATTTACGCATTCCTTCACATTTGAATCGAGAATTCTCTGGATACTAAACCCACTTCTAAAGATTACTGACCTATTTTCGAGACAGTTCGTGTGACGGATACTGTTGTAGGAATCTGTTTATTAAATATTGGCTAAAGTTTTATTTTATTTAATTTAATTTCGGAAAATCTCAACCTCCATTCTAAGCGTAATAAGCAGGTGTAGTCCAATCAGTATAGTAAGTTCACCTCGGAATTCGAGATACCCAGCTATAAGTCTGTAAATGCTTGTTTAATGACAGCCTAAATGTCTCAAAACCTACATATTATGGTAGGGTGTGCGCAACTATTAAATTTCAAGGTCAAAGGTCACAAAAATTTGTATTGGTCGCTTTTTTTAATATTTCATTTCCTATGGGTTTTATACTATTTGTATTTATTATAAATTTATAGAATACAAAATTCCCTACAAATTTGTCTACAAAATTGTTTTATACAGTGAACCGTTTTCTTGATAGAGGACGGAGAGCGCGCGGTCACAGCATCACTTCAGGTCAACCGGTGCCTCTGGTCGAAAACGCGCTATATGCAATGTGTCCCAACACCAGTGTCCGATCCTTTAATGTCATAATTTATGGCACATTTTATCGACAAATTGGCTATCGAATTTTTTCTCTCTCTCACGGTTGTAAAATGGCAGCCATTTTAGTTTTTCTCTGGCTTCCACACTAATCTGACCAATACTTTTCTACAAAACATCCTATGAAGATAAAAAAGGTCTTATTGAATAGCTAAACTTATGGACTATGCTTACACAGGCAATACTTATAACAATTAAACATAGAAAAACCAAAGTTAGAGGAAAAAATGTTGTGTATTTTTAATTAATACTTAATAACTTTTTGTGGTAAAATCTAGCTCATTGAACTGTTTCTTTTTTTTGTTTAAAAAAGATAGATGAGGTTTTCTTATTAAATAAATTCCTTTACTTCTATGCTCTAAGTCAGATATTATTTCAGAAGTTATAACGATTTTCTAATGAAGTATTGGTCAGATTAGTATGAAAACCAAATAAAATCATGTTTTTCAAAAGGTAGAGTTCAAAAGGTTTCTTAACTATCTGACGTGTGAAAGCCCGAGAAAAACTAAAATGGCTGCCATTTTACAATCGTGAGAGAGAGAAAAAATTTGAGAGCCAATTTGTTGATAAAATATGCCACAAATCATGACATTAAAGAATCGGACACCGGTGTTAGGACACATTGTATATGGCGCATTTTCGACCGGAGACACCGGTTGACCTGAAGTGATGCTGTGACCGCGCGCTCTCCGCCCTCTATCAAGAAAACGGTTCACCGTTTAAATAATTTTTTTGGACAAAAGTTGTAGAAAATTTTGTATTCATATTGTATATGGTAATAAATAGAAATAGCAAACAACCCATAGGAAATGAAATATTTACAAATAAATCGCAAAAAAAAACGATTTTTGTAACGTTTGACCTTGAATATGTAGGTTTTGAGACAATATTTAGGGTGTTAAAATATACAAATATTTACATACTTGCAGCTGGGTATCTCGAATTCCGAGATTCTTACCTAATTTAAGCTTAAGTTAACTGGCCCAGTGTGAACGTTCGGTCAAACTTTGTTTTCTATATAGAGTTTTTGCGCTTATATAAAAAAATCCGAAAGTTTCTAACGAGGCCTGAGGATGCGCCCCTGGGGTGTTAATTGGAATAAATTTCGCAAAAAGTTTCCGACCACAACTAGGACGAAGTTTACGAGTTAAAAACAATTAGAACAACATAGCGTGCCGACCGCCACCGCCATCCATATGTGGAGCCGGTCCAAACCGCACCCGCTCCATATCCAGCGACAAAGACAAATCCGAAATAGAAAAAACCATTGAGCTGACCAATTTAAAATACAATCGTACTTTTTGTTCGTTATTCATTACTAGAATAATTTAAATAACAGTTTTTGCAGTGAATTTATATATTGCTTTTTTATTATGTTAGTATTACTATAAGAAATTACTTTCTGGCTCATCCAATCGCAAGCGAAGTCTTAAGTGAAAAAATTACGACTATCCTTTTCTCGCAGCTTTGAAATGTCCCGAAAGATTTGCGAAAAAAATAATTAAATAACATTATTAAAAACATAAGATTTTCGTAAAACACTTTCAAGTGGTTCGGTTAGGACTAGGTAGGGTTTAATTGAAACACTTTACTAAGCCATAGAATCCGTTGAGAACCCGTATTGAGACGATCAATAGCTCGGTTGGAGGTCCGATACTACCAAATGGATAGCATACGGAACTAAAACTTAGAACTGTAGTTCGGTTAAAATGAAATATAATATCTTAATAGTAAAATTTTAACAGACTTTCATAACAAAACATCATAATGTCATTTCCTAGTTATACTCTACATTATATTGCAAATTTTATCAAAATACACAGATAAAAAGTTTCCCCGAAAAGCGGAAAATTCGCATTGAAATAAAATACTTTCCAGGTATTATTATAATTACGCGAGCGAAAAACATCCCTTTTGACTAAAAATGCGGCAACGTAGGTGAATGAAATATTGCACAGTTATAGTTTATATTGGTGAAGGAGTGCATCGAGCTAATAATATTATTTTGAAATTATGCTTTTATCATACATATTTTTTTTATTAAAACGTTACACTCTACAATGTGCACACTACCATATTTTTGAATGACAAGCCTATACATACGCATTATACTCTTTTGTTTATGGTTGAAGACTGAAGTCTGTTCTTCTTTCTTTCTCTTCGTTTTTGGCAACTTGACACAAAGTATGTGTATGTTGTGCCACAGACAAGGTAAAAAGGTAAGGAATATGGCGGGAAAACCGTATTCCTCCTATAATAATTTTCAGCATCGTTTTCATGTAATATCGTCAGGTCATTTAGTCTAGTCAAAGTCTAAGTAAAAGTCAATACAGTCAAGGAGTCAAGTCGGTCGTTTCAGTAAAGTGGTAGACGCTTTACTGAAACTTTCAATGGAGTTTTGGAGGGAACACAAAATCGCACGTTTCTGGTTAATGCATCACTTTCCTACACTTGTGTACGATAACGAATATCTAATGGTTAATATTCTACCAATATTACACATTAAAAACCCAACTTAACACAATTTTAGGAAAATAATACAAAATCACAACATCACTCTTTCACATTCCCGGCAAAACTCCTTCTGAAGTCTGTTGTCAAATTAAAAATGGATTGTTGTTTTTTTTAATCTGAAATAGTCAATACTTTAAACGGAGCCAAAAGAGGATGGAGTTTTTGCCGGGAATGTGAAAGAGTGATGTTGTGATTTTGTATTATTTTCCTAAAATTGTGTTAAGTTGGGTTTTTAATGGTAATATTGGTAGAATATTAACCATTAGATATTCGTTATCGTGCACAAGTGTAGGAAAGTGATGCATTATCCAGAAACGTGCGATTTTGTGTTCCCTCCAAAACTCCATTGAAAGTTTCAGTAAAGCGTCTACCACTTTACTGAAACGACCGACTTGACTCCTTGACTGTATTGACTTGTACTTAGATTTTGACTAGACTTATGACCTGACGACATTACATGAAAACGATGCTGAAAATTATTATAGGAGGAATACGGTTTTTCCGCCATATTCCTTACCTTTTTACCTTGTCTGTGGCACAACATACACATACTTTGTGTCAAGTTGCCAAAAACGAAGAAAAAGAAAGAAAAAGAGGATGATAATTAAAAAGGTAGAATTTCGACCATTTGGCGATCTCTAGTACTAGTAAATAAACTTTTAACATTATTAAAATGCTTCCAAATATAATAATCTTAAAATATATTTTAACTTGTGGAAAAGAGGTGGTTATTGGATAGATATTTTATTAATTATTTAGCTGTGTACTTGTTTGACCTAATAACATTAACGCACGATAATACATTTATTAACCCTTAAACCAACGAAACTTTTAATTTGATGGCATTTTGTTTTGTGAATATAATATTATAAACTCAAATACGAATACGAGTAGTCACCTCTTTACGTTGGACCATGATGATAACCATTCTTGCCACAATGATGACGATGTCACCAATATGCACATTAATCGACATAAATCATGGTCGAAACCCCGAACTTGCCTGAATGAAGTTCGTAATCTTCAATCATCTATTTATCCATCGTTGGCCAACTCGGGCATAACATAGCAACACCCAGCACTGTAATTTGGACCACTCCGATCACACGTAGAATCTAGGTAATGTGCACATAAATGCCACTACATAAATCGTGTACGTTGTGCGGTGATTCATAACAGCGAAGCTGTAAGTGCGGGGCGGCATTGTACTCCATACGGCGGCGTAATCTCACCTGCGACCGCCCATTCCGCTGTTGATAGATTACCATACATTGTTCCGTGGCTGATATTAACTTGCTTATTACAAGTGTAATATCTTATGCACTTGCTCCCTTGATAATTAAAATATTTACACGACTACGCTATAGCGTAGTAGTCAAATTATTAACTTTTATTCCCGTGGTGCTTCCCCTTCAGTTCTTTGACTTTCGGTCATTGTAACTTTGTACTGTCTCCCGCTTTGTATGGGGAGGGAATATGGAATTCTTCCTACTCCTCCTATTCTTCTTCTGATTAATTTCGTTGCGGGTCCCAAGACAGTTTTAGCATGTCCTTCGGGCTCCCTGAGATCATATCAAAGGGTTTTCGTGGTTGGATACCACTGTCAATCCTGGCGACACAGGAGATACAGTGGTGGTAATGTGTGGTGGGCCAAAGCCCGTTTTAAAAAAAATTACACGACTACATACAATGTCTGCTTGTCTATGTCCCGCATAATAGAAAATTTAAAAGTCACACATCACAATTAGTCAATATTATGAGTTGTGAATGTGATAGAAAAATGCATACAGCATTTACAAAGCATACATATACGTATCGTCAAGATATTTTTTACTACTAAAAGGGTAGTACTACTAAAAGGGTAGTAATTACATTAATATAATGCTTAAATAGTTTGAAATGCAGAGATATTTTTTTATGAGCAAAGGTTACACTGAAAATAATAATTGTTCCATAGATTTTTAGTGCTGACAGATAAGTGATAACATATTATATTATGACTAAGTTCTACAAAACTGACACTAAACTAGACAAAAGCCACTAAAATATGAATGTCATGACATAATATTGTAGATCAAAAGCCACAGTAATTAATCGTACAACCATTATTGTATAGAATTTCCTAAAATTGCTCACACGTTACCATTCGTCGTTAATGGCGCTTTAATGAAAGCCTCAGGTCGGGGTTGTATCTATACTTAATTAGCAATTAACAAATATTAAAGTAGCAGAGTGGAGATGAAACATGAACTCTGTAATTAACATAGTAACTGTAGGCGTCTAATTGCCTCGCAGTCCGGGCAGACGGCTTTAAGTCTAACGAGCGTATTTAAATGCTGACTTTGACATATTGCCGCGGTTTTTTGTGTGTAAACGCCCTTAGTGCAACTACAACAGCGAAAAGATTGTATACAATTTAATGAAGAACTACAGGAGTTCATAAATTACAGTACCATTTTGCCACTTTTTACATAAAATTTATATTTTGAATGTGTCTCGTGTACGGGATTGTCTACGATGCTACGAGTTGTCTACGACGCGACGTTACGGTCTTCTTTGAGTTTTACTTGCTTTACTTGAGCAATAAAACTCTCTGATTATATATAATTGAAGACATGAATGGATGAAGTGGGTAACCAACATTTTACAGAGTAAGAGTTTTTTCCTTATATTTTTTTTTTAATTAACAAACTTTATTACTTAGGGGGCGTCCACAAATTACATGAGGTGTTGAAGGGGGAGAGGGGGTCGAATCAAATTTCATCTAATCTTACGTTGGAGAGAGGGGGGTCTCGGCAAATCTCACGTATTTTTTTTTCTCGTTGTTACAAAAAATACTAGTTTGGTCCATTTCATCCAGGCTGTACGTATGCTTAAAATTTGAACGTAAGCGTAATCGTAATACGATTAAGATCATAATAATTATTCAATAATAAGTTCGAAAGAAAATAATTTCATTCACACTTTTTACCTTATACATCTACTAACTGTCAAACAATCCTACGCGTTTACGTAAAAACCCCACATTTTGAAAAATCTCACGTAAGATTGGGGGTTGGAGGAGGGGGTTGAATATAATTTCACGAAATCTCACTGGGGGGAGAGGGTTATAAAATTTAAAAAAACACCTCACGTAATTTGTGGACGGTCCCTTACCTACTTCATCATCTAGCTATGCATAGAACCCATTTTTTTGCATTTCAAATCATTTTCCCGGTCCTAAAGCCTCAATTTCTTCAAAGTCATCTAATAAGTAAAATAAATTGCTGAAAACGAAATGAATAATGTGCGATGCATTTAATAAAAAAATGCATGAAAATAATAAAATGATGTATCGTAAAACTTCCAATTTTTTTTTATAAATAATAAAGTGTATTTAAATGTAATTTACCGAAAATATAGCCAGCATAATCCCTAAAGGAACAACCACGATGCTATATTATGTATAATCATATAATTGGATTAGCAGTTCATAAAGGGATTAGTAGATGTACGTACATACGTACATACGTATTATTAACTCGCTAATCTACACGTTAATTAGAGTGCAGCGCCATGTAAGACGTTATATCTAATGACGTGTTATAATACTGTTTAATTAACTTCAAAAATACTATAAAAACTTACATTGGAATCAAATAAGAAACAAAATGGAAATATGGCGTGGTAGTTTGTAATGCGTATTTTTTTAAATTATACTTTAATTATTATTTATAGCGTAACACATAAAATAGCAGAACAAAATTAAAACTATATTTCTTTATTTCAGAAAACCTCAATTATTATTAAAATGATAAAAGCTCTAAAATATAAACAATACCTCCAAAATATTTTAACAAACTTTAACTTATCCGGGTAAGGTTTCAAACTCTAACGTAAGACTATTAGAGTAGGTTTTCTATTAAATTTGATCCAGCAGCTCATTGATTTTCAATTTGTACGGCGAACGTCCGGGTACGACAATCAGGTTTCAAATGGGCAAATAAATCTTTGTTGGACTACGCACGCCGCTCGCCATTTGTTAGTGTAATTAACTTCGGGAATGAACAGTACGCATCCATCCATTACGTTAATCTATTTTTTATAAGTACTTAAATGTACAGATACCAGAAGCTCGAAAAATAATTAAACGATTAAATAAAAAAACGATTAAACATTGCACTATCATAAAAATTGGCAGATTGCAAACGTGGTTTAGTTGGGTTATTAAAGCTTAGTCGATTGATCACGATTCTTGACCATATTGGCTGGATGTGACCCCACAAACTATAATAACTACAATATTATAGAGTTTTGCCATCTCAATATGAATCGATTTCTCTGGTGAAATTAAATTATAATATTTTTTAAATCTCAACTCATTTTAATCTCTTTGCATTGATTATGTATTTTAAGTACTCATGAAAAAGTTAAAAAATAGACTTTGCTCGCATCCAACAATATCTAACAGTAGATAATAGATATTGAGCGCAACGTATGTTGCTAAAAAACTTAACTTCCATTTCACGATTCGTATTTAAGTGGACTTTATCAACATCACGATGCACATAATATGTGCGTAAATTCAGACAAAGAACGAATTTAGTGCACACAATCAGCAATATACAACGTTCGTTTAGTTGCAGAGCATCTGTGCGCTCACGTAGAGTCGCACCGGTTAGATGTATTGGAAGGCTAACAGGATGTCTCGCAAATACTACGTGAATTGCATGGCAAACCGACTGCAATCCAACCTAACCGAATCATTGTCGTATTGATCATGTATTTTTACTTGTGGTTGTGGTTTTCGAATGGTTGATTTTAGTTTGATCATGGTATTGAGTACGTGCGTTTATATAGCTAAAGGCCGCACACGCAGATATATTATAACTCTTGAGTAATCATTTACTTATATAAATCTGACTATTTTTCAATAATAAAATATTAAACTACTTGTACTTATTTAATATTGACTTAGACTGAAACTGCGACATTGATTTTATTTTAAAATCTTCACTAATCAATAATCATATCACAGTAGACATTAAATATCTTTGAGAACAATTATTATTATTGTGATTACGCTAGAGTTAAACTTGCAACATACACAGTTACTTTAAATTTTAACAAATGTTTTTCACTAAATGAGAATAAATCCCTCTAATTACTCATCAAAATATAATGCAGCCAGAACGGAAATCATTTTAATACAAATTAAAAACTTTGTCTATTTTAAAAACATACCTTCAAAATTAAAAAAAATAACTTGCATGCTTCGAGTGTATA
Organism: Plebejus argus; assembly: GCA_905404155.3. Taxonomy (NCBI): domain Eukaryota; kingdom Metazoa; phylum Arthropoda; class Insecta; order Lepidoptera; family Lycaenidae; genus Plebejus; species Plebejus argus. The sequence goes on along the minus strand of FR989929.1, from coordinate 12,712,240 downwards.
TAAAATACAAAGTTTCCGCAATAAAAATAATATACAGTAACTTTTCGAATATAAAAATCCTTCAATATGTCCTTCTTAGCATAAACCGAACAACATAAAATATTATTTGTGACTCGAGAAAATAAAACCGACTCAAGAGACAAGTCAAAGAACTTCATTTCGTCCCAAAAATATAATTTATTTCCAGCATCAAATATTGTCACGTCGGTGTCTTCATTTGCAATACATAATATCCCTTGCGTAGGCTATACATTGAGAACGGTTTTTTCCTCTTTCGTATTTTTTCGGACAGGCTTTTATAAAGTAAAACATTTAGAAAATGCTCGGTAAGGTTTTGCCCACGACGATATTGGGTCACATTTTCAATATATTTTGAGGACCATCAACCTTAGGCCAATTACGAGTAGGCGAGTGTTATCAACGTTTTTTGTTACATAATATCAATTGTAACTCCTTCTTGATTTCAATTGTTTTACGACTCTTTTAATTAAAACGTACAACTACAAGTGCAAAAAATACAACGTAATTACTGTAAAGTTTTTATCATATTTTGCTGCTATATTAAAAAAGGTCTGAATCGCACAAGTTGTATCGCTGGCGCCGCTCCAACAGCTGAACTACCTGTAATTATGTATGTTAATATGTGCGAGGTGGTCCTGATACCGTCTAACGACTTCCTTCGATAAAAATAAAGTTGCGTTGAAATTTCAGTTCCGTAGCAGCAAGTTTATTGCCGAATTGCGTGCGCCCGGCGCCGCCCGCCGCTAGCGCCCGCGCAATCAAACTCCGCTCTTTATATAGACATTGATTTAATTCACACACAAAATTTGATCGCGATTAACTATCGAGATAAAAATCCGATATCTGTGCTATCGTCGCACCGCGTTTTGTCTTAAACCCAGTTGATTGGGTACAATGCCCGATTACGATTTATGTAATGAACTACATAATATGAGAGGATTCCGCTGAAATCGAGTGGCGCGATTTTATTTCAGATATTATTTTATAAATTAGCCTCAATGGGAGATAATATCATCAGTCTTGTGGAAAATGAAAACTGTTTTTTAATATTATAATATTTTATATTATGTTTATTGCTCTCTAATGCTTACTAAACTTAATACCTTTCAAACATTTCAAGTTAAAAAAGTACAGTTGGAACCGTAAGAGAATTTCTCGAGAATTCCGAAGTAAGTGTAAGTAGAGCTGGACTCTGACATAAACTGCGCCAACTCCCCTCGGAACACATCAAAGGTAAACTTGCTCCGGCCGAACAAAAGCCGTGCAAAACTTCATCAAATACAAAGGTACAAGTAATAATATTATAACATACTATGCTGTCCCGGCAAACGTTGTTTTGCCATTTAAAGTATTTCTACTTCATCAGTTGATACAATATCTTACCCCCTCTTTTGTTCCCTAAGAGGGGTGGGATGGGGCGGGGGGATTTTATCAACAGATGTTAAGTTGGAAAACACAGTTAATTAAATGAAGTAAGTCCAAGAAAAAAGTGTGATACAAAATCTGACCCCCTCTTTGGTCCCCTTAGAGGGGTGGGAGGGGGGATTTTTATATACCAGATGTTGAGTTAGAAGAAGACAAATATATCTGCGAAAACCGTATGCAAATCGGATCAGTAGTTTTCGTGTTAAAGAAAAAAGTTTGATACAAAATCTGACCCCTCTTTCGTCCCATTAGAGGGGTGGTGGGAAAAATTTTTATACGCCAGATGTTAAGTTGGAAGAAGACAAATATATCTGCGAAAACCGCATTCAAATCGGATAAGTAGTTTTCGTGTGATAGTGGAACAAACATACAGACAGACAGACAAAAAACTAACCACATTTTTGGCTTCTATAGCGACGCGATGTAGTGACACCCCCGCTTATTATTTTTTAAATATCTTTAATGTACAGAATTTTCATTTCTACAGTTTTATTATATGTATAGATTTCCATTCGTAGAAATATATTTTTTTACAAAAAATGATACTACAATATAATGTATTTGTTATTTGATAGAATAAGAATAATATACTTCTAGACATCAAAAGACAATGGCTTTTGTATAAACCTTTATACATATAGATATGAAGGGAAAATAACAGTAACACAATAATTTCATAAATAATAATATAGCAAATTAATTCTTATAACAAAATCTTTATTCAACTTCAACATTTTCAATCAAAACACGAAAAAGTCACTCCGAAATATTCCATCGCCATTTTGTAAATTAACAATAAAGACAAGAGTATTTTTATATCCACCGTAAGCTTCTCATTGAAAACAGAACCTCTTATAAGAATTTGTGATATTTAAGTATTTTTCCACAAAAAAGAAAGCACATTTATTGCGGGACCTTTATTAACACAGCAATTGTTACTGGGGCTTCATTTCGAAAACCAACAATGGAAAATAAAAATGAAATAGAGGACGCTCCGCCTCCAGTAATGAATGAGAAGTAATTTGAGTTTTAATAAAACAGAACAATATAGCGGCCGTCCGGAGTGGGCCGATCAAACCCGTCCAATTTAAATACACAATAAGGAGCACGTGACGCTAAAACCGTAATCCGCAAAATCCTTTATAAAAATATTAAGCTTTTATGATTCGATGAAAAATATAAGCCCGCACAAATTGTATAGGTCTCTTTGTTTGCGCATGAAAAATTTTAAATTAGAAAACAAAAGGGAACGTTTATTCAAATATTTTTCAGAAATTTTAAATTAAAAACAATATGTTTTCGCCCAAAACTCCTGTATCTACGTCATAACTCATAATAAAAAGTATTGACTCTCATCTGCTTTGTGGGTAACATGTTTTCGCACCTAATACAAGAGAAACGAGCTTTAAATTAACTTTAACGGACAAAATCAATGATGTAACCTGATCTTTAAAAGGTTCTAATACTCGATGGTCTTCAAACGGTTGAATGTGTCATTTCAATGAAATGATTGGCGGCGGTCCAAGGCGGTGCCGACGTCGAACATTCGGGAACATTCGCTATCGGACGCCCGCGGTACGCGCCATTTTTCTCCGCAAGAATACAAATGTCTTGCCAAAATGTCTGCCATCGAAGCAGTCCAATTTGGAAAGCAATTTCGTAACCAATTCGTTTTGTAAGCGGATCAAGAGGCCGTAGTTAAATATAGCTATTAAATCGTTTTCCCTTATGTTTCTAGTGAGGGTATTTTAATAAGTAGTATAATCGCCGGTATACTCGTGTAAGAACATTTAATAACATATTTAGTGCCCGCAAAAAAGACTCGTTGTTAAAATTTTTCGTTATTTTTCAATACTTATTGCAAAACTTAAATTTTAAATTACATTTTGAAAATTGCAGAGGTGCCTGCAGGAATGAAAACCAATCAGCACAATCGGATTATTTTTTTTGCACACATTTGCATGTGCTTCCTCCAGCTTTCGAATTTTCGGTAAGGTCACGTGTATTGACGTGTGGTAAATATTTTATCCCTCCCAAAATAGTGCACAATGCCGCTATATGTTTTTTCTTCAATAAACAATCATATAAACCAACATTCACAATTATTGAATTAGGCTGTGTGTAAACTAGATGACCGTTTGGCTTAGTTTTTATAGCGTGTGGTCACTACGTATTATACTGTCCACCGCATCGTTGAATTCTACGAATGACCACTTTTTGCTTGTGTTCTCGGACAAAAATATCCTGAAAAAGGTTTGTGGTATCTACAATCACCTTTTGTGTTTATGGGAAAAATGTATATTTATTTATTCTACCCCACAATATTAATGACTTTTGAGAATTATTGTCACGGTATTGTGAAAACAAATATTACCACAAAACATGAGAAAAATTAAGCAAAATATATTTTAAATACCATATTTTTATGTTTCAGCCATGCTGCAAAACATTTTCAAAAGTTTTTCTTTTCCGGTGTATATTGAAAGAAATTTTAAAATATAAGATTGTAAATATTATAATAATATGAAAACTTAATAGAGTACACGATACTAACGATATAACTTATGAACGAGTTATATAGTTATTATTCTTTTATAATATTAATATTCAATAACAAACAAAAACAACAGTGGTTACGGCGTAGCAGCAGCTACGGCGTAGCAGCAGCTACGCCCGCGTAGCGGATTGCTACGGGCACGTTGCGTGCTACGGATCGTAGCAGTACTAAAATAATAATATTATTTTAGTACTGCTACTACAGCTACACCTACAATAATTAAAACAGTTAACACCTATTATAATTGTAATGAAAAAATATTTTCCCTTTTTGGCATAATTATAACATTAGATACCGTTATATAAACAAGAAAATGTCTCTTATTTTCATTTTTTTCATTTCACTTTTAGGTTCTAAATTAATATACTATTAATAATCAGTCAAGAAATAAAGTATAAAAGCAATTCCACACTCTGAAGATAATATCTATTGCTACTGAAACAATTCAAGATTCGTGCCTCTTAAGTCTTGATTTGTATAACAATAGCCGCTTAGAAATTAGACATGTTCACAAACTATATCTTAAGCACTAGCTTTAGAATGTTAGTACATTATCTGCATAAAATATGTACATATAATATTATGACTTTCTCTATAAAATAATTATAAGTATTTCATGAAAATTTATAAAATATTTCAAGGCCTACTACTATTTAGCTTTTAAAAAAACAACTTATTTTTAAATTAAGAATAGTTTTCCATCTTTGAAATATTAACAGGTTCAATACCGCACTGTAATACAATATTATTAATATTCAAAACTCAGTGGTCTAACCTAATTATTCAGTGATAGCTATTTTAATATTTAAACAAAAATCTTTGGCCGTAAAAATTTCATAAAAGTCGAGGGTCTAACAAAAACGAATGAGGTTCATTTACATTAATAAACCAAACTAATGGAGTAAGTTGATTAGTTCAGTGCGAGGGTTCCCCTTTCACGGCGGAGATGGTATCGCGGTATCTCCCCAGATCTACATTCTGGAAAATTGTCATCTGTGTAGTTGGCAAACTCACAAAGCACCGAGATCTTAGACTACGATAAGGTACGTATGGACGCGAAAGAGCTGTATCTAAATGAAACGTTCGGCCGAGTCCAAACTATTTTCACATACGGTTTCGGGATTTACATAATTATATAAGGAAGTTTAGAGATAAGTTTAAAGGATAGTTGTACGGTTCGTTACGAGTTCGCTCGAACAATTAATTAAAGATAATATCGTCGGATCGGCCCCTCGTCAAATGATCTATATAGTCCCTCATGAGCCTTCGAAAACATTCGGTGATTTAAACTAAATTATTACACGCTTTATTTTTCAACTTGTTTTACTGTGGGTACAAAAATACTCAATGTTTTGAGATTCCTTCGTTATTCTAAATAAAGTAACTCATATTATGTAATTTGTTTTCAATGATAAATTAATACACTCCTGTCATTCGAATCGTCCCATTAAACGATTCGATTATCGCCTTCTTCAGTTCATAACAGCAGAGAGACAAGTACCCAAAAAACACATTCTAATATATTCAGACGATTCGAAATCGCGCCCCACACAAATATTGTCGACATGAGAGAGTGTAAATATACTTAACGCGATCGAAGTTTGATTCGATATCCGCGAGGCGAGCGGGAGGTAGCCGGCGCACGATGTCAAAGCAAACTCGCGGCACGTGCATCACATACGCTAACCCTCCCGGGTACATATTGGTCACGTCCTCCCCCGTTTTCTCTTAACCTTTCCACAGTCTTTAATTTTGAGACTTTACCTTGCGAAATTACCGGCAATTTCGATGCAGTTGACTAATTGACTGTGGCCAATGCGGCTGCTTTTAATTGCGCTTATTGAGGTTTAGCTTTATTTTATCAATACGATATTAATGGTTAATTCTCAACAAAAATTAATAAAGAAAATGGTTATAAAACACAAAAATAACAATTTATGGAAATATGTGCATATTTTTAGGTCCCGTAGCCAAAAGGCACAAATACGGAAATGTTATTTTTTGGACATGTCTGTCTGTCTAACCGTCCTTATATCACAACTATTTTTCTCCGAAACTATAAGACCAATACTATTGGAACTGAAACTTTAATTTTTTTTTCATCAAACCGTATGAGTTCAATGAAAAAAAAGTCTTCAAAAAATACATTGAAATTTCTAATATCATTGTTCTTCTAAAACTTTCGAAGTGGCAAAACTTGTGTCCTCCCTCTAATAATTTCTAAAGTAACAGATTATTAGAACTGAAAAGAATATAATATAATGTTATAATATACATTTACCATGAAAACTATCAACAAAAAGTGGTTTCAAGAAAATCGAGTAAGCACTTTTTGTTTACTACGCTATCGTAAGCCACATTTACTCAATTCAAGTATAAAAATAGGCTTTACCTTAATAATAGTTAGAACTCTTCATGCGTTAGTCCCTCTCATACTTGGCAATTTTTTTCCATTATGGGATTAATCTTCCACACTACGTCATTAATTATTATCCTTCTGCTTCATGAATAATCCGTGTAAAATATTCAAAGAACCCATTTCACATTTTTTCGTTAAAAGCAAGTAAACATTTTAACGTAATGCATGATGGCTAAAAGATTTTTAAAAATCCCCTTTGATTCTGATTAAAGACAAAGGAAACAAATAAAAACCCAAATACTCTCTCGTCTCGTTAGCGCTATTCAGCAAATGTAACTGATTTACGTGAAACAGAATAAAGATAGCGAAGACTTTCTTGCAATAATTTTTCTAAAAACATTTTGAAATATTTTTCCGTCCTACAAAAAGTCACGCATAATTAGAAAACTGTTTTATCGATATACTTTGACTTTATTCTTTAGTTGAAATTTTCTAGCTATTCCTAATTTTTGCAGAATATTATGTCCCTAAATCTTGAGGTACCACGAGCAGCAACGGGTTAAAATACAGTCCCCCAGGGTCCGACAGGCCTGTCGTAAGGGCCGTTCTACACAAACTTGACACCGAGGGTACAACTTTCTACAAGTTTGGCGCCCTTGTCCCTTTTATTAAGGGATTTTAATGTAAGGCATCAACACAATGCGTTAACGTTAAAAACAAAGGATGTGGAGAATAATGGTTTGTATTTATTATTCCTAGCCTGTACGCAAAGTAATATTTTATCACGTCAGGGTTGTAATATAATTTTTGAAGACTAACATTTCCAAACATAATATATATTATACTATTTTGCGCAATCCATACTAATAACATAAATGTGAAAGACTTGCTTTCTGTACTCTGTATGTCTGTTAGCACTTCACGCTCACATCGCAGAACTGATTGAGTAAAAATTGATGTACATGATATGCGTCTCATGGAGATAATAATTTATAACGTGTATGATATGATAAAATTTTGTAGATAATTTTTATAGTTACCACTTTATTAAAATAATTTCGAAAATCCAACGGAAATAAAAAAATAATATAATTTTCAAATTCTCTTTTTAATATCCATTAAGAGTAAAAATTTTGCAATTATTGTTTTTAAATAATTTTATCACTTAAAACTTTCTCGTTTATCTTTTCCCAGGCACGCGGCGGCGGAATAGTTCCTACTCCGAAACTTAGGCCACGAGTATTCCTTTGTACAATTTTCAACAATTACAGACTATATAGAGATACTAAAAGCTATTATACTTTTAATAAGTCGGGCTTGTTCAATACTTCGAATACAAGTCATTAGTCTTTTCCGAGTAAATCACTGAGCGCAAATGAGTCGCTATCAAAGCTATTAAAATGTACTAGCCTAAGAGAATTACGTTATCAAGAACCAAGTATAAGTATATTTCCAGTTACTGCTTATTTTCCTTTTTATTTGCTATACAATCTGAAGTCGCATATAAAAGCGTATACAGCGGAAAAACCTCGTGACACATTCCGGGGCTATAAAAATCACATAAAATATAAATTTAATATAAATCTGAGGAGCACGACACATAAAATGGAAGTAAATCACCAAAAGTCAGACGGTGGAGACGTTTACAGCCGCCGAGGCTGTTAGTTCCCGGAGCTGTCGGCTCGCAAACACTCACCACGAATAACGACATACTTAATGCAGCCTTAATATGTTTAGGAACGATATGACGTCACTTTGAAAAATTGCCACCGATATTCGAGAGTCAAAATATAAAGTTTTGTAAAGTATTAAAGTTATAGCAGAGACAATTCTGCAATAAATTTCATAATCTTAGAAATATTTTATTCGGCAAGCTTATACCTATTTTTTATAAAAAAAGTAACTTACCCAACAATATTTGAAAATGAAATAAAATAATCCACTCTATATAATATAAGTAATATCACTTACAAACCCTATATTTTTATTTTTATTTGATAAATATCAAGTTTTCCTAATACGTAATAATGCTACTGACTTTTCAAAAGATATTAGACAAAGGCAAGACATTCTGTAATGTATCTACAGATACAAGGTCTGCATACACACAGCTACACAGTGTTGTTTTTTTCCCCATTACTACTTCCCTACCCTTTTACCAATTTAAAATCCACAATGTGTTTTGTAATTAAAATAGAGACAGAAATTAATGTAAAATCGAACAAAACTATTCATATCCCTTTTCATAAATTGAAATTCTCTATTTATTAATAATTCCGATCCCTCGATATAATGTGGATGAAAAGTTAATTACATTAGCCAACTTTTTGTAAAGTTGTTATCGACTAATTAATATAACAAACACCACTCGTAACTACTTCAATTAAACGTAATATTGTAAGATAAGGCCATTGCTACATTAGTTACTCACAGGCGTAGATTGACAAAAAAAATCGAAAAATCTGTCTCGCGTATATCGCTCAACCGATTTGAAAGGGGGAATATTTTATAGAGGGGTATACTTTGAGTCTCAAGTAATGTTTAAAATTACCTGAAAGTTACGTTGCAATGTGAACCGACCCTTATAAGATCTGACTCAAACCATACACGTACTTTGTAATAATCTACAAAATAAGTTTTTAAGAACATTAATAAAGTACGTGAAATATTATTATCAGCGTGTTCGATTATTGTTAATCGACGTGATGATAGTTTAAAATTTTACATCACTAAAATATATTTCATAGTGGTAAGTATTTCGTTGTTAACTGTATCTACTATAGTCTACTTTGCATAGAATGAGGCAAATACCACATGTTTGCATGATCCGCATGTGGGGCGTGGGCAGCGCATACGGAAGTGAGAGAGATGCGTCACACTTTACGTGCTTACATGGATTTACATTGTTTTACAATTGATTTGCGTAACAATAATAATTAATGTGTTCATTCTATTATAAATCTTGAAGAGGGCTAAACCTTCGCGCATATTGTGTCCGTAGCTACAAGGCGGGCTGCATTTTTCTGTTTTCGCTAAAATGTTATTTAATCTGTCGTGGATTCGGCTATAAACATTGTAAGAAATTGCGCTGCGACACAATGTGCTCAAAGCTACGACCTTTAATATTATGAAAATATTACATAAAACAATTGTAAAGCAATAAATAAATAAAAAATATATTCTTTAGTTATAGGTTCAATAGCATTATTATACTGTATACAGAAGATTTGTTAGCCATGAGAATTACAGCTGTTTGGTTTAAAAGTCGACGTACACGACAAAATAGCTCCTTCGAACAAAAAGAGGCTTCCGTTGAAACACGTAACTGAAAATATGTGATATAATTTTGGTAACGCCCGCGGGAGCCGTCGGCATTACTATTTCCCGCAACAAAGCAATTGTCATATTATTATTGGGGGCGTTTACACCACTAAGCTAGATGTATGGCCCATTTGCCGACAGAATCGCGCGAAGCGGTTCATGTTATAAATGGCTCGCGCATTAATACGTCCCGATGTGCAATAGTAGCCAAATTAATGCATTTTTATCACGCACACATAAATAAACTCGTAATGTGTAACTTGGCCCTATCTAAATAAGAATCCATTGTGGCCTCCTTTTATTAAAATTAACTGTTAATAAACTGATAAGATTTCCGAGCTGGTTTAGTGGCATAGTTTGGCCAAAAACTTACAGTTAAGGTCAGTTCACATTGCAACATTTTTGAAAGTAAAGTTTATTACAACACAAGAAGATTTACATTAAACAATATCTTAACAATATCTGCCAAATGGCAAATATATACGAAGAATTTGCCACTTGCGTGTGTCGACCCTTAAAGCAATTCCACTGCAGCCAATTAGATTACGGAGTACGTATGACACCGTCATTTCAAATTATGAAGTAATCCTTTATGTCAATGTTGCAAACTTACGCTATATTTCAAACGTCAAAATAATGTAAAACTCGTTTAAATCACCGATTAAAAATATGGTAATTACCGAAACGCGTTTATTCATGTCTATGTAGAATGAGAGTTATTTTGTTGTTCATTTTCATTCAGAACAGTTCCCGAAGGAGCGCGGCGTGACGTGATTCATTTCCAGCCTGCATTATAAATTTGTATCTCTATTGTTTCTTTTCCAGCGGCCGACAGTTTCAGTTATCCATTGTAAGAACGAACAAAAGCTTAATACGGCGTAATGCAAGCGTAACAAATATGTATGACGCGTGTTCCCATTTTACAAAATGTTTTTGACAGCTTGATTAAAATTATAATGCCGACGGTTTTAATTGCATCCACTACCAGTTCGCTCAGCTGCCCTATTTATTATACAAGTGATACGGCATTAGAATACAATGTCGGAAAAAAGTATAGAAATCGATAACTAAATAGTAATATGTAACCTAGAAATGGTTAACATGGTAATGAAGTTTTAAAACTCCTAAGACTGACTAGTTTACTCTTCGTAACGCCCTAGTAGCGAGAACTTTAGAGTCATGATATTAAAGACTTATTCTAATATTAAACGGCTACTAAACGGCTACTTTATAACATAAAGTAGCCATTTAGTGGCTTGCGAATATCGACCACATAAGCCCACGATCGAGTTATATTTCCACGATATGACTTTATTTGCCCATTCCTTAAGCAAATCCGCAAAAGGGTCGTGCGGGCTATTAAAACCCAACTTTATAACTCACTGCGTTACTGGATTTCATCGAATAAAATACTAAAACAAATATTATTTGCATAATATTTTGAGTACTCAAGGCAAGAAAACACTTTTATCGGATATGTATTTGTAGTATAAGATAATATGATATAACTAGATGATCCGGTGAACTTCATATCCCGCCCCTTCTAACAATCCTCTGGAAATCCATAAATATTTCAAGACTTAAATCTAATAAACTCTAGTTTTAGCGAGAGTAAAAAAATATTTTTTTTATGTATAGATAATATGCAATTATTGCTATTGAATTAAATATAATATGTAATATACAAATTTAAAAATATTTTATCAGTTATTACTTAGTTACTTTTTATGAAAAAAGTAATAAACTCACACGATGACAAAAAAGGACGACCTTTTTGCGCATTAAGTCGCATAAATTTGCATTACGGATACATTAGTACAACACATACGTAATGTGGTGTTAGGACGTCCATTAGCTCATTAAAACCTAGAACAGATAATATAATGGTTATTATTATGTGCAGTGAAGACTATGTAGTATGTTTCTGTTTCAATTAATAATTGTACTAAGTACTTTAATCGTGCATAATATTATGTTTAAAGTTGAATCATGAATTAGTTATTATTATTAAACAGACAGGTACTCTTTCGCAATTATAATATTAGTGTGGTCATTTGTTATTGACATTATGATTAGTATATTTTCACATTATTGTCATTATCAGGCAGTTGTGTAAATTGTGGTGAAATAATGTTCAACATCTTTTACGTAATTTCAGTAGAATTTAGACTAATTTAAACGGCAAAAGTTAGTACGCGCTGTAAAAGTTTACACAAAAGAATTAGCCCCTGAAATCCGACTTTACATTACAAAGATAAGACTATTTTAGACCTGTGTAATGGTTTAGATAAAACAAAGCACAGCTCAAAGTTTCGTTTGTATAGACTGTGCCATAGATCACTATAGGAGTTACACTCGACCCTGGGTCTGAACACTGCTTGAAGAATCATTAAATATTAATATACTCTGGATTAACATACACAAATGCATGCTTTTAATCGGCTTACATGCAAAAAGTTTGAGGTTTTTTTAACTCTACGTTACTAATTGGAGACCCCCCACACTCTATCCACTTTTATAGCTATTTACTAAAGCGGACCTACAGACATAGGGGCTATAAACTTGTATAATTAGTCGATTGATTGGTCGACTATTTTTTACTTTTTCAGTTCGTCTATCCACTAAGGCCTAAGCAGAGATATACATTATACAGCTACGTCTCAAGGAGCAAAATGTGGTCTCCACTCCAGAGCAAGTATCGGTTTTACGAGCCACAATGTCGTTACCAGGTCAACTTACAGATTAATTATGCGCATTTTTTTGTACTTTTCTTTTACTATTTTGAAATGAATTAATGAATAAAAATAGCTAAAAACATTATGCGGATTATTTGTACAATTTTTTCTGAGCGAAGTAACCACTCTTCAAGTACTGTAGTGCCTGGGACAAGATCGTATGGTTGCCCGAGCACATACGGCATTCTCGCAACAAAGCAATCAAAGCCTAGATCAGAGGAATGAACAGGTCAATATGTCTGGGACAAACTATGTGCGGGTTTCCTCACGATGTTTTCCTTCACCGCACGAGCGTCCGTATTATGTACTTGAGAGCTGAAAATTCCTTGAATTCCTGAAAACCTCTTTGGTATACACCTCCACTCGGGATCGAACCTTCAATTATAATAACAGCAAACGTTTGCAGAAACCGGCGTGAAACAGCGCTTGCGCTGTGTTTCGCCGAGTGAGTGAGTTTACCGGAGGCCCAATCCCCTACCCCAGTTCCCTCTTAAAAGGCTGGCAACGCACCTGCAGCTCTTCTGATGCTGCGTGTGTCCATGGGTAACGGAAGTTGCTTTCCATCAGGTGACCCGTTTGCTCGTTTGCCCCCTTATTTCATAAAAAAAGATAACATTTACACTCTTGTGCTGCAAGTCGTCCGGTCTTTTACTTTATAAGTCTCTAGTAAAGACCGTGCGATGTACATGTACGGGCACATACAGTACACACAGAACCCGCCACAGGGATGCGGGAGTAACGCGATAACTTTGAATAAAGCTTTGCCCTTATTTTGGAAATAATTGTGGTTTATGCTGTAATTTCGTCGCGCAGTAGTAAAGTATGTATTATATTTCACGCACGCTTGTATGAAACGTTAAGGCTTAAGCATTTTGTTTAATGTCTGCTTAGATAAAACCTTCATTATTATTGTAATTGCGGGACTGTGTTTTTATATGAAAGAGTGTATAATGACAATTTATGTAATGTAATTTTTAAAGAAATTTCTGAAATTATTTCAATGTTCTTCATTACGAATTATTGTTTTCGGAGACCTTTGAGATTGAAACCATCCCAAAACTAACTATCTTCATTGTTTATTTTAAACTATTTCGTTAGATTTAATAAGAGTCTACAACGATATTCCCAAGAAAAGCTAAAGGCTTCTTTACTGTTCTTTACTATTCCAATAGAAATATAGCCAACAAAACAACTTATCGAGGGCGATATTGTCAGCACCTATGCAACTTGTAAAACGATCCGAATATAAACAGAAAAGAATTTTTCAAATGTCACTTGCACACAAAATGGACGCGAAATAAAAACTAACATACGGCCGCTGATACACCGGCGAGCAACTGTACGCTAGTTCGATAGGCACAGGCTGCTCAAAATACATTTATTCACATTATATTTTTCGCCGCTGACATTCACGAACGTAAATTACGTTAAAAATGCCAATGGCCCCAGATACGATACATAACATTTTTCACCAAGTCAAATCGACAATTCCGGCCCGACGTTCTGTGGATATTATTCACAATTTTCACATACGGCTGCTTTTTTAGGGTTCCGTACCCAAAGGGTAAAAACGGGGCCCTATTACTAAGACTTCGTTGTCTGTCCGTCTGTCCGTCTGTCCGTCTGTCTGTCTATCTGTCTCCAGGCTGTAACTCAAAAACGGTAATAGCTAGAGATTTGATATTTTCAAAGATTATGTATATCTGTTGCCGCTATAACAACAAATACTAAAAATAAAATAAAATTAATATTTAAGGGGGGCTCCCATACAACAAACGTGTTTTTTTTGGCCTTTTTTGCTGTCTCCAGGCTGTAACTCAAGAACGGTAATAGATAGAGATTTGATATTTTCACAGATTATGTATATCTGTTGCCGCTATAACAACAAATATTAAAAGTAAAATAAAATGAATAATTAAGAGGGGCTCCCATACAACAAACGTGATTTTTTGGCCTTTTTTGCTCTATATCAAGAATGGCAACAGGTAGGTACTTGAATTTTTCACAAAATCCTTAGTTATATGTGTACTTTAATATTTTATAATAATATTAAAATAAAATAAAAAAGTAAGGGGGGCTCCCATACAAAAAACACAATTTATGGCCTAATTTTGCTCTATAATGGTACGGAACCATTCGTGCGCGATTCCGACTCGCACTTGGCCGATTATTGTAGCTTAAAGTTCCGACTTTGCGCATAAATAAAAATTGTGACGTTCAAAAACAAAGCACATGAACCCACATATATTTTTGACAAAAATAAATTGAATAATTGAATGAACTTGTATTCAAATTAAAATTATAATATTTAGGGCCTGTTTCACCACTTCCTGATAAGTGCCAAATATGCTATCCATCAGTTAACTTGACAGATAAAGTATGAAAAATCTGTCAAAAATGTTGTGGATAGCCTATCCGGCACTTTATCACGAAGTGGTGAAACAGGCACTTATTATTGTAGTCTCTGTAATTATCATTGTTATCGAATTAACAACAATAAAACCAGACTATTTAGAGCATAGCATTAGTAGTCAGAGTTCAGTTTAGACTAAAAACATACTTATTGTAAAGAATGTCGGACTCGTTTACTTGTAATTGCTACTTAGCAGATAGTTCTTTTAATTCGTTTCATTATTTCCTTACATTTTTGCAATTTCTAAAGTAAATGTTTCGTTATAAAAAAAGCTTAAACTTTTAACTCGGGCTCTTATAAGTAAAAGAAATACCTATAATTACAATAGAATTACCGTACGATCTTAGTTGTACCTGAGTTGGAGAGGCATCTATTTGCATTTCCCTGAAGATTGCGTTCAATATTATCCTATGACTAGTGGTAGAAAAGTACCAACAATGCATTAACTAAAGTAATGTATTATTAATTGTAACTCTGTTAAAGACTAACATACATATTATATATTTTATACTTAAACTAACACTAACATATACTAACACTAGACACGTATATTTGTCTGCGATGTGGGGCGCGACGTATTCGGAAGTCGTCCTCGGAACCTCCTGTAGACGACAACAATCGGCCAGAACTCAGCTCCTTCTCGAATGTCGGCAGATGATGCGTTGG
Organism: Plebejus argus; assembly: GCA_905404155.3. Taxonomy (NCBI): domain Eukaryota; kingdom Metazoa; phylum Arthropoda; class Insecta; order Lepidoptera; family Lycaenidae; genus Plebejus; species Plebejus argus. The sequence continues at coordinate 12,696,743 of FR989929.1, read as the reverse complement.
GAAGGGTCCCAAAAGAGCTAAAATTCACTTTGTGACGGGACTCCAAACGCTCGACCCTCAAGACGAAGTGGTTCTTGCTCCTAATGTAGTCCACGACCTGCTCGGATTATTTTTTGGTCGGATTATTTACTGCATGTTCTAGTATCTGCATCTGCTCCGTCCTTTGCGTGATATACCCTATTCAACTGAGTCCTTTAATGAAATTAAGTATTTCGTCAATAATTCTTGTTCTTGTAAGTGATATTTAACACAACTCCCCGTCTTAGACAGAATATAGGTAAAAGGGTATAAGCCGGTCCGTCACGTCCAATATATTTAGTTAGCCGTTCTACGTGGCTCCTTTCCATCTTACATATTGTGTACCCTCCGCTTAACTTCCTCTACGTGCTCCCCTAACAGGTTAATAGCCATTTTAAAACCGATGAGTTTGTTGACCATAATTATTATTATACAAATTAATTATTATGATAAAATTTAAACTAAGTTTTACGTTAAATTATAACAAGTACTATAATTATTACGAGCTTTTGCCCGCGGCTTAGCTCGCGTTAAAAAGTATTATTATATACAAACGTTCATCCCCTATTTTAACCCCTTGGGGTTGGAATTTATCTAAATCCTTTCTTTGCGGATGCCTACGTCATAACATCTACCTGCATTTTTTTCAGCCCGATCCATCCAGTGGTTTGGGCTGTGCGTTGATAGATCACCATGTCAGTCAGTCACCTTTGAGTTTTATATATATATATATATATATATATATATATATATATACAGCATGACTGGTGAGTCAATACCGATATTTAAGGAGAGTATTCAGTACTCGATTCTCATTATAAATATGTAATAAAATTAGGTTCTTAATTTTTTTTTGAATTTCCCAAAAATTAATGAATCATGGATACTAAGTAAATTACGCGGCTAGGCAAGTAGGCATACTATTCGGCCGGTGCAGAGGCGTGCGCTACTAAAGAAACACCACACAACTACCCCTCCCGCTCGCGGTGTCCATGCGTTGGGTAAATAATTATTTAACTTTAAGCTACATTTACTCAGTGATCAATTGATATTATTTTTTTATATTATTTTTTTCCAACTAATATAATAGCCAAATATCACGTCCTCAAGTATTGAACATGTCTCACCAGTCACGCAGTATATATATATATATATATATATATATATATATATATATATATATATATATATATATATATATATATATATAATAAAACTCAAAGGTGACTGACTGACATATACCATCGAAGTAATTGATTCATATATAACAGTATATGAATCAATTTCTTCGATGGTACAATTTAGCTTCTAAAATCTGTGTTTAGCGTAATGCTCAATATAAAGATAAGTATAGTCATAACTCATAGAGTATAGATCATATTAAACAGCCTAACATTTAATTATTACTTTTGAGGTTATATTTTTTGATACAATATTTTCACATTGACGTGGAACTTTCTTCTATTATAAGTTTCTTTCTTTAGAACTTACGCTAGCTAGGCTAGAGCCCATCTTTTCTTAGTATAATCGTAGGTGCACAACATAATACACAAACTTTAGCACCAACAGCAGTACGCAGTAATAACAGTAACAGATATCGCATTGTGCAGGTAGCAGAATGAACCTTCGTAATAAATTTACAGAGCGACATCCTACACACTGCTGTTTATCACAATACCCATTGAGACTAAGAGCGTAATTCTCGTAGCTCGAAGCTCGTTTAGATTCTCAGACTACACCCACAAATAGAGCACCAAATCTACGTGTAAGAAAGCGTCAAATGTATTTCAGTACAAAGATAATTATGCGGAAACACGGACGTTTCGAAATATGTACGTATCTGTTGCGTATGAGTCACCTTAACATGCTCAAATAAACTTTTGCGTTCCGAGGTCAGCTTTTAATCTGACTTCGGAAAGCAAAACTGTAAGAATTGGGACCCTGAGAAGAAACCTAACAGTGCGTCCAAGACAAATTAACCAACTTCAGAGTCGTAGTTAAAATTTATGTCAATATTATATTATTATAGTAAAGCTAGAAATTCAAGTTGGTAATAAATAAAAGTTCAAATTGATGATTTTAAAAATTAATTTGTTTATCATGAAAAGTTTATATCATTTGTCAGTGACAACATAATATTATTACACAGTACACTATATTATGAATTATTTTGAATCTCAAAAAAGGCAAAACTCATTATCTAACAAAGCCATTAAAACCAATACGATTATAGAATACAAGACGAATAAAAAATTGCGCGAGAAAGGAAATTCAAAACAATTTCTCTGAGAATGCTTCATTTTATTTAAAGTCAGCAAAGTCCCGTGACCTGCAGGGCTCAAGTAATTTCCTGAGGGGGTTGAGGTGGGGCAGGGGAGGGGGGAGAGGTCGGGAGACGGTGGAAAAACGAGAATTACACCATTCGCTAATTGCAGCAATCACTTTAATGTAGTCGACAAGACCGAATTGAATGGGGACCGGCCAGCGTCTTATGAACGCTAGGACTTATCTTAAGTTGATTATTTTTTGTTATTTATTGATACTCCATTACCGATGACGACTCTCGTTAATTTATTTATCAAGATGCTCGAGCATTTTTACAAGATTTTTTCGTACAAACGATTTAATTAAAACGAAACACTTACGAAACGTTTACTGAATTTTTTAATTGGACGAGTCGAGAGCTTGAGATGCTTTTACTATTCTTTTTACAGACTTTGATTTCATTGTGCTTTAATAATATGAAAAGCTTCATATTCTGAGGTTTTTCTTTTCAAATATTTTAAAATTAAAAACCAGTATAAAAATTAACGAGGTAAGTGTTATTAAAAAGACTTTTAGTATAATTTTTAGAAGATTTATGATCTTGATACAATATTGAATATAGTCATAACTAACTATTTTACTGAATATCTTATTTAGTGGGTACGCTTTGAATCCTCTTTGTATCAAAGGTCAGGTTGGTTAACATATTCACCATTACAAAAAAGAGAAAAAGGTCAAAGGACCTTATCTTTATTACTCCGCAGGCATGTATCACCACTTATTTAGCCATTAATCATTTTAAGTGTCATTTATACTCAACTGTAATTCTCATTTCATCCCGCAAAGGCAATTTAATTCAAAAGCTTGTTAGATAAATACAGATAAAATGCCCAGGAAAAAAGGAGATGCTCAACTTCACTCCGGGATCCTTTTATTTCTTTCGTTTGTTCGTAGCATTACATTTAAAATAAAAATATATAACAATAACGCTAACATTAACGTAAACAAGGTAGCCTATTACAGAAATGGGGAACGTTTACCGTAATACGATATAACGTATATAAAGACTAGTTGTCCATTTAGTTCGGTATTGAATTTCGAGCAATACCATCTTATCCCTTTGTTCCGGCGACCGTGTTTGGGACACAAATTCTTGCGATCCGAGACTCAGGTTTAGTTATTTTGAATATATTAGAAAACGGATATAGGGTTACAAAGAATCCGTATTTCGCTGTTCCAAATTGATACTTTTCTGTATTTTAATTAATAGAATTTTAAGAAGGGTTTTACCTTCAATAGGATCCTTTTTCATCCTTTTCACGGTCCGATGAAAATTCGAGTATTATTAACTATCTATGATACATGAGTATTATCGTAAGCATTATCATCAACTACTAAAAATATAATAAGTAAATAAAATTTTATAAGTTACTAGCTATTGCCCGCGGCTTCGCTCGCGTTAAGAAATATTATTATTAATTAGGGATCAAAGTCTCAGCCCTCGCCCTTTAACGCCTCCGTGGTCTAGTGGTATAGAGCGCGGCTCTTGACTCGGAGGTCGTGGGTTCGATTCCCGCGTTGGAAACATGTTATTTCCAAGTTTGGTTAGGACAATGCAGGCTGATCACCTGATTGTCTGACAAGTAAGATGATCCATGCGTCGGATGGGCATGTGAAAAGTCGGTCCTGCGCCTGATCTCTCGCCGGTCGTGTCGGTCTGCCGTCTTACTAGGTTATGAGAGTAAAGGAATAGAGAGTGCTCTTGTGTACTGCGCACACACTTGCGTACGGAACACTATAAAATTACTCCTGCGTAGCTGGCCTGGTTTCAATGAAACCGGCCACCGTCACCGAAACCGGTGTGGGAGCTATTATTATTATTATAAAGTCTCAGCTCGATCGGTTCAAAATTGACAAAGTTTCATACAAACTTTTATCCCCTTTTTATCCCCTTGGGGGTAGAATTGATCAAAACTTTCTTACATCCGGTAAGAAAGTTTTGATCAATTGGACAGAAATTTGGCATACAGGTAGATGACTGTTATGGCCTACGCTATAACATCTACCTGTATGCCAAATTTCTGTCCGATTCATCCAGTAGTTTGGGCCGTGCATTGAAAGATCACTATGTCAGTCAGTCAGTCACCTTTGAGTTACATATATTTAGATGGATAGTATGGTCATTTTTAATCCAAAACAAGCTTTGATCTACCTGGGTTTCTGCGTAATTTGTTTTCCTATTTATGTGATTGTTACATTATATTCGAAATCGAGATACCCAACGAAAGGGCGACATCGCTCAGCCCAACCTGTGCCAACGGTGGCACGCAAGCCGCCGCGACTATTTATTTCACTTTATGTGTCAGCTAGGTGCGATTCTGGCAAATTTATAACTGACCCTTTCAAATGGTTTATTCTTAACAACAGCATTATGGGGATCATAAATCATCATTAATATAACAAAAATATTACACGTTCTGTAATCAAATTTTTAGTGCTTGGCTTTTATAGGCGCGTTCGTCAAGCTTGGGTATTTTGTAAATTGTTGTGATACACTTTATTTATTTTTATTGTTAACTATTTTTTTGTTATAGTTGCCGTGTATAAATCTGAGTTAATGTTTATAGAAATCACACTATTTTTATGAAAGAAGCGTCTACCTAATTGCACACTTTAAATGTGAAACTATAATCCCTATATATTTTCCGTTAACGCAATTTATCTGAAAATAAATCATAGAAAAGATGAAATAAGTATAAAAGTAGTTTTATACTTTTTCCGAAGAAACTTTGGCCGAAAGTGGCTTTAATGGCTATCCAAACACATAAAAATATTATGATGGCTGACGAACAGTTTCACTTCACCGAACTTCAAGTTATCGTAAGTACTTCAGTTTATGTTGCCTTACAAAAATCTTTATCATTACGATCCAAAGATTTGCCTTAATAATTTGAATAGCACCTGATTTGCTTTATCTGTAAGAAGCTCATTCTTGTACCGCATTTTCATAAAAAAAGTTGGTATAGTAAGTTTAATTTTTCTCTAAAAAACTAATAGGAGGCGTCATAATATGCGACTACTTATCTTAGTTTCTAACTATTTTGGAAATACTACATTTTTCATCTTTATTTTAGGCATACATCTATTGTGCTCAGCTTACGTCAATTCTTATCTTAAAACGCGAGAGGTAACCTCTGTGACCTCCGAAAGGGAGCAATTCCACCAGAAATGAAAGGCAGAACAATAAAACGAGGATTTTTAAGACTGCGCAGTAACAAATTGCGCGCAGTAACGTCCGCGACTCGAGATGAGCCCATACTACGAAATGTAATTTTTCTCCGGGATATCTCCCACAAATTACAGCTTTACAAAAATATGCTGAGTACAGAATTAAACTTCGCATTTGTTACGGTTTTTGTAAGCTTCAGCTCAGCAAGATAAACAGTGAGGATTTTATGAAGTTGAGTCACATTTTCGGAGTGTAAAACTATAAGAAATATTGTATAAGTGTTGCAAAACGATATTGCAAAACGATATTTTCTTTTGCAGCTTGATTTTCACGTGGAGTAAGTGATATGAACATCAATATGGTCGTATTTCCGTTAACAATTTTCCGTCGCAAAAACATCTAAAACAATAGGAGGTCTCTCGAATGTAAACAACACAAAGCAGCCAATGCATGTGAATTTAATTGGCCATTGTTTTAATTCTTTTTGTGGAAACTGTCGGTATAACGTCCAAGTTTGGTAAAAAATATTCTGCCTAATAATTGATGAAAAGAAAAAAAACTTACCACATAAAACGAATACAAACTAAAATAAAATGTTATTTTAGTTCGTATTCGTTATGGTTTACTATTTTTAGCTTTTGATAATTTGTATCAAACCTAGCTTATACCTACATATGAGTTGATAAATATCAAACACAAATAAGTCCATCATAGACAAAAAAAATTTTTTTTATGTCTACTTAAAGTAAACTAAAATCTAAACATTCTGAAATGTTTCAATTTCCAATATGTCCTTGTAGTTTCTAAGAAATTCGCCAGTAAGATCTTCATTATTTTTCAAAATGTAATATGTCCATAGAAGCATTCACAACAAAAACGAATATGTCCAAAACAACCAATCAAATGACTCCTTTCGGTCAAAATGGCGCTCAGTAGTGTTTGTATCAAGCCGTGGCGCCATTATGACATCATGAGTAATTTTAATCAAATTCTAATATGTCCATTCATAACTTTTTTTCAAAACCAATAAGTCCATTGGTTCAGTTCAAATCCCAATATGTCCAAACCTGTTTTAATAGTTTTGATGTCATTTATGCGTTATTAGTTATATTTTTATGTAGTCAGGGGTAATTATTATAAAATTAAGCTAGATTAAACATTAACATAAACAAGATAACATTGACAGCATCTGCAAAAAGATAATTTGGTCTACCGCCTTTTCACTTATGAAGGACTTATTTGCGTTCGATATTTATCAACTCATATAAAGAAAATTGATTTTTTTCGTTTTGGGCACAGATTGCAACGTACTGCTTTTATGCTATCAACATGAATTATATTTTAATAATAAAGTAGTTAAAACTAATTATAATAAAGCATAGGTAAATACAAAGTATTGGCATGACAAAAAATATAATTTCTAAAATAAATGTATCATATTATTATAAAACAATAGCTCATTATTATAATATGTATTGGAAATAATATATTGTGTATGAATTTTTTATACATTGTAACATTACAGCGAACATTGGAGCTTGTTATTTGTTTCGATGGCTCAGCCGAGGAGATTTGTTAGTGAGATTTACTCGGAGACGTCGCCGGGGGCCACACAGCACTAGTTTTAATTTATTTCGCTACATATTATGTTGTTATACGTTTTCGTTAAAATCGGTTGAATATTATCATATTAATATCTAAAAATGTATTTTGTTGACGGCTTGACAAGCTAAGTAACAAAGCATTGTATTTGTATATTACCAACGTTGCGGTCAGCAGGAGGATGTCTAACAGTATCCATGATTGAAGGAACCGAAATATTTTCTGATGTTGGCACATTATAATATAATAATATGCAATATCATATAATGTCAATTATAGGTACACTGTATTATAATCGACTGTTAGTATAGTAGTAAAATCTTCATTTAAATTAACTTTCAAACACACTTGCACAAAATAATAGGTTAAGAATGTTAAGGCTTGTAGTAAATAAATAATCGGCCAAGTGCGAGTCGGAATCGCGCACGAAGGGTTCCATTATAGACCAAAATTAGGATAAATTGTGTTTTTTTTTTAATTTTATTTCAATATTATTATTAAATATTAAAGTACACATATAACTAAGGATTTTGTGAAAAATTCAAGTACCTGTTGCCATTTTCTATATAGAGCAAAAAAGGCCAAAAAAATAACGTTTGTTGTATGGGAGCCCCCCTCAAATATTCATTTTATTTTATTTTTAGTATTTGTTGTTATAGCGGCAACAGATATACATAATCTGTTAAAATTTTAAATTTCTAGCTATTACCGTTCTTGAGTTACAGCCTGGAGACAGCAAAAAAGGCCAAAAAATCACGTTTGTTGTATGGGAGCCCCCCTTAAATATTTATTTTATTTTATTTTTAGTATTTGTTATTATAGCGGCAACAGATATACATAATTTGTGAAAATATCAAATCTCTAGCTATTACCGTTCTTGAGTTACAGCCTGGAGACAGCAAAAAAGGCCAAAAAATCACGTTTGTTGTATGGGAGCCCCCCTTAAATATTAATTTTATTTTATTTTTAGTATTTGTTGTTATAGCGGAAACAGATATACATAATCTGTGAAAATATCAAATCTCTAGCTATTACCGTTCTTGAGTTACAGCCTGGAGACAGACAGACAGACGGACAGACGGACAGACAACGAAGTCTTAGTAATAGGGTCCCGTTTTTACCCTTTGGGTACGGAACCCTAAAAAGCCTAATTAATGTATAATTTCCAAACAATGTACAATTTGTACAGCATAAAAGCAGAATGTTTTGATGGAAATATCGTAATTTCGTTAAGTCGGTATCGCGTGAGGCGAAACAACGTTGCCGCAACACCTAGGAACTGGGAATTATGCAATAACTAGACGCTGTCGGGTCGGAGTGAGCCGGCATGTATCATTCATAAGGAAATGTGGCTGCGGGCGGGCGGCGGGCGTGCGCCGCGAATATTTCACAGTCGGTTTATCGAGAGCGTGTTTAAAGCCTCATAGAGTGCGGCACAGGTGGCTCGAATACCCGCCGATAGTATAGGGACGTGATCGGAAACCCGAATGCCGGCCAACTTGCGACTTCCTCTTCAAATAATGAAATTTCAAATTTATCGCAGCCATCCGACTCTCTGTTCTACCTCGTTATATATTACAAATAAATACCGAATCGTTTGGCGTGAAATGCTATTGGCACTCATTCAGTTTAACACTTTAAAGTGGTATAAAATAATACGAACTTTTGTAATGGGGCAATAATTCATTTTATGTGTCTTTAGATCGCAGATGTGCTCGATTTAGTTTTATCAAGCGTTTTAAACTCATCGTTTGAAAATGTTTAATGAACCTAAGCACGTGTGATTGAACCTGCCTATGATATAACAGAAAAATACTTCTTATCAATCATCACTTGTGTTTTTTTAATGACAGTTTTGCTCTTGTTTGACTCTTGTTCTGTATGAAGCTGGATGGAAGTGCGCATATTACAACGATACCAAGTCGGCCGATAAAAACCTAAGTTTGATGGACTTTACGATTGCCTTCAAACTTATCTATCGGCAAACTGTCAGCCGACTGCTAAATCAGTACGACTCGCGCGCACACGACGTCGATTGTTTGGTCGGCCGACTCGGCAATAATCCGAATCGTGTAAAATTTTCCATTCAAAAATCTATCGCTGTGAATGTAACCGTGTGAGGGCAATCCCCCGACTGTTGTCTAGTCTTCGCACTCACCACTATAGTGTGCTTGCTAACTGCCCAACCCGATCAAACTATCGGCCGATAGAAAGTCTGCAGACTGCAGTCTAATATTATAAAGCTTGTTTGTTTGTTTGCTTGAACGCGCTAATCTCAGGAACTACTGGTCCGATTTGAAAAACTCTTGCAGTGTTAGATAGCCCATTTATCGAGGATGGATGTAGGCCATATTATTATATTATCACGCTAAGACCAATTAACGGAGCGGATCACCAATAAAGAATGTTTTATAATTTTTTTCCTGTTGAAAGTTTACAATGCATGCGCTACGTAAGCGGTTAAAATTTTGCAAAAATCATGTATGACATAATTGTTCCCCTTTAAAAGTTCCAAAAAAAGTGCGCGACCGTATATTATGTCTATCTTTTAAGATTGCCTCTTGACTGATCGTTTAAGATTTATCACTAGCGTTAGTAACATTCTTGTTAGTGCCGGTGAACGAACTGCGCAAATAGAGATATGAACAAACATAATATCGGGTACCGCCCTGTAACGTGTATCTAACTGTTAAATGTACTGTGGTACGGTACATCCATACTAAGTAATATTAAGTAATAAATTCGAAATATGTCTTTCTTTCCTGTTTGTCTGTCTATCTGTGCCTATGCAAGTTAAAAACCTGAGCCGATTTTGATAAGTACATCGTAATTTTCCAACTAAGGGGCAAAAATAAAATTGATGTCTTTTTAATTGGAAACTAACACTGATAAAAACGTATCTCTTATTTTAAACTTATAGGAATATTGAAGATAACAAAGCGTCTTTAAACTTATAGAGATTAAGTTAGATATATTTTAAAGCTTGCGTGAAAGTCTACTGAAACTAAAGTTTTCTGAATTCGTAGCAGGCAACGTAGCGGGTCTACGACGCGTGCTACGAGCTATGGTCCACTACAAATAATAATATTGGCAATTATTAAAATGAATTTATCTAGGTGTAGGTGTCGTCTTCTTATTATTTTCTTGTTATAAAGCTACATAAGTAAATTTTTACTCATAGGGGTGTTTATGTTTTTTTACGTTAGTTAATAGGGGCATTTGTATATAGTTTTCCTAATTATTATTATTAATTAATACTATGTGACTAGTTTCAAGCATATTTCGTATTAAAATATAGTTTATAATTTTTATCAATCTCATGGGTACCCAATGAATACAAACAAAAAAACAAACAAATGAATGAATGCTCTTAAATACCTAAGTCTGCCGTTTCTCAAACAAATATTAAAAATATGAAAGTTAAGTAAGTACTTCACAAAGTCTTTTTTGTTCAAAGAAAAGTTTGAGAGCTTAAAATATTTTTAATCATATTCTTCACGATGGTTTTTAATCTTCAAGAACCGATGGACTTATGAAATTGTTATATAGACCGTGACTTCGCTTGCTTATTAATAAAAGCAGAATAAGGTCGGAACACATCGAAGCGATAAGAATCACGCTATTTTATTTTAAATTTTTGTATTGTTTAAGGATCATCCGGTAACTTCTCTTTTGTTTTTGTATGAACTGAGCCTACAGAAACTAATAAGACTGTCCTTATTATTTTAGTGAACAACCTTCTTTCCTCCCATAAACAACAACATTATTTTTAGTATCAAAAATTAAAAACCAGCCAAGTGCGAGTTGGACTCGCCCATGAAGGGTTCCGCAGCAGCAATAAGGTTTATTTTTATGAAATTAAAAGGTTTTTTATTTATTTTTATATTTCAGTCGATTTAATGAAATTTAGATTAAGGTTTACCATTTATGACGTATAAAAAAACTACTGGCTAGATCTCGTTCCAACCAATTTTCGTTGTTAGTTTTTATAGTAATCTACATCATTTATTTTTTTTAGAATTATCATGCCCCTACTTTAGAAATTAGAGGGGGGGGACACACATTTTACCACTTTGGAAGAGTCTCACTCGCAAACTATTCAGGTTAGAAAAAAATTATATGAGAAACCTCAATATGATTTTTGGAGACTTATCCATAGATACACGCATAGGTTAGATGAAAAAAAATATTTTTTGTTTCAGTTGTACCTGTGGGGACCCCTAAAATTTTCAATATTTTTTTTAATTTTTGCATCAAAATCTTAATGCGGTTCACAGATTACATCTACTTACAAAGTTTCAATATTATAGCTCTAATAGTTTCGGAGAAAAGTGGCTGTGACGTACGGACGGACGGACAGACAGACAGACAGACAGACAGACAGACAGACATGACGAATCTATAAGGGTTCCTTTTTTGCCATTTTGGCTACGGAACCCTAAAAAAACAACTAACCAAAACAGTTCTATATCACACATAAACAGCATCTAATAACTCGATCGACACAGAATTTATAATATTAAAAAAGTAATATTAATATCACTCGATACTATATTCAGGCTCCGTTCGGACCGCAAACTCCCGCCAGCAATAAACTCGCCCGGAGATATTTTCACATCGTTGTGGAAGTTAAAATGAAAGTAACTACACCCTGTAGAGCAATACCGCCATGGATAATGCAAAATTCCGGTTAGATCATTTTCATGAAACGCGAATAGCAAACGTAAAAATATATCCCCCGCCGCTCATGTTATATATGACACACCATTAGGTTCCTTCTAAGCCTATTGGAGATCGAATTTCTTATTTTATGCTTTCGTACGCAATTCTTATGTGATATATTTATACATTTTAAAATATTCCTATTGTTTTTAATTGAAATTATTATTAGAATTTTAAAGTAAAGTTTTATTTACTACAAAACTGCAAGTTTCCCATCAACGATGGCCAGCAACTTCTTCGAATCCCATACAATAGGTTATTCTTTTAGGTCCCCATTGTTTTCAATTCCAGAATACTTTTGATTCATAATAATTACTAGATGACGCCCGCAACTCCGTTGCGTCAAAAATCGTTTATCGCGCGAGAACCGTATATTATCCCAGGATAAAAAGTATCCTATGTCCTTTCCCGGAGCTTAAAGTATATCCATACCAAATTACAGTAAAATTGGTTCAGCGGTTTGGGCGTGAAGTGGTAACAGACAGACAGACAGACAGATAGACAGATAGACAGCCAGACACACAGACAGACACACTTTCGCATTTAACATTATAAATGTTAGTAACAATAATTATAAACCAAAAGTAAGTACTTATACGTTCTGGAATTAAGGCCGTCACAGACTTAGCTATAATATATATTAATATGTTTATAGCTAGGCATATTACTATATTATATTTTCTATACAATTTTCGCGTGACCACACACTCGGCTATAATATATATTTCTAGTCTCAGTGTGTTTAGTACGGTATATTAATATAATATATTATAGCTAAGTTTGTGACGGACTTTACTGCGTGTATAACACAATATGTGTTCACAATTATTGTGTCACTTCATAGGCAGAGGTTACACGATCAATTTTTCATCGATCTGATCCATCAATTCTATCCAGATTGACGAAAAATTTATCGTCTAACCCACGGATTGATGGATTGATCATTTTTTTAATATGGACTTTTTCATAACCATCAATATTCCGTCAATCAGATTGATGGATCAGATTAATGAAAAATTGATCGTGTAACCTCTGCCATAATCTCACATTGCGTCGATGGACAGTCACTTTATCAAAACATCAAAATTATTTTTTTAGTTCTGCAAACTTAATTACCTCACTAAAAAAATATTTGTACGATGTATACAGCTGTTATTTTCGAATATTATACATATTATATTACCTTGTTTGTTGAGCCAAGCTTTTCTTACATGGACACTGACTCAACACTGTACAGCTAAATCGTCTGTATACACAGTATGGATCACCTTACTAGCAGGAGGCAAAATGATTTTAGCTTCAAATATTCGCTGACTTGAAATTTTGGAGTGAATTTGTAGAGCGACGAAGACAGCGGGTATATTTATGACGCCGGCACAGAATTAACGTTTACAGCTTAGCACCTTGTTCGCGGCTCGCGCCCTAAGAATTTCAATTAATTAATATTTCAACCTACCATTTTTTACGTGTTATCGCATGAACATCGTAATTTTGTTTTCTATTTGTGACTTTTCACATTGAAACATAAAATATATTCGTTGTGGTCGTGTGGTCTTTAAAATATCTAAATTATATTTTTATGATAAAATCCTTACGCGTAAAAATCCCGAGAAACAAAACAAAATTAAAATTTAACAAAAATCTACCATAAAATTAATTTAACTTCCATGTAAATGAAATCGACTGCAAAATATAAAATACTTCGGTATTTCATTGTATAAAGAACAACAAAAGATGTTCCGTCAAATATTAAAAAATTCCGCCAATAAGCCTTTGGGAAATATCGACGCTAGTACGAATATTTGCGAGACTATTCGAATGGAAACCGATTTTTATTTAAATAACTTCTCGTGTCACTGAGAGGGTGGAAAAGAATAATAAATTTTGATTACTTTCTCACGTTCGCATTCGTGAGTCGATTTAACAATTTTTCACTGCTTCCTCGACGAAAATCATGATTAAATTGGAAAATTTCGATCGGATTCTTTCCCTATCATTTTATTTTTCGCAGAATTGAAATTGTGATTGCGCGAGTAAGTAGTGTCTGAATTGTTCTAAATACCTTATGTGTGAATCGTGATTGACGCGTAATAAAATTTCGTGTATTGCGTGGAGCTAATCAAGACGTAAACGTTGCACATGTATTTAACATATTGTTCTCAACTCAATAATAACATTAACATTTTTCTCATAGTGTGCCTCGAGAAGCTTTATGGATGGTACTATCAAAACTAGGATTCACGGATAAGTTTGTAAGAATGATCCGACTCCTGCATGATGGTATGCGTTGTTGTGTCAACGTACAAGGCGAGCAATCCGAGTTCTTTTCTGTGAGCTGTGGCGTTAAGCAAGGCTGTGTGCTCGCACCAACTCTGTTCGCTTTGTACTTTGCAGTAGTAGTTCGGGAAGCCCTGCAGACTTTATCCGAGGGAATTCGGATTCGGTATCGTATCGACGGCGGCGGAGTCTTCAACCTAGCCAGGCTGAAAGCTCACACTAAGGTGTCTCACATGATCATCACTGAGATAATGTATGCAGATGATTTGTGTTTTGTGGCGGAATCCCCAGAAGGTCTACAAAGACTTATGGAGAGTCTTAATGAGTCGTGTCGCAGATTTGGCCTAAAAATCAGTGTAAAGAAAACCGAGGTAATGGCTCTGGATACACTGCGCAGAACTTCTCTCGACATCAAACTCGGTAACGACTCACTTAAACTTGTGGACAAGTTCAAATATCTGGGCAGCACTATATCATCTAGGTGCCTCCTTGATGACGAGGTCAACAGCAGAATTGGAGCAGCTGTAGCAGCATTTGGCAAGCTTCGTCTCAAAGTGTTCCGCTCACACGACATAAAGCTCACTACCAAAGTGGCTGTGTACATGGCAGTCGTTCTGCCCAACCTGCTTTATGCATCTGAAACGTGGGTCCTATACCGCAAGCATATCCGCACATTAGATAGATTCCATCTAAGATGCCTACGCGACATTATGAACATCCATTGGTCTCACCGTGTTCGAAATACGGAAGTTCTACGACGAGCTAATGTCAGCGGCATAGAGGCATATCTAATGAATCGGCAACTGAAGTGGTGCGGCCATGTCTCTCGGATGCCTGATACTGCTGTGGCCAAGCGCGTCTTTTATTCTGAGCTTCGTAAAGGCAAACGAAAACAAGGTGGCCAATTGCTGCGGTACAAGGACGTGCTCATGCGCCACATGAAGAAGTGTGACTTAGATCCATCACAATGGGAGACAATGGCTGCGGACCGATCACTGTGGAGGCGGACCGTGAGCACCAAGGTGTCAGTATATGAGAAAGTGCGCGTGACTGAGCTAGATGCTAAACGCGACGCGCTTAAGGCTCGACCACCTGTAGCCATAAATTATAACTATGTCGGAGGGGTACTGACTTGCGCTCAATGTTCTCGTACGTTTAGTGCAAAAATCGGTTACGTCAGTCACCTGCGAGCACACGAACGACGCTTGCAATAGCCATAGAAGTCGCTGTGGCCGAAATCGGTCAGGATATATATATAATTTTTTTCCTGTTAAAGCAAGTATGAATCTAATGTATTTATACAAATCAAATATAATATATTTTCAATTCAAGGCAAAGGATACTTGTTTGTTAGTTCTACAGCGGGATTGCTAGACAAGCACTTGCTCTGGTACCAAAATATAGATCTATCGTAAAACCACCACTCATTGGCAAATTGTGGAAAGTTTCAACAGATAAGAAAGAGTAATAAATTCGTTCGGACGACAGTGTAAATGACTCGAGAAGTTTGGATATTGAGTTATACGCTCCTAATACAAGATGGACTCGATAAGCTTTACTTTACTTCATACTTTTACAGAAATAGTTGTCGATTCGTCAAACGTCTGTCGAAAAGCCTGTCTGCCGATAGTAATTTGCTGGATGAAATTTTAGTATTTACTTATACATAAACTCATTTAATACTAATTTTTCCCAATTAGGTAATATTAACTTTTTCATTTTATTATCATTCAAAATATTACATACATTTTTTTATGAAAAAAGGGGGCAAACGAGCAAATGGGTCACCTAATGGAAAGCAACTTAGTAGGGGATTGGCCCTCCGGTAAACTCACTCACTTGGCGAAACACAGCGCAAGCGCTGTTTCACGCCGATTTTCTGTGAGCCCGTGGTATTTCTCCGGTCGAACCGGCCCATTCGTGCCGAAGCATGGCTCATTTACAATTAGCAGAAAATATGAGAGATATAACAAAGATTATGAATGAGCAGAATATTCATTGATAATTAATGAAGAATGATAATGAAATTCCGCCATGTAAATCACGTTTATTACTACACAAAGACATTTAATAACGAAATCACATGATTTATAGTCCGTGTCAGATTAAAATAAATGAAATCTGCGTTATCTATCTTTATTCATTAACTTTCTGTAATTTAAAATTAAAATAATTGTAAAATTCAGCGGCCGCTGTGAAAAGATTAATAATTAATCGTCCAAATTATGATCTGTCAATTTAATATTGTGATAAACTCAATTTACAAAATATTGTACAGGGTAGCCCTGGAAATTAAATGACCTACATTTTAGGACAACTTAACATAAGTTGAGACCAAATAAAATACTTTCGTAACATCTGTGAAAAGAATCATTAAAACAGATGCGTACTCGTAATTCATAAGTTTCGATGAATATACACTTGGCAGTTGGCTTCAGGCATCGTATTGTATTATTGAAAAATAATGACATGTAAATTCAGAGTTCTTTACAATAACACAATATCTCGTATCGAATTTATTACGTGTCTTCATTATTTTCACCTGAACTTTGATACAGATGACAGACGAGCAACAAAAATACGCTGAGGACGTCGGGCGTATCATTTGTGTACGCGAGAAAATTTAATGAGTTAGATACTATCACGGTATTATTCCTCGGAGTATAAGAGTCTATCTTTAAAGCCCACTTGCGCCAATCTGGGTTAAAGTTAACTCTGAGTTAAACATCATGTCATATCTGTCACTCACCAAATCAGTGATAGAGATGACATGATGTTTAACTCAGAGTTAACTTTAACCCAGATTGGCGCAAGTGGGCCTAAGAGAGTTAATTTGTCCCGAACGAATGAGTCTTCTAAGACAAAGGACGATTGTCTCCATATCGCGGCCGGGGACGAGTCGCGGCATTTTTTCTGAAAACTGTTCTTTTCGCCATCCACGAGATTAGATTCAAGGGGATAAATCTCTTCCCCTCTCGTGTCGCCATTTTGTGTGAAGGCTTTATTCAGGATTATTTATACGGAACATTTGGTTCGCCGGCGTGACATGCTGAATAACGTTTTTAATCTCTTCTTTCTTTGAATAGTTTCCATTCACCTACAAGAAAAATGTTTGGCGTTCGAAGCTCGAGCCTCTAGATATTTATTTGTTGCCCTTTATGGAGCATTGTCGCCCACAAAGTGTCGAACAACAAAAGGCTAACTTTAATATTTTAATTAAAATTACTTATATATTTTAATCATACTTGTGTTGACGTAAATTTTTTAACGTTTGAAAAGCCAAATATTCTAAAATACTTTCTCGTCTCTGAATATTAATAAAGATAATTATAATGATAGAAACAAATTTCTTAAATCCATGTAATATAATAAGTAGAAAAACAATTCTTTATGTGGTAGGTATAAAGTTAAATTGGAAAAGTTCGGTAGCAATGTGTTGCTGCTGTAGTTTGTCTGTTGCACCACATTAACTGAGGAGTGAGGAGGTAGCTTTATAACTAGCGCTTTAAACAGCCCGAATTGGCTATGAATAAAGAGCCGAAATTAAAAACTGTGGCTCCTCCAACTCTCCATGTCTATTTATGTTGTAAACTTTTGCCTCCACAGTAAACCTTCTATTTTCGATTCCGTTAAGTAAAATAGTGTGTATTATAATTATTTGTTGTGCTATAAATATGTACCAAAGTTTTAGTTGAACCAGTATAGTATATCACGTACATATGTGTAGAGACACCTACCACACGAATGACTATTAACTATGAAGATTGAAGACAGGTAATAGTTATTCGGGTACCTATTTAGTCAATTCTCGTGTGTATAGGCCTAAAATAAATTAAATGTACTTATGTACTTTACGAAGAACATAAACAATCATAATATTTAATTTAAATAACCATTTTTACGACCAAAATGTTTCTGCTGCTGTAAATTCGGTTGGAATGTACGAAATTTAACAAGTGCGAGTACGAGGCAACATCAATGAGCGCAGAACGTCTCGTGTGTACCCAAATTTAATAACAGTCTGCAAAGCACCCAAACTTTGTACGCGCATTTATATTAAATCCACGACTCGAAACTCGCATATCTCAACTTTCTGAGGTTTTAACTGACATAAAGTAAATGTGAGGCGCTACGAAATTCACAAATATTCTCATTACTTTCGAGTTTTTATTACTTTCGCGTAGCTTTGCGTTTTAATATTTCAAAGTGACTGAGCGAAACTATCTCAAGTTTTTATTACCTGCGGTAGGTTACTCGTGTAACTCAAAACTGTAGTAATAGTAAAATAGTCTAGTATTTAAAGTTAAGTGTGTAAATAAGCTAAGCAGTGGTGTAGAAATCTTCGTCCCCTTATGAGTATTGTATCGCTCGGTGCGTCTGCACCAGTTGGAACTTGGCATCAATAAAACAAGGTTTTTTTTTTTATTTTTGTTTATATGCCTACCTCCAGTAGAATTTTTTATAACATATCCACAGTTCATATAAAATACACTCCTAGTTTATTCTCAACCGAGATATGGCAATTGTTTCAATTTTTCCCGAAGTAGCTCGCTCCCCGATGACTTTCGCAAACAAGGCTTGCAACTCGTATACACATTTTCGAGATTAAATTCGTAATACCGCTTCGGTTCGCCTTAGTTTCGTATTCATCGGACTCTATGTGTCTGAATTGCCGTTATATAACAATAAACAATGTTGTTATTGCTCTCGACAAAACTTCATATCCGATACGATTATTGTTGTGAATAACAAGTTTTCTAGTGTTATTTTGTTTTGGAACGACTCGTGAAGAAGTGCTAAGTAAAACATTAGCTGCAGTAAAACTCTTTCCCAAATATCTTCTTATCTATATTTCATATTATGTTAACTGTCACTCTTCTGGAACACAAAGATCATCCAAACATATAGAAATGGTCATACTGTACCATATTATTATAATAATATTATGATGTTTCGTATTACAAGTAGGTTCTGTATGCCCTAATAATTATAAAAAATTGACTTCGAATTTTAAGATTTCTATTAATAAATCTACGATGTCATTTACATAGTAAACGCCATGTCACTTTACCTTATTTCAAATTCTTATCATTAATTACCGAACATATAAACGAACAATAATTACTATATAATAGAGTGGGTTTCACCGGCTTACTTCAACTATAACTTTAACTTTAACCGTAACAAAATGTGAAATGAACTGTCAAATCCCTAGCAAAAGTCGCCATCTTTGACGATAACCTTAACCTTAACCACGCTTCTGGTGCAATTCACCCTAAAAAACTGTCACTAAGCAAAGATTTTGACATAAGCCCAATCTATTATCTGTCAAAATCTTCATTAAATAATTGAAGTTTAATCATCATTAAATGTCTGCGAGTGCGGCAGTATAACAAATTCACCGTCTATCTAATCACTAATGCATTATGACCAAGTAGATAGGTTTTCTAACTATACGTATTCTATGCCAATATCAAATATGGAAGAATGTAGTGTCTAGGTTTTATGAGGGTAATACAGCATGATATGGTCGTTAGGAATATATCTTCCTCCGAAACGCCCGTAAAGCATTTACGACGGTCGTTCTGACTCCGAAGCTCAATGCTCTTAACAGGGGGCATTTGCATACTAATTAGGTATGTAAGGCAATTATTGCTAATTAATATTAAACATTGTGTATTATATACGTGCTATAGACAGATATCACAAACATAGTGTCACTATCTTAGTTAATAGTTATCCATCGTGATTCGTGACCCACCACGAAGGCCGTATCATAATGACATAGTCTAGTTAACAATTTAAAAAGTTTATCATAAATATTATTTAATTTAAAGTCGTTAATTACAAGTTACAAAAAGCTCCATCTATCTGTAGTTTTAAGAAACAATATTTAACTGTTCTCTATCAAGGATGTCGGTTATATAGGAAAATGTAAGATACATTACGACAATTAAACTTGAAGACCAATAATTTAGAGACGAATAGTTACTATCAGATATTGAATGACGCTGAATATTTTATATTATGCAAACCCGATCATATAGAAAGGGACTCAAAATGTATCATAATTCATAAGTATCGACATTAACATTAAATTACAAAATATGTGGAATTTACCAGATGAAAATAGGACCCCACAGTACAATAAAGACTTAGCATTATGTAACGTTAATTAATTTTTAAATGTAAAGTTTATATCAATTAATTAATTCAAGTGTTTTTAATCCTGTTATGTTCATAATATTAAAGTGTTAATTACCAAACATATTCCTGTAGAACGAGTTAAAATAATGTAATAAGTTCCGAAACAGATCCTGTTGTATTTCAACACAAAAACAAGTGAATACACACGACATCATTCCCATTTTGTTTCTATTACAGTTATAATACTTATGCCTATAAGAAAATTGCCTTTTTGTAAGAAGTCATGAATCCAGCTTCAAAGGAAAATAGGTCCTTTTTTGAGCGGCCTATTTGTCAATGTCAAATGAGACACATGTGTGTCTGTTAGTGAAAGGTCTGATGTTTTTGTTTTGTTATTAAACTATTGTTCGGGATCTCAGTCGACCTAAATTGAAACTATTTACTGATGTGAATCACAGACACGATATTTTATAAAAAGTTGTGTCTTTAGTTCGGATTTTGAACAGTCCAGAACTTAAATTTATGGTAAGATAACAAAAAGTGATAAAGCTAATTAACTTATCTAAAACTGATATTAATATTATGACGTGTTATGTTCTAAATTTACTTGAAAATCATATTACAATACATTTTACTTTGATAACGTTCTTAATATTTTTAATTAATCTCTAAGGGGCAATTAACACCGACGGGAAACAGCCTCAATTAGTGGTAATGACGATCAGACCAATTTGATTAGAGTGCAATAATTTCCATGTTTTCCCTCGAGGTGTCACCTACTTGTCATTTTATTAGTCCCGGTCCACAATGGGGTGAGGCGACCGCTGGAGATTGCTCGCCACTTTACGGCCTCCGAATGCCGAGAAAAAGTTGTAAATTTTGTGCCAAATCGCGCATTTATACGGGCGCGAGTGACCTCTCAACCGTTTTCTTGGCCTCGGCCTGTAATTCCAGAACAAATTGAAGTCACCTACAGCGGCTCTAATATAGACGTAATTCAAAAAGTTTTCCATTTCAACTTGCATCCACATTTCCTTTCCAATTTAATTTGTTCTTCATTTGTTTTTTTAATACAAACTAAATCGTACCAACGTCCGACGTGTATAATGTTAATAGTACTAACATTATAACATCCGTTTGGTAGAATTTAAAATCTTTACTAAGAATATTCCACATTGTAGTATATGGAATAGTTATAGTACATACTTTGTCCTTTTCCGTCAAGCCATTTTTTAATGTATTAAACTAGGACTTTTGTCCGTCTGATACATTAGAAAAATGGCTGAAGTATTTATAAAAGGTGGTGAAATATTTATACAATATTCTCATTGTATAAATACTTCAACTTATGTAAACACAGATCTTGTTATCAGTAAAACACTTAATAGTTACAGTTAAGAAACTGCTAAAGTTATGAGAAAATTTCGTAGATTAATTTGTAGTGTTAGGTATATTTACGTCAGCGTTTTATTTATATTTTGTTCAAAAAAGGGGAAAAGGCTTCGAATACATATTTTTTTATTCTTGACTTTATTTTAACGAACCAATTGTGCCAAGAAAATGATTGACGCCGTGCCCATTAGTGAATTGTGTAATTTTCCTTTTTCGAATTTCTTTCTTTAGGTCTCTTACAAAATTGTTTCGCCCTCGCGAACTGCCATTAAAGACGAAATGGAGAAAATGACTCCTAATAATTATAATGTACGCAAGTTTAAATTATTGCTTTCGTTATCATTATCCGCGAGCTTTATGTTTTGGTGTAAATTACGCTGCGTGTAATGTTCTATAATGAAGGATAATAATTTAGTGGAAAATACAAAGAAAACCCTTGCTTTAACATTTTTAAAATGTGGAATTAATTATTATTAAAGATGAATATAACTAAATGAATAATAATTGAATATCATAAAGTGTAAACAATAATACACATACAATATTTCACGACTTTCAAAACCAATTACGATAAAGACCTTAACGAAAAATACCTTTGGGATATAGGTTTCCTAATAACTCAGAAGGACAGCCTCACTAATTAATTTTTTTATTATAAAATTCATCGTCTTTTAACCTGACTTTCACAGCAATAACATTAATTCAATTAGATAAGAGGGATCAGCAAGAATAAAGTGCCTTTCAATATAATCCCCACGAATTTATTTCTAAATCGGATTTGTTCGACTTTCGGAACTCTACTAAGTAGGAATACAATGAAAATTTTAACAAAAAAATATACTGAATCTAAAAGGTAAAAAGTTTATTCGGATTATTTGGAAATGGTACATTTGTGAGGATCTTATCGAATGTCTTTTTATGAGTACAATCCATGTAGGTACCTACCTAGATATTATTAGATTTATTAGATATTATTAGATTAGATATAACTTGTACCTACCCGGTACAAGTTACGGTAGACGAGTAGTTATAGGATGTCGTGAGATTAACAGATAGAACGTCTTGTTAGTGAGGCGTTAGTGGGTAATCTGGAATTTAAAGAGATTTCAGACAATTCCGAAGCAATAATTTTGTCAGCTGGTGAACAAAATAATGAAAAAGTTTGATTAAAATACAAATACTATATACATTCTTGAAAACTCCGAACAGTATTGTACAAATAAAAAATTCGAACAGCGGAAGCCACTTGGCAAGTTCATAAGAAAATGAATGAAATATTGCGAGTATGGAGATATTATAAACTGAAATCAAGGCTTTGAGAATATTCCGCGAGAAGTTTCCGAACAAAACTTGGGTAAGGAGCGAGGCACAACATGAAATAAAGATACCTAAAAGTATACAACTGTTCGAGTAAAATTTTTAACATGCAGAGGAAATTACTCTTCAGTGCTCGCTGGTGACAGAAACTTGCTGTCGCTAACTGTTCTTCCCAACTTTGCTTACGAAAATATGAATATTGTATTTTATATTCGATTGTAAAACACTTCGTTCCAGTTGCATTTGCGCGTTTTAGAAATGTTTCTATACTCGCAACTTCATGAGTTTATTTAGGGCTTACGTATTAGTCTTCTGTAATTTATATTTGTTATATTCACTGCTAACTTTAGGGTATTATTTATACATACATTTTGTTGTTGTAAAAAATGCACGCTTAACGTTTTTTCACGAATTATTATAACGTACATAATATTATAACATACAATTTACATAGTATTTTGGAGACAACCTTACAATTTTGTCCTTAACAGTCTTTGCGTCATCTAAAACTTAATTTATACCACTCAAAATGAGCCATATCTGTCTTTAACTTCTAAGTTAGGTACGGGACGTGTAATTAGGAATGCAAATAGCGTAAGTTATTAAAGAACGAATGCACTGAACCCTCCAACTTTATAATTTAATACCGTCGCAGCGTGAACCCTAATGTAACTAGTGTTATTTTTAATGTTGAATGCTTGTTTAATTTGGAACATGATGTTGCTTTGAAACGATAATAGAATAATATTATCGTTAATTTGAATACTATAATAATAATTATGTTCTCGCAACATATTATAATATTATTATATTGGTATTCAGAATTTCCCAACCGACTATCAATCTATAGAAGTACGCAATACGCAAATAATCGTAACGGGTAGTATATAGATATACTACCCGTTACGATTATTTGCGTACTATTATTTTACTTCGTATAAAAATGTTACAAAAGAAGCTATTGTTATGCGAAAATATAATTATGAAGGTGCTCACTTTTCAATTTAATTTTCGTATTCCGGGCGAACCCCCCCGAGTCCCGAGAACGCAGGCACATTTCGCATACTTTAAACTTCTTACATTCTCCTCTAGTCTAGACTACGAAGCGTACTCCCGAAAGCCTATTAAAATTCCGAATGCAAGGTGGATACAAAATGTGTAGGAATAACTTTCGGTAATCTGTTTTGGCTTATCTATGAGATATATACGAAATGTAGCTATAGAGTATAGCTGATGTTTGTTGCGATGCAGCCTGCAGGCAGTTTTAGAAGATGATAATTTAAATGAACTACGACTGTGTCTAATTTTAATAACTCGATAGTAAATATGAAGGTTGAAATCAAATGTTTATAACTACAGAAGTTTGTAAAATTAACACATAAAACAACTTATAATGTCCAATAAAATATTTCAGGGATTCATCTCAAACAACGAAGTCATGTTTTGATTTCATTTATTGTTTACTGACGTGAATCCTTGCTAAACAAACGAACGGATTGTTATGCAGCGAACGATATTTCAGTTAATTTGAAACTCTTAATTAATATTGCGGCGGATTGCGGTCGCGACCCGAAGACTGAAGTTAACATCGTATCTGCACTTCGCGCAGCGCAGACGACCGCCCACCCCGAATGCTCCTATTTAAAAACGTGCCATCATAAAAAACATTTTAACTAAATTGGAAAGTCTAGCAAACGGGAGACTTAACACACAATATAGCTTTAGAAAGCATTATTGCGTTGAACAAGACCAGTCTGACAATGGGACTAAAGGAATTCATATTTGCTACTGTTCGCTCTCACGGGCATGGAATTTAAATGAACTTTGGCCAACAACAATGACACCACAGACTTTTGTTCCCCAAACAATACATTTTACCGGTGGAATTAAAAACTGTGAACAAAAGAGTACAAATTCATATTGCGGAGCGCGGCGGGCGGCGGCGGCGCACGGCCCAGGACGATTACGCAGCCGCAGCCGGGACTAACACGGGATAAAACAACAACGCCGTTTCTTTTATTTCGCCATGAAGGACAATTGTACTCGTGTACGTAGGAAATGAACATACATTTTGCATAAACTTCCCCGATGCTGTTACGCTCCCGCCCGGTGCATAAATAAATGAATACGATGGAACTGTTGGTGCTGAGTGTTGTCTAATCACTCGCGAATGTTCCTCGTGTCGTATGCGTTGTGCTAGAAAGATAAAAGCAGGATCTCAATATTCAATTATGTAATTTTATTTTTTTCTCCTCAGTTATTAAAACTGAGATTCGAGATTTTTTTTTTAAACTGGTATCAAACTGTTTCCTAAGAAGCTAATAAAATATAAGAAACATGTACATACAAGAAACTAAAATAATTATACTAATTTGTTTTCGAAAAATGGAATTGATCAGTTGTGAATGAGTATGAGACTTACCTAACAAAAGACAGCTAGATCAACAAAAAATATAAGTACATTTATTTAATATATTAGGTCCTTACATATTATGAAATTGGCCTTTTGTTGTACAGGCCACTTTGATCTTAAATATCTCCTCTTTCGTTAAGAATTCCAAATTCAAATTTATATATTCATTTAATGGTACATTTGAGTTTCCAAAACAGTCATTCATTTGTTTTTTTTTTCTTGATTATTTTTTCTTTCAAGTCGTTCATATTATCGCAAAATGGAAATATTGAAATATCGCTTTATTTATGATTAATATGAGTTCTACCGTGGCACGAGTGCTGGAGAAACAGCTCGCAGAATTAACAATGTGTATTGTGTAAGGCGCTGGTGTCGCAAAAGAAAACATGGTACGGTTTTGGTTCCAACGTTTTCGTTCTGGAAATTTCGATCTTCAGAACAAGCCCCGTGGATGACCCGAGACCAAAATTAATAATGAAGAATTAAAGGCTATTGTGGAAGCGGATCAATCGCAAACCAGTTCAGTGTTAGCAGCAGGTTTCGGTGTAAGTGATAAAACTACTGGAATCCACTTGAGCAAATTGGGAAGATTAAGAAAACTTGAAAGGTAGTTACCTCATGAATTGAGTGAAGCAAACCAGAAAACACGCGTCGACTCCTGCGTTACATTGCTCAACCGACACAATAATGAAGGGATTTTGAATCGGATCATTACTTGTGATGAAAAATGGATCCTTTACGATAAATAATCGGAAGCGTTAGTCGCAATGGCTGTCCCCTGGAGAATCAGCCAAATCCTGCCCTAAGCGAAAATTGGCTCAGAAAAAGTTACTTGTTAGTTTTTGTGGACTAGTGCCGGTGCCAAACGGTTACGGCAGATATCTATTGTCAGCAACTGCAAACCATGATGGAAGAACTAGCTGCTAAACAACCAAGGCTGGTCAATCGCTCCAGGCCACTGTTGCTTCAGGACAACGCTAGATCACACACTGCACAACAGATTACAGACGGCCGCAAAACTGGAGGAGCCGCAATTGGAATGTCTGCGACATCCACCGTACTCCCCGGACCTTGCTCCAACAGATTACCATTTTTCGGAATATGGATAACTTCCTGCAAGAAAAAAACATTCAACTCTGATGTGGCAGTCCAAACCGCATTCGTAGAATTTATTGTCTCTCGTCCTTCCGTTTTCTTTTAGTAAAAGGATCAACGAACTACCCCTTTTTTTTTACATGGGGAAATGCTTTACGCATCCCCGGCAGATTGGGGATATCGGCCGGGGTATGTGGGACTCCTGGTAGACTACCCACCCCCAAAAACCCCATGGTGCTCCACTCATCGCTTAAGGCAGAGTTGCGGGTACGATAGAACCTACCGCAACTCTACCAGCGATCGTCTACATTTTGCAGACGCGACACCACTCCGCTACTCGGGGGGCCGCGATGCGCAGGAACACCTTGCGCATCACGGCTCTCTCTCTAGGACTCGGTGCAATGGGCGGCGGTGTCCCCACACCACCGCCCTGAGTACCTGGCTAATGTAAGTCGCCGCGGCCACTCCGTCACGTGCGTCTTCTCCTCGGCCGTCTCAAAGGGTCGAACGCCTCCCGTTCTCTCCTGCACTCGGCCTCCTCTTTTGCGGTGATGACTTCCTGGGCAAAGTCATTTACTGCCTGCCATGCGATCTCACTGCTCAGCATTAGAACTACCCCTAAGATGGCAAAAATGCATCGATGACAATGGTTGTACTTTGATTAATTAAAATACCTATTATACCTATTATACTTTACCTTATATAATACTTTGATTAATTAATACACCTATTATACAAAAAAATCGACTTTATATTCCTCCCATACAAAACACCAATTTCATATGTAAGGACCTAATATTATGCAAATAATATACTAAATATGCCACTGCATACCAAACTTAGTACACAAGCGATAGAATACAAACAAAAAGCTATTATCTTTTGTTAGAAACGGCCCTAAAGTTTAAGGAATTCCACTTTGGCGCTCATTCACAAAATAACCGATAGATAAAATATTTTACGGGCTTATGCTTTTATATACATTACTCGAACAAAACTTTTCCATATTGATAAAAGCTGGGAGGAAAAACTCTTTCATACGACCAATATTATAATAGTCTCCGAAATGCTTGTTATTACATTTTCGTAGATATGTGCAGGACTTAGCCTTACTCCCGAAGTCCTATTACGTCGCATACTTTATCTCGCAGACGGAGTTTGTTTATCGTCCGACTTTGCTTCGAGAGTTCGTTATTTTCCTATTCGAGCGAACATAAAAATGTCATCTACAAGAATAACCACAGCCTTTATCTTCGCTGAACGTTGATAAGGGAAAATAATGAGAAGACTTGGTCGTATCGATTCTGATTAACTTGTTGTTGGTGAGCTAATGAAATGTTTCAGATGTAACAATATAGCCGATTGCGATCGTTCGAGTTTAGTCGTGTCTAGTCACAGTAATATCTTTGTTTTCGTCTCGATAAGGTAAATAAAAACTTGTTTTGGTGAGAAAAGTTTTGAAGATAAATTAGAATTTGTTAACTGAGATTAAGGTCATAAAGTATAAAAAAGTTCAAGATTTTCTCACCTTTTGCACGTAGTATCGTGGAATGAAATTGCTCTGCATCATATACCTTATGTCCTATCTACAATGTACTTTGTATATTATGTTCCAAGGGTTTTAAGTTACTGCGACAGACAGCTTGTATCTTATTGGTTCATTGACAGTAACATATCGTAGTTCTGCTCAGTGACCATTGTGTCGTCACATCCGGCATCTGACTAGCGTGGTAATCGCTTATTGATTACAGTTCACTATAGAGACGGTAAAGAGACGATAGCCTTCCTTATGCTTACACATACCTACTATGAGCACCAATCTTTTTTTTCTATAATATAATCAAAATAACTAGACACACTAGAATTTCATATTATAAAGTTTGAATTGTAGATGAAAAAAATATTATATTTTAACATAATTATTTTTGTTTGCTATGCAGCCATTTAGCCAAGACTTTTTCGTTATCGATTCATTATAGAATCGCCGATCAAAGTATATGGAATTAACATAAGCGTTCGACTTAGATCAATTCCATACATATTTTTCATCGGCGATACTATAAAGAAGCGATAAAGAAAAGATCTTGGCTCACCCCCCAGTAAAAACATTGTGTATCTGTAATATGTGTTTGTGGCAGATTTCTTTGCAGTATTTTATTTCTTTTTTAATACACAAAATGTGCACATAAATGTAATGTGAAAATGTATTCCCTCGTTTCCTTACTATCAGAACGCTGATATCTTCTTCGACATAATACACACGCCATTAGGTGCTCTTATCAATAATGCTACTTCTTTTATAGACGTTACATTGAATGATACTCACAACATACATAATATTATTATAATGATTTGATGAAAATGTTTAAAAATAATTGTACAGTTTAATAGTAAGGTGTTTTTTTTTTGTCTCAAAACTCATAATCAGTATTATTTATTTAGATATAATACCATGAAAAGATTATACCTTTTATACTTACACTAGCAATTTACAATAATAAAATCATAGCCTAAGGAAAATTTTCTCTATGATAATATCTTATATTATGGACACCTCACACAACGTCCATCTGGCCAGTAAAGAAAGGACTTGTGTTACTAGAAAACGAAGTATAGTTATGTTTTCGTAGACACCTATACAGTTTTCGTAGACACCTGTATAGCTTCCGTAGACAATTGTACGGTTTTCGTAGACACCTACAAAGAGTTCGTAGACACCTGTAAAGTTTCCGTAGACATCGACACGGTTTTCGTGGACACCTGCACAGTTTTCGTAGACACCTAATTAGTTTTCGTAGATACCTGTACAGTTTTCGTAGACATTGTACGGTTTTCGTAGATACCTGTACGGTTTTCGTAGACACCTATATACAGTTTATAGACATCTACACGGTTTTCGTAGACACCTGTAAAGTTCCCGTAAACATCTACACGGTTTTCGTAGACACCTGCACAGCTTTCGTAGACATTGCTACAGTTATCGTAGACACCTATACAGTTTTAATTCCATACATTTTGATCAGCGATTCTATAACGAAACAATAACGAAAAAATTTTGGCTAAATGGCCTGGTTTAAAATTCTTGGATTTTCAGGATGTCCTCGCACACACGATTTCGGACAAACATTCGAGGCCCGAGAATTGGGTCCCTGGTCTTTAATTGCATATAGTCCGATACACGCTGCAGATAACCCGGAGACCTCAAAGAGCCTGCATAGCGCCCAAATTGCTTGCGTAAGATGCATTCCTCGTACCCGCTATTTGATAATGATCTTCTAGAAATTTCGCCAAAGGCTTCCCTGCGATGAAGTAACGTATCATTTTACGCATCTATTCTGTATATTTTATACTAGATGAGTACAACTCCGTTGTGCCAAAATTATCGCGCGGGAACCGTGCATTCCTTTCCCGGGACTCAAAGTATCTCCATACAAAATTTCAGCAAAATCAGTTCAGCGGTTTAGGCGTGAAGAGGACAGACACACTTTTGTATGTATAAATTATACGATAATATGCAGTATTGATATTTGATAAAAACCACATGTAAACCTGTGTGGTAAAATTCCTTAAGCATTAAAGAATTTTAGGCTAGAAAAAGGCTGCAAAAAATTGAGAGCACTAAAAATAGGATTCTGGACTAAAACAATATCAGTTAAAATCGAAAACGCAAGCGAGCTACTAATATCTCCCGTTCCGTTTGCAGCCCAGAGTATTCGAGATATATATTCGTTTTCAGCGCTCAAAATTTGTACAAGCCCACCAGACTCTATTTTCTTATCTATAATCATAATAATATTATAAATGTGAAAGTGTCTTTAAGAGAGAGTCTTTTTGTCTATCTTTAACCTCATCTAGGCCCAAACCATTGAACCGATTGTACTGAAATTTGAAATCGAGATACATTGAGACGCTGGAAAAGATATTTTTGGCCCGGAAAAATGTGCGGTTCTCGCGCGGTAAACGAATTTTAGCGCAACTGAGTTGCGGGCATCATCTAGTTTAAATATAACTCTTTATGTAGGTATCTTTATTTTTGAGCAACGGAATAAACAAAATAACGCTTCGCATAAAGTTAATTTAGAAAATTCTTGCAGTTATACCGGGGTTGCAGGCCCAGATATACGTTAATAAAGGCTCATTACGTCG
The DNA here is from genome assembly GCA_905404155.3 of Plebejus argus. NCBI lineage: Eukaryota > Metazoa > Arthropoda > Insecta > Lepidoptera > Lycaenidae > Plebejus > Plebejus argus. Next base: position 12,666,120 of record FR989929.1, on the reverse strand, counting down.
TTACCGGCATTAGAGTTTATGCGGTGTTCTCATCGCGCCACCTAAAAGTCTTATTATATTTTATGGAGGTTTATTGCATGCTCGAGGGAGCAACACACGACCTTATTAACTACGACCCACTAACCACGTACCTAGGCCAATATTTATTTAGGCACATTTGTTTGTAACGGCTATTCGCCCCGAGGCATACTCTTCCGACTTTATGTTTCAAATGAAATATATTTCTCGTATTTGTTTGGTTCTGACGGTTGTTTCGTGCAGTGCTCGAGTTTGATCCCAAAATATGATTTTAAAAATCAATGTTGTGTGTGCAATACGACTCGAAATTTTAAGAAAAAATTTATAATACTTAAGTATACCAAAATTTTTAACCACGTCTTTTATAAGTCTGGCACTGTATCATATTTGTTAGGCTAGCTACATAATAATAACATCATATTTTGGTAGGAATATAAAAATATCTAAATATATATATAAGACTCAAAGGTGACTGACTGACATGGTGATCTATCAACCCACGGCCCAAACCACTGGACTGATCGGGCTGAAATTTGGCATGCAGGTAAATGTTATGACGTAGGCATCCGCTGAGAAAGGATTTTGAACAATTCCACCCCCAAGGGGTTAAAAATAGGGGATGAAAGTTTATATATAATAATACTTCTTAACGCGAGCGAAGCCGCGGGCAATACCTCGTTTTAAATATAATGGGAAACAAAATAATATCCGCCGTATAAAGTATTCAATTATGAAACATTATCTTTGCACATTAACGATGACCAAGCTAACGAATAACATAATTTCCATCCAACTCCAAACACGCTCGTTTTTAATTAATAAAACTAATGGTATTACATTAGCGCAATCATATATTCGTAATAAATTGTACGGAACGAGGTGAGAGTGTAATATGAGTTACATAACAAATACGGCAGCCAGGAATGGGCAAAGTTTCCGTACACTCGCAGCGCAATCTCAAATTAAATCTGCGACGTCGGATCTCAGACGAGAACTGACAATCCTCGTTATCTGCTCATATTATAAATCAGATCAACTTGTGTATCCCATTTTTCGTATTATTGGCTCGTGTTTCACAGAACTCAACATATTCTCCGAGATAACATTCCTAATTGGCTCCGAGATACATTTTATAGATATGTTTTTGTCTCGTCTTGTCTGACAAGTCTCGATGAGTAAATAGTGCTTGGCAACAATCTAATTGCAGAAAAATTTAATTATTTACTTTATACTTTTTTTTATTTTTATTTTACTTTTTTTTTATTATTTTATACCTACTTTTGAATTTCTGCGTTTGTTGTCCACCGAAGCTGCATTTCGAGATGTGCTTTTAAAATCCAATAGAATAGAAAGTCTGACGACCTCTGTGGCTCAGTGGATAGCACGTTGGTAGCTAAAGCCGGAGGCCGCGGGTTCGAATCCCGCCGACGGAACAAAAAAGTTTTCAATGTTCCTGGGTCATGGATGTGTATTAAATATATTTATCATATAATAAAAATCTTAAATATATGTATAGTATAAAAGTATTAAATATATTTCCGTTGTCTGGTACCTGTAACACAAGTCCATCAGGTACTTACCATGGGGCCAGACTGACGTGGTGTGAAGCGTCCATAGATATTATTGTTATATTATTATTATTATAACAGGCTAATTTTAATATTTTGTAAGATTTTCAAAGCATACACTAGGTATAGTTTAATTGAAGTTTACAATAAGCAGTGACAACAATTATATTATTAGTAGGCATAAGTTAATTGTACGACGTACATTACGTACGTACGGAAAATATTATATTGTTATATGAAATATCGTATTTAAATAAATAAATAAAATCTTTATTCCAATTTTTGAACATTACACAACCACAAAAGAAAAATATATATACCTAAAGAGGAAACAAAAAATTTGCATATTTTAACAACATAAAACTATATTTTATGGCAGTGCCATGCCCAAAAAATAAGGAAAAGGAGCGGTCCGCTCAGGCTTTGACACTGTCAGTCGCCGCTGTCCCTGGCCTTCCGCGAACCCCTGCAAATTTTTAAAACACCCTCGTTAGAAGTATACTTAAGGTGGAAACTTAATAGCAGCACTCGTAGATCGTAGCTCGAGAAAGGTCTACGGACATAATAATAATATCGTTTAGGTACCTGCGTGTTTCTGTACCATCACTATTCCTGTATTACCGGTGCTATTCCACTGGGATGTGGCCTTTAACACGTTAGGTGCGAAACAGGGCTTGAAACACCCTGTCCATGCCTCGTCGTTATAGCGGTAGGAAAAAACTTAAACTTCTCTGTCGTGCGGGAGGCATAACTTCCATCTGGTTCATTGTAGGAAAGTGATAAATATATATCTGAGATGTGCTATTGATTCCTAGTTCAATGGTATACCGACCTTAATACCGGGTTTCTTAGACCTCGTGCCGCACTGAACAAATAAAAATTCTAACACAGTGCGGAACGAGGTTGCGAACACCTCGTACCCCCGCGCACCTCGTACCGCACCCTAAGCTAGCTTCACGCGGTTAGTGTTGTGCAACGCATTCGAGACTGAGCACGCGACGAAGTACGACTGCTGCCGATTATGTCGAAACGTTGCCGAAAAAAGTTAATCAAAGAGGAAGATGAAGAAAAACCGGACTCAGATTTACCAGTTTCACCAAACTGGTAAATCTGAGTCAAAATCAGGATAAATTTTGATGAGCCATACACCGAGGGTGTTTTGCATTTGCCGCTAGTTGATTCAATGAACAAACACACTAATAGTAATCATGATTATCAACCTATTTGAAGAAAGTTACTTTAAGTTTGATAAATAAATACAATTAAATAAAATCGATATTTCTTTTCCCATCACTAAATTATATGAAAAACTGCTATTGTTCAGTGCGGTATGGGGTACATCAGACCCCACATTTTATTTTACCCATAGAATCTAAACTAACTAATCTAACCACGGGCGGCGGTAGATTTAGGTTAATGAACTCATTGTTAATAATAATCACGACAAAAGCCGCACACTTTGTCTTATTTGGCGCCAAAAAAAGGATTTTGGTCTCCTACGGGCGGTGGGGTTTAATATGCCTCGTGCCGCCACAATCTCTGGTATAGGACAAGGTTTAAAACGACCCGTAACGCAGTAATGGAAAGTACAGATATATCTGTGCCGCTGCGAACGTGTTAATCAACCCAAAAGGTATATTATGAAGGTGAGATTATTGTGAACTGTACTAACAACTATTGCTCGCAGTCTACATTACAATTCGCAGTTTGCCTCAGCGTTCTCTAACTTTGGTGGAAGTCCGGTCCCTTTTGAGGTAGACCGGCCGGTCGTGGAGGGAGTCCTGTGTTAAAGAGATCCAGGATATCCCGCCGTATACGGCTGAAGGCAAACCGCAGGTAGTTTTAGTGGGTAAGGCGCGTCTCGCCGGGAGACCCACATAACCTCGGGGTGCTTCAGCTTAACTGAGGCACATCAACAACCCGGGGTACCCATAAAAGGGTTTCCCCTGCGCATAAAAAAAAGGGTTTACGGTATAGGCCACGCTCATTTTCAATATCTCGATAAAAATAGGTGGGGCGAGGCAGAGCGGGACGGGAGCGCGTGCGGGACACACTATCGGTTGTATCACTCTGCATCCTCTATCGGTTGTATCACGGGGAGTGCTCTGAGGAATTGTTCGGAATCATACCTCCTGCAACTTTTCGCCACGTGATAAATATACTATCCTCATCACCTTGACGAATGGCAGTCTTCCAACGTGCGTTTTTCGCGTAAATTTCAGCCGCCCACTGTAAAACTCTGGAACGAACTGTCGCCAGCAGTATTTCCGGACCAATACGACCTGCAAACCTTCAAGAAGAGAGCGCGAATCTTTAAAAAGTCGGCAACGCACCTGCAGCTCTTCTGATGTTGTTGTTTCCATGGGCGACGATAGTTGCTTTCCATCAGGTGACTCGTTTGCTCATTAGGCCCCTTAAAAAAACTTTTGTTCGATCAATGATCAGACGTTATTGGTAGCTAATAGCTATTGTAAATACGCTAATTTTTTCCTCTCTTTTGCTGAGTTGTCTGCGTCGCATATGCTTATGGTTGGATAAGGAAACCAATATAATTAAAGGAATTCCGATAAATTTACAAATTAAATGAAACAAGATTATAATGGATACTTTTATTTAATAATAATGACAAACATGTAAGGCGACTAGGCATTTTCAACAATATTTTAATAATCTAGCGCAGTTGTTTCCGTAAACCTCTGCGTGTAATAATATTATTTTAAATAGCACCTAGATTACTTGAGCAACCTTGCCTAGGCATAACATATTATGCTAGGCTCGTCGTCCTAGCTTACTTAGTTATTGTCATTATATTTGCGTACAGAATGTAGATTGTAAAATAATGTATTTCATATTGATATCAGCTGATATCTAATAATAACTATTTGAATTCGGTTTCAAGTTTCGATTATTGTACAAAATATGACATTACTCTTATCAGTAATGACTGAGTGGCAAGGATATTGATATTTTAGTTTTAAAATATTAGGTAAGTATAGTAGTGCAAGGTCCAAACTTGCTATAATAATATGAGTATTTAGTGCCATAGTTTCTACATTTTACAAACAAAATCTATACATATAATAAAACTGTAGAAATGTTAATTCTGTACATTAAAGATATTCAAAAAATAATAAGCGGGGGGTGTCACTAGATCGCTATAGAAGCCAAAAATGTGGTTAGTTTCTGTCTGTATGTTTGTTCCACTATAACACGAAAACTACTGATCTGATTTGAAAGCGGTTTTTGCAGATATATTTGTCTTCTTCCAACTTAACATCTGGTGTATAAAAAAATTTCCCCCCACCCCTTTAAGGGGACAAAAGAGGGGTCAGATTTTGTATCAAACTTTTTTCTTTAACACGAAAACTACTGATCCGATTTGCATACGGTTTTCGCAGATAATATATTTGCCTTCTTACAACTCAGCATCTGGTGTATAAACTTCCCCCCCTCCCCCTCTAAGGGGACCAAAAAGGGGGTCAGATTTTGTATCAAATTTTTTCTTTGATGGACTTACGTCATATTATTAACTGTATTTTCCAACTTAACATCAGGTGTACACAATTCCCTCCCCCCACCCCTCTTAGGGGACAAAAGGGGGGGGGGTTAGATTTTGTATCAATTACTGATGAAATAGAAATACTATGGCAAAACAACGTTTGCTGGGTCAACTAGTATATTAATTGCCGGATTAATTATTTCCTCAGTCAGGATCGGCGAGCGGATAAATTAATGAAACAAAAATAAATTCTGAGATATTTCCGCGATACACCATGATAAAATTCATTAAGTGGAATATGATGAAGATTGAATATAATAATATTCATATCCAAACGTGGCCAAAAAATGGAAAATTTCCCGGCACGAAACTCAGTATTGAACATTTCAATTTTAATTAAGGAACGACTGAACTGAAATGTTTCAATAGTCACAAAATAATCCCTAGGAGAATATATGAAATTACGAGGTACCTCAGCAAAATTTTATAGATTAATTTAAATTTCATATCGGAGTCCTCGCCTCAGGGTATCGGTCCCTTGATTAGTAAACTACGGTTATTAAATTTACCGGATTATAGTCCGGTTGGTAGAATTCACCAGAAGAATTTTTCACAAAGTTCCAACGGTTAACATAATCTTATAAATTTTAAAATCCATTAAACCGATTTGGAATAGAAAACGCTGGGAAAATAGAAAACGTTCATATAAGGCTCGGCGCGCAAACACGCGCAAAGTAGGTGTCAGTAATTTTTGGATTTGAAGATTACTTTCATTTTTAGGTCCATAATTATATTTTTGTTCTATAAAGAAAATACTTAATTAGAAATATAATTTGTACTACGAATCTGAAGTTGGGAAGCCTAAACCTGGAATTGAAAAACTATGATGATGAACTACGGCGCGGAGGTACGATCGTTCGAGAAGCTCGACAACCTAATAAAAACACAAACAATAACTTCAGCATACCCTAGTATAAATTACTTCCTCTTTAAGTTATCAGGTATATAATTGTCGGTTCCGGGAATACCCGTTCCGCCGGAGTCTCCCAACCACGGATACCTGTAAAGAGGAGACTGAATTTAGTTTTTTTTCCATAATAAAAAAACATTTTCTTTCTTCGGTCTTTTTGATATCAAGTTCTTCGCACAATTATTTTTAAACTCAATATTTTAGCTATCGACGGAGACTGTAGAGTGTAGACGTTAAAAGTTATAATATTGAAAAAAAAAATTTAGTTTATTATTATTTTTAGCAATATTCCGCGAAATAAACCTCAACCTTTAAGTAAATGAGTGAGTACCGAGTGTACGCATGCCTATGCGTACACTCAGTACTTACAGTATGAAATTGATAAGGTTAAGGAGTAAACCGATTTTGGCTAAACGTTAATGTAGTAGAGGGTTTTCTGGGCAACATTATTGATTGACGATTCAAATTTTCCTTGTTGTAGTAGATTGTAGAATGTAGACCATAATATCATCAGTATGGTATTGACATGATTAATATATCGAGTTACAAAACGTGGCCAGAAAAATGAGGTCACTTTGGTGTTGATTTGGTATTTTGACATTAGAAGTGACCTTTGCAATAATGGCGTAAGTTTTGAAGTATCTTGGGCAATTTCAGGGCGGTGGCAGGTCGCGCTTGTCGCAGCGCCACGCGTCATAGTTGCTGGGCGACTCGATGCGCGAGCGGGTCACATTGTACTACCAGAGAAGTTGATTCCTAATTTCCTTGGCAGAAGGGGGACCTACGTAGTTTAGTCGCGTTATGTCAAACCCAGCTGAAAGATCATAAATAACATTGAATTGACATGATCCTACCAAATGATGTTGGTCTGTCAACTGCCTAGGAATCAATTTCCTCGGATATACAATGTTGTATACTCACTGCTTGGGGCACTCGCTGCAGGTCTCCATGTACCGCGTGTCGGTGATGTTGTGGTCGGGCGGCTTGAAGGCGAGCGCGCACTTGTTGGACAGGTTGCAGGGCGGCGGCGGCAGGTCCCGCTTGTCGCAGCGCCACGCGTCATAGTTGTTGAGTGATTTCGCGGAGCGCGGGTCCGTCATCCACGTTAGTTCCTGCGTTATGGTCACGAACCATACGTCCTTCCTGTAAGTTTCGTAGGTTTTGTAGGGACATGCATGATTAGGACATTAGGTGCGTACAAATTGTTTACATCATAATATAATGAACGTAGTATTAAGACAATTATCAACACGGGTTATAAAATATATCCCCTACAATTGTACGTACCTACAGACACGTACAATCGTCTCTATAAAATTAAACCTTTAATATCAAACTACAAAGTAAAGTAATTATTCTGCAAAATATTCAAAGAAAAACTTTTCCTAACGCAACTTTCTTATTTAGTACAAGGTACAAGAAAATATATTGTAATATTACGAGTTTTACGTAAGATACATAACAAAAGAGCATAACATGGCTTACATCCACGTCTTTACTTATTCAGAGAACTGAGAGCAAATATTTTACTTCTTACGTATGTCAAACGGTTTATTTGTTTGTGAGTTATAATACACACCAGACAAGGCAAAGCTTTTTTTTACATATCAGCTCTAATTTAAGTACCTACTAGGCTACTATCTATGTCTAGAAAAAAAGCTAGATCATGTAGTAAATAAAAGTGGACAGAGTAATGAGTTTCTTTTATCTGTACATATAAAATTACAAGTCCTGACTGACTGACTGACTGATTCATCATCGCAAAGCAAAAACTGTTAAAGTTACAGCCAAGAAATTTGGTGAACAGGGTTGTTTTAATTAGTAAACACCCACTAAGGAAGGAATTTTGGATATTTTAACCTGAAGGGGGTGAAATAGGGGTTGAAAGTTTGTATGAAAGTCCGTCATTTCTGAAGTTAGAAACATGAAACTTTATTTTTGGGTTACTGAATAAAAATAAATGAACACGTATTTAAGCGTTTTTGGAAATTCTACCCCCAAGGGAGTGAAATTGGGGTTGAAAGTTTGAATGAAAGTCCATCATTTCTGAAGTTAGAAACATGAAACTTTATTTTTGGGTTACTAATTAAAATTGAATGGATATTATATATTTAGGCGTTTTTGGAAATTCTACCCCCCAGGAGGGTGAAATTGGGGTTGACAGTTTGTATGAAACTTTCTCAATTTTAAGCCGATCGGGCTGAGACTGTGTATATGCATAAAGATACTATGACGTAGGCATCCCCTCAGAAAGGAATTTAATCAATTCCATCCCTAAAGGGATGAAATAGGGGATGAAAGTTTTTAGAAATTTTCTTAGACTTTCGACTGATTGAACTCAAATTATTAAAGATTTGAGCTTCTATTATGAAGGCGTTCGCTTTAATAGGATTTGGGTTAAATCGTAGGAAAGTCAATTCTGTACATTGAATATTTTTGAAAAATAGTTTAAAATATTTTTGAAAAAAATTGAGACGTGATCTAACTATGCTAACTCGGACGAAGTCGCGGACAACAGCTAGTAGTATAATATAATCTCATCTCCGTCGGATCTCGCTTGTCAAATTATTTTCATTGTAGTTTTTTCTAGAGCATTAACAACAGTTGTCTAGGGTCCATGAATATTTATATCGAAAAGAATATTTTTTCTCGAGGCCGGTGAAATAATTTACATGATAATTAAGGGATTAAAAGAAGGCGTTTCACTTGAATAATTAATGTCGGCCAAATTATAATTCATAAATTAAAACTCGAAGAAAACTCCTTACATCCCTTTTAAGCACTGTGCGCACGGGTACGAGTTTTGCATTATGGATAATGAGCGCAGAAATCTAATATTTATGTATTATTTCATACATTTAATATACAATACTCATTAATTACATTTAATTTAAAATATGCGAGAAATTTTAATGTCAAATAAACTGCAATTAGGTTGAAGGAATATCTACTGAAATTTGTGGCTCAGACCAGATCTGTCTCTAGTCCTAGTTGAGGTTAACCAACGATTCATCATGGGAAAAGTATATATTATTATGTAACACGACTGGACTTTAGTAGCTTAATACTAGCCTTTATTGTGGCCACCCAGACATTGGCGCGGTAACGTATGAACGAGCATCAGCATGATGTATTGATTCGTAGTGTATGCAAGGCATATGGTGATACATTGCGTTCTTTCCTTGCGACGACGCAACGCTTTGGCGCAACGGGGTTGTGGGCGTCATACAGTATCCCACCCATAAATACCCATAAATCCCCCATAAGTCAGTCACTTACAAGGTAGCCGCCCAGTTGAGGAACTTGTGTAAGCCGCGTTCTAGCGCCTTGATCTGGAACCAGTTGGTGTGGAAGGGCATCATGTACGGCGCGCGGTTCTGCTCGTAATACCGGTTGAAATCCTCCTGAAGCCATTCTAGTACCTGGGTGAATTAAAAATTGATTTTGTACTACCAGAGCAGTTGATTTATAGGCAAATGACGGGCCTGCGTCTGTCAACTGCCTAGGAAATCTAGGAATCAATTTCCTCGATGGTACACAGAGCTAACAGTAATGATACATAATATTTTCTTTATTCTTATCACTACGGATAAGAACTGTGCTGAATCTAGAGTATAAAATATCATTTCATCAACATCATAAATTAATGATGGTTTAAAGCAATTATTATCACAATTGATTGCCAATTAAATGTTATTGTAAGAAATAAAAGTTTGAGTGGAAGTAAGATAAATACTCAATTTTAATAATTGCCTAGCAGATTTTCCTATTTGATCATTTGAGTGTTCCGGGAGATTAAAAGGGCCTGTTTCACCACTTTCTGATAATGTGCCGAATAGGCTATTCACAACTTTTTTGACAGATTTTCCATACTTCATCTGTCAAGTTAAGTGGTGGATAGCCTATTCGGCACTTATCAGGAAGTGGTGAAACAGGCCCTAAAGCTAGAATTGAATAAGTTTTTCAAGTTCTTAACTTGTTGATATAATAAATTGAGTTCAACGTCCAGTTTAGTATATTATCCTTTTTTTTTTATATAAATTTAAGGACGACGATGAAAATCACTACCGTATTTTATTATTCAGATCTGAAAAATTTTAATGAGCAAACTCCAAAATTTCAAAACTTTTCCGTCCTGTACAATTAATTTATGGTAAAATAACTACACGCAGCCTGTTGAGACATAACAAGTGCGGTAAAACTCTGTTTCGAATATTAAATTTACAGCTTTATATCGTACCTAGGATTAAGTGCTTTTTACCTTTTTTAGCCTTCACAGTTGCGAGCTGCGCTTAAGGCTTACCAGACTTGAAGTTATTAAACTGTTTGTACAACTCGGTCGGTAGTTTTAACTTATAAGTTAGCACATATGGTTTCATATCGACGTTTAGCGAATCAAATGTACATTGTAGAGCCTAGAGCCTTTACCATATTTGAAAAAGTTCTAGAAATTAGAAATTAGAAACTAAGGTTTCTATTTAATTAATACACTTTTAATTCAAAACACGGATCATTAATAAGTTATTACACACATCGCTTATCTAAATAAGGAACAGATAAATATTAACACTAAACACATATAAAATTATTATTCCTTTTCATGTAGGCTTATGTAGGTGACAAAAACGTAAGTTGAATAACATTATGGGAAAATCTGTAGAGTTTTCTACGTTCATCTGCAGTTTTAAAAAGAGAGAAAACCCTACCAAACCGGGTAAGGTAGAAATGTAAAATATACTTACGTCATTGGAGTCGTGGTTGTGCAGCACGCACTGGTCGAGGTAGGGGCAGTGGCCGCCCTCGTACGACTCCACATAGTGAGCGTTAAACGGCACCTCCCACAAACCTGATTTAGAATTTTTTGTTAACATAATATTTTACATAATATAATGATATTAAGTTCATTACACATTTGTAGGAACAATACGCGCCGAACGCACCACATAGTTTACGAAATGCGGCGCGAACTGTGCGGTCGAATGTGCGAGGTTTTGAACATCATTTCAATTTTCATACAACGAATTCCAAAATGCTATGAGCGCCGATAATAAATGTGCGATCACCTCTATACCAAGCACAGTATTGGCCGAACATAACTTTAAGATCGCTCGGAGAAATTGCGAAGGACAATCGGCGTATGCGAACAATAGCAACTAATAACGCGCCATCTGATCACTGATATACAAACAGCGCGTCCCAAGCATTATTTTATGGCAATAGTAACTAGTTTTAATATAATGTTTTAATTCCCTGTTTCTTTTTAAAAGTTGTTAGTACCTTTACGCTTTTTATATACCTCTCATGTAGAGAAAAGAGCACAATGGACTTACGGTGCTTTCTCTACATAGAACGTGAGCTAAATGATGATAAAGGTCAAAACAGAAGCAAAATGTGATAAAAACTTTTTCTCACAAATGTGTACCAAAAGGCAACTAAGTTATTTCATTATATTTAAGTGGTTCCGTTATAAGTTGGAACTAATATTGAAAACTTTGCCGAACTAAAACAAGATGTTGCGTAGAATTTTCACTATGAAGCGATATATTACTTTGCAGAGTTCAGATCTTGGAAGTCGGAACACCATTTTGTATGGATATGAATGTTTGCTGGATTAAATGATGCAGCCTTTGTTATATTATCACTAATAATTACAATATTTAAGGAATTTATATTATTAACTCTTTTGTGAACATCTAAATGTTACATATTAACATATTAAGTTCAATTTCGGTCTCTTCTGAATTTCGTAAAAGTTCAGAATACTAAAATAAATTAAATAGATATTTTATCAAAAAATTAATACCACAAGACTTCGTTATTTTTAATACTAACGAATAAAATTAATTAAACTAAACAAAGCCACTTGAAACCAGACTACAAGTTATAAGGCTACTCGAGTAGGAAAGTTGTTAAAGTATAGTTAAGTCACTTTGGTTTAATAAAGCCAGTTCCAAAGGCGATATCTAGTTCCAAAGCCAAAGACAACTAAGTTGGCCAAACAAGCGAAAGGTGGCACGGATTAGGTGCTGCATTTTTAAAGTCGTGAACTTATTGGTTGTATTGGTCAGAGAACTTTGGCACACTTTGCTTTAGTTTATTTAAACATATCTAAAGCTAGGATTTTAAAAATGTTGATCACATCTGACATTTAGGTTTTTTAAAGCAAAAAGTTAAGTATCATGAAGTAAATTTAGTGTAAAAACGGTGCAAAGGTAAAAGGTACAAACATGACAAATTATGTTTTATGTAAGTACCATCGAGGACATTGATTCCTAGGCAGTTGACAGAACAACGCGACGGTCATTTGATCGGACCATGTCAATTCAATGATCTGTCGGCTCATCGGCTGGGTTTGACTTACAAAACCAAACTACGTAGGTCCCCCATCTGCCTAAGAATCAACTTCTCTGATAGTACTTATTGTGTGCTCAATATAATTGTATTGTATTGCGTAACGCACATTTTTAATTTATTCCTTAACACCATTTTGTAAACCTCTATGGTGCATTTTTTTTTCGTACTTTGTATTTTGTACTATCATATTCATGAATAAGTTACAAAGTATTTACGACGTGCTATGCTCGTGACTTCACATGCCCAAGTTACTACAAAGTTCAAGCTTTGTACGGTTTCAGACTTTAACACTTTCAGACCTTATAACCGTAGTATAAGGTTCAAGATACAAGACACTAAGTCGGTTCGGACCTGCGAATGATTTGGTGGGACGTAGACAACCGATTTTCGGTCCTATTACTGTAGTATAAGGTTTACGTACCTGGGAAGGATTTGGTCGGACAGGTGCCCGATTTGCACTCGTGCGGGATCTTGTAGTCGAGGGTGTAGGGCCACACGGGGATCGGCAGCGGCGGCACGCCCACAGAGCTGTCGTAGATGTACCCGAAGTCTTCCAACACCTGTTAGTGCAATTGAATCTGTGTAGTTAACTCGTCTAGGATCAATGTAGAGAGATCTTTTGAATCTTGTTAGCCGTGTCAAGAGATATCGTATTGTGTTAAAAGATAAGTACAGTAGTCACTACTTTTTAAAAACAATTAGATAGTTGTATTTTTTATTTAGCGATGCTATTAGATTAGATACATTCAGATTGCAATACAGTCGTTAGATCCTAAAACTCGGCTAGAACGTAAACAAAAATTATAATGTTATCAAAAAGTGCAGCTTCATAAGCTAGTAAGTACCTAAACGAATCATAGCCGAGCAGTTACTTTTCATTTAGGTACGCATGATGTATTGGGTTATAGTAAAACGAATTTTATGTACGGATTTAAGTCACTCAAAAATAACAACTTGTTATTTGTTTAATCAAAGGCGAAAACATCCATATTTCAAAGCGGATTTAAACTTTCTCACAAAAAAATTTAAAGTTATTTTCAACTTTGCAACTCAATTCAAAGTGCAATCAAACCACTACGCGGTGAACTGTGAAGGTATATTTCTACCACTGCAGTAATAATCGCTTCTCCCCCAAATTCAATAACATAAAACTGGGAGAGCACAGTCTGACAATAAGCTGATTTGCACACGCTCTTAGAACTTTATCCGAGCTAAGTAAATCGAAACGAACAAATGGCTGAATATTCAACATTGAAGTTACTCTGTAGTCAGTAGTCTGACAGGGCGCAGTTGCATTTTTAGATAGCTTTTACAGCACCACTATATTTTTGTGATGTTCACGGAAGAAGGATATATATTTTGAAAGGAATACTGAAATTGAAACCGCGAATATTCGATACACAAAACATCTATGGCAAAAACCTATGAGTGTAAAAGTGAAGGAAAATATTATTATATCTTTGCCTATATAAATTACTATTGCTACGACGCTACGAATTTAAACCCATATCTTCGGTCATAGCTCATAAGTCATAACAACCTTATAACACGATCTCTATGTTGTGGTTTTGAGACTTCACTTTTTAAGTGAAGTGTTATGTGCAGTGTTAGTTTTTTGACGACCTCTGTGGCTCAGTTGGTGGGCTGTTGGTAGCTCAAGCCGGGGTCGCGGGTTCGAATCCCGCCAACGGAATAAAAAGTTTTCTAAGTTTCTGGGTCATGGATGTGTGTTAAATACATAATTATTATTGTATCATATAATAAAAATCTTAAATATTATATGGTATGAAAAGTATATTTTCGTTGTCTGGTACCTATAACACAAGTCCTTCGGGTACTTAGCACGGGGCCAGACTGACGTGGTGTGAAGCGTCCATAGATATATTAATTGAGTATTATCACTCAGTTTTATTACACTCTGTAAAGATTTTGACTACCCGCAAATAAAATTTTTATTAATTTTGATTTTGCTTAGCATCTGTAAACTGAATCACGGAAATTCATTACAATACAAACAAAACAAACACCCCTATTCCCTGATTGTACATAATATGAATGCCACATTGAAGTCGGCCATACATAAAATCGCCCGAACTATAGTCGAACACATAAATTGGTATGCTAAATGCACAGGTAAACACGTCAATATTAGCTAATTAAATATTGACTACTGTTTGGGCAAAAAGGGTCATGTTACCGGTAACATAGGTTGAAAGTTACTGTACACGCTTGCACATAGAACTTCAAATTCGCAACGCAGAAAGCTGCGACGCGACTGTGGTTTCATGCGGCAAGTCAACAAAACGTTTATGTAAATGCAAAAATTTTTTGATCGCTATATCTTTTAGAGACAAAGTACTACTGATAAGAGGCGTTATAGGCCCTATATTCTTGTAACGCTAAGTATGGTGATCATAGAAAGGGTTTCTTTCTACGGAAGAATGGACAAAATGACCGATTGACAAAGAAAATGTTTGTCATTTTGTCTCTAAAATCTTTCAGTATTTTTCGCATTTATTCTGTGGCCATGCTAAGGCTGTTGTTACTTAAATGACATAACAAGAAGACATAACAAAGATACGTTAAGATACCTTGCAGTGCAGCGTTTGTCGGTTTTTAGTTTTTACAACTGCAACGTTATTATAGTTTAGTGTGAAAACCGTACAGAGTGGCTAATGAATGACACAGACATATCGCATACACTCTAATTACTGCTAAATATTTCAGGACCTCGTTATCGCTGTAATGTTACTCGGTGTTTTATAATTTAAATTGCTAACTTAATATTGACATGTGTTAGTGGGAAAGTTATTTAACATTTCTATTTACGTTTAGCCGAATGTAATTTAAATGCTTTTAAACTATTTCGGATTAGTATTTGAAACAGCTAACTAAGTAACAGAAAAATTTAGTTTATTAAAGTTACTTTACGTTACGTAGTAAAGTTACGTATTGAATCAAACATTATGAGAGTATTCGATATGAATTTGAATCCTGGATACAGCAGCAGCCAGCAGTTCATAATAATTATGTAAAAAGTATTTTTAGGGTTCCGTACCCAAAGGGTAATATAATAATATTACAGCTAAGACTTCGTGGTTTGTCCGTCTATCTGTCTCCAGGCTGTATCTCAAGAACTGCCACAGCTAGACTAATTCTGAAATTTTCTCAGATTGTTTATATTTCTGTTGCCGAGCTATTATAACAAATACTAAAAACAAAATAATTTTACTCGATATCAATAATGGCAACTGATCCTCAATTATATTATGTGTACTTTAATAATGATTAAAATTAAAATTAGAATAAAATAAATATTAAAGGGGGCTCCGATACTAAAAAAACAATTATGACCTATTTTTGCTCTATAACGGTAAAATAAATAAATATAAACGTTTATTCAAACGGGTTCGGTACGGAACCCTTCGTGCGCGAGTCCGACTCGCACTTGGCCAACTTTTTCTGAAATCCGAAAATTTCTTTATTTTCTGAATTCAAACCCAATCAGTGTCTTTCGTTTTATGAATAAGAGATAAGGATCCTTGGATCATAATGAAGCATAAAAAGAATTTCTTCTGAAAACTCACAAACTTTGTATAACAATAGGGAGAAATTAATTTTATTACAACTGAAATTAATATCACACCTTGAAATGCGTGTTGTCGGGGTGAGAAATGGCGCGTGCGTGTCTGATCTTACAATGGTACGAAATTATTAATATTACTATACAAGATGTAACAAAAGTAACTGATAATTTAACTTAAGGCTCCAGTCTCGCAAAATTCACTCGCTGTGAATTATTTGCGCAACTTTGTATGTTTATTTTTTGACAAACTAACACTAACTAATAAAATAACATGAAATATTATTATTGTGTATAATATAAGTAATAGCTAGTTATTTTTTTAAGTTCATCTATGTGGATATTGTTAGGTAAATCAAGCGTTAAAAACAGCTCTTTCGTGCCCATGTCATTTCGAGTTGTGTTTGTGCGCTTAGTTTATGGCAATAAATAATTAATTTAAAAATCTGTTCAGATAATAATGAGCTAAACATTCTCGTCTTCAAAATGCGCACATTATTTTTTTCTAATTATCTTTCATTTTCTTAATTCAGAGGTCACAATTTCATCAAAATTCTCTGTTTTTATCTCTTAATAAATGGATTATTTCATAAAAACTATGCATCGTAAGTATGTAATATAAATTTTGATGCCGAGAGTTCAATAAAGCAAATAACAGAAAAAAAAATCACCTAAATCACGTTTGTTGTATGGGAGCCCCCCTTAAATATTAATTTTATTTTGCTTTTAGTATTTGTTGTTATAGCGGCAACAGATATACACAATCTGTGAAAATTTCAACTCTCTATTACCGTTCTTGAGTTACAGCCTGGAGACAGACAGACGGACAGACATCGAAGTCTCATGAATAGGGTCCCGTTTTCACCCTTTGGGTACGGAACCCTAAAAACTAACCTTAAACTGTGTGTTCCGGCCCGGTTTGAGGAAGGGTGCGCGCGTGCCCACGATCTCCGAGCGCGAGATGTTAGCGAACCGCCGCAGTATCTCCCGCATGCCGATCATCTCCCCCACCCACTCCTCGTACCCTTTGTCCTGCAGCCCCTGCTGCTGCGAGATTGTCCCTGTCGCCATCTGAACGTAAAAGGTTAAATTCCGAATATTTTCCACCGAAACTTTCCACAAAAGAAATAGTTGGCTCAGTTGCTCTTTGCTGTCGCGGAGCGTACGCAAAATATTCATTCGCAACAAGGTTTATAGATGCAAAAATTTTGAAAAAGGTTTTCTAATTTGGTCTCTATAATAGCCGCACTCAAATATTAAATCATTACTTAAATTTAATTCAATAAAGAGTGATAAAAATATTGAAATATTTATGCTAATGTCTAACTTCATTAAATCAAAGTTAAATAATCATTAAAACTCACTTAGAGAGGCCGTAAGACAAGCGCTTGAATTAAACAAAAAACTTTAAATAATACTTAAAAATGTATTCCCTTGTGTATGAAAACTGACTGATAAGGCTTTTGTGATTATAGACATTACTGGCGAGTGTTAATGTTTAAGGGTTCTTTGTCAGGTTTATTACAGCAGTAAAACTACATAGCTCATAAAAAGCTGTTTCATCAATTTCATTATCAAGCACTCACCTCGTGTCCATCATGAGCGAGAGCTTGCACCATCGCGTAGTTGCTGAAAAACAAAATGGATATGGCTTAGAACTTTTTTATTTATCATGGAAGCATCGAAATACAATTTCATTCATACTATACATATAATAAAACTGTAGAAATGTGAATTCTGTGCATTAAAGATATTCAAAAAATAATAAGCAGGGGGTGTTACTACATCGCTATAGAAGCCAAAAATGTGGTTAGTTTTTTTTCTGTCTGTCTGTCTGTCTGTCTGTCTGTATGTTTGTTCCAGCATCACACGAAAACTACTGATCCGATTTGAATGCGGTTTTCGCAGATATATTTGTCTTCTTCCAACTTAACATCTGGTGTATAAAAATTTTTCCCCCCACCCCTGTAAGGGGACAAAAGAGGGGGTTAGATTTTGTATCAAACTTTTTCTTCAACATGAAAACTACTAATCCGATTCGCATATTATGGTTTTCGCAGATATATTTGCCTTCTTCCAACTCAACATCTGGTGTATAAACTTTCCCCCCCACCCCTAAAGCGGGTCAGATTTTGTATCAAATTTTTTCTTTAATGGACTTACGTCATAATATTATTAACTGTATTTTCCAATTTAACATCAGTTTTCCCCCCGCCCCTCTTAGGGGACAATAGGGGGGGGGGTAAGATTTTGTATCAATTACTGATGAAGTAGAAATACTTTAAATGGAAAAACATCGTTTGCCGGGTCAACAGTTGTATTATAAATGCGAAAGTGTGTAGTGTGTCTGTCTGTCTCAACTGTCTGTCTGTTACCCCTTCACGCCGGAACCGCTGAACCGATTTTGCTGTTTGCTATGGAGATACTTTCGACGCGAGTGATCGACTAGCAGTGGCGGCCTTAGGGGTGGCGAACAGGACAACCGCCCGGGGCCTCGCTCTTGCAGGTGCCTCGCGTCAAGCAAAATGTCATAAAGTGGTATTTTATTTGAATTTTTGGCGGTAAGGTCCTGGTATCGGCGTTGGTGGATAGACGGCCAAATGGCTTCGCAAAGACTTGCTGACCGGGGCCTCGCGCAATGTCCTGCCGCCCGAGGCAAAGTATATAATAAAAAATCGGTCCAGTTACTGTCATAAACACGAACAACATCATAAACAGAAGCTAGGGGGACCGACCGGAGTAAAGTACAACCAGATCTAAGTACGTTTTCTTAGTATGGTACTTCACGTTCATTCGTTGTGTTTTTTATTACGTTCAGGTTTTTCATTATGTTCTTCTATAGTATGGTATTTCGATGGATAGAGTACTGAAATTATAGAAATTAGAACTGCACAATGCACATGTCTAATGTCTATCGCAAATTAAAGTTCAAAGAAGTTCTATTAGAATTCGATGCCCTACTCTTTAAAGTCCTGATACAGAATTTATTCGCAGTCGAATAAAGTCGCGCGAACACTAAATAAGGCTGCACCGGATAATAGATATTGATTTTATCTAATCAGCGTCTATTTTAAGTGTTACAACGAAATAAAGGCAGCGGAAACGAACAGTTCGAGTCGAACCTACGATCTAGTTATATAATCGCGAATTAGGTCATAAAATCCTAGCGCATAGGAGCCTTTTCTCTTTGAACCCGAGATAACAATGTTACTGCTGTTATACGTCGTTTTAGGGATTACATATTTTAATGGCGCCGAATGTACCAGCGATGAAGCTGGGAAATCTAATTTCGGTTTGCCCTTATACTTTTGCTTCGTGAATATTTAAAAATGCTTTTATACTTAGAAAAAGCTTCGCATATAATATGTAAATGGATTTCATTTTCGACAAAATCGGTATCGATGGGAGCTTATTGCGAATGTTCTACGTGTGGAGGGCCTTTTAGATGCATGCGGAGTCTAGATCATTTACATACCTAATATTTATTCATAAAATTGTCACATGAAGTACTGTCTAGTCCATACAATTTTTAACTCAGCATTAAAATAAAGTGCCTCAAACAATGTAAATAGCTGTACTACGTTAAATTTAATTAAACGACCGCACGCAGCAGCAAAAACGGGTGCCAAAATTTTTTGCTACAAAAAACCTTCGTTTAAACACAGCACTTAGATGTTTTACTCGTATTCTAAAGGTTTTGTAGCTAATTTAATTTGTTTACAGAGTGCTCGTATTTCCAAAGCACGATTTCATTAATTCTTACTGTTTCAATGGGATTGTGTGTCAAGCATTTAAACTGTCGACTTTAAATTGAAATTGCTACTTAACGCCGGCTGGAGTTTCTCCCGTGCATGGAGCTTTGCCGAGCAACCGCTACTTCGGTTAAATATTTTCCGATTTTAATTGCAGTTGCTAAATTATTTTGTTTATAATAATTTGTATTTATTTTACTATAGTAGTACACTATCATCAAAATATACAACTATGGGTAGCCTTACTACAAAGAATATATTCTACTAGCTGTTGCCCGCGACTTCGTCCGCGTTAGCATAATATTATAATAACGGAGATGGATAATTTTCTCCTTTTAAGGTCCCTTACAAAACGGGACCCGCAGCCAAGTAGGCACATATTAATCAAATAGATAGTGTGTTAGTAGACGTTTTACTAAAATAGTTTTTTGTCTTTGTCCGATACACCAAATAAAAATTACAGACAGGACAAAACATTTGATGACTGTAATATATGTATGTATACTATATTAGTGATATTAAATATTTTTATATAGTAGAGGACATTATGTAATTTATAGGAACAAAGTATAATTATATGAGATAAGGCCGAATGTAGCAAAAGTTAGACGAGGCAATGACACGTGATATAATAGTAATTTGCATATAGTTTGTAATGTATTAAAATTTATTCAACTATCGGTATTTTTTAATATCGAGGTCTGTAGGTGAGCAGACGTAACAAAAGGTTACATGACTTTAGATATTACGTCCTATTCATTTGGTCTAGACTCTAGAGTCTAGACTCGTAAAAATACTTGTTTTATGCGCTACATATTAAGTAAATATAGAGCAATAGATTTAAAACATTTGTTAAAACTATATAAAATTCAACTAAAATATCTCACAGAGCCTTTAGAGATGTGTTACACATCACACCTATACAGACATACTTAAGTATTTATATAACTAAACTTAATAAAAGAGGCTCTCAAGTGTAATTTAGGAATACATTAACTTTAACAAGCGTTAAAAATGAGCCATACAAACACATAAATGTACAGAACGAAAGCCATTTGAGTACTCACCTATATTCATGAGATAAGAAGAAAGTTCCCCGGATGGGGCAGCCGTTCGGATTGCGTATTTTGCCATTAAAAACTTTCTTGTATAATTCGAAATTATTCAAATTAACCGCACCATCAAACGTAAGTACAATCATTTGGGGAGTCTGAAAAAGACATCAAAAAGTTAGTTTATATCGAAAGGCGTTAGAAAATAATTATACATTCCAACTTTGTACGTAATGAGTACTTATTCGCAGAAACAATTAGTGGATCTCTTGTTGGCCTGAATACTTGTGGTTCTGTGGTAAGTGACTTTATGGCTCGTAACGGTTGTCATCACCACTGGAGTCTTTCCCAGGAAGCACCTTTCTCTTTCAATGATAAGGCTTTTCAGGACCTGATTCACCATGCTTGTTGACTTGGATCGGGAAACTTACCGCGCGATTGTTTATTGAACAATGCACTTATACCGTAGAAATTGATTAGTGGCAGATGGTGAACTTAATCTGATTGGTTAATGTCAAGCCCAGCCGAAAGTCGAAATATTTAGTTGATATTAGCTATCCCGGTGAACTTCGTGTCACTTTAAAACCTTCCCTGGACTTCTAAGAATATTTTAAGACTAAAATCAGCCCAATTCATACAGCCGTTTCCGAGTTTTAGCACGACTAACACATTTAGAAATCCATTTTTATGTATAGGAAGATTATAACCTAGCAAAAGAACTGTACCCAGGCCCACGATGGGCCTATAGATCAATTTTTCAGATGGTTCTTAGTAGCGATGTTAATGTTGACTATTTACACGGTAAGTTCCTGAATCCGAATCGATTCGGTATTTTGAATCAATGCGCGGTTTTATTTACCTATAACTTAAATTATAAAATAAAAAGTAATAACTAGGTAGCATCCTAGCTATTACTACTGTAATCAAAATATTACGAGCTGTAAACCTGCTCCCAAGCGATAAGCGAATTTTTGAATAACGGAGTTATTATAGCCATCAACCTCAGACCAAGTAAAAACTCAAGACAAAGCGCTGCGAACAACAAAGCGAAGCCGATTGAAAGTACGCCAGCTGTGTATGTACACGCTTACGCTCACATACGCAAAACGAAAGTACGCCAGTTTTCGTCGTATATATTGCGACTTGTGACAGCAGCACGCGTTTAGAAAATAATTTGTAAACACTTCAAAATGCCGAGCTGTGTTATGAAAAGGTATAAATATTATGTTAAATTTTTTTATCGATTTTAGGGTAATTTGAACAACATCTAGCCCATACAGTGCGCGGCTCGCACACATGCTTAAAAAACCTGCTTCACTTTATTGTTCGCAGCGCTCTGTCTTGAGTTTTTATTTGGTCTGAGCCATCAACAACAACAATTTAAATAACGATTAACTTTAACACTATGCTCCAGAGGCGTAGTTAAAGTTAAGGTTACCGTCAAATATGGCGTCTATAATGGACTTTTACTAGGGATTTGACAGTTCATTTGACTTTTTGTTATGGTTAAAGTTTAAGTAAGTTGGTATCACTTACAATCCACTCTAATGCAAGTTAATAGTTATCTGTTAAATAGTTTTCACACTCCCACTATCCTTAGATATATTTTGTCTTACTATCAGATATACCATCAGTATGTACTAGAGGTTCAGAATAAGTAAAATATAATTAGTAACGAATTGTATTATGAAGATACATACACACATCATCATCTTTAATATTAATAGATGAAACAATTAAGTATTCCATTTATTTTTATTTTCGCCTCCCACAAATAGCTATCAGACTTTAATTACGGTATGAATATTAACTTTTGAAAGGTCAAACAAAACTGTAATGTAACAGTGTAATTACTAATTAAACTTCTAAAAACATCTATTCTTAGGCACACCGCCACTTAAAGCTTACTTGTTAAATTAAAGTTAATTTCCAAACAATTTGACAGAAATGCATAAAGCTTCTATAAAAAATCAATTAAAGTTAAGTAGTGAGCACTGAACGTAACCTGAACAGATGAAACCTAACTCCAAAGTAATGCGATTAAGCTTAGGTATCATTTCTCGTATTTGGCTTGTAGCGTTTATATCGAAATATAGATTTGTGAGAGCATTGAATCTGTTGATTAAGCACTCACACGAGCGGAAGAAAATACGTATCAGCTGCAATTCAATTAACTGGCTGCCTTGGCTGACTCGAGGTACATACTCAGCGACACAAGCAGTTGCTAAGCTTACGTTTTTGTAGGGAACGCAATCTTGTTCTCGCGAGAGCTCATTTTCGCGAGATCTCGGCATTTAAGCGACATTGATCTCTGTCGAAAAAAGACCGAGATCTTACGATATTGATTTTAATAAACTAGCGAGATCTTGCTGAAGCTCAATGTCGCGAAATTTGCATTCTCTACGTTTTTGTCACTTCCTTGGCAAGAATTCTCTCGTTTCTAATCTAAACAACGCCACACAAATTTTAATTAACGTCCTCACAAACACACAAAAACTTACACTTCCACCCTCATAACCCTGTGGACAATCTTTGTTGAATTCGTCTGCTGCTGCTTACTTATCTCATGAACATTCTTATATTATGTGGATTGTGGATGGTTCTACGAGCCATGTTAATATTGTCGCATATACCTAGTAGGCAGAAATCACAAGATTCTCAAACTTGTATTAATATAGGTGTGTTAGTTGCTACGCGTTAAAAGCAGCTACTTCCGAAAATTCGGATTAAGTCAACAACCATTAGATTTGATCTTAACCTTGAGTTTTATGAACATTTGTAATGTAAATATTAGTCATTTTCTAATTCTCATATTTTCTCTGTTATGTCCCCAAGTCCGTACACACATAACGTCATTACTTACGTCCTCGGGATCAAGTCCGCCGGGTATGGTGGTGCCGTCCTTGGAGCAGAAGCAGTATGGCAGCTGACACTCGGCTGGATCGCACCGCTCGGCCAAGTCGGTGGGCGTCTCCGTTGACGGGGCTGGTGCTGAAAGATTAGCGGATGATGTGTAGGTAGCGTTTAATGGAAGCTTACAAAATATTGGGAACTCTAAGCAGTATGTAGTGTAAATCATATATAAAATAATAGTCATTGAGACGTCTGAATAGTATGTAGTACCAATTTACAAATAATTGGAAAGTTTGAATAGTTTTGGGTCGAAAACTTTCAGGATGGGTTGGATACTCAACATTTATTAAAACGACGAGTATGTTCCTGCTAAGTAGGTTACATTTATTTTATAGAGTTAAAATTGTAGTCCCTTTTACATAGAATAACATTGCTACAAGTACGACGTAATAGCTCGTAAGCCAAACATTTATAGAGCACATATCAAGTATTTGCCATGGCCTGAATTGACTTAAGAGAGATTCCGAATGTTGTACAGAGATGCAACGCACGCAGAGCTGAAATGTGTGATGAAGCTCGCAGTTGTATGTTTGGTATTCACGACCAAATCCAGGCCTGCCAACTTTACAATACTAAAATGTGCCTATCAAGCTCCAAATGTACAGTCAATCATTATACAAAAGCGTTGTTCAACTCTCAGGATAAATGATGATGTCGATGATGTAGTATTACAATGTATGGACAAACCAAGTTAAAATAATAAATCTCATCAAACAACTGGTGTTTCTTTGATACAAGAATCACAATTTCATTTTCTTTTTTCAAAGGATGATAAGTGATAAGTCGTTGTCATCTAACTTACACTTATCTAACAGGTCACAGAAATTTTCGAAACAATATAAGTATAGTTTCACCACGAATTTGTATAAGCCAAAGACTACATATCAGTAAAGACTAAAGTAGCGTCAAAGGGACTTCAAAGGCGCGAGACTTATAAGGTATTTCTTCATCTTTCAAATACTTTCATCTAAATTTCTACATACACGGTTTTAATTCGCCGTATAAGGACGTAATATCCATACAATTTAGTAGTTAAAAATGTTAAGCTTTCCAGTTGAATGTAAAATCGAAATTTGGCAATATTTGCATACTTTCGAATTATGTAAGATTCATAGAGTTCGCAATTGGGAGCCATTTTCCACAACGCAATATTGCGTCGGGTATGACATGACTTGTATTTATTGCTCTGTTTTCTGACAATGTACTGGAACGAAATGTTACTTTATTACAGTTTTATTTCATATAGCACTTGTAACAATTATTATTGTCGTTTTGTTTTTGAAAATAAAATATTTTGTAACAAGGGAAAAGTGAAAACCCCTAGAAATACATACTACGCTACGACTATGATATGGGATCTTTTCAAGTAGTTCTAGCTATTTTTATTGCCCATTAAAATCCAATTCTTAAAATTAATATCACTTGTTACCACTAATTACCAGGGGGAAAATCGGAAAAGTTTTGTTTTTCACTAGAGGAAATTCAAGTCACTGTGGTATAATAATAGAAGTACTCACTTGACGCTATCGGACCACATCTGGCTTCGGCCTTGAAGGTACAAAACTTGCTTATGTCATCAAAGTACAGCCCAGAGGGACATCTGTTCAAATACGGGTAGCCGTCCACACACTGAAATAAAATAAATCCTCGTTTAATGTTCGTTCATTTTTTGCGAGCCCTATTTAAAAATGGAACGTAAAAGGCTGATATTATGGTTACAGTTAAAATTTGGTAAAATATGTGATGTAACATAGAAATTGATAGATAGACAGATGGCGATCCTACGTAATTTAGTCAGGCTATGTCCAAGCTCAGTGTAAAAAATATTATACCTAATGGCTAACCTTATCTTGACATTACGTTAACACGACCGAAAAGCGTAGGTCGTATGTATCAATTTATTTGATGATGCGTAGATTATAAATTTATAATAATATTATCTTATTATTAGTAAATATGTATTCTAACTATGGTAACTAAAATATAATAAGAATACAACAAAAAACACACTTATATTTAAAAGTTAAAAAAAGTAAGTAGTGGTCACTAAACTATAATACCTACTTTAATCGAGGAACACGAAACTTCAGTGCTAGGTTTATTTACTTAGAAAATATTTTCAGTGTTTTATAAAAATTATAAAGCAAGTTTTTATTATTTGCGCTTGTTATTTGTTAATAATAAATAGACGAACACAGCACTAATTAAAAAGCGCCCAAAGCGTATTATACCTAATTAATAATTAAATTAATTTGTGCTAAAAATTGGGTCGTATGAACAATACGGAGAGTACATTTTGTGAAATATTACTTTTCATTAATATCGTGTAATACTACTGCCGGGATTCATTAAAAGTAATCGGTATTTAGTTCCCAGCTTTAATTAAAATTATTGAGATTATTGTTTATGACAAATTATCCGGTTGTATTGTTTGAATGTTAAAGTATAGAGTACACAATTTTACAGAATATTACAAAAAGGAGTTAACAGGGTGTAAATTAAAGAAGTGATTTAATACTTTAATTAGGTGTGTATGACATGTCCCTTTTAAAGAGTTCACTCTAACTTCTAGAATGAACTCTTTACAAGGGACACGTCAGCAGCGCTCAAATCACAGATCATAGAAGTAAAGTTACAGGTAGGTACAATAATTGAGATAATAATATTATGCTGTTTACATAATGCTATTCATTGAAAAAATATAATATTTTGATTACGATTTAATATTATAATGAGTTACAGGACAGGCTTCGCCTAGCGTGGGGGCTAGAAATGTTAAGTTGCTGTTAATTGTTGCTTAAGGAAATAAATTATTTATTTATTATTTATTTATTAGTTTATTCCAAGCCGTTAACGTTATTTAAATAAGAACTTTTCATTTAAGCATTATTATTATTTATGAATGATTTTAAATGTTAATCTTTTAATCCAGAGATTAAAACTTAAAAACCGTCTAAGAAAATGTTCGTAAAACAAAACTTTGTAATAATAAAAGGCGTAGAGCATTATACATTATAATTGAGGTGATTTGTAATATTACGTTTGGAAACTTTATTAATATAATTTAGATCAAAACTAACTTTAACTCCAAGAAAAATATTATTATTAGTGAAATAATATTATTATAACTTAAATATCAAATTAATGTCCTCGTACGTATGCGGTAGGGGAAACTCTACGGAACGAGAGACAAGAGAACATTATAATTAAGTTAAATAGTTTATTAAAATTAACAGATTAAATCAATTGGACCTACAATAATGCAATAAGACACAAACACCAAGTTTCTTATTATGTTAGAATTTAAAATAACCACGTACTAAACTAAAACGCTTAGAATTAAAGCAACATGAATAAGCATACATATTATTCGAACATTAAATTGTTCATAAAATGTAGAATTAACTTTTGAAATGTCACCAACAGCGCCTTTTAGCCAATTAATTATCACTTAGTATCTGATCAAACCGGTCAGGTGAATAAACAAGATATAAGATACCTCAGTGTTTCCTTATTATATCTTAATGTTGTAACAGTAATAATTATTATATTAATGTAGCACTATTAATATTTAATGCAAGTTGTTCAAGAACTATTAGATCAAGGATATTGTACATAATCATTTTATTAGGTCGTCAAGATGTTAAGTATTATATATTATTACAAGTCTGTTAAAAAAACTACGAATAAAAGCAGTGTGAAAACCACGTTAACTTGTGATGGATAACCAAGATTGCAAAGCTGACTATAATAGTATGCACAATCAACATCGATCATGGGCAACTGAAGACAAATATGCGCCACGTTTGTGATCTCGTGTATTTGGAATAAAATCGGCCAAGTGCGAGTGGGACTCGCGCACGAAGGGTTCCGTACCTTTATAGAGCAAAAATAGGCCAAAAATTGTGTATTTTGTATGGGAGCCCCCCTTAAATTTTTATTTTATTTTATTACTATTCTTAAATATTGAAGTAGACATGTAATTAAGGCGTTTGTGAAAATATCAAGTGCCTCCTGTTGCCATTATTGATATCGAGCAAAAAAGGCCAAACAATCGCGTTTGTTGTATGGGAGCCCCCTTTAAATATTAACTTTATTTTGTTTTTAGTATTTGTTGTTATAGCGGCAACAGATATACATAATCTGTGAAAATTTCAGAACTCTAGCTATAGCTGTTCTTGAGATACAGCCTGGAGACAGACAGACGGACAGACGGATAGACAACGAAGTCTCATGAATAGGGTCCCGTTTTCACCCTTTGGGTACGGAACCCTAAAAATGCGAAAGTGTGTCTGTCTGTCTGTCTGTTAGCACTTCACGCCTAAACCGCTCAACCGATTTTGCTGCAAATTGGTATGGACTATGGAGATACTTTTTATCCCGAAAAAAAATTACGGTTTCCGCGCGATAAACGAACTTTGGCGCAACGGAGTTGCGGGCGTCATCTAATTATATAAGCCGTATGTGTGTTAACAAAAATAATATGTCGCCAATATTTTAAGCTAGATTTATAAAATGTAAATACGAAGTGATTATAAAAGTGGCGGCCTTGTGTCGCATCGTCGAGCGTTGCTTAATGCGGCAAGAAAACTTAAAATATAATCTAAAAGCGATTTATTATTGTCTCGTGAGCGGTGAGTTTACTACGAGTGTCGTCGTGAAATATGAGCGTGGCTTTTATGTGCATTAGTAATTTTTGTAATGACACTACTTGAGAAGTTGCAGAACATTCTAGAGATAATATTATGTTTGATTTTTTTTTCTGTTCCGCACCTCGTAGATAATATCTGTGGCCCTAGTGAAAAGGGGTTTAAGTCTAAAATTACAACTTTACAGGAGAGGCAAAAAACATTCAGCGCGCAGAAATTTCGTGTTTGTCCTCGTGTAGCTTCTTTAAACTGCTAGCTAAATAATACATGTGATATTTTTATTGGTAAACAAAGTATGCTCTTTATTATTATTAAGTTGTTTTTTATGTAAATTTAATATTTTTCGAGATAATGACTTATACCCACGAAAAAATAAATTCCTCAAGGGTATAAAATAACTTATACCCTTTATCACATTAGTAAATTGTGAATTCTGTTATGTGAAAAGGAACACGCATTTGGAATAACTTTTATGATAAGTAAGTAATTAAAAAAAATATTTAATGGCTCACTTAATAAAAAGTATACAGTGTTTGACTGTGTACTTTAATTCGACTCAAAAAAAGTCAAAATTATGAAAAAAATATCTTAGCGTCTTTATCACAATGATTTTATTCGTGGCGTGTGGTATATCTAGACTTATATGAACTACTTTGTGCAACTTATATCCATGATTTTAACAAAAAGAAAAGAAAAGAATACAAAATTAATATACTTACTTATATTTTGATATTTTACAAAATAATTAACTTAAGATAACGTAGTTAAGTAAGTCTCTTTTGTAGTACAATACAAAAATAATTTGAGAGTAACTCGCATTTCTCTCAACTAAAAATAAAATCAATGTTATTTAAATTAATGGCCTGTTTCACCACTTCCTGATAAAGTGCCGGATAGGCTTATTTGACAGATTCTCCATACTCTATATGTCAAGTTAAGTGGTGGATAGCCTTATCAGGAAGTGGTAAAACAGGCCCTTACACTCACAAAATCACAAATTGAGTTGAAAACAAAAGAAAAAATGCTCCTGAAAATGTTTTTATAGTACTTATCTATAACCGCTTAGTGTAGAAACGATCGGTGTAAAGGATAGTGTCTGAAATTATGGAAAAAGCTAAATAATTCCGTAATTTACCGTATTTAAAGCCTTACAAACTCATTATTTGAAAGCTACAAAGTTATAATAAAAATACATCAATAATCTTCAGTATATCAACATTCCTTTCCCCGTTTTATTTTTATATTTTTGTTTATTATAGGTACTCATGATAATATGAGCTTCCAAAGTAAAACCAATTTATTAAAATTTAAGCATACATTCAGCATCCCCTTTGGATTTACAAATTACTTTTAATTGAAACACACGCCAATAGATCGACAATATCATAAAATACACATTCCCCGTTTTTTAGGGCAATTTTGAACTAAGATGAATAATAGATGAATAATAGGGTTTTGGTGGGATCTCGGCAATGCGGCAAATGTATGGCCAAGGTCGTTTGCTCGGAGGACGGCCTTAAGTTACAACAGTATTGTAACTTTAAAGTAAATTACAACAGTCAAAAGAGTTTTCATATTGATTAAGTTTATATGGAAAATTATTTATAGCAAGTTAACTAAATAAAAATATTAGGAAATCTCATCTGAACAGTCATCATTAAGAAGAGGATGCTGATCATCGTTATCATCACTTATGTCTTAATAGATTTAGTAAGTATAAAAAGATCTGACACTCATGGGTTTATTAATGGGAGAAGACTAAGTCTCGCTTTTCTCATTAGAAATTGCAAACGGCCCGTCATAAGCGGTGACTTTCCACATTTTCAATAAAATACTGATTAAGAAATGACCAATATAGAATTGAATGACATATCAATTTCTTCCTGTTCTATCATTGTATGTGGAAAAGAGACCTACCTGTATAGCACTGTATTTGTTACAGGAAATCCCTTGAAAGACTTCGCACCTTTCTGTGTTGCCAGTTTTGAGTTCTGTAGGACCCAAGAGGTTTTTTATGGCCTTGATACTTGCATTTTGGATTATCATGTAAGACTGTTCCATAATACCGATTTTCTACCGAAATCTACTAAATGATTTTACACTACTAAATCAGTTCAATTTGCCTCCAATCAAAAAAAGTAGAAATCTACTAAAAGTTGTCACACTGGCGCGGGCGCACCGCGCAATGCACCCTCCACACACCCGGTGCGGACCAGTCCCCCGCATCGTCGATTTATATCGTTTTACACGTAAAATGAATACCATTCGTAGGATAGCGTATTGTGAATACTGATCTAAACTGAGTTATACTGGACTTTTGTCATTTATTTTGGTGAAAACAGATTGATGTCCAGTAACATCATTACTCACTAAGTCATTTTTAAGGACCAACTCTTGTTGTATTGGTAAACACCAAATTTTATAAAAAGGAAGGTAGTTTATGTTAATTTAGATCAAAAATCACATTTTTTTTTAATTTTTTCAGTTTAAAACAATACATATGTACTTGGATCCAACTTATGTAGTTTTTTTTGTGTTAGTTAGACCCATATACACCAAGAAACTTTTTTGTTTTTAAAGATAGCTTAGATCCGTTTACACCAATCGATAGAGCATTTATTTCTCATCATTTTGGTATAATAAACTCATTTTCGACAAAATCGGACTTGTACCCCTTTTCACTAGGGCCACAGATATATGCTTTAATGCCAGCCAAAAATCTGATTAAATCAGATAAAAAACTGTATCTACAGTATTACTATATAAGATTTTATTACCAATAATGTAGAGCGTAGGCCGTAGAGCAGTAATAATTGGTGTGTTTAATACGCTCTATTGAACAAAATCGATTAAAATTTCTAATATTAAAAGTGTGTCTGTTTATTTACACCTCTGACGATTTAGCTGGGTACCTTGATACAATACGTAACTGATAAATAAGAAATGTTTTTATCGCGATGAAATCTATGGTACAAAAATTTTATATTCAACGAGCTTTTGCCCTCGGCTTCGCTCGCATTAAGAAGTATTATTATATACAAACTTTCAACCCCTATTTGAACCCCTTGGGGTGAGAATTTATCAAAATCCTTTCTTAGCGGATGCCTACGTCATAACATCTAACTGCATGCCAAATTTCAGCCCGATTCGTCCAGTGCTTTGGGCTGTGCATTGATAGATCACCAAGTCAGTCAGTCACCTTTGAGTTTTAAATATATACGAGCTATTGCCCGCGGCTTCGCTCGTGTTAAGAATTATAATTATATTATACAAACTTTCATTACATTACTTTCACATACACTATTTTAACCCCTTAGGGGTGTAATTGATCAAAAGCCTTTCTTAGCGGATGCCTACGTCATAACATCTACCTGCATGCCAAATTTCAGCCCGATCCGTCCAGTGGTTTGGGCTGTGCGTTGATAGATCACCAAGTCAGTCAGTCACCTTTGAGTTTTATATATATAGATAAGATATGAAGTTTGCATCTCACCTCATGTATTTACATAGTAATTAAGTTTATAAAATAAGCAAATGATCCATGCAACCTGATTTCCACCATCTACAAGAACAAAGCATATACAGGATTTTCGGTTTTATGGCTCGTTACTTACTTGATAGAATCGCCTGCAGGTGGCCGGATCTGCAAAATTTCCGTTGCCGGTAACACCATAGGGACAAACGAACTCCTCCGCTTCCTTGTCTTTGTCCTTTTGAGAATTAGCTATAATTAAAATTCATTCATTAAACTCGGCTTAGCGAAGGCGAAATTGTTTTCCTAAAGTAAATGAATATCTTTAGATAATATGGGTAAGTTGCGATTCATTTTGATTTTAATGGAAACAAAGCTATAACTTTATACTATATATTAAATAAATATCACCTACGTTGTATGGTTAAACACAAAAATTCTATAAAACAATTAATGTTGTCGCGTAGGTATATCTTTTTTACTTTAAAATGAAAATTAATTTAAACGGTCTCAAAAAACACTGCAGTTAAATGCAGTAGTAACACTTTTTTCTAGGGATCTCAGAGAGAAGTGAGTCAGTATCATAAAAACTGCTAAAGTACATTTTTAATTATAAAACACCTTTAACCAGTCTTAAAGAAAAAAATATGTATACGAAATCTGGTTAGTGCGTAATGCGTATTTTAAACAACTTTCTCATAGCGCTCGGAGCCTTGAAGACGGTTTAGTTAAGAGTGGACTAATGTACTGTGTCAGTCTAGAACTAGATAGATTGAACATTACGAAATCATACGCCTAAATACAGGTCCTTAGTGAGTCAGTTGACAGATCTTAGAACTTATAAAATGATATAACCTTTCTTACATTTCGACTACATAAAAAATTTAGACAGTGATAGTGTTTTTCTGTTTACTAAGTTTGATTTTGGTTTCGCAATGCTTTCATTTGAAATAATTTTATTACCTATACTCTATATCCCAGAAAGCGACTTTATAATGATTTTCATTATCTTTATTTATAAAAAATATGTGTTACGTTGTTTGTCCGCGATGGACTCCTAAGTCCTAACTCCTAAGTCACTGAACCGATTTATTTGATTTGGACACCGTGTGCAATTTGATTCAACTTGAATGATAGTAGTTTACTTCTCAATTAAATGTTGATTTGGCTAATTTTAGACTTGAAATATTCGTGAAAGTTCACTGAAGGTTTATAATAGAGAAAAGTGATACGAAGTTCACCAAGTCATCTAGTTAGCTAATAGCTTGTATATCACAACTATAAACTTATAAATTAGCTATTTTTATAGTATTCGTCTAACAGTACTAATTAAAAGGTTTACAAAGATCCCAATCATAATAATATGAATTATGATTAGTAGACAAAAGAAAAGAAAAACCGTATATTGTAAACGAGCTTTTGCCCGCGGCTTCGCTCGCGTTAAGAAGTATTATTATATGAAAACTTTCATCTCCTATTTTAACCCTTTGGGGTTGGAATTTATCAAATTCCTTTCTTAGCGGATGCCTACGTCATAACATCTACCTGCATGCCAAATTTCAGCCCGATCCGTCCAGTGGTTTGGGCTGTGCGTTGATAGATCACCATGTCAGTCAGTCCTTTGAGTTTTATATATTGTATAGATAAATGGTCGGTGCGGCGAAACAAAACGGTAACGTATCCGCTGCGGTTATTCCATTGTCATGAAATTCACATTTCAATTAGTTATATTCAATAGTATTCAATACAATATATTGTAAAATATGAAGAATAAAATATGTAATTTATTGACATTTATGAAATCGAATTTTGTAAAAATTTGCTATTTGAAAAGCTCGTCCAATGTGAAATGTGTTTTATGCATGTAACCACGATTGCCTCTAGTAACTGTTTTATATTTTAAATACCTATTTCAAACATAATAAAAAGTTAGGTAACCGCCCAAAAGCTAAGACCATACCAACAATTTAATCTGCATAAGCTCATACAAGTTTAAGAGTCGAGATTACTTTGCTCAATTCATCCACTTAGTAATTTTAGTTGGGGTAATAAATCGTAAGTTAGTAGGCCACGATTCCAAGTTTTACTGTCAATAACTTTAGCGCGAGTTTGTATTCATAGAACAGACTGCAGAGTGTACCCACGATGGAATGTGAATAATTAGACGAGGCTCAAACGAGCTACAACATTCATGCTCGCGCTAGACAATTTTCATACATTTTTAACAAATATCTGCAGCCGCCACAGACATAGATTACATAAATACCATACCGTATGTCGCTCCATTTGCATGAAAACGAGCGTGCCACTGTTTATAGCTACTGTAACGTACCGATGATAAAAAAGTGCCCATTATCTAGGGCCTAGATTCTAGGCCAACGTTCCTATTTGAATTTCTACAGCTCAAACGGTACTTTTAGGCATTTAGGCATTTTTAAAATTCCGATTGACGTCCGATTCCGATAGCAAACTTAAGAACAGACTTTCGAAAGACGAGCATTGCTCGTCGTTTGGAAGCGCGATACGGCACGCGAAGTACATACACATACGGTATCTATCTATGATCTATGCTGTGGCAGCCGCACATACCTACTGTGGTGTGCCGCTGCGACTCGAATGTATGAACATTTTGTAAAATACAGCGACAGTTTGTCGCTCGTTTGCTTAACTTTATACACCGTGGATAACCTTCTGTGTTTAAAAACGCCGTGTCAACGTTTCCTCACAATGGCCTCCGACACACAACTGTGGGAAGCGCATACATCTGACGTGAATAGCGAAAAAGTTTATGAATAATGATGGCGCATAGATACCAGATTTAGGAAGCGGTAGATATGACGGCTTAGCTTATCATACGATCGCTGGTATTTTTTTATAAAGTGAGGGGGAAAACGAGCAAAAGGATCGCCTGATGGAAAGCAGCTACCGTCACCCACCACACTCGCAATATCAGAACAGTTGCAGGTGTGCTGCGGGCCTTGACGAGGCAATACGCTTTCTTCTTGAAGGTTTGCAGGTCGTATTGGTCCGGAAATACTGTTATCGACAATGATATTGTTTCAATAATAATTAACACGAAAACTTTAGGCTTAGCAGCAATTAAAATGTTTGGTTCCAATAGTAACTAAGGTACGTCGCACGTTTGTAACCTAAAGCGTCTCCAACGACTAGTAATTAGACAAACTACAGCTGGTGGCCTAATATGACTCTATGTGACACTATAATATAGACGTAACAATGTTGAACGTATATATGACATATGAAAGGTAGTGTCACTTGTAAGAATGTGATGTAGAGCTGTGTATTACATTGTTGTGAATAAATGCTTAGAAGTCTTATTGGTGTCTTCTTCATGGTCCTTCGAGTAGCCGGATCTTATAGAAGAGCCAGCAGCAATATGGAGAAATAGTAATAGGCAACTTTTGGTGAGAATAAAATCGGAATAAAATTATTGAGAATTTGTGAGCAAGTTGCCTTGACAACCGATAAGCAAATTTGGTACTCGAACAATTTTGCGACTATGGAAGGGTCTTTAAGAGTACAAAAGCATATTCAGATACAAATTACGACAGATTACGCTAAGTTTCAAATATCATCTAAGAATAGAACACGAGCCTATATAAATGCTCGGCTCGAGGGCTTAGAACAAACATGGGTTCAGTTCAAAAAGAATCACTACGAGCTGTTGAGAAGTCAAGAGTTTTCAGATGATTGCGAGTATTTTAGAGACTTAGTATTTGAGGAAGTAGAGGAGGAATATATGCAATATAAGGCCGCATTAAAGGAGAGTCTCCTATGTACTAGAGATGTTGTCCCTACCGCTGGGAACTTGCCCCAAATTCAGATTCCTAATTTCTCGGGAAAATATACAGAATGGTACACTTTTCACAATTTATTTGATTTGCTTATACATCGAAATTCCAATTTATCAAATATCGAGAAATTATATTATCTTAAGAGTTACCTAACGGGTGAAGCAGAAAGCTTAGTTCGTCATGTACCAATCACTGATGGAAATTATGAAATATGTTGGAATATAGTTAAGAAGAGGTACAATAACAAAAGATACGTGGCAAATAATATACTCAATCGCTTGTTTAATCAAAATAACCTGGCTTCTGAAGATAGCAAAGGGATAAAAGGGCTGTTAGATACAACGAACGAATGCTTGAGTGCCTTATGTAATTTGGAATTGGATACTTCCACGTGGGATATACTAATAATTTACATGGTGTCACAGAAGTTAGACCGAGAATCAAAGAGGATATGGGAACAAAGAATCAGTAGTAACTTGGAGAATTTACCTTCATTAATGGAATTTTATGAATTTTTGGAAAGTAGATTTAGAGCATTAGAATTCTTAGAGTTAAGAGAGGGAAAGACACACGTAGACGAAAGGAAAAGGACTCATGCTTTTGCCATCACGACAGTTTTATGCCCGTACTGCCAAAAAAGTCATAAGCTAGATCAGTGTCGATTGTTTCAAAAGCAAGATTTTGATACTAGACTCTACTTTATTAAAAATAAAAAATTATGCTACAATTGTTTCAGCGCATTTCACAGGCTCTCTAGATGTAGGCATTCTAATACATGCCATCAATGTCATCGTCGACATCA
Organism: Plebejus argus; assembly: GCA_905404155.3. NCBI lineage: Eukaryota > Metazoa > Arthropoda > Insecta > Lepidoptera > Lycaenidae > Plebejus > Plebejus argus. The sequence goes on along the minus strand of FR989929.1, from coordinate 12,629,673 downwards.
CTCACTTTTGCATAGAGAGAAGGAAGTCACTAAGTCGTACTATTTTTCAAATAAGGAGATGGCTCAGGCAGCTAATGAGGACGAAGATAGCATAATAGGACAAAAACCTGTCGCCCAGGTACTGCTACCCACTGCTTTAGTAGAAGTTAATGCTAAGAAGGCGAGCATGACTTTAAGAGCAACACTCGATCAAGGTTCCCAAGCGTCGTTTGTAACAGATAAAACGGTGCAGTTATTAGGTCTTCAGAAGTTGCCGGTAGACGAAGTTGTGACAGGTGTGGGGGGTGAGAGTCAGAACATACAAATTAATCACAAGGTAGAATTTCAGATACAGTCCACTACAAGTAAATGCACGTGTAATATCGAAGCCTATGTTCTGAACGATTTATCCCCAACCCCCGGAACCGACGGTGTCGACATTATTAACTGGCCTGAATTGACATCTTTAAAACTTGCTGACCCGCGCTGCTTAAAAGCTGGTGAGGTAAACATACTGCTAGGCGCAGAAGTTTATGGGCTTATTTTGGCTAATGGTATACTCCGAGATCCAACACATAGGTTGACTGCCCAGAATACGCATTTCGGTTGGATCTTGTCGGGTTGTGTTCCAGAGAGTACTCGTTGCGCACGAGAAAAATGGGGAGATAAAAATGTTAAGGGCCCAGGAATTATTACTTGATATTGAGATTGAAAGTTTGCTCTTTGCCTAGAAAGTACTTATTCGTATTTTTTGTATTGTTTCTTATTATGGTTAAAGATTGTTTGTAAATGTTGTTAATTTTAGTTACTGTTTTATACAGGGTCAGATATTACGTATAGACGATAGAGTATGTTATTATATTGTTTTTATATTATTTTTCTTAACGATTTTAAGTTACAGTCTGTGTTAAAGCTAATTTAATAGTCAGTTTGAAACTATAATATTGTCATGTTGAGGAATAGTGCTTAGTAATGATAGAAGTGATATGAGCTATCGGCATACCACAGGTAATAGGTATGGTTCAGAATGGTCGATGTAAAGTATTGTGTATATTATTAGGATTTCAAGTATTGTTAAGAATATATTCTAGAAATATATTCATGGGGGGCGGTATGTTGAACGTATATATGACATATGAAAGGTAGTGTCACTTGTAAGAATGTGATGTAGAGCTGTGTATTACATTGTTGTGAATAAATGCTTAGAAGTCTTATTGGTGTCTTCTTCAACAATGTAATTTGAATACTAGGCAATAGTACTTGTACTAATAATATGTATTCTGTGGCAATAGGTAGGTACGCTAATATTTTATAACATTTTGCAGTTACTAATTTTTTTCGTTATGATTCGAACAAACCTTGTAACTTACCTACTACAAGAGATCCATGGCCAATATGGCTGGCTATAAATAAAATCATTATTTAATTTAAAATCGTTTTAAAGCCCTACATTTATGAAAAAATAACAAAATTTTCAAATTGTTCTATGCCAATTCACCCAATTACATCATTTATGATAAGATTCAGTTTGTTAAAATCTCTATTTGTTTCGGCTTACTTTGTATCCGGCGATATATTATGTACTGATTACCTTTTTGCTTAATTTTATAAGTAAACACTTCAACTTTCAATCGTCACTGTATACATCTTTTAAGGACGCTATTACAAATATCAGCGATTTTCCGGTACCCTATTAAAGAATTAGGAGTCAAACTGCGAGGATATTTTGGTTTCAAATGAAAGATAATATATTCATCTCCACGACTGTACCATAAAAATTCTATAGCCGCATACAAAATTTTCACATAAAATACGTTTTAACCATCACAACAGTCGTAAAATATGAAAAAAAAATGGGGTCTGATTAGGTACCTTAATATCTAAATACACTGAACTGAGGAAAATAAATATACAAAAAAATTGTTGCTTATTTAGTCCTCTATAAAGTCCGCTAAAAATTTTATATAAAAATAAACAACTTTTCCAGTTATAAGAAAAATAAGAAAATTTCTCAAATTTTTTCATACATTTTCGCCATATTATCAAGAACGCGGCGAGCGTCGTAACCGCCACTGTACAAGGCGCGCTAATATGAATCTTATTTCAATGTCTTTAACGTCGATATTCGTACTGACAGACATCCGACCTGCTAATTAAAAAGTTGGAGCATTCTTAACCTAACTTCTTACGTACCTAAGTCCTAAACTTACTTTGAAAAGGCCTTGATTATAATATTTTGTTAAGACCTTGATTGTTATCGTAGACACCTTATTGTTATGCTGCTATAATGCGATAATGCGCTGAATACTGGCCCAGTCATCCGGTAAAAAAGGATTTTCTAAAAACATTTATTTCACAAACCTAAGCCACAAACTTTATAAGGTGTATACAGCCTGCAGGCTGCAGGTGATGCAATTAAGTTTCGAGTACTCATAAAAAATGTTGTGAGCGTAAACAACATGCTCAATAAACCAGTCTCTAATACCTGCTTAAACAATAATATAACCTGTCTTTAACAATAAATAAAATTTTAGTACTTAACAAAAAACATACTGTTTATCTACCTCATGCTTGCAATGAGTCGTCTATTGCAAATGTCAAAATAGTTCAATGGTGCTTTCAGCTTTGACACTTGGTCCGTGGCTGAAAAAGGTTGGGAAACACTGATCTAAATACAAACCTTAACACTAATAGGAGAATTTGCACATAGGATAAACTTAGAGTCATAAACCCTAGCAGCTTGCTTAGTACCTCTTTAAATAACTTGTTTAATAATTATTATTATTAATTAAGTGATAATTAAATAATTATGAAATAGACCACGTTGCACAAGAAAAAATTCTATTAAGTTTTTGAGAGTTTTTGAATACCTGACACAGCGACTCATTTACGAAGATTTCCTAGAAATACTGTGAGAACTCATTAATAATAATTATTATTATTTATTAATTAATAAACCTGTATTTATTAATTAATAATTCCCTTGTCCTAATTTAGTAACTAAATCAGTTGCACAGATTAAAAATCAGTTGTGACGACGCGACGATTTTGGCCAGACGTCTTCATAATGGCTCCAGTTCTGTCAAACCAACAAAAATTGGTCTTCTCATAGGCTTAGCTGTTGGCTCAATGAAAATCAAAATAAATAAAAGGCGAAAAAGATGGTTGAAAGAATTTTTGCTCCACGAAAAATTATGAATCATGAACTTTCTGAACTACTTGGAACCAGCAGACTTTAGAAATTAATTATGAATAGATTCCAGATCGTATAACATAAAATATATTGACTTTAATACAATAAAAGGTTGAAACCATCTGGCAACACTGATTTAGTCAGTTAGAAGCCACATTTTTGCCGATTTAGTACACTAATTAGGATCCTAGCTTTCTAAATGTTATTCCACTTCACTAAATTTAGTGACTAAATAATTTAGATTTCTAAATTTAGTGTAATGGAATAACTAAGTACTTCAATATTATGATTTTTAGAGACTTATCCATAGATATACACGCATAGGTTAGATGAAAAAAAATTTTTTTTGTTTCAGTTGTACCTATGGGGACCCCTAAAATTTTTAATATTTTTTCCATTTTTGCATCAAAATCTTAATGCGGTTCACAGACTACATCTACTTACCAAGTTTCAATAGTATAGCTCTAATAGTTTCGGAGAAAAGTGGCTGTGACATACGGACGGACAGACAGAAAGACAGACAGACAGACAGACAGTCGTGATGAATCTATAAGGGTTCCTTTTTTGCCATTTTGGCTACGGAACCCTAAAAATCACGTTTGTTGTACCTATAACAAAATAAAATTAATATCCCCTTAGATATTAATTTGATTTTGTTTTTAGTATTTGTGGTTATAGCGGCAACAGATATACACAATAATAATATGTGAAAATTTTAGAAGTCAATCTAGCTATAATAGCGGTTCCTGCAGAGATACAGCCTGGACATACCTAGGCAGGACGGACAGACAACGAAGTCAGTAATAGGGTGCTGTTTTTACCCTTTGGGTACGGAACTCTAAAAATAATTATTACCTAATCTACTGTCTACCATACTTTACAAAGTAAGGCTTTGCTACCTTTTAAGCAAGCAAGTCATATCTTAGAGTCCAGACTCTCACTTTACCGTTCGCAGAACTTTTTTATTTGATAAGGTAATGTACCCGCTATATTTACGTTTAAGTACTATAATTATCACAATAAATACCGAATTCTCGTTATAAAAATTTATTTATTACTTATATTCAATTTCAGAATAATTAGTACCTCTACATTCAGTTTCCAAGGATTCATATGATATCCTATTTCTATTTCGTTTATCCATTCAAATAGCAAATAAAGCATGTTCAACTTGTTGATTACCATTAGCAATGATATTATTTTAAGCTGTATTTAAAAAATCATACATATTTTAAAGTTAATATGAGTAAATGTCAACATCCTTCTTCAAAATAACCGGTCACGTCTCAATGTCAAGTGAAAGAAAGGACGACCTGCGAATAACGGACAATTGGCTACCTACCTAGGGCTATTTGGACAAGTAATAAGTATACCTACGCTTTCCAAATAACCGAGCCACGAGCATCAAAAATAATTACTACTTAATTAAATTAACATAATATAGCCGATAGCTCCATTTGATGAGTGCAGGTTTCGCAATAATTCGTCATAATCGGCTCAATATCGCTTCCTATTGTACCTTACGTGTGCTAATGTAACTTTTCAATTACTTTCACTTTATCCAATGTAACGGTTACGTTACGAACGTGTAATCTAAAAAATGTAACACACATGCATGTGCCTCAAAAAAATAAAAAAAAATCACAAGAAACTGACCGCACAGAATAAGAGCACTGATAATGAATATTTGCGTGAACGCTCTCATGTTGGTCCGCGAGCCGGTCACCGTGGGAGACGACATGGTGCCTTTCACCACCGCGAGCGCACTGCCAAGTCCGTGCCACCGCACCACGCTTCTGTCTGAGGACCTGTCTGCACGGCTTTCACCTTCTAAACCGCCTTCCATAATAGTTCACGGGTTATGTTATTATGGCCCAAACATATTATTACATAATGTAGAAAACAAAGGTCCCGCTAATTATACGGCATTCCAAAATTGAAATAAATTATTTGGAATATTTTATTGCTTTGATATTCGCTGGGTTTGGTTAACGAAACGGTTATAAAAAAGGTATAATATATTATATTGCACATTGTATGATTGGCTGGATAATAATATCCTGTTAATATTACCTGATACCTCCTACCAAGACTTGTAACTCTACTTTGATCTCTATAAACGAATACCATACTTATGCCATACCGTAACGTTTACCTACATGGTGCTCCATAGATCTAAAATAAAATACTATACAGAGTGTAACAAAATAAAGTGATAATACTTTAGGGTGTGTATGAGTACCTACCCTGAGTAGAGTTTACTGTAGACTGCAGAGAAAGAGATTGTAGCAGCGCTGAAAGAGTAACTTTTCTTTTTACTTTTGTACGGGCAAATTCATGTCGCTGGGGCACATTTCCCATACAAATCATGAAAAAATTTGCTCTGTCAGCTCCGCTAATTTCACAATGAACTCAATATTATATCGTGATATTAATACCTACGGAATGCCACTGCCTAAGTGCCTACAGACCCTAAAATATTATAACACTTTATTTTGTTACACCTTGTATATTATCAAAAATATCTTCAGATATCATATATAATAAGTATAATATAACATAATCTCAAGAAAACTTGAGAGGTGTCAAGGGACACCCGGATGGAACGAAGTTAGAAAATTATTTTAAAAAATCGTTCAATAAACGCCATCTATTGACGCCCAGGAATACTAACAACGCCCTCTGGCTCTACTATGCAGGTACTAATAGAAAATTGTCGAGGTCAAGTGTCTCAAAAACGCCACGCTCTCACGGCACAAAAAACCACACCAAAAAGTTTCTACGAAAAAACTAATGTTTTAGGTGGTAAAAGTTTAAAGACCAATTCTAGTTGACATACGAATGGGGAGGGAGGGGCACACAGGCATAGATTGCTTAGGGCATCAAGACGTAGTAGTTAATCTGTCACTGACCACAACCACACGACTTCGCAACGACAAAATGTCGTCGAGCAGTGGTTACGTGTGAATGCCGACGTGGTTGCATTGTCGCCAGTGGTTGCGATGTGGTTACGTACGAAAGTCAATGAAACGGAGGAGGGGAAGAGCGCGGGCGGTGTACGCGGACTGTCGTTGCATCGACGCAATGTTGTGGTTGCGACGTGGTTGCGATGTGGTCGGCCATGGTTGCGAGTAGGTCGGTATTTGAAAGGTGGACGACAACGACTGCAAAATGTGGTACGTGTGAATGGCCCAGTTCATTTACAATACGAAATATACGCCCGACCACGTGGTGTGGTTGTCGTGTCGTTGTGGTTGTCGTGTGGTTGTGGTACGTGCGGTGTGGGTTGGCCGGTAAGGGTTCCGTTTTTTGCCGTATTCCTTTTTTTGGCATCGGAATCGTAAAAAAGGGCATGCCAGCATTCGGGATTGAACCTTCAGGTTTTCGACATCCTCAAGCAGTAGACAACAAACGCTTCACTGTGCGTTTCAACTTTCACCTTGGTTTCACCTAGGGTTTTCATGTCGATTTCCTTAAGAAAATTTTTGTCCGTACAGCATACATGTGGCATACATAAAGCTAAAAAAACAATTGAGTTTTGCCGGAAATGTGAAAGAGTGATGTGTTTTTTTTTTATTATATTTTTTGCACACAATATCGAGGTACAGAGGCGGGCTTAATGCCTTTAGGCATTTTCTTCCAGCCAACCTTTGGGTGATGTAGAGACGAATTGAGGTAGATTCTGTATTAATTTCCTAAAATTGTAATATTATATTGGGTTTTTAACGTGTAATATTGGTAGAATATTAACCATTAGATATTCGTTATCGTGCACAAGTGTGGGAAAGTGATGCATTGTCCAGAAACGTGCTATTTTGTGTTCCCTCCAAAACTCCATCAAAAGTTTCAGTAAAGCGTCTACCACTTTACTGAATCGACCGACTTGACTTTCTGACTGTAGTGACTTTTACTTAAACTTCGACTAGACTTTAGACCTGACAATATAGAAAAACGATGCTGAAAATTGTATAGGGACCGTGCAGAAACTATAGAGGGCGTCGTAATTCGACAGCAGCGCCACGATGCGAGTAAAAGACGTAACTTGTGAGTGACTTTGACTTCGCATTCTCCTTGACCCTGGATAGTTTATGAGTGTTTTTTTATGTTTTATACTATAAAATGATATAATACTTACACTCCCAAGTGGCCACATGCGGCCGCGAGAACAACGACAGATTTCCAAGAATCCGCGATCGAAATATTAAAGTTAAAGACTAGATGACGCCCGCAACTCCGTTGCGCCAAAAATCATTTATCGCGCGAGAACCGTACATTTTCCCGGGATAAAAAGTATCCTATGTCCTTTCCCGGGGCTCAAAGTAAATCCATACCAAATTTCAGCAAAATTGGTTTAGCGGTTTGGGCGTGAAGTGCTAACAGACAGACACACTTTCGCATTTATAATATTAAGTATATTTTTATAATATTAAATATAATATTATGGGTTTCTACTTTCTACCCGTAAACAAAGAATGGAAGAGTGAATAAAAATGTATAAAGCTTATCTAGTTAACTAAGAAAATATCTGAAAAAGTAATTAATAGCATCCATCAGCATAGAAAGTAAAAACTTGATAAATATTGCAATAAAATAATGAAGCTATGCAAAAATACTTATATTAATTACTGAAAATGCTTGTGGATTAATAAAATAAAACAAGTTCACTAAAATAAATGCTTTTATTTCAACCTTCTGCGATTCGATCGATACCATCTTCACAACTTTTGTCTGTCACTATTTTTAACTAATTTCAGTCTGGATCTCATAAGTGTAAACACCATTTAGGTATGTATTCTTTAAATAACACACAAAGACTGCACTACTAATCTTTTTCTTACTTGAAGAATCATCCTTTTGAGAACCAACACTTTGACAAGATGGTTCAAGTTCAATTCTATCCTCAGTGTTGAATTCCTGGCAGGACTTCTCCAAATTATCCTTACTTTTGATGCAACTTTATGCCAATTACATGAGCGGTGCCTATGTATGTATATCAATTAAGATGGAAGCCAGTTTGGATGTTTACTGAAAGAAAGCAATGGTTATAGGTTATGTTCATATTGTGTTCATAAAAAATGAATTTACGGTTATAATCTACAAAATTGAGTGTTTTTACTAGTCTACACATAACACTCATGGAACTTTTTAAATACTTACGTATATTTTACCGCCTTTTATCCATTTCTTTCGTTTTTCAATAAGCAAAGCCATGTGAATATTTTGGCAGAAAAATAGTAAAATTTTACATCGTTCGATTTGCCTTTATATTTCTTGTATGTATTAGAACAACAATACATTTCAATTCTTGAAAATACTCAGAATTTGTTAAGAAATCTTCTAATTTTCCGTAGCTTCGCTATAGCTTGACAGTAAAATTTTCGTAAAAGTTTCGGCTATTCGCCACTTGTGGCAGTGTCGTCGCTCTGCACGGTCCCTATTATAAAATATTGTTTTCCCGCCATAATATTATTCATTTAATAAACGATACTGGCCATGGTTAAAGCCGAAGTGCCATAATAAGAAAAAAAACAACTGTCAATGTCACCAACGTGTAGATACTAGATTTGTCAATCTGACAAGTGACAGCGATATTTATGAAAAATGAAAATGATGACGAAGATTGTACGGAAAGTAGATTTTCAAATAAAATAAATTGAAATAAAAATATAATATTGTAAATATTTTTAGTTAAATGCGAATAATATAACTATCCACAATGACTACTTTACGTGAACGTCAACTCAGTAAGTTTAAAAAAATATTTGCGGTTACAACGGTTAGGATTATTTACACAACATAGCTTCTTGCATTATAATGATTATGTAGTTATGCACAAGAATAAACGTAAATAGGTACCAAAAACTATAAAATATGACCTTTAGCATGCACATACCGTAATAATTAGGATTGTCAATGTACTGTAAATAACTAGTACAATCTTAGTAAGTCACTGTTTTGATACTATCCTAATTTACAGAGACTAGCGAAAATTTGTTGAGATATCCATTAAAAATTGTAATTTTATTCATGTTGGAAATATTGTAAAACTATTTATCTAAGATCCCCATTTTTACTACTTGTTATGTTATTTGATTTTGAAGTTTTGTGCAATTTCAGATGCTCTAAAGCAGATGCTTAATTTGAATCAACCACTAACTAAAGCTGTAGCTACAGAACCATCATGGAAAGTTCTTATCTACGACAGAGTGGGTCAGGATATTATTTCTCCGCTTATATCAATAAAAGAGTTAAGAGACTTGGGTGTTACTCTTCATGTGTAAGTATCTGAATTTCTTTAGTATAGTCTGTTTAAAGAAACTTTTTATTTATAATTAATGTATTTTAGTGTCATTATCCAAATGTATTAAAATGTTTTTAAATATATTTTACTAATGTTAAGTTTAGAAGTCTGCCTGATATAATGTTAGAACCCTTTCTAATATTTTTCTTATTACATTTCAGACAACTACATTCAGACCGGGATCCCATACCTGAAGTACCAGCTGTTTATTTTTGTGCACCTTCAGAGGAGAACTTGGGTAGAATTTGTCAAGATTTAGATAATGGAATTTATGATCAGTATCACCTAAACTTCATTTCACCCATAACAAGACAAAAGCTTGAAGATTTGGCCGCCTCAGCTATCCAGTCCAACTCTGTGATGAGCATTCATAAAGTTTATGATCAGTATTTGAATTTCATCTGCTTAGAAGATGATTTATTTATTATGAAACATCAGCAATCTGATAATCTCTCATACTATGGTAAACATAAACTTTTAACATAATATTATTACAATTCTCTGTTGTTTGTAGTTTTTACTACAACTAAAAACTAAATTGTTAAGAATCTACATTAAATAAACAATAAAAATTAATTATTAACCTATCAACTCCCAAGCAGCCCAAGTGGGTTGCGATAACAATAATATATTTCCAAGAATCCGCGATCGGAGGATTTAACAACTTACCACCTTTTTTTGCAGCAATAAATAAAGGAGACACCAAAGATACTGAAATGGAAGCCATAATGGATGAAATAGTTGAAAGTCTGTTCTCAGTGTTTGTAACTTTAGGTAAGATACATTAACAATTAAAAAAAGACAATACATGTCCTGTGTCCATAGAAAAACTAATATTAAATAGAAGTTTTTGTAGCATTATAATTATTATTACGCTTAGAAGATTACTACAAATTTAGTTCCATGTTTTACAACAGATGGTGTTACTGATATGCATCCTGAAATGTTTTACAGGGAATGTACCAGTTATAAGATGTAGTAAAGGAAATGCCGCTGAAATGGTTGCCAAGAAACTGGACAAAAAGCTGCGCGAAAACCTCTGGGATGCCCGTAATAATTTGTTCCACGGGCAAACTGGTTCGTTTAGCTTTACACGGCCTATGCTCATATTGCTTGACAGGAACATGGATATGGCGACGCCATTACATCATACATGGACGTACCAGGCATTGGCCCATGATGTTTTGGATTTATCTTTAAACAGGTTGGTACAAAAATAGACTTCTCTTTTAGTATTGTGTCAGGTTTATTTTGAATAAATATTATAGACCTTATAAAATGATTGGGCAAGAATACAGAATTATTTTATCTGAAATTTTAACCTGTTAATATAACCTTTTTCCAGAGCAATAGTCCCAGAAAGCTCCGGCCCAGTGATGCCAGGGCAAAAGTCAAAAATAAGGACTTGTGACTTGGATTCTAAGGACCCGCTGTGGTCGGAACACAAAGGCAGTCCATTCCCCACCGTAGCTGAAGCAATTCAGGAAGATTTAGATAAATATAGGTTTGTTTTGTCTATCTTTTCTATAAACCACCATACTACTTATAAAGGTCTTACGCGGAATTTTTTTTTGCGTCAAATCTACCGCTTGATATATTTTCCTTGCAATGTAGGAAGTAATAATGCTCCTCCTTTGTCTTTCCAACAGTGTAGTACTGCTAAAAATATAAATGCACCTTACCTTTCACTCATAGCCTTCTTATGCTAAGTACTTACATACGGTTTACACACCCGCGGCTCGGGCTTTCGTCCACACATTCAGCATTGCTTGATAGTTTTATTCTAAATCGATATATTTCATTTAATGCGAGTGAAAGAGACAACACAACCAAAATATAATAAGGGAAAGAATAACGCATTGACGATCTTTCTTTCAGGAGTTCTGAAGCGGAGGTAAAGAAGCTAAAGAGCTCAATGGGTCTGGACGCGGACAGCGATCTCGCTCTCAGCATGGTGAACGACAACACGCAGCGCCTCACCAGCGCCGTCAACAGCCTGCCGCAACTCATGGAGAAAAAGCGCCTCATTGATATGCACACTACCATCGCCACAGGTAGGTACTACAAAAATCTATACTATATAATATTATAAATGCAAAAGTATCTCTGTCTGTCTGTCTCGCTTTCACGCCAAAACCACTGAACCGATTGTAATGAAAGGTTGTATTACACAGATAGTCTAAAGCCTGAGAAAGGACAGGCTACTATTTAACTGGAAAGGGGGGGGTTTATCAGAGAAATTGTTCAAATTAAGTTAGTTCCAAAAATTCATAATAGATGGCGCAGTACGTCACCTACATCGCACAAGAGCTAACTCAAACATGTTTCTTTATGAGGTGGTATAGGAGATGGTAAGGATAAAGTATTCTTTCATGTTTTTACTTTTTCCTTCTCCAAATATTAAGAAGAATTGATGTTCGACTTCGACCCCAGTTATTATCCCCCGACGCAAAAAGAGGCGCGTTTTTACTTTTTAGTTTTTAGTATGACGTGTCTGTCTGTAAACATTAAAGTTTGAATTTTGAAGTAAGCGTTTCAATGAAACCGGCCACCGTCACCGAAACCGATGTGGGATTTATTACAGGAATAAAATTGCCACTCGAAACAATTCTCAATACTATTGACTTGCCAGGGATGAGGGATCAATGTATCTTGAAGCACCTTTGTCGCAATATGTACAAAAATTGAAAAACATTGCTCTATTGCGATTACAAAATTTTGCAATATCGATGCATGCACTACTTCACTCTCAACAACAACAACTTCTATGATTGAATAATATCCTTATTTTCAGCTATCCTAAACGCGATCAAATCAAGACGATTGGACTCGTTCTTTGAGTTGGAAGAGAAAATAATGAGCAAAAGCAGTGGCGTGGAAAGCAAAGCTGTGTTGGACTTGATCACAGACACGAGTGCCGGCACTGAGGAGGACAAGATGAGATTGTTCATAATTTACTATCTGTGCACGTCGCAGATGCCCGAAGATGAATATAAAAAGTTCGAGACGGCGCTGCTCGGCGCCAACTGTGACGTCAGACCTATGGCCTATATGAAGAGATGGAAGTAAGCTATTTTTTTTTATTATTTATTATTATTACGTTGTGCCATGGAAGAAATCGATTCATAAGCAGTTTGAAGACTTACGCCATTTGGTCAAGTTATGTCAACTTTATGTTAGACGAGATTTTTCGGCTGGGTTTGACATAACGCGACCAAATTACGCAAGTCCACCAACTGTCTATGATTCCTGTGAATCAACTTGTCCGATAGTACAAAATATGATTTGTATTTTTGTTATGTTGCGGTGAATCAATTTTTGAACAACATTCTCCTCCTGTGCATGGTTAACTGAACACGTAGTTTGAAAAAGGCCTAACACGATTTGTTTCACTCGCGCACGTAAACATTGTTATCTCGTGCAAACGAAATAGCTCTAGTGCAGAAATTATTTGCAGAATTTTGAGCATGGATAATTTTATGTTTTGTAGTTAATAATTTATCTTTAATTTTGTATATTTACAGGGGCCTAACTAAAATATCAAGTCAGGGTCAATACGAGGGTGGCGGTACAAAAACTGTCTCGATGTTCTCAAAACTCGTCTCCCAAGGGTCTTCGTTCGTCATGGAGGGTGTTAAGAATCTAGTTGTGAAGAAACATGTAAGCATTGATCCTATATCCTATAATTATAATATCTATATTTTGTTGTATTTAACGGAATTCTGTTACCAATCTTAATCATGTAGGTACGCTTACGAAAAGTAAGGAAGATATATAATTATTGTCTTGATTAACAATGATCTACTTAGGTCCACTTGCGCAGATCCAGGTTAAAGTTAATACCGGGTTAAATAGCGTGAACAAATCTAACCACCGTACTCAGAGACATTAAATTATGATTAACCTTCAATTTAATGAAGAGTTCGACAGATAATGTATGAGGCGTCAAATTTTTATTAGTGGAACATTAATTACATTTAAGTAATTAAGATTTTTTAAGTAATTAACAATTAACATTAATTACATTTAAGTAATTAATGTTCCACTCTGAGTGCGGCAGTAAGTCACATAAAGGTAGGCGTAGCTTCTCTCAGTGCTGACCAGTACTCTTGCATATAATTAAAGCCTTTGTCTGCAGTTGCTCTTGTTTTGTTATTTGCGAATTTAAGTTTGAACTAATGAAAGAAAATGATAATTGCAGAAACTACCTGTAAGTCGCACAGTTGAGAGCGCGCTATCGGGCGAGAGCGACGAGTTAGGCTGGCTGGAGCCGCGCGCCGCTCGCGCCGACGCCGGGAAGCCGCGCTCACGCCACGCCCCGCCCACCGACGCGCTCGTGTTCCTCGTCGGCGGCGGCAGCTACATCGAGTACCAGAACCTCATGGAGTTCGCCAAGGTGATTTGCGTCTCTTTCTCTCTCTCTCTCTCTTTTACAGACACGCAAGCCCAAAGCATACCTTCATAAGTAATACATATTGACAAATGACAAGCTACTATCGACAAATTTAGTAATTGACTAAAGCTTCGGCCAAACCTACGTGACCAAAGCGACTGCGAAGTAGCAGCGTCTGCAACGCGGGACGTACGCGTCGGCTGTGCGGGAATCCCACCGTAGTCGCGCAGGTGTGCACACCTGTTACGCGTTGCAGACGCTCCCGTCCCGCGTACCGCGTTACTGACGCGTAGGTTTGGACGAAGCCTAATTCCCGAATCTCATAATTGCAGTCATTTTAGTCTCCTCAAAATACGTGATCAAAAATGTTATATTTGGCTACAATGACTACAGTCCTAGTTGAACTACATAATATTTGAGTATGTGTGTTTGTGTTTAACTGCGCTATAACGGTTTTGTATTATTTCTGTCACAATACCCAAATATTCAATCGTCAAACAGATTCGTTCTTAATTGAAATAAGAAATGAAGTTCCTTGCTACTTGTATTTGTATAAAAGAAAGTATATTTTATAGATACTGGCGTTTCTAATCGTTTGAAGTTTGAACCCATAAACTTTTCATTCCTATCATTTTTGGAACGAAATTCCTTATCGCGCGTTGCGAAAAGGGGCTAGACGGAAAAAATTCATACGATAAGTTGTAACGACACGACACTTTTTGCCACAGACATAGATCAAGGTAGATACCGCATGTGTATGTAAGTACTTCGTGGGGCATGCGGTATCTCTCTTGATCTATTTTTGAGTGCATACAGGTTTTTTAGGGTTCCGTAGCCAACAAGGAATCCTTATAGTTTAGGTCTGTCCGTCCGTCTGTCCGTCTGTCTGTCCGTCCGCGGTTTTGCTCAGAGACTATAGGACCTACAAAGCTAATGCCGACAAAATGGTACATAAAATATTTAAAAAATATTTTTTTTATGGTACCTCCCCTACACATCAAGCGGGGTTGAATTTTTTTTTCGCGCCCATCCCATCGTGTGGGGTGTCGTTGGATAGGTTTTTTTAAAATATTATGAGTATTCATAGATCATTTTCCGATTTAGGGATCTATTTGTGAAATATTAAGTTTTAAAGTGGAAAAAATCGTTAGAGTCCAGTGTCCCCCCCTTCTACCAGCTAAGCGGTTGCTTCTGGAAATATGAAAAAATTCACGGGAGTAAGAAATATGCTGAATTTAAAAGGAAAACTATCACGGCTAAGAAGACTTCATAAGTTATTGAGTAATAGTCGATCAACTAAAAAAATATATTCGGCGAAGTATAAAGGAACTTTTCATTCAAATTCCTTTGAGATGATGTTGTTAGTAGTGTAAAACATGTTATAAGTAAATGTACATTCATTGACCATACAAAAATTTTCAAAAACTAGCGGTGCTACGGAACCCTCTATTGCGCGTGGCCTGATACGCACTTGGCCGGTTTTTTATTGTACATAAGAAATAACTTCGTGCCATCCGGGTGTCCCTTGACACCTCTTTAAAGTTTCTTTTTCATCTTCGTTGAGTTCTTTGTTCTATATTTTCAGCAACAAGCGGCAAGCGGAGTTACGAGGAAAATTATATACGGCGCTACCACACTACCTAACGCTACGCAATTCCTCAAACAACTGTCATTGTTAGGTGAAGAGCTACAATAAACATTCCTTATATCCAATCACTGTAATATATTATGGAAATAAATTATAATTTACTGCTGGTAATATTAATTATATTAAGCTTATTTTTATTTTCCTCATTCCATCTAGTTATTCTTTGGGTAGTACGTATTTTTGTTTATACCTAATATTTTTTAAAAGTTTTCCTTGTATTTAGTAAACACTATTAGTCGCTAGAGGCAAAGCAGTAGCTACATGGTTTTTTCGAAAAACGAAAAACAGTTTATTATTTTTGCTGATTCGATTTCTTAGTTGCAGAAATTAAGTTTAAATTAAAAACTAGCAGCTTCAGTTTTTATGTATTCTTATCATAGTAGATAAGAATACATAAAAACTTAAGCTGCTGTAAGCGCAACAAATTTCATTCGAAGCGTGTAGTTCTAAGACGTAGTTAGCAAACATACCAGTAGGTATCGAATAGGCATTGAAAAGCAAAAATAGGCCAGTATGTATAGGTTGATAACGCGTTCAGAGTTCAAGGTGACGTCGGGATTAGCAAATACTGTTGACTTCCTACTGGTTCGCCTTGACAGATGATCTATGGCGTACATCATGGTATTATTATGACACAATAATAATATATCCCAGGAAAATCACAACAGAACATGGCGTTATAAGGGTAGCTTCACATGGCTACCATGGGCATACTGAGCCTTCGTTTCAGCTGTCTATAAAATAATTTTTGAGGCCAAATTTTTTGACTACGCTAATTTGAAAGCCTCTATAAGCCTGTAGCCAGAATCCTTTGACTTGATCGGCTTAATACGGCTGATTACAGCAGTGTAGCGACACCTATGCTAAAGATGAAACTAGATTTCAATTAAATCTAGTTTGAATTAATCCAATGCATCTCATTTACTGATTTTCAAATGCAAGCATAATATCATACCATCCAGAATGATGGATTATCCAAGAAATGGGTACATAAACTATGCTGAATTTGCAAGACATCCGTTTCGTTAATAGTTCATCTGTGTTACAACTCCCACAGTAAATTAGCGTTATTATTATTTATTAAACATAATTGCATAATTATTGCGATATATTTTTCCGGAATATTAAAATGACTAATAATAAGTAGGTAGTCAGGTATGCTAGATTTTCCGTCTGACTGCAATTAAGTTATTTAGTTTGCTGCTTGTAAATCCGGTTATTAAAATATATAATACATATATTATATCTTAGCACATGCACAAGGGTTCAATAATATTAACATAGGACTTAGGAGTCTAGCCTCTATAGTCTAAATAAAAGTCATGTTCAACAAGTTAGCATTTTATTTACAATGACATTGAAAATAGAGCTAACATCTAATATCTACCAATAAATTTTGATTGTTTAGAACAAGAAGTATAAAATCTAAATCACAAGATCTATCTCAGTAGCATTCAGATCTTAACCCACGATTATTATGCGTATTTCTCATTATAGTTCTAATCGTTTCGTTTAGGGCGACAGTAGGTAAAATAATTCGGGGCTGCGGTTTTACTGGATTCGGTTCTACGAGGGGTTTTCCCGCTCCAACTATTGTGCTAAATTCGAACGAAAACATTGTCCCTAATCGAACACTAGAAATAACCATCGAAAAATAGTGAAATATCAATGTGTCAATTCACTTATACTTAATATATAAAATAAAGAGTTAGTTTCGATTTTAAGGAACTTCATATTGTAAAATAGTACTGCGTAAATAACTCTCGTGTAAGAAATATAATATGTCCCATACGTAACTCTTATTAAATACAATGTTTTCGTGGTTCTTATATCACTGACAATGATATGGTTTGGCACAGTAAACAATATATCGAATGTGTAGAGAGAGCAATTACAAAATA
Source organism: Plebejus argus (assembly GCA_905404155.3). Lineage (NCBI taxonomy): Eukaryota > Metazoa > Arthropoda > Insecta > Lepidoptera > Lycaenidae > Plebejus > Plebejus argus. The sequence continues at coordinate 12,612,258 of FR989929.1, read as the reverse complement.
TACTAAAGCGATGACAACATAATATGCGACATGGCAAGCTATTAAAAGTGTATCTTAGATATTGTAAAATATATAATTAAATGAAGCTTTTCACAAGTCTACGAAAATACAACCAAAGCAAAAAGAGTCTTAAAGATTATGGCCTTAGGCTTGTGTTACGCATTTGCAGAGCAACTTCCACAAGACATAATACATGAAAACAATTGCATCATAAATAACAAAACATTTGGATGGCTGTTGAATTAATCAATATTCATTTTCGTAAGTATAAAATATAGACTTCACTAAAATATAATTCAGCCCAATTTAGTCTAAACTGGACTAACTCAACAAAGATCAAGCAGCTATGAAGGCCTTGAAAAATTTCAACTTTATTTTAGCGCTTGTACTTAACTGGTGTTTGATAATGTATGTCATTTTTTAGGTTTCAGGTTAGCCAAAAATTGTTATTGAATAGGATAAGATTGGGAGCATCTTTAAGCAGTTTTTGTGTCCATGGCCTTAAGATAAGTAAATATTGCGGTGGCGTTACCAGCTATGACCTCCTATATTGAGAGCAGCACCTCTGATAGATGGTAGGAAGGCCCAAGGCGAGTGTTGGTAACAAATTGCCAACACTCGCCTTTGGCCTTCCTACATCAATAATGGAAAAACCTTTGTGTATCAAAACACACAAAGGTTTTTCCATTATTGATAACCAATTTTATAACCATTTTTGGAAGACAGGCCAACCTCACAAAATATCTAGCGGAAATAATCTACATTAAAATGTTACATTAAAATGTTGTCTAGCGTGTCGTTACAGTGTTCAAATTCCAACGTGCCTATTAACTCTAGTCAATTAGGAGCCATTAGGTGTGTTACATTTATAGAACGATTTAAATTATTGCTTAAATAGGTTATTTGTAGATATTAGTATGACCCAATATATTCATTACAATATTAAGACATTTGTGTCACTACGACTAGCGCACCACAATACAATCTAGTGTACAAAAATATTTTACCTTGGAGTCACTTTGACAGTTACAGTACAGTATAGGAGATATTTTCATATGACATTGCCGAAACAACATGAAAAGTGCAAATAGATGCCCGACGCGGGAGCAAACATTAGAGCGTTGGCGGAACGTTTGTATGAAGAATGAAGATGTCGAAGGTAAAATATCTTCGAACTGTGCGCGCTCGTAGAGTACTTTCATGATAGTAAAACAGCTAGACCAAACAAAAAAGGAAGATAGAGCTTTATGAAACAAAAACTGAGGCCTTGCATATTTAGAAGTAGTTATAACTTCGCAGTACATACGTCATAAATAAACACCGCCACAGCTCATATGAGGCGTAGTTTTGTATATGATACTGTACGCACGTCGAGGCGTAGTTTACTGTTATTGGTATAGCCGGCCTCAGTTTGTACGCAGAACTCTGCTTCCACTGTTTGTTTGATCTGAGATGAACAGATGCGACAATATCGAGACAGCTGGGCCTATAGCCGAAACTTTTTCGTTATCGCTTCGTTATAGAATCGCCGATCAAAATGTATGGAATTGACATAAGACGAGTCGAACGTCAATGTCATATTAACGAACGCTTATGTCAATTCCATACATTTTCATCGGCGATTCTCTCACCCCCCTGCTGTCGCTACTACTTCGTTATGCAGTCTTAAGCGTAAGATGGCACATGCAGCGATTCCCTCGCAATGAAAAGTTAGTAAGTTAAAATTATACGATACGAACATCACTTATACGATATATACGGACTATATACAATTAACAAGGCAAATTTCAATTTTTAACTAACATTTCTTAAGTAATTTTAATTAAGTATAAATGTAACTAATTTTACAAAACAATCCTTTTATAGTAATTATTTTAAAAAATGCGACTATTAAGTATTATAATAAGGGAAAGACTTTTTGCTTTCTATTAATAAGTAGGATCTTCGTGATTTGGCTATTAAATTATTATTCGTGTAATAATAATATAAGTGTCACTTTTAGTGCTTGTTGTACAGTTTTCATTACTATTGTACTCTTGTATAATGTTTGTAATTTAAGTACTTGTCACATAATACATATTTTATATATTATTTGTATTTTAAATAAAATATAGTTTTAAACAAAAAATTTTATTAGTATTTTGTGGTGTCGATGGTACAAAGTTAATTAAATATTTTACAATAAAAATAATAAATATTGATCATGATATAGATACTATAATATGGTAGATGGTACAAAATAATAGATAGTAAGTATTTTACGTCATATTAAATTGAACTGAATAAAATCATTCAATGTATGTAGATATAGGCTCGCCGGAGGAAACTCTTTAAAATATGTTTGTTACCCAGTTATTGACTTAAGTTAGTTATGTTTTAAATTAAGTAAAAAAAAAACTCAAGATAACAATCGTGTATAAATCACATTGGATAAAAAAAATCCGCAATTTAAAAATATTTCCGAAGGAAATTTCATTCGATCGCCCTAGAGGTTGCGGTTGAAGAATGAATGATGAAGACTGAAGAGGTCTTAAGTAAAAGACAAACAGACAAACACACTTTTGCAATTATAATATTTGTATGGACAGTATGGATATGGATATAATCCACATTTCCACATCCATACACTAATATTATAAATGCGAAAATGTGTCTGTTACCTCTTCACGCCCTAACTGCTGTACTGATTTTGCTGAAATTTGGTATGGAGATAATTTAAATTCCGGGAATGGACATAGGATACTTTTTATCCCGGAAAAATGTACGGTTCCCGCGCGATAAACGAGTTTTGGCGCAACCGAGTTGCGGGCGTCATCTAGTAACTCAAAAATTCTATCCATTGAAACTCAAACAAAGAACATTTGTACATTATGCAACGTGTCAATAACATAATTAATTATAATTTTATCAAGAACGTCTCACAAAACTCAAGGTGATTAGCGTGATTGTTGTCTCGAGACCTTTCGAGTTATTTTCTGTCTCGGGTGCTGTTTTAAGGAAAATAATAGTGAGAAATTAATTACAGAACTACGACAAACCGAACCTTGAAGGTTCTTATCGAAAACTTCCGAATATGATGCGCCCAAGGAGAACTACTTGCTTGTAGAAAGAAATGAAAATATTATGTTTGTCAATTGTTATTAATGTAGAATGCCTAGCAATTTTGAAATTAAAATAGGTGTTAAACAAAACGATTATTATACAGGATATAAATCAACAGCAGCATTACAGGACTTTCACATTATCGCAAAACTTTTTTTTTTAATTTACAAGTCCTTAATACTAAATTAAAGTATTATGAAAAAAATCAGTTCTCCCGTCACAGCCTTTATAATATATACAAGTGTATATTAATTAAAAATACACTAAACAAATAAATAAAATGTTCATAGCAATGCATTGTATGAGAAATAAATGATTTACAAATTCTAGAAATATCTCAATCACCTAATGTTATTTGGGTTAAAATTTTTGAACACCTACTGGATAATAAATATGTTCAGTAATAATTGTAGAACTAAGACATATATGCCTAGTAGGCAGTAGACTTCAATCAGAAATGCAATAAATTTTTGATAGTACATATTATACATAATAGTTTCTACAATAAAACAATGAATATTTTTACAAAAAAAGTGTAAGTAGGTACTTAATAAAAATATATTTAAATACTATACTGCGTGACTGGTGAGACAATACATGTTCAATACTTGAGGACGTGATATTTGGCTATTATATTAGTTGGAAAAAAATAATATAAAAAAATTATATCAATTGATCACTGAGTAAATGTAGCTTAAGGGCAGGTAACAGTGAAATAGCGCGTGGACAAGTTTTTTGATCCTGTTTCATTCCTTACATTATCATCTAAAAATTTTGAAAAAATTACGACCTTTACTTGAGGATATAACGTATTCGGCATCGCATTAATTGACACAAACAGAAGAACTTCACTCGATAGAAAACAAAGCCAAAGTTACCTCTTTTTAAAATCTTTTTTCAATGCTGTGCTAAGAATACTGAACTAAGCGACCTATTTTTTATAGCTTTAATTAGATAAAATGATTATCTATCCGTATTTGCAAAAATGGAAATTGTAGCATTTATTTACTGATGCCAGTGACAAGATATCTAGAGAATTCGCGTGTTTTTGTATGGGCCACCGCGCGACAGTCGCGCGGTGGCCCATACAAAAACATTTTGAGTGATAGATGCCCTTAAAGTTAAATAATTATTTAACCAACGCATGGACACCGCGAGCGGGAGGGGTAGTTGTGTGGTGTTTCTTTGGTAGCGCACGCCTCTGCACCGGCCGCATAGTATGCCTACTTGCCTAGCCGCGTAATTTACTTAGTATCCATGATTCATTTAGGTATTTTTGGGAAATTCGGAAAAAATTAAGAACCTAATTTTTATTACATATTTATAATGAGAATCGAGTACTGAATACTCTCCTTAAATATCGGTATTGACTCACCAGTCATGCTGTATAATTTCGTTTCACGCAATTTATTGGAATGGCAAATGAAATGCTTTCAAAATGTGTGTCTCTGATAAAATCTCAAGTAGTACACTAAAAATATAACAAGCATTAAAAACTTGATCAATACTGTATAATGGAATGTTATATTAAGTATAGCCTAGCCAATTTAATACAAACCTAGACGGCTCGGATGTTACAGTATGATAGATTATTTTTCTTTTTTTACACCATACATTGAAATTAAGTCACCAATTAAAATATTCACTTTTCGGAATAAAAAATGGCTATATTGTAATAAAAAACAATATTTTTCTCAAAAAAAAAACTAAAGGTATATATTGTATTCCTATAAGAATACAAATGATTACATTAAAAATCGTTGTCATTAAATTAAATTCTATGCTTGGGAATAAATGTCATAGTAGAGATTCTAAGGATATACATTGTCATACTTTAAAACTGGATATATTATACTTTCAACAGGAAAGGCTATGCAAAAGTGCCATTACTTAAAATTATATTTGTCATTGTAGACCCAGCTTTATGTGAACATTTTTAAATTTAATTTCACAAAAATATATTGAAATAACATATTATGACACATTGTTGTTAGGCCCCTTTGAGGTACTGTAATGAGTATAATATGCATAACCTTTACATACAGCAGTCAGCGAGCAGAGAAACTGTACTATCATAGACTGAAAAATCTCTCCACTCTCCTACTGTGATATTTCACAAATATGCCGTTTGTAAGACTCTCAGAAGACATTAGACACTATACATTAGCTGATACAACATATTGTAACCAGGCCTTGTACCATGAAACTTTTTTGAGACTCAAACAATCGGACGAGAATGCCGCGACCTACTCTAACAAACGTGAAATGACGTTGTTAGAGCAGGACGCGGCATTCTCGTCCGATTGTTTGAGTCTCAAAACAGTTTCGCAGTAGGCCTACAGGTTAGTAATTTAAGTACTATTTATTGGATAGTGTTGAAAAGATAGAAAGGATCAAAATTTAATTGATAAAACTTACATCCTATAGACAATTGATGCACATAGTCACTATTTAGGTAAGTATATAAGATTAAATAGGATTACATGCACACATACATAATAATGTCAAGGTATGGCATTTATACTTATAGGTATACTTAATAGGTTAATAGACAGAAACTATGCATAAAATATTTTTGATATAGATCTCAAATCTCGATAAACAAATATTAAGAATAAATGTGATTTATTTTCCTTTATCTATTTTATTTATGGACAGTGTTTCTCCTAAATCATCAAAAATAATTACTTCTTAATTATTATTATTATTATTAAATCATACTTATACTTTACCATTAGAGCATATATTTTATACTAGCATCAGCTTAAAAAGATAAGCTTTAAGAAGCCATTAAACATTTGTCATGAAGAACGATAACTATTAATATATATAACAACTTTTGCAACAATTTCTAGCATTAAATAATCATCATCACGACAATAGAACAATAGCTAGTACAAGATATCAATAACTTTCACACTAGCTTTTTAAAATTCAATAATCAGAGTCTCACATATCCATATTTTGTTACATACAGCATCAGTACTTTTCCAATCTCCATAATGAAAGCATCACAACATTATTATCTAAGTTTATATAGTGTGAAACCTCCATTGGAAAACAAATTTGAGAAAAAGAAAAGTAAACAACAGAATTGGAAGTAAAAAATGAGATTCACAACAAAAAGGTATAACGAGACCGTAAATACAATAACAACATGTTATTATGTCGGATTTAAATGACTAGTCCAATATATGTCATAAAGAATTTGTAGATAAACTACATAGTTATATAATAGGAATAGTTGTGAGAAACTGAGTTGATACAGCCATTCATGTTAGCTAAATTCACTCCCAGCCATTATCAACTCCATCTAAATAGTAAATTGTTAGTACATTAGCGATACTATAAAATCAAGATATGGAATACATTAAGTACCTGAATCTACGGTAAGCTGAAGTCTTGTAGTCAATTATTGCTGTGGGTTGGGCAGAGCGTTGCTGCTGCGACTGGAGCTGCTGCTGCTGAGGATCATTTTCCTCATCTGGTTGATGACTGTGGTGGCGTGGTATGCTTGTTTCCAACGCGACTTTGCAAAGTTCTTCTTGAGCTGTTCAGAAACGGTGCCATGGATGTTCTTATTGCTGGCTGCGTTGCCCGATATCCAAGGGTGGGCCAAAGCTTGTCTGCAAGTAATAAATAATAAAAATCATAAGGCTTTTGCTTTTGATTTTCATACCTTTCTTTTAAGTTAGAACATGATATTATTAAAAATAATTTATTTTGTATTGTATCATGTAACTATTATATTATTCACAATGCTGAGTTTTGTAAAACAAAGGCAAACACAATATGATAATTATAAATTTATTGTGATAAGCAGATTTACAAAATGTATTATCCGATAAGATAATTTGTGGAAATTATTGTAATTAATCTTGAAATTTATTTCAACAACTTGTAAATAATAAATAGTATAGTCATGTATACTATAGTAGTACATAATTATTTGCTTTTTCTGGTTAAGTCATAATTATATTTTGTTAACTAATGTTTATTTCTTTTTGACCTCACTAACCACCTCAAATTTGCCTGGAGATAGATAGGTAGTTAAAGAAGTAATAGTTAAACTGCACATACGAAATCAGAGAATTTGATATAATCTGCTTGAGTACATTCTTATCAATATGAAAAAACATAAAGAGGTCAAATCGATAACCTCATGTCTTGATAATAGTCTTATAAACATTTCACATTATACAATTGAATTTACATCCATTAATTTCAAAAATAGATAAATTAACTCTTCTATGTCCAAGCAGTCGAATTTGGGCGCTTGAATTCCAAGAATCCGCAATCGAAGATTTAAGAATATCCCATCAACTCCCAAGCAGCCCAAGTATGCCGCGATAACAATAGATTTCCAAGAATCCGCGATCGAAGGAATATAATATGTAGGTATAGAAAAATATACTATCATAATAAAGATAACAAAAATAGTATATTATATTATTAATTAAAATTCAACATTAGGAACAAGAAAGTAATTTATACCTGCAAGTGTATCTCTTTTCCACTTCTACGCACATCAGATGTCTTATAAAATCCTTGGCAGACTCACTGATGTCGTCCCAATATGGAGAATCAAATTCAAAGTCTCCTTTCAGAATCTGTGCAAACAGGTTAGCATCATTCTCATCGTAAAACGGAGGATAACCACACAGTAGTATGTATGATATGACACCTATACTCCAAACGTCTACGGCCTTGCCATATGGTTTCTGAGCTAAGACCTCGGGGGCCACATACCCCGGTGTGCCACATGCTGTTGCCATAATAGATGCAGAATCCTCAATTTTGGACAGTCCAAAATCACTTATCATGATCTTGCTGTCCTCGTCGGCACTGTAGTAAAGAAGATTCTCGGGTTTCAAATCTCTGTGCACGACTCCCTGCGAATGCATGTAATCAACAGCTTCTAGAACTTGTCTTATAAGATTGGAAGCATCTTTTTCGGTATACGAACCCTTTTCGACGATACGATCGAAAAGCTCACCACCTGTTACGAGTTCCATTACAAGGTAAACCTTATTTTTGTCCTCGTATGTTTCGAGTAATTGTACAATATTGGGATGTGAAAATATTTTTTTCTCGCCACCTTCTGCCACAGCATTCTCGCTAAATCGTTTCAGAACCCTGATTTCGTTTTCTAAGGAGTCTTCCTTGCCTTTGAGAGCCTTTTTATCGATAATTTTACAAGCAAACAACTGTCCATTTTCTTTACTCTCTATCAAACGAACTTCTGAAAATGCTCCTGTCCCTAATAAATCCTTAACAACGTATTTGTCCTCAATGGACGGCTGCTTTTCAGACTCCTTATGATCTTTTTTGGATTTTCTACCAAAATCTTTTTTGCCAAAGAGAGGCATATTGAATTTATTTTATGACCTCTCTCTAAATTGCAGATTTATTCAAACACTCAGCAAAACACACTTCGAGACACGATCCACGACTGACAGATTATCCAAATTATCGATAGAAAGATTTATCCACAGACCTAACAAATATGCCACTCCATATTTTATGAAAAAAAAATTAAAGTGCACCGTAGACGGTAATGTAAAAGAAAATATGAAATTGTTCTCATCATATTATTAAAAAATATATTAATTAAACTTATTGAAACCAATTTACAGAGGTACAAAAATAATAAAAACTTAAGAGGTATCAAGGGACACCCGGATGGATGGAACTATGGGGAGTAAACGTGTTCCATGAACTATGGAGTGTAGATGGAGGAGAACTATCTTGTATGAGGGATATTTGAAAAAGTGTCCAGCACAGTTGAAAAATCCTCCGAGAGTGGAGCTAGCTGCAGCAAAGGGTGTGGAATGAATTATGTACAAAAATATAAATTGAAGTTAGCCGAATAGCCGAGTCACAGAATTACTGGGTTAATACCAATAATATATTATTTTGAAAAATATAACCTAAAACAGCTGAAATAAAAGCTGCTAAATGATTTAAAATTTACCTTGTTGCTACTCTGTAGCGCCCGCGCCACCCTCATTTCAGCGGACACTTTTTACATACATAGTTCTCCTCCATCTACACTTACGTAGTAAACTAGTAAACTTCTGTGATCTACACTCCATAGATGGAACCATAAACCTATAATGCATAGACGAACAAAGAGTGCGAGAGAGAAGAAAATCCTTTATGGAATTATAACAAGATGAAAAGAGAGAGGCAGTTTAATGTGAACTGTAACCACTTTTATTTGACAGGTCGTCACAAGTCGACACGCGTTTTTGTGCCCTTTCAGTATTTGAAATTTATTGTTTAAATCGTTTGTTATTTTTAACAAATACTATTATATATAGCAATGATAACTTGTTCTGTGAGTGATTGCAATGTAAATCATAGGAATAATCCTAAAAAATATACATTTCACAGGTAATTTAATCTTCATGTCCTAATTGCTACGATGTGTTTATTTTTGCTATATTCTGTCTTTAGTTCTGTATTTCAAATAAAATAATATCAATCCTCCCTTTTACTTTCATATTTTGCGTAACTAAAGGTACTATTGTTCTTAAATTACACAATTTTTGAAGAAAAATTTTTCATAAAAATTTTTTACATATACGCTAGTGCTTGAATCAAATTTATCGATATACTTATCGGTATTTAACAATAACATAAAACCAATCTAAAAATGTAATAGGTGTGTAAGAGTATTATGATATGTATTTAATTTAAGAATAAATAAAATACTAAGTGTGTTGTTTACTTTCAACATTATATTTGCATTTCTAATAATGTAAGGCCTGATTTTTCAGATAGCTTTTACCTGAGTAATAAATAAGTAACTTTATAATGTGTATATTATTTACCCTTATAAGAACCTCATGTCATAACATATCCGACGATTGAAAAATCATCCCAAACGACAATGTGTGTCTTAGATATTTTTCAATCGTCACCTTTTTTTCTGTCAAATAAAATATATGGTACCTAATTTGAAATAGAAAATCTGGCAAAGTTGTGTATTATTTATTTCTCATAGAAACTCAGGTAAACTAACTCGAACGCACAGTGTATTTTTTGTCCAAAAAATTGGCCATGCCATTTTTATTACTTAATTTTAAAGGGTTTGTGATTATAAATGCAGGACGAGAGTACCTGACTGCCCAATTCCTATAGAAGAATGCAAATTAGTACTTGAAAAAAAATTCTATGATTTCCAGAAAAAAACATAGAAACAGCTATAGCTCAAAAGTTTGATATTCTTTTAAGAATTTATTAATTGGTCTAAATAGTGTCTTAAAAGCCCTACGATAGCGAAAAACATCCAGGCTTTATTTGTTCAAGATAACGTATTTATGACTGACTTTATAAATTTATGTTTTAATTTTTTTAACGTCATGTCTTTTCATATTTGGATTTGAAACTAAGACTGAAATATTCTTTTTATTGATACTTATAACCCAAAAAAAATGGGATCCAAATGAGGCGGGGCATTGGAGTTATTCAATTTTGTATAATTTTGGATAGGGTTGTCACCGCATAGTTCACATAGTTTAATAATATATTTTGAAGTTGGTTTTTATATGCTCAAAAAAAACAAAGTTCAAATGAGTAAAAAATGTTGGTACAGAAATATTGACAACCCTAAAACCATAGTTACCAAGAAAACTTTAGAAGCCTTTAACTTCGGTGCCCTTTATTATTTGGATCTAAATTTTTTTACACGAATTTTTGTACATTTAAGTAGCAATTCTGTAAAATCCAAATAATTAGAAATACGTTCATAATAAATTAAAGAAAAAAAAACATAAATCGTAAGTAAATCTTTAAACACTTATTTAAGAAATATGTAAATCAGGTTAAATTGTGAGTTTTTTTTATTATTGTCGATCAGAATAATCAAGAAGACAATTAAGTAAATATTTAAAAAGTTATGGCAGTTTTTAATTTTATTGAAAAAAAATTAAAAGTGTTTTTTTATTGTTCATAATAAGAAATTAACACATGTAAATACTAATAAATTACTTACATAACATTTCTGTTCAAGATTTCCAAAAATAAAGGCATGGCCAATTTTTTGGACAGAAAATACACTGTGGAACGGACTATACTATCGATAGTAAAAGATACATCACTAGCACACGCACACATTGACAGATCGAAAATCGTCACGCATTTTCGGGTTGTCAGGTGGTCTTTACGTCAGTATATTATAAGTCTATGGATGGAACGAATTTATAAAATTATTAAAAATTCGTTCCGAAAAAGCGCCATCTACCGTCTTCAGACTTCGCCTAAACCTCAACTATTTCTGTACTCAATACTTCGTCACTGATCTCTATACAAGACGTGTATAATAGAGATCAGTGATCTTCGTACTTTTGAAGTCGCTACCAGCCCGGAAAAGTTCTGAGATCCTTGACATAGAAATTACGCTAACGGCTAAGGTAAGCTGGTACCGACTTCAAAAGCATGAAGATTGAGTACAAAAAATATAGTTGAGGTTTAGGCGAAGTCTGAAGACGGCACTTTAATAAGGAATAATAATAATTATTTGATTCTTTTTATACTTAGATTATTTTTAAGAATATTACTTTTGTTTTTACCTTGGAAGTCGGTTTTAATTTTTGTTAAAAAATAATAATTTTACCCTTTTGTTACCTATGAGACCACAAGGCTATATTGTAGCTTATTGTCTTATGCCGCGGCCGCATATGCGTAGTGCTTCGCGCTAAAGCCGATACTATTGGACGATTTGCGTGTATCGTCCAATAGTATCGTCTCATTGCACGAAGCTTCGGACGATACACGCAGATGCAGCCGGGACGATAGAGGTGTACATATTACTAGCGGTCGCCCGCGGCTTCGCCTGCGTGAGTGTCGGTTACGGCTGCAAAAAGCCTACCCAGAAAGACTCGGTCAGCAAAATCAATTCACAGACTCCAACACTGACATCGACGACGCGGACGCAGTCATTATCCGAAGGGTGCACACTATAATTATAATTGTCTTCCTCCCGCACGCGCAGCCTCGCTTGGTGACGCCCACTATCGTAATATTTTAATTTAATCGCCATAATTTCAAAAGTAAACGTCCAATCTATACATATAATAAAACTGTAGAAATGAAAATTCTGTACATTAAAGATATTCAAAAAATAATAAGCAGGGGATAGTACTACATCGCTATAGAAGCCAAAAATGTGGTTAGCTTTTTGTCTGTCTGTTTGTCTGTCTGTCTATCTGTCTGTTTGTCTGTCTGTCTGTCTGTCTGTCTGTCTGTCTGTCTGTCTGTCTGTCTGTCTGTCTGTCTGCCTGTCTGTCTGTCTGTCTGTATGTTTGTTCCAGCATCACACGAAAACTACTGATCCGATTTGAATGCGGTTTTCGCAGATATATTGGTCTTCTTCCAACTTAACATCTGGTGTATAAAAATTTTTCCCTCCACCCCTCTAAGGGGACAAAAAAAGGGGGTCAGATTTTTTCAAACTTTTTTCTTTAATACAAAAACTACTGATCCGATTTGCAAACGGTTTTCGCAGATATATTTGTCTTCTTTAAACTCAACATCTGGTATATATAAAATTTAACCCCCCACCCCTCTAAGGTGACCAAAGAGGGGGTAAGATTTTGTATCAAACTTTTCTCTTTAATGGACTTACTTCATACTATTTACTGTGTTTTAGGGGACAAAAGAGGGGGAAGATTTTGGATCAACTGATGAAGTAGAAATACTTTATATGGCAAACAACGTTTGCCGGGACAGCTAGTTTAAATTATTAATAGACCAAATTTTATCTACATAAACTGTACTTAGTGAATGAAATAATTTATTTTGATAAGGATTAATAGCATAAGTAAAATAAACGTTTTAAATGTAGTCCAAAAAAAATTCAAGATTTTTAAATAAGAAAATGGTTATTGTGCTTTCATGGTTGATTTAACACCTGGCGTCCGAAAAACCCAAATATATTACGAAACCCTACTTTTTCAAAATAAAATTTAGCCTATGTTCAGCAGAAATAATGTACCTAGGATTCATTGGCTTTTGCTTGGAGTAGTTTAAATAAAGCCAAAATCCTCGAACTTGTATCTACTTATAAGGATTCAAAAGTTCTGTTGGGTACTTTCGGAACCAGGGTACATCCTGGTACAAAATCTTACTTGGTAGTATATGCCTGAAATACTTCAGAAAAAATCAAAATCACCATAATATTATGTTCCCATATAAATTTCAAGGAGTCCCCTCGATTCCTCATGGATCCCATCATCAGACCACCACTTTTCTGAACATGGTACCAAATTCGGATTATACCCTATACAATAGCGAAAAAATTTTGAAAATAACATACAAAAAATATGTATAAACAGACGAACATAATATAACCTCCTCCTTTTTGGAATTCGGTTAAAAATAATAATTCGTTTCAAGTATAAGAAAGTAAGTTATTAATTTAATATAGTAAAAAAGTTCATAATAATAATATTATCTAAAATTTTATTATATAAAAAAAATGTATTGGTAATTGGTATTTTTAAGAAGAAAAAATAATATAGCCAAGATTCGATCGTAGCAAAGTCTTGCGTAGCTGACACGTAGCATGCTACGTAGCGTGGTAGCGAACTACGCACTACGCAGGTCTACGAAACTTGTAGAGTGTAGTCTACGAAGTTACAGACTACAGCAGCTGTAAGGGATGTCTCAATGTTTACGTTTTAAACTTTTTGTAATAAGTATTTTATTTATAATTGTTATACTGTTATTATGTATTAAAATTCTTTGAAGTATTTCTATAAATTGCGTTTACTGGAAACAAATCTCTTCATAAGAAAGTGGTTTAAAATAAAATAAAACATCGTAAATCAATCAAAAAATATATCATCAACATTTGATTATTCGATAGCATAACTCGAATAGGGGAAAATGTTGTATCACGCTGTCGAGCCCGAGACGAGGGGTTTCGCCCTCCGCTTTCATCCCTCACTGCATAGTCTATGCTCCAACCCTCTGACGTCACGGAAATCGACCAATCCCGCCGAGCTCAGTAGACGACGGCCCTCACAATCGAAATCACTACGCGTATTCAACTGTTCGGTGTTCATATTTTTATGTTTTTGTTTCGTCACATGTGCCGTTCAAAATGTACTCCGCGACCGTCAGTCCTCTAAAATGAAGCTCCTCCTCAAACGCGTTTCGTGATTTTTTTAATTTCATTTGTGTGAAATACGAGTGTTACAAAATTACGTTAGGGGGCGGTACCGTGATGCCAGTTCGTAAGCAAGGTGAATATTTTACACATCGACTCTACTATTATTCAATTGTTAGATGTTTAGCGTTGCCGAGCAGCTTGGAACATGGCCATAGGAACATTGTACGTATACCCGAGTCCCGACGAGTATTCGGCATGTGTATTAGATAATAGGTAGGCCAATATATTACAATTAAGTTTGCGGTACATAAATAGATTTATCAATATTTTTATACCTGTAATATGCAGGAGCGCAGCCACATTGCTGTCTTTGATTTTACTTGTGGTACCGAAACGTTACAGTATATCTCTATACTATACGGCTGTAAGAATATTATGATAACCACATTCTTATGATATAATTACCAAGTTAGCCAAATCATACCTAAGATTTTCTAAAAAAATATTACTTAAAGCATATTGAATAAAATTACGACGACAACAATTCTCTACTATTTTAATAAATTACAATATTTTTTAAATTAGAAAAAACCTCACTTTATCAAAATATATAAAAAGTGTACACGACTTTAGTCCACGTGATATTAATTTAACACTCTTTCATCGTTTAAGCATTTAATTAAAATTTTTGTGCGAACAGCAAAAGAGGCTTCGTTTGTGATAAATTATTTTTGACCCGCTTTTGTTTTTTTGATTAAAAAGGCTATTTCAATCCCAGTTATATAGACTTTATTAAATAGGTTGCCTTTTGCTCTGTCTACGTTAAATACAATACCGAGGTACTCAATAAATGTTATTACGACAACATTATTATTTTTCTCAAAAAATTATGGTCAAATTCATTCGAAAAAATCATTAAAAAACCCACTATTTTTGGCCGTACTCAATCTTAATAAGAACTCAACGTCTATTACCGAAAAATCGAAAATGATTGAAACGAGCAGCTTAAATTTTTAATTACTTAGGTATAATATGGAATTGTACAGGGCGCCAATTTATGTTTTAATCCCTAAATAGGTATTTACAGACAAGAATAGGTTTAATTAATTTATATATAAACACTATAAAGCTACATTTCTTTGTGTAAAACGGTGGAAATAGCAGCCATAGTAGCAGTTTGTGATTATTATTAATTATTGTGATTTGAGAGTTACAGCACCTCCCGTTGGTCCCCCGTCCCGGACTAAATATCATTTATTTATTTACCTACTCCTCGACTAAATAATAATTGTGTATTATAAAAATACAATTTATATGTTTTGTCGCTACTCTTCGACAAAATATAAATTGTATGTGTTTACAATGGAATCAACTTTTCAGTTTTAGTAGGTTTCTTATTAAGTAACCTACTATGATTTTGTGTATACTCTGATCTCTCCACGGAATCATGATTCATGGAAAAGTACATTTAAATGCGATTATGAACGTGTGGTGGCAATCCTCACCTCAATTACCTCAATTATTATTATGCGTGCTATAGATAGATTCAGTTATGATAACAATCATGGTGATTCTGTATTTAAATATTTAAATAGTAAAAACATGGGACACGTAGTATAAAATATAATCGGCCAAGTGCGAGTCGGAATCACGCACGAAGGGTTCCGTACCATTATAGAGCAAAATTAGGCCATAAATTGTGTTTTTTGTATGGGAGCCCCCCTTATTTTTTTATTTTATTTTAATATTATTATTAAATATTAAAGTACACATATAACTAAGGATTTTGTGAAAAATTCAAGTACCTACCTGTTGTCATTTTTGATATAGAGCAAAAAGACCAAAAAAATCACATTTGTTGTATGGGAGCCCCCCCTTAAATATTCATTTTATTTTATTTTTAGTATTTGTTGTTATAGCGGCAACAAATATACATAATCTGTGAAAATATCAAATCTCTAGCTATTACCGTTCTTGAGTTACAGCCTGGAGACAGCAAAAAAGGCCAAAAAAATCACGTTTGCTGTATGGGAGCCCCCCTTAAATATTCATTTTATTTTATTTTTAGTATTTGTTGTTATAGCGGCAACAGATATACATAATCTGTGAAAATATAAAATCTCTAGCTATTACCGTTCTTGAGTTACAGCCTGGAGACAGACAGACAGACAGACAGACAGACGGACAGACGGACAGACGGACAGACGGACAGACGGACAGACGGACAGACAACGAAGTCTTAGTAATAGGGTCCCGTTTTTACCCTTTGGGTACGGAACCCTAAAAAATACGGGTGGCACTCGCAGACTGCCGCGGTAAAGCTATTGCATAGCATGTTTTATCAGCTTATGCAATTAAAATTCGCAGACGTCTAGTCGCACGCACACAAACACCGTGCCGAAATCTGGCCCCCCACCGCTGTGCCGGTCGAAGTGTTAGGTTTTTTGTTACATAATTTCTTGATTCGGTCGCCGCGATCAAAGCCCGCTATAAATGCTGTGCTTAAATCTTGGTGAGTAATGGACAATCTATTATATTATAAAGCTAGTCGAAAACCTTAAATTAAACGTGAAAAGAATTCTTGAAAGAAAACGTGAAAAAATTTGGTGAATATCACCTAGTATTTTCGACCTTAGTGGTCGGTGATAATGTTGATAATTCGCTTTTAAATACAGCAACAATAGTACAGCAACAACCGTAGTGACGCAGGTACCTTTTGTGTGAAGACTGACGTGTACCGTCCTCTAGTCCCAATAGACGTCGGTGTCACTTTACACTGAAATTAGATAAAATTTCCTCTCTAAATAGCGAATTCTACTAAATAAATCGATAGGACGAAATGTTATTTCTTCTTTTACGATAAAATATTTTGCAAATACTCGTTACCCGCAGCTGCGTTTAGGTATTGCGCGGGAATCGTACACTTTCTCGTAATAAAAACTAATCTATGACCAGTGGGATTTCGTGTTAGTTTTTAATGTATCATTGTACTAAGTTAATTGTTAGGTACTTCTTTATACAAAAACAAAAAAACGAATTTTAACTGACACGGCAGAGCCAGATTAAAAGCGTAGGCTACTTTACAAAAAAAAACAGCAAATTACTGAAAAAGTACAGCGTTCCCGCGAAATTACGGTAATAAGTTTTTCCTGCAACGAAACCGCAATTAAACTAGTAGCAAAGTAATTTGACAATACTTTTTTTTTATTCCAGAGGCCCACCGAGCATTAGAGTTGCTGGAAGACTACCACAGCAAGTTGGTGAAGCCTCAGGACAGACAGCTCCGGCTCGCTATAGAGAGAGTCATACGGATATTCAAGTCGCGCCTCTTTCAAGCACTTCTTGGTATGTTCAAATGTTTTTAAATAAGTTTTTTTTGTTGTTGTTTATCAAAAACTTATGTTTATGAATACGTGGAACGAAGAGAGAATATGACAGCTAGGCATTTGAGTAGAATGCGATCTGGACTGTGTCGAAGCTGTAGTAATGTTGGATAATGGATAGTAGAATCAGTATCACTGCAACCGGCTAAATATAAGATACAATGGCAGTGTCTTGGTCGAACATGAGTCTCAAGAGCGACCGTGACGTGGTGCGGTCACGACTCACTCAGTATTTATAGCGCACTATATTTAAATACTGTTTGATCGAGATAACACACGGCAATTAGTTAATAATAGGAAGTACAATGTGACATAAGGGTCGCGGTAGACGCGCCAAGTTCAGAATGGCCGTAGACAGGGATGGCGAACCTACGGCACTAGCTATTTAAGATTTCCCTAGAAAATGAGTGTGTTGACACGAAAATGTTCACCATCTCTGGATGAACAATCTGCATCTATATAGATATAAAGCTGGCGCTCGCTTGAGATACTACAGACTTAAGATCAAAGCTGTACAAATTATAATAATTAGTAGGTATTATAGGTACAATAGACTGTCTAAACTTCGAAAGACTGCAGTCGTGTATTAAGTGAGCTAAAGTAGAGATATATTGCTCTCTAGTCTCTAGGGATAAAATTGACCAATGGTCTACACAGTGTAGGTCTGTACTCTGTATGTAATTACCGTCCTGGAGAAAATTAAACATTTCTTTACTTCAATCACCCTTCTCAGAATTTAGTGGCTAAACGCTATTTCTCCGAAGCTAGGTAGCTGACAGAAATTTTCAGTAGCTCTACATGAAGCATAATAACGACGGTATTATGTAAAGTGATATTATAAGTATCGGAAATACTTTGAATTTTTCGTTTGCACTTCGAACTGATCAAGTATTGCATTTCACTGAATTTGCATTTCAAAAGTAAAATATAAAAAATTGGATTGGAATTCGAAGGTGACGTTGATTTATAAACCAAATATTATTATGTGTATTTTATCTCTCCACAAGTAATATACAGAGCGTAACAAAAGTAAGTGATAATACTTTAGGGTGTGTATGAGTCCCGTGTATAGTTCACTGTAAAAATTGCAGCGCTGAAAGAGCAAATTTTTATTTTCACTTTCTCCTGAACAAAACTCGTGACGCTGCACTGGGGCGCTTGTTCATACAAATTACAAAAAAATGGGATTTCAGCGCTGCTATACTTTCACAGTGAACTCTCTCTACAAGGAACACAATATACAAACACTCAAGTACTATCGCTTAGTTTTCTTACACCCTGTATTATTTGTATAGATCTCATAAATCAAATCACTGATGTCTATACTATACAGTCTGCAGCTTTCATAAGTTCTATAACTAAACTTATTTAACTATAGAGCTATAGATAGGTTATAAAGACAGATTTGTTCCATGCATGATGTAAAGGCACAACAATGGCTCGGTCGTCGCCCTCACTCATCTAATAACAGGCTGCTCAAGTCGGGACCGATTAGATTTTCCGACAGCTTAGATCACGAACAGTAAGATATCAGGCACTATAGCTGTATAGTCCGTATAAATAATAGATATCGTCGTTCGGAAGTGTAATGATTTACTTATTACTTACCTAATAAGTATGTAATAATTCAAATATTATCTGCTTAGGGCCTGTTTCACCACTTGCTGATAAAGTGCCGGATAGGCTATTTAACAGGGAGTATAACTTTTTTGACAGATTCTCCATATAGGTATTATCTGTCAAGTTAAGTTGTGGATAGCCTATCCGGCACTTATAAGGAAGTGGTGATTCAGGCCCTTAGGACCAAATAGTTAGTCATCGCTTTAGGCTGCGTTTCCACCAGAGATGTGTTGCGATGAATGTGTTTTAAAATATAAAATCGCTTCATCGATGTGACGTCACTCAGTGCAGCGATTCAATTGGATCTTAAAAACACATTCCTTGCAACACATCTCTGGTGGAAATGAGTGATGAGAGAGAAAAATTGTATTCTCATATAGGTACTTTTTTTGAGGAATTCGCGCACAGACACTGTGACACGAGGATTTTATATAGTTATTAGAAGAAATCCCCTACTAATGTCGCGTTGGGCAAATACAGAGGAACCTAATGAACCAGGATTAAAAAACTACAATTTTTAAATATTATAATATGGATCTAGTATCAAAGATATTTTTTTGAAGAAGCAGCAAATTAAAATTTGAAACACTTGTACGTTTCAAATTTCTTTAAACATAATGTATTAATTATTTTCATTTTTTAGCTATAAAATTAATAAGTACATAAGTATATTGTTTTACTGATTACATAATACTTTTTACTTCCAAAAATTAGTAGCCAAATTAACCAAACTTATAATTTGTGTGTTTAATACATTTTCAACACTTTTCGAGCAAGGTTTGAAACTTTGTACTTTGTATGTAAAGGGGGATTTCCGGCTAGACTGCTTCGCATCATGCATGAACTATTTTAACAGTAAATTTTCCGTATGAATAACCCTTTACATTAAGGAACCGCGAACTCTCCTCTCTCTTTCCTTCTCGTAGATTCCTGTTTGTTCTCTCCACAAAGAGGACCTGTTGCTGCTCTTCACAAGGATACAAAGAAAATTGCGCAAACGAATTTAAAAAGGGGATGTTAAGTGGCCGCGCTGAAGGCTCTTTTAAAATTAATCTGGTCTGTAAGGGACTTGATAGAGATTCTTTGGAGACCAGAGACTATGCTCGTAATTGAAATACGGTAGTTCATTTTTACCAGTTTTACAAACACAATTAAGTTGAATTTAGGCAAGTGCTAGCTATTTTATAAAACTTTTACTATGCTTCGTTACAAATTATTTTGACGGCTGTAATGCTACCAATTTAAGTGCAACTTATCTACCCTGTAATGAAGGAATACCGATTATGATATACGCCAAATTAACTCAAATAAGATTATAAACGCTTAATAATTATACCTGCCCAAATTATTGGATAAATCGATATTATCATATTAACCGTACATAATGAAGGTAAAAGTTTGAGAAGTATTAGCGGCGATATTCAGTCTGACCCAAATATAAAGATATAGGTCATCGCGCCGGACCTATACCTGCAGCGGACGATACAATCCGTTTCTGCGAAAACAATTTTTAATTGAAACTTCGTACAGTCGTGCATTTGCGCGATAACTGAAGTTGCATTGTTCGCGAATAAACGTTTCAGTTTGCCAATTAATAGAGCCATATTTTCAGTTCGGATGTTAAAGGGTCAGTCGCTTTTGTAGGTTTTATTGCACATCGCAAATAGAAAATGCCTAATTGAATTACATTTCTTGTAAGTTGTGAGTGGCGTTAACGTGGTTAGCATAAGTTGTTTACTACGACACTTACAGTATGATTACAGCATAGATACGCCTCCGCCTCCGTGGTCTAGTGGTACAGAGCGCGGCTCTTGACTCGGAGGTCGTGGGTTCGATTCCCGCGTTGGAAACGTCATGTTATTTCCAAGTTTGGTTAGGACAATGCAGGCTGATCACCTGATTGTCTGACAAGTAAGATGATCCATGCGTCGGATGGGCATGTAAAAAGTTGGTCCTGCGCCTGATCTCTCGCCGGTCGTGTCGGTCTGCCGTCCCACTGGGTTATGAGAGTAAAGGAATAGAGAGTGCTCTTGTGTACTGCGCACACACTTGGGCACTATAAAAATACTCCTGCGTAGCTGGCTTGGTTTCAATGAAACCGGCCACCGTCACCGAAACCGGTGTGGGAGCTATTATTATTATTACAGCATAGATAAGTTTAAAATGTTGAAACCAATGGAATTAACCACTGGAATCAACCATTAAATGTAGAAAGTTCACTGCCATAATATGATAAAAATAAATAAATTAGTTAATACTACGTCCTGTTCTGGACCTGACATTTTTTTAATCCAGTCCAGAAAATAGCAGACGCCTAGACGCGGTAAGAGTCTGAAATTTGGGAAGGGGACATACGAAATTTGGAGGAGTCAGTAGTCACGAATAGTATTTAGGCACAATAATAATATTTATTGTGTCGAAATAAAAGGCTCACAGTCATAGTACCTACCTAAGTCATTACATAGACTCTGAATGGAATCATGTGCCCTGTGCCCTTTCGGACTACCCAAATCCCAATACCCGGCCATATTATATTCATAAATCATAATAAATAAAACAGCCTATAATATATAACCTGCCATCGCCGGCTACCGCATTTTCTCTAAGTAAATCGGCTATAAGATTTAGCTAACAGTGTGTAAGGTGCCAGTATTACACAGACACTGCAGTCGATGGAGTAATCACTAGTATGGCTTTATCTGCCAGTATTGTTTCACTGTCAGTTAAACCCTTTGTATCAGGTTACAATTGAAACTGCACTTTTATTTTGCTGATTCTCTTTATTTTCGTTTGAGAGCTATCCACAAAAGCAATTGACCTTTTGAAATTCGAACTCGTGCTAGATACTTTATATTTTATTCTTTTTATGTGCCACCGCGACTCTCGTGTATTATACCTATGAGTGTCGCAACTCTGCGAGGACATTGCTCGCTTCACGTTGAACAAAATATATCCTCAGTAATTTCTTTGCAAATCAGTTCAAAATTACCTAGTACAACACTCTCGTCAATCACAACCAACGCGAATCTTTATTAAGATACCTCTCTATAACTAATATAACTCGCCCTTTCATAATAATATTACTATTATACCTACATTTATATTGCATAATATATTATACTCCAAATACATGTAACATTCGGACTATTATCGCAGTCGGGTAAAAAAGGAGCCAAACTTATAGTTTCTCTATCTTTTGAGGTCAAGAGGAGGAAACAAACACGTAACTACCAACCTAAACATAGAGACAATCAAAGAACTCTACAAATTACAGCTGTATGCAAAACTAACTGACAGCTTTACATTCTAATTAAATGACGAGTAAGTATATTAAAATATTCATTTAGCAATTATGTACTAATTACTATAATTTAGGAACTGACATTACATTGCTATGCCTACATGATATAGTTTAGGTCAGAACAGCTGAGTTAAACTATCAAACAATAATAAAGTAGAGCATTCATGTTTTTAAAATTAAAACAATAGCCTAATTTTAACGCCTAATTTTTGTGTTGATTACTGTTTTGTATTCTAAATATAGAGAGAAACGCGACTGTACCTAGTAATTGTATCGAGGTCACATAGTCAGGAAAGTACTGTTGATGGTATGCAGCTTCCTGTATGCCGTATACGACAAACAATTGGTTGTTGTGTAATCAGTAATAGTGACACATATTATGACTTTTATACTAAAAGGTTAATGTATTATAACTTTAGGATCTTGAATATGAATTACGTGTGCATCAAAAATTAGCGTAAAAAAGTTAGGTAAGTACTTAATTTTTTATTTTACTTTTTCTTAAAAATTAGGTAAGTAATCATTCCATAATAAATTTATTAAGGGTTCCGTTATCCGTACTTAAAGGATGAAACACTACAAACAAACAATATTTCTAAAATTTCCCTGTCTGGCGTCACCAAACTTTATAGTTTATATTAAGTACAATGTTATGAAAAGCAAAAAGTTATCGGGCAAGCGCTTTGTGGATAGCGCGATTCGCGTCGCATTGGAATATTAGCATTGAATAGTCTGTGAACAGTGAAACACTACACTTCCCTGAATGTACTCTACATTATTACTACACCTATATAGTACTATTATATTATATTCTGTGCCTATATCCAGACTTTCAATCAGGTCAACCTAAAATGATTTTTATATGTAAATTTGATTGTTCCGAGCCACTATTATACCTTAGGGTCGGTGCCCGTAGTATCGATCAGCGTGCTCACGCGATGCTTCAAACTGGGTGAACTAACACAAATAGCATAATATTTTATGTAGCCGCAACCGCTTCTAAGAAGCAAGGTAGGAATGCTTAAGTCGTTTGAGTTATTGATATTATAGCATTGGTTTATGTAGTTATATTCTAAAAGGAAAGGATCGTCCTAGCTTTATGTATTGTTCTTTGTAAATACTTGGCGTAGAGTCTAGGGACCTTACAATGTTTCTCTTACAAATTGGTAAAGATATTATGTAACTATCTTCAGAGGGCAAGTATCGATCTAAATTCTAACCCAAACAATATGCCGAATAATTATTTTTTAAACTCTACCTACTTTATCCATTCTACCCAAAAAGCCTTTGAAAGCACACATGATCGAACAAAACCACGTTCAGGGGACTAACAAATATAGCTAAATGTTAAGCCCATACAGTCTTCAGTTAATGGCAGTGATTGTGAGCACAACGACACTTAGCAGCTGGCAGGCGGCCAGATGTTCTGTGGCTTATGCACGTAGACGAATTATAAAATTACTGAACTTCTCACATAGATTCGTGTGAGCATAGAGTAATAAATATGGTGTGAGGTTAAAACGCGAATCTTTTACTTCTTCTTAATCTTTTTTGCTCTATTAATTTAGCTCCTAATATGTTACAATTAATGTAACATATTTTGACATATTTTGTACAGAATCCTTAATGCTAGAGTTTCACTCACACTTGGCCGGTTTTTATAAAATTATTATCATCGGTGTTTCAAATATGAAGTCGGTAGTTTTCTGACTAAGTAGTAAGTACTTAGGTAATGCAACAAGCACGAAGTTAAAAAATCATGTTGTCATATTGACGCTATAATAGTGTAGTTAAACAATTATTATACTTCAGTATGCCAGCGTAAAAAAACAACAAAACAGTAATAAAACTCAGTACTCTGTAGCAAACTTATTTTTAACTTTTACGATCACGCTAAATTAGGTACATAATAAGCAACTAGGTTAACAATTAGACTGATTGTAGGCGATATCCAGCCATACTACACGATACATACAATAAATAAAGACGATCTTTTTCTATAGGGTATTTACACACGTCTTAATTCCCGACCTTCTACATTTTCAGATATCCAAGAGTTCTATGAGCTGACACTACTCGACGACAACAAGTCTATTCAGCAGAAGACAGCGGAGACAATACGTATCGCGAACAAGTGGGAATCCGATGGCGTGCGACGGGAGGTACGTACCTAGCTATTTCCGGTTTGATACTTTTCAGCAAATACATCTAAGTACGATTAGATGACGCCCGCAACTCCGTTGCGCCGAAATTTGTTTATCACGCGTACATTTTTCCGGGATAAAAAATATCGTGTATCCTTTCCATACCCAAATCTGTTGAACGGTTTGGGCGTGAAGAGGTAACAGGCAGACTCGTTTCTTTAAGGGCCCGGGTTACCCTCGAAATTTTCATACATTCTTAATACCAAAATCATTTTCTCATGCGAAAATATTTAACGTGTTTGAGTTATTTTTCAGCTTAAGATAGTAATTACCTAGGGTCCTGAACAAATTTTTTTTACAAAATATTTAAATACTAAAAAAAAATTTTTGTGTTTAAATATTTTTTAGTAAATTTACTGCTAAATATTTAAACACCAAAAAATAGACAAAAACACTAAAAAATATATAAATAAATAGTAAATTTACTACAAAATATTTTAACTTTAAAAAATATTTTTTATTATTTAAGTAAATATTTTGTAGTAAATTTACTATTTATTTATATATTTTTTAGTGTTTTTGTCTATTTTTTGGTGTTTAAATATTTTGTAGTAAATTTACAAAAAAATATTTAAACACAATTTTTTTTTTTAGTATTTAAATATTTTGTAAAAAAAAATTGTTCAGGACCCTAGGTAATTACTATCTTAAGCTGAAAAATAACTCAAACATGTTAAATATTTTCGTATGAGAAAATGATTTTGGTATTAAGAATGTATGAAAATTTTGAGGGTAACCCGGGCCATTAAGGACGCTATTACAAATATCAGCGATTTTCCGGTACCCTATTAAAGAATTAGGAGTCAAACTGCGAGGATATTTTGGTTTCAAATGAAAGATAATATATTCATCTCCACGACTGTACCATAAAAATCCTATAGCCGCATATAAAATTTTCACATAAAATACGTTTTAACCATCACAATAATCGCAAAATATGAAAAAAATGGGGTCTGATTAGGTACCTTAATATCTAAATACACTGAACTGATGAAAATAAATATACAAAAAAATTGTTGCTTATTTAGTCCTCTATAAAGTCCGCTAAAAATTTTATATAAAAATAAACAACTTTTCCAGTTATAAGAAAAATAAGAAATTTTCTAAAAAATTTTCATACATTTTCGCCATAATATCAAGAACGCGGCGAGCGTCGTAACCGCCACTGTACAAGGCGCGCTAATATGAATCTTATTTTAATGTCATTAACGTCGATATTCGTACTGACAGACATCCGACCTGCTAATTCTCCGGTTGGAGCATTCTTAATAATGTTAGTATGGAATACTGATATAGGTACCATTAGGTACAGAGATCTACCTATAGCTATACGATGCGTAATACGTTTGCATAGACGCGCTACGCTTTTTAACCGACTTCAAAAAAAGGAGGTTATCAATTCGACGCGTATGTATGTAATATTACCAGAACTGCCCAGTTTTTGTATATGTTAATCTATAACAGCTTCTGAACAAATGTGCCAAATTTCAAAAGTGTATGTATGTATGTATGTATGTATGTGTATGTTTGTTCGCGCATATCTCTGAAACTACAAGTCCGATTTAAGTGATTCTTTTTTTATTGTACTAGGTATTGTTCAACTTAGGGAATGGTGCAAGTTTCAACAAAATCGGTTCAGTAGTTTTGGAGATAGGGAGTTTTAATTCTCAATTACGTACAATTTTGAAGTCGGTTTTATCTTTTTAAAATACAGGTTATTTTGAAACAAATTCTGAAGACGTAGTACGAGTATATTGACTTAGCTGCAATAGTAAAGACTAGTGTTCCCACAGAAATAAATCAAGATAGAACGGCGATACGCCTGCGTTGCTAAGGAATCGCGCGTGTCAATTTTTGCTTTGCTTTTAGTTAGAACAAATAACTTACCGGTGGAAAGAAATACCTTATTTTGACCGATTCACTTTCGTACTTCTGTTTTTACAATTAGACACTGCACGATGAGGCATTTTTGCACAACCGCTCCAGTGTAATCAAGTCGGGACGTGCGCGCTGACTGAATAAACGTTCAACGAATTTTGCCCACTTGTGCAAGTTTGAAACACGCGTACTCCACCCGCTTAGCCGTTCTATCTTGATTTATTTCTGTGAGTGTTCCATAGACTGTGCTAGTGCTATTGACTTTACCAGCTAAATATCTTTGTCATTACAACTTATTAACACTGTATTACCTATCCTGTATCAATTTTAGAAGTTATATATTGACGTGGTGTGAAGCGTCCATAGATATTATTATTATTATAGGTTCACGTATATACAACATAGCCGATATATTATGATGTGGCGGTACCCACATTCGCCTAACATTCCTGCATCGCGCTATCGAAGTTTTCTGAGCGCGTCAGTATATATACGACAGCTGAAAGCATCGCCTCATCGGGTACCTCGTCCACTAGCCGCAATGTACCGCGGCCTGGGCGACTCCGCATCGGCATCATCGGGCTTTCTCACTACACCGACCGGTCAGCAAGCAGAGCACATCTCTCCTGGTCAGCACGTAGCATCGGCCCCGCACGGCAGCTTATCTGACTCACTGGATCCCGTGCAGCAGCTTACAGTTCCGACTCACTGGGACTCACTGCAACACTTCCGATTCACTGGAACTCAATGGCACTGGCGACTCAAGCGACAAGACTTCAAGATTCGACCTCCGGTCTTCGGGGGGGAGTGATGTAGCGGTACCCACATTCGCCTAACATTCCTGCATCGCGCTATCGAAGTTTTCTGAGCGCGTCAGTATTAATTTAAGACAGCTGAAATGTATCACGTGGGATCCGGCCTGACCGAGCATACCACCTCGCTCGGTCGGAAGATATCTTCCTTTGGGCCTCCACGCATTATTCCCACAATAATTTATATAAGTATGCATACTTACCTATATGCAGAATAAGCTAATGTTACAAAGTCACGCTATCTGCAGCTTTGCACACGTTTCGCATAACTTATTAGTCTTAACTATTAACGAAATTGAGTGAGTATCCGTCCCCTAACTAAGCGTCAGTATTCCTTTCTACCTACTCTACCAGCTACTACCTCTACATTATCATGGCCACCCGGACCGGGTAATTATGGTACCAAAGGGCAAAGTGTGTTATGGTCTACCAGAATCTGATGGCAAAAAGTGAGAAATTAAATTGACTCTAGCAATACCGGGGTAATTGGAATAAAACATTTTGATCCTTTTTTTTCTAAATAGCGGCTGATTCTGTGTGTTTAACATGCAAATATAAAAATTAATCCAATGATCAAGGATATTTTTTAAAAAATCTGCAGTCGAAAATGCCACTAGATTCTGGTAGACCTATAAAGACTCCGTGAGTACTTTGTGTTGTCATCTGTGGTTATAGACCAGTTGCCCTTCATTATCTTTTTAAACTCCTGAATCCTGACCATCCTTAATCTGTGATCCTGACGCAATTTTTACAATTTCCCTTTATTTTTCAGTCATCATCCGGCGAAAATGACTACAGATCGATTTCAAACGCATTCCTGCAGGAGAACAATCGAAAGGCTGACAGCCGTAACGTCAGCACACCGGATTCGGCCAAGGTATTGTTTATCGACTAATAAACTTATTCCCAGAACGAATGTTGCAGAAATAGTTTTATCGATGATAATTGATAACTGTCGGTTAGCATAAAAATGCATTACTAACGGAACAATATTCATTATATTTAATTTAAATATCATTTTAATATCGGTATCTATTCTTATTTCAAACAGTTGGGGATGGTGCCTTCCATCGTGTCACCGGCTGACGCAGATGATAGGAGGGTAAGATTTCATTTGAGACTGCTGGCGAATTAATGATACCTATTACCTACTCGGCTGCTGCTACAGAGTAATATAAGTATTTGGCTTGTTTAATAAGTAATAACGGATAGTTAATTAATTAAAAAATTAACAAGGTAAACCAAACTTTATCTATTAGGCTTTTAGAATATTATTAATAATCGGCCAAGTGTGAGTCGGACTAGCGCACTGTTACATCCCTATTTAGTTAGCACATTACGTTTAATAAGCATTTCTATATTCTTCCATAATTTTCCATTTACGTTGCAGTTTTCGGTTAGCATTCATTTCTAGTTCTTTTCATAAGTTAGTTAGATTCTGGAAGCCGGGCAAGTAACGTGTGGGAAGTCGTAGCAAAGTGTAACTAGTTTAATTTTGAGTTAATAAATTAGTTAGGGTGAACTTTTGGTTTTTTTTTAAAAACTTACACAGAGGGTGCTGCAAAACAAATTGGTGTCAGAAGTGTGCAGATATTTGATCCCGAAAAAAAAGTCTAACGTTTTAGACCAGGGATCACGAGCCCGTGGCACCCGTGTTTTAAAGTTTTGGTCGACGGTAAGACTCCGCCACCGAAGGCGCGAGCCCGCACCACGTTTTTTGGACGACAGTAAGCCTCCGCACCTCTGCGCGAGCCTGCTCCATCCGGTTCACACACTCGGACGACGGTCAGCCTCAGGCCCTAGCCTGAGCCCGCTCCAGCTACAACCCACGAGGACGTCGGTCTGCCCCAGCAGTTTCAACAGCGGTGCTGTGCTGTCTGAGCCGCTCCAGCCTAACTCACCAGGGCCACATCATCGGCCCCAAGCTCCGGGTAAAGCGTAGCCTCTGCACGCGACTCCGGGTCCACTCCAGTCTCCACGGCATGAAGGTTTTCGTCGTGTTCCTGTGAGTGTTTTCTATTTCTTTCTAAATCCTGTCTCTGTTTCTACTAAATTCAAGAAATCGTGCTAAATCAAAGTGCTAAATCTAAAGTGTTCTAAATCGTGAAGTGAATAATTCTAAATCTAATTTTACAAACTCTTAAGTCTAAAATAATTCTAAATCCTAGTTTATTCTATTTTTAATTTCTAAATCTTTGCTGTATTATATTTCTAATTTTTTACAAGTTCAGCATAACATAATTAATAATGTCAGTCAAGGGAGAGTCATCTAAAGACAAAATGTCCGAAAAAGTAACGCTTTCATTTTTAACAAAATTTATAAAACCTTATAAAGGTGACAGAGAGTCACTTCCTGCATTTCTCACAAATTGTGAAAATGCTATGTTATTAGCTAGCCCAGAACAACAATTAATTTTATGCAAATTTATTATTTCTCAATTAGAAGGCAAGGCACAAGTGGCCTGTAGCTTAAAAACATTTTCAAATTGGGCGGAATTAAAAACATTTTTGCGCTCAACTTTCGGCGAAAAGAAACACGCAACTCATTTATTGTCTGATCTCCAAAATTGCAAACAATTATCTAGCGAGGATGTTATAAAATATTCACTTAGAATTGAACAAATTTTAACTCGAATTCAATCTGATATTCATTATAGTTGCGTAGACGAGAAAGAACTTCCCGGTCGAATTGCGGCTATGGAAGAACTCGCTTTAAATACATTTTTATTGGGCTTAAATTCTTCTAT
Organism: Plebejus argus; assembly: GCA_905404155.3. Lineage (NCBI taxonomy): Eukaryota > Metazoa > Arthropoda > Insecta > Lepidoptera > Lycaenidae > Plebejus > Plebejus argus. The sequence continues at coordinate 12,582,092 of FR989929.1, read as the reverse complement.
TTCTACTATTATTAGGTGTAAAAATCCTAAAACCCTCAGTGATGCAATTCAATATGCCACTGATGAGGAGAAATTATTTAATCTTTCTAAAAATAGCACTAGGGCTCAAAAACAATGCTCTATCTGTCATAAATTCGGACATGGCTCTTCTGAATGTTATAAAAATAAAAAACATACTTTCCAGAAATCTTATCACGTAAATCCTCAACGTAATTTTAATTCTAGCTCAAATCCTAATTTTAATACTAATTCTATTCCTAAAAATAATTCTATTTCTATGTCTAAAAATAATTCTAATTCTTATGCTAAATCGTGTAATTATTGTAAAAACGTCGGTCACACGATCATGGAATGTCGTAAGCGTCAATTTAATATGAAACGCCGCGTAAACGCTGGCAACGCGCAACGTGACGACGGTCATATTCCTTCACATACATGTGACTTTGAATATAATGTTGATAATAATCATCAGACTCAATCCAATCACGATGATTTAAATTAAAAAGGATTTTGGTTCCGTGTCTGCCAAAATCCAACGTAAATCATAAGGACACGATATATTCTAAATCTTATTATAATTTTCCTAATTCTACATCTCAGCCACAGATGCTGAGTCCATCTCAGTCAAAGTTACTGAGTCCATCTCAACAAAACATGTTGAGTCAATCAAATTCTAAATTTACATCTCAGCCCAAGATGCTGAGTCCATCTCAACAAAACATGTTGAGTCAATCAAATTTTTCTAAATCTACATCTCAGTCCAAGATGCTGAGTCCATCTCAACAAAATAAAACGTTGAGTCATAATTCATCCCAAAATTTGGGTCCTACTAAATCTTCATCTCGATCAAAAGAATCGAGTCAAATAAATAATAATTCATCTCTGTCAAAAGAGCAGAGTCATTTAATTTTTAATAGCAAAAATAATTGCCAAGCATGTAAAAATAATTCTAAATCAAAACATGTCTCTTTTTCTAACTCAATTAATACTAATTCGTCTCAATCGTCTCAATCGCCTCAATCGTCTCAATCTAATAAATTAATTTCTACTAACTCTAACTTAAAAAATCCTAAGTCTACATCTCGGTCATATGAACCGAGTCAAAATAATTCTAAGGACGAAATTGTCCAAAATACTAATTCTAATATTAATCATAAGTCACTTAAATCTAACATAAATCCTAGTTCTAATTCTAAATCTATATACGAAATTAATAATTATACTAAAAAGGTATCATTGCCTCATACTTATTTGCTTTGTAAGCATGCACCGGGAACGGGTATGCTATGTTTTCTAGTTGATACGGGATCAGCCATCAGTATTATCAAGGGGTCCTGTTTATCTCAAATTCCAGATCTTTCACATGAAATCGTTAAGCTAAAAGGCATTAACAGTTCCGAAAATCCTGTCGAGACATTAGGAACTTTTCAACTAGAATTTTCTATATCTTATGAAAAATTTAATTACAAGTTTCATGTCACAAATGACGACATAAATTTAACTAATTACGATGGTATTATCGGTAGCGACTTTTGCAATTTCTTTAAATCTAACATCGATTATTCTTCTAAATCTATGACTATAAATAATCATTCTATTCCTATTGTTTACACTCAGCCAACGTATATCATTCCGGCTCGTGCGGAAGCCTGTATCGAGTGTACTGTATCAAATTTCTCACCCGAGCTTTATCATAACAACGAAGCTCTAGTTCTAGATCATACCTTAAGTCAAGGTGTTTATGTCGCTAATTGCATAGTAAAGGTCAAATCTAATGGAAAAGTGAACCTTACTATTTTAAATACTACCGAGTCCGATATCGAAGTCAAAGATTATCATGTAAAGTTAACACCATTCGAAAATGAATGTCTAAATAATCCTAAAAATTGTATAAATATTAATTCTATTTCTAGTTCTAAATCGAATCGCGTAAGTCAAGTTCTAAATTCAATTCGCTGTTCTCATTTAAATAATGAAGAAAGAAAAGCTCTCTTAGACTGCGTCTCGTCTTACACAGATATTTTTCATTTAGATGGCGAGCCCTTAACATGTACTAATGTCCTTGAACACAGTATTAATACAGGTGACACTCCTCCTATCCATGTCAAATCCTATCGTTTTCCTGAGTGTCACAAAGAAGAGGTCGATTCCCAAATCCGCAAAATGCTAGATCAGAAAATAATCCGGCCTTCTTCTTCGCCTTGGAGCGCCCCAGTTTGGGTAGTCCCGAAAAAGATAGACGCTTCAGGCAAACAAAAGTGGAGAATCGTCATAGACTATCGTCGCCTTAACGACGCCACTGTTTCAGAGTCTTATCCACTGCCTCTTATCACAGACATCCTAGATCAACTAGGTCATTCAAAATATTTCAGTACCTTAGATTTGGCAAGTGGGTTTCATCAGCTTAAAATGAGTCCCAAGGACGCCCCAAAAACAGGGTTTACAATAAGTACTAATTCAAGCATGTCTGGACATTACGAGTTCACCAGAATGCCTTTTGGGTTGAAAAATGCCCCATCCACGTTTCAACGGTTAATGAATACCGTATTGTCAGGCCTACAAGGTCTAGATTGCTTTATTTATCTTGACGATATCGTTATTTTTAGCCAAAATTTACTAGATCATATTACAAAATTAAAACATGTTTTCGACAAACTTCGTCAAAGCAATTTAAAGCTTCAGCCAGATAAATGCGAATTTCTTCGACATGAAGTCGCTTATCTTGGTCATGTCATCACCGATAAAGGTGTCTCTCCGAATCCTGAAAAAGTCAAGGCCGTTTCCCATTTTCCAGTTCCCAAAAATCCTAAAGACGTCAAATCCTTCTTAGGTCTAATAGGCTATTATCGCCGTTTTATTGATAATTTTGCAAAGGTTACTAAGCCTCTTACGTCTCTCTTAAAGAAAGATGCTGTTTTCCACTGGAATGCGGAACAGCAACAAGCATTCGAATTTTTAAAAGAAAAATTAATCTCTGCTCCTCTTCTCCAGTATCCCGATTATTCGCAACCTTTTATCGTTACTACAGATGCTAGTAATTATGCTGTAGGCGCAATTCTATCTCAGGGTCCCATAGGCAAGGACAAACCTATAGCCTACGCCTCGCGAACTTTAAATAAGCCAGAAGGCAATTATTCAACGACGGAAAAAGAACTCCTAGCTATTTTATTTGCCGTCAAAACTTTTAGACCATACTTATATGGTAATAAATTCAAAATCGTTACGGATCATAGGCCACTCGTATGGTTATTTAATGTAAAAGATCCAGGTAGCAGACTCATTCGCTGGCGCTTGAAACTCGAGGAGTATGATTACGAGATTGTTTATAAACAAGGTCGTCTCAATTCTAATGCCGACGCTCTGTCTAGGTGTCCGGTCAATGCTCTTAACATAAATAATTTAAATAATTTAACCTATGAAAAATACTTTAAAAGTCAATTTACTAATCAACTTCCTATTTCTAATACTATTATCGAAGAATGTACTCAAGGTTTACATTTAACTAAATTAAATAATATTGCGTGTCCAGTTTCTCTAGATTTTGACAATTCTATTCCGCATTGCGAAGAAATTTTATCGCAGCTAGAAAATGCTGACGAATTACTAAATTCTGAACGTGAGCCGTTCACAGTAAAACATTATAATTTTAAAGATAAAAATTACTATTTCCTTTTTACTAAAGTTCATCATTTTGATGAAACTCATTATAAAGATATTTATAATTTATTAATTAAATTAAGAAATATTTTAGTCGATTGTCAAAATATTACGGATCTTGCTATTTCAGATTTTTCAGATCCATTTTCCAAGTTATCTTATACTAAAATTTACAATATTATTTCCTATATTTTTCATAATACTAATATTAAGATTTATATTTACAAAAATCAATTAATTTATCCTACTCCGGTAGAAGTTCCTAAAATTTTAAAGGAAAATCATGATTCGCCTATTGCGGGTCATCCAGGTTCTCAAAGGATGTATAAAAGAATTAAAGCCAGTTATTACTGGAAAGGAATGCGCTCTGATATTGAGCATTATGTTAAAAAATGCAAACTCTGCCAAATCAACAAGCCGTTACGTAAATCTAATAAAGCTCCAATGGAGATAACGTCTACTTCTACAAGACCATTTGAAAGATTAGCTCTCGATATAGTGGGTCCTCTTCCCGACGCGGGTTTCCAAAATTTTAAATTCATCTTAACACTACAAGATGATCTTACTAAATTCACTAGCGCTTATCCTATGGTTTCGTCGACAAGTGACGAAATAGCTCGAAATCTTGTTCATTTTATGTCTCTTTTCGGATTTCCTAAAACTATTTTAACAGACTTAGGTACGCCCTTCACGTCTGATTTATTTAAACAATTAACTGAAATTTTAAAAGTAAAAGCATTATTTACTACTCCTTATCATCCTCAAACAAATGGCGCACTAGAACGCTCTCATGCAACTTTAAAAGAATATTTAAAATCTTTTGTCAATGAAAACCAAAACGATTGGCATTGCTATTTATTTACTGCAATCTTAGCTTATAATACGACGCCGCATTCTTCTACTAATTTTACGCCACATGAACTATTGTTCGGCTATAAACCTTCTATTCCTAGCTCTTTATACGAAAGTAATAATAATACAACTTATAATGAATATATTCGTGCTTTACAATATAGAATGCGCTTTAGTCGCGAAAAAGCAATTCAGAACCTTATTAGTAGTAAAGAAAGGTCAAAACAATATTACGATTCTAATTCTCGCGAAGTTTCTTATAAATCAGGTGATATGGTGTATTTAAAACACCATCATAGATTGCGAAAAGCCTTATCTCCTATATGGAAAGGCCCATATAAAATTCTCAAAGTTCATAATAAACATAATGTGACTCTACAAATAGGTCGCAAAAATGTCAAACATCATACTAATGAAATTAAGCCTGCCACATCCTAACTTTCTAACTCTATGTCATAAAAACATATTTCGTCTCTTTCTTTTCAGAATATTATGCTGTCATGGCTTTTGCCGCAGCGACGCGGAGTCAAATATCATTCCTATATCGCATAGTCCAGGAATCTATTTTGAACCTGTTACTTATGTTAATTTTTATAATGATTATTGGAAAGTTGTTACGCATATCGATTTATTTTCTCTTGAGCCTTATTTAAATAAAATACAAAATCTTTTATCTAATACAATTGATATTTGTAACAAGATTCAATCGCAAGATTTAAATTTTTGTAAAGACATATCTAACCCTATCGAGGTCTTGATTCATAGCAACAGTATTAAATTACAATCTTTGTCTCATATTATTTCTGATCATAAGACAAGTAAAGTCAAACGGTCACTAGAATTTGGTGGCGAAATTTTAAAGTTTTTCTTCGGCACGTTAGATGCTGACGATGCTAGAAAATATGATGCTGCAATTGAGTCTTGTAAGAAAAGCGAATCTGAAATGTTTCATTTAATGCGTGATAATATACACGTTATAAAGTCTACAATTAATAATTTTAATAATACTATTTACAAGCTCAATCAAAATGAAATTAAATTAAATACGCAAATTAATAATATGAATAATATTCTTTCTAAAATAACGGATACAGATAATCTATTATTATACAATTCTAAACTAAATAATTTACTTAATATTATACAAGGTTCTTTACTTACTATTTCTAATTTACTAGATACTACCTTAAATTCTATCTTATTTTCTAAAGTAAATATTTTACATCCTAGTGTAATTAATCCTATAAGTCTCTATAATGAGTTAATTAAGCATAGTAATCAAATAAGTAAAAAATTGGAGTTCCCAATTTCTCTTAGTATAGAAAATATACATATTTTAATCGATATTTCTAAACTTAGTTCCTATTTCTTAAATAATAAAATAATTTTTATTTTACAAATTCCTTTAGTCACACCTGAAAAATTTATGGTGTATAAAAATATTCCTTTACCAACTCCTCATGATGATGCTCATAATACTTTCGCGTTAATTCAACCCTCTGACTCATATATCGCCTTGAGCGACGACAGATTGCATTATGCTATGCTGAGCTCTTTAAATGATTGTAAATTAATAACAAGTAATTATTCTATTTGTGAATTGTTCAACATTTACTCTTGTGTTAGTAATCCAAATTGTGAATCGAAAATCTTAACCGAGGTCACACTTTCGTTGCCCTCTGAATGTAATTCTAAAATTCTATACGGTAATATCGATATTTGGCAAAAGTTGCAAAATAATAAATGGATTTTTGTACAGTCAAAACCAAATAAGTTAACTATTCGTTGTGATGATGAAATTAATGATTTTTCTATCCAGGGTACTGGTATTGTAAAATTAACAGCTGATTGTGTCGGCTATTCTAAAACTGTACAATTGTTACCAACTAATTCTTATTCTTTTATGATTAAATCTCCTTTAGATATTAGTTTTGATATTACCGAGGACGATTGTTGTAAGAAGGACATATTTAATAAAAGTATACCACATTTATCTCCTATTTCCTTAAGTAAAATAAATTTAGACTCTTTAAAATATGCCTCACATCAAATGGATAATTTAGAAATTGAACTTAACAATTTAGAAAAGGAATCTCATTTTATTAAATATGGCCAATATTATTCTACATTTACTTATATTTTAATTGTGTCTCTATTTTTGTATTTTGTGTATAAGATTTTCAGATGTTTTAAAAATAAAAACTCTATGAATGAGTCAGGATGTTGCATTCAGATTTTTAATCAATGTAATAATAAGAAAAATATTAGACATAAATCTAAAATTTCAAATTCTATTGAGATGACTCAAATTTCATCTTCAGATGAAGAAAGACAATCAGTCAAATCTTTGCCATTGCAACATCGAGCAAATAATTATGATAAAAATCAATTTTCTTCGAATAGAAATTTAAATTTTTAATTCAAAATAATTTTGATTATTTTTTTGAAACAAATCATATTTTATCTCGCTTTATTTTCAATTTCTTTATTTTTGTGAAGTCTACGATTTTTCTATTTTATGAAGTTTTACTATGTTGATATTTTAATGATGTTTTTGATAATATCAACGATGTTTTATTTTTAGATATTTACTTTCTATTTCATTTGTGTTTTCGATGTTTTATATAAGTTTTCTATTTCATTTTCAATGTTTTATATTTCTATGTTTTGTAGACTTCGCACACTTTACGTCTCTATCTTTTTAACTTCGCTTATCTTAAAGAGATAAAGCTTCGTCAAAAGGGGGGAGCTGTTACATCCCTATTTAGTTAGCACATTACGTTTAATAAGCATTTCTATATTCTTCCATAATTTTCCATTTACGTTGCAGTTTTCGGTTAGCATTCATTTCTAGTTCTTTTCATAAGTTAGTTAGATTCTGGAAGCCGGGCAAGTAACGTGTGGGAAGTCGTAGCAAAGTGTAACTAGTTTAATTTTGAGTTAATAAATTAGTTAGGGTGAACTTTTGGTTTTTTTTTAAAAACTTACACAGAGGGTGCTGCAAAACAGCACGAAGGGTTCCATACCGGTATAGAGCGAAAGTAGACAAAAAAAATTGTTTTTTGTATGGGAGCCCCCTTAAATATTTAGGTACTTTATTTTAATTTTATTATTAACTAGCTGTTGCCCGCGACTTCGTCCGCGTTAGCATAGTTAGATCACGTTCCAAATATTATTTTTCAAAAATATTCAATGTACAGAATTGACTTTCCTACGATTTTATTCAGTAACCCAAATACTATTAAAGCCTTCATCATAGAAGCTCAAATCTTTAATTAAATCTTTAATTGAGTTCAATCAGTCGAAAGTCTAAGAAAATTTCTAAAAACTTTCATCCCCTATTTCGTCCCCTTAGGGGTGGAATTTATTAAATTCCTTTCTGAGGGGATGCCTACGTCATAGTATCTTTAAGAATACACAGTCTCAGCCCGATCGGCTTAAAATTGAGAAAGTTTCATACAAACTGTCAACCCCAATTTCACCCTCTTGGGGGTAGAATTTCCAAAAACGCCTAAATATATATCCATTCAATTTTAATTAGTAACCCAATAATAAAGTTTCATGTTTCTAACTTAAGAAATGACGGACTTTCATTCAAAGTTTCAAGCCCTATTTCACCCCCTTGGGGGTAGAATTTCCAATAACGCCTAAATACGTATTCATTTATTTTTATTCAGTAACCCAAAAATAAAGTTTCATATTTCTAACTTCAGAAATGACGGACTTTCATACAAACTTTCAACCCTTATTTCACCCCCTTCGGGTAAAAATTTCCAAAATTCCTTCCTTAGTGGGTGTCTACTAATCAAAACAACCCTGCTCACCAAATTTCGTGGCTGTAACTTTAACAGTTTTTGCTCTGCGATGATGAATCAGTCAGTCAGTCAGGACTTATAATTTTATATGTATAGATTAGTAATTACTAAAGTACAAAATATATAACTTAGGATTTTGTGAAAATTTCAAGTGCCTAGCTGTTACCATTATTGATTACGAGCAAAAAAGGCCAAAAAATCACGTTTCTTGTATGGGAGCCCCCCTTAAATATTAACTTTAATTTATTTTCATTATTTGTTGTTATAGCGGCAACAGATATGACACAATCTGTGAAAATTTCAGAAGTTTAGCTATAGCGGTTCTTGAGTTACAGCCTGGAGTCAGACAAACAGACAAACGGACGGACGGACGGACGGACGGACAGACGGACAGACAACGAAGTCTGTACCTAATAGGGTCCCGTTTTTACCCTTTGGGTACGGAACCCAAAAAATAAGCTCAAGAGCTAATCATTAAACGTTACAATAAACTTTGTCCCTATGCAGTCAATATTGTATAATAAATAAGAAGCCCTAACAAGGAATAATAAATATTTAAAAATTTTATTGATTTTTAGTTCTGACAAAAACGCCATCTGTTATGCATTAATCAAATTACACACTATATTTTGTAGCGAGCTTGTTCGCAAGTCGCAGGCCGCTGCGCCGCGCCGCAGCTAGCAGCTCGATGTTTTCGAATTGTTTTTTTTTTTTGATGACGTGACGGTTCGGCTGACGTCTCAAAAAACAAGAAGGTATTCTATCGAAGCTATAAAACAAGTGATCGGTAATGGCGGACGGTTGGTGTTTCGCGTCTCGTAGTACTATTTATAACCTAAAATATAGTACAAGTTTTCAGCGATATGTACGCTAACGTTTCATCGTTGTGTGAATTTGTGCTGTTATATTTTACATTTGTGTCAATGACGTACGAACGCTATATCGTCAATTAAAAGGATATATAACCAAATGATAAATCAGTGAAATGATAATGTACATAAAATTTTGACATTCAGACTGCTGTTATTTCGTATTCTTTACAAGTAAGGCCATACAATATACAGTAATCTATTTTTAAACCTTTAGTAATATCTTAATATTGTGGGGACGTTTTAAAACTGGTGAGACTAATCATAATACAACTTCATAATCTCGCTTGTAACTGATCTAAGTTACTCGCTAAATACATCTAAAGGTTTAAATTAGTCTACATGCACATTAAATAGCATAACACGGACATTCTAATTAAAGTTCATCGCTTTGACATTCATAACATCATATCATTGACTCAAGTTGGTAACACCCAATTAACAACATCGCATTCTAATATACCCCACTATCAAAAAAGGGTTCGGCTCGAATAAATACTCTAGATAAGGCTTGGTGTAATTTTCAAACTTACCTAACATGATAATCAGCTTAATTTGGAGATTACGTGTGGAATCACCAGAAATTATTCTGTACTCGCAGTGTCTAAGAACAGTTATCTATAATGTTTTCGGTGTAAGCTAGATATGGGTTCTAGGTTGAGAATGGTGCATGCTGGACAGAGTCCAGTGAGGTGCTGACCAAGGCACAAGAGTGTAACTAACAATGCATGCAGTGTACATAGTGTAGTGCAGAAATCGAGTACCCGTGGCTATGCAAATTATCTAATCAAAATGACTGAAAGAAGGAAGAAAAAAACCCACAATGGATTTCTACGAAAAGTGTCATCTCTATTTAATCTTGACACGGTAAGTAGGTGCCTACACAAATAGATTATTTCTACAAAATATAGTCTTACAAATACAGACTTCATGTACTTATTATACTGCAAAAGTAAATATTGGAATTGATTTACAATACCTAACTAAATCCTTGACTTTGTTTATGATGTATTGCTGTTGTTGATATCTGTAGCAGCAGCCAAATTTGTCTACTGTGTATATATAGTACAGCCCGGTTTCATTCTGGTTTGTAAATAATATATTGTTGTGTGAAGCTTTTTTGTGTGAAATTTCAGATAATGTATGTTTGAAGTAGCTCCTATTAAATGCTCAATGTAACATTCAATAAACATACCCAACAAAATAGGAATTTTATTGTCCTTAGTTTGTATGATTTATCTCAATAATAATAATTCTCATCTGCTATTGTCAGTATAATAATAATTGTTTTTGAAAACAATCTTTTGAGTTCATGGTAATAAAATTTAATAATTCTACTTTACAGGCCCATATATCTACACCTGAAATGAAGCAGGTAATTTTTATTAAATATTATTAAAACCTTTTTGTATCATACTAAATGTGAAAAAAAATTCAGCACCTTGTGGAGTAATAATGTAAACCAATCATAGGCTATTTATTACCTCGATCGTAGGAATCGCAGACACAACATATATTCAATTGTTATGCGGCACCTGGGTGCCGCTTGAGAGTTGATGGGTTATAGTAAAACAAATAAATAATAAGTCATAACAGAATAATATGGTTATGGAAACAATAATGATGATAATAATAATATAGGAATATTGTTATGATTTTTCAAATAATATTTAAATTTTAAGTGACCTAGAGCAGATAGTAACTCAACAAGGTCTTTGTAGATAATGGTGATAAAAAAAATTGAATGAACTACAAAAATCCCATCCTCATTGTAAACATGAGTCATAATACAATATTATTCAAATATTATGTAGGTGTGTTGTCAATTGAACATGCTCATTTACATGCCTATATTAATATGTCATTGAATTCTATGATACCTTATTGATATTATTAGCCTAATATATATTATCTTCAGTTATGCAATAGATTACATACTAAAATGTATGTCCAGTTACTATGTTACATGTTTTTTATCATGCAAATTAATTTATTGTTTTCAAAGAGTTGTAAGAAAAATTTGAATCTAGAGTGCTGCCATGACTATATCTAATATAAATATCTTTGATTTATTAAATAACACTGTAATGCTGTATATGAATTCAATTATTAAATGATATAAAAGTTACAGGTTAACGGAATAGAGGGAGGTGCGGAGCGCACTGTTGGTGACGACGGCTACCTGTACCTAACTGTGACGCTGTCGAGGGCTGGTGGTGCTGGACTCGGGTTCAGCATCGCCGGTGGCTCTGACAACCCTCATGTTGCGGATGACCCACTAATATATGTCACTAAACTTATCCCCGGTGGTGCCGCTGCTGCTAGTCAGTTGCAAATCAATGATGCCATATTACAGGTACGTTTGGTTTCAAGGTCAATCATCTTGGTTATGTTTAAACTACAAATAATAAAAACTAAGAAAGAGTAACTGTTGTCAAAATCTGTTTTGCGAGTCTACAAAATGAGACCCAATTACATGCATACTTTATGCATGTATTCGGTACACAATTTTGTGTATTTGTAGAAGTGACAATTATTGTCAACCACTTTATTTCGTAAATTTGAGTTTTAGTGTTTTGTAGCTATAGTCATATTTTGGTGTGCGAAAAGGAACTAAATTCAAAACGGTTGAAGTATGGGAGTTACGTTTCCTTAGATTTTTTTATTCGTAGTGTTTAAAGTGATCTTATCTAAAGTCAGTAAGTGTACTGTCAAAGCCATTCATTCTACCTGTTTTAAAAATAAATCAGTTGTAACTGTCAAGACTCATTAGCTGCATTTTTTCAACTTATCAGTGCCTTTTAACAATTAACATGTTAATTGTTTCTCTCATTTCTATACATGCTTCTGTTTCGAAATATATCTATAGAGCATTTTTTATACTATACCTTTGAAATAAAAAAATGCCCTACTTTACTAAAAACTTTTGGTATCTATTGTTAAATTTAACAACAGATTGTCTTCTCAGAAAAAATTGAATTCATAAGTGTGACTCACTAACACGTCTAGATATAAGCCTAGACGTGTTATACTTACTGTCCATTAAGGTGCTCCCTCACTGGGAGCATTCACATAATAATAATAATAATAATAATAATAATACAAAATTTGAAAACTTTTTGTTCCGTCGGCGGGACTCGAACCCGCGACCCCCGGCTTAAGCTACCAACGTGCTATCCACTGAGCCACAGAGGTCGTCGACATGTAATGTAACATTAAAGATTCGACTTTGACCATAACATTACAATACTACCTCTCTGACTGACGAGCATTCGCGTGTAATAATGTAACATACGACTTTAAGCAGTCCATAGCTGGGGCGGGGAGTGAAGCGCATTGATGTTACAAGTTGTATTAATAAGATATTACACACTGTATCATTACAAGGTGCGCATTGTAATGCTCGGTTTTGTATCATTACAAGGTGCTTATTGTAATACTCGGCTCTCCTCCCTCACTGATGTAATGCTTGACTCTGTAACATTACATTACAAGCGAATGCTCATGGTGAGGGAGCACCTTTAAATGCTAAACTTTAACTGGACCTCTTTGCAAATAGAAAGAAAGCAACTCTTAAAATCTGGAGTAAAAAGAACCAATTGTTCTATACTATGATTTATGTATATTATAGGGGTTTTTTCTGTTATAATATTCTCATTAATATGCTGCAAACACCATGACACATAAGCTATTGTATTTTTTTAGGTTAATGACACATCAGTTGAGAATGTGACACATGCAGAGGCAGTGGATGCATTGAAGAAGGCAGGGAACACTGTAAGGCTGGTAAGTGTTATCAATTTTTTATATTGATTGAATAAAATTATCTATTTGGTCCTAATACCCAGTACCATGTCATACATGGTAAGAATGTTAAGATAAAATAATGTTATTGGTGGTATATCTAGTATGATCATAATTAGAGAAAAGATTTGCTTCTTTCTTTGCATTGAATAAGGCAACTACTCAACTGATGAAAGTTGGCACGGAAGCCAATGCACAATGCCACAAACTATTCTAACCGCAGGCATTTATTTAATATACATATAATATGGTTTCGGCGGGTTTTTATTTTTGCGCGTATAATTAAGTCGCGGAAAAATCCTAATAATATTATCGATAATGGATTTTTATCAATAAAAAGGTAAAATATTTTTTTTTTTGCAGAAAATACGTCGAGGTCCGACGTCCGAGAATACGTTAAGTGTATCGCAGATATCGAACAGGGAGGAGGCGGTTGAGATTGAGCTGGTGAAGGGAGGGTCTGGGCTGGGCTTTAGCATAGCCGGTGGGCTCGGCAACCAGCACATACCGGGGGACAACGGTATCTACGTCACCAAGATCATGGCCGGTGGTGCAGCCCATAGAGACGGACGGCTAAGAGTTGGGGACAAACTGCTCATGGTCAAAAATACCTCGGTGAGTGATTGAGAAACGTTTACTAGATAGGGTGAGCCAAACGAGCGTAATAGGCATGATGACAAATTTTGAGAAACTGTTCTATAATACTCGGAAATATATATTGATTACAACAAACATAATATTTCTGCTAAAAATTATGGTTTAGTATACAAAAATTAGTTTTTAAATCATAAATTTAAAATTTGCACCAAAACACTTCAAGGTGTCATGGCGTCACTTGTGACGTCACTCTAGAGTACAGCTGACAAGTGACAGCTGTATAGGAATCATTCGACAGTAATTATTGTCTGTGGTAATGTGGTAATCCCGGTCGGGACAGGCAAAGGCCTGTCCCGACCGGGACGATTTAAAAAAAATGTCTGTGGTAAAAGAGAAATAACTCAAACGTCAATGTCAAAAGTGCTCTAACGTGACGTCACGCGCTCTGATTGGCGTTCAATATTTCATGGCGGATTGTCATATTTAGTGATTTTATTTTATCAATAAAATATTAATCTTGATGTAAAATAAAAAAAGAACCAGTGTTTTATAATCAAGCATTTAGATACTTTAGACACACAAATTATTTCAATGAAATTTACTTACTGTCATCATGCCTATTGTGTAAGTCGTGAGACGCAGAATTTCGGTCGCGTAAATATTTTTACTTACATACAAATCATGAGTCATGACTCACAAAAATACGCTCGTGTGTATGAAGTAAGTATTTTCTATGAAACTGAATGCAGCAGAATTTCTGCCCGCCGAAATTCTGCGTCGCACAACTCACAAAATAGTTTGGCTTCACCCTTAAGGGCCCGGGTTACCCTCGAAATTTTCATACATTCTTAATACCAAAATCATTTTCTCATGCGAAAATATTTAACATGTTTGAGTTATTTTTCAGCTTAAGATAGTAATTACCTAGGGTCCTGAACAAATTTTTTTTACAAAATATTTAAATACAAAAAAATATTTTTTTGTTTAAATATTTTTTAGTAAATTTACTACTAAATATTTAAACACCAAAAAATAGACAAAAAGACTAAAAAATATATCAATAAATAGTAAAATTACTACAAAATATTTAAACTTTAAAAAATATTTTTTATTATTTAAATATTTTGTAGTAAATTTACTATTTATTTATATATTTTTTAGTGTTTTTGTCTATTTTTTGGTGTTTAAATATTTGGTAGTAAATTTACTAAAAAATATTTAAACACAAAAAAATTTTTTTTAGTATTTAAATATTTTGTAAAAAAAATTTGTTCAGGACCCTAGGTAATTACTATCTTAAGCTGAAAAATAACTCAAACATGTTAAATATTTTCGTATGAGAAAATGATTTTGGTATTAAGAATGTATGAAAATTTCGAGGGTAACCCGGGCCCTTAAAGTAATTTGGTCGCGTTACGTCAAACCCATCCGACCGATCACAATTCACAGCTAACATTGAATTGACATAAATTAAGCCGACCAAACGACGTAGGTCCATCAACTGCCTAAGAATCAATTTCCTCGATGGTACCTTTGCTAAGACAAGGGCATAGATGCCTAACATTTTGTACTATCGTCGTTCTTCGACGTAAACAAGGCTCTTCAGATTCGAACTTTAGTGAAATCATTTTAACCCTTCAATCCCCAAGCGGCACCCGGCTGTCGCATAACAATTGAAAATCTATTGTGTCTGCGACACCCACGATCGAAGGATGTATTAAAATACAGTAAAAAAAAATTGCTATAAAATCCAAGACCAGTCCAGTAGCACTTTCAAGTTTATTGTCGTTAATAATATGAATTACAAACAGAAAATTGATTATACAATTTCCATGAATTGAATTCATCATAATATTATTATGCTAAAAGTAGGTCACTGATGAGAACTCAACAAATACATTTTTCACAATTCACTTGTAACAAGTGTTCTTTGATTCAATCATTATGTATGCTAATTGAAGGCTTGTTTAAGTTCCCAATTACTTGCTATTCGTAAAGTAATTTTAAATATTGACTTGTCTTTTATGTGTAATACTTTATATATCTTCTTATATAAACCTTGATTAGTTTCTTGAAACAATTACAAAATAGCCACAGTTGTTGGCAAAATTGCAGCTATTAGCTAAACCAGCATTTGCTAAAGTCATTGACAACCCTTAACTGTTTTCTTTTAATTGTTTTGCATTTAATTTTTACATATAGGTGGGTAGAATTAATATTTCTTGTTATTGTTTTTATAGTTTGAACCACTCTCGACTTATTAGAAAAATTGCACTTATGACTTAAAGATATTTAATAGAACCACTTTTCCAACAAAAAGGCTACGTGTGCCGTGAGTCGTGACCGCCCTCTGAACACTCATAGTTCAGGATTTCTTTAACTTTATCATTACCTTTATGCCGTCGACATAAGATTCATCACCCTCCAAGGGAAAGGCTACGTGTGCCGACGGCCCTTCTAACAGCTGGAGTTATTTTGTCTTCCGCATGATCTTTATGCCGTCGACATAAGATTCATCTTTCCCCAACAGAAACGCGACGTGTGCCGTGACGGCTCTCCTAACAGTCAGAGTTATTTTGCCTTCCGCGTAACCTTTATATCGTCGATATAAAATTCATTTTTCCCCAACAGAAAGGCGACGTATGCCTTGACAACGTGACGCACGAGGACGCGGTGGCGGCGCTGAAGGCTTCTGGTGAGAAGGTGCAGCTAGTACTGATACCCGGCCCGCGACACGGACAACCCTCGCCGAGGACTTCTAGAGCTAATACCCGTGAGAACTTGTTTTACCTAATCCATACTTCCATACTTATATTATAAATGCGAAAATGTGTCTGTCTGTCTATCTGTCTGTGAACCGATTTTGCTGTTTGGCACGTATATTCTTTGAGTCCCCGGAAAGGACAAAGGATAGTTTTCATTCCGGAAAAATGTACGGTTCCTGCGCGGTTTTGGCGCAACGGAGTTGCGGGCGTCATCTAGTAAAAAATATTTACACAGTAAATAACCAAATAAGACGGACTGCTTGTTATTTCTGTAACATGGAAAAGTCAGTTCTCTGTTTTGGGGTTAATCACTCCAACCTTTAACGAACACGTATCGACTTGTAACTTTCATTAGTTGTTATCTCGGCTGCGGGGACTCCCCGTATGCTGTATATCAAACGAGTTGACGATCAATGAAAATGGGCCAGAGTGACCTAAACAAAAATATTTAACACAAATGTATAACCTATGTAAGCCTGGCTATTTTCGATATCTACCACATCATCCTGTCAATAGACACTGTCTTAGATAATCTATATTATAAATCTTACTACATTCTTACACAGTGGCGGACGCAATATATTATGTAAAAATAGGTTGTATAACATAGTCTAGAGCCAAGCTATAAAATTGCATTAGGAACAATTATCACTAAGTCGTAAAATATCCTATCATTAAGATGGGAAGGAAAACATTAAACTTTGAATATCTGATGGCAAATGCTTGTAACACATTAAAATTCATAAGTATTCACAGTTCACACGTATATTTGATTAGCCATGTGTAGTTAGTTCATTGTGTTATTTTATGTAAAGCAGTACACATATTACGTTATTATTCATAAAATTGTTTATTTCTTGTTCTTTTGTATTTTTGCGACTCTGTAAGTCGCGTCGTCGTAAATCTCAAAATAAGTTGCAAAAATATTTACAGTACTATGTTATGAGCAAAGCCAAAACTTGTGCAAAAAAAAAAAATATTATGTGAGTGAAAAAAATATTTGTGGCAAAACCTGCAGTTAGTGTCTGATAAAAAAAATAAAGTGTCAAAATGAACGCAGCGTCGAGCACGGCGAACTCGCACGTGCGGGACGACGGCGGCGAGGCAGTGGACGGCGAGGAGCCGCGAGTCGTGGAGCTGGAGAAGGGACCCTCGGGGCTCGGCTTCAATATCGTCGGTGGCGAGGATGGACATGGTATGATGACATTTATATATATCTTCTTCTTCTCCAATCTCAATTCCCATACAGCAGATGCAAAAACTTACGACAGAAATAGAAAGTTTTCTAATGTTGTCCCAGACTCCAATGTCAAAGCATGCAAGTTCTTCATGAAAATGTTGTTGCTAAATAAGGCATTTACGCTTGTATACAGGATGTAACAAAACAAGTGATAATACTTTAGTGTGTGTATGTGTCCCTATATCCATGTGAGTATGAGTAAAAGGGGCACATACACATTGTAAACTATTGTGGAGTGACAGAGAGAGCATGTAAGTGTAGTTTTGAAAACTGTGTGAAAAACTACGAATAATAAAAACTTTGAAAATCAATTTATTTTCTTAGGTATATACGTGTCGTTCCTGCTGGCGGGCGGGCCGGCGGAGCGGTCGGGGCGCCTGCGCCGCGGCGACCGCCTGCTCGCCGTCAACGACACCGACATCACCCACGCCACTCACGAGCAGGCCGCCAAGGCTCTCAAAGTATGTACCAAGTACCAACTACCAATCTACCTTCCAGTCACGTAACAAATAAGCGGATCGCACATTTGTCAGCAACCTACGCTTCGGAACGCACCGCATTGTCCACGAAGTATTGTATGAAATGTGATACCTCGTATATTTGCATTTACGCGCGCAAATCCTAGATGAGGCGCGTTCGGCGCGTGCTAACCAATGTGCGATCACCTTAAGGGTGCATTGTCACCGGTACTTCATTGCGAGGAATTCGATTCTCAATAACACCACAACACCAATAGAATCGCTTCATTGTCCTTACCTCGCTAAATAGTTTATTGCCCATAAAAAAGTTAAGGCAGGTCTAAATTCGACAAAGTTCTTGTATGAGTATTGTTATAAGAGGCTGTTGAATTTATTTCAACAGTTTCAATAACAAATGTGACATAAAAAAGTTAAAAGCTGTTTAGTATGAACTTAAAACCCGACTACATATTATTTGTATTGCGTTTTTATTGAAACAACAAAATAAAGGGAGTAATTATAATTGATGAGCTAATAAATTAACCATTATGCATTAGGTTTTGCCACAATTTAATGCTCACTGAGCAAATAATTTGTTATTGGCTCAAGTCTAGACTGAATCCACCTACATTATTGAATTGTAATGTGTTAATCGATTATGTTAGTAATTAAATTGATCGATTGGAGCAATACTCTAGAGTCCTAGAGTCATTAGTGATATACTGCGCGTCTGCAGCTGATCTCGTATGCAACACGCATATAAACATTGACCAACAAGATGCATCACATACTAATCACAATAATCTATTTGATATTTAAATTTTAACCTATAGGTACGTAAATGTTTTAAAGAACGTAATTTTTTCCTGAATTAAATTCTAAGGTTTAAAATTTCGTACCAAAAAGCGTAACTTCAAAATGTTTGTTACTGTTGTAATCATGCATCGCGATTCGCGGCTGCAGTAATGAATGCGGATTACGTTTGAGGCGTAAGCGTAACGTGCATGCCATGCCGATATCGTGATTGAATTCACACCTACTGACCTATTAACAATGCGCTGTAAACATTATCAAATCGTAAAAAATATTGATAAGATTACTCCAATTGGTACACTGAAAATAACTGAAATTACATTGGATTTAACTTGGGATGCAATTTTCAATTTTGAGCCTTGCTAACCACCTATAAAACTAATACGAAATACGCATTCCTCTTCGTAATATTAAATAATCCCTCAGATAATAACTGCCCTTAGCTGAAAGTAATATAATTATAAAATATAATTATAAAATATGTACTAGTAAAACACAGTCATGTTGGATGCGAGTAGCAGGAGATCGGTCATCTTGGCGTTCATTGAGAGAGGCCTATGTCCAGCAGTGGACGAACATAGGCTGATATGATGATGATGATGATGTAAACACATGTTAAGTTAATCTTTTTTGGAATTTCAGAGCACGGGTCAAAATGTGAAACTGACGGTTGTGTACAGACCAACAGAATACAACAAGTTCGAAGCGCGAATAAATGAGCTGAAGCAACATCACACACTGTTGAGGACGTCACAGAAACGATCTTTATACGTCAGGTAAATACATTGTCTGAAAACTATAGGTGATTTTAATACAACGAAAAGATGCTTCGAAGGTCCTCTCACTTTAGAAAACCTTTTATATATGTTTATTTATCCTTTCCTACTAGTAAATAGGTCGATTGCACTGCGGTCTGCATTTTTTTGCAGACCTTGCACGGCAATGTTTGTAATAGCCTGTAATAATGAACTATCCAAACCAGAGTTATGAGGGTGCAAAAATACGACGAAACGTTTCGAAGAAAGGTAGATAGTGCCCTTGCAACCTTCGCTTGGCTCATCTTGGCGGGGGCACTCCCGTGCCCCCAGATTGGAAACTTTAGCTAAGTTGACATCCTTGATTACGACAACGAAGTTCCAAAACGCTAATAATGTAATTCTATTACATTATTAGCGTTCATTATTAGCCAGAATCTGGACCTATGTAATAAAATTTAAGCCGCTTAAGTCAAACCCAGCCCATAGATCACGACTGACAATAATTGTTATTTTTCCTTAGGGCTCTGTTCGACTATGATCCCGTGCGAGACGATGGACTGCCATCGCGAGGGCTGCCGTTCCGATACGGCGACATACTGCACGTCACCAACGCCTCCGACGACGAGTGGTGGCAAGCCAGGTAAAATATGATTTTGATTAAGACAGACAGACGGGCAGACGAATGAACGACAAAGTAATTCTATTAGGGTTCCGTTTTCTCCTTTCGAGTTACTGGAACCTTTAAAACGTAATACATAATATTATTTGTAGTCCTGTCAAGGATCCCGAAGATATTTGTACCATTAATGACCTATATAT
Organism: Plebejus argus; assembly: GCA_905404155.3. Classification (NCBI taxonomy): domain Eukaryota; kingdom Metazoa; phylum Arthropoda; class Insecta; order Lepidoptera; family Lycaenidae; genus Plebejus; species Plebejus argus. The sequence goes on along the minus strand of FR989929.1, from coordinate 12,561,645 downwards.
AGGACATAGGTCTTGTCTCTTTCTCCTGCGCATTAATTAGATGTTATCACGTTTCCATTATTTTCGTGTGTTCGTAACATTGAACTATATTAAGTTTGAAGTTTGTGACTGGATTGTAGTTTGTATTTATTAGAGTATATTAATAGCAATCGTTATGGTAATTTAATATGAAATGTTGTTCTCAGACGGCTGGACTCAACGGATCCGGACGCGATCGGCATTATCCCGTCGAAGCGGCGCTGGGAGCGAAAGCAGCGCGCGCGCGACCGACAGGTCAAGTTCCAGGGACAGGGCACACCCGTTAGTGCTGTGAGTTACATACACAATATTATATAATAAATCAGGGTAATTTCGGACAAGGGTAAGTCCGGAAGTTTCAATATAAAAAATCAGCGAGTATGCTGTCTTATGTCTGCCTGGTACCAAGTGCACCTCGGGTACAACAAAATGACGTAACAAGTCATTTTAACCACCCGGACCGAATCAACCGGAGTAGCCCTGTATCCGAACTTACCCCGATTAACCTTACTGCTACCTACTATAGTCTGTTCGCAGTGAACTATCAGTGAAATTGATTCATAGGTAGATAGATGATGGTCATTCAGTCGGGTCTGGTCTATGTCAAGTATGTGTTCAGGATGTAACAAAACAAAGTGATAATACGCGATAATATGTAATAATGTAACTTCTTTGAGGAGGTTCTATGTTCACGATCTGCGAAACGTCAATATCTGGTAGTATGTATGTTTCTGTTCTTGTCTCTTTCTGTCTAGTTAAATGTCACCTAAAATAATTGTGCCTTACAGCTTGTTTGATCTATTGTGCTTGATTCAAATGTTCCAAATGAATTGTCTTTCAGAGTCAATCAACGTTGGAAAGGAAAAAGAAGACGCTGTCGTTCAGCAGAAGATTCCCCTTCATGAAGAGCCGAGAGGACGGCAAATCCGAAGATGGCTCAGACCAAGAGCGTAAGTGACATCTTTCTTACCAAGTTGAAAACATAAATAGCAATCGCCCAACGTCCGCAATGAACTCGCTAAACTCACAGACGGCAAAGCGGCAGAAATGGCAAATCGCGCAACGTTTTCATTATCTGGCAACGAACGTTGGGAGTTATGCCTTAGAGCCAGTCCACACGGCGCGTTGCGTCGACGCAGCGCTGCCGTTGCGTTGTTTTACATACAAATAACCAACATGGCGCGCTGCGTGTTCACACGGCGCGTTGCGTCGTGACAGCAGCGCGCAACGCACACATGACGGACAGCAGCCCCCGAGACGAAGCGGGAGGGGTGTTGACGTTAAGACTGCTTCATAAATCATAATAACGCTGCGATGATACAGCGCCCGTGTGGCCCGGCTATGCGTTCAAACGGCAGCACTGCGTCGACGCAACGCCCGTGTGGAAAGGCTCTGAGTATGGCTCCCAATCTGAATCCTCCCAATCTTGTATGATAGTTTAGAAAATTTGCTTGAAATACAAGGACAAGACGTACAGCTTGTCCATTCTGAAACATTTTTTTATTAGCAAGTGAAGCCGACAATAGAATCTAGAAAATTGAATAAAGAAAGTTAACAAATTAGGATAGTTTTTAACGATAATATTTTGTTTTCAGCTTTCATGTTGTGCTACACTCAGGAGGATGCTAACGCGGACGGTAAGTCGCCTGCCACTGTTGTATTTACTGTTATAGCTACTCGCTGTATGTAGGTCGTTTACTTGAGCGGATTTTTATCGATCGAAATGTTTTTGATTACGATTTAAAATAAAATCTTGTAATGACAATATCAATCTTCTTGCGTTTTTAAACAATTTGGATTTGAGTAAAATTGATGACCGATAAAAATCTGTTAAAGTTGATGCAATATTTTCTTTTGCTGATAAATTATCTCAATAATTTTGTATTGGAATACTGTGCTTTGTTCAAGTGACAGTAATTATAAATGTCAGCGTAGTTAATTTTTATTTCAATTTGAGATCTTTATTTCATAGTTAATAAACAACTAAAATATATTTATTCCTCCGAGGATATAATACTTTTAAGATTTTCCAGGACTTATAATCATCAATATGTGTCTAATATAATGAGTATTAATATTTTATTTTGAGATTTTACACTGCTTCTAAACTAAAGCAGACTTTGAACTTACCAAAAATTATGTTATACTCCGTATATTATAAAAATGTACTGGATATGTGTGAGTAAATTAACGCTTGTAGTATTATATGGGGAAGCATGACAGTGCTTATTCTAATAGAAGTTAGATATATAAGAATTATATATGCGTTATAACTGTCGCTTGTAAGGTAACGCGGTGTACGAGAACCGAGGACGAGTGATGTACCCGACCGCTGTCGTATCGAACATCGATCTCGCTACATTACCGTGCAGTAATCGATTTTGTTTTATTGCAAATTGTTACCTGCTGCAAAATCTTGAATGTAAACGATGTGTCAAGTTTTACCACACTGGAGGTACCGCGGAACAGCGGTCTACAAAACGACCATACGATTATGATCAGTTCTGTTCGCTTACCTCCGTAGTGGCTAAAGCTCGACATCAGTTTATGTTTTTGATTTTTAATTATGAAGTAAATCATAAACGTGATTTGTTACTCGCTTTTCGTAATGGGTGTTGACGTTACGGCGCCGTAGTGTAGTCGGATGCGAGATGCCACGGTTTTTTATTTTGTATACTTGTCGTAGACACCCCCAAGGTCGCAGCGAGCACAAGAAATCGTTTAACACTCGTCTTGTCCCGTGCTTCTAGTTGCCTAACTGAAGCAAGCGTACCTCGTAACGATCAGTGTCTGTTCTGTCTCTCGTGATGAGTGCCAATACCGAGTTCTGAGCACAGGCCGGTCCGAACCGAGACCACAGATCTACTCGGATCCACCGACTTTTTGTAACTTTCGTGTACCGTCCAGTAGGGACTGCCCCGCCCGGTTCTTGCGATGTTCCTGAATATTGATAACGTTAATTTTTTTACGTGTAGGGGAAATCTTGTACCGAGTGGAACTTCCCATGATGGAGGAGATAACGCTCATATATCTCGAGGACGATAGTAAGTGTTGGGAGTGAGGCCGTCCGCCGTAGCTTGCGAGTGCCGTAGCCGATACCTTACCTCCCGCATTCTGGTTATGATCATCAATTAGAAACGTAGTTTTCATTTCAATAACACTCGATTTTTTTATTATTTGTGATATTATGTTTATGTTCAGTCTTTTCTAATTCATACGCGACGATTCTAATAGCCTCCACGCACAAGATACCCACCGCGCCCACGTCGTTATCGTGTGAGGTCGCGCTCTTAAACTAGAGACGGGTCGCCACCGCATAAAGATAAATGTAAATTTGTTAACGGAGAGTGGGCCACTGGAAGCACACGAGGACACAAGAGCAGCCTCTACCGCACTGACGCGCATGCCGCACGCGCTACGCCTTGTAGTTACATCACGCATGGGGCTAGACACCCTCGATCCGTACATATACGTTTATTTTCCGTGTCCCCGAGTTCACAAACTGAATTCTTCCTTTGTTTGACTAAATCCCCGGGTCTCTAGCCCTCATGTCGACATACTACACGATGTCGCTGATAGGCAGTGGCGAGGGGTGTTTTTTTCAGACCTTTGACCATATACTACACAATTATATAGTACCAATTGAAAATAGTATTGTAACTCTCCGCCACTGGCTGGCATTCAAAATTGCCTCCAGCCGATCATACAAAATTTAAACGTTTCGAAGCAACGTCGTCGGTTTTATAGAAGCTTAAGAAATTGGTATGCCTAATTATTCTAAACCACTGGACTGGACTTTCTTCGAAATGAATCACTCCGCAGACTGTTTTTGCTTCTTTTTCTTACAGCTTCTTTGTCTTTCTGTAATGTATACTTAGGTTGATTAAGTGTATTTTGTTTTTAAATTTTAGTGTAGTTATGTTTTACAAAATGTGATGAACTAGGCATCTAAGGCATTCTATCGAATATTCAAATTTCGAGATCTCTCGACCGATTTTTTGGGAAAAATAGTCTATTTGAAATAGTATAACACAAAGTGTCCCACTAAGGTCGGTCAAAGATCGACCGTGAGAGAATAGGAAATCAGAAATACTCCTAGGACTAGGAGGCTAAGACAACAATCATATTTCTTCACAAAATGTGGATTCAAAAGAACTGGCTGCTCATCAAAATTGACGACATAATATTATAGCTGTACATCGGCCTAGATTAAGCTTATACTTGGCTTTATAGTATTTATTCTGCTTTAATTTAACTTAATATTATAATTTCATATGTACTTTTTTATTCTATAAAAAATAGTATAAATTATGCTTATATTTTATTGGCTTTTTAATATTGAAATACTTTTTCGTGTAAATGGAATATCGATGTCGGAAGTTTTTCGACAATGTGTAGTGCAGGAGAGGTATATTCATTGTGGTCATCGGGAATATCAACCAATAAACATCTACACTGATGTGTGCACTTATTTTGTATTGCACGTTTTGAAAATGGCACAGGTTTTGAGCTCCTTCTCATTATAGTGTGTGACATTTATATTCAAATGAAAGAGAATAAATATTTTCCAGAGTATGAATTCAAAATGTATTAAGAATCCTTACTCTCGTAAGTAAAATGTAATTTTTTACTCGGATTTAATTTATTCTCATCGAATATGACATCAGTAGGCTATTATCGATCACGTATTATGTGATTTTTTTTGCAAACGCCATAAAATAGTATCAACATGAAAATTATGTCGTCATTGTTTGTGTTCAAAATACAAATGATATTAATATGTACAATGTACATACTACAAAAATATCAAATGTTGAACAAATTTAACAAAATACAACTGCTAATATTAGTTATGTAGCCGGAAGACATTTTTGTTGCAAACATACATTCATAGAATATTTTCATCTAAGCTTTTCTGTGTGGTAATATGAACATGACATACTTTTGAAATTTCTCTTGATGTGCGAATGGATAACGACCGCATTCTCAAACGCTGCCTAATTTAAGGGGCTCTTGACTCAAGCTTTTACTCTCAGCATGCTTAGCAAATAGCCACGGTAGAAACTAGAAATATTTTTTTTCTACGGAGGAACAAAATGATAGATAGAGGAAATCGGAGATATCGTCCCTAAAATATATAGGTATTTCTACTATGGTCATGCTAAGTCTGCTGCTCAACAAGGACAGCATAATATGATAAGAGCCTCTTAATGTAAAAAGCGCTTTCGACCTTAATTTTATATTTCGTTGAATGCCTTTTGCACGAAATGTTAGAGAATAAAGAGTATGTCCTGTTCAAACACGTAGTTTTCAACTTAGAATTTACTTTTACATCTAGCGCTTAATTATAGTATATTCGCTTATAACTAACAGCGCCATAGCGTAAACTCTAAAACATTCTTTAGGAATGAGTTTGTAGCCGCGAGCGAGAGCTGACAGTGCGTACTGAATGTGACCGTTTCCAGGCCAAGACGAGTCTGTGCTGTCGTACGAGACGGTGCAACAGCTGACGATTAACTACACGCGGCCCGTCATCATCCTCGGCCCACTGAAGGACAGGATCAACGATGACCTCATTTCCGAGTTCCCCGACAAGTTTGGCAGCTGTGTACCACGTGAGTACTGAGTAATGCTTTTCCTCACATGATTGAAATCAGAGGCGGCGTAAGGCGTTGGCGACGTTACAAGTTTTGAAACAAAATTTAGGGGGCCTCGCAAGATATAATATCTTGCCCACATCAAATTTAAGTCTCGCCCCGCCACTGATTGAAATTTAACGTAATAATTGTATGTGCCACATTATACATAATATAAAGCTTACCTACCAATGTTGTAGACACGACGCGGGCGCGGCGCGACTACGAGGTGGACGGGCGCGACTACCACTTCGTGGCGTCGCGCGAGCAGATGGAGCGCGACATACAGAACCACCTGTTCATAGAGGCGGGCCAGTACAACGACAACCTGTACGGCACCTCCGTCGCCTCCGTACGGGAGGTCGCTGAGAAGGTGACGAAAATCTTATATTATAACTCGACTACAATGCGACAATGCTTTAAAGGAACGTAGACGGGGGCGCTGCAGGTAAAGAAAAACTGTCAAAAACTGGTGTTTCTATATGATGGCGGCGTTAGTTCCTTTTTTGCCACGTTCATTTAAAGCCTTATCTCACTATACACAGACTTAAATTTGAAGCCACTCGGCTAAAAAAGAAGGGTAGAAGGTAATTAGAAACTACTGGTACACAGTACATCAGCTATCAGAAGAGATGTTTTTGTTAAATCTCCAACAGATTTAACAAAAATTTACTCCTTAGTGGTAGCTATTGAAAACACGTGTTTACGTGCCCCCTGTAGTTTTCTAGAGTAACTCGAGTCTAGTAACACGTCGTTCATTAAAATTTTATCAGTATTAGGTGAAAATCTGGATTCTGAGTTCAAATTCCTATTTTAGCGGTTGGTTAACTAATAAATTTTTTTTTTCAGGGAAAACATTGCATTTTGGACGTAAGCGGCAACGCCATCAAGAGGTTGCAGGTCGCCCAGCTTTACCCAATCGCCATATTTATTAAGCCAAAGAGTGTGGAGTCTATAATGTAAGTATTAAAAAATATTTTATATATTAACATAGAGTAATTAAATTAATAATGTTATAGTGTGGCACATCGCATTTATAAAGTATTCTATAAAATTGTACAATAGGCTACTTGACCTAATTTTTTTCTTCATGCTAATCGCTTCTTAATCATTAATTTTCACGAAATAAACTAATATTTTATTATTTTACACAGTAAAAACCCATAAAAATGTTGACTGAAAAATACGCCTTATAAATGGCGCCGAAAACACTGTCCGCCATAGTGTGACGTCATACCGTTTGTATTTTAGAGTCTCTTTATTTAACATTTTTTTATGTGCTAAATGTACGAGTATTAAGGTGCCAAAAAATTATAAAAGAATGAAATAAGAAATTAGAAATCATTTGTAATGTTGAAAACTTTTGGAGAAAAGTTTTGGCCATTTCATTTCCCGTCTACAATAAATGGAGATAATATATAAAACTGGTGTTTTATTTGAATTACTCAAGAAAATATATTTTGCAAATCTTTCTAGGCTTATTCTTATTATTTATGTACAAATAAACTTACACATAACGAGCGCGATAAATAAAAGATATTAAATTACGAACATGATGACGTCACATCCAAATCGGAAGTACTGCAAAAGCGTTTTAGTCAGTACAAATCATATTTTCATAAAATCATATTTTCAAATCGACTTTATTTATCAATCATAAGCTTTTATTTGATGATAAGGGTGAAATACGGTTTCCTACGCCAAGTTCTACTAGAAATATGCATTTGTTCAATGAAATTGAATATAGGTCAAGTAGCCTATTAATGCGATGTGCCACACTACATGTTACATACGAAGGTATCGCATTGAGCCGCGTCCCTGAGACACAAAATAATATGAAAGTTAGTTAGACATTTTAATGTTAATTTCCAGGGAAATGACGAAGCGAATGACCGAGGATCAGGCGAAGAAAACATACGAACGAGCGCTGAAGATGGAGCAAGAGTTCGCTGAATACTTCACAGGTAGACTTTAGAGAATATTATATTTTATGCCACTTTGTCTTTGACGTGTAAAATGTCTTTCATCCAAGGTGGGGATTGGAGATTTAGGCCTTGGCCTCCAGAAAAACGTGAACATTTCCTTTACCCTACCACAACTAAAAAATAATACTTATTAGTTATTACGCAGATACTAGCCTCACACTCTGTAAAGAACACTGTAATTTTGATTGTTGATTTTGGGGAATAATTACCACGAAAAGTCGATTTATAATAATCGTAAGTTACCTTATAATATATTTTTTTAATTTTCAGCGGTGGTGACAGGTGACACGCCCGAGGAGATCTACGGCAAGGTGAAGGCGGTGATCACGGCGGAGAGCGGGCCCAGCGTGTGGGTCCCGCGCCGCGACCCGCTGTGAACACACACGACAACATCAAACCCACCTTACCTTTGATGCCATCACGTACTTGAACAACGGACGAATACTAATGGTCTTACCACAAAAGATTTAAACACCTGTAATTGAACAGTTGATTAGAAAAAAAATTCAGTACAAAATGGTGTCAAAACAACTGTTCAACAGATGTTTAAATCTTTTGTGGTAAGACCATAAAAGTTTTGGTACACCTCAATGAAGGGTAAACACCGAAAAACGTGTCCCTTGCCTTTCAGTATTCGCCCGCCTCTAACTTATGGTCTCACGGTTTGTTGATGTTGACTTAGGAAAATACTCTTGATGCGTTACTCGAAGTAAAGATGGGAGGTTTTGATAACCCTTAAAGTTTCACACAAGCATATTTAGTCGCCCTGGACTACTCCTCACTTCGCACACCTATTAACGAGTTTGTTAATTATTGTCCACTTGTGCGAATCATGTCGATTGTCGGTGGTGTAAAAGCAATAACCTTTGTCCCACGTTCGTGCCGAGAACCCTAATGTCCTTATAATGTACCTAAGCGATTAAATTGCTTTATTTTAATCCTCACGTCTGAAAATGTATTTAGATTGTAAAGGCCGCCTTACTTTTTAATGCAACCGAGAGTACACAGAAGTTTATTCAATGAAAATATGTCATCTGTATGATTATTTATAATTAGAGTTGCAAAGTAAGTCGGCTCCCACGTGCCTCCGAATGACGCGTTAGATAGTCATAATTTTTCTATTAATTTTACACATTTTAAAATCGACGCTGCGTAGATGATCCTACCTTAGTATACATTTTGAGTGACATTTCACGCGAGTACGAGCAGTCCTCACGCGTCAGTGTAGTTCTTATAGCTTGCGCTAACAGAATATAGCGTGTTTGCATTGTATTAAAACTATTTATTAAATTTCCTGCTTAAATTTAATGTAAATTGATTGTATATTGTAGCATATGAAATTGTATTGTTCACGTTAATTTGTTAATCAGGTCGCTAGATCGTTGTCGTGGTTGAAATTTGTTTCGGTACTCGAATAACGGCGACGGGATCGGCGCACCAGTTCAAAGTTATATGACAAGTTTACTAGTTGTAACTCTATATTGACTATCATAGCCCGACCCACCTCACGCCCCTGCAGGCTAGGCTAAGAATTATGTATCGGAATATTTTGCTCAAGTGGCAATCTGTATCATACCCGTTGAATCTCATGTCATGCGTCACGTCCCATTTAACACTTAGAAGAGGTGCAAAGTTGTTTGTTGATCATTTTTATAGTAAGAGATTGTGTTATATGGTGTGAAATGTCTCACCGAATAGTGTTTGACATTTATTTATTGAGAATTTTATTTTCTTACGGATTAATAGTGGCCATCTGCAAATATGGCACTGAACGCGAGCAAACTGATGCTTAAGATTCTATTAATACATTTGTATACAGTATCAATATTGTTTTATAATTTAAGTGCAATTTTTTTTTATAAAAAATATGTACTTTGGTTTGTACTTAATCCATAATCCACTCGATTACAATAATTATTTTTATATTTTAATTTTATATGACGGATAACAATTTTATTTAATCAACATCTACTTTTAATTTACCAAAGAAATTCATTCGACATTATAAGCTTATTGGCTTCTTTTTTAACAAGTACTTAAATGTTTTGATTTTATTTATGATAATGTGGAAAAATGTAAATATTATTTTTAATAGTTTTAAATTTTAACAAAAATAATTGTCTGCTTACTTTTAACATTATTTAGGGGTACTCATAACTGGTGTGACATTGCACTCAACTAATATTAATTTGTGTATGTATTAATTCCTTAATATTTTAACAATTTTAAGTAACACACGTATTTATTTAATAATAAAATATATTTTAAAAGTAATAATGTATTTTTACATTTTGTATAGTCATAAAAATATAAGTATTACTGATTTAGCAACTAGTGAACATTATACACCATATTTGCAGATGTACAAATTTATCAGTTAGTGATGTTCAATAGAATAGTATGAATAAAATTATTTACGTTAAAATTCAATTGTTCTTTTTTATTTTCCATTTTTTTAAATCAAATTATAAATCCTATAATGCTGAGTGATATAAATAGTATAAATAAATTTTGAACTGCAAAAGTTTTTTAATTAACCGATTCCGTGCGAATGTCGCCGCAGATGCACCATGGGTATGTATATTTTCTGTATGGCGGGTGACGCCCGAGAGGAGATAAAATGTTTACCTGTAAAACTATGATGAAATTACATTTTTCAGAGGTTTCCCCAATGAAAGTGGCTTTATTTGTCACGTATTTTACGTGTACAGTGTTAGTTTTAGGATATTGCATAAAAACTTACACTTCAGGAGTCTTAAACATTTTCAATTGATGATTCATATGGCCGACGAATTATTTTATAAATGAATCGGTTAGTAAAGAAAGGGAACAAGTCAGTTTTTTTGCATTTTGCAATATTGATGGTAAATAACTCTTTGGGCCAACACTCATACTGTAATCAAGAAAGGGGATAAGTCAGGCCATTCAAAGACATAAATAAATGCGGATCACAAAATAAATGTAGTTATGAAACCAAACATGTCACTGACTTGTACCGTTTCTTCAACAAACTCTTCACTTGTGGATACTGGCAAATTTGAAAAAACATACTCTAGATTTCCAGTTCGTGGCCATTATTTTTTACCAAACGATAGGTCATTTGGCACTGTAAATAAAATATTGGGAAAAAGGGATAGACATGGGAATTTGTGAAATTATTTACAGTGTTAATAAGAATTTTACAGTGAGTATGGTGAAGACAGACGATATTTTAGATTTTAAGCACTGTTTTCATTTGAAATAGAATTCTTTTAGTAATACTTTGGATAAGGTATTACAAAAAGAATTCAATTTTCATTTAAAACACAATAAAGACAAGTAGGTACCTCGAGCTTAGAAACAGTTTCTTGGTATCTCGTTTTTTAGAATTTAAATATTCGTCTTAGTTGAAAGGGTGTGTTGTTACTAGGTCTTACAATATACAGAGTTTCGCGGGTGTCAACACTTTTGATCTATGACGAAGTAAAACTCAGATTCCTGTATTACCTACGAAAAAGGCCTATAACGGTCCAGTTCCCATTACAAAAAGAAGGTAGAAGACCTTAAAAAGACCTTAAAAAGTGGCCTAGTGCTTACTACAGACACTAATATGATTAAAACCAATAAAAAATATAACTTTTACTATGTATTTTTATGGTTTTATTATTGGTTTTATTTATCACTTTTCAATCTAGTAAAGAAAAGGAACATGTCAACAACTTTTTGTGATTTTTATACAAAAAAATTTTTTTTTTTTTTAAAGAATAGTTTTATTACATTGTTTATATCTTGGCTTATTTATTAAAAAATAAAAAACATATTATTGTCCAACAATATTTTCCAAAAAACACTATTTTGTCTCCTGTAAAATTAGGTTACAGGGACATGTTCCCTTTCTTGACTAACCGATTCAAATATATGACGCCAACACCAGCTAAAGCTCACATTTATTCTTTTAATCAACTAGCAGCCCACCCCTGCTTCACACCGGTATGAAAGAAACATTATTTCATTCAAAAATGAAATTATTACTTCATTTTTGAATGAAATAATCATTAAGAACTTATACAATGTTTGTTTATAAAATGCTATAAAAAGTAGGTATACATTTTTTGGCGTTATACAATTTTTTTTTACTTCTAATTTTGCTAGCGATCTGTCTAGACATTGAACTAGTCATTTTGAATATCTTCTTTCAAGGCATGTATAGGCACGCATCCATTGATGCGTCCATGTAATTTCTATTTATCTTTATTTACAACTAAAATAAACAATATGACTACCTAGCAAGTAGCATGTAACATCTCGTTCTACAATAAGAGCGACCGCAGACTTACAATTTCAAGTTGTACAACTACAGTCAACTACAATTTTTAAATGAAAAAATAATATGAGAACTTTATTAATTCGCATTCGCATAATGCAAGGTGACAATATTTAAAATGTACACATGTTACATATTAAATATTGTCACCTTGCATTATGCGAATTAATAAAGTTCTCTTATTATTTTTTTATTTAAAAATTGTAGTTGACTGTAGTTGTACAACTTGCAATTGTAAGTCTGCGGTCGCTCTAAAACGAAAATAAAATGATCAATGTAGCCAAAGGTTTACAACACCTGATAAAAATAAGTCACTTACCTTCCATTTCTGTTTGTACACGTAAGGGGGCGTCCACAAATTACGTGGTATTTTTTTTAATTTTTTGACCCCCCCCCCCCCCAAATCTCACGTGAGATTTTTCAAAATGTGGGTTTCTTACGTAAAGTTTGGTTTGACAGTCAGTACTTAAGAATTAAGATTAATGACTATCTTTCGAATGAATTTGTAAATGATCTTAGTGTCGCCGCACACGGGCCACATGCGACAGCCACAAACGCCGTATTGGTCGTAAAGTGAATCGTTGTAGCGTGTTGCGGCCACCGGCGCCAAAAAATGTATGGAAACTATAACAGGAAATATGCCGGTAGCGGCGTTTTGTTCTTGTGGCAGGTGGCTCGTGTGCCCCTAAGCATACGTACAATCTGGAGGAAATGGACCAAAATAGTATTATTTTGTTGGGAAAAAAATTACGTGAGATTTGCCAAGACCCCCCCTCTCCCCAATGTGAGATTAGATGAGATTTGACTCGACCCCCTCCCTCCCCTAAACACCTCACGTAATTTGTGGACGCCCCCTAAATAATCACTTCTAAATACTTGAAACGAACTATTAATCCGTTTACATTCGCTGTTGGGTCTCTACTAAAAGAAAAACAATTAGAAACAGACGAAACAATGATAAATTACAATTCATGGCGGGTGGGGCTCGAGAGGAGTCATCAAAGTTCCTGGCGCTTGGCATCCTGGTGCTTAATAAAGCGTTCCTTGTTAGATTGATTCAGACCAACAAAGCGTTTTTAAGAGACTACTAATAATAAAGAGCAAGTATAATATAAGAATACTCTCTACTGTTTAATAGGAATTTGACTAGATTAAATGAGAAAAAAAAACTGCATTTATGGTGCATCAAAGACTAGAATAGTACTACTGTAATCCAACGCTTTCTTCTACTCCGACTATAAAATTCCACACATTTCTTTTATAAAAGAAACAAATAATTAGAAGAAGAAATATTTTCGTTCTCGGTTCCCTGAGGCCACGAGATAACGAAATACACGAAGCTTGGTGCCTCAGAGGATCCATGAAATGATTCATCACCAATGATCATTGCACCACACTGAATCGGTAAATATTATTTAACCAATTTCATATTTCTTCAAAATAGTGTGCACTATGTGCTCACCATAATGACATCTATTTTCTAAAGCTTATGAAATAAAGTTTCTAAAGTTTCTATTAATCCGTCGATCGCGGATTCTTGGAAATATATTGTTATCGCGGCCCACTTGTGCCGTTCGGGAGTTGATAGGTTAAAATGCAATAAGTTAGTTAATAACTAGTTCTAGATGCATTTGTTCTCTCTACAATATCACTATAATACAGAGATTATAATATTACTGTATTTCTTAAATAAATTGTTAGTGATCATTGATCAACATAGAGTTTCAATAAATAAAATATAATAAAACAAAAAATCAGCTTACATATTTTAATATTTATAGCTCATCCTGTACAACAGTAGTCTTTTCGGAAACATATAAACCGTCCAAGAACTTTCTGATATCCTTGTTTTTGACTGTTGTGGATTGTTGGATGAGTGCTGCTGATGCTGACACATCTTCGATGGAATTGCCTTCGATGATGAGCTCGTCTTTCTGTTTGGGCGAGTTGACAACCGTCACACCAGGTGCCATCTTCACCCTCCTGATGAACTTCTCACCAAGGAAGTTACGGATCTCAATTACAGAGTTTCCTTCCGTTGTAACGCAATTTATGGGGAAATGGGCGTATACAGCACGCATTTTGTACTGGAATCCCTTTGTTACTCCTGAAATTATTAATATTTTTTATACCTTCGTCACTGAATCATTCCCCATAACATACATAGGAAAATAAAACTTTGACCTGTATTGTCATAACTCATAACATTACAGTCTTATTAATTGCAGCATATAGCACACAACACTTTCAAGAAAAAAAGGTCTTCAGTAGCAAAGACAAAATATGTAAACAAAGGTGTATTTGTAAGAAATTTATAGCTTAAAAGCAATAATACACAAAAAAAAACCAGCCTTTGAGCAATAAAAACTTAAAGCCAAGTCAGCACAATATATTCCAAGACTTGGATTGAAAGATTGGATAAGTCATAAGACTGACATAAAAGTTAATGAACGTTACCTTTGATCATGTTTTCAACGTGGGAGCAGACGGTCCTTACTGCAGCGAGTTCTTTTTTGGATCCGAACCATTTCTCCACTTTCAGTAATCGCGGGTTTACCATGCGAATGTCAACCGCCAAGTGTTTGAAGTTTCTCTTTAAAACACCGCGCGGGCCTTTAACAGTGACCAGCCTCGACTTCACATGAACTGTGAGACCCTCAGGTACCTTCACTTTCTGATTAGCAACGATTTGCTTCATATTGAGGCCTAAAAACAAGCAAATGACAAATCATAACCTCCCGTATTATTGACACCAAACTTTTACTATACAACCAAGTTATTAACAGAAATATGACCGAATCTTTAAACAACACTGCTTTATTCACTTGCTATAGAAATAAAATCACTTTTTACTAGTAGAATTATTACGATTTATTTGGATAAAGACAATAAATTCACAAACTTGCTTACTTTCAGTCACAACGACAGCCGGAAAAAGAACCTATAAATGTTGCCTACACAAAATATAATGACAATCTGTCATAAGATTTTTTTTTCTATTGTAGGTATTGAAAATAATCTAAATAAAATAATGAAATAAAAAACATAATTTTTGTTAGCATGTCCATAATGAAAATAATATTTTAGGTGTTTGACTTGATCCACATTATTCAAGCAGTGTTATCACAGATTAGAGTATTATTGTTATTATTAAAATATTGTTATTGACTTACGAGTTACGGCCGTTCCCAATATTCGATCTATCTCTAGTTTGACATACGACCGATTGCAGCTGACATTGAATTGACTTAATAGTATTTTATTAAGATAAAACTGACTTTAGAATTGTACGTCATTGGGACCGCGTTTTATATTACCTAAGTATAGTTTGAAAAATACTTCATATTTTATTGAGTTTAGTAAGAAGGCAGATGAATAATAAAACTAAGGTTATAAAAAATCATTTTTATTATAATAAATGAGGCACACCAGAATATGGAATACGATTTCGACTATGAATCATCCTGATTCGTAGTCGAAATTCTTTCCAGAGCTTTCAGTGAACCATTAGTTTCCGCCACTTTGTGTTTTATTTCCAAATTGTCAACACTTTCTGAAAAGAATGAACTACAAAAATAATTAATTAAAATCGTTCAAAATAATGTTTAAAGCATCAAGACCTTTTCGTACAAACACTGACAGGCAAAAAGTGTTACCATATCAAAGTTTTGCAAAAAAGCTGTCCATAGCCGAAGTGCCATAATAAGAAAAAAAACTTATAACAGCTATCAGCTGTTTATCTGTCAGCTGCTGTGCTGTGACACACCTATGACAGATGACTCATGACAGTTGACACTTGACAACTTTTATGTTCATGGTTGATGGTTTTAAATATTATTCGATAATAATTATTTGGAAGATAAATAAAATTATATTACAAAAAATATTAATTGTTAATTAAAAATGCTTAGAAAATTAGTAAACATTGAAATCAGGACTGGAGTCACACATTTTGTACGAGGTATAAATAATAACCTCAAGATTCAACAACAATATTTTCATGACCATTCGTATTCATTTCTTCTTTTGGGTTACAGCTCGATCAACTTGGGACATTATAACCGGAGTTTGTGTGGAGAGATTGCCTGTAGTTTCGCCACCATTAAACGAAATTCAAAAAAAGTTTAAAGACTTATTATGGACCGTAGAAGTTGAGAAAAGTCTCAAATCTGACCATGAGTTACGACATGAAAGTGACAAGTAAGCTAATAATAAACTTACACAATATGTTATATGTATAAAGCTGTGTGAAGTGTTGAGAAGCACTACAGCAAGTAATAGCAGAATGTTTCACTTGTAATTTTAAGAGTAAGAGCTAAAGCTAAGGCCTGAATTTTATTAGTATAGTCCTTAACCAATGAAACTTAATGCTGCAATAGATAGGAGTGAAGAATCAGTAAAAATGTAGAAAAAACAGCAAATTACTTATCTTTGTGTTAATGATTACGTAGTTGTGGGATAAAGCTAGTATTTCGTAATTGCTTATTTTACTTCCACCTGTGTAGTCTCTTTTAGTGATCATTAAGGCAATAATATCTAAGTTGGTAACCAATGTTGAAAAGGTTATTAGGTGCTTTTTACATTAAAAAAATTTGGTAAAAGCACTTGGCAAAATATATTATATTATTTAAATATATATTTTTATGTTGTAGGGTTCAAGCTGAGTTACTTAAAAATGAATCCGTTGATGTAGACCTTGATGCTGTAAGTAAAATTACCGCTCAAGACTTTGAAGATGCATCTAATGATGAATTGGCTAAGTTCAAATTTGCTGATATTGTTACAGGTATTTTATGTCTAAGTATATACTTAAAGGACTGTCACAAAAACACAAAGTTTATATTTTAAATTCAAAGTATTCTAATATCTAACAATACTTGTTGCTTTGCGACTTGCTTCATATATTTTGTTTTTTTTTATATCAATTATTTCTTTGTCCAGGACCAATTATTATTTTAAAATTATACTTTGTCATAATATTATTAGTTTAATAAGGTTTTTAAATGTTTAATTTTAACTTTACAGAAGCTGACAAAAATTGTGACAAATCAACACACGACAGGCACCTCCAGAGACACTTGGTGTTAGTTAAGCCCATTACTTTAGGCCAAGATACCAAAACATTATTACCTCAGGGACATTGGTCAGAGGGAGAAACATTGAGACAGGTGACCTTCCTTTTGTTATATTCTTAAGTTTTTAACAAGGGTATTTGGCATATTTCTGCTAGTATAAATATTTATAATTTCTTTCCAGTCTAGACTGAAAATTAATCGAAAATTCTTTACTGCATGCATAAAAACTATTTCTATCTTAAAGATAGAGATAAAGAAACTATCTCTATCTTAAAAAAAACTATCTCTACGAAAAAAAACTAATGAAAAAAAAACTATCTCTTAGAGATAGAGATAGTTTGTTGGCAATTATTATGCTGATTAGGCACCAGACTACTGGACTGATTTTGATGAAACATTATAGTTTGCAGTGCATAATAAAATCATGTTTATGATAACAAACAACTTTTTATACCCTTTATACCCAAAAAGAAATGTATCAAGTCGCGGAAACACAATATACTTACAGTCAAAATCTGTTAAAATGACATCGAAGAGACTAATATTTAGTCGTAAAAACCGATAGTTGTAAATACCGATATTAATATGTACTGTGACAGGTACATATTAATAGGAAAAATAATACATAGTTATAAATTTTTGTTTTCCATAAAATTATACCTATTATTTGTTTATATCTGTTACATTTTCAGACTGCAGAAAGAGTTGTCAAAGAAAATTTTGGAACAGAACTCAAAGTAAAGTTCCTATCAAATGCTCCATGCGGATTTTATAAATATAAATACCCCAGTGAAATAAACGGAAAAGTTGGTGCCAAAGTAAGTACTGAAATGTTTATTATATTTTATACCTATTATGAATTATTAAGAAATCTTTTACTATACAGTTTCATTGAAGGCTCCAAAGCTGTTCTACTAAACTTGGTTAATAATTATGGTTTGTCTTATACTTACTTCTTTACTATTCAATTTTTGATTTTACTTAAATATAAAATATAAATATCCTATAGTAATGTTGCCTTGTAACATATTATTATATTAAGACAAGACCATAGGCGCCGGCAGAAATAATTTACGAGGGGTGCAGATTTTAGTTTTCTTTCTTTTCTTTTTACTTTTTACGAACAATAGTGACTGTCTATTTATGTCAACAGAATACTTTTAGTGCTGAAACATTACGAACTATCTTTGTACGGCATGGTAATATGGTTACAAATAGGGTTTATTTCAATAATTCCTGTTGATCCTGAGATTTCCAAGGGGCGCAAGTGCACCACCTGGCACCCTCATGCCGGTGCCCATGGACAAGACCATGTTTCTTGGAAACTTGGTCCTCTGTATTCTGAATCAATTTACAAAATACAACACTAGATGGCGTTGAGAGGTAGTCCCAAAATGTCTTCTTTTTCTATTTCATTTTAAATAATAACATTATTAATACCTTATGATTATTTTTATGGTATTTTAGTAGGGCGCCTCGCTTACCTTACATCTTGAGTTAAGATATATAATAAATAACTCAATTAATATGCAATTTGAGACGATATAAAAACGGGGTTAGAAAAGTTTTCTATTGTTTTATTACCTTTCAAATATGAAAATAAAATCCAGCGGTCTCTAAACTACCCAGTATTTGCCAAAATTGCCTTGCGAGTTGCGACATTCTATTGGAATAATATAATCTGCTTCTGTAAAGATGTTAAAACAGTTGTCGTTTTCTAAAACTACTTCAGTCTCTAGAAAGACCGTCTAGATCAAGTGTCCAGAAACTCCAGAAAGCTCGTAATTTAATTTACCAAACCTTATAAAAATTTAATCTACCTTCAACCTTGCAGGTATCCTTATTAGATTTAATCTACCTTGCAGGTACCTATTCTTCTAAGATTTAATCTTCCTTTTAGGTATTCTTCTACTATGCGCACCACGAGGCAGGCGAAGTGGATAAGAAGACCAAAGCTAACTGGCTGACGCGGAGTGAGATGACACAGGTGCTGCCAGACAAATACAACAAGTCCGTACAGAACTTTCTAATTGAGGAATCTTATTAGTTTATGTAAATAGTTTTAAATTAGTGTAGCAATAAATAAGGGTTAATTTTTTAAGTTATTTTTCATTTATCATCATCAATTAATCAAACAACATCATGTTAAATGTAGCATGATAGGATTGAAATAACCGAAACTAAAAATCGGCCAAGTGCGAGTCAGACTCGCGCACGAAGGGTTCCGTACCGGTATAGAGTGAAAGTAGACAAAATTGTCATTTTTGTATGGGAGCCCCCCTTAAATATTTACTTTATTTTAATTTTATTATTAATTATTAAATTACAAATATAAGTAAGGATTTAGTGAAAATTTCAAGTGCCTAACTGTTACCATTATTGATTACGCAAAAAAGGCCAAAAAAAATCACGTTTCTTGTATGGGCATTAAATATTTAATTTATTTTGTTTTTAGTATTTGTTGTTATAGCGGCAACAGAAGAATAAGGCAAGACTTATACACAATCTGTGAAAATTTCAGAAGTCTAGCTATAGCGGTTCTTGAGTTACAGCCTCATGACATACAGACAGACAGACAGACGGACAGACATCGAAGTCTTAGTAATAGGGTCCCGTTTTTACCCTTTGGGTACGGAACCCTAAAATTATCACAAAACTTGTTTTCGCTTTGCTAAAAGCTTTGTAGGTATGTATTATTTATATCAAATATTAATTATGGTTAGGTAGACAAAGTGCATCGCATCGCCTTGTCACGTTTTTGATTTGTGATTTTTCATCAAAAAGTTCTTATCAGAAGTTTTTAAACCTAAACAGACATAATATTATTATTACTACATATTATTATAATTCTTAAAGTATGTCCAACTTCCTACTCGTGGATGCACGTGATCGTACATACTGTGGAGACTGAACGTACGGTCCGGTCGGCCACTCAAAGTGTATTTACATAAGAACTCCAGATTGTTATTAGTAATTGCTTTTGTTAAGTGCGCAATTTATATTTTCCACAATTATGGCAAAACAATATTTAACGAGAATCCACGGGCCGCGCTTCACGGTAATGCTTCGAAATAGAAGCTTATTTAAACAATGAGCGTGATTTACGGGTAAACACATTCGGCCGATCGGATCCAGCGCTTTTGGGGTTCGCTGCTAAGACATTATAAACTCTAACGACTTCGAACACGGCACAAATTCGATCGCCGAAAGCTCCACGATCGTGTTACTTGTACAATTTTGTTTTTGAAGTGTATCTCGTTGCGATGAAAGTACAATTTACATTGTGTATATTTAGGTTAAGATGTAAGATGTTTGCTGCACTCTTCAAGGCTCCCAGTCGTCTTTCGCCGTACGTTTACAAACATTACGGCTCGCTGTTTCTTGTTTTGTACCCTGTAATATTAAATAATCCTCAACGAAGAATAAATAATTTGAAACGTTGAGATTACCTACATATTATTTTGTAAGTACATATAATAATAATTATTGTAGATGTAATAAGTACTATGTTTGGTTGGCAGTGCGCAATGCACCAAAATTGTGAAAAAATAAAATAATACATACTTAATGTGCTTTAAAAACATAACAATAATTATAATATTATTTAATGTAGGTATTTTATATAGGCACTTAGTTACATTGGTTACATATAAAAATAAGGCCTAACGAATAACGGCGCTTTCGCAAGATTATGAATAAGGCCACAAATATTCCGCCGGTAACACTAAAAACTTCCATATGCTATATTTTTAATTTTCCAACCAGGGTCGCTACCATATGTACCTACACAGTGCAATGTGTGCAATGCACACGGGCGCCATCCTCTAGGGGCGCCAAATCGCCATCTTTAGGGGCGCCAAAACCAAGGATCCAAAAAATTTGCCTAAGGGGGCGCCAAAATCCTTTTTTTGCACACAGGTGCCAGTAGCCCTTACGGGGGCCCTGTTTCCAACGTTAGTGAAGATAAAGTAGGTTTTGATGACTTTTATACCGGAAGACGGAAGTGTTACCTCCTATCTTCATAACAATATTTAAGCCTAAGCTCTCCCACTGCTGGGCAAAGGCCTCCCCCAAAGATTTCCATCTGTCTCTCTCCTACGCGACCGCTGGCCAGCCTGGCTGGTATGACTCCAGCTCGTCACGCCATCTTTTCCTAGGCCGGCCTCGGCGGCGCGGCGGCGTCCGTCTTCGGGTGCCCACTCAGTTGAGATCCTTCCCAGCGGTCAGAATATGCGGCCAACGTTACCCACCCAATCCTACTTTAGTTTAGCAGCTGTGACACCTATACATCCTTGATTCATATTTCCTGTTTGAGAGCGCAGTATGGTGGTTGATGGTTCTTATTTTGTCCAGAAATTTTACTCCTAACATACTGCGCTCAATTTTATTATCATAGGCACAACTCACAAGGCACTATAACATTAGACCTGTAACGGTGTAGGATAGCATTTTGTTTGCGATTAAGACTTAATAAGCCCAAGGCAGCGAAAGTCAAGACCAAATCGCGCTAAATCTGTTTGTTTTAAACTAGTTCCGTGAAACTAGGTTTGTTTATTTCAGCGTAACCCGTGGGCTACTAGGTATATTTCGTACAGAAACACCAGTAGGTACTATAAATAAGCAGCACTAAAACTACAATCTTCTTGCAGCACTACATAATATTTCTACTGTAATTAACATTAAGAGTGAAGCCAAACGAGCGTAATTTGTGAGTCGTGAGCCGCAGAATTTCTGCCGGGCAGAATTTCTTTTCATACAAATCACGACTCACAAAATTACGCTCGTGTGAATCAAACAGGACTTTTGTATGAAACTGAATGCAGCAGAATTCTGCCCGGCAGAAATTCTGCAGCTCACGACTCATAAATTACGCTCGTTTGGCTTCACCCTAATTCATGTTTATTTTATAATTTATGCGAAAGTGTGTCTGTGTGTCTGTTACCTCTTCACGCTTATACTGCTGAACTTTTTTATCCCGGAAAAATGTACGTTTCCAGTGCCGCGAATTTCTGCGTAGTTAGGTAAGTTCGGGCATGGAGTTGTTTTCTTTAAAATGCACTAAGTACCAACAGACGATGATGGCAATTTTTATCAAGTATCATCATATTAGATAAAATTATTATATTTTTAACAAAGATGATCTCAGGGATAATACCGCACCTTTTATACAGAAGAATTAGACATTATCAACTAATATTTTAATATAAATGAGATTCATATTTAAGGAAACGTAAATTAAAAAGGGAATCCATTTCGTCGTTCGCGGCGGGGGTGGCACCCAGGGGTCTCCGCTCGTACCATTATTATTGATAAAATTCTTACACCAAACCATAATAATTATTTTTCAACATTCCATAATTATTTTATTATACTCGTCGCTACCAGCGGGTCGTGTTAAAAGTTTCAGGTTACTAATTGAATGGCAACAATTGAATTTTTAAAATTATTATAGGTTATGTAGGTATATGAGGTTTACCTATGTAGGCACGATTACAATGTATAATGTTGATAATTATTAATTATACATATATTATAGGAGGGAAAGAACGAGTATGTTAAAAGAAAATTCAGGTTCCTATAATTTGATATGCTTAAGATATTATTAAAGGTTTTCATCATATACCTAGCTGACGATTTCATTTTATGTGTTACGTTGATGTTATTAATTATCTATTAACACTTAATTAGGTGTTAAACTAAACAGGTAAGTACCTCCCTAATTACATAAATGATAAACGTCGCGTCTGTCTTTTTTTCGAATTTAATTACCAAGTTCTTAATTATTACCTGCTTAAAAGCTACACACTTCTATCACATTCTTCATCGTTCAATGTTTTTGCAAGGTATAAAACAATAATTTATTTATTAGCACTATGATTCATACACTAATATAAATTACAGTCGAAGAAATCATCAGCTTATCTACAACAATCGATGGATTGTAAAAAGAGCCGCCGAAAATTCACATTAGCTGCGTTAAATATAGATAAAACCCGGTAATAGAAAATAAGTGGGCCATTGTTCCAAATTTAATGGACCACCCGACGGATCCGAGGTGGAATCTTCGCAAAAACGTTCCGGAATGGCCGCAGAAAAAAGAAGGATCTCGAAGGATTCCGTAAAGTATTTTATCTCTCGCAGATAGCGGCTGCAGTGTCAAATCGTCAACAATGTAGGCTTATAGTATGTTGCAGAAGGTTTCCCAGATAGTTTGGACAGCTTTTATTATTTAGTAAATAACGAAACAAACAAAATGTAGGTAACAGATTTAAGTACAACATTTTGAACAATGCTCTTGAGTACCTACAATACCTATGCTATGTACAACAATGGTTTCCGGAGTGATATTTTTCATGATGTTTTCTTTATGAAAAAGAAAAATTAAGCTTGCTATTAGATTAGAATCCACCTTTAAAGAAAGCACGCGATAGATTAGACTTTAGATAGCGTAAGAACGTACCTATAGTGTCTTGCAGTTTTCTGTTATCTATCTATATCTATCTATCTATTATAGAAATAAAATGAGTCCAAATATCCCTTGGTTACGACTTACGACATGAGACATAACGCGTACACGGCTGGACCGATATTGCTGAAATTTGGTATCGAGATACTTTGAGTCCCGGAGAACTGAGAAGGACATAGGATACATTTCCCGAAAAAATGTACGGTTACTGCACAATATACTTTTATAATTTGCGCGTAAACTATTCAATCGATTTTGATGAAATTTGGCATGGGGATACTAATTTTAATCTATTTTTTTCTTAATTAATACCAATTTGAATTAAATAATCATCGTTAAGACGGGACAACGCTGTCGGGTCAGCTACTTATCGATAATATGTACCTACTTAATCATCTTATTATAGAGTTTTAGGTACTAGGTAGGTACCTATATGTAGTCGCCTAGCAGCTTTCTGCTACTTTAAAGTTGCATTGTTAAAATTAAAGTTAAATACTAAACGAAAATAGATACTTTAAACAAATACAGATAGATTAAGTCATTAGGAAGTAGGAACTAAAACACTCGCTTAAAATATTTCGCCATGGCTAATTACTAATTAGTAATAGTATAAAGGGAGCAAGGTGTAAGAATTTCGTGCCCTCGTGTAGGTACGTTGTTAATTGATTTTTTGTCATATACTTAACATAAAACTTTGCGTGCCTGCGATGACTAATACTGCCACCCCAAAGCACCCAAAGGTACCGTAGTGAAGTGTCACATTCCCAAAATTCCTCAGATAAGGGTGTCGGTATAAATAAAAGAAAGAAACAAATAGGAGCTATCGGTGCTGGCAATTTCAAAACTTTGCTTATCTCCACTGATGAAGGTAACAATAGATGTGGTCTTAGTCATCTCATCAGCTACCCTGAGGACAATGTTTTGGATGCGTCAGGTCACTGAGAAAGAGTGTTGAAAGAACACTAGAACTGTGTGAAATGTTTTCTACTCTAGTTTTACTAATTGCGTCAGCTTTTTGAAGATAAGTTGGTGTCAAGAAAAAACTTCGATAAGGGCTGTTAGTGGTAATGTTATAGGTAGTAACAAGGCATTATCACATAACAACTGCCAGGCTATCAAAAAATTTAACAGAATCGAAACTAATTTGGTCACAATGGTCGGAACATGAACAGATAGGTAAAGGAAAACTTAATATCAATAGGATATAATAGGTATTATTATAGTAGGTACTGCAATGTTTGCTGGCGCTTGGCTTGGCTCTGGCTGGCTCACGATGGCAGCACCAGCACAGGCAGTAAACAAAAAGTTTTGTTCGACGTTCGATAACGTTTCTGTCATTATGTTGATAATTGATATGAGTTATTATGACGTTTGCAACTTGTCGAATTTCGGTCGGATTGTTTACTGTATGTGCTAGTAGCGCCCTTTACCTTTGCGTGATATTTATTGTCTGCGTGATATTTATTATCTAGATAAAATATTTAATGCTTTGTCCACACCTCAGTCCACACCAAACTCACTGTTGGTGGTCGAACTGTAGCTACGCAGTTCGCTATATATTATGCATAATATTGCATTCATTTTCACATTTTATTTCACACCTAATGCTATCTCGCTTTAATATGAGCTAATAAGCCTGCTCCATAGCACAGAATATATAATAGTTGTCCATAGATAATACATTAGCAAATGCATAGACTTATAATATACTTTATAGGTTTATGAGCAAATGTATACTCTAAAGCCGCCCATACACGGGACAACTATCGTAACGATTCGTCGCTCGATGTTAAAATCGAACGACAAATTGTACGTGTGTGGCAATATCGCAAACGATTTTACGAACAAAATAACGATTGGACGAATGAACTGTCAAATCCCTAGTAAAAGTCCATTATGGACGCCATACTTGATGATTACCGTACCTTAACTTTAACTACGCCTCTGGTGCAAGTTGCACCGTGCAACCCATCCAGGTGCACACAGCACACTGTACCTAGACGTAGAATGTAGATTTAGGGGACCTCTAAAAGGGATAGCTGAAGGTGAAGGTTTAATAGTACCTACTAGTATTAGAGTGATTATTGTAGGTGTAAGTGTTAGTTGCTGGTAGAGTTGCGGTAGGTTCTATCGTACCCGCAACTCTGCCTTTTAAGCGATGAGTGGAGCACCATGGGGTTTTAGTGGGTAGTCTACACAGGAGTCCCACATACCCCGGCCGATATCCCCAATATGGGATGCGTAAAGAATTTCCCTATGTTAAAAAAAAAGGTGTAAGTTTTAGTTATGGAGTGTAGATAGGTTTTAGCTGAAGATTGATAAATAATGTCTAGCTATAATAATAATTACTGCTGTTTATTTTTTAACTTTTTGTTGTAACTTTAATTAAGTATTGCAATTATCATATTAAGTACTAGTTGAAACGTTGTTTTGCCATTTAAATAGTATTTCTACATTAGTTGATACAAAATCTTACCCCCTCTTTTGTCCCCTGAGAGGGGTGGGGGGAAAAGTTTTATACACTACCCCGCGTAGCACGGGGACCAGTAGAAATGCGAAAGTATAGACAAGCTGCGGAGATAAACTTAAGGTGACGTTCCGATCTTTTTTCGTTCCGAAAAATTCTATTAAAATGCCACTTTATGACAGACTATAGTCACAAACTGTGGAGATAAACTTAAAGCGCCGTTCCAATCTTTTTTCGTTCCGAAAAATTCATTTAAAATGTCACTTTATGACAGACTATAGTCCTAAAAACTGAAATAATATCCTACTTTATGACATATACTATAGTCTGTTATAAAGTGGCATTTTAATTGAACTTTTCGGAACAAAAAAAGATCGGTACGTCACCTTAAGTTTATCTCCGCCGTTTGTCTATACTTTCGCATTTCTACTGGTCCCCGTGCTACGCGGGCAGATATTAAGTTGGATAACACAGTTAATAATATGAAGTAAGTCCATTAATGAAAAAAGTTTTATACAAAATCTGACCCCTTCTTTGGTCCCCTTAAAGGGTGGGGGGGAGGATTTTTATACACCAGATGTTGAGTTGGAAGAAGACAAATATATCAGCGAAAACCGTATCCAAATCGGATTAGTAGTTTTTGTGTTAAAGAAAAAAGTTTGATACAAAATCTGACCCCCTCTTTCGTCCCCTTAGAGGGGTGGGGGGGAAAATTTTTATACACCAGATGTTAAGTTGGAAGAAGACAAATATATCTGCGAAAACCGCATTCAAATTGGATCAGTAGTTTTCGTGTGATAGTGGAACAAACATACAGACAGACAGACAGACAGACAGACAGACAAAAAACTAATTACATTTTTGGCTTCTATATCGATTTAGTGACACCCGCTTATTATTTTTTGAATATCTTCAATGTACAGAATTTTCATTTCTACAGTTTTATTATTGTATAGATTGGGTTTATATTAGAGTGATGAGCGTAACATATTTTATCCAATGATCAAGCATATTTTTTTGGGTTCCGTACCCAAAGGATAAAAACGGGACCCTATTAGGTACTAAGACTTCGATGTCTGTCCGTCTGTCTGTTTGTCTGTATGTCTTGAAGGCTGTAACTCAAGAACCGCTATAGCTAGAGTTCTGAAATTTTCACAGATTGTGTATTTCCGGTGCGGCTATAACAACAAATACTAAAATAAAAATAAAATTAATATTTAAGGGGGGCTCCCATACAACAAACGTGATTTTTTTGGCCTTTTTTGCTCGTAATCAATAATGATTTGAAAGTTTCAAGTGCTTACCTCAAGAGTTTTCACGAAGTCCTTAAATATTATTGTACTTTAATAATTTATAGTAATATTTAAATAAAATAAAAAATTAAGGGGGGCTCCCATACAAAAAACACAATTTTTGGCCTATTTTTGCTCTATAACGGTACGAAACCCTTCGTGCGCGAGTCCGACTCGCCCTTGGCCGATTATTGAAAATCTGCTGTCAAAAATTGCCATCAGATTCTGGTAGACCTATAGGTACATTGCATAGTTTCAAATGAAACGCTATCACCAAACAACATTTTCTCACACCAATCTTGTACTAATTCTTTTATTAAAAATCAATCAGTGGATCATTCGGTCAGGACTCAGGAGTCGGGAGCATGACTCGCTGTGCTGGTGCGCGTGAGGCATGCGCTGTAGCGGGCGTGTGAGCGTGCTCGTGCGTGGCCGGCGCGGCGCGAGTGTGCGCGGCCGTGCGCGAGTGTGCGCGCTGCCAGGTGGGCTCCCATTAGCAGCGAGCCTCGAGCGGCCGCTCTTCATCTTTATGATAATTATTTTCTGTTTGTTTTCGACGAAGAATCAGCCCGCCTCGCCGGCCGACGCTTCTCGGAACCGTCCTCCATTGTGGTAAATTAAAGCCGCCCGGACCCCTGCCACGACGAGAGATAATTCGACAGGATGCCGTATATTATTAATTGCACTATGACTTGTGGAAATTGAGCTCGGAGTTCAGTGAGTCATTCATTCTGGTGGCGGCCGCGTGGGAACGGGCTCCGCTCGTGATTTACACCCGTTTCCATTTTACGAGCTTTTAAAGTTCTATCGAAAATAGACGCTTTAAACTTTTCCTTTTTACATTCCGTTCACAGATAGCGACCGGCGTATTAATAAGTCGGTGCGGGGACCGGGGACGCCGCGGAGTCGGTGAGGTACTTCGCTTAGCGCAATTTAAATGGGTTTCGAATTAACTATCGCGAGAAAGGAGCGATCGGTTCGTTAACTAAAGTTAACAAGGTCGTAAAGAAGAGGGCCCTAGCAGCCAATAAAAAGAAAAACAGTAAATAAGCCGAAAGGCCCCAATAAAAAACGGGAACCTCATAATGTTTACAATCTTGTGGCTTTATTCACTTTGTGTTCCAATTTCATGCTAAATCGAGCGGATAAAATCCTCCTTTATCAGGCAGACTCACCGTCTCTGCGTCCCCCCTTCCCCGCGCCGCGCTGCCTTCCACCCCCCGCCCTCCGCGCTCGCCCGCCGCACGCAGACCGCTATTAATGCACATTTAACATCAACCCTGAATGACGAATAACGCGTTGAAAGGGTCCATTTATAATAATTCAATTTGTGTGGATCCAAATGGACGTTTAATGATGTTCATTTATTTTATCCATTGATCCGTCCTAATTGGCCTGTATCGTTCGATTCAGTTCGCCGGCGTGCCGGAAACGGGGATCCGTGGATGTCTAGATGGAATGTAGAAAAAATATATAAATAATCCATTATGATCTTTATGCTGCTAAGACATAACTCCGAGAAAGGAACAGCTTCACAATTCAATGAGAATTTAAAGACCTTACAGACTGTAGATTTCATTTTTTTATGAAGAAGATAATTTTTTTGAGTTCTAAAATTATTTTTGTTTAGTTACTTATTACTTATTATAATACTGAGAAAAAAAATTTTATGCTTTAAAACCTGCCGTACCTACCTTATAATGATAGCTATATTAGGTATATTCAAGTTATATTGTATACTGTAGGTATATTGTATATGAAACGATGCTGCTACGTCGTTCTACGCCGCTCTACGACGCTCTACGACGCTCTACGGTGCGCTACGCCGCTTTCCGCTCTACGCTACGAGTACGCTGTGCGCTTTTGTAAAGCGAAAAGCGGAAAGATGTGAGGTGTTTCCGATTGTGGTCAATGCCAAGTTATCTGTAATTGTGCTAACAGCAAATTATTATTAGTTTTTTTCATACTAGAAACCTAAATAAACTCACAAAAAGCAATAATTAATGAAATGCCAAAACAAAAAAAAAATCGGTCTACGTCTATTTTTAGGGTTCCGTAGCCAAATGGCAACAAACGGAACCCTTATAGATTCGTCACGTTTGTCTGTCTGTCTGTCCGTCCGTATGTCACAACCACTTTTCTCCGAAGCTATAAGAACTATAACCTACTATTGAAACTTGGTAAGTAGATGTAGTCTGTGAACCGCATTTAAGATTTTGATACAAAAATGGAAAAAGTATTAAAAATTTTAGGGGTACAACTGAAACAAAAAAAAATTCATCTAACCTATGAGTGTGGGGTATCTATGGATAGGTCTTCAAAAATCGTATTGAGGGTTTTAAATTTTAATATCATTTTTTTCTAACCTGAATAGTTTGCGAGAGAGACTCTTCCAAAGTGGTAAAATGTGTATCCCCATTCCCCCCCTCTAATTTCTAAAGTACCAACGAAAATTGGTTTGAACGAGATCAGCTAGCAAGTAGTTTTTTATACGTCATAAATGGTAAACCTTAATTTAACTTTCATTATATCAACTGAAATATAAAAATACTTAAATCAAAAACCTTTTAATTTCATAAAAATAAACTTTATTGCTGCTGCGGAACGGGGAACCCTTCATGGACGAGTCCAGTTCGCATTTGGCCGATTTTTCATAATATCATGCTATAGTCTCAAAACAGTTTACCTCCTAGAGTTTCATTCACAAAACTTTGTCATAGTGTGGTAATCGACGGTATTTCAGTTTTACGTTCTCAAAAACAAGTCAATTAAAAAATGCGTGCTAAGTGCGCACGGAGCTCAAGAGTGCATCGGTTAGGAGGCTCGACAGGTTATTAATTTTATGGTGTCGATGGCCGCTCGCACCTGGCCGCCGCGGTCACTGCGCCCGCGTCCCGCGCACTGAATCAATCAGTGTGCCCACTGCCCAGTACCCACAGCACGGTGCCCAGAGCACAGTGCCCAGTGCTGAATGCCCAGTACTCAGTGCCCAGTGCCGAGTGCCCACTGTTCGTGCACAAATCAATGGTGATTTTATATTATAGTACTGAATATATTCAGTAGACCATCGACTGTCGCTGTAAGTAATTTGACAGTGATAGTCAAATTACATACTTATAAAAGTCTCTTTTTAAGCTACGCTTGTAAATTGGCATAAGTTCTGTAAGTTTTACCACTGGGCTTTAGTGCCTACCGCAGCCTACCCAAGGTAACAAAGCTATTATCTATATATATAAAATTGCAAGTCCTGACTGACTGACTGATTCATCATCGCCGAGCAAAAACTGTTAAAGTTACAGCCACGAAATTTAGTGAGTAGAGTTTTGTAAAGTAGACACCCACTAAGGAAGGAATTTTGGAAATTTTACCCCGAAGGGGGTGAAAAAGGGGTTGAAAGTTTGTATGAAAGTCCGTCATTTCTTAAGTTAGAAACATGAAACTTTATTTTTGAGCTACTGAATAGAAATAAATAAATATGTATTTAAGCGTTTTTGGAAATTCTACCCCCAAGGGGGTGAAATTGGGGTTGAAAGTTTGAATGAAAGTCCGTCATTTCTTGAGTTACAAACATGAAACTTTATTTTTTGGCTACTGATTAAAAATAAATGGACACGTATTTAAGCATTTTTGGAAATTCTACCCCAAGGGGGTGAAATTGGGGTTGAAAGTTTGAATGAAAGTCCGTCATTTCTTGAGTTAGAAACATGAAACTTTATTTTTGGGCTACTGATAAAAAATAAATGGATACGTATTTATGCGTTTTCGGAAATTCTACCCCCAAGGGGGTGAAAAAATTATCTATCTCCGTTATCAATAATTACTATACTATGCTAACGCGGACGAAGTCGCGGGCAACAGCTAGTTATATTATATACTTACAGACTTTCTTGTAAGTATCTATACATATAATAAAACTGTAGAAATGTGAATTCTGTACATTAAAGATATTTAAAAAATAATAAGCGGGGGGTGTCACTACATCGCTATAGAAGCCAAAAATGTGGTTAGTTTTTTGTCTGTCTGTCTGTCTGTATGTTTGTTCCACTATCACACGAAAACTACTGATCCGATTTGAATGCGGTTTTCGCAGATATATTTGTCTTCTTCGAACTTAACATCTGGTGTATAAAAATCCCCCCTCCCACCCCTCTAAGGGGACCAAAGAGGGGGTCAGATTTTGTATCAAACTTTTTTCTTGGACTTACTTCATATTATTAACTGTGTTTTCCAACTTTACAGTTGTTGATAAATCCCCCCCCCCAATCCCCCCCACCCCCCACCCCTCTTAGGGGACAAAAGGGGGGATAAGATTTTGTATCAACTGATGAAGTAGACATACTTTAAATGGCAAAACAACGTTTGCCGGGAAAGCTAGTTATATAATATTTCTTTTGATTATTGCCATTAAGAACAATCATACTCAATAGCAATAATCGAATACATTTATACAATTTCAATTTTTTATTTCATTAACTCTGCGTTCAAAATATCATTATATTTTAATGGCTTTTTGAATGACTCTGAAATAGCATTAATTGTTATTGTTTGCAGGACTTTTCCGGTAAGATTTTAGATTTTAGTTAGTGCTTCTGTTATATAATAATTGTTGCAAAATAAACAAAACAATCAGTGGAAGACAGCTACTTAGACCTTTTCAACATTTTCATCCAATTTCTCAGCCTATGCTGTGCTGTATTTTAACTGTAGAAAGAAGAAACTAGAAACAATCTGATTTCATACCTTGCTGATATAAAATATTAAATATGCTATTATTTTTTAGTGAGTATTGAACATTTTTGATAGTTTTTACATAGATAGGTACTCGTAGTAGAAAATGGGCTCTTTATACCAGTTACTGTAATGTAATCTAATATAGTGGCTTAGAAACCAAACTCGTAGGTAAATAGGTAGTAGGTACCTATTAGAACTTCGTTTCTTCAATTGTATTTATTTTTTACAACCTGCAGAAATACTACGCTCGATAAACTTTTAATAGAGAAAGAGCTATCGGCTATTAACAATAGTCTGTAAGTATGTGGACGGCATTCCCCAGCGGACTGGTCCGCCATTACAATGTAAACTGTATGGATGCTGCTTCAATACTATCAGCAGCACTGATCATGTATTGAACCTAATAGTTTTGTGCCTGGCTCAGGGCTTCGATATTACAGGTTGAAGAAATGTGCAGCTCTCAATATTGTAACGATTTGAGTTCAAATGGTGGTAAAGATATTTTTGTATAGCTGCGGACGGCGACAGGCGATGTGACGATGTTGATGCTGGTTGCGACTTTGTTGGGCCAAAATTTGTTTGCGCGGTATCAAATCTTTTCATCCTTTCCATCATGGTCTCAAAGTATATTGTCACAATCGGTTCTTCGGCTTAGGTGAGAAAAAAGAGAGATATCAGATAACTAGACATGTAGGGAGATATGACTATGGACCTCCAAACATGCGTCAGGAAAATACCTTACCTAGGTCTTCAATCTGAATTATTTATTTGCTTGCTACAAAGGCCGTAGGTATACCCCGTATACCAAGCTTTTCTACAAGCGGGTAACGGTTATTTAATTTTCTCCGGACTTTACTTTTTGTGTTTTCAGATAACAAAAAGCGCAATTATACCTAACAAAGCACACTCTTAGATAATTTGGTTTAGAAAATTTGGTGTTACATAATTTTTAGGGTTCCGTACCCAAAGGGTAAAAACGGGACCCTATTACTAAGACTTCGTTATCTGTCCGTCTGTCCGTCTGTCCGTCTGTCTGTCTGTCTGTCTGTCTGTCTGTCTGTCTGTCTGTCTGTCTGTCTGTCTGTCTGTCTGTCTGTCTGTCTGTCTATCTGTCTGTCTGTCTCCAGGCTATAACTCAAGAACGGTAATAGCTAGAGATTTGATATTTTCACAGATTATGTATATCTGTTGCCGCTATAACAACAAATACTAAAAATAAAATAAAATGAATATTTAAGGGGGGCTCACATACAATAAACGTGATTTTTTTGGCCTTTTTTGCTCTATATCAAAAATGGCAACAGGTAGGAACTTGAATTTTTCACAAAATCCTTAGTTGTATGTGTACTTTAATATTTAATAATAATATTAAAATAAAATTAAAAAAGAAGGGGGGCTCCCATACAAAAAACACAATTTATGGCCTAATTTTGCTCTATAATGGTACGGAACCCTTCGTGCGCGATTCCGACTCGCACTTGGCCGATTATTTTAATTACATAAATAACAAAGCATTTAGATTAATTTAATAAGGTATGTATGTACTGTGTAGTAGTATCTGTAGTTTATCTACATAATATGTACCTATACTCAGTTATAATAGCCAAAGCTTTATGATACCCATCCATAACGTTTTATATGGAGATATAATATTATGGAGAAATAATAACATAAATCTAGCTATCATTTCAAGTTGTAGGTACATAAAAGCACACCTGGGCACGACGCAAATATTATTAATATTATTAATAACAAGTAAACTGGTAAGTCACAGAAACGGCCATAAATTAGATGCGAACAGAGCGACTTGATTACTATGTTTAACATATTTTTATTAATAAAATGTCACTGACGGGCATCATATTAAATATTATTGTACGGACCCTACCAGAAAACAATGAAAATAAAACTGAATGTAACCTCATACGGGATTACAGGAAGATAGAACCTGAATAATTATCTAATTATTAATAACTGACAAAATGACACCCGCAACTCCGTTGCGCCATAATTCGATAATCGAGCAGGAACCGTACATTTTTCCAAGTTAAGAAGTATCCTATGTAGCGGGAGTCAGGACTCAAAGACCGTACCAAATTCCAGCAAAATCGGTTCAGCAGTTTGGGCGTGAAGAGGTCACAGACAGACAGACAGACACACACACTTTCATATATTTTATAATATTAATAATAATATAATAATAATAATAATAAAAGCTTTTATTCACTGACCACTTAAATTTTTACATGGCATACTTAACATTACTTAAAAAACTACAGTTGTTACTTATCTTAATTTAAACTAAAATTTAAACTTATCACTTATCAGCAACCATTTTGTTGGTGATAACCGGTTATCCTTTGACATAGGCCTCCCCTAATTTCTTCCAATCTTCTCTATACGAGCTAGCCTTCTCCATCCTTTTGGTTGATCGTCCTCCCATCGTTTAATTTGGCGCCCTTTCCGTCTTTTGCCATTTCTTAGGTACCATATTATAATGTCTTTAGCCCATTTGAGTTTTTTCGTTCTTATTATATGGTCCATTTCCATTTTAGTTTCCTTATAGTTTGTAGAATATCTGTGACCTTAATTAAATGACCAAGTTGTTTTTCTTATTTTGACCTCCATCTGTCCTTTAACTGTCCTTTAACTTTATAATAATAAGCATGCTTCTTTCCATGTTCCGTTGGCAAACAGTTAGTTTATGATTACTTTTACTTGTCACTGGCCATGTTTGGCATCCATACGTTAGACATGGTAAAATGCATGTATTGTAATTTGTGGAGTTTGCTTTTTATAGGCATTGGCAGTTCTTTCTTTTTAAAAATTTCCTTTAATGATAAGTATCGTTGCCAAGGCCCAAGTCTGACTTATGGCTGGTTTCTGAGGTTTTTTAAACGAAGTTTATCGATTCACTATCGCTTTTGATTGGCTGGCGTCAAAAAAATTAACCAATCAACAACGCTAGTGAAAAGATAAACTGCGTTTAAAAACCCTCAGAAACCGGCCATTAGAAGAGTATTACCTAAATATGTATGTGTAGAGTATGACTGAGAAGAGTATTACTTAGGTATTCTTTTTAGTATAGCTTTTTAGTGTTTTCAGAGTCAAAACTTCAGGCATTGAATAGCTATCGAGCATGTTGACAAGGTTTAAACAGCTGGTGTTGAAGGGGATAACATACAACAAGATATAATAAGATGGATAACATAGAACAAGATAGGTGAATCTCCACAGCCCTAGTAGACAAGTTGTAAGGGATTATCGTAAACGGTAACGCCACAAAATGTATGGGATTTGATATTAGTAGGTATTCGCTAACGAAGAGATGACCTACGTCAAATCGCATACATTTTGTGGCATTAGCGTTAGCGCTTACGATAATCACTTGCCACTTGTCTACTAGGGTTGATGAAGCTTAAGAACCTACAATCTATGTAGGTAAACACTAAACTAAGTATATAGGTTCGAAAATGTGAATACTGACGACATAACATAATAATATGATCGTTTCATCGCATTTTCTCACTTACCTACGCTAAAGTGTTCTTCTAATAGCTCCAGGAAATTAAATAATTTATCAACATAATATCATTGTTTTTAATCTATATGACAGGATTAATTAAATATTACAATTGCATTGAATAATAATTTATAGCTAGCGATTATAGTAGCAACAGGAAACGTGGTTGAGCTGGTAAAATAAATCGGACGTTTTCGAATTTCATCGGACATTTTCATCGGATGCGGCTTGTTTCTATCTGATTAAGGCGTCTCCCAGACAGACGCAGCCTGCGGTGGCGGTAGCGGTGGCGGTCAGTTGGATGACTTGGCCGCGTGGCCGCGTGTGTCTATGTCGTTCCTAGAACTCTCAAGTCATCCAAAAGTTGAATATCTGCGACAAAATTCATAATAAAATAATGACATTGCGATGCGATGCGTTGCGAATGAATGAATCAATTTCTTTGACCGTACATCTACAATCTACTACAAATGTTAAAACATACCCCGAAGTTGGGCCATTAATATTCTATTGCCTATTGGCCTCGGCATGCCACTTCCACGACTATGTGAACGAGCCTATATCGCAGACCGCAGTAGTCGTCACATTCTTAACAATTTTCTTTTCTTACAAAAGTTTCCATTGAACTGTACGTGGTTTTCCGCTGGTATATATTGTGTCATTTCATAATTTTAAAGGTATGGTGGCCGGTGGCGTAATGCAAACGGTAAACAACTAAAAAAAGTAAACCATAGAGGTACATGCATACTACGCTTGTTGAATATAAGAAAGCTGATAGTGACAACATAATATTATATATATACAAATCATAAGAAAAATTAATAAATGCATAATGTATAAATACATTTCAAAAAGTATATTTCACCAAATTACAATGCTTTTGTTTTGGAAAAGAAACGAAAACTTTCTGAAACATTGCTACTATACTTTTGCTTACTTTTGTTTTCTACAACAGAATAGGGATTAGCAAATAAAATACGACAGATTTCACGGTCCAGCTCAAACGCTAAAATGCGAGATGACGAACGTTTTAGCGCCTACATAAAAGTTTCGGACGAAACTTCTAACTACGGTCAATAAATTAATAACTCATCGTAGAATACCCCCAATTATAGGAAAACACAAAGCGAGCAGGTATACAAAATAGAGCTGTTGTAAATCGTCGAGAGCTCGGAACCCACACCGCTCTTCACCGCATTATGCGCTTTTTTTCATGCGCTTTTTGTGCGAAGGTATTCTCTTTGTGATTTTACTTCCGTCGTCTTTTTTTTAGGTGGCGCTTATTTTGGACACAAAGGGAAAATAAAACGTTAGCGCCACTTCTTTAGCAGCACCGTACCTGCCGTGCGTCACTATTCTGGCATCTCGTGCGTGTTTGCATACCTATTGTCTCATAGAATACGATATACAGTTATATTTTTTACTTCTATCGGCTTTGTATGTCGTGAAATAACGAGCGACGACGAGAGTGAAATTCAATATTAGGTACTATAACTAGGCTACTTTTGGAATTATAGAAATTGGTGTTTTTTGGAAAGATGGCTGTTTGATTAACTAAAAAGTCAAAACCCAATTAGTTTAAAACCTGTGCGATGCTTTACACCATAAGTTTACACAGATAACGTTTGTCATAAACTTTGAATAAATGCAACTTTTATTAATTGACCTCCATAGTAAATTATGTATCTTTTTGTTTTAATAGGCAGGCAGGTCTATCACATGTAGAGTATATATATTTTTTTGAAAATCACAAAACAATAAGGAAAACATAGCGTACAGTAAAATATATTTTTATTTTATCTGTATAGATATCATGTTACAGTTATTTCTGTAAGAATACGACGCGACGGCTTAAACGCAATGTTTTTTTCCAAAAGAAGTGAATATAATGAGTATTCTTATCTCTATATTTCTTTCACAAGGAGATTTAAAATCACAGAAATGGATTACTTCTTTTATTAAGCGGGTTTGTTTTTGCTAAAAACTAAACAGGACTACCATAATGTGAACTATTTGTATAGTTTGCTTATTCTGTGATTCATGTTTTTACTTTTGTGTGACTCACAGTTTGTATTAAGCCCCCGGTAGAGAGCTTTTAAACCGCCTTGTTTGTGTTGAAACTTGAAATTGCTATTAAAAGATATTATGTAACACAAGACCAAATTGTTGCGCCAAAATTCGTTTATCGCGTGAGAACTGTACATTTTTCCAGGCTAAAAAGTATCCTATATCCTTTCCCGGGACTCGAAGTATCTCCATACCAAGTTTTAGCAAAATCGATTCAGCGGGCCTGAAGAGGTAACAGAGAGACACACTTTCACATTTTTAATATTAGTAGGTACCTATGGATTTATACCTACCTAGTAGTAGGCAAGGATTCCAATATTTCATAAGCAGCTTTAACGATAAGTAATTTTTCAGTTATCAACTATAATTAAGTTTATTTATTAGGCCACGGTAAGTTTTTAGTTGCACTTTTACCTATCATGCAACTTTAAATTCAGCTTTCTAGTTATATTATGCACCAAGATAGGTAAATACTAAATACTGTAGGTATCTAAATGCTAAATGCTTCCCCCCGAAGGTTGCTCGCCTTGTCGTGGCGGTGGGGCTCAGTAACCGCGGCTTGGACAACCGCGGTGAAGCGAAGAGGCAACCAGGGCCGGCCGGTGTCGCCGCCTGGCCCGAGGAGGGCGCTCCCAGCGGACTGGAGGAGTCCGCTGCGGATGCGCACCGAGGTGGGGCCGCAGAGGAAGAGGCAAGTAGGTATTACGGTGCGCCGCTTGCCCTATCCTCTGCGGCCGAGGACGGATCGCGGGGGGGGAGAGGCATTGCGGTAGGTTGCCGCCTTCCCTACCCCCCCTGCGAGCTGGCCGTTCCGTTTGAACGGCATTGGTGGGGCCGCAGAGGAAGAGGCAAGTAGGTATTGCGGTGCGCCGCTTGCCCTATCCTCTGCGGCCGAGGTGTGGTCGGTGGCAGAGCCACAGACCTGATCTGCCACATGGCCTCCAAGTAGCAGACTCGGGGGGCGTCTGCTACAGCCCTGGTGGGGGCCGAGGAGGAGGGCGCACGTGTCGTGCGCCCATCGTGGAGTCTTCGGACCGCTGGCGGGGTCGCGGATGTGTGTATCGTTCCCGTGGCCCCGTCAAAAGGCGGCGTGGCGGAAGATGGGGGGGGGGGGGGTTTAGTGGGTATACCGTGGTCTCATCAGCTACGGGAGTCCCACATCACCGCTCGGGTCGCCCCCTGCGCCTGGGTGGTATGCGTAATGCATTTCCCCCTCCGGAAAAAAAAAAAAAAAAAAAAAAGGTATCTAAATGCTTGCGAATATATTCTTTGTTTAAAAACAAGCATTAGATTGGCGTTGGCGAAGTATGCTCTCAAATAAGGAAAACACGTAGAAAATTTAAATAAACTAAAATATTTTCCTTCCATGTACGGCAGTACTGAGTACGTACAGAAAAGCCTCGAAAATTTCATTACTGGTAACTCACGTTCACAGCGTGAGATCATTGCTTAATTTCTAACGCATTTCGTCGGAGTCCGTCGGGCTCCAATTACAGAGGCGCGGGGCGCTTGTTAGGGAAGATAATTTCTTTATCTGCCGGAGGACTGCGTGAGGTCCAGCGTCCCTACTCCCTAGCGAGGTAAGCACGAACAATTAACAGCTACGAATTCGTATCGTTATCGAAAGAGAATTTTGTAAGCTACAGCGTTTGGTTGATAGCTAGTCGCGATTATGTTACGAAAACGTAGTCTTTTGTTTTAGTCTGTTGCGGTACCCACTGAACTCAAACTCAAAATATTACACTTACCTACTAACAATGATAATGAAAGTGTTTGACGACTGACATATTTCGAAGTAACAAATATTTTATCCTATTATTTTGTTGAGTAACGTTTTCTATTCGTATAATTAAGCATTTCCATTATTAGTTAGTATTATTCTTTTTATTATATATCCAGGTGTTTAACTTAAGTAAATATACTTGACAGTTGATACGCAGAACATCAAATATTATAATCGTTTCAACATTAGGTACAACTTTACTACATTGCGGGTATACTACACTGACCCACGTCTTTTGAGGTGTCAACGTTCACAATGTAGCGCTCCTTTGTGGGCACTTCGTCGTTTTATTTGCTCCATCGCTGTTCAATAATGTTTATAATGTGCGTGTCAAATCATCCACAAGCGTCGAGACAGGTAGTACGATAATAAGATTTTAAAAATCGTGAGTAAATATTTGCCCGCCTGACCGTTTCTTACGGCAATAAGAGAGTAACAAAAAATACTTAACGAGAAGGTCCTGTGGGAGCGGCTGGCGCGCGAGACGGAAATACGATAACCCTCGGGCCGGAGAGGGACCGAGCACGCCACGCCCCCAGCCACCCACGAAGTCGTAAACAGTCAAAATCCTTTGCACGCATTCATGTATCCCAAATCAAAATCGCTCCGAGCATTAGCCGCCGCGCCCGAATAAGGCAAATATGCCTCTATCTCCTTCCCCGCAGAGTCCAAACTTTTTTGGGATCCCTAAATAAGTTATTCATGTCTTCCTCCTTTTTTGATCGGGATCAAAATGATAAATAACTTCGAGAATAAGTCCACGTGGAAACGATATTAAATTGATGTCTTAAGTATAACACGTGAAGTTTGGAAATATGTCCGCTTCGAATATTCCAAACTATTAATCGTTTACGAGTACCGGTGGTCGGGACTCGGGAGTCGCTCGACGGAGATTTAAGTCGAGGGCTTTATCGTTTGGAAACATCGACTCAAACGAATATATTATTATACGTTCGAGTTGTTACTTAATTCTCAGCGAGATAAAGTTTCTAAGTGACAGCGAACGCACTAATAGTGAAGGTAGCGCCGCAGGTGTCCGCGGGGTTCCTTAGAGTGAGACCGTCTCACCGGCCGCATAGCGACCACCTAAACTCCGAACATTCTTGGGGTTGTACTTGTACCTACTCTTGAAATGGGAATAAAATATTAAACGCTACCTATATCATGGTCTTTCTTTCGTAGCACAGACAAATTTACACACTAATATTTACACACATAAACAGTTTGTGCTTTAAGAAAAACGATTGATGTTGGAGGTAATAAATGAGCATTAAAAAAATTACACGTTAAAAATGACGCAATCATACAAAACAAGGAATTTTTAGTTTTCGTAGCAGTCTGCTACGAGATTTCGGGATACGTGCTACGTCTCGTCTATAGTCTAGATATCTAGTAAATTATAGAGACCTGAACATTAAAGGTGACGCCTAAGGTATATTGCTTAGAAATATAAACGATGTAAGAAGATAGGTACTATAGATACATATAAAATATCGATTCATTTAGTATCTACGCACCGAAGATCTTATTGAAAAACGGTTAATCCTTTTAAATTCATGTAAATGTGGAAATGAGAGACATTTTTAGAAATACACTTTTTATTGTTTGATCGGAATGTTCGGCACTTACTTATTATTGTATTAATAATAATAATAGATACCATTCACAAGTTTTAGGGCCAGATGATAACATAGTAGAGACAATAAAACGCATAATCTGTCCAATTGCCAACAAATTAAGTAGATGATAAAAAATATCAAATCCTTTGTCCCATCCTTACCTGTCCTAAAAAGCTATAATTTGTGCATCCAATAACGTAAAATAACCTCCTCTTTTTTGACGTCGGTTAATAATTAGGTGGGACGTGACGCGAGCCGCGCACTCCGCATGGCCGCCCCAAGGACAACTCATAATTTCGTCCCATTACCACGACCGCAAAATGTTTATTGGTATACCGAAGCAATTCTATACAGATAATGTAATTTAAATTGAAATATTTCTCGGGGTGCTTTGTTTTGATTCGCTTTTGTTAGATTCG
This sequence comes from Plebejus argus, assembly GCA_905404155.3. Lineage (NCBI taxonomy): Eukaryota > Metazoa > Arthropoda > Insecta > Lepidoptera > Lycaenidae > Plebejus > Plebejus argus. The sequence continues at coordinate 12,520,261 of FR989929.1, read as the reverse complement.
AGAGCGCCTGTAATTTAGTAAAGCTATATCCGTAAAAGAAAACAGGCTGTCACAATTTGCCATATAGTCAGTCCCATCATGGGTATATTAAGGATGAAAACATAGATAGATACATTAATCACGAAAGTCATTCGACACGAAATTCTAAAAAACAAAGCATGGAAACAATAAAAGGAAAAAACATTAAGTAGGAGCTAAAACCAATACCTACACGATAGGTATGTGACCTCACACAAACGTGGAACCTAAACCCATTAAAATTGCCTCTAGGCTATTATCAATTTATAATGTTAAATGGACCTCTATTTATCTACGCTGTTTGATGTGCCTATAATTTTTACTAACCTGATTGGCATTGAAAGGTTTCAATTTGCTTACGTCATCGTGAAGCAAATTGTTAATTCTACCTGGGTTAATAATTTTGGCAGAACGGTGTCTATTCTCTCTATTCTATAAAAAGCTGCAGGTATTTTCGATTTCAATGAATAATGAATATTATTTGATAAGTCTCCACTCTCCGCCATAGTTTGTTAGATTAAGATAGTAATTTTGGGTGTGAACTTTTCCGAAGTTTTCCCTAGTAGTTTTTTCAAATCCATTTTATTTCTCATATTCATAATTTACAACCTAGCTACTATCTTAATTCACAATCTCTGAAAAATCAAAGCAAGTACATCATCTGGAAAATATAAGAAAATTACACGTTTTAAAATGTATTCTGTAATGCCTACAAAACGAAGATAAATAATTTTGCAGATATAATTTAAAGTAACATGTAATAAATTTCATTCGTAACTAAAACCTTTTTCTTTCATCTAAAATACCAAATCGAGATTTGTTCGTTTCTTATCATTGTATAACGAACGTAAGATATTACCTGCTAAATAAAATTACGACAAAAACATCTTAAACATGGGCCGACGCTCCGTCTGCGCGGGCCGCATCGCATAAAACAAATAAAATGTAAAAAAGGTGCGGTGCATTAAGTGCATATAAACATGTAGCAGTGTCAATATTTGAGGACGCTTTCCCATGGGAACCTGCGAGCGCGGCGCGGGATGTGCCGACTGCCGACTCGTGGACCGACTGCCGACTCGTGGACCGACCGCCGCTCGCTAAATCATTGCCTACAGTCTCGCCACTTTTGCCGACTCTTTTTATTTTCTGCTATTCAAATGTCATTTACTTTTGTCCGCATCTCGGCTCTTAAAATCAATTACGTTTTAACTGCTTCGTAAATGTACTGAAGATTCCTTTCGATGTGTAATATCTGCTATTATGAATCGAGTATTACTTTATGCCCGTTCATTGCGTCTTTATAGAGGACCATCTTTATATTCTTTGCAGTTTGCAAGTCATGATTTGTGTTATTAAAAAATTATGAAACTTTCTGAATATACACATCTTAGTAAACCTCGACACCACAGGAAGTTAGCAATTAGTAATCTATAAAATCGTTAGGTTAAAACTTAAAAGTAATTAAAAAAATATTTGGCGATCATAAGCGTTTTTTCCAAAACCCAAAAGGATAAGTTGCAGTAAAGTACCTGAGTTAAAATGTCGAAATGGTCCTATTAAAGTCCGGGTATAAGTGGAATGTTGTAAATCTGTGTTAATTCGAGATTAAATTAAAGAATCGGATTGGGATCGGGCGATGATCACGAATATTTGTCGAGTGATGTCAGGAGCCGGGCCCGGGCGAGATAAGGTAATTGTAAATGCGTGTAGCTGTCCCTCGGATATATAGCCTCCTCGCGCGCAGCCCGCCTCGACCAGGGACGATACTACCTTAATCGATCCCAACATTTTAACCTCGTGTATTTCAAAAATCTTCACCATCTAATATCACTTAATTACGCATATTTCTGGTTCCCGAAGCACCGAAGCGTCCCCGTGATTTAAATTCGATTTTAATCTATTAACGTTACTATTAGCTCGGTATGCCGCGACCGTAAAATTACCCCCGGGTTCGTATCGAGACGCAGGGACATGTGTAGTGCACGGCCGCAGGTACCCGAGATGGAATTCCTGATACGCCGCTATAATGATGTTAAAACAAACTGTTAGGATGTCATTAGCGCGGGCGGCGGGGGAGGGCGGGGAACGGGCGGGCGCATTATAAAAATTTGTCCCATCCGTTTCAGACCAAATTTATGGTTATCGAGATGACCCGTTTTTCTTCGGCCATCGAAATTTTTATTGCCGTCTGATTTGAGTGGGCATAAAGATAACGATGTTTTGAGGGTTCCTGATGTTTTCTACTTTGTTTTACGTGGACCATGAATGGACATCTAAAAGCGCTTAATCCTTTTGATGTTCCTTTTAGTTGGTCATAATAAAATAGTGTTTTTCGAAACTTATATCTGAGGGTTGAATCCTACCAGTCATACTAGGTGTTAATGTGTACCTAAGATGATGATATTATTATGATTATGGCATTATGGTGATACGGTGATACGATCAGTATTAGAAGATTTCCTAAATAATAAATAAAGGTTTGGTAGGTATACTTAATTTATAGCTAGGATATTTGTCTATCCTTTAATGAAGTTCAAACTAGTTATTGTCTAAATTAATTAATTGAAGACCTGATTGGAAGAACACGATAACTAACAGTAAAAAAATGCCGTTATTTAAAAAATTATCGTTAAATTGAAGCTGGGCTGGAAAAATGGTTTGAATAAACGACAATTACTGTGCATTTTATGTGCAGCCAGGTGATGAAGTAGATAAGTTTGAAGTTGATAAGTAATTGACATTAAAGAATCCCAACTGACTTCAGCATTACGGCAATGAAAAGTTGTGCAGAATATTTAGCACAACATAACTGTTAAACAATTTTGCATATTTTTGACTTTCAATTTACGAAAGTTATATTTCGTGGCAAGTGTTTAATTAGTATTTCATTACATTATACATTTAAAGTACGTAATACAGGAGCCGCGGCGTACCTCGTAATGTATATATTTTATAACCCTGGCCTGTATGTTATGAGTTACCTTAATAATTTGTATTTTTCATCTCCCCGTTTTCTGCTGAAGGCAATTTGAACTTTAGTCCGTCGCGATAGGAGCTGTCGCGTTTTCACAACCAGTTTTCTCGCGATACGAAACATTGTCGAGAGAATGCTAGTCTCCAACAGGTCTGCATCAGCAGGTCTCGGTATTTGCACATATTACAGCTTCCCATGCAAATATTTCTAAATGAATATGAGTATTGCCGAGAACAACTTTTCGCATTGCGATTTGCGATGGATTTTCCTCGATCGTTGTAATAAAGATTAAAGTCGCAGGTTAAACATATATTAAACCTCATATATCTGGTATTTATGAAACTTTTAAATAGTCGAATGTTTTATAACTTAGGTACGTGTTGGGAGGATAACAAAATAATAATTAATTAATACTTTAGTAAATTTTGTTGTCGTAGAACTTTAGAAATTAGAACTCAGATGACGCATTACAAAATCCACACCACGAGGCTATAGCCACATAAGGTTATCAGAATAATACAAATATATTATGAAGTTTTGTGATGAAAGAAATCAATGCAGGTGTGGAAATTCAGAGGAACAAAAACGCAAAGTACAATTTTTTTAGCTTTAAATATTAAAATCGGAAAAGCAAGTTAGTGTGACTTGGAAGTGTATAACCCGTCAATAGAACAGGTTTCCAATTATTTATGAGTCTGCTCATTGTGAATATTTAAATTAACAGGTGGTTATATCACAGTCGCAACCTGTATTGTTGTATCTTTTTTAAGTTAAAAAGCCGATCTAGAACATACTTCATATTTTTATAAAATAAAATAATTGTTTTTTAAAGTGTTGAAAAAAAACTGTCGTTAGAAGCTTTAATTCTAAACTTGCTCTATAAGGCTCTACCTAACTGCCGCTTTATTGCGGGGTGTGCCTGCTGCTCTGTGATATTATTTCTGATGGTTTAAACTTTAATTCATAAAAATATTATGGCATTTAATACCACAAAATACCATTTGTCCATTACTGCATACAGCATAGTAAAAGGAAATAAGCCTACTAAATGAAAATATTCCGAAGTATAGAGTAGAGTAGGACTACAGCTCGACTCTGTGACTTTGGCAGCTTAGTTGATAAACGCGTCGACGCTCAGACCGAAAGACAAGTTCTTCGAGAACTTACCAGAGGGCCAGAGTGACGGGGTGTGAAGCGTCCATATCACAGGTAGGAAACAGCCAAGTGGGAACGTTGATGGAGTCAATCTATTATAGATATCAGCGGTACTTTGATTGTCTCGAGCCCCGTCCGCTGACAGCATGACGAATGGCCCGATGCAGCAGATAACAGGCTCGACCACTAACACCGCCGCGCCGCGTCGTGTCACCGTCAAAAACAAATAAATTCTAATGATCGATCGGTACCCGAATTTAAACCCTTTAGAGACTCAATGCGAAAGATTAGTGACTGAGTCATTAGTCATTTATTTAAGGTGATGTTCGGAGTGTTAAGTTTCTCGAATATGGTTGATCATTAATTAATTTAGGGACAGGTAATGTAGAGATAGCCTAGGTTATGGGGGTGCCGGTAGAAATAACGAAAGAACTGAGCAAGCATTCAAATTCAAATCCTTTATTAAACACACATTATTAAATACAATAGTATAAAAATCGGCCAAGTGCGAGTTGGACTCGCGCTCGAAGGGTTCCGTACCATTATAGAGAAAAAATAGGTAAAAAATGATTTTTTTGTATGGGAGCCCCCCTTAATTATTTATTTTATTTAAATTTTATTAATAAATTTTTAAGTATACATACAACTGAGTATTTTTTGAACATTTCAAGTGCCTACTTATTGCCATTATTGATATCAAAAATAGCAAAAAAATACGTTTGTTGTATGGGAACCCTCCTTAAATATTTAATTAATTTTGTTTTTAGTATTTGTTATTATAGCGGCAACAGACATATTACACAATCTGTGAAAATTTCAGAAAGAATGTAATTCACGAACCGCTATAGCGGTTAAAAGGATTTGTCTTCGGGCGGCGGGCGGTCCATGTATATGGAGGGGCCACTTACTGCGAGGAGGAAGGGGGAGAGAAAGGAGGAGGAGAGGAAGGGTAGCGCTAAGAAGCGCGCGGATCCCGAGCCGGCAGTGCTCCTAACCACACTGGAGCGGGATCCGCCTACCGATGAAGACAGAGACAGCGAGGTCTGCTACTCGGCGTCCGGCAGCAATATGTCGCTGGACTCCGTGGGGTTGCCCGCACCATCCGGACGTACGACTCCTTTAAAAAGGAGACTCCTGGACGAGACTGACGAGGCGCCGTCGACGCGACGGTGCCGGAACCCAAGAGAGGACGTGGCCGCCCTCCAACGAGCGGCCAGTACGTCGGCCTACCTAAGGCGCAGGCCGACCGTGAAAAGGAGGAGGCCCTCCGGCTTCAGGCCGAAGAGGAAATTGAAGAACAAGCGAGCAATGCGAAGCTTGCGCATACGTGGCTCAGCGCCGCCTTCAAGGAGTCCGACCTCTCCGCCCCTTCTCCTTCGGAAAAAGAAGCCTAGAGGGAATGGACGGGCGCTGACATTACCAGGACGGTGGCAGCGTCATTGAAGACCATCTTAATGATCGCCAAGAAGTCCACGAACCTTAAGGGAACATACCAGAAGTACCTTAAGGAATCGGTGGCGACCATAGAGATGGTCTTCAACAAATTGGCGGACCTTAGCACATCTGAGGAAGTGAAGGTGCTGGAGGCCCGAAACACGCGTCTCGAAGAGCAAGTGGCGGCGCTACGCCACGAGCTGGACGAGGTGCGCAAAAAGGCCTCGCAACCTACCGGAGGCGACATGCGTGAGCTGTTGGCCGAGGTCTCCCGTGTTCGGTAATATGCTGAACGCCAGGCTTGCCGGGCTGGAGGACCGCCTCATGCCGGAGCCGAGACGGAGGCCACCGCTGGCGTTGGACAGAGTTCGGGATGAGGACTTCCCAACCAACCCCGCGAGCGTCGTTGCGCCCATGGAAGATGAGGTGCCGGGACCCCCTCGGCCGAAAAAGGCGAAAGGGAAACCGGCCAAACCAAAGAAGACTTCGCCGCCTGTCGTTGCAGCGGCCCCTACAGAGGCTCCTGCTGCACCCACGGTGCCCGGGCCTCCAAAGGCCAAGAAGAAAAGAAGGAAGAAGCGTCCTTCAATGGCAGCTCAGGAGGCGACACAAGGGGGAGTGACCATCAGCTCCCCTGGTACAGAGACCCCTTGGACCACGGTGGGTCCGAAGGGTAAGAGGAGGAAGGGGGCGGCTACACCATCTTCAGCCGCCCCGAAGAAGAAGAGGAAGCCAAGGCTTCGCGTCCCCGCCACTGCGGCCGTCGCTCTCACTATCGAAGAGTCGGCCGTGAAGGCGGGTATGACGTACGCCAAGGCGCTCGAAACGGCCCGGCGGGCGGTTAGCATTGCGGAGTTCGATATCCCGCAAGTCCGCTTCCGCCGGGCCCGAACTGGAGGGTGCCTTCTCACCATAGCCGGTGAGGACGCAAAGAAGAAGGTGGACGCCTTTGCCGCGAGGCTGAAGACCGTCCTGCCTCAAGAAGTGAAAGTCGGGCAGCCGGCTGCGTGCGCGGAGATGCGCATCGTCGGCCTTGACGACTTTGTGACGGCCACCGAAATCATGGAAGCGGTCGCACAGGAAGGAGAGTGACTGGCCGGCGATGTCCGGGTGGGGCCCATTAGAGAGGGGCCACGGGGGGACGGATCGTGTTGGGTCCGCCTCCCAGTCGCGGCCGCCAAGAAGCTCTCGAGCTCTGGGCGGTTGCGGGTTGGTTGGGTGTCGGCGAGGGTGGCGTTGCTGGCCGCGAGGCCGACGCGCTGCTTCCGCTGCCAAGACACCGGCCACGTGGCTGCCAAGTGCCGGTGCCCGGTAGACCGTAGTGGGACTTATTTCTGGTGCGGGAAGCCGGGTCACAAGGCGGTGGAGTACGGGGCTGCAGAGCCAAACTGCGCCCTGTGCGAGGCCGCTGGCAGGGCCGAAAGGGGGCACGTGCTGGGCGGCAGCGGATGTCCGTCTGCCGCGAAAAAGCCGGCCCCCCGTGAAGAGAAGGCCCCGTCCAAGAAGGCTCGGCAAAGGCCGAAGCCTAAGGGCGCGCGGGTTCCGCCCGTTTCTGTCGCCATGGAGACGGAGGCCTAGACCCGCGGGCGGCGATCGGGGGATCCCCGCCCCGCATAAAGGGTCCCCAGAAGACAGCCCCCCTATAGCCCTTCGCTGGAAGAGGATGCCGGTTGCGGCTGCGCGCGGGAAGGGGCGGAGTTGAAGTTGCTCTGCGGTACCCGTCCCTCCCGCACTATAGGCGCATGACGGAGGGCTGGGGGGGTTTTAGTGGGTAGACCTCTTGTAGGTTGTTCCCCCGAGGGGGTGGGGGATACGCAAAGTATTTCCCCTCTTAAAAAAAAAGGTCATAATTAATATTGACATTTGACAGGACCGTTTAAGTCCGGTTTTGATAAAATATGGAATTTATTATGTTCAATTAATTTATTTTAAACTTTATCGTCAAGAGGTAATTTTTGCTTTCATTTTAATTAAATTTTATAAATATCGAAAAAAAAGAACGAACTAAAGTTTTTCAACACATGCATGATGAAAAGCACCAAAGATTTTCGTAACTTGTTATTACGTCAGAAACATACATAACATAAAGTTTACGACGACAAAATGTATGAAGTGCATAACGAGTCCAGTAAAATTAGTAAAGTATTAATATAATTTTGTTTCTAAAATACGATACAAATACAAAATCACTTTAAATACATATATTATTACATAATTATTACATATTAATTTTATGAACATTCATTATCATGGAAAAGTCTTATGTTACCAAAATTATAGAATTATCAAAAATAATTAAACTTTGTTAGCCTAATTATTATTATATTTACCTTGTCATATACTTAAAATAAAATTCATATTATAACAAACGTCTTCATTTAAATGTATATCCTACATACGAGTACCTACAATAATAATTGTACTCGTATATATTAAAACGAAAGAGAAATAAAAAATATGAAAAAACTTAAGAAATATAAAATTTTATAATTATATCTGTAGAGGCTCATTAAAATACTACATGTTAAACAGGCATATGACTACAATGTTCATAATTTATTGTTAATTATGTCAGTAAAGAGCAAGGATCGTCTTAAAATAGCTGGAACACTTATTACATGGTTATTATTATGTTCATATTTATAGACAAGACGTAATAAGGCACAAAATGATAACTCGTGTCACTTAAAAGTGCGATAGTAAATAGTGGAACTTTTTTTTATTTAATTTGTTAAAATATTATGTACTATCAGAGAAGTTGATTCCTAGGCAGATGGCGGACCTACCTAACCTAAGTATTGGTCGCGTTAAGTCAAACTTATCAGACCGATCACAGTTCTAGCTGTGAATTGTGATCGCTCTGATAAGTTTGACTTAACGCGAAATTGAATAACTTAAATAATAACTAAGAGTGGGTTACACCGGCTTACTTTAACTTTAACCATAACAAAATGTGAAATGAACTGTCAAATCCCTATGACGTAAGCCCGTCAACTGCTCCTCGGTGGCAGAGTAGACAGAATCGGTGGTACAATGTACTGGGCTAGGAGGAAAAAACGCACGCACAATGCACATCATTGTGCGTGCGTTTTTTCTACACAAACCCGCAAACGCAAGTACACAAACCTACTTCTTAAATGCAGGTACCTAGGTGTAACTTAATTTTAAATTAAGTATTATAGCCATCTAGCTAATTGAATATTACCTAGAGATCACATACACCAGCTTTTAAAGGATTAAAAAAAGCTCAGTAGCTTGTTGTTTTCATGTTGAATGAGGCTGTGATGACATCATTCCATTCTGAGCGCTAGAGTATGCAAAATCGTGGCAGACTCTCGCGACATTCAACAGGAAAACCTGTTGTTTTCTTGAAAATTTGGCACTGATTCTGCGAAGTGACAAATTACGCTCACAACGCAGACTCTATATGTACCGAATTATACCTACAAGCTATGACTTTTGTTTCATTGTTATTATAATTTTAATTATTTAAGATGAAACCTACTGAGATATTCCACAACGACGCGACGTTTAAAGATTATCCAATCTATCAGCAAGTGTATCATTTACGTCTTGACTTTTTAACTGCTTTCCACAAAAGAGGTTCTTCAGCTGTGAATATTTAATTTTTGTATGCGTATTTTTAATTAAGACTACTTAAGCTTAATGTAGAGACTAGAAACATAACTTAAAACGAAACTTTGATAACTTAAAAATTTTATTTTGATAAGAATGATAAGTAATTTGATTGCTAAATCGTCTTATTCTAGGAAATGTTATTTCATACAACAAAAAGCCATTTATTTATTAAGCGTTAATAAATACACAATGATAGAGATTATCTAATCATTCTGAGAACACACGGTATCATGTTAAATATTAAAATTTTATGTTAATTTTATAACAATAATTTATACGCTAAGCATCCAGGTGTAGTTATGAGTGCCTTAGTCATCATACCTAACATCTATTCCCCATGGTTGACAATGTTAAATGTAGAGTCAGTTAAAAAACTATTATATTTTAATTGTTAACCTTAGCTACATACTCGTCACTGATAGTAAGATTTTTGGGTAGCACCTATATTTGAAGACTCTGGATTGTTATCTTAAAAATGTTAGTCAAAGAATTTGTCATTAACGCTTAAAAGTTAAAAGTTATCACCTCGTAGCTTCAACCGAGTTTCTAGTTTGTTGTTTTTGGTACTGTAAAAAGTATTCTGCAAACTGTGTTGACTAGTTTACATATTGGGCATTTCTAATTCAATTTCCAACAAAACTTTCGTTAGCAAAGTGCTCGGCCTTTGAAATACTACCTTGTACCGTTTTTAAGTCTAGTTAAACCGGGCTTTTATCGGTATCCGGAGCTGGAATGTCGTTAAAACGGACAGCCTATTGTCGAACAGTTAGTTAGATCGATTCCATGGCGTCCCGGCTATGTATCAAATGTTCAGGCTATCGAATGATGGGTGCATTCCTTCGCAATCGAACCGCACGCGCGGCGAGCGGCAGAAATGTGGCCGCAACCTGAAACCGCGAGCGCGGCGTCGGCAAGGTCGGCTACTGCACCGCGCGACCTAGCTCCCCCCCCCCCCCCGCACGCCGCCCCCCGCACGCCGCCCGCACGCAGCCACGCTACAGCTTTTATAGCTTACAAATCTATTCACTTATTTTTAGACGCTAGTACCAGGACCGGCGGCGCAGACTCCGAGGAACATTCCTGCGAGCAATTTACGCGACCGCGTGTGGAAAATCCGCCGTTTTCTAGGTTCTATTTGCGTATGTCGAGATGAAATGGTTCCTAAACTATTGGGACTTTCTTCTAAAGTTTATGGAAGTCTTGTGTTGAGGATTTGTAAAAGTAACGAGGTGCGGAATTTGTTTTAGGATCACGGACGCGTTGCTTTTGTAGAGTCTGGTAGAGCTACTATTGCAGGATAATAATTCGTATTATTTAAGATCGATTTGTATGCATCACGTTATGGTAAATTCTAGATTGTTTTACTTTTAACCATTCCGAGTAGCGCGTTGGTGGTGTTTATTCTCTCCATAATAATGCTAATCGCAGTATTATTTAAACACCTCTAAACGGATTCGTGTTTATTACACTCCGTCAATGCAAATTCATACAATAATTCATTAAATTCCATGATTAATGTATTTACTTAATAAGCGGTGTGTATGGAATAATGTCATGATTTACTATAGAGTCGTAAATACCTATGTTAATAAGTAACGTTTGATTTGATTGCAAAATGGAAACGTAGCTCGGGTATGTCGCACTTGTGCCGAGCAATATTTCCTTCGACTCGCTAATGCAAATGTAATATACTGACATATTATGATACGAACTATGAATATATATTACATATGATCACACGAGTGTTGCAGTGCCCACATACCGTTGTACCTGGTCGTACCAATTATAAATAAAGTTACTAGGAAAATGCTCGAGATATCTCGCACAGTGGGTGACAGAGGTACGGGTCGTTCTCTTTCGTATTTCATATTTCGTATCGCACAAGAAACGATTTATCAAAAACCTGATTCCGGCTGTCCACAAGTCGGCTGTAGATTTAAGTAACGGGCGGCTAATGGATTACTTTGGAGGTAATTTACGTTACATAAGTTGAGTAACATGGCATTATACGATCTCCACGTAGATTTGTAACATTAGCTATAGTGACACTCGAATCGGTCATATTCGACCGATTCGACGAGATAACTACGAAGTTGGAATAAAATTTAAATGTTAAATATCAATAAAGCGCATGTGTCACCCGGGCCATAATATATTTACGATTATGATCGAAAACATGATCGCGGCAGACATTATGTCGTTTCGCGAGATACCGAGGGACCTTTGGCCCGAGCGGGGCGCGGCTCGATGCGACGCAGTGCGGCACGGTGCGGCAAGGTGCGGCTCGGTGCGACACAGCGCGGCACGGTGTGGCAAGGTGCGACACAGCGCGGCACGGTGCGGCAAGGTGCGACACGACGCGGCACCTGCACTCGCTCGCCTGCACATTTCGCCCGTACTCGACACTCGTCGTAATGTCTGAGATGTCGGTGAATTGAAATGAAATGTCACTTAATTTAATCAGCACTTTCCGCGGCGCACATCTGTCTATCGGAGTGAATCATTTTGTTTTGCACCGACTTCTAGGAGTCGATTAATAGTTAAAATTATCTCGCCCATAAACAATAATCGGTCACCCGAGCCGCCGTATACGTTTCCTAACGTGAAATCCGGTGTAACGTAATATTGAGATCGAGCGTCGCTAGTCGCTCCACCTGCGGCGCGCGGTCCACGTCGACTCCTAATGGACCGTTCAAATTCATTTTAATATTTTTCTAGAAACGTCCGTTTGGTGCTTTCTACGTTTATATTAACGTTTTTACTTCGTGTTTTTCAGGTAGTGAAGGTTGAGACTGGCCTAACGAGGCTGTTATCACTTTCCATACTAAACTTTCCCAGATATTACGATCCGCGTCGATCCTCTACGTACCTTATTTTATTTGCTTTAGAGTCATTGATTTTTTTAACATTGTGAATTGTGAAAGGAGTTTAAGGACACTATAGTGTAGGGATTGCGTATGTAATATTTAGAAGAGTGAAGATTTCAAAACATTATGTATAATTGCTTTAAAATTTAATTGAGGAAAATCATGGAAATTTTATTTCCTAGTTTCAATCAAAGCATATTTGTAATGAAAAATTATTAAATCCGTCTTGAAACCGACTTATTCAAGTAGCCGGGTTTATTTGATCAAAACACACTCAGCATCGAGTATTGAGTAATGAGTATTGACCACAGACGACACGTTGTTTACATTACAGTACACCTGATGTCGCCACTCCGACTCCTCACTCCGTACCCAATAAGGACAGGTCGTTGCACCAAAGTCTTTGTTTAAAAAACACATGTGAGTTATACGTGCGTGAACGGAAAGACAAGTTAGCTCCTACAATGCTTCAAAAGCTTTATGTAACGAAACACAGCTCACGAGTTAATTGTTCTAGTGAAATATTAGAAACTTTTATCACCGATGTTATTGTGAAGAATTTTCTTTCGACTCTCTTATAATATATTTACAGTTCAAATACGAAATACGAACCACACATTATACAACTCACTCGATTATTTCAAAATTATTATAATCTGGTGTTTCGCACACCTGTGATTTTATTATTCCACTCCACAGTAGGTATATCGGTACGAAAAAAAGATGAGGTAAAATAAATTGATTTATTATAAATTCATAAGCCACGTCCCCGTATGTGATCATCGACTATTTGCGTCCACTCTCATAAAACTGTGACAAACGACCGTATTTAGATGAAAATACAGGCGGGCACCAGTCGCTAACGTTGAGCATATATCATTTGGCAAAGTTCACCGTAATCGTGGAAAATGTCAGGCTCGGAGCCGGTGTCGGGTGTCGGTTGTCCGCAGCACGGGGTCTGCCAGGTGCGTGCGCCGGCCGCGACTCCACCTTCCGATAGATCACAATCGGAACCTGTTTTATTATTTTAGGTTGTAACTCGTAAATGACGCAAGTGTTGTGCGGCCGCGGCGAAGCGGGCTGGAGACACACCGTCGCCGCGGCCCGCGCCGAGGACGACCGCCCGAGCCCGATTAATATTCATTTTCGACTAATAAATTAATATTATTTATACGATAAACACGTTCATACGCGGCCCGAGATCCTCGCCTAGGAGGCGTCGGTATCATTCGCAGCAGTTCACAGATTCTGCGCGATGCCCGCTCGCGAGAACGAACGGAAAATGTTGTTTATTTTCCATGAGGCGATGATTTATGCCGGCTCGGGTCGGGATAGCCATAGATAATGATATTTTATGCTCGATGGATGTCATGTTATGAATGAAAAACGAGTAAACAAATAATAAACATTTTATCCGTCCTGCGGTCCGATGATGGAGTGAGTTAACTGGAATAGGTCAGAGAGCTCGTCGATATTGGCATATAAATTAATGCCATCGCGTGGCTATGATAAAATCGTATCTATATCGCAACACGAACAATTCACTCCGACGACGATGCGAGAATTATGTATAACATGTAAATGTAGAGCTTTGTTCCTACGAACGAACGTCGGACGTGCTTAATTGTGACAATATGTACGTGAATGAATGACAGGTTGTAAGAATGATTGTTTGTGGACGTAAATGGTAGCATGCGGGACGTAACTCGAGGCACAGGCGGCGCGGCGTCGGCTTGGCGCGGCGCCCTAGAGTCTGCCGCCTATCATTATGCTCACCAAACGTACGACCAGCCGACCTTAATCTTGGAATTTTGGAGCAGCCGAGCGTCCATTACATATGCATGCCTCGTCAGCGATCGACGATTTCTTCCACGTACGCCATTACAGGTGCCGTCAGCCTCGCGCTGCCTTTTCATTGCCACGACAAAAAACTTGTAACTTTTAGTGTATGTTGTCCTCAAGCTTGACATGTTCTTTTGAATACATTTTTACTTGCATAACTGAAATAGGTTTTAATTGATCACTGTTTTCTTACGTAATTTAGAATTTAGATACTTTGCGAGGGTGCAATCCTCGACTCTACCAAAAGGTCCAATTGTATTTGAATCAATAATGTTATATGAATAACATTGATTTTTGATGGTGTACTATTAATAATTGACCGAAAATCTGAAAAGTTTAGTTGTTAGTTAACCTTAAGAGCATACGCTAACACTTTTTTTCCATACAAACGTATTCCCCAATTTTTTTCAAATGATTTTTTGATACAATATTGGGATCTGTGAAAGCTATATATGCCTCTACGTTCGATATTTTTTTAATTTACTATTATTTAAAAAATATGACCCTTCAAAAATAGCAAAAAAATGAATGTTCCATACCCCGCCAATCAACCGACCATAAAACAAATTTGAAAGATCTTTAAGGTAAAATAAAAACGTAGAGGCATAGACTCATCCTTTCTGAAGATATTTAAAAAGAAATTAATTAGATAGGCTCTATTTTGAAGGAGGAATCAGAGGAATACGTTACCTCGATTTACTGTATCTGTCTCTATCACAATAAACGTGCCAGCGCAGGGTGAAGCGTGATGGCAATAGTCTTCTTTGTTCAAATTTTGCCGTACCCGCGTTCCCTCTTAAGCTCTGTGACTTACATCGAATTGGCGTATGCGATACCATACTCTACATTTTACAAAAGAATCGTCATAATGTCTCTTTTAAAAGCCAAGTCTTGAATACCTACTGAAGTCATTCAGAGCTTCAGTTCCTACACACTAGAATGATAATGGCCAGATGACTTCTCATGTTAAATAGATTTAACATAAAGGTCACGAAGCGCTGATTATGATGGCGTTGAGATAAGCAGCAGGGGCGATACATTTTAGTATGTTTTTTATGATTTACGTGACTCTTGTTTTGAACATTATGTATTTTAATAAAAAATCTGTGAACGCTACAAAAAACAATATTGATGACAATATTTTTTGCATGTCTTTAATCAGATACGCTACTTTTTTCTGTTTTTCATATAATATTGTAATAGCTATCGTTGAATCGCAGTTTATCTATTCACCATAATTTTTGATTCACTGATGCGTCGACGAGTTTTAATTGGTAAACTACCGAGTAACAATAATTATTTTTATCGACAACAATACCAACATAATATTATTATTTCATAACTTACTCGAGTATCGCCTGCCTCTGATGCGAGCAGCATTATTCTATGTATGTTTTTTGTCAAAAAATCTTTTTTAATTCTGGTAGAGTGTCCAAGTACACTTGCATCATCACAAAATCTTTAATTGAAAATTAATTGCTGACGTTCAATTAAAAACCATTACTTTCTTGCAAGGAGGATGTCAAAATACACAGTGCATTGCATCCAGGCATTACAAAAAGAGTTGATAATCGTGTGCGGTGAATGCCACCGGATGGGCCAACGCTAGTCGGGATTCCATTTGTATCTGCCTCTTTTCCTGCAGCTAGGACCACGTCCTGGCATCGCACAATATCTCATTTCTTATAGGACGTAATAAATAAACGATAAATTGTGTGCGTTTTTCAAATGGCATTGGATAATATATAACGTTGTAACAATGTTATACTAGGATGGGATAATACTGGGAGCATGTCGTAGATATAAAGATAGGAGGAAAAAATTAGGAAGGGTACATAAAAATATTTCGTTGTTTTTTCTAAAACTCTACATTAAATTGCAGTGTACCCACTTTTTTAGAAATTCAGTAGTCGTCTCTACATTTATCTTTATTGACTTTTATGTATTGTCACGTAGGTGTTGTTAAAAATACTTTCATACAAGATTACACTACTTTTAGCTACATATTTTAATTTGCAAAAAAACTTAATATTGGTAAGTTTTACTAAAAACAAATCACTGAAACTTTCAGCTTTGGTGCTACTTGAAACATGCAATATTGCAAAGCCTAATGTATTTTACGACCTATGATTATAATCACTGATCACTACGAATTACGATGCTAATGTAGATGTCAGTGTGAAAAAGGAAAACGATCGCGATAGACGTAACACAATACAGAGTAATGCAGATCAGAGGCGCATTCCGAAGCTGCGGTCAGCCAGACCATGCGGGCCGCGCGTGATGGCCCAACTCATTAAAGAAAAAATTAATATCCACTTATTGTAGATCATATTTTATTGGCACTAATTATTGTTTATTTTTAACTTAAGGCTCTTTTCATACTTTAAAACAACTTGCTCTACCTACATGAAAATTGAAAATATTGTTTACCAGTTTTTCCATCACTAAAATACTGCCCACATTTTCTTCACATCAAAATTAGAAAAAAAATCTATAGCATGGAAACTCAGACCAATAAAAAAGCATGGAAAGTATACTAATTTAAATGGTAAAATGTCTAAAAACCTTTTGCCCTTTCCCTCTGGCCTGTACATGTACCTACTCTTATTACCTAACTGTACCAAATAATTATTACCTAAGTCAGTCCAGCATTTTAATCAGAGAGAAATTAGTATACAATATACATATCTATTGCCTTCCAAAGTAGGTAAATAGGCTATTGTGAAACAATATCAACTTACATAACAGACAAAATATAAACACGAAATAATTGCGGCTTATCAAACTCCTAGTCTATAGCCTACTAATGTAGCGCAACAAGAACTTTTGCCTCGAGGCGCGGTACAGTAAACTTCCTATATAAATATTGCAATACCTAGTTTGTATTTTGTTCGTGCGTAGTTCTAATGCTTCATTTACGTCCATCTAGACGTATCTGCCAAGGTAATCGATGTAAGCTGGATCAACCCGGTTCTGTCTTAAGAGTAGGTACATGCACTATAGTCAACGCGTCTAACTCAACGATGGGTGTTACAAAATTTCTAGCACCCAAAATCGGGAAAAAATAGGTTCAACTCAAAAAGTTATCTTTGCATACTCTGAGAAATTCTATAGCTTTGTTTATTATTAAGTGGAGAAGGCGTCTGTCATGTAATTTTTGTGTTGATGTTTTGTGAAGTCTTCTATGTAGAATATACTAAAATGTGACTAAAATCAATAAAACTTTTTTTTTAAATTTTAAATAACATGCTTAGTGCTTACGTACGTACCGGGTACTGATTTGCTTTGGTCTGCAGTGAACCTTAGAGAAAATCACTAAGTGCAAGTATGAAGACTCGACCAGCGCAGCCTTAAGAGGCATAGTCGGAGAGCCAGATTCGCGGAAGCGCGGCGTCCGCGCGTCTGCCGGCTGCACCTGCCTCACCGCCGGCTATTTATAACTCGCTAGTATATTATACATACTGTTAGCTAAACCTACGCTTAGCAGGCGCTACACGATCATATTACAATTCGATAGACGGACGAAGACTGTGTGCATTACAAGCAGTGTGATTGCAGGTTTATAGTACAAAGACTTCATGCGGCAAAAAAACACACACTGTCAAGTTTTCAGCGAAAACAGGCTTTAAAACTACACTTTATTTTATATTATGTATTTTTTTCCATAAATGTGTTGCAACTTGCAGGCTGCACCTAAAAATTTAAATTGATATAGAGACTGTAAAGCAGAATATTATTTTAATATTTTGTTGCCAATCATTTTGTGTAAAGTACCTATTCAGAACTCCACCACAAAGCTCTATGAAATATTTACTCATAAATTAAAAAGACATGACAAATTAGGGATAAAAATAAACTATAAATCGTACATAACAGTTCTAAAAAACTTTTTATGATGAATAAAGTATCGCCGTCCCTAGCTAAGTCGTTTCGGGTTCGTGCAGGAATGTCGACATCTTACAGTTACCGTACTGTATTCACAGTGGTTATTAAATAAAATGGGTAGCGTATGGAATCTAGCTCGTCTCTGACGCTTGCCAAGTCGTTGTGGCTGCGTTTAGAGCCTCCATTTTCTTTTAAAGACTAGCTAGAATTGCAGAAGTTTGGCCACTTTAATCATAAAATATTTAGGCAGCGTATATTATATCCCACCAAAAACATACCTGTTAAAATGGGGCCAAGTTCCTTAGATCAGCTAATTTTTGGCCTAAAAAAGAGTTGAAATCTAATCCGATGCCAAGTTTAGATGCACTTCATCGATCGTCATCATCTTTATCAACAGCCTGATCCATAATACTTCTAATTTGAACTTGGCAGGTTAATTTAATTAGGTATATAAATATTATCTAATTATACACTAATTAATTAAGTGTTACGTATAGCACGGAAACCTGCCAAGTTCAAATTTAGAAGTATTATGGATCAGGCTGTTGATGAAGATGATGACGATCGATGAAGTGCATCTAAACTTGGCATCGGATTAGATTTCAACTCTTTTTTAGGCCAAAAATTAGCTGATCTAAAGAACTTGGCCCCATTTTAACAGGTATGTTTTTGGTGGGATTTCAATACTTTTTTCAAGAAATTATAATTATTTTTTTCTTTTTTCACAATACTTTCGATAGATGGCACTAGTGGTATTTGTTAAACTATCAATAGAAGCCAAATTCTTAAGTAAATAGTTTTTATAAAACGAGGGGTTATTAACTAATAAATAGTGTGCATTATACATGACAATATTTTATAATCCCCCCTCGTCCTCCCACCCTCCTCATTGTTTCTCATTGTATCACTGGAATTTTTATCTAAAGTTCGTAGACGAACCGACTCACGCTTGACCGATTTCTAAAATTTCTCAATTTTTTTGGTAATCTACATAATTATAACACACGACCTGTGTGCCAAATTTCATAATGCTAGGATAATTGGAAGTGGCCTCTAAATTTCGTAGATAAACCGACTCACGCTTGACCAATTTCTTAAATTTCTTAATTTTTTGGTAATTTACAATCTACATAATATAACACACGACCTATGTGCCAAATTTCATAACGCTAGAACAATAAATGTGATAGTAGCCTCTTAATTTCGTAGATGAACGGACTCACGCTTGACCAATTTCTTAAATTTCTTAAATTTCTGAATTTTTCGGTAATCTACGTATCACACACGACCTGTGTGCCAAATTTCATAACGCTAGGACAATTGGAAGTAGCCTAGAGGTTTTGATTACCGGTCAGTGAGTCAGTGCCAAAATTAGCTATTTTTACAAGGGCATATTTCAGGATCTACCGAAGCTACATCTATGAAATTTGGTATACTGCTTAAGTACTAGTATATAATTACGTAGGTAAAATTTTATCTTTGCACTCGCAACAGGCACTTAAATACAGGGGGGTCAAAAGTGCGACGAAACGGTTCGTGTAAATAGTGCACTGCATGTGCGCGGCCTGCTGGAACTTGGCCAGCGCACTCCGTGCGCTTTGATCTGTACAGTGTACACGGTCTTGCACTTGTGTTTGTATGGCACCATGGCATATCTGGCATACTAGAAACGTCAACGTGAATAGATATACCGTAGGTGTTTTTCAACCATTTTCATGACTCTACCTCGGTATGACAACCCTTTGCTATTTTATCATACATATACCTATATAACTATAATAATAATTATTATGTTTATGAATATATACCTTTGCTAAAATTCTTCTACTTAATATGTTATTATTTTTAATCTTTATAGTCTTTTTACTGAAATAGTTCTCTCAACCTCTGACGACCCTCCTACAGAAGCTTCATGATCCATAGGATAAGACACTGGACTATACCGTTACATGGGTTAAGGGGTTGAACTTTGGACTTGGGCTCAAACGCGTCATACTATTAGCCATACTTTTAAGAACTTATTAAAATTTACGATACACGCTGCACCTTTAATTTAAGGAAAACTATGATTCGTAAATTATTAAGTTATTTATTTGTGGCATTTTTATAGTCTATTAATAAAATTTATCGAGGCTAGGAACGTAAACACTTATAATTTTATCGACTGTGCTTGCGGTGTTTAAAATTAATATCGTAAATTGTAATGAGAAAAGAGTTAAAAGATAAATTAAATCTAAATCCTTTTAAACTAAACTTTAAATACCCAGCTACTAAGCACAGCATTTCTGTACCTATCAACCTTTTTCAATTTTTTTAAATTTGATTGATTGCTCATTTGATATCGGATCATTAGGGCGAAGCCAAACGAGCGTAATTTGTGAGTCGTGAGCCGCAGAATTTCTGCCGGGCAGAATTTTTTGTCATACAATCATTTTGAGTCGCCGCGCCGTGTGAATCAAACATGACTTTTAAGTATGAAATTTCTGCCCGGCAGAAATTCTGCCTAGCAGAAATTACGCTCATTTGGCTTCACCCTTAGCTGTATCGAAAATATACCTAATATTAGACTTGTCAATTCGTTTTTTTTTAAGATTCCATTAAACAGAATCTGGTCCAGCCGAAGTAGTTCGTTCAACGAGCTCTATGTCAAGGTTGCCTCAAATTAATGATTAGTGTTAAAAGCGTGTTCGTTGTAGAATAAATATTATTTTTAATGATCAGTGCAGCCGGTGTTTGTATGGTGGACGCGGCCAACATGTTTATGTAAAGGTGCGAGCAAACAGCGCGCGGCCTGAGAACCTCGCTCTGTGGATTCATCAATATTTTCTATTTTATTTCATGCTTTGTATAAAATGTATGAAAACACTTTTTAGGGTTCCGTACCCAAAGGGTAAAAACGGGGCCCTATTACTAAGACTTCGTTGTCTGTCCGTCTGTCTGTCTGTCTGTCTCCATGCTGTAACTCAAGAACGGTAATAGCTAGAGATTGGATATTTTCACAAATTATGTATATCTGTTGCCGCTATAACAACAAATACCTACCAAAAATAAAATAAAATGAAATTCAAGGGGGGCTCCGATACAACAAACGTGATTTTTTTGGCCTTTTTTGCTGTCTTCAGGCTGTAACTCAAGAACGGTAATAGCTAGAGATTTGATATGTTCACAGATTATGTATATCTGTTGCCGCTATAACAACAAATACTAAAAATAAAATAAAATGAATATTTAAGTGGGGCTTCCATACAACAAACGTGATTTTTTTTTTTGCCTTTTTTGCTCTATATCAAAAATGGCAACAGGTAGGTACTTGAAATTTTCACAAAATCTTTAGTTATAATATGTGTACCTTAATATTTAATAATAAAATTAAAATAAAATTAAAAATAAGGGGGGCTTCCATACAAAAAACACAATTATTATTTATGGCCTAATTTTGCTCTATAATGGTAAGGAACCCTTCGTGCGCGATTCCGACTCGCACTTGGCCGATTTTTATTTCAATATAAGTAGGTTTAGCGCTTCAATGCAATTATACTTAACTGGGGCACTGCGGTCCCTCCAGATATCTGATAAACAATTTCACAAAAATGTGAGATGTCGATGATCTGTAGTGTGTCCAGTTTTTATTAGAACACCTTCTGCCTACGCCCTTTCATCTTTAAAATTCTGCCATCTTTAACCTAACCTAAAACTTATTACGGCTGTGAAATTGATTCTAATGATTAGATTAAATGTCAGTACCTACTTTAAGGAGCTACCAATTATAGGTACCTCCCGACTGCATATCAAAATTTCTACTAAGTGCGCAACGTAAGTGATCATAATTCATAACTCTATGAACGGAAGATCCTAAGTCAAAAAGAGCCGCTTTATTTGTTTGTCTCCACCGTAAGCGAGTGCTAGGAGCTTGGCACCGCGACGAACAAACACATCACATCGGTGGCTTCTCGTGGCTTCCGAACTTCTCCAAATGTTTGCCCACACCTCGGCCCGTGTGATGGACCGCTATACATAAACACATACATATTTGGTATCCCGTGTAAATTAACTACTGTAACCTTTTGAATGTCATTTTTGAATGAACGACGTTCGAACGCGAGAATGTAGTTTGAGAGTAAGAAAAACTGAGATTTGAGGTTACAGATTTCAGACCCTTGTGAAACAAAAGTATAAAACAATATTGGAAGCTAACAAATTAATAGGCTTTTCCTAAGCAAGTATACACAGTAAGAGCCATAGAGAAAGCAGAACAATGATTATATCTAACAAATTACAATCGTGTCGCTGGGCGTTAAAGAAAGGCAGATTAATCCGTAGCACTGGAAAGCAGAGAAAATTCTCAAATAAATAGAATTTCTGATTTTCATTTTGCTTAAACTATTACAACTCTTCTCTACATCCAACGTACACCAAAAATCAAGGTAAGACGCAGTATTTTTTACCATCTAATAGGACACGATCGTTCAGCAATAAATATCCGCGGGTCATTACAATGTATCACGCATTCGAATTAAGCTTTTTGTGCCAAAAGGGACGTCCTCTGTTTAAGGTCGTGGATCGGCAAGGTGAACCGATAGACAAAGGCTCATCGCACACTGAACTAATTACGATCGGAGGAATGCCCCTCGGGCCACGGTGGTAATTGCGGAACGCCGCACCCGCCCCCCGCCGCGCCCCGATCGCCCCCCGCAGCCCCCCTCACCGCCCCCCGCAGCACGCCGCCCGCCCCGCCGCGCCGCAGCCGCCCGAGGCGCGCTATCATTGCGAACGTCTAACGTTTATTCATTTGGATTCCGGATATTCTAAATAAGTTTTCTATTTTATTCAGCGTTGAAATTTCTTGTAGCACTTTCTTTTAGGTTGGCACAACTCGGCAACAAGTAGGTAGATACTTATGCAATTGGTTTAGATCTCTCTGAAAAGCCAGTATCTAAAGAATATATCCCAAGGGTAACAAAGGGAAATGAAAATAAAACCTTAACAAAATGCAGTCGAAAATTGTACAGATATCTGCTACAAAACGATCCTATAAACTTATTAGTCTCTACGTAGAGCAGTTTAGTTGAGAGTTGAGACTTGATATGACACAAATGGTGTAATAAAAGTGGAGTGCCTATAGAGCGTAAAATAGTGGATGAAAATTGAAAAGAAAATGACACCTCACAAACAAAAATCCATTCACTATTATAATTTTCGGAGGTTAAAACCTCTGGGAGCTGCACTATAAAATATGTTATAACTTATAAGACAATCAATTGTATGATATTATAGTATTTATTTAAATGGTCAGTAAGAAATAAGACAAAAACTGCAAAATAATTAGGTACTTATATCACTAAAATATATAAAAATGCGATCTAATGAAAAACTATAGAAAAATATTGCAAGCAATAATAGCAATTCTCATATTTTGATAGCAAAGCTCAAAAAGTCAAAACTGAATCTGCGTGTGGTGCGAGTTGGTAATAATAATATTATTACATTAGAACATTTGGGGTCGAGTGTAAACACGCACCTGTCAGTGGCACACGAGAGGGACAGGTTTCGAGAGACCGACCGACGACTATCGTATTCGTCACTATAAACAAAATACAACACAGTATTCGATGTATTGGGTTCTTTGCTTTGATAGTGTAAGTTTTCTTTTAATGTTAAGAAGAAAACCTTTAGTTTTCTTGTTCTACTTGTTTCAAAATGAGTATTAAAAAGTGGTTTTCTAAACTATCGAAATAAATTTGCTGTACGGATTACGGATTACCTCTATTGGTAAAAGCTTATGATAGTTGATAATCAAAGATGAAAAATCACACAAATTACTAATTTCTGTGGTTTTTCATCTTTGAATAAACTTGATGTACCTACCAAATATTTTGGTCGCAAAAGATAATGTCTGATGATAAAAATTAATTGACACCTTAAAACGACAAAAACATAATCTTAAAACGACAAAAACATAATCTTCATCTTAAATGAAATTTGCAAACATAAAATTATAAAAAGTCATAAATATTAGTTTAGAATAACACTAATAAGTAATTTACGAGTCAGACGTATACGGTGTTGGCTAATATAGAGTTGCACGTCATCGCACGGCAGACGAGATGAAAACACTTATTAAGGAAGACGACAAGATAATTAAATTTCAAGGCTTAATTAGTCGCGACTCTACAGAACGGCAAAGTAGACAATTGCTGAGATATGATTTTTTTTTTTTTTTTTTTTTTTTTTTTTAAGAAGGCAGGTCGCTGTAGCCCTGACGTCACTGCGACCCATAAGGATCTATTGTGACTCCTTCGCATTAGAGTATCATCCCCAGCCCAATACTGCTCATAAATTGAACGATGTGATTGGGGTTGGTGTCACGAATTTCCTCTGTGGATGAGTATTCGTGGCGACCAAGATGCCTGTTTCTGCTCTGTAGTAGAGCAGGACAGTTGAGGAGAAGGTGAATAGGTGTCTCATCCTCCTCCTCACAGAATCTGCAAGTCGTTATGCTACAAATACCCATTCTGTTTAGGTGTTTGTTGAGCTTGCAGTGCCCAGTTAGGCTTCTGGTAAGAATTCTTAATTGGTTCCTACCCAAGGTGAGCACTAATTCTGATAGTTTCTTGTTGAAGCCAGGGATTAGTGCCTTGGAGTGTTCAAGGCCAGGGGTCTCAGCCCATTGCTTCCTGCTTAGACTGTGACCCCATTCCTTGAGCACTTGCTTTGTGGTACTGGGAGGTATACCACAGACTGGTTCCGGGCCATATATGAGACTCTCGGCCCCAAGCCTAGCCAGTTCGTCAGCGGTTTCATTGCCGGGGACGTTACTGTGGCCCGGGACCCATACTAGGCGGATGTTGTTGTTCCTGCCCAGCATGTTTAACGTCTCAATGCATTCCAGAACTAATTTAGAGGAAACTTCTGCGGCAGTCAGTGCTTTAAGTGCAGCTTGACTGTCGGAAAAGATAAAAACATTTTTATTGACTAGGGCCATCTCCAGGCTTTCTAGTGAGCAACCGAGAATAGCGAAGATTTCAGCCTGAAACACGGTTGCAAACTCACCCAAACAGGCGAATTTGCCTTTTGGTGGCCTGCCTCCGTAGAATCCGGCTCCCGCACGGTTGTCTTTCCTTGATCCATCCGTGAACCAAACTATATCGCTAGGGCGGACGTCGATTGGGATTTCTCTTTCCCAGTCCTCCCTGGAAGGTATAAATACCTGGTATTGCTTCGAAAAGCTATACACCTTAATCATGGCATCTGATGGCATGGCCATGACAGGTGATTCGCAGAGAGACTGTTCTAGCTGTCGAAATGGGGTGGATACCCAATTCGTCCTGCCCGCCGTCCTGGCCCTGAGAGCCACCTTTTTGGCCTCCATCTGAACAAGCAGTGGAAGCGGAGTTAGGTTGATCAGAGCCTCGAGGGAAGCGGTGGGTGTCGACGAGAGTGCCCCCGTGATTATTAGACATGCCAGTCTCTGTACACTGTTTAGACTTTTGTTACAGTTTACTTGTTCAGCCTTTTTATGCCACACTACGCAGCCATATGTGGTAATCGGCCTCACTACGGCTGTATATAGCCATAGCATTGCCTTCGGCCGAATACCCCATTTAGAGCTGACAAGCTTCCAACAGGAACCCAGAGCACATCTAGCCTTTTTCGTAACATACTCGATGTGCTTATTCCAAGTGAGTCCTTTGTCTAAGATTACTCCTAAGTATTTGACTTCACTCGCAAACTTAATAGTTTTCCCGAAGAGTGTTGGAGGTCTTAGACCCTCTAACTTCCTCTTTTTGGTGAAAGGTATCAAGACCGTCTTGTCAGCATTTACTGATAGCTTGACCCTTCGGCACCAATCCTCGACGACTCTAAGTGCTGACTGCATCAACCCGGCGACCACCGATGCGCATTTTCCCACCACCATAATCGCCAGGTCGTCAGCGTACCCTTGAGCGTAGTAACCTATGAGGTTCAGTTCCCTTAGTAGCTCATCCACTACCAGGGACCATTCCAGGGGTGACAGCACACCTCCTTGTGGGCAGCCCTGTGTCAGCCTGATTTTGAGTGTCAGGTCCAAAATAGTCGATGAGGCTACCCTATTGTCGAGCGTGGCTTTGATCCATTTTCTAGTGGTTGGATCTATATTCTTTGAAGCCAGGCCATTTATAATAGAGCTGGTTGAAGTGTTGTCGAATGCGCCTTCAATATCAAGGAAGACACATAACGCAATCTCTTTATCTTCAATTGCTCTATCAATTCGATCTACTAAGTCCATTAAGGCCGTCTCGGTAGATTTACCTTTTTGGTAGGCATGTTGTCTTTCATGCAGCGGCTTTTTAGTGAGATAGGTGTCCCTTATATGTAGGTTGACCACCTTCTCCATTGTTTTAAGCATGAAAGAGGTGAGGCTAATTGGTCTATAAGACTTTGGTAGAGCCTTGTCCCTGTCCCCACTCTTGGGTATGTAGGACACCCTTACCCTTGTCCATGCCAATGGGATATAGCCCCACGCAAAACTTGCTCTGAATATTTTCAGTAGCAGAGGAAGGATAATGTCCTTGCCCTGCTGTAGGAGGGCCGGAAATATATTATCCTCGCCGCCGGTCTTGTAAGGCTTGAAGCTGTCAATTGCCCAAATGACTCGGTCAGGCTTAAAGATCATGGAAGCTCTTCTCCAGTCGTCAACTGATGGTCTCGTTTTAATAGTCGTATGAGAGAAGGCTTCATGATTTTCGAGATGGATACTATTGGGGAAGTGGACTTCGGCTAGTAATCTTAGCGTTTCTTCCGCCGTTTTAGTATAAGTACCATCTGGCCTCTTCAGAGTGCTGGGGTGAGAGTTAGGGGCCTTAGATATGACTTTGTATAGTCTGGAGGTTTGCGAGGTGTTATTCACTTCCTCACAGAACCTTGCCCACGAGCGTCTTTTGGCCTTCCTTAGCTCCCTATTAAACGTCGTCAGGGCGGTTCTGTATGCGTCCCAGTTCCCGTCTCTTTTCGCTCTGTTAAAAAGAGCTCGAGTCTCTTTCCTGAGTTGCGCCAGGGTACCGCTCCACCAAGGTACGTTGCGTTTATTCGACGTTTTCTTAACAGGACAGCTTCTGAGATAAGCATCATTCAAGCTATGCTCCAGCTCTCCCACCGTTAGTTCCAGTTGTTCTACGGTCTTGACAGCTTTGTTGATCGCTGCGAGGTTTATTTGCAATTCCTCTCTGAATACATTCCAGTTTGTGGCCTTTGGATTTCTATAAGTTACCTCTTTCCCAGGCATACTGTCATGTATATCAAACCTAATGTAACAGTGATCGGAGAGTGAGTTATCGTCCGATACATGCCAGTTACAGGCGCGATGTCGTATGGGGCCTGTACATACTGTAATGTCAAGGACCTCCTGTCTCAGTGGGTTGATAAACGTTGGTTTAGTACCCTGATTCAAAGTGTGGAGGTTATTAGTAAGTAAGAAGTCAAATAGTTTCTCACCTCTGGAATTTACGCCGGTGCTGCCCCAACTTGTATGATGTGAGTTGCAATCGCTTCCCAGGATGAGTTGGATGCGCTGATTCCCGACGTAGTCTATTACCGGTGATAGCTGTCAATCAAAGATGAAAAATCACACAAATTACTAATTTCTGTGGTTTTTCATCTTTGAATAAACTTGATGTACCTACCAAATATTTTGGTCGCAAAAGATAATGTCTGATGATAAAAATTAATTGACACCTTAAAACGACAAAAACATAATCTTAAAACGACAAAAACATAATCTTCATCTTAAATGAAATTTGCAAACATAAAATTATAAAAAGTCATAAATATTAGTTTAGAATAACACTAATAAGTAATTTACGAGTCAGACGTATACGGTGTTGGCTAATATAGAGTTGCACGTCATCGCACGGCAGACGAGATGAAAACACTTATTAAGGAAGACGACAAGATAATTAAATTTCAAGGCTTAATTAGTCGCGACTCTACAGAACGGCAAAGTAGACAATTGCTGAGATATGATACACTATGTGGAGCTTTAGGTACTTTGAGTTTGTAGTAGATAGGACTCTAACACCGATAGAGCCTTCAATACGTTTGCTTACAGGCTTCCGATCCTGATATTATCTTTCACAAGATATCGATAAGTTTTTCAGAAGTTTAGTTTCAAATTGATTACAGTAGTAATTCATCAAGATTAATTACTACTGTAATCAATTTGAAACTAAACTTGTGCATATTGCAAGTACCTATTAATTTTACAACTGATAACTCAATGAACATAATATTACAGTACTATGCGACAATCTTTCTTATGTTCTTCGACGAGTGTCCTTCATACTTCGTCCGTCAATTCCTTTAGAAGAACCATAGAAAAAGGAATGTTAGCAAATTGTTTTTCTGTACACAGTTGTCGAATTCTAACGTCTTCGGTGTGGATACAGCGCGGCACGTCACCGGCCTTCATTCGCCGAGAGCCAAGAGGCTGCCACTTTCACTCTGCCACGACGTCATGCAATCAGAATCAGACAAATTAAAATCTATATTTGGATATTTACAAACATGATAAGATTACAATTTTCTTAATCGTTCGAGAATCTCATCGACTTCTTGTGAAAAAAATACCCTACACCTAAAGTGCTGTTTGTTTGCAATGTTCACTGCTTATTTCTCGCCGTTTTAATGTTTCTGATATTATGTTGTTGTTACTTACCTACCCTAAGTCCTAACTCCCGACATACCATCTGATTATACGATATATAAGGGAGGTAAATCCGTATATGAAATTTGAAAAAGACATTTCAATTTAATTTTGCGATTTAGACATCCATTCTGGTGTTTTCTAATTTGGCTTAGGTATTTTTATAGCCAATCGCTTCTGTATTACGTGTGTCGATTTTTATAATTTCGTTACAAGTTTTATTTAAATTTATTGTTAATCTCAATATTTATGATATGGTTTTGACGTATCTTATTTTTATTGAAGCGTTTAACTTGTTGATATTCGTGATAATCTAAGTTTGAAAAATGTTAGCCTCAAAACCACATGTTTTTAAATATTGACAAACCTTTAGTAGTGGGACTTAATTCATTTTATTAGCAAATATTAGATATTATATTATATAATATCTAATATTTGCAAAGCACTTTAGGTGTAGGGTATTTTTTTCACAAGAAGTCGATGAGATTCTCGAACGATTAAGAAAATTGTAATCTTATCATGTTATCGTCTGTCCGTCTGTCTGTCTCCAGGCTGTAACTCAAGAACGGTAATAGCTAGAGAGTTGAAATTTTCACAGATTGTGTATATCCGTTGCCGCTATAACAACAAATACTAAAAGCAATATAAAATTAATATTTAAGGGGGGCTCCCATACAACAAACGTGATTTTTTTGGCCTTTTTGGCTCTATATCAATAATAGCAACAGGTAGGCCCTTGAATTTTCCATAAAATCCTTAGTTTTACTTGTACTTTGATATTTAATAATAATATTAAAATAAAATAAAAAATTAAGGGGGCTCCCATACAAAAAACACAATTTTTGGTCTAATTTTGCTCTATAATGGTACGGAACCCTTCGTGCGCGAGTCCGACTCGCACTTGGCCGATTATTTGAATATCTTTAATGTACAGAATTTTCATATTTTCTACAGTTTTATTATAATATACAGTGTAGATAGACAACATCGCAATTATTGGAAGCCAATAAATAATAATGTTTCATTATCGTATTAGATCTGTTTATGTAACATGTGAAATGTAAATAGGCAATCGCGATTTGCAGGTGAATATTTCCAAACAAGCGTTGGGCAATAAGGTCGATGGAGCCCAAGGACCGACACTAAATTAACAGAAAGTAATTATGAATAGGACCTTATAACATTATGTACAGTACAGGTTTGTGGGTTCTTATAGTGAAGTTTAAACTTATCTATATTATATTATAACTACGAAAATTTTTGCAATGCGTTGCAAGGGATTTTTTTAAGTCACTATAGAAAAACAGCTAGTATGATGTATTTATACTCCTATATCGACGACCTCTGTGGCTCAATTGTTTGAGTGTGTGGCAGCTAAAGCCGGGGGTCGCGGGTTCGTATCCCGCTGACGGAACAAAAAGTTTTCAATTTTCGGGTCTAGAATCTGTATGTGTATTACCTAAATATGTATATGATAATATACTAAAACTCTTAAATATATGTATAGTATAATATAAGTATTAAATAATATACATAATTATTATTTCCGTTGTCTGGTACCCGTAACACAAGTCCTTCAGGTACTTAGCACGGGGCCAGACTGACGTGATGTGAAGCGTCTATTTATGATATTATACTAGCCGACCGAGCTTTGCTCGGTATTCGAGAAAACACGAATAAAATGACATTTCCCAAAAATGATTCCTAGCTAGATCGATTTATCGCCCCCGAAACCCCCTATATTCTAAATTTCATGAAAATCGTTGGAGCCGATTCCGATAGAATATCGATTATCGAATAAAATTACATTTCCTAAAATGATTCCTAGCTAGGTCGATTTATCGCCCCCCAAACCAGATTATTATTATAAGTTAGTCACAATAGATCCTTATGGGTCGCAGTGACGTCAGGGCTACAGCGACCTGCCTTCTTTAAAAAAAAAATATTATAGGTACATTTATGACAATTATTCTTTAACTGAACTTTATTATTGTAAGTACCTACGTTGTGAAATTTTAGCCTGGTGAAGTTTTCATGATTTTTTACTAAATGGCCGTTCCAAGTAATAGCATAGAGAAAAGTTTTCCTTAGGGCCTGTTTCACCACTTCCTGATAAGTGCCGAATAGGCTATCCACTACATAACTTGACAGATGAAGTATGGAGAATCTGTCAAAAAAGTTGTGGATATTTATCAGGAAGTGGTGAAACAGGCCCTTAGTCTATGGTAATAGTTAATAGAGCTTTAAAGGTGGAACGTATCTATATACTCGTATAAAAAACTCAAAGGTGACTGACTGACATGGTGATCTATCAACGCACAGCCCAAACCACTGGACGGATCGGGCTGAAATTTGGCATGCAGGTAGATGTTATGACGTAGGCATCCGCTAAGAAAGGATTTTGATAAATTCTCACCCCAAGGGGTTCAAATAGGGGATGAAAGTTTGTATATAATAATACTTCTTAACGCGAGCGAAGCCGCGGGCAAAAGCTCGTAAATATTAACGTATCAAGATAAATAAAAATTATTATATTTTTCTCTTGGCGGAATATTCTGGTCTGCAAATGGATGAAAAATACAAACATAAAAATGCTATGACATTAGTAGGTAAACTCATTTTACGCGTGAGGCACACATACGTATGAGGAGTGAGGACCTCATAACAAAAGCGTTTTAATTTTAGAATGTTTAAATTCAAATTCGATATTCCAAATCGTTCGAAATTTAACGCGTACTGGCCTATAAGAAAAAAATCTGAGATTAACAAAATGATACTGGCTGGTTAGACGCGAAGCTGTGAAGAGCGAGGCCAAATTAAATGTCACCACCGTTATACGCGCCGCCGGTCTTGAATCGCTAAGAGTGGCTTGTATCAACTTACTTTAACTGTAACTTTAACTTTAACCATAACAAAAAGTCAAATGAACTGTCAAATCCTTAGTCAAAGTCCATTATAGACGCCATATTTGACGATAACCTTAACTTTAACTACGCCTCTGGTGCAACCCACCCTAACTATAACCACTTCGCTTCAAAGACTTGGAAACCCAGAATAAGGCATGGCGGATGTTTGACAGAAAAAATGTGATAGAGCTTGTCTAATTTTAAGTGACGCGCCCCACCACTTCAAATTGGATATAAATGAAAAATTTTGTACCTACTGTGAATACGAGGGAGGGGCACGTCATTTTAAGTTAGACAATACCAGAGTAGACAGAAGTAGCTTTATGTCCATTGTGACAATACTTTATCTCTATGTGAATGTAACAATTTATACTGTCCCCAAATAAAATAAAATCGGCCAAATACGAGTCGGACTCGCGCACGAAGGGTTCCCTACCGTTATAGAGCAAAAATAGGCCAAAAATTGTGTTTTTGTATAGGAGCCCCCTTTAAATAATTATTTTATTTTATTCTTATTTATTGTATACATAAAATTAAGGATTTTGTGAAAATTTCAAGTGCCTACCTGTTGCCATTATTGATATTGAGCAAAAAAAGGCCAAAAAAACACGTTTGTTGTATGGGAGCCCTCCTTAAATATTAATAGATATTATTTTGTTTTTAGTATTTGTTGCTATAGCGGCAACAGATATATTATCATATTATGCACAATCTGTGAAAATTTCAGAAGTCTATAGCTATTAGCTATAGCGGTTCTTGCGATACAGCCTGGAGACAGACAGTCAGGCGGACAGACAGGTAGACGGACCGACATCGAAGTCTCAGTAATAGGGTCCCGTTTTTACCCTTTAGGTACGGAACCCTACAAAGGAAGTAGGAACTAAACATTTGACCAAAGCATTAAAGATTCGAAGAAATATTAAATTAGATTTTTGACTCTACATCCTAATAAATGTAACTATATAACCCTTCGATGTAGGAAAAAAATCTAGGCAAAAATCTAGGCTGACGTGTGTCAGAACAAGATGGCGCCCGGCCTACCCTCTTTGTACAATTATTATATTTTTACAAAAATACCATCTTTTATGTTTCTGTGAAAAGCATTAAACAGCTATGTTAATTTTTTTATCTAATAAGCATCATAATTATAGTATTTAGCCCGATGTGATTTTCATCTCACTACTATAAACTTTGAAATCTATTTAAAGGTATTATATTACTATAGTTATAGCCTGTAGGCTAAATACAATTACTTAATTATTTTTGTAAAATTCATTACGTACCCAATTTACGAATTAATACTTTTATTTATTGCATATTTCACTCAACCTCATTTTCATTTATGTGATTTTTGAACTCGATAAAGCGGGTTTTGATTCACTCGGGCACGAACGAATATTAATATCGATAACAAATATGTTATCGATATTAATCTTTAATCTTCTATCTTCTATCTTCTTCTTCTATATATTATATATTATGTAAAACTCAAAGGTGACTGACTGACATGGTGATCTATCAACGCACAGCCCAAACCACTGGACGGATCGGGCTGAAATTTGGCATGCAGGTAGATGTTATGACGTAGGCATCCGCTAAGAAAGGATTTTGATAAATTCCCACCCCAAGGGATTCAAATAGGGGATGAAAGTTTGTATATAATAATACTTCTTAGCGCGAGCGAAGCCGCGGGCAAAAGCTCGTATTAGATATATTGAGTATAATACATATTATATTGTATAAATATTATTTATCACACGAATACATGAGTTTGAACTTTGAATGAATACAGGAATCTATGTATGAAGTATGTATGTATGAAGTATCTATGTATGAAGCGCGAATCTGTCGTCTTCAAATTATTCCGCACACGTAACACTGTTCCGCACAATACGTTAATTATATTATGTTCCAATATTATTGTTGGAATTTTCCGATGATAGCACTAACGAATTATCTGATGTGACGACGCCCTTACGGTGAAAGTAGATTGTTATTGAGGTGCGTACGCGCATGTATGATGTAGCGTACGGCCCGCGCCACGTGACTGTCAAATATTTTCATAACCATTTGCATATCCTCCTGCAGCCGATAGCTGCTGTGTATTGATTGTATTCGAACCCGCGCCCACATTGTCTCACTAAATAAAGTGTTATTATATCAGTGACCTTGTCACAATGTATTAAAGACAGAGGAAATAAAAAGATTTCCAAATTTTAATACACCAAATACAGCCTGCTCCGTAACTGAAAATTTTGAAATCTTTTGCTGCTAACTAAATTACTACATTAGGTAATAAGTAATAACTCACTACCTGAGTCGGTATTGTATATCTAAGGACTCTTCACGTATTATTACAATTTACAATTGTCCATTTCCTCAATGTCATCCATGGTCAAAGTGAACTTTCTTTTTAAATACGAAAGAGCATACAAGTACTACATTTTATTTCTATTTAATTAAATGAAAATAATAATAATAATAGTACAGGTTCCCTTTGAGAATTATCGCAGAGGAAATTGTTGTTCGTCTTATCAAAATGAATGCTACTCATGAAAAATTAACTTGATAATAATTAGAAAAAAAAATGTTCTAGGAGACCCGGACTATGATCTGAGTCTCACGTGGTCAATTTTGAATTTTAATGTTACTTCTGAAGTGGCTCTAGATGCAAATCTCTATTAATTTTATCTGTCGCTTTTTTCATAGCTTTTATTTCAAATCTTTTGAAATCAGCCTGGGCTGGTAATAAATTTTACAATAATATAAGCTGAAAGCACTGTTTATAACAATAAAAATGAATAGTACAATAATTGAATTATATAACTTTAATAAATTTAATAATGTAATTACAATTAATTGCTGCGATAACGACTCTACAACCGAGCGACTATTAAAAAGATTGAACGCGCACTTAACACAAGAAACAGTGCTCTAGATGGCTAGACTATTTATAGTACTTACCTACCCACAACTTTCCTTAAACAGTCGTAAAGTCGGCGTGCATATTAAACGGGTCCATACGAGATTCTACTGAAAGGACGAGGAAACTGAAACATAAAAGCACCGGCGTCCAAAGGAGTATTTATTTATTGAAAAGTAATAAAGGAAAACCTGTTTAATTTGTGCATACTTGAAATATTTTGAGAGACTGCCGCGGTCGATGGCCGCGCGCCTCTCCCTGCGTCTCGGCACGTTATTATGCGAGTGACACCTTATTATGCATTGCGGGCTCCAGCTGATAGTCGACACTGCCTTGTCAGCGTCAGGAATCAAGATGCATATTATTTTGGTATATAATGCCTAGTGCCTACGTACTACAATGTCCAATGTTGAACGAACTTGGGTGATAAAGTGTTCTTTTTTTATTTATTTATTGATACACAAAAATGAATATAATATACAGTTAACAAAATATAACAGTGTTAAAAAGCCCATACTGGGCTTGTGTTAACACGGATGCACGGGATCTTAAAATTTACTTTTAAATTACTACTGACAATGATTCTAAAGTATGTTTAATTTTCACTACAGATAGCTCTACAACTCCCAATATTAGTGCATATTTCTATTTAAGATTTAAGAAATTTATATTATCTTGATCTGTCGTCATAATGATATTTAAATATCCAAACAACTAATAACAAATTACAACCTTGTTACACCAATATAATTACAATGAAAATGAAAATTCAGTTCTAATTTTGAAATGGATGATGTTAGCCTACTCTGATTCATGCGGGGCTTTTTGTCTGGAGAGAATGTGAGTCGTCAGACTTTGGTCTGGTCCGCGGGTCGCACGCGGGGGCCGCTCCTCGCCCTTTTGTTTTTGTTCCCGGCCAAGAATGCAAAACAATTATAATTCCCTCAGGGATACGGTGCTTCTCTCTTCGAAATCGAATCTACGCATCGGAGTACCTCTCGGGCGATTCGATCGGGAAACGTAGAGCTAATATGTTCACTCTCTCTCGACTGATGTGAAATCGAATAAAAGCTTTCGAGCGTCGATTCGAGAGGGAAAAACGGTGGAGCGAGGCGGTCAAACTATTAGAGGCACCGACCCCGGCCGATCCATTTACGTTAATTACGCCGAGATGGGGATAAATCGGCGTCCAGCCGTCCACGGCCGAGTTATACGAGCGAGCCGACTATAAAATAAATTATACCCACTTCGTTCGCTCTACTCAGTTTTTTGTTGGCGTTCACGAGCGAAAAAAAAACAAAAGCGATTCTCCGAGAGGACGAAATACGAGGCAAAGACAAAGCTTAAATTTATCTACTGATAATATAGACGTAGGGCGGCGGACGGCGGGCGGCGGTCGCGGCAGACGCGCGGTTGCCGGGTGGCCGGCCAAATTATACAGGCGGGCATTCCGCCGCGCCGGCAAAAACATGATATATCGCCGCCTGCGCCTGAGCCCCCGCCGCACCCCACCTCACCCCGCCTCACCCCGCACAGACTGACCGAATATTTCAAATTCGGGGACCTGCCACAATCTAAATGGAATTCACTTTAAAATTATCTTTAGGATTCCTCACAGACGACTCTATAACATTTTGCGTCACAAATCACAATTCAAACTACGAATCTTGTTCGGCGAAATATTTGAATCAATGTATCGCATTCGTAGGTGATGAAAAGCTTTTACATAGGTATTATATAACTGTCCTATTTTAATTTTATATTTTCTTATTAGAGTTACGATCTAGGTGCGGGTCGTTGAACAACTAAACTAAGTTTGTTTATGTTGTAAGCGAGCAGGAATATTATTTAATTATATTTTCACATTATTGTACTATTTAAATGTAGACATTCCGCTAAGAAAAATTAGGAGCAAATAACGGCAATGTTGATTTCGAGAAACTTACACAAACATAAAACTCATAATAATTTATTTTATTTGCCAGTTAAAATCTAATTACCATAATAAGATTACACGTTGTTTACATTGAGTAATTGAAGAACTGAAAATGTATAATAATATGTAAATTTTCTTTAAAATTTGACATGTTATTTAAAGCCAATTATAACCTTTCTGTTGCTTACTGTCATTATCAAGTTTGATATTAATGAAATGAGCTGGATATTTCCGAAATATTTACTACGCAGATTGTGGTTTAGTCTGAATGTAAAAGTTCATTCTTAATTATTGACCTTGTCTCGAGGTTAAATAGGTTACGGTCAAGTTGAATTATTATTATGTCTACGATCCTGAAAGAGACGTCATATTATTTGATTGCTTTTATAAGCTATAACTAATAACATATACTTACAAAAAGTTTTTTCGGTGCTCCCAGAATCGAAATTACGTGATATCTTATTATACTTAAGCTTATCATACGCGGGAGAGCCATGTTTCTGCACGAATGGGCTGACTCGACCGGAGAAATACCACGTTCTCACAGAAAACCGGCGGCGTGAAACAGCGCTTGCGCTGTGTTTCGTCGAGTGAGTGAGTTTACCAGAGGCCCAATCCCCTACCCTATTTCCTTCCCTACCCTTCCCTAATCCTACCATCCTCTATTACCCTATTCACCCTTGAAAGGCCGGCAACGCACCTGCAGCTCTTCTAATTCTGCGAGTGTCCATGGGCGACGGAAATTGCTTTCTATCAGGTGACCCGTTTGCTCGTTTGCCCCCTTATTTCATATATATATAAAAGAATCTGTGGAATGTAGATTAAAGTCTGCGACTTAAGTTAGCCCCTTAGGTTGATCCGTCAGATTTTGTTTAAAGTTAAACTTCTTTAAAGCATAATGTACCAATTACAGATTCTACCACTTTTTAACTTTTTTATTTCTTTTATAATTATTAAAATTTGATTTCAATTTTAATTAAATGGGTTTAAGCAAGTTTTATAGATTATGTAGATAGTGGTATGAAATTCGCCTCTCACGATCATAGAGCTAGGGATGTGGCCATAGTATTGGATTGCAGTAAGCGGGCATTAGCATATTATCAAGTACAGCCAGTTCCCACAAAATGACAGTGGGATCCCTTGAAGGTTGAGAAGATGAAAGTATTACCTCGTTTCAAGAATGTTGCTCCAGTAAAATATGCCACGAAGATTGAGTTAAGTACGTACCTACTTCATCATCTACACCATAACATCGTGATATTATAAGTTACTTTAAGGTGTAACAAGACTAAGGACCTGGGGGGTGAGCCAAAATGTTTTCGTTTTCGCTTCGTTATAGAATCGCCGATGAAAATGTATGGAATTGACATAAGCGTTCGTTAATACGACGTTGACGTTCGACTCGTCTTATGTCAATTCCATACATTTTGATTGGCGATTCTATAACGAAGCGAAAACGAAAAAGTTTCGGCTATAGGCCCTGGTTTCACCACTTCCTGTTAAAGTACCGATAGGCTATCCACAATTTTTTGACAGATTCTCCATACATTATCTGTCAAGTTAAGCGGTGGATTGCCTATCCGGTACTTATCTGTGAGCGGTGACGAGCCCTAAGTGATAATACTTTAGACTTTAGAGTGTTGTGTTGCTGACATAGAGTTCATGACTGTCAAAGGAGCGTCGCTGAAAGAGCAACTTCTTTTTTATTAGGCGTCTCCCAGACAGACGCGGGCAGCGGTGGCCGGTGGCGGTCGCGGTGGTGGTCAGTTGGATAACTTGAAGTTGAAAGTTCTACTGAACGACACAGACACACGCGGTGGCGGTCGCAGTACAAAAAACTGACCGACGCCGCGACCGCCACCGCTGCCCGCGTCTGTCTGGGAGACGCCTTACTTTTGTATAGGAAAATTTATGACACTCGGGCACTTGCCTATTGCTAAAAAAATGCTTTGTCAATGCTGCTACTCTCACAGTGAACTCTATATAAGGAACACATAAATACCCTAAAGTATTATCACTTTGTTACACCTTGTATATTTTTCTGGTATTAAAAGACTAAAGACGATGATAATTGATAACATTTAAATTACTTATTAGGTACCTACCTTGTAAACGCTTATTGTGATCTTTTAACGTTTTCCTGATATTCGCATTAACATTAAAACAGTAGTTTTTGTATGATGCAATGTAAGAAGGTGTCAACAGCTCTATTCTATAGTTCTATGTTAATGCAATAATAATTATAACATAGCAATAACATTCCTTTGAGGTCTTAGTTTGATGTTACTTTTTGCAAATTAGAAAAAAATACTACTGGTACCGTTTGTTACTTATAGAATCTACAATATCTATGACAATATCCTTTATAGAAGTGTATCTTAATAATGAATGTGAACGGTGAAAAAAAAGTCTCAAATATAATATTACATTTTTTATTGTATCATTATCATTTTTGTAATAAAATAGTTTTAACACGAATACATATTATATACAATTTGATTATGTACAGGGACCGCCGCTATATGTACACCGGGTCCGGCACTATTACTGAGTCCGCACGAGGCCGGACGCCGTCGTCATCGGCATCCGCACCCCACCACCATCATGTCCTGGTAGTTCTTTAGCACTACATTGTTCTTCTCGTCCATATACAACATCGATATGGAGGAGAGCTGCGTCGGCACGCAGCACGCCTTGGGCACCGCGGCGGGGTTCACCGAGTTCACTAGAGTCTGCACTATCGCGTGGTTGGTGCCGTTGAGGTGGTCCGCCAGCGGGAAGGGGCAGTCACCCTGGCAGTAGTAGGCGTCGTAGCCGTGCGGCGCCACGATCCAGTCGCTCCACCCCACGTCCGCGAAGTCCACGAACAGCGGCCGGCGCTGGCACATCTCGCGCGCCTCCTTGCGCCGGTGGTGCGCCCGCGCCCGCTTGTGCGGCGCCGCCCGCTTGCCGCGCACCAGCCGCGTCTCGCCCCGCTCCCGCGCCTCCCGCGCCCGCGAGTCCTCCGTGTACAGCATCAGCAGCGGCTGCAGCGCCTGCCACTCCTCGTGCTCGTCGGTGGCTCGTCTCCGCACCCTCACGTGAGGGAACAGCGCGTCCGTGCCATTCGCGCTCTCCTCCAGGACGCGTACCAGCAGGCCGTGGTTGTCGCGGGGCTCGCGGAGCCACCGCCTTGCGGCGCCCGACGCGTCCGCTCGCACCGTGCCCTCGGCCGGCCGGAGGGGCACGGAGTCGATTAGTCTCAGTATAGGTTCACTTTTACCCCGTCTACCGGGTCGCACTACGTCGTACAAGAGCAGTCTCTGTTTGCCGGTGGGGCCTACAGCTCGCTGGAACGTGACGTCCGCGCCCCGGACGACCTCGTCGGCGGGCACGCCGCTCACGTTGAAGAAGAGGCGGAAGCGGTGCTCGCCGGGGAAGCGGTCGTCGAGGTGCGTGGGCGTGTGGTAGAAGGAGCGGGCGGTGTTGGCGGCTGCGGCGGGGAGCGCGCTGCGGTCGTACAGCAGGCGCATGGCGCGCGGCACGAGCGCGGGCGCGCGGCGCGGCGGCGGCCGGCGCGGCAGCCCCAGCAGCGACAGCAGCTGCCGCTCGGCGGCGGCGCGCGTGCTCTCGTCCAGGCCCGCGCATGCGCACAGCGCCACCAACGCGCACACCACTGCGCACGCGCACGCCCCACGCATAATTCTCCTCGACCCACCTACAACCAAAAGAAAACTCCCGTTAGTAATGTTCATCTTGAGCTTATCCTCACTTTTCAGTCAGAAAACTTATGACTTCTGACAAAATTATAGGTAAGAAGTTCGGTTAAGAAGTCCCGCAGCCGCGCTTAAAGACAATTATTATTTAATGCACAATTGGTCATTATTAAATCGAGCCATTAAACAACTTAACGGTCTACATTTATGATTAACGTAAAGGTTTTTAAATTTATGCATTAAAATATTAAGAAAAAATTGATTAATTAATAAAATAATAATAAAATAAACTTTAGCTTTTTAAAAGTACTTAACTAGGTCGATTACTGAGTAAGTCATAAAGTGTTGTGCTTATACCTATTATGTATTTATTCAAGTTAAATCACCATATTAATACTTTTAGTAATAAATATTAATATTTTGCAATTATAAATTAAAAGTTCTTGACTACCAAATAACGACCGTTGCAATAATCATAAATTTTGTTAAACTTTCGTTTTTACATTACAGTAATAACGGATTGTAAAGTTTCACTAATTACATTTTATTCTTAAAATTTTATACCATAGTCATTATGCATATTGCTGGGCAAAGAAATCGCAGGGTCCTCACAATAATAAAAAAAATATATTATAATGCCTTTTCATGTACATAATAAGACGTATTATAATTATTGAACTACTTGGAACCGGTTATCTATTAATTTGCCTGATAATCTTTTCTGAATTTTGACTATGTTTAGGGCAACCTACTCATATGTTTTAAAGCTTATGAAGGTTTATTCATATCAGGAAACATTTTTGACGGTTTTTCGGTATTATTTTGTTTTTCGGCGTGGTGACATAGTTATTGCACTACATCGACTAAGAACAGAATTGGATAAACAAAATCATCTTCAAAATGTATGAATCTATGGAAGTCTTCGAAATTAATCTCTTAGAATTTCATCTTGTCTCTATTCACGTAGAGATTCGTCGTATAAGCGAAGTTCGAGAGATCGTCCGCATTAGCTGTAAGCGGACAGAGGCGGCATTGTGCGCGGCCGGCAGCCGCTTATCTATTTATTTCTAATAAATGCACCGTCACATTGTAATGCGACTATTAAGGCGAGCTGCATGTTAAATAGCTTCGAACAAACATGGCTTGAAGCTTTATTATATCTTAATTAAGTAATTATTGCAAGTACTGACGTAGGGTTCAGTAGTATTATCGTCAGCTTTAAGTAAAAACTATTTGTTGAGGTAACAAAATGAGAATTTGTTTGTAGGGAATAAGCTGGCTCTATTATTTAATTATCTATACACCTGCCTGCACCTGCTGCAAGATGAAAATATTCGCTCTACCTTCCACGGCCTAAATCGTCTACTAAATTTATCTGATGAACATAGAACATATGATGATATGAACATAATATAATATTATGTATTACATTATTAAATTTGAATTAAGAGAACTAGATAAAATAATTTTGCTTGTAAAACGCATTTAAACTAAAGTCACACAATAATTTAAATTTTCATTACAATTCCTTGTAATACACACACAGAAATATAAACGTTATTAAGATCTTTACAATTTGATTGTAATGCAATTAATTGTAATTCAATGATACGTTTATCATTGACATTAAAAAGTTGGTATCAATGTTATCGGGGGATTTTCTCGGAAATGATTGTTTGTTTACGTTCTATTTACATAACGTACTGAACTTTACAATCAGACCGCACAACTCATTGTCGACAATTTGGGTCAACGCGGCAACGGTGTGACGTAAGGACGACTTACAAAATATAATAATAATAATTAATCTAATAAGTTCTAGGGCCAAGCCAAGACTGAAAATTTTATAAGAAATGAGAAAATATTATAATGTTTCATTATTTGCCGAATTCATTGCAATATTATAACTATTGCTATTAAATCACATCCTACTAAATAGTACTAGTAAACTAAGAAGACAGAAGTGAGTAAACTTCTATTTGTGAGGAATTAAGTTAAAGTATTACAACATTCAACTTTACTGAAACTATTGAACCTTTATCTTGATGTAATTTCACTTTACAACCTAAATTTAATAGGTATTGTATATTATGTAGATTTAGTACCTAAATGTAAAGTTATATTACTTAAATGTTGTATAACACGAGTGAGTAATTGTTTATAATGCTAAGGCATGTTTATTGTTTAAACAAATGGGAAAATTATGATAATTTATTTATAGCATAGAATTTAAATGTTACAAGAAAGTAAACACTTTGTAGCGGTACTCACATTAGCTCTATACATTTTCATCTAATAAGAATATTTTGGTTAAAACCCTACTTATTTATCACTAAAATAATTGATTCTATATTCATTAATTTAAGGAAAACTAAAAGTTCAAAACTTTCAAATTACACGTTGTTTACACTTCTCCTAGAGACCGAAAATGTATTAAACATAATATAATAAGGTAGCCGAAGTATTAATATTCATCTATATTAATATTGTAATTTATGTAAAATTATAATATAACGCGGTGTCGCCGGTTAAAGCATTTTAATTAAATTTGTATTTAGGGTAAGCCAGCGCTTTCCATTAGAGTGAAGTAAAAGACATCAACGAGACGTATTTAAATACGGGCCACTTTTTAATCAACTTATAATATTTTTAAAGCGATACACGTCGAACGGGTCCCGTGGTTGTAATCCTGTATTATATGTTCCGTGGCAGTGGAATTTTTATTTAGTATGTTTCGACACGAGTTTTTATAAGTTTTAACGTCGATTTTAGCTGGCGTGCTCGCGCAGTCTATCTATCGAGGTTCAATCGGCTGAGGCTCCGAGCGCGAGAGATAACGCGGTCGCCACGAGTTCCGTATTAGTTTTATGTTTTGATCGATAACCGAGCCGATATGCCGGCCGTATTTCTAAAAAATGCGGTCAAACCGGCGCAGGCGCTCGCCTCTCTCACTCACCCGAAATTTTAATGCATCCAACGTCGATACACACAAATATATATTCGCAATCCGTTCTAGGCAGGTTCAACGCTTCGGGAACAGATGGATTCGCACTCGTTCACGATACAATTGGCACATAACAGCGGCGGCCGGTAACATCACTGGCGCGTGTGCGAGCGCGGGAGCGCGCGACGTGTACGGGGTCGGTGCGCGCGCGCATGCCGTGCGTGCTGCGTGCTGCTCGCGGCCGGAGTGACGGCGCGCGCCGCTCCAGACGCGCCGGCGTCGGCACCACCCGCCGCCCCGCCCACTCCCCGCCCGCCCCCGCTCCCGCCCTACCCGATACCCGCCCCACCTACCCCTCAGATCTACCCCTCGCGACAATTATGTAACTTACATAACCCTTATCAATCGTAGCTTCAACGATTAGTACTCTACTCAATTTGGTAATAATAAAACTATCAATTTGCCTTATTTCA
This sequence comes from Plebejus argus, assembly GCA_905404155.3. NCBI lineage: Eukaryota > Metazoa > Arthropoda > Insecta > Lepidoptera > Lycaenidae > Plebejus > Plebejus argus. Next base: position 12,476,889 of record FR989929.1, on the reverse strand, counting down.
TGTTGGTATGCTTCTAAGCCTTACTTAATGTTGTTATTATGTTATTGTAATAATAATAACTAATAAGGTTATTGTAGAGTGTATCTTCTACTGATTATTACTATCCTACTTTTTACCATAACAAGAACTCTACATGTACCTAATCGTTGCGATGTGTATTTACTATTTAGCTTTTATATTACAAAGTAAAGCCTGTTGAAACAAGTAGGTACAATATACTACAACTTCTTTTAAATAAAACCAAACCACGGTTGGAATTATGAGTATTTTAGTGAAGTAAATTAATATCATAAGGAAATATAGAGTAAGTTAATTGCCGCTAACGATACAAGCTTATCAGAGTCTACTTAATTAAATCATGATTAACATTTTATGAATGAATATAATCAGTTCTTAACATTATTAAGAAGACAATTAGATATTCGCAAGGGCAAAGGTAGAGAGGAAGATATTATCGTAAGATTTATATTCAAGAAATATATTTTTAAAGTAGTCATGAAGGTAATGTCACGTTAATATTAAAATTAAATAACACGAAAACTAACCATAACTATTGTTAATTTGTAGAGATACTAGTAGAGCTATAATAATGACTTGTTTGAAATTGATATATGATTCAATTAAATATATTATGTTCTTGGATTTTGAGTGAGATTTATTTCAAAGACAAAAAATACTTTAAAGATTATATATAACCTAAAAACTATATACTATTAATTTTCTTTGAACCATCATAATTTGATTTGAAATTAAAAAAATTGAGTCTCATAGCGTGATGTGAGAATTTTTGCCACTCGAGATGAAATGAATCAAAGATTTAGATTAGGTGCAGTGTGTTACGTAGCTAGCCGCTATATACGAACTCTTTAGGTCTCTACATTTTAAATTTTACATTTAATTAATAAGTATTATTTTCAAATCATAAATTCAAATATCCTATAGTTTATAAAACATATCCTACTGAGATGATTAGATCACAATATAATAATATGTATTTCACTACTGCACGTACATACTCAAAACTCTTACATAAGTATAACTACTCACCAATTTAAAGTCTCCTTATCAAATTCTCAACGACACAATCACTTAATTTATAACACATTGGAACACGTAGAGCTCACTCTTGACGCACTCGGAACCGCTCGGGGCAATAGAGTTAATTATACACATCCTAGACGCGGTGTCCCGAGAGGAGTGGGGGCAGGGTGTCCACACTTCGCAATTTACAATTTTCCTCGAACCCACAGCAGCAGGGAGAGTGTTAACTTTATTTGTTGCAACACAAGTGGGGTGTTTTTGACAACTCATGTATACTTATACTTCTTTATCCCCACTTTTATCTTTCTTATTCACTTTTTTTCTTATGCACTTAATAAACGATTAAAGTATGGAGTTATGTGCAGTTGCAATGCAGTTATTAAAATGGATTTGCCACCTCTTCAACACTGGCATAAAAAGTCTTCATCCCCTCTATTTATTTATTTGGTTACGTTCCTTGCGATTGTTTTGACTAAAGTTTTTTTTCGGTTTATCATTTGTTTATTCATATTAAGCACTTACAATTTAGACGTACAGCTTGAAATAAATAATTCTCTAATTTGAAATTTTGATTTCTAAATTCTAGTGGACAGTTAAATTATTATTTTTCTATATATTTTTAAGATAAATCATTGCTCATAAGTCATAATTATGGCTTTTTAGAACATTAAAACTAACTCAAATTTTATAAAATTAAAATTTTATAGAATTAAAATTTTATAAAATAAAACATTTTCATACTTTTTTATTCCTTTAGCGGCTTATTTTGTGTGTGAAACATGCAAATATAAAAATTTATCCAATAATCAAGGATATTTTTTTGAAAATCAAAAAAATGTGTCTGCTGTCAAAATTGCCATCAGATTCTAGGTAGAACTATAATTGAATTTACGGAAAATCTAAATGTTATGGGACTTTTTAATCTAGGTACTTTTCAATTTAATATAATTAGTTAATCGATAAGTAGATCTAAAATGAAGTTGGCGCTAAAAAGCTTATCTTTGAAAAAGTGTTAATAGTTTGTAAGGTGCAACTAATATATTATATAAAACACTTTCTGTAAGGCAGCAGGTAAAAAGTAGGCAATTAAAAAGTAATTAGGAAAATTGAACACAAATGCTTTGCACTTGCCTGACAGTCTGGATCTATGACTAATCCGTGTTCCTATGTGTTAATTAAGTCACAAAAATGACGGAATATTCCAATTTCCACAAAACAATAACCCGGCCTAAGTATAATTATTTGTAAAACACGAGTAGATAATTAGTAACAAAAGAGTTAGCGATATCTTTTGAAATGCAAGTTTGGACAGGACTCCGTTATTAGTCATCACGGAAAAAACTAAAACCTTTTGTGGGGGCTTTTAGGATTATTCCACGCCGTTAAATTTGTCAGTTGCATTTATTGTTACGCATTCCAAATACATATTATGATTTATGAATAAGATCACTCGAAGAAAATCACAAAGAATAACGAAGATACCGATGACTGTACCTCCAACAAAGATGGCTTCCGTCAGGTGGACTTTTATTTTGATTCAGACGACGCAACGTCCATGATTGAAAACGTAATAACATTAATTGTTATATTTTTATCGTATAGGTACAGTTAGTACGACTGGCGCAACTACGACGTTCTTTACGTAAGAAAGTACTTTGCTTTTGATATTATCTTAAAGTCACCGATAGAAACCCGTCTAAAATAAAGCACAGAGGAAAAACTGCGAGTTTTGCTTCTGAGAATTTGCTTTACAATTTTTATGGCAAAAAGAGGAGCGGTAGTTTTATAAATCAGTAGCAACTATCCTGAGTTATTACAGGTTGACTTCTAACCCGAAGCTCAAGTGGAGTAGGTCAGGGTATTATTAGCTTCAGACAGCGAGGCGTGCTTGCAAGTATAATATATATTATACTCCTTTACTATAAGATCTCCTTTACTATAATTTACTAAAAAAATCGAGAGATTAATGACCGAATATTTACATAACTCTTAAAAGTAAGTTAGTCAAGGTGAGGCCAACTTAAAGCTTACCAAGAATAAAGCTAGAACTTAAAAATAATTTGAGCAAAATACTCAGCTCTCAAAAGTGTTTGCCTGCCTTACCGATTAATTATATTTATTATTAGCAAATAAATAGGTATCGGTTGTGTTCCTAAAATAAATGATTGATTTGATTATTTTGGTTGAATTGAAGGCACATAGAGTGGCTAGAACTCTTGAAGGGTCTCAGAACTTGTCGTCAGGTTTAGGATAGGACTTAAATTCAAACTCCAAAGTAGAGATCATGATTTAGATTGAGTCAGTGCTAACATAGACATTGTCTTTAATATGTTTTAAAACTTGAGACATTTTTGTTATTAACGAAATCCATAAAAGAGGAGATTATATCTAACAAGTGAGTTTTCCAGTGAGTTTTCTAATATACTCAAAAATGGTGTCATAATTTATAGGTGCTCGCTTATGTGGTAAACTGCAACATGTGCGCGTTAAACTCCCGATATGTTGTCACGAGGCTGGCATTAAATTAAAATTACTGATGGCTTATCTCTGTAGCAGGCTACTGGAGCCGTTACGCGCAAATATCGAACTGTTGTTCTTGTTTTTATTTGTTTTTTTGGCGCGTGTCTCGTGATCCGTTATACGGAAGCTGCTGCCAGCGAAAGTTAGACGTTCGATATAATATATATACCGCAGTCATCAAAAAGATTATATATACGTATGTTTATGATCTCTGTAGCACTTTTACAGCTCTTTTCTTCATCATTTGAGTTATGTGATGCATTTTCCTATAATTGTTGATTACTAGTGTTGAATATAATGCTGAATATAATCGAATTAACTTACGCAACCAATATTACCAACGAAATTTCTGTATGAGCAAACGGTAGCAACTTTTTTCTAATTTCTCGTATACTTAATGAGTGTTACTGATTTGGACACGCTATACATATTATTATGCTATTGAAAAAAATTAAAATTGGTTGTTAAATTTTTATAGAAATAGTTTCTATTAAGTTTTTTTTTTAATTTCTAGCGGGAAAAGGTACAGTTAGAGTATTTATAAACAATATAATTAGAGCAGTGGCACCACGGTCAGACTGGAACTAGTGGTACAGGTACAACATAACGGAAATATACTTTTTGTTAATGTATAGACATCGTTTTAATTACTGCGCTATTCGTGATAAACTCACTAGATTTATCTGCAGTTTAGCTGCTGAATAATTTGGGTCTAATCCGATAATAAAGTTTTAATTAACTTCAACGAGTAGTTAATTGTTATACATAAAGAACTCTACCAAATAAATGAGCGGTATATAAATATTATAACTGCCACTCAGAAAATTAAAATTTCGTTTCAAATATGGTATTAAAGTTTCATAAATATTGGTGATACAGCTTGGTACTGGTATCGTGATTGGTACCGTGTTTCTTATTAGACTCTTACATTTCTCTTATTATCTTATTCGAATGGATGTTTTCTTGTAGGTTTCCCAAGAACCACAAAAACGGTTTTACGTGTGTTAAATTCATTTGGTCTCTCTGATTTTTGTTACTGTCTTACATTCACCTAAAGCCGAAGTACTAAACTAAAATAAATTAAGCCTAAGGGTCAATTCAGACCGCAACGCGACGCGTAGATGCGTTCCTAAATTTGTATGGATTTGATAGATTTGCAAGTCGTCTCACGCAATTTTGCATGTCTCACGCAATTGAAATCTGTCAATTCAGTAGAAATGCATCTACGCGTCGCGTTGCGGTCTAAATTGACCCTTAGTATAGTACCTAAGATTACTTTCTGATTTATATCTCGAAATAACAACTAAAACAAAAGCTCTAAACTGAGGAATCCGGGCGGACGTAGGCATCCAGTGGGCACGGCGCGGTAATTCAGCTGGGAATACGGAGCCATGCCGTCTGCCACCCACGGTCGTCCGCGTTACTCACCAATTCACAGCTCATGTACGTAATTAGCCCATCAGCAGCACGCACCGCTCAAATGATCAATTAGACCAACGACCGCAGGATACACACCTAATCCTCGGCTCCTATCGCCCCATCTCGCGTCGTGCCAACTGATTCTGCCACGCGATTTTCGCGTCACGTCTCCCGCTCATCCTGTCGAGTGCTACATGGACTACATGGGCTACATGATTTTTTTTTTTTTTTTTTTTAAAGAAGGCAGGTCGCTGTAGCCCTGACGTCACTGCGACCCATAAGGATCTATTGTGACTCCTTCGCATTAGAGTATCATCCCCAGCCCAATACTGCTCATAAATTGAACGATGTGGTTGGGGTTGGTGTCACGAATTTCCTCTGTGGATGAGTATTCGTGGCGACCAAGATGCCTGTTTCTGCTCTGTAGTAGAGCAGGACAGTTGAGGAGAAGGTGAATAGGTGTCTCATCCTCCTCCTCACAGAATCTGCAAGTCGTTATGCTACAAATACCCATTCTGTTTAGGTGTTTGTTGAGCTTGCAGTGCCCAGTTAGGCTTCTGGTAAGAATTCTTAATTGGTTCCTACCCAAGGTGAGCACTAATTCTGATAGTTTCTTGTTGAAGCCAGGGATTAGTGCCTTGGAGTGATCAAGGCCAGGGGTCTCAGCCCATTGCTTCCTGCTTAGACTGTGACCCCATTCCTTGAGCACTTGCTTTGTGGGCTTTGGCTTGTGGGCTACATGATACGGCCCAGTTGTGTCGATCAGTGAAATAGGCCTTTTTGTTACACTTACAAAAGGAGGAATGGAATATTTTAGTATACTTTTGTTTCTAATAAATAATTGGCTTAATTTGTTGGACTTGGCTTACAAACTTTCGTTAATCGATAGTAATTTAATAACAATAATTGGAGTAAAACAATTTATGCATTAAGGCTAGGATAATTATAGTGTTACTTTGTTCACCGCTGCTTAAAAAATCCATAAGAGTACTAGGTAATTATAATTTGAAATAAAACGCTAACACTTTGCAAGAAATTAATTAATCTGATTCCCAATTCCACAAAGGGCTTCGTATCGCTTCCTTGTAACCGTGCAACGCGACAATGCATTTTGAACGCTGTTTCATAAGTGATAGAAGTGGTTTTTCTGGCAGCTCTCACACGGATATGCATTTGAAGGTTCCGATTTCATTGGCAGAAGCCTACAAATGCAGTGATCACTGTCGTTACGAGAGTGTCAGCCGAGCGTGTCAGATTGAAGGTCAGAAATGCATTCCGGAAAATATCTCGCGGTAGAGATAGCGGCTCATTCATTCCAGCAAACGAGGATGGCCGTCTAGTCTTTTTAATAAAAAACTATGTCACTTTTTTCAGAGTGCATGCAGAAACTACTCACAAATCGGCAAAATGACATTTAATCACACAGACACGTAATTAAAAAGGACACCATAATAATTAAATTATGTACAACACCTTGCAGATGAAAATATTAAAAAACCGATATCCATAACAAAGTACTTGGAGTTTAAATTTTCTTTTTACAGAAACAATAAAATAAATTGCTGACATTAAAATTATCTGGTCAGTAACAAATAAGGCAACTGATAAAATTATTCGGATAAAAGTTACGATGCTCGTTATTTAAGAGCCACCTTACCCTTCTTAGAAGAACTTTTAAATGATTCACAAACCACTTAACAGAGTGTATAAAAACTTGACATGTAAAATGCATAATTGTAACAAAAACGAGGAGTTAACTCTTATTTGAAAATGTCAATTTCTATAAACGTAATGATCATCATCGACCTACAAAAGATCTTTAATATGATGATCTTTTAAATGATTATTTTGTGGAACTGAGGAGAGTTAGGCTGTAGTATGCCAACTGGCACTCATGTAAAGTCTATAGTCTATATCTATACCAACCTGCCGTACTCAGGTTAATTATAGTGTTCTGTGTGCCGTACCCTTATTGCTGTTTATATATTTTGTACTTAATAAACAGCTTTGTTAGAAGCAGATTATTCAATATGAATTTTAAATTATTTTAACTACTTGTTACATTTAAGAAGCAGCTGTTCACTGTTGCAGTCATGCCTTTAGTGAAATTGTAAGCGTGAAGCGTCATATCATTTAGCAGTGTTGTCATTGGAATTATTTTACATTTGCCTTATATTCCAATCGTACTCGCTTAAATGAAACCGATACTAAAATCTTCGTAATAAAACAACAAGATACCTACCTACTTACGTATAGAGTAGAAAGCGATTTCTAACTTTCTGATAACATTATTTATGGGTATTAATGTGTATTATGATGATAGTATGTAGTAGATAAACTTATAATATCAGACACATTTAAGTTATTAGTCCTTATAAATGTAGTACATAGAAATAGGTTACCAATGTTGCTTTTTAGTCCAATAATATGAGAGACAAAAGATCCATACTAACTATACCACATCTTATATAAAATAATCAGAATTTGTTTTGGAAAACGCAAAATAGCATCATCAAGAGCTGCTAGTTTAACGTAAATATAAATCTATCAACAACTTTTGCTTTATATCCAGCTATTGTATACATTCCGTGAAATTAGAAATATCAGCCGTCGGACCATCATGACAGTTGGTAGAGTACAGTCGAAGACAACACCGAAAATCAGTCTTCAACCTTATCACCGTAACAATAAAGTCGAAATGGTACACCGGACTATCCACGACTGTACCATTAATAACAACTAACCTTGATGAACCTGTTATGCTAAGCAATATCGCCAACAAAATAAAATAACAATATTTAGCTTAATCTTATTGGTACGTAAGAAATTCAATATCTTTATGATTGTAATATTTCATGAAACGTTTCAATAATCGATGAAATTAGTTTGTAATAATAATTAAAAATTTTAATTTTGCAGTAAAGATATTACTGTGGAAATGTAAGCAAATCTTAGTGCAAGAACTCATTAAGTGACCATTGCAACAAGTCGAGTAATCAATTAATTAATTTTAGTAATTTTGAATGTCATATTATGACCACAGTTTTACAGTCTCGACAATGAAAATATCTGTTTTTTATAGCTAAAAAACTTATTTGTAAAATCAAATGAGTAACATAACGAATGGTTAAAGATATTTAAGAAAAGTTATGAAAAAGGTAATTAATGACTTCTTGTCATTTAAATATGTTCAAGTTTTTAAATAAGTATTTCTTAAAACAGATACAAATCAGTATTATTTCTCATAAAAAAGGAACAAATTTTAACAAATAGTCAGCCTTATTTGCGTAGTAAATAGTAACCAAAAAAAATCGGCCAAGTAAGAGTTGGACTCGCACACGAAAAGTTCCGTACAACAGTAAAGCAAAAATAGGCAGAAAATTGTGTTTTTTGTATGGGATTTAATTAATTATTTAATTTATTTAAATTTTATTATTTTATTATTAATTATAAAAGAACAATTAATACAACTGAGTATTTCGTGAATTTTTCAAGTACCTTGGATGTGTAGCCATTATTGATATCGAATTAAAAATAGCAAAAATATCACGTTTGTTGTATGGGAACCCCCATTAAATATGTAATTTATTTTGTTTTCAGTATTTGTTGTTATAGCGACAACAGATATACACAATCTGTGAAAATTTCAGAAGTCTATCTATAGCGGTTCTTGAGTTACAGCCTGGAGAGTGGAGACACACAGACAGACATCCCATCGCGCGACCTCATCGTCGTTGTCACCAGGGGGACAGAAAGGCTAGACCACAGGATTTTACAGTCATCCCACATCCTGTCCACAGTAGAGCCCCCCGACGAATGGACCATCCCGGGCATCACGTGGATCAACGGGGTTCCTGGATGCGGGAAAACGACGTGGATTGTGAACAACTTCAACAGCGAAGAAGATATAGTTACAACTACTATGATCGAGGCGAAGAAAGACCTCGAGGAGAAAATCAGACACAGGCCATCAAGCCACGAAAAGGGTGTGAACCCTGGCATCACTACTTGTCAACGGACCGAAGGGACTCGAAGACCTCCAATGCAAGAGATAGCTCGTAGATTGTAATTACGTCTTGTTGCATATATTTTTTATTTTATAAAATTAACTAAGTGCAGATAGTGACTTTTTGTGAAACATTCTGTAGCTTTGAACTAACATAGGACTTTTAAAAAAATCAATTAATTTATCTTTACGATTTTTGTTGAATACGAGATATGGTGTATAAAATATTTTTCTTGCCGAAAAAATAAATTAAAGTACCTTAGAGATTTTTGTGTCAGCATGACCTCTCAATTCGTAATTATCGATTTTATTGCTCAGTCATAGAGCCCAAACTATAAAAGCTAGCAATAAGTGAGTTTTTGTATTATATAGATCTCATCACGGCGAGTTCATAGCTATTATTAACTGTACTTAATGATTTTTTGCAGTTAATGAGTTCTTGCACTAAGCCGACGCAATATGGGTTAGATAGTGTCACTATCTTTTAGTCTATCAATTTTATATATAAAATTCTCGTGTCACATTGTTAGTTAGCGTACTCCTCCGAAAATTGACCACAGAAGAAATGTAAAGGAATAGAAACAATGACAGATTTTAGTGACAAACTAACAGATTTTATTTTCCAATCTGTCACTTTATCTATTGTACCGTAGAGAGACTCTTAACCCTTTGGTGGCCATGCTAAGCGTGCAGGGGCATGGGCACAAATTAGATAGCAGCTAACACAGTCGAAACTCGAAAGTGCTAAGAAATATGTACCACATGGGTAATGTTGAGATGTTCGTACGAGGAATGTAAGAACATTATAAGCCGCTGCATTTTCTGTAGTCATATTATGTAGGGTTGCCAGGCGTCCGGAAAAAGCCAGATAGTCAGGCTTTTTCTTTGCGTATCCAGCGAATAATAAGAGGGAGACCGGCTTTATTAGAGTTTGCGTTTATAGTTTTATGCATGCAAATCCTCCTAATGTTAGGCATTTTACATCTTATCAAAATGTGAAAATGTGTATGGTACCATCTGGTTTCTCCAGCTATTAGGTTTGGTAGCCCTAGTCAAGTAAGATGCTTTCTAATTATGTAACGGGTATGACATAGCAGTGTTCCTAATATTTAACAGTTTTAATTGTAAAACGCAGCTTGAGACACAATAATTTATTTAAATTATATGTTGGTATCGAACGGTGGCTAGCATCTATAGGACCGGTTCACACATGGACACACACATTACGACGGAACACGTTATTAGTTGTTACTACAGACCGTTCTGAGATATTCTACCTCGGATTCTTATGAAAGTAGTCCTTATGCTGTCGGCATAAAGGCCCTGGAAACGGTATGGTGTCTTTACACAGAGATCCGAAGAAGAGCTCTTGCGTGTGTCAACACATTTCACTAGAAGGCTTTGGCTGTTACATCTTTAATCCTAATTAATAAGTTCTTACATACAATTTACAAAAGATTAGAGCTTGGCATTATTACAATTATTACAAAATATTATAATACAAGCCATATCATTTGTAATTATTATAATAATATTATCTTTACGATTTAAAGCTCCAAAAAGACGTCATGAAACATGCAATTAAAATATCTAAATGTTATGGTGCATCTCTATTTTCTACCGAAAATTAAGAGGAGGTATCGTGCTACCTAGTTAACTTCAATTTCTTCTGATTTACCAGAAGAAATTAAATGTACAAATAATTATTTGGTATATTTTAGTTTATTTTATTCTATTTTGTTATACCGTTATAACTAAAATTCCCGAAGACTAGTCAAAGGTAAAATTTTTGAGCACCTGTTTTAATTCTTACAAACTGTAGATTAGGTCAGCAATAATATTTAATCGAACTTTGAAGACATTTGCCTGTGCTATTCGACACACTTAACACACCTGCAGCGCGTTCACTTTTTTCGTTTCCTATGAGACCCTTATCTCTTTTTCAGGGTCCTTAGACAGCTTGCATTTGACAATTTCGACAGTGAAGTTAGAAATCAAAAATGTAGATCTATACAAGTTATAACTACTTACTTGACATAATATACCGCTTATGCCAAATCTCTTTTGAAATCTAACTTCGCTGTCAAAATTATCGAATGCAAATTGTCTATGTACCCTGTTAGTGATGGAATAAGTGTAAACTGTGTATAGAGGCAACTAATATTATTATTATATTGTATTCTTTGGTAGAGGCGGCAGCGGCACGCAGCAGTCAAGCGTGACCGGTGACAGCCCCCAGGTTAATGCTTCAGCGATAACCAATCAAGATGAATTTTAACTAAGCACAATATATAAATAACTAGATGATGCCCGCAACTCCGCTGCGCCAAAGTTCTTTGATAGAGCGGGAACCGTAGATTTTTTGGGATCAAAATTATATATTATATCCTTACCTCGGGACTCAAAGTATCCCACTCACTCGGGACTCAAATTAAGTAGTATAGTAAGAAGTAGTAATATATTATTATTATTATTATTATTTTGGGCTACTGATCAAAAATGAATAGATAATTAAATACATATTTAAGCATTTCCGGAAATTCTACCCCCAAGGGGGTGAAATTGTGGTACAAAGTTTTAATGAAAATCCGTCATTTCTTGAGTTAGAAACGTGAAGATTTATTTTTGGGCTACTGTTAAAAAGTAAAAACAAAAAGATACTTATTTAAGCATTTCTGGAAATCCTACCCCTAAAAGGGTGGAATAGGGGTTAAAAGTTTGAATGAAAGATTGTCATTTCTTGAGTTAGAAACATATGAAACTACTGCTATAATACATATAATACGGGCTACTGATTAAAAATGAATGGATACGTATTTAAGGGTTTCTCGAAATTCTACCCCCAAGGGGGTGAAATTAGGGTTGAAATTTTGAATGAAAGTCCGTCATTTCTTAAGTTAGAAACATGAAAGTTTATTAACGTTTGCTTAAATAGGGTCCCGTTTTTACCCTTTGTCTAAGGAACCACAAAAAGGGGAAAACTATCCATCTTTGTTACTATACTATGTTAACTCGGACGAAGTCGCGGGCAACGGCTAGTATTAAAATAAAATTAAAAAAATAAGGGGTATAACATAAATTATAATAATCAAAATGTATTTAACCTAATTTTGCTCTACTAAAATGGTACGGAAGAATAATGGAACCCGTCGTGCGCGAGTCCGACTCGCACTTGGCCGATTTTTGATGACTCGTTTTTAGGGCGACGCCCATTATCAAATTTTGAAATATTCGCAATTTTCTTACCTTATATTATGTATTGTTCTTTTTATATGAATGCAGCTATCCACCGCTTAGCTTGACAGATGACTGATGAAGTATGGAGAATCTGTCAAAAAAGGTACCTATTCGGCACTAATCAGGAATTGGTGAAACATGCCGTCTTGTAACTTAAGGTAAGAGAAGCTTGCCTAAATCAAAAGAGCAAGAGAAGTTGCGCATTCGCGAACTCTACGCGCTAAACTCTACTTAAGGCGCTATATTGAAAAAACTGTCCTTTTTGACGGAATACTATAGGACCCTCAGAAATGTTACAAATCTGGTAATGAGATATGTACATAATATCTTCATAGCCTTATCTAGGTTTGAGAAGAACTAGAAACACGATTAATATAATATTTTGCCTCAATACATTTAATTTTCGAAATGACCTCTTAAAAATACGAAATTTGAAGATTATTTTTAAACGAAAATAGATGTGTTGTAGGAAATTAGTCTAATTGATAGACACCTTTGCAACTCAAAATCGTATAGAAGCATTTTGCTTAAATGCTCCTAGTTATTTTTTAAATGATTATAATTACGTTTTTTTTATTTTTTGCATGTTTTCCGATAATAGCTTGGCCGCAGCGTATTCATGACTTTATAATCATACAAATTAAGTATAAAATTGCCCTTGCGGTAAAATTACTTTCAATAAGCCTTAAGGCTAACCGAGATCCTATAAGAACAAAAAGTTTTACACACTTTGTATTATCTATACAAAATGCACACAATAGTTACTTAAATCTTGTTGTCTAGAGTTATTATTCAGTGTCATAAAAGTTCTCTTTAAAATTAACACCAGCTATTATTACCATATTATTATTACTGACATTATCTTGTAGTATTTACATAGTATCTATAAATGTGCTACTGTGGGTAGTGACTATTTATAGAAGCAATATCAATGCCTTTGTTTTGCAATTTATGCAACACTGGGCTTAATAGTTATATTTTGTGTTAAACTTGGTTTTGCATAAATGTTGTTTACATTTAATATTTTAAGGTGCAGTTTTAAAAATACGTTATAATCAAAACTATCATTACCGAGGTTAGAGGTATTACCTATATTAAGTATACTTTACTGTCTATCTTTAAATGTTAGCCTAACTAATGTTAGGCTTTAGCTTTAGACAATATGACTAGGTATAAGAATCTCAATTGCGAGTTTTCGTTTATGTGGACGTGTCTTTACTGCAACCTGAGTACCTAATATGAAGTCTATAATATACCTAATGGGATTTAAGCGATAATAGGAGTCAAAAATCCTTGCTAATTTGGCTGGAAACAACTTTTAGGTTGGAACCAATGAAAGTCGTAGAAATCACTTGATGTAAGTAGACTCCTTAGTTTGTATAGTGCACAGTGCACACTGCACAGTCAAACATAAATTAAAGAGATGAAACACTTGAACGTTATAGACTGTAGTTAACGAGATAAACAGGGTGTAACATAAAATATAAGGTGATAATTGCTTTAGGGTGTCTATGTGTTCCTTTACCCATAAATAATTATAGAGCTGTTCACTATAATGATAGCACTGAAAAAGTTTTTTTAATTCATGGCGTGGGGTTCCAAAAACTCTGTTTCCTACCTAAGTGCCAAGCTTCGGCAACAGGCTGGCAGGAAAGTATAAATACCGTCGCGTCGGCCTTACAGAAAAGAGGATTGAAACCACAGATTGAAACAACACTCATTATATTGTGTTTCTGCGTGTATTTTATTTGATAGGTAATTAAAGTTAAAGAGCCCTTTAGAATAATTATTATATTAATAATTTCTTCTCAAGCCGCAAAGTGCAGCTAAGAGAAATGGATAAGTTGTTAATATAATTCCAATAAGAAATTAGTCATAGACCAATAGATGGCGCTAGTCATATTATGTTAAATTTTAAGTTTTCTTATTAGTATATATTTTTAGTATGTATATTATATTTCTAGTACCTACCTAAGTCGTTTTTTAAATTGTTATTTTATTTCTACAATCTACAATTAATATCAGGCCTGAAAATTATTTAAATTGTAACTTTAAATATAATATTAATTGTTTGCCAAAAACAAGCAGACGCGTCACCTGAATAGAATCGGTTACCGTTTGGTCCACATAATATATTTTACTAAATATGATATTATTTCAATTAACAAAATTTATGAAGAGATATTATGAAACTAAAATAATGTAATATATTAAATTTATTAGGTTGGTTTATCTGTTTATACATAATATAAAATATGTTATTATCGCTTACAAAGCAATAGGTGCGGTCTTCAGATTATTCTAGCATTTAGTATTATTAGCATCACAAAAAATTATGAAACTTGCGTGTACATAAACAAGCTTTTGATAGTCCCCCATCGCACGAACTGCGTAGTTCGTATCTAGTGCTAACTGCTATCAACTCTACATAGGTACCTACTTCTGGGCAATATATTTATGGGAAGTTTATCACTTTTATAATGAATTTCAGTTTGGTTTACTGATGGAACGAAACGCTTTACAATATGTAGAGTCATTCGTTTTCCTTCCTCGTTATTTTGTGTTTGTTTACTGAATACAATAAACAAACACAAAACAAGGAAACAGTGTACTCGTGGTGTGCTGACGTGTAACGATTTATTAGCTAAAACGAAAGACAACGTACGTGGATCATCGCACGTCGTGCGGAGATTGAGCGCGCTGGGGCGGCGGTGCTTGGGCGGCCGGGCTGCTGGCGCAGATCGAAAGTCCGATGCGAGATCGAGCGTGCATATGTAAATATCGGCACATTTACAAGCGAAAGGGTTCACCAGAGCGGCGCACTAGCGCGGTCCGCGGGAACCAGTCCGGCGAGATTCCTTCGACGACCGATAGAAAAATGTCGAGTGACCATCGAACATCACTTGGCGCGAGTGTCTTGTGCGCGGCGCGGTCGCAGCTCGACTGCCGCCCTCCGCTCGCCTGCTCTGCTAGTATATTTATCGCTTAATTACTGAACTCGTCGGAATTACAATTACGAATAAGCTCGCCGAAAGGTAAATTCTGTCCGGTGACGGAAGGAGGACATGTGGATACGACGCTGCGGAGTCTGCTCGGTCCGTTACGTCACACTCCGTACCAGGCACCAGCTCATGGCGCATCCCGGTCGACCCAGCTCACAGCTGCCGAACATTATATTTTGATCCCCGAAAATAATTAGTTTAGGAGTGTTAATAAATGTGCGTAAGTCTGAGTAAGCACAGACAAATAGGTCATTCAGAAAATATGTTTTTGCCTGAAGAAAGAGATCAAAAAGAGCTCTAAAAGAATCTGATAAGAAAGTAGGTAACTCCTGAAGTCCTAATTACTGATGATAACTAGATAATATTAAAGTTAACCATTATTGCTTATTTTTGCACCCATTGGCTCGCATTACACGTATCAATACTATCACGATTCTGTCATAATATTGATGGTGTAATAGGCCGAATCGCAGTATCGCAGTAGTACTTGTGATACGCGTGATACTAGAATCGTGATGAAAAGCTGCTGCTGAAAAGGAAAAAAATATACCGAAACGATTACGTCGCACTCGCATCAATGCAGGCGGTGCAGCTGATTGGAAATAAAAGAAAGGCAGTGAAAATTCACTACGTACTACAATAATGTGTAGCGGTGGCCCGTGGCCGGTGACTTATCAAGCTTTGTGCCAACGAAACTGAGAGGTTGCTTATATCGAAAGCATCTTAAGGCGTCTCCCAGACAGACGCAGCCTGCGGTGGCGGTCGCGGTGGCGGTCAATTGGATGACTTGAAAGTTCTAGGAACGACACAGACACACGCGGTGGCGGTCGCAGTACAAAAAACTGACCGCCGCGCCGCGACCGCCACCGCTGCCCGCGTCTGTCTGGGAGA
The DNA here is from genome assembly GCA_905404155.3 of Plebejus argus. Lineage (NCBI taxonomy): Eukaryota > Metazoa > Arthropoda > Insecta > Lepidoptera > Lycaenidae > Plebejus > Plebejus argus. The sequence goes on along the minus strand of FR989929.1, from coordinate 12,460,773 downwards.
CGCCTAAAGCTTAACTTCCCACACCACGGCACCGGCATTGCAACTCGACTCGACTGGAAACTCGATCAAAGCATTATAATACTTAATTGTAATGCTTTATAATAATAAATTTGCATGTTTCACACAACGAATAACCCGCTAAAGGAATAATAGTACATTACGCACCAAGGGCAGGAAAATAAGAAATGTCTCAGATCACATGTAACAACAACAAACAATATGTGATCTGGAGGCTTTCTTATTTACTGCCCGTGGTGCGTATATACTATTTTTCTCATCGACGGAGGCGGAAAATGGCAACATCGGTAAGCGCAGCGGGAAGAAAGTTGACGCTTTCCGCCCGGAGGTGAGAAAAAAACTTTTTTATATTGCTAATGCCGCGGCCGCATAAGCGTGGTGCTTCGCGCTAAAACCGATACTATTGGACGATCTGCGTGTAACGTCCAATATAGCATCGTCTCGTAGCACGAAGCTTTGGACGATAGACGCAGATGCGGCCGGTCCGTAGGGCATCCATTATACGCTCATGCAAGCGTCAGTCAATTCCGTCAATCATGTATTATGTTTGACTGATGGTGACTGATGGACTGACGAATGTATCCAGATTTTCGTCAATCAGCTTCATGCAACCGTCAGTCACGCTCTTACACGGTAGGTTACCCATCAGTCACAGTCATGAGCACGTCATGAATGTGGTAAAACTGACAGCAAACTGCAAAACCTACCGTCTAATGGATGCCTAAGCATTTCGCAGACAAAAAACCATAGACTTTTATTATACTGAAAAAACTTATTTTTTTTTGTCACATCTGTCATCTGTCGGAGATTGTCGGCCTGTCGCTGTGGCCTGTCGGGTCTATCAAGTGTCAAATAGACATATTTGTGTCAACCTTAAAATTTTTGTCAAAACTATCTAAAATGTTTTAGGTTTTATTCAAATGTAATTTGAAAAAACATCATGGTTATCCAAAAATATGCTAGAATAAACTATCTTCATAATATACCTTAGCTATACAAATACTAAAGTACCATGTACGCTAAACTAAAATTGCGGTTAGTATTATGTACGTTCATATGTTTGGTTGTTCTTTGAATGTTTTGAATTATAACTTATTCATATAATATTTTAGGTGCAGCTGTGTGGGAGGGATATTCTGCAGATACCTTAGTTCAGCAGAAGTTTCTACTGCCCTCAGACCCTTCTACTTTAGCGTCCATCCTGATTTATTTGGAAGATATCCAGAGCAGAGGGTAAAAATATCTCTTACTCTTAAACTACGCATTACCGTACCAATATCACGGATATTGGTACGGTAATGCGTAGTTTTTAACGCAACCGACTTAAATAATACTTAAAAATTTCAGAAAATCAATGAAAACTCCCTTCAACAATTAAGTGCTTTTCTAGAAGCACAGCAGTCTAGTCGGCACATGTCAGTTCCATCACTACCATTTTATTTGAGACAGAAGGAGATGCCCGAAGGTATGTATGTTATTACCTCGATCGTGGGAATCACAGACACAATAGACACTTGGGAGTTGATGGGTTTTTAACTTATTATGCTTTAAAAATAATTAAAATCCCCCTACAATTTCATTTTTGATTTTGTTTTAGGTCACTTTAAGTTAGTACATATTAATTTGAGGAGTACTAATATACGAGAAACTGTAGTAAATATCTTAAACACATGTGACATGTCTACCACTTTTGTAGACAAGATTCCAAAAACTGAACCAAAGCCTCAGTCCAGGTAAAGATCTCAGGTAAAATTACATAAATTACTAAATATTTCCAATATTATTGTACCAACCAACATTTTATGCATTTGCTAAAACATAATAAAAATCAAATATTTGCATAAATTATCAAATTTAAATTATCAACTTTATCTAATTTATCTGAGTTAAGTAGTAAATTTGGTTTATGATATTCAAACAGATTTATAATTTTTCCTTATCTCTGTTGCTAATTCATATTGTGTTATCTTAGAGCCCCCGCAGACTAGGTACAGACTTTTAATTGACTGATAGTTTGACCGAATTGGGGTTTCAGTATGTTTTATCGGCCTTTACAATTATTGTTTAGTGTACGCACGCACCTTCATACATCTTCGTACTGATTAAGCTTTCGATCAAATTATCGGCTGACTAAAAGTCTGCAGTCTGCGGGGGCTCTTTAAGGTTCATTTTCTTTATAGTTTCAGCAAACAGAATTTTACAAATGCTTACGAAAGCTACTCTACCGAATTTGAAAATGCTTCCCGTATCAAAAGAAAAGTGGAAGAAAAGAAAGCCATCACAAATATTATGTAAGTTTCATTCAGACATTTTCCCTTACATTTTCTTCAATTGCTCTGACTTACACAATAACTATTCTTTTAAATATAACATAATATTGTATCTACATTCTACACCAACTTTTGTAGTATTTAAACAAAATTTTAACTAATTGCTATATGATTTTTCAGTGACTGGGTTGTGGAAAATAGTGCGGATGCAAAGGAAAAATATGAACTGACTGAAGCAACAAGGAACCAAGTGCAATCCATGATCAAAGACCTGTGCAAAAACTATGGTATCAAGCAAGTTGGTAAAGCCATTACTTTTAGTATAGTTTTCATTCATTGACAAGAAATATTTTAATTCATTAGATTGCTGGCTATTAAATCGATTTATTCCACTTGAAACATTTTTTTTAGATTAAATATGACAAGGGATGGAATATTAGCCACATTAGAGGAGCAATACAAAGTCTGGTTGCTCTAGCCTCACAACATTCTCAATACATGGACAATCTTAAAGGTAGTAAACAGTAACAATTATTGAGACTACATTTTGTTTATCATTGTTATCATAGAACATGTTGATAGGTATTTACATTAAAGAAGGATGTAAAATACTCATAATTTTTACAATCCTAAAGTTGGATTTAAAGTTAATTTGTCCAGGAACACAGCAGCTTTTTAACACTCTCTCTATAAGTATTACTATCAGTCCTAATTTAAGCATGTTGTATGTTATAAATATTTCAATTTGATTTGTAGGTCGAACAATTGCATTTGGACAATTTACAGGAGTCAGCTTGGATGGTGATGTATTTCTTAACATTATGGATGTTCGTAATGAATGGTTGTCGGTAAGATTAGTTTTAATATAAATGCGTATTAATATAATATATATAATATTTTGCTTGTAACATACCTGAGAATATTATTCAATGATCCTTATATTATTTTAGCTAATAAAAAAAGTAAGCCAAGAAGATAGTGCCTTGACAGAGATCCCCAAATATGAGAAAGCCTTGTCTAGTATATTAAGAAATATACACATACGGAGAAGGTGAATAATTATTTATTGTAAAATACTGTTATTTTTAATCTCTTCATATTTGAGCATTTAACTTACCCATTATGAGAAAAGTGTGTGTAAGTCTAGATTAATACTAAATTATTTTTAATGCATTTTCAGAAAATTCATGCCAAAAGTATCTGCAACTCAGTACTGTAGTCATCTCAGGCAGCTTATTACCTCAATAGGAGATTTCTATGGCTATGGAAAAAAGTTCCCATCTACTATACCCGAGTCGCTAAAAAAATATGAGATCGTAGTTGAGCCGTAAGTACTGTATACAATTTTTTCTTTGTGTAAAGCTAAATCTGAATAAGGGCTCGCACACATAAACTACGAATTTAAATCGCATCGCAAGTTTATAGTTTTGTAGGCTACTCACCTACTACACAACTTTATTATAAATAAACCTAAAACTTATAACTAGTTAATAATAATAAATATTATATTTACACGTATTATACATTACATACACAGACACGTATGTCGATATGATATATCGATACAATCCATCGATATATCATATCGACATGCATTTATCGATACGCGTCGCGCACTACCGCAGGACCGGTTCCTTTGTTTGCGTACGCGCAGCTCGAGCCGGCCTGCGGCAGTCAGTCTAGTCGGAATCGCTCCCCGCGCCACGCTTGTTATACGCGCGCCCGATAACGACCGCTTGATCGCTAACCGCTTACTTTTATAGACTTTCTATTTTCTCTGTGTTTTCTCTTTCCGCTGTTTCTCTGTGCGCTATAAACTGTACTATTTGTCGTGTAATATAAATTCCTTCAGTGCCTTCTATTGTTTGGAGAACATTGTGTGTATGTTCAATAAAGACATTCTACGTGAGTTATCTTTCCTTTATACTTCCGGAATCTGGACCACATTGGTAACACTTATCTCCATACCACTGACACCTATCCCCATAGTTTTTTTCCGCCAATATTTGCGATGCAATGCAAATTCGGAGTTATATGTTGGAGAATATTAAATGGTGAGTCTAAATAATTTAACTTAACAAGTTCAAGTAACAACGGTCAATTAATAGGTATTTTTTCGCCTGGCACCTCGATGCGATATGCAATTTTATAGTGTCACTGTGCCCTGTGGGCTGTGGCGCCTGTGGCACAAACCACAAAGTGATGGTTACACAGAATTTACAGTTTTCACCTATAACAGTCGAATATCAGCTTTAGCAACGCATATAAAAGTGCTGTCTTGCATTTTTAACCTCCACTAAATATTTCAGAGAAGCCGGACCATTAATGGTTTCTCCGACTGGTCAGTTCATAACGCCGTCGTCGTGTCCGGCCGATGAGCTGATAGCTTATATCGGCAATCACATTGATGAAGCGACGCAACTACTCACCGAGTATAGCATGTAATTTTTTTTTACTTTGACAAGCAAGCCTTTTGTTGTTATTTGTCGCGTGGGAACCGTACTTATGCTAGGGTTAAAAAATCATAAGTATTAGGACCTTTTCTGGAATTCAAAATATATCCATATTCCATACTTAGTTTTATCAAAGCCGTTATTAGTGAAAAGGTGACAGACAGACACACTTTCACTCTATACTTTGGAAATATTATTTAACTGTATAAATTTATAAAACTTAAAAGTATTTATTTGTAATTTTAAAATTATACTCTTGTGTACTTAACATGATAGAAAATATGTTACATTCACAGAAATAAACACATAGAAAAGGCTTTATATGCGGAGGTGAAAGAAAGATTTGGTCTACTAGACCTGTCCAAAGACGACAGCATCACTCCAGGCCTGATGATTCTCTGTTGTCAGCGTTTACTCACGAGAGCGGATAAAATTAATAAGGTAAATTAAAAACAAAGTATGAAATAAATTATTTTTATTTTATAAATTGAAGACAAAAGAGAGCTGATAATGTCTAATATTTAGTGCAAATTGTTTATTCATATTTGAATTTTTAAAAGTGTCTAGCTGCCTACATCGTTCATTTATGTTATATACAATGTGTTTTCTTTTTTATTTCACAGAATCTATCTGGGAACATTCTCTATGTTACGCACTACTACTCTGTGCTGTCTGAAGGAGTCTTGTGCATACCATGGAATTTCAAATGATGAAATCATTGCAATTCTAATACAATGCTAGCAAAAGTGCAATATATTGTTTAAGACGTTTAAGTAAATATTATATTATAATAGAATGTGCTACTTATACATTTTAGCAAATTTAGAAAATTTTAACAAATTTAGTTCAAATATTACACTATTTTTATAAATCTAGTAATCACAACTCGAATTTATATTTCGTTCATTACATAAATGAGCTTGTATATTTTTATTGTTTATGGCAGTGTATATCAAGTTTAACTTTAACTATGTACTAGAACAATAATGAAATGTATATATATATATATATATATATAGCTGTAATAAAGATGCTATTTTCAATTAGTATTACAATTTTTTATTTACATAACTGCCCATCAACAATTTGTTGTGTGAACGACACTACATTTTAAAAGCTTTAATTTAACTTGCTCGGTTATAAATTATAATTCATTTAACCACGGGTCAGTCACACCGCACACGGCACATCGCAACGCGCTTCAGTGCAAACCAATACACTAAAAAGTGAATTCTACGCTAATTGTGATCGTCAATACATTTTATGATTTTTAACATAAATAGTCTGGTTTTCAACTTTTTAGAAAAAAAAGTTGAAAACCCGACTATTTATGTTAAAAATTAATATCATTGTTACTAGTTCATTCCTTTAAACATTTTAGGAAAGTCATCACATATTTACAGCACCTTGCGTCATTACTCCAGATTAGTTTTATAATATTCAAAATATTATGCTATGTATACTAATAATAAAGTTACGAATCGATTTCAATTATGTATTACGACTATTATTATTAAGGCCTCCTATTTACAACATACCTACAGGGCATACATTTTTCTAAGATAAATCATTATTAATTAAATACCAAATTTGGCAGAACCTATTTTTATAATATCAAAATTCTAATTTGTAGCCAGTACGTTAGTCAATATTAAGCATATTGACTAACGTACTAGCTAGAATCTAGATATTATAAAAAGCTATCTAAATTCTAAACAATATGTTCAATAAAACATTAACAAGTATATTGTTTAGCATTTCATAAAATATAATAATATGGTATTAATTTGAATACTAAACGGGCAGAGATTACATATTATGATGAGTAATTTGTAAATGTGTATTATTTTGAGTTAATGATTTTTGATTCAAGCAAAAATTTAGATATCTAAACACCACTTATTTCTCACTGTTTCAAGGCACATGTCTCTTTGATTTCTCGTGAATTTGAGCGTTTAAATTGCAGCAAAATAATACTACAATATACTACATCTCCAGTAAGCAAATGCTTCTTTTAACAATCATCCACCTACTACAATCTATGTTTACTTTTGCCTAAAACAGAGATCAAATACGATCTATCACAATGTAATTTGTAACAATGTTTTTGCATGTAAAACTTAGCAAAGCAATTTTACATAGTAAAAATATTATTTACAATTAATACAATTTTAAATTTACTACAATTTAAAAGAGCAATGACATTTGATTGAATTCTAATACAGAATATATGGCTATAATAATAAACAAAATGAGATTCAACGTGGAAAATAAAAATAAACGCCTGTATCACTTCTTCTTATTCTGTTGCACGATTATGAGCTTGTTCTTTTCTTTAGTGACTTTGGCAGTGGGTAGGTTTGTAGCGGGCATTAACTGCCGCAGATTCTGACTTGGTATTACGGGTGCCTGAAATAAAAAGTTAACCTTGCATTGTCATCTTTTTATGAAATAAGGGGGCAAACGAGCAAACGGGTCACCTGATGGAAAGCAACTTCCGTCGCCCATGGACACTCGCAGCATCAGAAGAGCTGCAGGTGCGTTGCCAGCCTTTTAAGAGGGAATAGGGTAATAGGGCCCTCCCCTATATAAATATAGGGATGGGAAGGGAAGGATTAGGGGAGGGTAGGGAAGGAAATACGGTAGGGGATTGGGCCTCCGGTAAACAGCGCAAGCGCTGTTTCACGCCGGTTTTCTGTGAGAACGTGGTATTTCTCCGGTCGAGCCGGCCCATTCGTGCCGAAGCATGGCTCTCCCACTCATTATCATTGTTGCCATGTATTGCATTTTTGTAAAAAACTAAAATTGCAACTTACTGAGTGTAAGTTTTCAAATTCAAATTAATGGAAGTTAATTCAATTTTGTAATAAAGTGTTTAGCCCTACTCACAAAGCTTTTGCTTTTGTGTTGTAATGATAAGTAAACTTAGGCCCGTATAAATAGTCAGTACCTACTTAAGATGCGACCCGGACTCAAGACGCGGTTCGGCTCTGTGATTGGTCCAAATTTTGACAGCCTGAACCGTGTCTTGAGACCGAGATGCATCTTGAGTACTGACTATTTATACCGGAATAAGTTTCCTACGTACAACCAGCACCTATGGAATATAATCTTACAGCTTCTTAAAAGAAAAAATATAAAATACAGTATACTTACAGGGTGGTATCTTGTAAACTGTCTCATTCGATCGACCAGTCGCATCGCGTCGTCCGAAGTGTCCGAGTCTGTCGTTAGGCCCAGGGACAGAGCTCGGTTTGGGTTACCGCCGTCTAAGCACCTGAAACATTCATTCGTATCATGTTAAATCCGTAGAATAACCCTATAAGTATACATTTAGAAAAGATTATATTGTACGAAGTAATAATAGCTTGAATTTTTTTTCAGTCAGTATAGGCCATGGCCTATGGGCGGGAGCGTCCTATGGCGTCCTAGCCTAGCCAATAGGGATGATGACAAGGTCAAAGATTAGCGAATTTTGTAAGTAAAATAAAGAAATCACGGTAAAAAATAAGTATTCCCAAAATTTCAGCTCGATAACATTTGTATTTTTTTTGTTATGAGCCTTCAAAGTTGGATGATCAAGTCAATTTTTTTTTTCAATTAAATTTCTTAATATTTGTATACCATTCGATAACTTATGCAATTAAAAGCAACTTTTGTTATGAAACCACTTTCATAAACGCAATATTTAATATACCTATCGAACAAAGTTCTCTCCCGATGCGTACAAACTAAGAAAGAGTGACGTCAGTCTTTCGTATCACTTTGTATGGAGCGTTTTCGGGCTTTTATGAGATGTTTGAATTGTCATATCTCGGTGGATTTTTAAGCTATCAGAGTCATTCTTTCAGCGATGTTTCTATTTTTTAAGGGTCTTTCAATTACCAATAAGAAAAAAAATAGTCATCAAGCCTATTAAAGTGGCCTACACTCAATACTCGTAAAAATATAAATCCGGTCCTGAAAATACGTGTGCTGCGTGTGTATTGGTCGCACCTGTGGTGCGTCGGCGGTCGCTGTCGTTGCGCGTGTCGCCATGCGGCGATGGCGCGCGCCCGCCACGTCGCCACCTCCTCGGCCGCCGCGCTCGCACCCGCCTCCAGCGCCGCGCACGCACCGCGTAAATCCACCACCTGTAACACAGATGGCATAAAGAATAGGCATCACAATTTTTTTTCTTGTTGGTAAGTGAAGGACCATTCTTAAATAGAAATATCGGTAAAAAAATGACTCTGATAGCTTAAAAACTCTCCAAGATATCACAATTCAAAACTCACACAAAATAGACCTTCCTAAAACACTTCATACAAAAAGTCAGCTAACTGTGATGTCATGCCTAACTAGTTTGTTTGATAGCTATGTTAAATATTGCGTTTATGAAAGTGGTTTCATTAGAAAAATTGTTTAAATAAATTGCATAACTTATCGAATGGTACAAAAATTAAGGAATTTATAAAAAAAATCGACTTGAAGTCTCATAACAAAAAAAAAATACATGTTATGAAGCTGAAATTTTGGGAATACTTATTTTTTATCGCTGTCTTTATTTTATTTAAAAAAAACAGTTAATCTTTGACCTTGTCCTCATCCCTATAATTGTTCATGATACATTACCAATGCCGAAGGGCAAAACATAAACACCATACTAATAAAAAGATCCATGTTTGGAAGACATCATACTCATACTATGCTTTTGGCATTACCTAATACATAAGAAAAGTCGGTTAAGAAATGAGGTATATAATATAATACTAGGACTGTTCCCTCATAAAACGATTCTCACACTGTGGATTGTTTTATTAGTAGGGGCCAACTACCATAATTTTACAAGTCATCGTGTATAGGCGAAAAATTGTGTAATTTATATGTTCTTAAATCACTGAGGTATCTAGCCGGCTTATGTAGTGATTGCAAACTTTGATTCATGACCTGAAACAGAAGCTCATTAATAAACATACCTTTTGAAAATATCTATACAACAATGACTTCATTTCATCATGAGACAGCTTATCAAGTCTTGCCATAAGCATCTGTTCACCCCTACTTCTAGCATCCTTATTGTCTTGTGAGTCTGATAGTGAAGCGGATGGAGAGTTGCCACATATCAAGTTATTCTTGTATTCTATTGCTGTATCTATAGCCTCTATTGCTTCTTCACATTCCAGCAATTTACGCTCCTGTAACAAATAAAATATTATGTCATTATTATTAGGCCCTATTGCAGAAAAAAATATAGAAATATATCAAATAAATTACCTCTGAATCAGAGAGTGATTTATATACTTTTCTTTTATGACCCAAACTACAGCGCTGGTCATGCAAACATTCTCTTGTTTTACGTAAATTTTTAATCTCCTTCCTGAGTAGCAACTCATTTTCTTTTGTTAATTCTAAACTTGCGAGATCATTGGTCTTTTCCTTTAATATACTATCTAATTGTGTAATCCTATGAGTGAAATGTTTTATAGAGTTAACTTTCTTATCTTTATTGTCCATTGAAGTTTCTGAGAGATCGTCTAACTTTAATTTGTCCTTGAGTAATTCTATATCAAGGGTGTTCTTTCGTTTTTCGTCCTTTTTTATTTGCCTCTTGATTTGCTCAATTTGCTTTTTATAAGTTTTTAAATTAATCTCGTGTCTTTTTATTTCTTTAATAGTATCAGGATCCATTTGACTAGTACTCGTCTTGGAGAGTTCATCTATGAGTCTTTGTTTTGCTATACACAAATTAATGAGTTCTTTCAGTTGTGACTGACTACTGCTTATCTCTTTAGAGAGCTTTCTAGCGAGTATTTGTTTTTGAGTGTACTTCTCCTTTGTTATTTTATACTTTTTACAGATTTCTAAAGTTTTGGGAGTCTCAATCATTTTGATCAACTCCCTCTCTATAAGCTTAGGTTCGGGATCTGTGTCATTTTTGTGAGATTCAATGATGATCTTCTGAGATTCTGGAGAAATAGCTTTAGCTGCAACTTTTCTTAAAAGTTCCAATTGTTCACCAGATATACTTTCCCCTGGCTGAATAGTTCTTCTTCTTCCCGAGATGGATTGTGATGTTAAAATTGGTAATGACTGGGAGCCACTAGTTTCAGAGATTGTTATATCATCAGAGTCAATATGATTCAGATATTCCTCACATCTTTTAGCAAAAAGTTGGTCATTCTTTTCTCTAAAATATTCCATTAGTTTTTCGAGTTTATCCTGAAACACAGTCTCAGAGTCACTATTTTCAGAATCACTTTCAACATCTGACTCGCTAGGTTCACTTGGTTCCGTGTCTTCTGCTATTCTTGGCAAACCCTGTTTAATGACAATATCCTTATTTTCCTTAGTGATATCACTATTTAAGCATTCATCACATTCGGCCTTTAAAAACAACCATTCACTAACTTGGTTCATGTCAGACTCAGATAATGACTTTGACTGTAAAATTCTATTAAAAAGACCTTCTGCATTAGATACCAACTTGATCCACTGTGCTGTAGCAAACTGTAAATTGAATGCATTGTCACCAGGTAGTGACATCTTCTCATTATATACTGGAGTATTGTTATCTGCAAATAAGTTAACCGTCACAAAATTCTTTATTCCCCTGCAGCAAAGGCACAAGTTTAATATTTTGAGTGTGTCTTGATAATCATCAGGTTCAGTGCTGATGCATCCAATAACCCAAGTGAATGCTCTACCACCAAAGGAATCCTTTAACATTGCAGTGAGTATACAAGAGTCATAGTTAATTTGTTTGGGTGGATTTCCTGCTAGCAACTCTTTGATTATATTCTCTAAAGCAAATAGACCAGGCTCAGGATAAGCTGCTAAATCACAAAAACTAGCTGTGGACATTCTGTGATTGAGTACACCGTTTGTGCCTACCCACTTTTGCTCCATACTGACTGTAAATACTGTGTGATTATTTCCTTGGCAACGTTGCCTCCATCCAAGTTGTAAGTACTGGAAAGCTTCCTCCACATTGCAGCATCTAACCAAACCAGCACCCAGAACATCAAATATATTGTTATTTATAACTTGCATCCAAGTTATATGTAATATATATTCTCTTTCTGGCATTTGGCCCAATCTATGAAATATCTCTGACAAAAACCTTGGTATTATTCCTTGATCACTCTCACTGTGTATGCACTCAAAGCCTGAAAATAATTTTAATACATTGCATAATTAAGTATGTTTAGTTGTTTTGCATATTGGAATATACTATTGACATAAGCACAGAAATAAATCAAGATAGAACGGCTAAGCGGGTGGAGTACGCGTGTTTTAAACTTGCACAAGTGGGCAAAATTTGTTGAACGTTTATTCAGTCAGCGCGCACATCTCGACTTGATTACACCGGAGGGGTTTTTTTGTATTGTAAAAACAGAAGTACGAAAGTAAATCGGTTAAAATGAGGTATTTCTTTCCACGGGTAAGTTATTTGTTCTAAATAAAAGCAAAGCAAAAATTGACATGCGCGATTCCTTAGCAACGGATGCGTGTGGCCATTCTATCTTGACTTATTTCTGTGGACATAAGTATTCTTCATAATAATGTTATGATTCATGAGGGATAATAATAATGTTTTATACCTGGCCCAAATAAAGTGTAGGTTTTTCCCGACTTAGGCTGACCAAATATAACGACAGAAGTATCACACCCATCCAGAAAACAATTGATTTGGGGTATCATAAACGAATTAAATAGATGAGCTTGGGAACAATCCACTGGCAAAGCCCTGTTCACATGGAACGTTTGGCCATTTTCGGTAATCACAATTTGCGTCACTGGGTTGCTGAATATGCACTGCAACGAGTCCGCGATGCTAGGTGGCTTAAGTCTTATTGCAATTTGTACTGGTATATCCATTGTCGATGTGTTATTCTAAAATATTTATGAGATATGAACACTTCACAAAAATTAAGTTAGTCTCCACCACGGATTTCGAATTTCACTCTTGACCCACTGTAATCAGTTTAGTTTTGTGCATACTTGAACGTGTTTTTTTACTAAATAAACGGATGATTTTGCAAACGTAGGTAAAGAATAAAATGATTCCCGAATCCCGTTTGTTTTTATTTTTTGACAAAGCCACAGAAGTGACAGACTAATGGACTAGACACAGATCGGTGGTATGAATAAAAAAATCTTAGTGAAGGTTTTAACAGTTTTCAAACTAAAATGTTCGCTAAAGCTAAAAACCGTCATAAAACACTCCATATGAATAAACGCTTGCTAAGCCTTCGCTAGCTTGAATACTGTTAGATGACGTTTTATAGTATTCTTTTTTTGGTAATGTTGGTAGTGTGCCAATTTATTGTGTTCAATCATCAATATTGTGTCAAATTCAATGAAATTCAATGAGTATTTTGTAGTAAAAAAAACTTGAGAGGTGTCAAAGGACACCCGAAAGGAATAGAGTTATTTCATGAGTTAAAAAAATCTACTCAAAAAAAATATTAAAAAAACACCATCTATTGACAAACAGGAATACTATCAACGCGCAGCGCCCTCTGCCCCTAACATGCAGGTACTAATAAAAATATTTTTAAGTCGTCAAATGGATTTATTATTATCTTATTATATGTATACTTTTTGTCGACGAGGGCGGCTAGAAATTCCTTCAAAAATTGCAATAATGTCAGAAATCGCGATAATACTCGATATTTCGTCCATTTCAATCTCTTAAAATGGTCTTAAAGTAGGTCCGAGGCTTCACTAAAGTTAGCGAACTCCGATTTGACGTTTCGAGCCTAAACAACTGTTAGCAAACGTTTATTCATAACGATTATGCTTAAAATAGGTTTATATCAGGCTTATTATACATGCGCTAATTTTTGACAGCTGTCACCTTAAAAAGGTGTTAGAGCACTGTTAGAGAACGTTTATTCATATTAAATTTCACAACAGGCTCATAAAGCTGTTGTAAACCTTCGCTAAGTTTTTATTCATACGACCGGTATTTCAATCTGTGATTCGATTGAATGACTAGCGTATTCGTTGAATGACACCGTTCTATTGAATGACTGAAGGACAACTAGTCAAGACGCTGACTGTAACGTTTAACGTCTTGACTAAACGTCATCATAGTGAAGTCGTTAAATGGAATGCTATGATTTTTTAAAGTATTTGTTGGTGGCGTACTAATAGGTTAATCTAGAAACTGACTTCAATTATGAGGCGACGGCTACTTCTGGGTGGTTTACAAAAAAAATAACCACGATGGCTAAGGCGGGAGCTTCGCTGCGCTACGCTCCCGCCTTGCCATCTAACCTAACCAAATCCAATCGTATTGGACAGACGAAGTATTAATTACCTAAGAATTATATACTGTTCTTATACATTTCCTATTCCGTTAAAAATAAATACATTCAATTACCTGACTAATTTCATATCCGCTCTCTTCAAAGGGCTATGTTAAAAATCTCTAACTAGTTGAACGTTGAGTGACGATTGTTCAATCAACGTTCGGCCGAGTCATTCAATTGAACGGAGTCATTCAATGAATGCGCTAGTCATTCAATCGAACCGCAGATTGAACTAGATGACTGCGACATATAGATGACTTCTACAGATGGACGGAGTTGTACACTCTCGGGCGCAAAATACCGACACCGGACCGAGAGGGTCCGAGACAGGCGAGAGTCGAGACGAGGAGGCGAGCGCACCCATTTACACTTTCGCACTCGGGCGGCGGGCCGCCTCGCTGTGTCTCCTTCTTCTTCTTCTTCTTTAAAAATGGCCTCCCATTAGGAATAGCCCAATGAATAGCCAGTGTCGGCGAGGGTGTACAGCACAGTATAGCAATATAATATTGCTATACTGTGGTGTACAGCCAACATTATAAAATCGTGATTCTGCGATTCAGCCGCTTACACAATCAATATTATCACGGAATCGTGATTATATTGATGGTGTTATTCATGCCATCTGTAGAAGCCAAATATGTAGCAAGCTACTACTCTACTAGTTACTAGTTACTACTTACTACTTACTTTTGTAGAAGCCATAAAATATCCTTATCTGTGCTAAGAAAAAAAAAGAAGAAGAAGAATCCTTGATAAAATTTTTATCAATGTCACAAATATGTAAAATATGTGCTAAAAATGATAGTAATTTTAGATTATAATCCTTTCTGCTGATAAAATTCATTACATTACAACAAGTGCTTGAATAGTGTTGGTTTTGTTATTTTGAGAAATTGAGATTTTTTCAGGACACTTTCTTTTGTCAATAAACCAAGTACCAACGTCGGCCGTCTTTGGGTAGGAATAAGTCGTATTTCTTGCGTTGCTAAATACAAATAATGGACCCAATTACTACCTTTCTAAAACAATAATTACGGCAATTTTGTCTTAGCGCGGTTTCATAAAATATTTACGATGGAATCGTCCAATAAAAACGAATTATTGGAGCCGCCACAGTACGGTTTAAAATTACCCCTTAATCATGAGTTTCCTCTTCAAAGCAAGCAAATTATTATACCCAGACCGAAGCAAATCTTTGAAATGATGCCTCTCACTGCAAGGTAAGTAATTTTGCTTTTATTACAAAGTTGTGTTGTGATGTTAAAATTACTGTAAGGATGGATATTTTTGCAGGTACTTTAAATATTACGTGTCAAAGAGGTTGCAGAAGAAACGACCTATTATGGATTATGTTCATATGATATCAGCTCAGAGAATTTATGGTTAGTAAACTGCACAATACTTAAATTAATAGATAGGGTGCTGGTGAGCATTTAGGTATATGATTTGCACACATTTCACATCGAGGTAGATTGCAGTTTACGTCATTACGAATTGATTTGGTCCAGTCAATTAAGTTCCTACGTCGCTGCGTTTTCGCGTTACAGCCGATTGAAGTTGCTGAAAAAAATGGGGACATTAAATCATTTGCACATGTATGCCTCTGGGGTTCATGGTCACAAACAGCTTGGAAACGAAGAAAATCGAAGAGGCAGACATTCAGGGCTCTGCATTGTTATGAGGCGGAGTTGTAAAAATGTTTAAAAAAAGCTCTACTAAGTAATATGCACACGCTTCTCATTGCGCCCATTCGATTCATTATGACTCCGTGGATCTCGTTCATGTCGGCGCTTTCATCCTTGTCTCATTCCTCATCTCCTCCTTCAGCGTCGGGTTGAAAAAAAAAATTCAAATGGTCTGCCTTTGAAATATCAGAGGCTTGAACGTCTGCCTCATCGAGTTTCTTGGTTTTTATGATAAATTCAAACATCAATCCAAGAGGCAGACTTGTGCGCATAATATAGCACTTTATTTTTTACATTTTTGAAACGCTGTCAATAGCGAACGCAGAGGCAACATGCTGGCAGACTATTTTTCCGTGGTCCTTCTCATTGTTATTAATCGAACAATT
This sequence comes from Plebejus argus, assembly GCA_905404155.3. Lineage (NCBI taxonomy): Eukaryota > Metazoa > Arthropoda > Insecta > Lepidoptera > Lycaenidae > Plebejus > Plebejus argus. Next base: position 12,444,662 of record FR989929.1, on the reverse strand, counting down.
TCAATCTGCCAAGTGTGCACTTCATATAGAGTTTTTAAATCATAAAAAAAAAAACTTTAAAAATTAAAAACTACAAAAGTCAGAGCCCTGGATGTCTGCCTCTACGAATTTTTGTGTTTACAGGATGACTATGATCATCAGCCCCAGAGGCAGACATGTGCATATAATATCACCCACCTTTTTTTTTCAACATTTTTGAAACACTGTAAATTGACAACGCAGCGCCACCATGGTGGCAGACGAGGTTTTTGATGTTTCTTAGGGTATAATTATCACTATTAATAACGTGGCAGATGTGTACTGATCATATAGAAATTTTGCTCGCCAGCTCCCTATCTATAATAAAAAAATATATTTTTTGAGTATTAGAGCGACCGCAGACTTACAATTTCAAGTTGGCCAACTACAGTCAACTACAATTTTTGCAACTACAACTTGCACATTTTTATCTCGAATTAATAAAGTTCTCATATTATTTTTTTTCATTTAAAAATTGTAGTTGACTGTAGTTGGCCAACTTGAAATTGTAAGTCTGCGGTCGCTCTTATAGCTGCATTAACCTGTCGATCATGGAAAAACGAGACACAATAGCTTATCTTTTGTTATTGTGGTTGCATGCGACTGCTTGGGGCTTGATGAATTAAGAACTGTTTCTATGACAATTTTTCACAGGTTGTCCCATTGGAGGTATAGGTGGAGGGACTATTGGTCGAGGCTTCAAAGGGGAGTTCTGCAGGTTTCAACTGAACCCTGGTCTATATGAATATGTCACTGTGCCCGAGTGCCAGTTCATTGTGAACATACAGAATGACAAACACGAGACAATATTTCAGTCTGTTTTGTCTACCTACAGGTAACTTTATATTTATTTTATGACTTGAACAATTTTCTTGTACTTGGTCTGTTTTGGATTTATATTCTGTTAACTAAACTACCATTCGAGTGACTTTTTAATCTTGTCATATAATAGTTATATATTTTGTTAGCTTTTCCTATTTCAAAGACATATTTATATTTTTTCAGTAAGCCAAAAAAAGCACCTCCATCTTGGGAGTGGAACTTGAATGGGTCGGAGTGTGAATACACAGCTTTGTATCCCCGAGCCTGGACCACTTATGATCTATCCAAATATGGCATTAAGTTAATATGTCGTCAAATTTCACCTGTAATACCTCATAATTATAAGGTACTTAAATATTATTAAATTAATACTATTTTTGTTTGTAATTCTTTATTTTTAGTTTATGCAATACTCTATTGTTTAGGCCCAATTAAGAATAAGAATAAGAATAAGTTTATTTCGACAATCACACAACACAATATTAAAAGACAATTTAACGTAAAACATACTGGACACAATATTACAATATTACATTGTGTGATGCCAAAACTGGACCCAGCTCAGCATTAGCAGCAATTAGTTTGCTGCACTGATATTCTGCTGGGACCAAAGGTGTGACATCACAAATTATTTTAAATTCTTGAATTTCAATTTATTGTTTATGCTTTTAGGACTCTAGTTTGCCATGTGCTGTTTTTGTATTTTCTGCTGTGAATGTGTGCAAGGAACATCGGGATGTGAATATTACATTCACTTGGACTGAGGTGCTGGCCGGGGACAACAAAAAGAAAACATTGGGTATGTCCAATAAAATATATTATATTTACTAAGCTCATCTCTCCTTTCAACTTTCTCTCTCCTTTAAACTTACATTCATTCAGCTTGTCTCTCTTTTCCTAGAAAGTTAACTTAAAGAAGTTAACATAAGCAACATTTTATTATGATGTTGCTATTGTAATTATTATTACAGTGTGTATTTTGCAAAACAAGCATACTCAAAAAAAATTAGTGTATTTAATATGACATGTTATTAGATTTATCTTTATTATTTAACAAAATAGCATATTCACATGTAATTTTAAGGATTCACGGATAAGATTCTAAAATATGTTGTAACTTTGTAGTCGGTATTTTCGTCTAGTAATAGGCATTTAGTACTAAATAATAATCCTCTTTATTTATTTGTAGCTAAACTTGACCTGGAAAGATATTCCGAGGAGTACACATGTGGAGTTACTTTAGAACAGAGAGTAGCCGACGCGCCCTGCACCTTCACACTCGCTAAGAGAAAGCGAGACACGGAGACCATCCACGAATCATACTGTTTATGGAACTCTGCAAGAACATCCAACTATGTATGGGATTGTCTGAAGAGGAACGGAAAGCTGCATCCAGATCCGAGCCAAATGCCAAATGCACCTAAGGTCAACGAAAAACCAAATAAGGAAAACAAACACGAGGAAAAAGAAAAGCAGAAAAAAATACATAAATGTAGGGCTACTATTTTTTATTTACATATTTTCAGTGCCATTAGATTTCTTATCATTATTAAATTTCTTCGCCATCCAGAGTGCTAAATGCCAAAAAAGGCCATGCCACTTTTTGTTTGCTTTCAGCGCCCGTTTTCATCCGGCGCCCTGGGCTCCCGCCTACCGTCGCTCCACCCTAACGCCGCTACTGTTTCTTTTACCATAATATCATCATTCAACATTTTCATTAAGTATCTGTTTATATTAATACAAATGTTTTCAATAATTTTGCAGGTGATTCTATAGCACTATCAAGTACAATTTCGTTGGACCCGGGAGGAAGTGATTCAACAGAGTTCTGCCTTGTATGGGACATGCCCATTGTTAAATATAAGAAAGATAAGAAAATACACAAAAGGTAATTCCTTAATATAACGTCGCGTCGAATGCTCACTCTGCTCAGTGAAATTAATTTGTCAATAACATATTTTATATTTATAATACTTCCAAAAGAAAACTTAATATAAAACAGTTGCAAAGTAAAACCATGACAAGATACTAAAGTACTATAGCAAACTTCGATAATCATTGGTACCAGCCATTGTATCCACACTAATATTATAAATGCGAAAGTATGTCTGTCCATCTTCACGCCCTAATTGCTTAACCGATTTTGCTGAAATTTGGTGTGGAGATACTTTCGAGACCCGGGAAAGGACACAGGATACTTTTTATCCCTTTATCCCGAAAAATTTACGATTCCCACGTGATAAACGAAATTTGGCGCAACGGAGCTGCGGGCGTCATTTAATTTACAATAAACTGAAATTTTGCCCAGTAGCTGAATGTTTTTCTACAACATTATAATTATTATACCTATCTATGGGTTTTTTGTTGATTAAATTACATAGTTAATCAATAACAAGTAAACCTAGATAAGATAAGTTAATAAACATCAGGTGTTCAAATTAAAAAGTACTTCTCGGGACGTTTGGAATTAATTTAATCACATATTATCTTTGAACACATCAACATTGTGTCACCGTTACTAACTAGCCAAGCCCTGAACTGTAGTCAGGCGATATAGCTATTAAAATGTTAATTGACCACATAGCAATATAAGTAAGACCTAGTAAACCCGGCTTCTGAGACACAATATATTGACAAGCATTATCAGTTATCACCAATATCGCATAATATTTCGTAATCGATATTTATGGCATAACAAAAATGATTATAAAAAGGTTTAAATCTCATTCAAACGCTTTAGATAAGGGCAATACGGTTATTATCTGAGCCACTTCAAAGTTAAGGACATTGCATTTACTAAACCGACATTTTTACAAATTACTCATTTGCAGAGGAAAATTCTATGATTTTTTCATGTACAGTACTACACACATTTTTTCCTATGATAATAATATTATGACAACTTTGACCGAAAATAAAGTTTTACAATCGTTCTTCCTAATTCTAGCTAGGAACAAAAATTTCTACAGCGTCTGCACAATAAAATATGATAACTTAGCCAAATCAAATGTTTTTGTCTGTCAAGTAACTTCTCAAATGTATCAGATAATAAAAACAGTAACCTTGTTCACTTCTTAATATTTCCATGATCAAGATTGTTAGGTACACAGTGTATAATATAATGACTTCTTTTCAGATATTACACAAAATATTTTGGCAGCGATGGAATCGCCGGCCCTAGTATAGCAGCCTATGCGCTTAAGAATTATAAAAATTGGGAAAAACAACTTGCAGAGTGGCAAGACCCTATTCTAAATAACAGGTAACCTACTTTATTGTTATTGCAAACACTGTGAAATCGAAGTCAATTTTTTTTACTTACCAAAAATATGAGCTCATTCATTGCATATTTGCATATAAAATCCTACTTTTGCAAATATGCAAAGTAAATGTGATATACATTGTGTGTTTTACAATTCTTAGCTTATCTTAATAGCTTTTTTTATTTTCAGCAACATACCAGACTGGTTAAAAAGTGCCTTAATGAACGAGCTTTATTTCGTCGCGGACGGCGGGACTATTTGGTTCGACGTCCAAGACGAATACCCTGAGACTGACCCTAGGTAAAGCTCTAAACACACTAGGCTGAATTACGCCGACGTAAATTCCGCCGCGTTTACGCCGCGTTTCAAACCCATACAAAATACGGACGGAACGCGAGACGCGATACACTATTCCGTCGCGTTCCGTCCGTATTTTGTATACGTTTGACATTGCGCGGCGTAAACGCGGCGGAATTTACGTCGGCGTAATTCAGCCTAGTGTGTTTGGAGCCTAACTATTCCACTGGTAATAAATTATGTTATTAGTAGAAGATTGATGATATTATTATCACACATCCAATATTATAAGAGCTATTGCTATGCTTGCCCAAATTATAAAAAGATTTGGTTACAAATATGAAATAACTTTGACGTGTATCTATTGTAAGAGCGACCGTGGCCTAGTGGGAAGATCGTTTGTTCGCATTCGTGAGGGTCCAGGTTCGACCCCGGGTGGAGGCGTGTACCAATGGGGCATTTTCTGATCTCAAGTTCATAATACGGACGCTCGTACGGTGAAGGAAAACATCTTAAGGAAACCCGCTCATAGTTGGTCCCAGACGTATTGACCTGTTCTTTTCTCTGCACTATGTTGCGAAAATACCGTAGTGCTTGAGCAACCATACAAACTACTACTACTACAACTACTACAAACTACAGTGGTTACTTCGCTTTGAAAATACTGTACTAATCGTCCACAATGGATGCAAAAGCCTAGTATCTATGGCCGACTAATATGTTACGCTTTTCTTATTTCTAGACATGATTTTGGTGTATTCGGTTATCTGGAGGGCCACGAGTACAGAATGTATAATACTTACGACGTACACTTCTACGCGTCATTCGCTTTAGCACAGCTCTGGCCTAACTTACAGGTGAATTATTTTCATAATTATTACCATTAAAAGGAAACTGTATGTTATTCAGAATTTCAATATGGGTCCAATGACTAGCTGTTACTAGTTTTTTTTTAACATGGGAAAATGCTTGGGGGAAAAAAGGGGAGTGGAGCACTTTTAGTGGGTAGACTACGCAAGAGTCCCACATACCCCAGCCGATATCCCCAATTTGCTGGGGATGCGTAAAGCATTTCCCCATGTTACCATGTTAAAAAAAAGGTAACGTGAGCTACAGTCTACATATAAATAATACTTTCTTATAAATTGCAGGTGGTACTACAATACATGTTCCTCGATTCCATTACTGTCGAAGAGAAGAAGGTGCGAAAATCTCTATACGATGGCAAAGTCGTCAAGTTCAAAATCAAGAACTCCATCCCTCACGATTTAGGAGATCCAGGTATTTTGTTGATTCATCAAATACTAGATGACGCCCGCAACTCCGTTGCGCCAAATTAGCTTATCGCGTGGGAACCGTACATTTTTCCGGGATAAAAAGTATCCTATGTCCTTTCCCGGGACTCAAAGTATTCATACCCAGCGAAATCGGTTCAGTGTGGGCGTGAAGAGGTAACAGACGGACAGGCACACTTTCTCGTTTATAATATTAGTATGAATTTGCAATGCATTTTTGTTGTTATGTGTAATTTTTTAATGGTCCGAAATTGTCGGTAGTTCGATATTTTACGATTGTATTTAAATATTCAATACTCAGTTAAATATGGGCAATTTGCGTTAAGTCTCTAGAGATCTAAATTGGTCATTAATGATGTCGCGTTCACTTGTTATCGACAGTAATCCATTTGGACTGTATTTGAATAGACTAGTATTGTTCTCAAGATATCATAAAAAAATTGGATCTGCAACATAGCATGGCGCCATAAGAAGGACGTAATCCGAAACTATAATAGTAAAATTGAACAGTGATTTGATTTGCTATTGTGACGTCAGATGGCACTGGCCAGTATATTTTAGCTTAGGAACACACCCCAATATGACAGTTTTTATCTTTCGACAGCCGATATGCCGTTCACGCACATCAACGCGTACAACATACACGACGTGTCGCAGTGGCGAGATTTGAGCCTCAAGTTCATACTGCAGGTGATGAGAGACTACCGCTTGCTGCAGGGACACAGCGCACCCTTCAGTAATGACAGGTATGAAGTTAGCAAACATAATATTATGTTTCACTCTGAAGTTAGCAATGATAGGTATTGCGCTGAATCTAGTTAACAGTGATTAATACTGCGCTGAAGTTCGTTAGCAATAATGAGCATTGTGCTGAAGTTCGAAAGCAATAATAGGCATCGAACTGAAATCTTAGCAATGTTAAGAATTGCACTAAAATTATTATCAATAATGAATAGTGCACTAAAGCGCGTTAGTAATGACATCTATTGCACTAAAGTTCGTTACAAATCCTGAATATTGCGCTGAAGTTGGCGCAAAAGCTAGCTTTAGTTATGGTATAGCTGCAGCTCGGATGTGATGGCGCCACTTAAAAACATTGTCATTTTGTATGAAGTCTTTGTTGGTTCCATTTATGACCACGTTCATCAAGAGTCTTGTCTCACTATAGCATAATATAGTATAGCGTGATATTGCCTGAAGCTCGTTAGCAATGCTTAGTAAATCTCCGAAGCTACAGCGAGTGACCTAGCAGTTTAAAAATATGTATGTATGATTACAATTAAAATTATACATGCAGTTATTTAAATATTCAGTTTTCATATGTTACTACTAATTAGAATTCAGTGTACTTATAAATTACTGTTGTCTATGATTGTTACAAATTCTTGGTAGTGTTTTTTTAATTTAAAAATAGATGTTTGTATGTTTTGTACACTTGGTAATTTTAGATCGCACTGCCCCTTGTCCAAACACGCTAACTTTGTTCTCCTTTGCCTGAGTCGATCCTAACTTCTTAGCTACCTTGTATTAGATATGCCAATAGCTTGTAAATTATTTTAAAAGGTGTTACGCTATATGTATTACCGTTAAGGCTAATTTGGTTTCTAATCGCAAAGGAAATTTTGAAGACGGAACAGTGTACAACACAACTCAGTCATTTAAGGAAAGGAACTGAAAATGGTGGTTTTTCACCCATTTTTAATCCCTGTCTTAAAATGACCGCGTTAATACGACGATTGTATATAAAGGTACGATTCGATGGCGTATATCGACGACGTGAGAGAGGGAGCGGAGAACGACTTGTATTCGCGAAGTACGGGCCAGGAGGACGACTCGGACAGATCCGGCGAGCAGTTCGACAACTCGTCGACCGAACAGTCCAACACGGCGAAACCTAACGGAGTCAATGATATCTTGGAGCTCCTATACAGGTTGGTACGGAAAATGAGGCGACGAAGCAAGGAGTCGCAGTCGAAAACAGGCAAAAAATTCTAGTTTGGAATGTTTATTTTTACTTGCGTATATCGACCCCAATAAGTGTTTTTTTGCTACTCCTTGTTTTGTTTGCTAAGTATCACGCTTCTTTTCTCTTTATAAACACGTCGTATCAAAGATTGCTTGTAGCCGGTGTCTAACCTAGTGTGTTGAGCTTCATCGTTATCTAACAACCTGCGTCCAATTAATGTTTTCATACTTTTACATCATGTAATACTTGAAGTAAAGGCAACGTTCATGTAAACATGTCAGCTTCGAAGAGAAGTTGGCTTCATTTGACTTTGACTAATAAACATGAGTTCCTCTCCCGTAACATGACGTATGATTCCTTGGAGCTTGTGTGTGGAGTATTTGCATAATACAAATAATATGCAGTGAACCATCTCCGTAATAGACCGCTCGAAACGGGCGTTATTTTAGATAATTTTATATATATATATATATGATTATGAAATAATTTATAAATAAGAGCAAAACTTGTCTCTGTCTTACAAAAGTTTAATACCATGCTGAGTATCTCTACTGTTATATTATATAGTTCTATTGGCTACTATTTTTAAGTACTATCAGAAAAATCAAATCGCAGGCAGATGCCGCGACCTACGTAATTTCATTACATTATGATGTCAAGCAGAACGATATAGCGATTAACATTTAATTGACTTAACCGAACCACGTAACGCAGGTCAGTCATCTGCCCATGAAGTCTCCTTACACTGTACTGTGGATTAAAACTAAATAAAAAAACAAATGATTTCTCGTAGCGCCACGCCAGAGGGCGGGGACGAGGCGGTGTGCGGCGAGCAAGTGGGCGGGGCTCGGGTGTGGGGCGCGCGCCGCTATCTCGCCGACATGTACGCCGCGTGCGCCGCGCTGCTGCGCCGCGCGCGTCTCTTCGACCGCGACAGCGACGGCCTCATAGAGAACAGCGGCCTGCCCGATCAGACGTATGACGCCTGGGTCATGACAGGCCCCAGGTAATGAACAATCTTAATTTAAACAGGCTTTTGGGATCGCTTGTACTGTTGTGTCTCCCTGGCTGAGTTATTGATATAACATATTGATTGTTTTTTTTTTTGCAATTTGGGGCCATCTCTGGGCTATCCGCCCATATCCTTTTTTTGCTATCTTTATTTAGTTTATTCGCACCAGGGATAATTTATTACTTACAATATTATATTGATTATGTTTATAATGATTTAAAAAAGAATTTATATATACGGTCGAATTTAGACACCTTATTTTTGGAAGTAGATAAAATAGAAGCCATTAACCTTTTGTCATAATATCAGGTCTTCTCTTTTAATAATCTGAATAACTTTATAGATCTACCAATACATTCTACTCAGTCTTTAAGTGAACCTGAAAGTAAGTCACCTACAGTTCTTTGGTTATCCATGACAAATTAATGACAAGACTGTAGTATTTTACAAATCAATATTCCATTATATTAGTTGTAGCAATATGTATAATATGTGCTATAAATTAATACTTACCAACACTTTTACATTACTTATTTCAGTGCGTACTGCGGAGGGCTCTGGGTGGCTTCCTTAAGTGTGGTAGCCGCTATGGCTCGGATACTCGGCTTTGAAGAGGACGAGAAAGAGTTCTCGAAAATGCTAGAAGAAGCGCGTAACTCCTTCGAGGAGAAACTTTGGAATGGGTCGTTTTATCGATTTGATACAAAACCGAGCAATAACAACGTGGTGATGGCAGATCAGCTGGCCGGGCATTGGTAAGCGAATAATGACAACTTTTATCTTATAAAATTAAGGGACTGTTTCACCACTTCCTGATAAATGCCGGATAGGCTATCAACAACTTATCTGACAGATATTCCATACTCTATCTGTCAGATATGGTGTGGATAGCCTATCCAGCACTTATCGGGAAGTGGTGAAACAGGCCTTAATTCTCGTTTGTCAAAATAGAAAGCCTTCTTTTTTTACTATTATCAACGAGAAGAATTAAAAATTGTAATATAGTTATAGCCACTGCCATGTGCGTAAAGAAATTATGGCAAAGTAACACTTTTCGGTGAAACAGCAGTCTTTTCGTGATTTAAAATTGCATGCATGGAAAAAGTAACTTAAATTTGCTTTTGAATACTAAGACAATGTTTAAAGCTTAAGAAATGAAGTTGAAAATAGCCTTTATTCGTAGGTTCCTAAGGGCGTCCGGATGGACGGAGCCGGTGTTTCCCGATGTGAACGTGAAGAAAGCTCTCCAGTGTATATACGAGAACAACGTACTGCGGTTCATGGACGGACGGATGGGCGCCGTCAACGGGTTCCGTGCGGGGGGCAGGACAGACACCACGGCCCTACAGAGCGAGGAGGTGTGGACGGGGGTTACGTATGCTGTGGCCGCGCTCATGATACATGAAGGTGAGAGACAGAGATAGAGAGAGCAGCTTGTATCCATACTATATATTATGCGAAAGTGTGTCTGTCTGTCTGTCTATTACCTCTTCACTTGAGCGTGAAGAGGTAACAGACAGACAGACCTTTTTTGTATGTACAATCGAGAAAATTGATTCTTAGACAGTTGACGGGCCTACGTCATTTGGTCGGCTTATGTCAATTCAATGTTAGCTGTGATCGGTCGGATGGGTTTGACTTAATGCGACCAAATTACTTAGGTCCGCCATCTGCCTAGGAATTAACTTCTCTCATAGTACATAATAATGTACTCCTATTTTAGGCATGTACGAGCAAGCATTCGTGACGGCCGGCGGGTTGTGCAACACACTAATAAAGATGGGCCTCTCGTTCGAGACGCCCGAGGCGCTATACGAGAACGGCAACCACCGCTCAGTTGCGTACATGCGGCCGCTCGCCATATGGGCGATGTACCAGGCGCTGACTACGCGCCCGCCGCCCACCGCCAACGGCCAGGTAGCCCGCGAACCGTTATAGCTAGACACGCCTCTGTTCAAACAGGTCAAGTATAAATTACTGAGTTATATCACCAGGTGACGTAGAGAATGACTTTGGTCACGTGTTATATAGTTTTTGTTATAATGAAACTGCGCAACTCAAATATTTACAAGCAAAAAAGTGTCCATGTCATGTATATTTTACAATGATGTTAATATCAGTTTCATGTGTTCGCAAAAATTACAACTGATGACGTATTGAAGTGGTACCGCTTTTGCCATGATTAAAGCAGAGTAAACAGGACTAACGGGTAGGCCGACTCAGAAGAGATCTCGATATGTTTGATGGTGTGCGCCATATCTAACGTGACCATTTTTTTTGTTAGAGCGGGACATCTACCCCCCCCCCTCAAATAAATTAATTGTATTTTCCTATTATTATTACTTATGAAAGTATAGAGGTAAATACAATTGTTTATTTTGTGAATGTCTAGTGCCTATCTGTATAGGCAAAATATGACAGAATAACCACATTTGTTGAATGGGAGTGCGTTACTTCTGGAGGCATTACACAGGCATTTCAAACATAACAATACTTTTAAACAGACTGCTTGAAACCGGGACTGTCCCGCCCAAAGCGGGGCGTATGCAGGTCACGTTAGCCATATCGGCTGGCGCGCGCCGTACTAATGCGTTTAAGTTTACTCAGCATTGTGAAACATGTTGAAAGTGACAGACGCGCCCAACTTGCGTATATTCGCCCGTTTGTTTGAAGTCGAGGTATTCCTTGGTACTGTCTACTCTTATTTCAGCCAAAGCTTTTTTTTTTTCAATTTAATGTTGCACGTTTATAACCAAACCGTCACACACACGTTTTTTCAGTAGAGCTGTTCAAAGTCTCCTAATAAAAAAAACACTGTTAAATGCAAAATACTTTATTCAATTACTTATGCACTAAAATACAGGATGCTAATTACAAAATATACGATCGACTTAGTGCAGCTTTCGCTCGCGCGTCCCGACTGGCGCGGGCGGCGGGGGTGTCGCCGATTCCCGAACGCGCCACCCCGCGTTCCCCCTTACCTCGAGCCCCGATGCAACAAGATCGGCTCGGTTTGGTGGGCGTCGTTACTAAAGTTATAATAACAATAATATCTATGGACGCTTTACACCACGTCAGTCTGGCCCCAAGTACCTGAAGGACTTATGGTACGGGTGCCAGACAACGGAATTATATTTAATACTTTTATACTATATTGTCAATTGTGACACGTGGTAACGTCCAATGCCTTCCAGAAGATACGTCGTGGGACTAACTATCTCACAGCTACGATACGGACCGTCTATCTGCGGTAAGGAATGACGGGGTAGAACCGGTGCTCGCCGTCATTGCAGTGTTCATCGCAAACCTTATTGCGTTGAGTCCACTCAACATTATTACTGCAACAATTCGTCATCCAATGGCGATTCAATTTCTTGTAGTTGGTGAGAAATCTCCTTAATTTTGTGAAGATAGGAATCCGTCGAGAGATTTTCACACAACTTTGTACTGAAGAGGTTCTGCAGCAAACCTAATCTTTTACTCAGGCCTCGTCCTTCGTAGGCTTTCTTCGGGATATTCCACGCCTCGTGAGCGCTCTTGGCAGAGTGTATGTACGGAATTACTGCCGGCATCACAGACAACGCAATTCGTGCTAACACCTTCTCACCTTTTTTCTTATCGATGCAATCATCAGATTCGACGGAATCCCAGAGTTCTTCGTGAATCAGCAGCATGCGAATGGAGAACTTCCATGTGGAGTAATTTTCTGCTCCTTTTAATTTCTCCACGCTTTGTGTAAGAGGTGACGCCATGTTGACAGATGATGATCGAAACACGTTTAAATTCTTGAATATATATAATATATAATATTATGTTTTCTTATTCCTTCAACCACGCTCTGCAACCATGTTAGTGAAAATGGTAGGAAAAGAAAATACTTGATGACATTAACTGTGATATATTTTCGAGGGCACAGTTTACGTAAATTATACCATGACAATGTTCGAGCCGTCCATAATTGTCATGGTATATACGTAAACTGTGCATCGAGAGTCCAAAGTCTGAACCTCAAAAATACCTAACTGACCAGGGCAGCGGCACATTCCATGCTGGTGGCGTTCTCCAGGGCAAACAGCTCTGTCCATCGGGAGCAGACATCTTTCACTATCAAAATCCAGCGGTTCTCTTTAGCTCTTCTCGGCAGAGGCCCAAACAAATCAACAGCGATGACCTCAAAGTGTCGGTTTGTCGCAGGTGTTTGGAGCAGGCCGGCAGGCTTCCTGCTATCTGTTCTTCTTTAAGAGGTCAGTCAACGGCTTAGCCAGGGCAGCGTAGTTAGGTACAAAACGACGGAACCAGCTCGACGTCGCCAAAAATCCTTTGAGCTGCTTTTCGTTTTTTGGAGCAGGCATTTCAGCAATAGCTGCGGTCTTATCTGGGTCAACGTGTAGACCGCCAGGAACAATGATATGGTCTAGAAATTTTACCGAATCTCTGGCAAAACAACTCTTCTTACGGTTGACTCGCAGGCTAAACAGCTCCAGCTTCCTGAAGAAGGCTTCCAGTTCTTCCAGGTGCTATTCGAAATCCGGGGACAAGACGTTGAGGTCGTCGAGGTAGCCTAAAATCGTCACGGGTTTGTTTCCAGTTTCCACGTGTGCTCTGTGATATCTCGGTCCCGTCACTCGCATCGTCTGTAATAAGATTCGGCATGCTCAGGTTCGACTTGAACTGGTCGATGGCGCCTGAGTTGCGATTTGAGAGCGGAGGTCGAGAGTTGTCATATAGCTGGTTGTCTTAGCAGCGTGGCAGCGGATATCGGTCCGGTTCCGTCACGGCGTTGAGCTTCCGGTAATCCAAGCATAGTCGTACGCTGCCATCTTTCTTTGTGACCAGTACGACGTTTGCCGCCCAGGACGACTCGCACTCCTCGATCACATCAGTTCTGCTTCTAGCAGTTTCTCCAGCTCGTTATTTAGTTATTCACGTTTACCTTGTGACAAGCGGGTACGGCGGTGAAGCTATAGGTTCTTGTCTCTCATCGACCCGAATGCAGCGAGATGCGCTAGTCGGCGGTCCCTGGTCGGCAAACCGCTCGGCTTTACTGATGATATGAGCCGGTTAAGCTGGTTAAGCTGGGTCCTCTGATCTGTCGACAACAGTTTTTTTTTATTAAATATGTATGTGCAGTCCTATCTTCGAAACTATCTTCACATAGATAACTATTAACTATTAGTAACATTATCAGCTTGGTATGCGAGGCTGATTTTCTATAATTTTTTTGTTTTCCTTCATAATAATTTTTTTGCTATTTATTTCAATCCGGTAGGTCTCTTCATCTTGTACAAAAATATTTTCAGTTTTAGAACGAATAAGGATGAATCGTTTACTTCTCATAAATGGGAAGTATGTACCAGAATGACGTAGGTTAAACACGGGCTCAAAAGCAGCTTTTCAATCATACACTGGTATCGTTGTCAAATTAACGCATGTTCCATTTTTTGCAATACTTCATTGTATTCCGAGGGAGAAACAACCATTTCTTTTGATTTTAATGTCCTCTTAATTTTAGCAATTATACGCGGTTGGGAGGAAAGAAGGAGTGGCCCACCACTAGAAAAATAAATTCATTTTTTTACATTCCGTGGTGCTTCATAATACAGCCATTTTCCAAGCATACTTAACCCGGCGAGGATGTGGTGAAAATAGTTACGTGGAGGTTGTGGAGGGTATATTTGACCCTGTATTTTTACTACCATTTTAAGATGAAGTGGTAGGGCCAGAAGCGTATAATATCGCGATCTAGGGTATCTTTGAACCTGTTTTTAGATATCAACCGCTAAAATTCATACAATGTTATTCATACCGGCGTAAGGGTGAAGATATGCCTAATAACGTTATATTCTTCGAAACACGATTATAGTAATTTGCCTCGATAGAAAAAAATCGTGAAAATCATCATAAATTGCCATTTTATTGCAATTTTTCGATTTTACGGCGAATTTAGATACAATTCTAGTAAAAAATTTATGTTTTCATAAACCTTTCATCAAATCCCATAAGGTAGTATTTATGGTTTTCACTAAAATGATAGTTAGTCATTCAAAATAAAATAATAACCTATAACGCTCGCACTGTATGAGGGCGGCGGGGATGCGGGGTGGCGATTCAGTCGGCCGCGGAGCCTCGTCGCAAGCAGACACGTACTACTCGTCGGCCCGCTCTTTACGAGAATTTGATGTGAAAATGGGAAATAAAAACTGCAGAGGAAAAAAAATATCCCTTTTGCGGAAAAGAAGAATAATTAAAAAAAATAGAGTTAAGGGAAAAAAAAGAAATAAGGGTCACCGTACACTTGACTGAGTATCGGTATTATCTTTTTTTTGACGTTATTTTTTTCCTCAGTAGGCATTAGAATAAGGGTCACCGCATATTTGACCGGGTACCGATATGGGTATTGGGTATCTTGTTTTGACTATTCTTTTCCTCTGTAGGCATGAATTAGTAGAAATAAGAATAAGCGTCACCGCACACTTGATCTGGTATCGGTATCGGTATTATCTTGTTTTAATTTTTTTTTCCTCAGTAGGTATGAATGAGTAGAAATAAGTGTCACCGTACACGTGACTGGGTATCGATACTTATAATATTTTTTTGACACAATTGTTTCCTTAGTAGGTATGAATGAGTAGAAATGAGAATAAGAGTATTGTCCAGTATCAATAACAATATTGAACAGTTACTAGAACAACACATTTAGGGACTCCTAACAAATAGGATGGTAATGTGTATTTTGATTTGTCTTTTGCTTTTGAAGACCGAAGAGATAGAATGAAGAAGAATGTTATTATGTTTCTTACAGATATAAATCTTGTGCAACCAAATATAAAAAAAAATGTTCAGATAATTCTGTTCAAGTTTTAGAAGGGTGAGACTTACACATAATTTATTATGCATTAATATAGGTGTCGATGGCGAATAAATATTCGTAGTATTCAAATAAAAATAGTGTATAAATAAATAATAATATTTTTTTTTACTACAAATAGAATATAATTACAGCTAATTAGTTACATATAAAACAAAGGGGATGGTTTTGTGTTTGGTCTTTTCTAGTACTTTTCAAAATAAACTTAATAACATAATCAGCGAAGACACAAGAACTTTATTAAGAAGAAGAACAGAATTAATATTCACAAAGAGCAAAAGCAAGGAAATGAGAGAGGAGCTAAAGAATTTATTTAAACAAACAAACAAATCAATAAAAAAGGACTATGCTAACCACAGAAGAGAAATTATAGAAAAAGCAGCGGTGCTGCGGTGTAAAAAAAGCGGCATAGGCAGCGGTGGGGTTCGGTGATATTGGCTCCTAGTCGCAAACTGAGTGAAAGATTGAATGTGTGGTTATCTAAAAGACGTGTTCCGGTATTGGATGATGGGTTAGCCTGGAGCCAGTAGCCTGATTCCGGCTCGGCGGACGCTAGAAGACGCGCCCGATCTGTGGTGGACGAGGAATTTAGAATTTCTGATTGTGCCAAATTGATTAGTGGTTCATCCCAATTCTTTTGGATATTGGGGTTAAGGTGACGCCATGTTAAAGTAAAAAACCGTGTTGGATGTGTTTTAGATTGCTTGTTTTCTATGCGAGGCTGGCCCGGCCTCTCATAGAAAACAAGCAATGGAACAGCAAAAAAATGGAAAGGGCGTAACGACAAAATGGTTTTTGTCGCGTAATTTAAAAACCATAAATAAATTTCATATAAGCTATGGACAAATTAAAGTGTATACTAGAACCAATTTATGTACAAATTTTGGAAGCTTAAATCACTCTCCTCTGTTGGCAAAATAGGAATCCCTTTTTTTACAGAGGTCTTTTTGATTGATTATTCTGTGTTACAAAAGTTGACCAATCGTGTTATGCTATGGGTAAATCAAAGACAAAGACATGATGAATACTGACAGTGAACTTTAATTTCTTAGCCTTAGTCATTGCTGAGAAAAATGGACATCGCTACAGCCAAATTATCAAGGCGTCACCTTAACTGAAACGTCACTAGGACAAACACGTTTCCAAGCGTTGATCGCCTCAGCTAGTGACTCAATGCCTACGTTTCCAGAAGAATTGGTGATGATTTTGATGAAAAGAGGATGAATGCTGTGAGCTGAAGAAAGGAAGGCAGGAAGGGACACACTGGACACGCTTCTAAGACCCAAGCCACCGAAACGAATGGGGAGAGTAGCTTGGGCCCAAGAGGTGTCAGAGATTTGGCAGTTGAAAATATTCATTATTGTGTCTTTTAAAATAGTGTCTAAATGGGAAAGAAGGTTGGGGTACTCCCATAGAGGGCAGCACCTCAGGACATATGTGAATTGGGGCACAAACAAACAAAAACGAATTATTTGGTAAGCCATATGGGATTTTATTGCGACGAGTTTGCCAGAAGATACTACGAATTTTTGTTTTTGTTCCGAAACGTAAGGCTCAAAACCGTCGTTGAATATAGGGGCACCTAGAAGGCGGAGGGATTCTTTACTGAGAATTTTGATACTAGGGGCCAAATTGTTAAATTTAGACATTATTACGTCATGCGGCTGTGCGATTGGGCCGTTAAAAAAAAGTTCACATTTGGAGAAATTTAAATCCAAATCTATTGCTTTAAATTTTCAGTTGTACCTATGGGGACCCCTAAAATTTTTAATATTTTTTCCATTTTTGCATCAAAATCTTAATGCGGTTCACAGACTACATCTACTTACCAAGTTTCAATAGTATAGCTCTAATAGTTTTGGAGAAAAGTGGCTGTGACATACGGACGGACGGACAGACAGACAGACAGACAGACATGACGAATCTATATGGGTTCCTTTTTGCCATTTTGGCTACGGAACCCTAAAAAAGAATAAATATATTTTTATAAATAAATTGACTATTGTATACTCTGACATAATAACCTAATAAATATGACATATTATCTCATAACGTATGTCAAGTAGGCTTGTACTTTGAATATCATTCATTCATATATTCGAGACAATTTGGAATCGGTAACTAATGAGGTAAGTATCGGTATTCTCTTGTACAATCAACCGATAAGTGTGTACATCAAGTGTACGGTAAACCTTATTCTCATTTTTACTCATTCATACCTACTGAGGTTAAAAAGTGTTTCAAACAAGATAATACCGATACCGATACCCGGTCAAGTGTATGGTGACCCTTATTTCTATTCATACAATACCAACTAAGAAAAATTTTTTTCAAAAACAATATAATACCAATTATAACTATACCCGGTCAAGTGTGCGGCGAACTTTATTCTCATTTATGCCTACTAAGGAAAAAAAATATCTAAAAGAAGATAATAAGAGGGTAAAATATTGAACTCGCATGCCCGGTCGCCGCTGCCACTACGCTACGCACCTACTACCAGGCGTGCGCGGGGCGGAAGATGGTTGCCCCGCGCATGCTCCCGCCACGCTTCATACCTCACCCCCTCAGAAACGCGATGCGCACCCTACCACTTCATCTTAATGCCTAAATTCACCTTATTTAACGCAACATCGATAATGATTGGATAGATTATATATTATTTATTGGATATTGATTAAAAACAATGGTATAAATACGAAATATATATTTTTTTAACTATTGCGAAAGACTAAAAAACAATCAACTTTAACAAGGCCTTTCATTCTTATCTTAAAAAATTAAAATTAATCAAAACTTCTTTTACTAATCAAGATAATTTGGTATATTAATATGAGATCAATCACTTTCAATAATTAAATTATCAGTTGTTATATACTACACGCTATTAGCTTGACTGAATTTGCCACTCAGGAAAATAGCACTGAAAGCATTTGTTTGCTTTTTCTTGTTGTATTCCGTGTTAGGGCACTGATTCTTAAAATGGCCGATTTGTTTACAACGATAGCACTTTATAATCTTTGCCGGTCTTGACATTGACATTTCTTTTTCCTGTGATTGTCTATGACTATGACTTTGACAGTTCTTGGGGTAACTTTTTTTTAAACGTTGCGTTCCTTTCGCCATAAATGCATTTTCTGCACCGGAACTAGAGTTAACTTCCGCACACATGTCCATCAACTTACTTTTAATGACATCGGCACTTATTTGTATGCCTGAATGCTCAATTGCCATAATCATAGGCGCATACATATCAGGCAATCCCGCTAACATTAGTGCACTAATCCATTCGTCTGTTAATTCGAAACCCGAAGTCGCTGGCCCGTTTCAATGATCTGGGTCACATACTGCGTCATATTTTCACTGTTTTCGAGACGAATATTGATAAGACTTCTTAGCAAACTTATCTTTCTAGCGTAGTCGGAGTCATCAAACATGGCTTTAAGTTTGTTCCACAAGTCATAGGTCGTCGACGCTTGCTTGATGTGAGCGTATAACGATGGATCAATCGTAAGGACGAGCTTAGCTTTCGCTTTTGCATCTTCTGTCCTCTGCGTTTCAGTTGCCCCGGTTGGTAATGGTTTTTCGATAGCCGCCGCCATTCCTTCCAACACCAGAACATTTTGCGCCGCAAAACACCAATCGTCGAAGTTTTCGCGACCGCGTAACTTTGGCACGTTAGCGATATAGTTCGATGTAATTATTAAATTATTAAACCGCACAATACTTCACATAATCTTATTTTTACACAATTTTTCTTACGTCTGAGCCATAACCTAATAAAAAACGTTTTCCAACAGACAGATATATGTTAATGTCAAACTGACAAGTGAAATCTGCACAATTACAATTACAGATTATAATATTACACAGATACGAGTTATGGCGCTAGTGGTACATATTTATATAAGTTTTTGTTACATATAATATTAACAATTTTGCAGGCTTTGACGGTATGTACTGTCGGAATTTGCATCTGCCTCTAAATGCAAGCAACATTTCGTCTATGGTTACGTATTCTCCCGGGATATATTATGATTGTTTACAATTTTCGACAAACATTTCAAATACTTGCCGTACTGGTGCTATGTTATCCAATAGTTTTCTTTCGTCGCGTCTATCTTTATTGTCGAAGCGGAGACAGCTTTGAATGTAATGAAATCGTTGCCGTGACATAGTCAACCGAAATATGTCAACTCCGGTGCCGTCTGAAGCCCAAAGGTCAACGGTATTTTGCCTTCCAGACCGGTAAAAGCCGGCGATGTACAATAAACCAATAAAAGCCTTAAATTCAGGCGTGTCTATTTCTTTCTTGAAATGAGGGATGGATTCACAACCAGTATTCCTTTCTCGTATTTGCAAGTTAGTATGAGTCAGGATAATAGAGAGCATACTTTCGGGAAAAAACAAACTCCAGCATTCCAGTTCTGATTGCGCTAGCTTTGCTACTTGACTTACTCCAGATGTTTGTCTGATGATGTTCTCAGACCGGGTTGGAACTTGTTGTACAGGGGGTTCTTTAGACCATTTTGTTCCATCTTTGCCAACAAAAACAAATTTGTTACCTGACTATCCGATTGTTCTTCCTCTGGTAAGCGTTGATTCGGAAATTGCAAGTCAGATAGCGGTACATCATCCTCGCTATCGTAATCGCTACTTAAATCCTGTTCAGTGCCACTATCTTGACTGCGAGCACTCACATGATCTTCTAATTCGCTGCCGTCGGACAATAAGTCATCTTCACTATCTGGTTCTAACAAAATTTGACGTATGAGCTCAGCCTGGTTATTCATTGTGCCTAAAACTACCTGAAAATACAATATATTTAATAAAAAATACTTTTGATACGATGCACAAAAGTGTTACATCGCGGTTGTGGTAAGGTCATATTTACCCTTTTTGTCATCGCGCACGTCTGTCTCCCGTCGCAGGCGCCGCGCCGGCAGACTGAGCGACGGTGTGCGGCGTGCGGGCGGATCCTTTACCTACAGCTACTGAGACGTCCAAACTACTACCGTCGCGGAAAAAAAAACACACTCGACTAAAAACTGTTGGGGTCAAATTGACCCCTCCACATCCTCGCCGGGTTAACATTCCCATGGGCGTAGCCAGGATTCTATATAGGGGGGGGCATAGGTCTTTGATGGGGGGGGGGGGGCAGATTAAGAAAATCCTTAACTTCGAATTCGTGGTTTTTAGCAATATATGAGCGAACGAACTGGGATTGAATGCCTCCCTTCTCACCCCGCAACTCTCTCCACTCCACGTTTAGGTATGAAACTCGTGAGCATTGAAACGACCGATCGCTCTTCTAGGGGGGGGCAGCTGCCCCCCCCCTGCCTGTACCTCGCTACGCCCATGAACATTCCCGTATTTTTGTTTTGTCCGGAGCATCCATCACGATTCACGAACTATCCTTAATATCTTCACTTGCGGTTCTACTATAAATCCTTGTAAAAAGTGATAAACTGCGCTTATAATTTGGTTGCTGCCTTACGATAATCTAACTCAGTCCAGTAATTAGAATGTACATTTTCCATGGTCAATTTTGCTTTTGAATTTCCTTGCACTACAGCAAAGTGGTAGAAGTTAAATTGCCTGCTAAAATAAGCCGACTGATCAGACAGTTTTGGGCACAACTACTTTTGGGTGTGGTTGGTTTTTCTGACAGTCAAAACTGATTGTTTTGATGCTTTCATCATCTTTTAAAATATTATAAAATGCTTTGTACTTAAGCCTGTGGATCCCTTTTTTCTACTATTAGCCCATTTCTTTTTATAACGTCTTTTTCAACTTTCTGACGCTCTTGTAACGAAATGCACGTGGAGTGTACATCTGTTCTGGGAGACACAAAACCAAAGATGTATGAATTATTTACAATTTTTCGAAAAAAGCTTTCCCCATTTCTTTCTTGGTTGTACCATCGAGAAAATGGATTCCTTGGCAGTTGACACACTTAATCCGGACAGCAGATAAATTCTGTTTGTTTGTGATCTACAATAGTGACTCAATACCTTTATATATTTTCTTGTAATGGTGAATCACTAGAGTAAAAACCGGCCAAGTGCGTGTCGGGCCACGCGCAATAAAGGGTTCCGTAGTACCGATATTTTTTAATGTTTTTTGTATGGTCAATGAATGTACGTATAACGTGTTTTACATTGCTAACAACATCACCTCCGTTACGTTTCGGTCTGTCCATCCGTCTGCAATTGTACTCTCTAAACACGTCTCCAAATTGCATTCAGCAATTTACAGTACATTTTAACTTGACTGCCGGTATCAATATAAGATTTGACATATTATATGCCATTGATCTTGCTCCTTTTTTCGTAAATGCTGTTAAAATTTTGTAACAATTTGATTTCTTTAACTTCACCCGTTGTCATTATTTTCATAGTGCTAGTACAGCGTGTATGACCTTAGTTTAAAACATGTTCGCATGTCTGGGTGCGGGCAATTGCGCAAAATGTCACCCGTTTTCTTACAACGCGGGCAAGGGACCACATCTGGGTTTGCTGACGTCGCGTCGCGTCGGCGCACTTTATTTTTCGAACGATCGAACGTTTTGTGCGCCGTCTCGCTTTGCGAAACTACTTTTTCGGTCGTATCAGACGGTAGTCCCCCCCCCCCCCCCCCCCCCCGCCCCGCAATACTTTGTAGAACTTGTAGATAACGATTGAAAGTTGCTCGACTTAATTAAATGTACAAGTTTTTTTTTCAAAGATAGTCCCATTTACTTTTTCGTGATTCAAAAAAAAGGAAGGAGTCACGTCATAGGTCACGCGTTCAAATATTGGCCGAACACAGATAAAGGATTTGATCAGAATTTTTTAATATTTCCCTAAGCTTAAGTAAGTTTTAAGACATATTATACCAACCAAACACCTGTTGGTTGACATTTGTTTAATAGGGATGTAGACAGTAAACGAAATATAATACAAATTATTGGTTTGTTTTAGAGTTTGCATTATAGAATTACCGAAAATGACATATTTTTACTCATTAACTTTATAATATTCTTATTTTATTTAATAAAAAGTAAATACTTAATCCGTAATATCATGTGATCGCAATCACAGAGTGTGACGTCACGATCTCCAAAATATTGTGTGTGTCTGCCATTTTGATGTCAAACCCATTACCCATACAAAGATTTTTGTTGTTTGGAGGACCGTGACGTCATAGCGACGCCGTGATGAACTTTAGCGTTTTAGCGGGAAATTTTAAAACGAAATTTTATGTTTTTTTTTTTCATTTAAATAAGAGTGCATTTATTTTTTATATATATTTTAGGTGTAAAAATGTACATCTGTAAAATAAATATATTTCCTAAAAATAGTATACACCCCTATTAATGTGGATAATGAGTATGACCTGGTTATCTTATTTAGGTAAGTGTAAAATTATAAAAAAAATATAAAATAGGTGCTAAAAATTAAAGAAAAGAATTACTGTAAACACTAATATTTAATTAATATTAGTTTTAAGAGAACATTCTTATGATATGGTTGCAACCTTTTTTTTTTTTTTTTTTTTTTTTTTGGAGGGGAAATGCATTACGCATCCGCCGGCCCCTCGGGGGAAGGGGCAGGGGTATGTCGGACTCCCTCCGCAGAGGTTTACCGACTAAAACCCCCCCATGCCCTCGTCAACGCTGCACGTGAAGGAGCGGGATCGCAGTGCATTTCACCGCGTCCTCCACAGCGCTTGCCGCTTCCGGCACCACTTCGGCTGCAGCAGCCTTTGCCGCCGCCTGTCTGCACCAAGAGGCTCCCCGGGCATCGGGGGAGCCTTTCTCCTCGGGGCCTATGTTGTGGACGGTGAACCCCCGATCAACCACCCACAGGCCTAGGCTTCGACCTCCATGGCGGGGGCGGTTTCACTCGCCCCGACCTTATTGGCTCCAGGCCGCTTACGTGGCCGAGCCTTGGAGGGAGCCTTGCGCTTCCTCCTCGTGCTGGGAGGCTTGTTGGCTGCTGCAAAACAGCCATTACTCCCCAGCACGTGGTTGCTCCCTCTACCGTGCTCTGCGCAGAAAAAGCAGCTGGGCTCCTCCACGCAGTCAGCGGCCTTGTGCCCCGGCTTCCCGCAGCGGAAGCAATTCCCGCTACGGTCTACCGGGGACTGGCAGCTCGGTGCCAGGTGGCCGGTGTCCAGACATCGGTAGCACCGCTTTGGCCTCGCGGCCAGCAGCACCACCTTTGCCAAGACCCATCCTACCTGCAGCCGCCCAGAAGTTACTAACTTCTTGGCGGCATCTGTGGGGACATGGAGCCCCTGGGGCCTACCGTGATTTTGCCCGACCGGATGTCGATGGCCGGGCAGCCGCCTTCTTTTGCCGCCGCCTTGGTAACATCGGCGGCGGTCGCTGCATCGTCAATGCCGGAGACGAGCAAATCTACTCTTTGGATGGGGCGAGCGATTTTCACTGCGTCCCTATCGAGAACCTCCCTCATTTTGTTCGCGAGGGCGTCCGCCTTCTGCTGGGCGTCTTCTCCGGTTACCTCCAGTATCCGGGCACCCGTCCTCGCCAGTCGGAATCGGACCCTGTTTTTGTGGTTTATACCCACTTCCTCCAGGTCGATCCGACTCGTCACTTTCTTCAAAATAGAGGCATACGTTACACTCTCGTCCACCTCCTTCTCCAACGTGAGAGTTATGGCGGCGGACTTGAATGGACGCAGCCCTTTCTTCTTTTTCTTCTTCTTTGGAGCGGCTGTAGATGGTGTGGCCGCCCCCTTCTTCTTCTTACCCTTCGAACCCACCGTGGTCCAAGGAGTCTCTGTACGGGTAGAGCTGGTGTTTGCTCCCCCTTGCGCCGCCTCCTGAGCGGCCATTGTGGGCCGCTTCTTCTTTTTCCTGGTCTTTTTAGGCCTGGGAACCGTGGGTGCAGCAGGGGCCTCTGGAGGGGCCGATGCAGCAACAGACGGTTGCGACTTCTTCTTAGCCAGTTTCCCTTTCGCCTTCTGCAGAGGGGGTCCCGGCATTTCCTCCACGATCGGCCTTATGTCCGACGCCAACGGGGGTCTCCGTCTCGGCTCGGGCAGGAGACGGTCCTCCAACCCAGCAAGCCTGGCGTTGAGCATATTGCCAAAAGTCTCCACGTTTGCACGGGAGACTTCAGCCAATAGCTCACTCACGTCACTTCCAATCGGCCGGGAGGTCTGTCTGCGCAACTCGTCAAGCTCCTGGCGTAACTTCGCCACTTGCTCTTCGAGCCGCGCATTCTGAGCCTCCAGCCTCTTGATCTCCTCCGAAGAGGAACGATCTTTCATTTCTTCGAAGACCATTTTAATGGTCGCCACCGATTCCTTAAGGTACCTTACGTAGGTACCCTTAAGATTCGAGGACTTCGTGGCGACCATTTCAATGGTCTTCAGCGAAGTCTCTACCGTCCGCATGAGGTCAGCGCCTGTCCTCTCCATAGCCTCTTCTCGCGAAGGAGAAGAAACGGGGAGTCCGGATTGGGAGCGGGTGGAGCTGATGGACGCTCGCGTTTTCCTCGCCTCCCGCGCTGCCTCAGTGACCTCTTCCTCGGCCTGTAAATGAAGGGCCTCTTCCTTCTCTCGATTAAAGTCGGCCTGTGCCTTCGCCAGACCGACATATTGGCCGGTCGTTGGCGGGCGGCCACGTCCTCTCTTTGGTTTGGGCGCCACCCCTTTGCTGAGGGACGGTGTCATGTCCTCATCCGATCGCCTCTTTCGGCGTGTCCTGGTCAAGAATGCGGGCAGGCCCCCGGAGTCCAGTGACATGCCAGACATTTCGCTGGAGTCCGAGAGCCAGTCCTCGCTGACCAGACCAGGAGTGTCTCGTCCGGGGATTCGAGTCGGGGGCGGCATGATCGCATCGCGTGTCAGCAGGACACGCGGAAGATCTTTGTCGCCCCTCAACTTCTTGTCAGTCTGTGGCTCCGCCGCCGGCGCGGTAATGGGCGCCGGCTTCGGGCTGTCGCGCTTTTTCGCGCCGTCATCGCCTCCTAGGGCCGCCAAAATAGCCCTCTGCCTCGCCGCTTTTGCGGCCTCCGACTCACTCAACGCAATTTGTGCCGCCCCCGTATACGCGCGGCAGACATCCCCTTTCGGGGATGTGCGGGATTCTCCGGCCCCTGAGGGACCGGGACCCGCCCGGGGAGTATTTTTCAAGTTGCGCTCTGCCATATTGATCCCTCCGACACCCCGGGTCGCGGGCCCGTTCTTCACACTGCGGGCGCAGCCAAACACACACAACAAGCACACACACAAACACACGCCATACCGGCGTTCAGCCACCCCTCCCGTGTCACCGTGAAAAAGCTCACGATGGCACGGGGGAGGTGCCCAGGGACACGACGTGGACGGACCGGTATCGCCCCCATATGGTTGCAACCTTAGGCAATTTCCTATGCAACAAAACAAATTTTAAAATCGGTCTACAAATAATGCATAGGAATTTCAAAACAGAGAAAAAGTAAAAACCTACTAAGAAAATGATAACTTTCGTTTCTCACATTTGCAAGAGTTAACTGATTGCCGCATTGAACTTAATTTTTCGGGTGGGGATAACTGCTTAAAGGTGAGCTTTTCTGGGATTGTTCTTGTTTTTTCTTTTCTATTGCTGCCATTATACGTGGTGGGTCTTTTATCGGCATAGTGCGTTCAATGCGCGAATCAATCAACTCTGGTAACAGGCAATCGTAGAAGAATTTCGTCAACGAGGGTAGCATTTTTGTTTCCAAAATTGTTCATCTCTTTCTATATATTCTACTTTCATAGGTTGATTTGTACCGGTCCACACTGCAAACACGCAAATATTTTGTTCAGTTACTTCTAACTGACCTTGTATTTGGTAATAGTAGTTATGGTTTTTATCTATTATGAATAATTTATTTTTTTTGTCATATTTCCAAAACGTTATCTTTTTTTCTTTAATTGCATTTTCAGGATTCATATCTTTTGCAGAAAGGGGATATTTAACTTCCAAGACACCCGTTTTTCCTTCATTATCCTTAAAAATACCATCAGGAGTAGCTGCCAAAAAACAGTGTGTCTTGTGAATAAAAAGTCCACATTTAGAAATTTTTATATTTTCCTGATGGGCCAGCTGCTGTAATGCTTTTTCTTCATTTTCTTTTCCATATGCAATTGATCGTATGTGAGATAATTCTTTAGATGAAACTATCGATTTTACTAATGGGGCACAGCTAATATATTTTTTCCTTTTACAAATTTTTCCAAATATTGATGCCGTCAGCCGCTTTTTTCTTTGCTCTATCCAGTCTTGGCTATCGCTCTGTTGCAAAGTGTTTCTCTGAATTTTGTCCCGCTCTTCTAAGGTGACTTCTAATTCTCTTAAAAAGTGTTGCTTTGATAATTCAAATACTTCTTCGCTCATGTCTGGACGTTGAGCGTTCGCACCATAATCTGGGTCATTTACTTTAGAAGCAATCCGAAACTTTTCCGAAACTGCCTTGTATACTTCTTTAGTTTTGTTTGTCTCAAATATTTTTACATATTTACTAGATGGTTTGTTAAATACGAACCTATTCATTGCAGTGATTGGTGTTTTGGTATTAAACGAAATGGCAGCACCTGAGCACCTCTCTTGATAAGAGTTTCTTAAAGTATAATTTATCCTTTTACCACCAACATATTTTGCTATCACTGAGTTGAATGTTTCAGCTATGTTGCTATCTACATCAAAAATAAAGCTTTTGGCATTTGAAGCCAAATATGTTATGGATTGGCTCATTTTTAACCAAAGAGCGGTGTTTTGTAAAGATTGTGTCACGTCTATATCTAGTTTGTCAGTTGCAGGACATATCTGATCTACACAGTTAATGTGATTTCCTAATGCGTGGTGTAAGGCATTATAAATATCTGCTTTTAGCTGGGATATCTTTACACCGTGAGAATCTTCTGCATGTTTTCTTATTTTTATTGCGCGAACAACGTATCTTCTCAACTTCATTATTTTTGATTCTGTAAAAAGTTTTCTTTGTTGAAGGGGAATTGAGTGTATTTTATAAGAAGGCGCAATTTAGTGCACAAGTTTCTTAACAGATGATTCCTACATTCAATTTTTTCTACTTTTATATTTTTATAGGGATTGCTAGACAATTTTTTTTATGGTACTTGAATCCCCGTCTGCAATCAGTTTCGCATATATTAAACCGTGTGTATTCAGTGAAGTTTTAAAGCCTTCAACTAATGCAGCTGACTCCATGCTGGATGAACTTCCTGTGAAATTTTTATAACATTTATGATCTTTAGGCTCCGTTTTGTTATTAACTGCTCGAGCACATATTATGCAGTACTTGTTTTTTACTCCTAAGTATAATAACTTTCCGGTATAAGCACCTATAATTGCTGCTGCACCAGAAGAAGCTGCATAATTATTCCGAAATGATCTTTTTGACCAGCAGCCATTAGCAATAACCATTATTATTGGATTTCCATCACTGTCGACGCTTCCAATTTCTTTTGCGCGTTTCGCTTCCTCTTCTCCAGCTTTTCGCATTTCTTCTTCTGCCGTTTTATGAAACCAGTCATAAACAACTTGGCTTGTGTTGTTGTAAAGTTGTTTTGACATGGCAGGTATATCAGTGTTTGTCGCTAATTCATTCAAATTTTGGAGGCCACAACCGATACTAATTGTGCCCGCGACAATACCATAATTGACGTTGTAATTAGCTTTGGGGTCATCGGTCTTTATATTAAATTCTGCGTTGCATAATTGGCATTTCATGTGCTACAGGTCTTACGTTTTCGCCCCTTTTTGATAACCTAAAATGAATATTATTATTAGCTCTTTTATACATGGCAAAACTGTAAATGTTTATTTATGCATATAATAAAATTTTATATAATATACATTATACAGTGTGTTAGTGTAAATGTCGCAGTCGACTGCCAGTCAAAATTAATGGCCGCTCTACAAGATGGGCCAGCGTAGTGGGCCATCACGATGGGCCAGCGTGGGGAGGGCGTAGTGGCGTAGGATGGCCGATGGCGCCAGCGATGGCCGTGGAATGGCGGCGGTGTCGGTTTTTCGGCCGCACATCAAAGGATGATGGCCCAGCGATGGCGGTACGCCTCTACACGTTGGCGATACGACAGTCGTCGCTTGACCGCGGTCGAGTGAGGACGTCGTAATTCGTATTACAATTTACGAATTTCATTCAAATTGACGAGTACGCGGTCTTATAATGAATGATAATGAAGCTATAATTAGTTTTTGATGTTTGTTACTCTTTTACTCAAAACTACTGAACGGATTTTATTGAAACTTTACAATATTATATAACTCCTGACTTTTCAAAGATACAAGTTTAGACTTTGGGAGTTTCTGCGTTGTTTTAAGAACAGAAAGCATATTATGCTATTATTACATTCATCATTGTCATCATCATCACTACCATAAACCATTATTTTAATTTTAATCTCGAAATAATTATTTGTAGAATTCAAAAGAAGGTTCATATTAGGAGGGAGGTGATACGAAGTTCACCGGGTCATCTGGTGAAGTCATAAATTATTAAAAATGCGCGTTTTGCATTGCCACAATGGCTAATGCTTACACGTCCATCTTGAACGACGTTTAGATCACAACTGAACACGGCCATCATGTAGAGGCGTTGCGACCATTGCATGGCCATCGCATGCGCCATTCGATGGGCCAGCGCTGGGCCATCTTGAAGAGGAGCCATAACATTTTTTTGTATGAGAACAATGCTGGGAACTCAAAAAAAATGCCGTCTTCATACCGATATGGATGCCCGGATCGGCAATTTGTATTGGTATGAAGACGGATTTTTTTGAGTTCCCAGCAATGTTATCATAGAAAAAGTTGTTCATTTTGACGGGCTCATTTTATGGTTTCAAGTAGGATTGCCATCTCTAAAATTTGGAAAACAGGACAAGACGCGGGAAAACCCCGGATTTTGGAGTCCGAAAGCCGGACATATCAACAAGATCTTTTAAACATTCAATGTACCTAATTACAAACAATTTTTTTTATTTTTAAAAAATCGGTCTACAAAATATGAAACCTTCCCCGGACGCTCCCCGGATGCCCTCTAAACTAGGACAAATACGGGGAAGCCCAGACGGATGGCAACCCTAGTTTCAAGTAGTAAAAAAGTCATGGCCCCTTGTTTCGTTTTTAAGCGTGTCTGTATTTAGCTCACTCACAGCTTTCTGAACTTCATTCTGTAGCAATTTCTTTAGAATTTTTCTAGCTGGCTGTGGTGTGGCGTCGTCGTCATTTTCGCTCGACTCACTGGAATCGTTGTTGTTGTTCCACTCCGGTGGACGGACAAAACGTCTGGATGACGTATCAGCGGTACTGCGTTTCATCTTGTTCGTTATCCCGCTTCTGAGATGAAACGTCTACGAATTAAACAAATATAGGTACTTTCAAGGATGCAGTCTATTAAAATGAGTTCACACATAAATTCACCAGTATAAAGTTTTATTTAGCACACAGTAAGCTGCTTTGCTTTACACGAAATAAGATTTCGTAATAGACTTCTGAAAAACCGTTGTCATCGAATAACTGTTGTAGTTTTTCCCTGAAATTCCCTGCCGCGAAGCACCACTTGCTGTAATTTTCCCGCCCGCATAGCTTGGGTACATTTACAAAGTACTTGGCTAATGGCTGCCATTGCAATGGCAATGAGTCGATCAAGTGGGTATACTAATTTGAAAATCTTCATTTTTTTATTAGTGACGGTTTGGTTATGAACGTGCGGTATAAAATGTACAAAAACGCACATTCTTTTTGGCACATGGACATTAAGTAACTCATAAATGATATCTTCGAATTCGTAAATTATTATACAACGCTAGACAAATTAATAACGAAGCTTTGTAAATGTCGCGCAATCTGCAATGTGTCTTTGATTGTAATGGTGGCTCCATATTTTTGCGTTGAATGTAAAAGCCTTACGAAGCCGCCGCAGACAAATATTATGGTCTACACGTCCGTTATCACTTGTATTGGACCATTATGTACCAACGGCATTAAGAGGGATACTGACCCTAAAAATAAAACATAGTCCTTCTCCCTTCACACTCACGCACGACTTTCATATGCCAGGTGAAAAAGGACGACGCGGAATCATCGCCAAGTTAGTTTTACTTGAATAAAAGACGAACTATAATGATTATATGAAAAAAGTGTTTTGAGCAAATTTAGGTTTTATCAATGCCTTTTTAGATATTAAAAAATATTAAAGGAAAGACAGCAAACTTCGAAGATCCAAGCAAAAATGTGTCTAAAACAAGGTTTTTTGTAAAAAAGAAACTATCGAGCATTTTTTCAGTAATCGTGTTTTCGTCTTGAGCATTTAATCTTCATGAACTGAAGTTACTTGTGTAAAAAAATCAGCTTTCTAGACCTTACAGATTTTGAGATCTAGGTTTAAGAATGTAGTCAAGTTAGGGTCAGATGCACTCTTAAGGCCGTATAAACGTCGGGTATCATGAGATTTTTGCCATGATAGTAAATGTGGAGCCACCAAATGCCCTGGTTGCAAAACCATGGCAACCATAATGTGCAATAATATTTGAATTAAGACGAGTACATTGTATTGATAGCAAGCCAAATACGAACATTTTACTATATTTATATTTAGAGTAACGTTTTATAAAACACTAGAGGTTCCGTGCGGCTTCGCCCGCGTAAATTAGATATTTCACAGACAAATTATTAGTCCACAAAAATAGCCTATGATCCTTCACGTGGTCTACTTCTTATCTGTGCCAAATAACATAAAAATTGCTCCAGTAGTTCGCGAGATAAGCCCTTTCAAATAATTTCCCCCGTTTTTTCACATTTCCCGCGTGATAAAATATAGCCTATAGCCTTCCTCGATAAATGGGCTATCTAACAATGAAATAATTTTTAAAATCGGACCAGTAGTTCCTGAGATTAGCGCGTTCAAACAAACAAACAAACTCTTCAGAATTATAATATTAGTATAGATTTGCATGCCATTACAACGACAAAGCTCTTTACAATAACAACTTTTTAAACATGTTTTGTGCAAAGAAGGATATTGAATTGAATCAGTTGGCAATAAATAGACAACATTTACTTCCAATTTATAATGATTCATTTCAATATAATAATTATGTATACTTGAAATGTTATTTTAAGAGGGAGGTACAACGAATTACGTACTTTTTTATATTATTCCTCCCTTACTTATGCTCGCATCTTTTTTTTAGCTTTTTGTATAAAAGTTTTTATTTATCTACCAGATGTAATCCTATATTAGATATAATAAGTTGCATTAATAAAGGGGCATTTATATCAATAATTATCAATACTCGTGTGTAGGCTACTTACTTAAGTATTGCGTTAGTTACCGTACGTTAATATTATGACTGAAAGTCATCTACCGAAATTTAAGTAGCAATTTTATAGAATTTACGTATATAATAATATATTGAAGACTTCGCAAAATTTATGGGAAAAAGATTCTCCAATGTATTAAAATGTTATCAGTTTAATATGAAATCTGCATTTTTATATTCCGTCTTGTTTGGCATATTTTTAATATTTTCTACGAGGGTGTACAGTGTACACTGTACCTACGTACAGTTATTGAGATTTGAGCAATTATCTAATAATATTATGTATTATTTTATTTACTTTTAATGTGTTTCTGTACTTCATTTTAATGCTTACCATATTATATAAACCAAGATCTTAGATCTTGGTTCATTTCAATGTTAACTTTAGCACAAACATTTACATAATATTATTTATATTTTTCCTAGTAAATAAAAATTAGGCGAATTTGTAAACTTTAAAATAGGAATTTGTGTATTACAGCTACTGAAATAAAATATGAAATTTGTTATGGCAAAAGTTTTAATTCTGCTAAATATGTATCAACAATATCAATTATATTGTTCTAGTCATACATTTTTGTATATTTTTCTTTTTTGTCCGATTAAAGATCATGTTATAAGGGAAAATTAAAAGTTCAATACATAATTATTTACAAAAACTTTGTTTTAATTTACGGAATCTCTTTGCTTTTAAATAAACGATCAAGTTTAATGAAAAAAAAACAAAATATAACTTATATTTTTATTACTTACTTATAATTATCATAAATGCAGTTTTGAGAAAGTTAATACAAAAGTAATAAGTCTTAATTGCATTTACAACACAAAAGTACCTTAAATTATCAAATATCTAAATAGCAGACTAAAGTAATACAGTAAAATTTATGTTAAATAATAAATAGAATGCTATAAACTTGTAATCAAATATTTACAGGGTTACATACTTATTTACAGAGAGCATGCAATTTTAATCAGTCTTAATTTGTATAAAGGCCGTCACAGACTTAGCTATAATATATATTAATATACCGTACTAAACACACTGAGACCAGAAATATATATTATAGCTGAGTGTGTGGTCACGCGAAAATTGTATAGAAAATATATAGTAATATGCCTAGCTATAAATATATTAATATATATTATAGCTAAGTCTGTGACGGCCTTAAATCTGCTATTTGCTAATATCATAATTCCCAAATATTATGCTAAAGAGCGGTCGTGATAAATGCAGAATTTTGAATACTGTCGTCTCTTTCGTTTGAGTTCGGATAAAGCGGAGTAATTATATATTCTGTGGATAAAGTGCGTAACTAAAAAAGAGATACGTAGCGATGGGTCATCGTGCATCGCACGAAACACAAATTAATTATTTTTTTTACGACCGCACCATTGTATACATAATAATATTATTTCAGTTAAAACCATGAACGTAGAAAAAAAGGCGGACGGAGTCTTATTATACACAGAACTGTGTCTTCAGAGTCAGCCACGCACACATTCTTACGCCTGTCAAATGATATGGACTAGCGTAAGAATGTGTGCGTGCAGACCGTGTACATGCAGTCAGCTGGCCGACTCTGAAGGACACAGACTGACACAGTTTTGTGTATGGTGGGATTCCGTCCATTTTTTTTATACATCCATGGTTAATACAAACATCCTAGCAATTTTGAATTTATGAGGACATCTTTTGAAGTCAATCAGGTAAATTATTATAATTTCTGTAGTAATTACCTTCACAAAATTTATTCTAATCAATTTTTGCAAAATACATAGTTAGGTAATTTATTGCAATTTCCAAAAAAGTTTCAATGGCTTTACATCTGTACATCCGATGATGTACAATTTACTAATGATTTTCGACGATTCAACAACATACTGTATTAATCCAATATGTTGAAAAATATTGTTTCATTTTCGATTTGTATATTACATGTGTGCAGCGGATATGTTCATGTACATGTGTGCTCCGTCGCGGTCGTCGAAGCGCGATTTGTCGCGAGACGAGAAGTTTAGTCGCAGGTGCGTCGAGCTGTCCTCGTCCAGTCTCTCCCGGGACAGGGACGCCTCGCGCTCAACTATCGTCGCCATGTGCTGACTCCTAAGGAAAATTACAAGTAAGTAAATTGGACGCCAAAAAATTACATATTGAGTTGTGAATGCTGTCATGTTCTTCATAACACAACAAAAAAAAATTGAGGGTTAATACACAAATGCATACAATATTGTGTCGATAGTTAAGTTTACAATTTTTTATTTAATTTTGTAGATCTAAGGCCTAAGCTATTGATGAATCCTTCTGAGCCATTGATTGTAACCTTCTGAGCAGACTGTTTTACCGAAATATTCTTCTTCTGCAGACTCGAGACATTTTAAATAAAGCACTATTATAGCCAAACTTTGTTTTCAATAAGATTCTAATCACGGGTTAGTTAAAAAAATTGAACTTGGTAAAAATTCTTGGGTCGGTTCCCAAGCCTTACCTCGTCTCCTGTTTGGGATGTCCAAACGTGGTGAATTGTGGACATCCGTTGAGCGGGCGCGGCGGGGGCGGTATCAAGTAGTCGTCAAGGCGGTTTTCGCCCTCGCACGCGGAATTCATTGTTAGAGTACTCGAAGATATCTGAAAATATGTATTTGCTTCAAAACATGATCAAAAAAAAATTGGCACGTAGAAAATATATTCAGGGTGATTTTGTATTTTGCTACAGTGTCTCAGCGACACCGAAGCAACAGACGATTGACAGCAGGATATTGTACAGTTATTTTGTCTGTTGCATTGCTGTCACCATAATAAAACCACCCTGCGGAACTATCGCTTCATTATATTATGACATAACAATTAACACTTGATTTTGGATGTAGTTGAAGTGAGAACTTTGGCGCCTTCTTGAGTCACGCCTGCTTCTTATCCACCATCGCTTCATGTTATTTATGCGCCAAAAAATGGGGTAACTATCTCCCTTGTCAAAAAAAACTTAAATATTAAAAAAATGAGAGCTTACAATGGATCTAGCTTTGTCGTCCATCTCAGACTGCACGCTGTTAGTCTCTCCGACGCTGCCGCCGCTGACGGTACTGAGGCGGCCCGATGATGATGAACCTAGTTAAAATATTTCAGTTAAGCCATTGTCTAAGCCGGTCCCTAGACCATTGATTTTCAAACTAGGGGGCGCGCCCCACTAGGGGGGCGCGAAGACATGATGAGGGGGGCGCGGGCGCCGGTGGCGGTTTTACTCCAGACGCCCGCGCATTTCCGCGAGTCACGACGTACGCGAATTGGAAATCTTGTCAAAAACATGCAAGCTCATCCGTCACATTAATTCAGTAATTCTTCTTAAGACGGCGACTAACCCAAAAAATCAAACATTGTCCTTCTCAATAACTCGATAAATATTATACAACATTTTAAAAATCCGCTAGGTCGGTTTCTCAATGATAGAATTTTTACAATATTGTGTTAAAATATTAACTGAGTTTAATGCACGGTTATGGCAATATATGAAAAAATCGTGAAAATTAGCTGCATCTTTGCGAATTGCGATTTTTTTTTATCGAAAAATTTTTAAGATATTGTGTTTTTGCTCAGATCGGACTCTTGGAAATATAATGTAGTGAGTATTTAATTTTAGAAAATGAAACAATTCGGAGCTTAATTTCAAGAATCAATCACAAAGAATTATAAAATCGTCAATTTTGGGTTAGTCGCCCCCTTAAAATAATTAGTATGTAAAAGCATATTTTTATAATGAAACATTTGAAAATGTATTTTTGGTCTTTATTATTTTATTTTACAATAGCTTGGCGAGCCCACTTGCTACTACTTGCTGGGCCCTGGGCCGAAGGGAGGCGTAAGCATGTTCATTTTAAGCAGTAGGGAGGCGTGATACTTATAAGTTTGGGAACCTCTGCCCTAGACGATCAATTGTATTGACAATATCACGCTTCAATTTTATTGAACAGTTTATTTGACAATTCGATTGAAGGCGCGCGATGTTCAACACCAACCCTAGACGGTCAATAATATTATTACGCAATATATTATTATGATATTGCGCAATAAAACTGCTCGTCTAGGGGCCGGCTAAGGTTAATAATTATTATTAATCTCAACCACATGAATCAATAGTGATTTAACTTACTGTCACTTAAACTGCTATTCGGCCTGGTGCTTCCATTTCTTTTCTCTATGGTACCAGTGCTGTTATCATGATCTAAGACAAAGACAAACACTTAAGTAAAATTTTAATCGTCGAGCCAAGAGGAATTATTGGTTTACCTATTAATCAATAGATCATGATTAAAACGCAATTAAGAACGTACTTTTGCTCTTGCTTTTGGAGAACATTTTCTTGACTCTCTCGAAGGGCGTCGGTCGCTTCATGTTGTCCTTGATCCTCTGCTGTATCTTGTCGTACTCCTCCCGCATCTTGTTCAGCTGCTCCTGCTTCTCCTTCAGGGACTGCTGAGTTTCGTTCCTGTTCTTCCACTCCATGACTAGTTTCTCCACTTCGGATATGGTAAAGACGTTATTCTTGAAGTCGTTAATTATCTCCGCGAGCTCCTCCTGCCCGGTCGCGTCTTTCCCCGACTTGATGCTCCCGCTGTTTCTCGCGTCCCTGGTGTTGAGGTTGATTTGGCTTATGTCGCTCGTCGGGGTATCGATGGTGAAAGCCTTCGATTCCTCGGTAGGGGAGTACAGGAAAATGTCGGCCTGCTGCGGCATCAGCCTCGAGCTGTTCGCGTACAAGTTGTTCGGTCTGAACTTGGGGCTCTCCACCTTGATGTTGGAAGGCTGGACTAGATAGTCGTGCTCCAGGGCCTGCTGGATTCTATCGGCGGTGGTGTCGCGGAAGGCGATGCAGTCGTTCTGGTAGAACTGCTCCTTGACCTTCGGGATCTGGAGGCACGGCCGAGGCTTCTTGTAGTCCTCAGTATTGTTCGTGTTCTCCTCGAGAGTGTTCGTGCAGGCCTCGCTGAAGGGATCAGAAGTCGATTCGTCTAAGTTCTCCTTCTCGTCGGTAACTTTGGTCGGGGAGTCCCCGGTATCCGAGGACTCGACGATGCGAAGCTCATGTTCGTTCTGCTTCTCTTCGCCGATTTCGTCTTCTTTATCGGTATCCGACATGTTCTTCAAATAGTAGTACATGTTGGAAAATTCATTTATTTTCTGAAACGAAACAAAGATTTATGATCGTGTTGGCTTATCACTAGTCCAAAATTAAAGAGACAATAATTTGATGAAAGACGCAGGCGACTGATTTATGTACAGTTTAGATTTAAAAAAATAATTTGTAGTTACCATGTGATCAGCCAGCATATCCGCCAGTCTTGTGTGATGGTGGTCCCTCGCAAGGTCGGCGGGCGTACGGCGCCGCGCGTTGCGGAGCGCCAGGGCTGCGCCCCCTCCGGGACATTCCAGTAGCTGCCAGCACACGCGCTCTAAACCGAACCGCGCCGCCCAGTGCAGAAGGGTAGGGTACTCCTCTCCGCCTGGTAAATATATTTTTTTTAAATGTAAAGAAGTTGGTAAGTAGTAAATAGGTTACATATTAATATTAAAGTTCACACTAGGTTAAATGTCATGACATATCTGTCGTTCTTTGTATTTATGTAATTTTTGAAAAAAAAATATGAAAAACGTTGCAGCCGTAGCAGTTTTTTTAGCCTAAATTTGTGCATTGCGGTTGATTGGTTTTATTTAAAAAGTCTACTTGAGTTTCATGAACACGGAAATCAAAGTTATTATTCTTACAGACATAAAATACGATTGAACCAAATATCTTTTGATTAGTTACGAAGAATATTCGCCCACAAAATCAAATCAAAAACATAAAAGGTGGCATTGATTTAGTGAATTTGTCGGCTTCGCTCACTTCCAAAAGGCTTTTCCTCGCAAAATCCCGGATCCGATAATCGATTTAGCCTAAATCTCGCCGCGCTTGTATTATGTGTGTGTACTTAAGTCGAAAGTTTTACAGGCATTGCTTTTCAAAGGGACCTTTTGACGAAATAATTAACCTTTGATGGAATAAAATATTTATTTAAGGTCTAATAAATAGTCTTAAAATTGACTTTTCATCTAGGTAAGATACACAGCAATTTGAAAATTTCAACGACGAAAGCTTTGAAAGATATAAAAACACCTTTACTAAGTATTTATAGGTTGAGTCCCGTCGTTTCAAGTAGTGACGAAAGGCTGTGTTCTTCTAGTGTTGTTTGTTAGTTTATGTGGTTCTTCTTTAACCCATCAATCCCCAAGCGGCACCCGGCTGTCGCATAACAATAATTGAAAGTCTAAATTGTGTCTGCGATTCCCATGGTCGAGATTCGAGGTATTACTGAAAGTCCTAGCCCTTAATAAAAGTAGTAGATAGCTATTAGCTAGATAGCTGTCTTCAAAATGTTACTGTAGAGACTGACGCGGAGAGAGTGACGCGGGTCCGTTATCTGCCTATGAATCCATTTCTTCGATGGTACTTACTTGATACGTCGGCTTTAGGGTTGAACTGGTCGGTGGAGGACAGCAGATTGAAGTGTGGTGGGATGTTCTTCTGGAAGGCGTTTAACATCCAGCTGTCCAGTTGCTCCTTGCTCGTCGTTTTGAAGCCTAGTGTCTAAAAAAATAGATATGTTTGTAGACGGGTCCCAATTTAAATATCAGAGAAGATTATTGTGGGCTAAAGCCTTCCTATTCTTGCATTGATTTTGAAAGATATCATTTCAGTATCTCACTTATAAGTTATAACACAGCATTTTGCGATGAATAGTAGCTTATGTAGTAATCCTAGTTTTTACGTTAAGAAGCTGTAACAAAATATGACGTATACTGCAG
Source organism: Plebejus argus (assembly GCA_905404155.3). Lineage (NCBI taxonomy): Eukaryota > Metazoa > Arthropoda > Insecta > Lepidoptera > Lycaenidae > Plebejus > Plebejus argus. The sequence goes on along the minus strand of FR989929.1, from coordinate 12,405,943 downwards.
ACTTTCGCCGTTCTGTATAAGTTTTTACGTTAAGAAGTAACAAAACATATTAACCTTCGCCTCTATAATACCGTGAATCGTGATTATATTAGACTCATACCTGGCACATGAACTCCAAAGGATGGTCAGACGCTCGGAGCAACTGGTCCAACTCTCTCAATCGACTCTCACACTTGATCTGCCTTCTGCCCAGTGACTGCCCGTTCTTGCTCACTCGTACCCAAACTAACATGGATACTTCTAAGCACGATTCTGAAAGAAATAGGAAGATTCTTGATAAATGTTTCGAAACCAAACTTTCTTTAAAAATAAAGATAAAAAAAAACTTAAAAAACAATGAAACGAGCTTGGCGTAACTTAAAATCATTCAAGCAATATAAGTATAGTATATATAGTAAGTACCTACCTATGTTGTTTAGTTAGTATACTTGTTAAAATGTTAAAAATTAAAATCTTTTTTGGCATAAAATGTTTATGAGTACAGTAGTGTGGATGTGACAGTGTGGATTTTATCCCCTAGCGGATTAAATCCACACTGTCACATCCACGCTACTGTACTTATAAAAAATTTTGTCCGATACGTTAGAAAAGTGGTTTGACAGACAAGACATATAACATTTGAGGGTCAACTCAGAGTTCAGACCGCAACGCAACGCGTAGATGCATTTCTATTCGATTTGACAGATTTGCAAGACGTTAATCTAGGCACTAGGCAATTTGTCCATAAAGTACTTACCAGGTATATCAAATTGCAACGTATATGGATTTCTCTTTTTGAACGTCGGTATGTGTATCACCTCGCCTTTTTTGTCCACCATTATCTTGATGCTGTCCTCCTCTCGAATTGGGTCGTTCAATAACGCTATCACTCGACTTTGACCCTGCGACAAACATTCTTATTATGTGGATGATAATTTCGCTCACAATATACTATTATTCTCTTATGTAAGTTATGTATAAACGCATTCGTATTGTCTTTCCATTTGTTAGGATAGGAATAGATCGGAAAGAATATTATTTTATGTAAAAATACTTTTGGAAATCGTGAAACGATTACATACTCGTACTGCGTACATATCTAATCATTATAATCACAATGTTTTAGCCTAATTCGTGCTTAGGATATTATGATCTCAATGTTAACTCAAAATATAATAATTGGAAAGTGGAAACGGAGCCTGTTTTAGGACTTATGCGTTTATGCAATAATCATGTCTACTTACTATTTTAACTTTCTTTGGTACAATGGAGAAGCTAGTCTTGTCTGTAGCAGTGTCCTTGCAGTCTTTGGTCCTCAGTATGCCAACTGCGGCGGTCAGGAATGTATCGACGAACGACGTGTCCTTCTCACGGACCAACATCATCTGCCACTGATCTATCGACGGGTAGTCTGAAAAATCATTAATATTTAATACACTGTAGGTGTGTCCCATGATATGATACGTCTACGATATCGGGCACCGAGATGGCCAAGGGCAAGTGCGTTAATCAGACTTTAGAGTTCTTGAAACCAAAATGTGAGCTTTACATCGATCAGACTGTGAAAACTTCCAAAAAATCTTCGAGGGACAATAGCTCTGAACGCAATAGGCATTGTCTTTCTCATTATGTTTGTTATCGCATCGTATAATTAGTAAAAATACTTGGAAAAGCAGGACCATTAAAATTCTATTTCTAATCAGTCATTGATTGTTGGCTTAAAAAGCGCAATTACCTTCACTATTCTTCTTGACGACGTCATTCTTCTCAACACCGAGCAGCATCACCAATACTTTATCTACTTTGAACAGATTATCCGCTTTCAGCGTTTTCTTCAGCTCGGCCATTTTGTTCAGCAGGTGCGGGCAGAGGATTACTATTTGCAGCTGGGCTTTGCACAATTTGTCCAGCTTTTCCTGTGCGTCCTCTGACAGTAATTCTTCTGTTGTTATGGGTGTAACTCTGCGAATAACAATTGCAGAAGTTATAATCTCGCTATCCGGGAACACTACTTTTATAGAATAAAAACACGTAATGCTAAAGGGTGGTAATAGGTCTATTTGTTAATACCGAGTAACTACTATGATACCAAATGGAGTTAGGGTTGAATTTGTTATGTGAACTTTTCGTAAGTTGCTTCGATGCGCTTCTACTCTGCGCTAGTATAAATTGACCCTAAAGTAAGAAGTCTACCTGTAGTGGTGTCTAGCACGCTGCGACATGATCTTATCGAAGCTGGCGACGAGGTACTCCGACCACATGCCGCTCTCCTGTGACGCTGAGCTCCATAGTATCGCGATGTCTTCCATTTCTGCTGACAAAGAGAAACATTTTAGGTTACTAATTACTATAACTATAATCAAAATAACGAAGCACAGAATTTCATGTCTATTGTGTGCTTCGATACGTCGTTTGAACTTTAGGACTCTACCACAGTATTACAACTGTCAACTACTGTATCTACTAATTGTATCTGGACTCTAAGGGCCTGTTTCACCACTTCCTGATAAGTGCTGGCACAGAATAGATAATAGTGGTGCTGGATAGGTTATCCACCACTTAACTTAACAGATATAGTATGGAGAATCTGTCAAAAAAGTTATAGAAAGACTATCTGACACTTTATCAGGAAGTGGTGAAACAGGCCCTAAGAGTTTAGATTTTAGAGTAGGTTACGTTAAGAGCAAGATGCTCTTGTTAGTAATTTTTTTAAAGTAATCGCTGGCTAGAATTCATTTAAGTATAATTGGAAAGTTACAAAATTCCGCAGCTGCATAATCTGCCCAAGTAAATTTATTATATGCCTTTTATATGCATATAGACGTTTAGAGACTATAATATTGCACAATGATATCGGTTCAAACTTCAACTGTCTGCGCTTGCGTCACGGGAAACAAGGTACTGTGCTTATCACTGACATCTTTATCGAATAAGGAAATAAGTTATAAACAACAGGCGAGCAAGTATGATTGATGCTGACACGTCTAAGCGCCTGGCAGCGCCGCGCTCTGGCAACGTTGAAAGGATGTGTTGTGGGGATAATCGAATAAACGATGTCATTCTTTCGATAACCCGAGGTCAATGACACCGAGTTTCGGCTTTAGCGATATTAACTTGACCTTAATAAACATCCAAATGAGCAATTAGTCGAGAGTATCGTATTGACAATTTGTTTTGCCTTTCGACAATCCTGTTGCCTTTTCTTAAAACAATGAAAATATTTACGAAGCCAATAACTATAAGAGGTCTGCTTGACTTTGTTTGGCGCCAGCGGATCTTAAATCGTTTTGTTGCGTAAATGTTTTTTGTTAATAAAAGGGTAAAAGAACTGCTTATTAATTTATATTCAAGAATATTGTTTAAACTTTAATACTTTATTCATCAGAAATTTATTCATCAGAATCGTGTAATTTGAGCCTATTCATGGAAAAATTATCATTTATCAGCAATGTTTCGTCAATAAAGAAGACTTGGTGCGTCAGTTGATCACTTGGATAAACATTTTCGGGATTTTTTTCCTTAACATACGATACTTATAATAATGATAATAATAATAATATCTATGGACGCTTTACACAACGTCAGTCTGGCCCCGTGCTAAGTACCTGAAGGACTTGTGTTACGGGTACCAGACAACGGAAATAATATATTTAATACTTTTATACTATGTATACATAATATATTTAAGATTTTTATTATATCATACACATATATTTTAATACACATCCATAACCCAGGAACTTTTTGAAAACTTTTTGTTCCGTCGGCGGGATTCGAAACCGCGACCCCCGGCTTGAGCTACCAACAGCCTACCAACTGAGCTACAGAGGTCGTCGGTTATATATCCATACCTAGTATGTAATATTATAAATGCGAAAGTGTGTCTGTCTGTTACCTCTTCACGCCTAAACCACTGAATCGATTTGCATGAAATTTGGCATGGAGATACTTTGAGTCCCAGGAAAGGACATAGGATACTTTTTATCCTGGAAAATTTACGATTCCCACGCGATAAACGAATTTTCATCAGGGCGTCATCTGGTACTACATGCTGTAGTTAACCATTAACTAATATTTCGTTTAACATTTATTTTGACTAACTCTCCCACATGTGTTACAGTTTTCAGCACAAACACCGCATGACCTAATATTGTAACGTTTTCCGTAGACGGATCAAACAGTTACCTGCAGTTGTGGGAAACGGTAATACATCACAGACGACTTCAAAGAAAATGCCCATTCAACCATTCACCGCCTTCATGTTGTTACAGTTTCTTTGTAAAACTTTTTTTGTCTGTGTGCTAACTCCAAACATAGCTGCATATCATATCTCTAAAATGCAGTTTCATGAAAGCCGATTTCCCAATGCTCGTTCGGTTTTTAACAGCTTCTAAAATTACTTGTAGATCTATAAACTATAAAGCTTCGTAATACGAGTACAAAGTACTAACATTAATATAACCGAATGTTATAACCAGCATAATTTATTTACATACGAATGTAACCTATATTGTTTATGTTGGGGCGCACCGTTGTCTAATCGTCAAGTTATTCCGGGCCACGCCGATAGACGTTTGTCTATTTAGGAAACGGATATTACATTTAGTCGGGTCTCCATTTGGCGGGTAGGTGTATATCCGTGCGTTTCCGGCGCGCGCGTCGCGGTGCATAGCGTATGCGCTCGGGGTGCCATAAAAACTTACGGCCGTATGTTTTTCATTCGCTTCCACAACTGGAAGTGGATGTAACAATTATTTTAATTTAAAAATAGTTTTATGAGGCACTGAGTAAAACCAGGGCAGAATTGCTCCTCTGTTAATAAAAACGTCTACAATTTCTTAAGCTTTCGCAAAGTGATTTATTTAAGTTATAGTGAATTAATGGTTCTTTTATCGCGTCATCCTCTTTACCTCTAATTTGTCCTCGTTGTCGCATCTCGCTGTTTTGCTCTGTAAATTGTGTCAACGAGTTACTCTATTTATCGTCTCGCCTACCGCTTATGTAAGCTGCTCCACTTTAAAACATTCATTGTATTACTGTGTCCAATTATGCTGATTCTACATAAAGTTAACTTTTATGCTCAAAACTTAATCTACTTTCCATTTAAAGTTAAATTTCATGAAGCTTGTGATGCAATTCAAAAATTTTTACGATACGAATTCATTCTGTACTAGTTTAATTAAGAGGGATACATACTCCTCTCTTCGTACTCATAAGTGAACCACTTCAATTATAATCAACATAAGCTTATAAATAGCACAAACATAAATAAAATCATGCATCATTACAATAAAAGTGGAGTAATGATATGCGCGCAGTGCGCGTCCGCAAACGTGCACTTTCTACGGTTTTAAATAGACAGTTAATTGTATTGAGTTCGAGTGCCATTAGAAGTGGGCTTGATGGCCGATAAGTTCAGGTTACAGACGCTACAGAAGCCCTTGTACTTATAATTGTAATGGACATTGAGCAAGACGACTAAAGAGCTCTACCTATAACATAATATAAATCATGAATTACAATTATAGTTTTAGCTAGAGTTATTTGAGTATAATATCCAGCTAAGTAGGTTTTCAAAACGTTTTTCTAGATTTTATCTGAAAATCCCATGTTTAACTTAATGTTATGTTAGAAATTTTACGCTACTAAAATCTTAATTGTATGTTCGAAAATTGTCGCGTAACAAATGATTTTATATTGGCTATACTGTGTTTAATACAATTATTTTGTATACATTAAGACTAAAGAATTTAAACGGACTAGGAAATCCTTAATCGACGTAAATTCACAGAAAAGCGAACGAAATTAAGCTGTAATTATTCCTAGTACGATTGAGTATTTATTTGTCCGAGCCCCATATGCGTGCTCCGAACATCACCCGTTCTCTAAGAAACGCACCAGACACCGGAAATTGTTAGTATGTATATTGTGTTTACATCTCATGATTTGAAATTTTTAACACATTTACATGAATTATAGTTTTATTCTTGGTATCATCCTTAACGCAAGAATTATAGTGACAGTATTCAAAAGGTGATATTTTTATAGTAAATAATAAAAATATAATAATAATTATAGCTATTAATAAATTTTAAGTAAAACTAGTTTCTTTATAAACGATAATATTGAGTTTAGCGCTTCGCGTAGCAGACCGTAGTCTCGTAGCTCGTAGACCGAAACGGTTCGTAGCACCTACGTTCATAGAATACTTCATAGTCATTTTATTTCTGTTGTAAGTTCTACTTTTAATTATTGCGTCTATATTTTGGGTGTACAAATGAAAGACTTTTATTTTTATCTTTGTTTCACGAAATAATAAAATAGCTAGTAAATATGTTTACTTTTTTTAAGTTGTGTAATACACGAGTTAGTCAGAACGGAATACAGCTAATGTTTTTAATTAAGCGTAACGAGTTTAACAAACATCCCATTTAGTGAAACCGACTAATAGGTACTTGGAATTATGAGAAAAATAGATTAACACCAACAATGTGTATTGCTGAGCGAAATGAGCTGGCCGGCTGAATCATGATATCGAAATAAACGCCGTTTTTTTTCATCTCGAGTTTGTGATACTTAATCATGCTCTGTGTCATATTATTCCATTTCAATAATTTTAATGATGTTAATTTATATTTTCAACGATAAGTGGGTCACTGTGTGAATGAAGACTAAGTACTTTGAGAGTATTTACTTACTTTACAATAAAACGATGGTATAAGCTGGTAATTGTTACAACAACCTATCTTACACCATATTATACAATATTTTGTCCTAGTCTGATACGTTAGAAAAGTGGATAGACAAACAACGACAAAATATAATAAAGTCACGTAACGTTGATAAATTAGGAGGCTATTAAATAGCAGGTACTTATAATATTATTTTTATTTGCGTCAGTGATATTTTAATTCCTTATGATATGGCTATGGCTTGTAGTTTAAACACACTTTCGAAGCAACAATCATTGATACTGACTTATACTAACGTAATAACTATTTAATAATAGTTTGCAGCTATGTACATAATATAACAATAAGACAATACACAGCTAGAGACATTACCGAAATACTAATCACATCGGAACACGTGCGATGTCCAAACTCAGAGGTGGTCACAGCTGCTAGCCACACTTACACAACGATCAATCTTAATCAGAGGATTAGCAATGACAATTGATACTAATTATTATAAAAACAACTGTAGCACGTGTTTTAAGTACTCTCTAGGCAATGGGCCTACTTGATGTTGAATATTTTATCTTGATATTATGTTCTACATTAAGTTTCTATTGAATCGAGTCATATTCTACTATACAAACAACAGCAGAAACTGAAATTTTTGAAAAAAGTTGTACATACAACGTGAAATTTTAGTGGTTGTTTTCCCGCAGCAGGACGATTTACCTACAGTAGTATTATCGAATCATGCAAGTTATTTTTTGAAAATACAAAATATTTTGTATAACGTACTATGGCAACTTTATGCCGATAGGCGCGAGCGGCTACGGATCAGGCCGAATTTTTTTTATGATTTGAACAAAAAAAACTACACAAATCTATTGTACTACTAAGATAAAATCATTTTACTGCGGGAAAACAACCATTAAAATTTCACGCTGTATATTCTGTCAAATTGTATGAAAACTTGTTATAGGTACCTATATAGCAGATAGTTACTGCTACAGCAAGAGTCTTGAGACATGTTTATATCCTCTTTGTCTTGATAAATATGTAACTTTACGAAATTGTCGAACTTTATGACAATTAATTACGTTGACACAGAACTTTACAGCAAAGTTAAAAACACGAAGTCAATAGTGACTACTGTCAGTAAAAATCACGACCGGGGGAATTGTAAATGCTTTACGAAATGAAAGCTATTTCCGCACGCTAAGTGCAAGGCATTTATTTTTACAAAAACACGCAACCAATAATTTTCCCAACGTGTTATTTTAAATCGCTCTACATTTTCATAACGGGAAGCACCTGTTCCTCCTCAATTTGAAAAATATAGGTTATCTAGATTGTTACATGCACTAATCAGGTTAGTGTATATGAGATAGCCCAGACCGCATCCTAATATTATTGTATATTGTTTATCAAAACTTTCCGTACGACGATGTAGAGCAGAGAGGTAACTTCAGTAACTTTAGACTCTAGAGCAAGCTGCTGACAACGCGACGTTAAGTAATAGTACTTCTATAAAAGATTTTTATTGCGTTCCGTATATAATAATTATTATTTACAATTCTAAAGATTACAATATTATGTTTGTTTGTATTGCATCGAATAGGCTCTATTACAATAGGCTTGATGACTATTTTTTTTTCTTATTGGTAATTAAAAGACCCTTAAAAAATAGAAACATCGCTGAAAGAATGACTCTGATAGCTTAAAAATTCACCAAGATATGACAATTCAAACATCTCATAAAATAGACCTGCCCGAAACGCTCCATACAAAGTGCTACGAAAGACTGACGTCACTCTTTCTTAGTTTGTACGCATCGGGAGAGAACTTTGTTCGATAGGTATATTGAATATTGCGTTTATGAAAGTGGTTTCATAACAAAAGTTGCTTTTAATTGCATAAGTTATCGAATGGTATACAAATATTAAGAAGTTTAATTGAAAAAAAATTCGACTTGATTATCCCACTTTGAAGGCGCATAACAAAAAAAATACAAATGCTATCGAGCTGAAATTTTGGGAACACTAATTTTTTACCGTGATTTCTTTATTTTATTAACAAAATTCGCTAATCTTTGACCTTGTCATCATCCCTATTCTATTATTATTTATTTTATAACATTACAATTCTAAAGATGACATGTTTGTTTGTATTGCATCAAATAGGCTCTAAAGTTACTGGAAAGATTCTGGTAAAATTTGGCAAAAACATAGAGTACTGAACATGACTTTCCTCTTCACACAGTGGACACTGGACAAGTACAATATGTTCGTCGAAAAGAAAAGTCGAAAGCTTTAGTTTTACATGCTTAATAACTAACTGATATAATATATTGTGATTTGTGTGTATACTATGTAAGTGTATACCATAATATAGATGTAGACTGTAGCTGTCCAAAGTTGTAATAATTTCATGTTAAGGACGCTATTACAAATATCAGCGATTTTCCGGTACCCTATTAAAGAATTAGGAGTCAAACTGCGAGGATATTTTGGTTTCAAATGAAAGATAATATATTCATCTCCACGACTGTACCATAAAAATTCTATAGCCGCATACAAAATTTTCACATAAAATACGTTTTAACCATCACAATAATCGCAAAATATGAAAAAAATGGGGTCTGATTAGGTACCTTAATATCTAAATACACTGAACTGAGGAAAATAAATATACAAAAAAATTGTTGCTTATTTAGTCCTCTATAAAGTCCGCTAAAAATTTTATATAAAAATAAACAACTTTTCCAGTTATAAGAAAAATAAGAAAATTTCTCAAATTTTTTCATACATTTTCGCCATATCAAGAGCGCGGCGAGCGTCGTAACCGCCACTGTACAAGGTGCGCTAATATGAATCTTATTTTAATCTTATTAACGTCGATATTCGTACTGACAGACATCCGACCTGCAAATTTTTTTGTTATAGCGTCCTTAAGATATGTGCATGGCGCTTACTAATGATATTATACTGTCGTCACAGAACATGCGTCATGCTAGCTGGAAACATTAGGAAGTAGATAATAATTGTACACTATAAACTTATATCACACGAACATTTCCTTTAATTTAATCGTTAAAATTCATTCATTCCATTTTAAGGAAGGTCAAATAGCTCAAAGAGTTAATTTTTTTTAATTTATACTATTTTATCTTTTATCATATTTTAATTTTCATAGTTATTTGTTAGAATATCAATAATATTTATTTATTTTATTATTATCAAATTATCATTACAAGGTATTATTTATATATTGTAATTACTCGTTATTAAATGTTTAAATGGTGCCACTTTATTGATAATATTATCAGTTAGAAAGCAATTAACTTCAGTAGAGCTTTGGAGTAATTACACGGTAGAACTTTCTAGAATTTATTTAATTTGGTGTATTATTTTATAATTTAGGTTCGAGTTAAACATTTCCTTTTTAAGGAAAATTATAAAACTCTAATTGTAGAGCCATTTTGTATCTAGCAATTATTATTTATTTATTTGTTCGAAACTGGCGGATGTCATAAAAACTTAGACAAAGAATACGATCTCGCTACATTCAAGACTTAATTTAACTGAGAACAAAACAGGAGAATACGATTATTATTCCTTCGGCGAGTACATTACGGGAGCCGCTTGATGCATGCAAACTACACCATGTTTATTCCGCCGTCCTGCCACCCTGCATAGCTAATGTGTGATAGAAAAGTAGGTGCCTTCGATCTTCTCGTGGCAAAAGTTATCTCTAAGTCCGGGCAATAAAGACCCCCAACTTCAGCATTTTAGTCCATCCCACCGGTGTCTGTTTGACATTGATTTTGACATTTAACGAAACCGAACATTTTAAAAATACTAATTGCAGTGGGTCAGCGAAACAATGGGCTTTTGTTCAATGGAGCACCAAAAATTGTTAGGTACCTTTTGTACAAAGTTTTTTATAAAATAAATCGTTAATTATGTCTTTTCAATGAAGGCTTCGCTTCAAAGAAGGTTCGTTAAATTACCCAAGAATAATTTTAGTTAATTTTTGATACATCATACAATAATTGAACATTAAAAAAAACTTATAATTTAATTACATGTTTGTACTTAAACTTTTTAAAACAAAATAATTGAAATGTAGAGTCAACAAAAATTTACTTACGTGTATTTTCTTTCGTGACCGCCATTTCTTCCGAATCCATTTCAATGAATTTTCACTTTCAACTAATGTCTATATCATTGCACAGAATTTCGCGAATGCAAGAGCGCAGTACGCCTGAGAACCGAGCACTGCAAAGTGTGAATTCGCGACGATGCGCGCCGGCGCGGCGCGGCGGGCGGCAGGCTGGCGTCAGGCGTCGCGTGCGCACGCCACTCGCATACTAAAACCGCTAAAACGCAGGACCCAGGGACAATCGCGAACCGCAAACACATTTGGGATCGACCACGTTATCTATACCAAACAAATAGGTGTAAACAACGCGCTCTAAGCACGATAAGCTCAATAAAAAATAATGTTATCTCGAGGCGATAAATCTCGTTTTATCACAACATTACCATTGATATTATTTATCAGTAAACAAACCATAAAACGGAGCCTATTCTGAATCTTCGATAGGCATTTGTATCGTGTGAGGGACGATTGCGGAAAGACTCTACAATACTCTACTGAAGTTGAATATAAATGATCGATTCCGTGTATTTTTATTGCCGCGGCAGATCAAGGTGTTTATCGGTAACCTTATTACATAAAGCGACGTAAACAAATCTATCAATGCGATAACAAGGGAAAGGTCGCGTTTCTTATTATTTTGGACAATGCACTGCTATCGCGGGTCGAAGGGCGAGTGCAACGTCCCAATATCGCGCGTCTTGAACCAATTATTTACGACCATACATCAAACTGATTTTAATGTACCACCGGAGAAATTGATTCATACGCAGATGGCGGGCCTGCGTTACTTGGTTGCGTTGTCGAGTCAATGTTATTCGGCTGGCCGCTGGGCTTGCCTTTAGCCGACCAAATTACGTAGGTCCGCCTTCGGCCTATCAATTCAGTACTGATAGTATATAATTACATATAATTATCTAATAATAGAATTTTACTGTTCCAGTATCCTTTTGTTGTCGCCATTGTGGCACCTCGTATATTACGTAGTCACTGCAGTCCATCCAGAGTTGTCACCCCAGAGTTTCTACGAGTGTGATCTTTATGTCGTTCTCATGAAAGTTTAGTCAGAGGTAGCATAACTTTGAATGGAATATTCTCAATGTAAGACGCGACGTAATTAGATAAAGTCATGATCAATATGGAAGTAATGTAAGCTCATTGAAATGAGACGGACCACCCAGAGCCCAGCGCCTGTCTCTACTCCATTTCCGCTCCATAAATTATAAACTGCGTTTCATAATCATCTAAACTTTTAATTGTTATCATTTTCTTATTGTCTGACACGTGTAATAGGTTTTATCAGAGTAAACTATGTAAGTGTCGCGAGCTTAGAACGAAATTAACGAAAGTTAATTTTGTAAAGATTTCATATTGAGTTTGTTTATCCACAGACTATGTCAAATGTAATTTATCTACACTACTATTATAAAGAGGAAAGATTTGATTTTTTGTTTGTTTGTTTGTTTGTTTGTTTGTTTGTTTGTTTGAGTCGAATAGGCTCCGAAACTACTGGACCGATTTGAAAAATTCTTTTGCTATTGGAATCTTACATTATTTCTGCTGAACATAGGCTACATTTTATTTTGGAAAAAAGTAGGGTTCCGTAAGATATTTGAGTTTTTCGGACGCAAGGTGTAAAAAATCAGCTAGAAAAGTTACTTATTTTGCGTACGCTGCCTAAACTATAAAAGATAGAACCATAAAATGTTCTAAGTAATTGTAGATCTTATAAATATCTACAAAAAAGTCCGCGACACACTATACCTATCTATGTCGAGTGAGGCACAATAACCATTTATTTATTTAAAAATCCTGAATTTTTTTGGACTACATTAAAACGGACATATTTTACTCACGCTATTAATCCTTATCAAAATAAATTATTTTATCACTAAGTACAGTTTATGTAGATAATATTTGGTCTTTGAATGATTAAAATTGGACGTTTGGTTTTGAAATTATGGCGAAATTAAAATATTACGATAGTGGGCGTCACCAAAGCGCGTGCGGGGAAGACAATATTCTGTTGTAGAAATGAAAATTCTGTACTTAGAAGATATGAAATGACACCCGAAATTACACCTTTGTCACTACATCGCTATAGAAGCCAAAAATGTGGTTAGTTTTTAGTCTGTCTGTCTGTCTGTCACTCTTTCTGTCTGTATGTTTGTTCCAGCATCACACGAAAAATACTGATCCGATTTGAATGTGGTTTTCGCAGATATATTTATCTTCTTCCAACTTAACATATGGTGTATAAAATTTTTTCCCCCCACCCCTCTAAGGGGACAAAAGAGGGGGTCAGATTTTGTATCAAACTTTTTCTTTAACACGAAAACTACTGATCCGATTTGCATACGGTTTTCACAGATATATTATATTTGTCTTCTTCCAACTCAACATCTGGTGTATAAAAATCCTCCCCCCCTCCCCTCTCAACCCTCTCTGGGGACCAAAGAGGGGTCAGATTTTGTATACAACTTTTTTCTTTAGTGGACTTACTTCATATTAGGTATTAACTGTGTTTTTCAACTTAATATCTGGTGTATGACCTTCCCCCCCCACACCCTCTTAGGGGACAAAAGAGGGGGTAAAACATGTATCAACTGATGATGTAGAAAATATACTTTAAATGGCAAAACAACGTTTGCCGGGACAGCTAGTATTATATAACCCTCGATCACAGATTCTTGGAAATCTATTGTTCTTCTTTTGTTATCGCCGCTTGGGGCTTGATAGGTTAAATACAGTAGATGATGATGCAATCACCAATTAATATGTTCCCTTCCTGTACCTTCCGTATTTTTAATAAACCTCATCAATAGCAACAACTTAAAACAGCAAAACAAAATACTTTACAGCCTCGTAAAATTATTGTTAACGTTTCAAATTGACAGTTATCCATCATGGCTTGACGTGAAGAATGACCATAACATAAATTTTTTTCTTATAATCCAGACCTGGTTCCAGACGCTGATATTTTAAAAAAGGATAGAACAAAACTCACCTTTAAACGTGAAGTTCTTCGGCCGTCTTCTCTTAACCCCCTCCTCCTCTGTGTGGTTGAACCTCGGAGGCGGCATTTTGGGCACCTCGCTGGGCACCGTGGTGACCTCCCCCGTCCCCGCGCCGCCCGTCGCCAGGTACCCCCCCACGGAGTGCCGACGACGCCCCTGCAGGGGGATAGTGTAGAATACCTCCTCGTGCTCCTTCGTGCCATCGGTGGTGACGACTTTGGTGCTTATTTTGCCCTTCCTAAAGAGAAAATTCAGAGCCTAGGTAAAATCCATACTTCTAATATTATAAATGCCAAAGTGTGTTTGTCTGCCTGTCTGTTACCTCTTCACCCCCAAACCGCTAAGCCGATTTTGGTGAGGTATGGAGATACCTACTTTGAATCCCAGGAATGGACATAGGTAACATTTTATCCTGAAAGAATGCCTATGCGATAAACAAATTTTGACCCAACGGAGATGCGGGCGTCGTCTACTTTGGAATAAAAATTGAAAAACTGAAATATTTTACTATTGGACAAACCCCGTCGAGACGAGTGAAAAAATTTCATACAAAGTACATAATGTCAACATGGAGTGTCACTCCATGTTTTGTGTCTCAACTCTTATTTGGGGACTTGGGACCATATATTAGAAAGCTAACTCATAATACAAGTTATAACAATGTTCAAATGTCACAAACAGAAGGACATATTCTTCGCTTATCAGTATTTGAAGCTTGCTTACGACGATAATGAAATCTGACTTTGATACAATGAATTCTTACTTTATTCTGGGTGCTGTGAAGGTGTGTCTCATATCATCGGGGGCGCAGTCTCCTGGTCTCGGCTGTCCCTTGAGGAAGGCCTCGGCCTGCTCAGGCTCCTTAGCGGACAGCGACCTCAGCAGCGCCCGAAACTCCTTGCGCCTCGGACTCTCGGGCTCCCGTCTTCTCGGCGAGCTCAGAGGCCGTCCATCTACCCAGGTCCGCGCGGGAGCCGACCTGGAGAACTGCTCCGGGCCAGATATAGGCGTCGCGTTGTCGGTGACATCCTTGTCAGGGAACGCGAAGTATGATGGGTTGTCTGGAAAGATAATAATGGTGAGTAAAGGAAAAAATGACTTATATTATAAAGATCATTGGACAATTGTATGCTTTAAAGAGATTTTTACATAGAAAAGATTCGATACTTTTTAGCCTTATATGATTATGATTTATGATATACGTGTTACCGATGAGCATCGTAAGACGGCATGCCCCTGGCCACTGCGGCTGGCGACTGCGGCGGGGGAATTATTCAATAACGACAATGAAGTAACGGCAGCCCATTACGTCCACCCGTACTCCACGGACCAACCTACTTCGAACGCCGAGCTCCGGAAAATGCGAATTGAAACCAATCTTCATGTTCAGATCTTAACTATTGTCTATGGGAAGTAGGTAAGTTGAGGGATCCGACTGCGCCAGTAGGGTTATGTTTTTCTAGGATGTGTGATATATATCTATACATATAATAAAACTGTAGAAATGAAAATTCTGTACATTAAAGATATTCAAAAAATAACAAGGGGGGTGTCACTACATCGCTATAGAAGCCAAAACTGTGGTTAGTTTTTTGTCTGTCTGTCTGTATGTTTGTTCCACTATCACACGAAAACTGCTGATCCGATTTGAATGCGGTTTTCGCAGATATATTTGTCTTCTTCCAACTTAACATCTGGTGTATAAAATAATTTCCATTTCCCACCCTCTAAGGGGACAAAATAGGGGGTCAGATTTTGTATCAAACTTTTTTCTTTAACACGAAAACTACTGATCCGATTTGCATACGGTTTTCGCAGATATATTTGTCTTCTTCCAACTCAACATGTGGTATATAAATCTCCCCCACCCCTCCCTCTAACGGGACCAAAGAGGGGGTCAGATTTTGTATCAAACTCTTATCTTTAACGAACTTACTTCATATTATTAACTGTGTTTTCCAACTTAACATCTGAGTGCGTAGTGCGAGTTTTATTCGATCATACTCATCGAGAACGTTGACGCGAATTTGTATGGGATCAAAGCGGTATCGACGTAAGCCAGTAGGTGCCGCTGCTTTGATCCCATACAAATTCGAGTTAACGTGTTCGATGCGTATGATCGAATAAAACTCGCACTACACCCCCTGGTGTAAAAGTTCCCCTCTTAGGGGACAAAAGAGGGGGTAAGATAGCAACTGACAAAGTAGAAATACTTTAAATGGCAAAACAACGTTTGCCGGGACAGCTAGTCTAGTATATTATACGAGTATGATACGTCATACGTTTCAGACTTCTAGAGCCCAAATTGCTTGTCGTTTATGAGATATATTGAGCTTTATTCACAATAGCTTTTAAAAGTTACTAAAATAAGCAAACACGCTAAATACAGCTTACTTCAACGATTGTATCTAAAACAATAATCGTAAATTAATTATTATCAACCCTGCCTCGTCATCATCAGACTTACCTAAACATTAACAAAAACCGTCACACTTTTATGAATGAGCTCGTAGACCCAAAGTTGTAAGAGTAACTGTAAAACAATGAATAAAGAGATAGTAAATCTCATCTATTATCACAAGTGTCCGCCCGCATTCGTCTATATTTTGGTGCTGGGCTCTGGGCCTTAGATTGCTCTGGGCTATTATTTCAACTGGAAGGCCGAAGGGCCGGGCGGGCCGGGCCTTTGGGACATGTGGCCACACAAAAACTCTCAGTTAATGGGCCATTCGCCATTGTATCTAATTTGAACATTATTTGCTCTGAATGCCATATCGTGAGAGCGACTTGTGAGCGTGGGTATTAAAGTGTAGTTTGTATTAATATTGTCGATGTGATCTTTGTCAGATAATTATACAGTACCTCCGGGATAGATGTATGATTAATATTGACACTGACCTTTAAAAATAACAAACAGCCCAAGCATAAAATAAAGCTCCATTCATTGTTCGATGTCCGTTGCGTATAAAACAACAATTAATTATATGTAGTACCTATTCTCATCCTACGTCAGATCAGTCGATATTTTAAGAGAATGCCAATTTGTAGTTTGATAACAAACAGACTGTATTGAACGAGAAAAATAGTATGATAGTAAAATTGGTATTCTAGTAATCGTAATTTACGAATGTTTTATCTTATTACTTTTTAGAATCGCGATTCGCGGCGCTATGGTGATTCTTCGAACTCTACAAATGAATTTTCAGATAATGAATGAAACGAAATTCTAAGAAATTTAAAAATAATTGTGTGACGAATACATTTATGCCACTACGTATAAAATAACGTCATATTCGGTTGATTAATAACAATCAATTAAAATATGTGTTATCTTTTAGATGAGCTATTATTGCAGATATTAAAACGTTGCCAAAAATCGTTATTTATTTCGTTGTTAAAGCTTCTTATAATTAAAAAAATCTAGTACACGTAACTCAAATACAAAGTTTCAAATATAATATCCTGTTTTCACAGAGCGGATACTACACTAACGCAGCGTAAACGGAAATACAAACTCCTGAAACTAGTTTGGGCGGGCGGATGCAGCACAGGTGTAATTTCAAACTTATAATAACATGCGAATATTCTAAACACTACCTAAACACAATATGGAGTTATAGAATAATATGGAGTTTAACTCACTGGTAGCACGTAAACAGTAATCGAACTGCGGTCCCATGGCTGCAGCTGTGTACGCACGTCACATCCCGGCGCGCGCGCGGCGGTCTCTGCGGTGCGTCGCGCTGCGCGGTGCGGACTGCGGGCGCGGACGCAGGTGAAGCGAACGCAACACGTGCGAGCTTTACGAACTTTCTTAGCACGCGCGGGCAGGAAACGTTTATCCCAGCTCAAAAATCACGTATACGTTTATAGGGGGATCGAGACTGCGACCAGATTTAATTTCAGTGCACAGCACATGCGTCCGTTTTAGTAGCGCCGAGCTTTATGTTTGTAAATAAACGTACAATGTTGACGTTCGCGTCCATTCATATATTATGGTACCGCTTTATATTAGTAGGGTAGGGTACCCGGTAGGTAAAAGGAGAATCAGTACCTACTTGTTTTGTGAGAATGTTATTGAAAATAATTTTTGACCACTATTCTAAAGATAACTGATAATAAATTAAAACATTGAATAATAATTTTAACTGCTATTTTTATTGTAAACGTAAAAAGATAGCTGCATAATTGCATATTAATTCTATAACTAAGTCAGATTCTGGAGTCTACAGGTTGTAACAAAAGTCAAAACAAACTGACTATTAATAAGTCGCTCTCAATAAAATACGCACCAGCAAGCTCGTATTTGCAAAGATGTCTACAAACTACAAAGTAAAAAATTAGGTATTTTAAATGTAGCCCAATTATGACAAAGATTCTTAATGTACTTACAATCTGAGATTTAAGATCCGGTGTTCGGTAAAATGAGCCCAGCGACCGAGGTCGCTATCCCCAAACCACTCGATAATTTTTCGAACGAATATTTTTAGATGATACTTTTTAAGTTTTTACCAAAGTACTTCGGATTGTGCTTTTAGTTGAGCTTTTTCTTTTTAGGAAAGAAGAGTAACAAAATATAGTAGAAAAAGGTAAACAGAAGATTAAAATAACATAATATTATAATAATTATAATATTATGTTATTTTAATCTTCTGTTTACCTTTTTCTATTATATTAAGTATACCTACTAAGTATATTTTATTATATTAAGTATACCTACTTATATCATAATTATTATGATTTATGTAGGTATACTTAATATAATATTACAAATAAGTATATTATAATAGAATATCTTAATACTAGCTAAAAGTCGAGCTTTGTGAGGGCTGGCGACGCTTTTCTGCATGGTAATAATCTTTAAGGCAGTTTTTTTTATATTCTAACTAGCTGTTGCCCGCGACTTTATCCGCGTTAACATAGTATAATAACAAAGATGGATAGTTTTCCCCTTTTTTTTGTTCCACAAAGGGTAAAAACGGGACGCATATTTAAGCAAACGTCAAACGCAAACGTCAAAACTTCATGTCTTAGTAACTTATGAAATGACGGATTTTCATTCAAACTTTCAACCCTAATTTCACCCCATTGGGGGTAGAATTTCTAGAAACGCTTAAATTATACGTGTCCATTCATTTTTAATCAGTAGCCCAAAAATAAAGTTTCATGTTACTAACTCCAGAAATGACGGTCTTTCAATAAAACTTTCTGCCCCTATTTCACCCCTTTCGGGGTAAAATTTCCAAAATTCCTTCCCTATTGGGTGTCTACTTAATAAAACAACCATATACACCAAATTTGGTGGCTATAATCTTAACAGTTCTTGTCAGCGATGATGAATCAGTCAGTCAAGACATAATTTTGTTATTTTTTAAGTACAGATAAAAACGATTATTGTAAGTTATTCTTAAAAGATAGGCATGTACTATCACAGATATTTTTAGATCATTAACGGCCGTTCCCAATATTTGATCTATCTCTTACTTGAGATAGGAATAGCTCACATTAGACATTAGCTCCATATATTTTATGTCAATTCTATGTCAGCTGCGATCGGTTGTATGTCAAACTAGAGATAGATTGAATATAGGGAACGGCCATTAAAGAGTAACAATTCTTTCATACATATTTTTTGGATCTAATTGGACCGTTTTTGCAGCGCATGCAACGGAAGCTCTCAAAGATGAATAATTTTCCCCGCTTTTTCCACATTTTCCCCTGTTTCTTCGCTCCTAAAAGTCACAGCGTCATGTTATAATATATCCTATAGCCTTCCTCGATAAATGTGTTTTCTAACACTGAAAGAATTTTTCAAATCGGACCAGTAGTTCATGAGATTAGCGCGTTCAAACAAATAAACAAACTCTTCAGAATTATATTAGGATAGATAGTAATAATTAGTAACTAAACCTTGACTGACCGATGATAACACATCTACACATAAATAAAAATTACTAATTTAAAGCACAAATCAATAGGCGTGATAGTTTTTCCGTAAAGAGTACCACGTACCTAAAAGTGCTCAGGTTGTGGGATATACTAGATAATTAAAATAGTTCGTATTCCTATTAGGGCTTACTTCTGAACGTCAGGCAGACATGTTTCGTTTGTGTCGCATGATAATAAGAAACTACATTTCCGAACAAAATGCACAAAATGTCGAGCGATATCAAAATACCCGAGATGGAAACAAAAAAAAATCACCAGATGTCGGATCGAGTGTGTTTACTTGCATCTGCTGTGAAACAAAGCTCGCTCTTGTGCCTCGATATTCACAAAGAGAACGAACATAACGCATATTGGATTTGCGAACGCCCGGACGGATTTTAGGGAATTTATCATTCGAACACGGGTACTAAAAGGTCGGATTTAGGTCAATGAATAACAATATCTTAATCGTTTCTTAAAGATACTCTCAGGACTGTGCAAGCTGAGAAAGTGCTAGGCTTGAAGGTTTAGACTTTAGAGATTCAGTCTGTAATTACGTACTACCATAATTTGTAATAATCTTTTTGGTACTTCATCATTACTAAATCTATTGCTAGCACGGCACGTCGCGTCGTTTTCAAGTATATTTTGTAATTACCATGTGCAGCTCTACAACGCTACGAATAAGTACCTAACCTAGTATTTAGTAACAATCAACAAGAGCTAGTGCAAGAGTCAGGATGACCAGCCGGCCTAGCACACGCCAACGAGATATCTCACTCTCGAGATAATTAAAAACTACTCGTCTCATAATGTCAAAATCTCGACATTATCTCGAAAAAACTCTATAAAAATGTGTTATTTTGATGATAGATCTACGCGAGAAAAAATGTTTGTCATGCTAGGGTCAATAGAGATGAAGATACAAACTATCAAACATCGAGAAACATGTAGAGAGAGATATCTCGTTGGCGTATGCTAGGCCGGCAGATGCACGATGATAGATAATAAATTAATTATTAATCCTATATTGTTTCTTTTATCAACTTTGTCCACAACTTTCTTATTATAACTGAATATGATATTGCGTCAAACTCGATCCTGGATGACGGGGGGCAGAAACCGCCGACCATACCGCGATGCACGAGCATCATGTCGGATGTTCGGTTTCATCAGCGCTCAGTGCCAAAAGCCCTCTTTTCCCTTGATATCCAAAAGTCGAGTGGGCCTGACGGAGTCCCTCCTATTGTGTTGAAAAAGTGTGCTCCTGAGTTGGCTCCGGTCTTGACGCATCTTTTTGGGCTCTCCTATTCCACTGGCATCGTCCCGGCTTCTTGGAAGACAGCCTTGGTGCACCCGATCCCCAAAAAAGGTGACCGCTCAAATCCTTCCAACTACAGACCAATCGCTATAACCTCTCTCTTCTCGAAGACAATGGAATCCATTATCAATAGCCAGCTTCTTCGATACTTGGACGGCCAGGGATTACTAAGCGACAAACAATACGGGTTCCGTAAGTGTCGCTCGGCTGGTGATCTCTTGGCGTACCTGACTCATCGTTGGGCTCAGGCAATTGAGTCGAAGGGAGAGGCATTGGCTGTTAGTTTGGACATTGCGAAGGCCTTTGATCGGTTTTGGCATAAAACTCTGCTTTCAAAGCTTCCATCATACGGGCTGCCTGAGAAATTATGTAAGTGGGTCACTAGTTTCTTAGGTCTGCTAAGAAGCATAAAGGTCGTAGTTGACGGCGAATGCTCGGAAACTCAGTCTGTTGATGCTGGTGTCCCTCAGGGCTGTGTGCTATCGCCTACCCTATTCATACTGCATATCAATGACATGTTACAGACCAACGGCATTCATTGCTATGCGGATGATAGTACAGGTGATGCTATATATACCGGCTCCCCCAATATTTCTCGGCAAAATGTCAATGAGAGTCGCAACGAACTTATGTCTAAAATAGAGAATTCATTGGAGAAAGTCTCTGAATGGGGTAGACGTAACTTAGTCCAATTAAACCCCGCCAAGACACAAGTCTGCGCGTTCACCACTAAAAAGTCACCAATGGTCGTATATCCTCGATTCGAGGGCACATCTTTAACCATCTCCCCTAGCATTGAGATACTTGGCGTCAACATATCGAGCGAAGTCCAGTTCCGATATTATCATCTAGAGGGTAAGGCCAAGTTAGCCTCGAAGAAGCTTGGTGTTCTTAACAGAGCGAGACAGTACTTCAGTCCGGACCAACGCCTACAACTCTACAAGGCGCAGGTTCGGCCTCACATGGAATATTGTTCTCATCTCTGGGCTGGGGTGCCAAAATACCAACTGCTCCCTCTGGATCGTATCCAACGAAGGGCCGCTCGAATTGTTGACTGCCATAGTGTTTCAAACAGCTTGGACCCCTTGTAATTACGCCGAGATGTAGCTTCACTCTGCATCCTCTATCGGTTGTATTACGGGGAGTGCTCTGAGGAATTGTTCGGAATCATACCACCTGCAACTTTTCGCTATCATCCCACGCGAAAAACATACCATCCTCATCACCTTGATGAGTGGCAGTCTTCCACAGTGCGTTTTTCGCGTAACTTTCTGCCGCGCACTGTAAAACTCTGGAACGAACTGTCACCAGCAGTATTTCCGGACCTATACGACCTGCAAACCTTCAAGAAAAGAGCGTATTCCCTCTTAAAAGGCCGGCAACGCACCTGCAGCTCTTCGGATGTTGCGAGTGTCCATGGGCGACGGTAGTTGCTTACCATCAGGTGACCTGTTTGCTCGTTTGCCCCCCTATTTAATAAAAAAAAAGCAACTGTTTAAAAAAGTTGTGCGAAATTAGTATGCGTGGAATGTTTGTGTTTATTTATGTGTTGCATGCGTGATGCGAGCCGCGACTCGCGAGACATTCTGCCTGCCGCTGCTGGTGTTAAAATCACATATGACTAATGACATCAGTGGCGGTTTTTTGTTTTTATTATTTTAAATAAGTCGGCATTAGTCTCATGTTCATTAATATTTTGATGTCGTGACTAAGCCGAGTGTCCTTAACCATTCAAATCAAAGTCAAATGTGAATAAAGATTTCTAGCATCGTTTTGCAGAAAGATACCATCTATTATGTATTTATATTAGGTATTCTACTTATTATTTTTATTATTATCCAGGATTTATTTTAGCTAACCTATATAATTACATATTTCCAAAATAACAGTTTCATTATGGGGACAATAATATTTTGTCCAAAGAATTGAATCCATCTATCAAGTTTGTCTTTGTCTAATGTGACCTCAATATCAAATATCGGTCGGCAACTCGGCAGTCCCCAGATTTCATACATAAGTGAGTAACGTATTAACGAATGTCTTATGTGTGTGTGTCTACAGAGTACAGAATGATATTAATACTTATATGTATTTCTTTTGAGACTATGATAAACCGTAGTCAGTACTAGAACACAAAAATGCTTAGACGCCGATGGTGACTCTAAGCATCAGCAGATTTTTAACCGACTTCAAATCAAATCAATCAAATCTCTTTATTGCCAGAATGTTGTACAAATACAGGTCTTATAACTACTTAGATCTAACATTCTGCCATAACAATGGCGTGCAATTAAATTATTAAGCTTAAACATACTTATATAAAATTATTCCAAAAAGGAGGAGGTTATACGTTCGGCTGTAGAGGTATATATTTCTTAAAAGTAGGAATGCTTGCTGCAATAAAAAGTTTGTTAAGGCCTTATTACCTCTACTGAGTAGAGTATCGAGACAGTGCTTTTTTTTTAAATAAGGGGGCAAACGAGCAAACGGGTCACCTGATGGTAAGCAACTACCGTCGCCCATGGACACTCGCAACATCAGAAGAGCTGCAGGTGCGTTGCCGGCCTTTTTTTGGCTTTCGGCCAATTTTAGCTTTAGGCAAGTTTTTGTTTTGCTGTTCATCCTACAAAGTCTCGATACCTTGTAAAGGATCAACCTGTATAATATCAACTATCAAGTGTGCATGTGTGACAACTGACAATAGACAAAGATGGCGTTTGTCAGGGTGGAGTGTGGACTGTGGAGCGGGCACCAGCGGCCGGCGGATAAAGTCGCGACCGCGGCTTACATACAATTGGCTGCTTCCGCTTGTATCGAATTAATTCATTCTGCATACGTACACTAAACCTATATATCCCATGGTTAACTGTTAACGCTTAACTGGACTTCTAAATTAACAGTAGGACCATAGTAGGACTATAAAGTTTGATTAGTTTATTTTGATATGCGCGTAGGTACTTGCGCGCTTCTCTATCAGAAGAATTTAGGAACATAAAAATTTTTGGGATTTCAAAATTGATATAGAGCAAAAAAGGACAAAAAAATCACGTTTGTCGTATGGGAGCCCCCCTTAAATATTCATTTTATTTTATTTTTAGTATTTGTTGTTATAGCGGCAACAGATATACATAATCTGTGAAAATATAAAATCTCTAGCTATTACCGTTCTTCAGTTACAGCCTGGAGACAGACAGACAGACAGACAGACAGACAGACAGACGGACAGACGGACAGACAACGAAGTCTTAGTAATAGGGTCCCGTTTTTACCCTTTGGGTACGGAACCCTAAAAATGTGTCCCGAACACGAGAAAATTTTCAGTTTTTTAGTTGCCGCATAGATAGAGAGCGCTCCATCCACGCTCTATCTCTCTCATCTCTGTGATATAGTCCAGTAGATCAGAAAATATGTTCCAGATTTCGGGCCCTTTCGATGGATATTGCAAATATACTGAATAAATGTATTCTGGATCTACCTGTATAAGCCATAGGACGACAACGACTAGCATACCAAGAATTTCATACAATCTTAATCAGGGTCTTTAAATAGAGCTTCATCATAGTTTCAGGGGGCAGTGAACTACGAACGGTTCCAGATGCACGAATGTTTGCAACATTGCTACAACAAACAGAGGTGGATGAAAGCTACACTGAGCAACTGAAATAACCTGTAAACGTATTTACTGGAACGCGCGTTCCTCGAAGACAAATGTGCTGCTATTAAGTAGATACTTGGATACCTCAACTCGGTCTTTTCATTCCTACTGTAATTTAATGAAACATACTGTAATTTAATAAACAAGATTATTATCTTTGACTGCGAAAGCTGCTATCAGCTGTCATTTGACGTCGTAGCGTGCACCAGCTGTACCTAAGTAGAGTTCGGAGAATTCTCTATTTCGGAGATACTCTATAAGTAATATACATAATCGGAAAAACTTTATTGCGCAGCGTCATACCTAGAGGTGTACCGTGCACCTCAAATCCCAATTAATAGAACTGTATTGAACCTAAAATTTAAAATGAATAGCTAAGTTTAACAATATAAGTAAGCCTTAATACAATTTAAAAGTTGCTAGAGACCGCGCAAATTTAATAAAATTGACCAAAGACAGAAATCGAACAGCGCATTCGGCATTTCCCTTCCAATTCTGCTGAGCGAGAAAGATTTCTCTTGAAGAGAGAGAACTTGTAAACTGTACGTACTACGTAGTAGATTTATTTTATTACAAACCTTTATCCATACAGCATACTAATATTATAAATGCGAAAGTGTGTCTGTCTGTCTGTTAATACCTCTTCACGCCATAACTGCTGAACCGACTTTGCTGAAATTTGGTATGGAGATAGTTTGAGTCCCGGAAAAGGACATAGAATACTTTTTGTCCCGGAAAAATGTACGGTGTCTGTCAACTGCCTAGGTCCTAGGAATCAATTTCCTCGATGGTACATAGGTAACACCTTTATAACCACTGTGCAATAGAGATGAACTCTATTCTTTAATTCTCGATAACCAAAACAAGAAAAGATATAGCCACGTAGGTGGAACAAAGTAAACAAACATAATGTTACGTGCTGAGGTTCGATGATTCGGAGAAAAAGACCTGGTGACTCTCTTGAGACTTTTATTCACACTACACTTAACACTTACACTACACTTACACACACTAGATCACTATGTCTAAACACTAAGCACTAAGTTCAAACACTAAGCACTATCACTGGTTCACTCACTAAGTCACTTGTTTCTCACTTCCGAAGTCGCTTTGATTATCGCTCACTCGAAAACATTCGATGACTGGCCGGCCGGCTCGTCTAGCCGCGTATTTATACGGGACGGGGCGAGCTCTAGACCTTACGAGAATATTCCACAACATGTAAACAACCGTGGGAAAATTCTCGAGCGCAGGTAACAAAAACATACAAGTAGCGGCATCTGGTATTGAATAGGGGATTTACGCTGTCTGTGATGGTTTCGCCTGGTTGCCGCTAGATGACACTACGTGTCCGCATTCGTAACACTACTCCCCTCTTAGAGATGCTCGTCCCGAGCATCATTGTTACTGCCATGGTAACGCGCCAGACGGTCTATGTGTACCACTTTGAATGTCCCTCTTGGTTGCTTTTGAATCCTATAAGTCACATCATTCAATCGGGTAACCACTTTGTATGGGCCGTCCCACTTGGTCTGCAACTTCGGAGATTTCCCTTTTCGACGAGTTGGGTTATGCAGCCACACCAGTGTCCCTTCTTCGAAGCCGCTCGTGTTCGATTTCCGGTCGTATCTGGTCTTCATGTTCTCACTTGAATGTAACCCATTCTCCCGAACCATGCCGTGTATATAGCGCATCTTTTCCCTCAAATCGCAGACATAGTCTTGTACGGTCTTTGGTTCCTCCGGTGACCCTCCTGTCAAGAGGTCTACTGGTACTCGCAGTTCTCTCCCGTAATTGACATACGCCGGGGTAGCTTTTATTCCTTCATGCTCGGCGGTACGATACGACAGAAGGAAGAGCGGTATGTACTTGTCCCAATCCTTTTGTTTGTCATCTACCAATTTCGCCAAATGCCTCTCAAGGGTCTGGTTAAATCTCTCAACCATTCCATCAGACTGCGGATGGTACGCGGTGGTCCTCGTTTTATGCATTCCCAAGATTCTGCACACTTCCTGGAAGACCTGCGATTCGAAATTCCTGCCCTGATCGGAATGGATTTCCAGAGGCACACCAAAGCGAGATATCACTTCTTCCACAAGCTTAGAAGCAACTGTCGTAGCTTCTTGGTTTGGTATGGCGAACACTTCAGGCCACTTGGTGAAGTAGTCCATGACGACCATGAAATACTTGTTTCCCGACTCCGTTACAGGAAATGGCCCAGCTACATCAACTGCAATTCGTTCCCACGGTGCGCCAACGTTATACAACCGCAGGTTCCCACGGCTCCTGGTCTGTGGTCCCTTCACTGCAGCGCAAGTAGTACATTTGCGGCACCAATCCTGCACGTCATCTCGACAGTGCAACCAGTAGAATCGTTCCCGCACTTTTGTTAACGTCCTCTTGACACCTAGATGACCTCCTGATACGCCATCGTGCATTTCACGGAGAATCTCTGGTACTCTCGCTCTTGGGACAACTATCTGAAGATGGAACTCTCTGCCGTTAGTCTTCTCCCATTTCCGGTAGAGTATTCCGTTTTGAAGTACCAGACTCTCCCACTGCGCCCAGTACGCCTTAGTGACAGCGCCCGTGGGTGCAACCTCACTCCAGATTGGTTTTACATCACCCCGTTTCTTCCATGTGATGATGTGCCGAAGGTCGTCATCTGTTTCTTGAGCCTCTCTCATAGCATCATTCTCCCATGGGCCCAAAGGACTTGTTCTCGTTAACTTTATTGTCACTTCATTAGATTCCTGCTTAACACAATGTTTGCAGTCCTCTGAACACGGCCTTCGTGAGAGTGCGTCGGCGTTCCCATGCGACTTCCCGCTGCGGTGTTCGGTCTTGAAGTCGTACTCCTGGAGCTGCTCAATCCATCGTGCTACTTGACCTTCTGGGTTCTTGAATTGCAGTAGCCACTTCAAGGCTGCGTGATCAGTTCGCAGTAAAAACTGTCTGCCGATGAGGTATTTGCTGAAATGTTGTAGCGTCTTTACAACAGCCAAGAGTTCTCTTCTTGTCACACAGTAGTTTCTCTCTGGCTTGGATAAAGATTTGCTGAAATACGCAATCACAACTTCTCTTTCACCCTGTTTTTGAGATAACACCCCTCCAATGGCCGTGTTGCTTGCGTCCGTGTCGACTATAAACTGACCTTCAGGTTGTGGATACCCCAGGATTGGTGTTTCACACAGATGTTTCTTCAGTTTCTGAAAAGAATCTTCAGTAGTCTCGTCCCAGATGAACTGTCGTTTATCTTCTGTCAGCCGGTGTAATGGCTTGGCTATCTCCGAGAATCCCTTAACAAAACGCCTGTAGTAGGAGCATAGGCCGAGAAATGCTCGCACTTCGGTTTTGTTCTTAGGGGTTGGCCAATTTTGAACTGCTTCCAGTTTCTCCGGGTCCGTCTGGATTCCATCACTGGAGATAACATGGCCGAGATAATTGACCTTACTCCTGAATAAACGACACTTTTTCGGATTCAACTTTAACTTGGCCCCCTCTATTTTGGCGAAAACTCGTTCTAAGTTTCGCAAATGGTCCTCGAAGTCGCGGCCAACAATGATGACGTCGTCCAAGTAGACTAAGCAAGCCTCCCCAACTAAGCCTGCCAGTACACACTCCATGAGTCGCTCAAATGTGGCAGGTGCGTTGCACAATCCAAAGGGCATGACGTTAAACTGCCATAAACCTTTACCGGTGGAAAAAGCTGTCTTCTCCTTGTCTTTTGGATGAATTTCCACCTGCCAGTATCCAGATTTCAGGTCCAGGGTCGAAAACCATTTCATGCCACTCAAGGTATCCAGGGTGTCGTCGATCCGAGGTAATGGGTAGCTGTCCTTCTTAGTGACATCATTGAGACGCCTGTAGTCCACACAAAATCTTGTGCTGCCATCTTTCTTCTTTACTAGCACAACAGGTGAGCACCACGGACTTGCAGACGGTTCAATAATTTTATGCCTTCTCATGTCCTCCAAAAGGCCTTCCACTTCCTTCTCCTTTGCAATTGGTATCCGTCTTGCTCGTTGACGAATCGGGTTCTCGTTTCCGGTATCTATCCTGTGCTGAACCATCGACGTTCTTCCAAGGTCACCTTCCTGACTGGAGAAGATATTCGCGTGGCGCTGTAAAAACTTCTTAGCTTTCATCCTCTGCGAATAAGTCAGATTACTCTTGCAGTCATCGAGTAGCTCAGTCACTAATCCATTGTTGCTGCTGTTTGCTGGGTCTGCGTCTGTCGTCGAACTGCACTTTCTCATCCAGACAACTTCCTCGCACTTTCCAATGACGTCACCTTTGTTCAAGCAGATCTCACGTTCACCAAGATTCAAAACCCGGACCACAGCGTGACTGCTTCCACTAACAAGGGTTCTTGCCGTCATCAGTTTTCGTGCTGATGTCTTGGTGGGTGTGTCTTCGATCAACACGCATCTGTTAGACTTGTTCTTTCCAGCTGGCGGTAGTTTCACCAGCACCCGGGCTTCCGCTCGTCCAGGTATAATGATTTTTTTTACACATGCGACTTTCCCGCAGGCGCCTCCAAGGATGAAAATTTCTTCTTCGCCACACTGGAAAACTCCGTCAGCGACATTAATCCTGCAGTTGTGCTTCTTCATGAAATCCAAGCCCAAGATGCAATCATCCATTATTTCAGCCACGATAACGTCATGAGGGTATGAGGACCCCCCTACATTAATCGTAACTGACATTTCTCCCAGGACGGGTATTGGCTGACCGGAGGCAGTAAGGAGCCGACAGTTAATTCTCCTCTTTTGTCGTCTTGCGGCTTTTACCAGATTTGGGTTCACTATCGTTCTAGAGGCTCCTGTGTCTAGAGTCATTTTGCAATCCGTCCTGTTAATAGTCCCCTGAATCACAAGACTATTCCCGCTGCATGCTTGGGAGATAACGGTTATCGGGGCTCCCTCCGCATCAGCCAGTACTCGCCCCTCAGTCCTGGCTTTTATTCGTTTCCCTGCTCCCGGGCAGGGGACGAAGCCCTTTGCTTCTTCAGCTCCTCCATCTGTTCCTCAAGCCTTTTCATTTTTGCCATCTGGGTATCCTTCTGCGGGCAGTTGAGCTGAAGATGGCACCTTTCGCCGCACTTGTAGCACATGGCTCCAAAACTTCTCTTCGTAGGAGCCTTGACCTCCTTCACTTCCTCCGAGACCTCGCGGATTTTATAGGTCTGCCGTATGTCACGCCGGACAGCCTCGACCTCTAGAGCATGCGCCAACGCTTCCTTTAGCGAAGTGTGGTGACGTAGCCTTACTGCAGCTCGGACTTCCAGATCCCTGATTCCGTCGACAAAGGCTTGAATAGTGTTTGAGTCAACCATCTTGGAGTCTGCTCCTGGATGTGCCTTCTTGACCAGTTTTTCAATTTCCAACGCCCATTGTTGTAGTCCCTCTCCTGAGCGTTGGACTCTGTCACGAAGTTGGGCACGGAACACGTGCTCCAGGTGTCGCTCCCCGTATCTGGATTCAAGCGCCTCCATCAGATCTTGGAACCCATTTCCTGTGTGTGCTTCCAGGACCGACAAAGCTTGCCCTCTGAGCGCAACAGTGAGAGCGGTCAGGCATTGGTCTTCAGTCCATCCGTTGGCAGTAGCAACCGTCTGGAATTGCTGACGATAAGCGTTCCAAGAAGTAGTACCGTCGTATGGTGGCACTTTAACTTTTGGTCCTTGTACCACTACTCCGGTAGTTCCACTCGACGTCGCGACTCCTGTGGTTTCCAGGCGCACTTTCCACTTCTGTAGTTCTGTGAGGCCACTTTTCACATTTTCCATATCCACTCCTAGCCCGGTAATGCGTTCTTCCATTATGTCGACATCTTTCCGAAGCTTGGTCACCGTGTCACCAACATCCTTTATTGCCAGAAGCGCCTTTTCTTGAAGGTCCTTTTGTTGCTTTTGTGACTCTTGCAAAACGCCAAGCTTGCGGTCTTGTGCCTCCATCATTGCCCTTTGAGAATCTTGTAAAACCTGAATATCAGCCCTTTGCAGCTCCATTAATTTAATTAAACTTTCTAAATGAAGAGCCATTTGCGGTGCTGTAGAAGCTACTGACGAGGCATGGTGGCTGGAGCCAGTTGATGGGGCTTGATCAGTCGGGGCCTGGTGGGCGGCGCCAGTGGGCGTGGCTTGGTGGGCGGAGCCAGTGGGCGTGGCCTGAGTGGGCGTGGCCTGGTGGGCGGAGCCAGTGGGCGTGGCCACACCCAAAGTGGGCGGGGTCTGAGGGGCGTGGCCAGTGGGCGGGTCCCGGTGGGCGGGGCCAGTGGGTGAGGCCTGCCCCGCAGTGGGCGGAGCTTGGTCCCCAGTGGGTGTGGCCTCCGCAGCCCGTTGCGCCCTTGTCCCGACACTTCCCTCGAAGTCTTCTCCCGGAGTCAATGGCACTGCGCCGTTGTCCTCACGCTCCCCTTGAACTCCTCTCTCGGAGTCAATGGCAGCAGCTCGCTGTGCCCTTGTCCTGACACTCCCCTTGAAGTCCTCTCTCGGAGTCAATGGCATCTCCAAATCTCACTTCCGACACCAGTTGTTACGTGCTGAGGTTCGATGATTCGGAGAAAAAGACCTGGTGACTCTCTTGAGACTTTTATTCACACTACACTTAACACTTACACTACACTTACACACACTAGATCACTATGTCTAAACACTAAGCACTAAGTTCAAACACTAAGCACTATCACTGGTTCACTCACTAAGTCACTTGTTTCTCACTTCCGAAGTCGCTTTGATTATCGCTCACTCGAAAACATTCGATGACTGGCCGGCCGGCTCGTCTAGCCGCGTATTTATACGGGACGGGGCGAGCTCTAGACCTTACGAGAATATTCCACAACATGTAAACAACCGTGGGAAAATTCTCGAGCGCAGGTAACAAAAACATACAAGTAGCGGCATCTGGTATTGAATAGGGGATTTACGCTGTCTGTGATGGTTTCGCCTGGTTGCCGCTAGATGACACTACGTGTCCGCATTCGTAACAATAATTTGTTAAGTTACATATCGACAAGATCAATCTTAATAATAATGTCTTCTCAATAAACAATACCTTGAACCAAATACAAAGAATAATAAAGGTGCTAATTGTTGCATTGTTGGCCGTAACGGGTTCGGTGGCGTTTAGGCCGCGTAACAGTACCGCGGTATCACTATAGTCGCTAACTATTGGGTTAATAGGATACATTAACTACACACATATTTATTATTTCAATAGCATCTAACGTAATGGCACGTAATGGTATCTAGTAGGTATGCTAGATAAGAGGCCCATTAACTTACTAAGCGTTGTCTGAAAATTGAAATTTTATAGGTAAATTAAGGCTGAATTGCACCGGAAGAGTAGTTAAAGTTAAGGTTAAGGTTATCGTCAAATATGGCGACTTTTGCTAGGGATTTGACAGTGCATTTCACATTTTGTTATGGTTAAAGTTAAAGTTATAGTTAAAGTAGATTGGTGTAACTCACTCATAGTATTAACAATTAACTAGGTAAACTTTTTATCAAAACCACAGAATGCATCGTGAGTTTTAGTCGATTATTATTTTTTAACGAAGTAAGTTCTAGTTAAACCTATTGTTTAACGAAGACATGAAGTTTTTTTAGCGTTTTAATGCGCATACTAGAGATGACTCTTAGCTCTACTTACCCACAAAGCAGTTGGGTAAGATCAAAGCCAAATTAAATGTAGCTAGATAAGTACATAAATGATACTTCTTAGTTCTTGCAAAACTCTACATTCATAGTAAATACCCTAAGAGTTGTTACAGAGGTTGACTACTACTAATATACATAATACTTATATTCTGTGACAGTGGTCAAAGGACCATCAACACAGTAGGTAGATAGTTAAGATAATACGAAACGTAGAGTAGCGCAGTCTAACTAGACAGTTATAGGTACCTAATTCACTTTAAACAGCTTTATATCGATAGAAGGAAAGTATCGAAAGTATTATATCAATCTTATTTCAAGCGTTGTAACTCATAGCATAGCATAGTAGTGTTGACGCACAATAATAAAGCAATCGAGAGAAGTACCTATATACGCAGAACATAAACGTATGCGAGACGAGATACGAAGGTCCCCAAATCAATTATAAGATAACACACCAGCGACCGCGACGAGACGATATAAAAACATCTCGACAAAAAATTAAAGGTTGAACAAACTTTTGGCGGGACACGGGACGAATAGAAAATGTGGGAACAATGCACGGAGTGCTGTTAATTCATATGCCAGCACTCACCCATCGCGGGACATCCGCCCTCGCTTCCGCTGCCAAAGATGGTGAATCTTCGATCGCAGTTCGTTGACAGGTCCCGTACACCTCCAATCACATAACAACACCACGGATTATTGTCTGATACGACCAGTCGGTACCCTCACATCGTTAACATTTTACAAGGCACATTATAAATATCTTGAACGTGGCGCACGGCCGCGGCGGCCGGTGGGCTGCGTTTGCGCGTCTTCTGTGGCTATTTTTGATGCAAAAACGCGTTGGGAACTGTTGGAAACGCCAATGTCTAGAGCATGCACGGAATATGCAATGTCTCAGCCTTGATGAATAAACAGCTGTAGGTATGCAAATGCTGCTGCTTATAAGTATTTTCCCTTTTAAAGCAAAGTATGGGGTATATTTTATTGTAAAATATTTTGTTACCTGGTTAAATAGTGTTATGATTTTGTTTAATGTTTACTACTGAGAACTTATTAAGCACCTACTACTTACCAATTACATTGCAAATTGCAACAACAAATTATAATAAGTACCTGGATGACAGAGCTTTGCTCGGTATTTTTTTATATTATAATAATAATTAATATGAACGTTGAGTGTCTTGTGCATTATTGTAGGTAGTTGAATT
Organism: Plebejus argus; assembly: GCA_905404155.3. Taxonomy (NCBI): domain Eukaryota; kingdom Metazoa; phylum Arthropoda; class Insecta; order Lepidoptera; family Lycaenidae; genus Plebejus; species Plebejus argus. The sequence continues at coordinate 12,372,331 of FR989929.1, read as the reverse complement.
TAGGTAAGTAAAAACTGCCCGTTGTAGAGCCTTTAATCAAAATATAATTATTCTAAAATCTTAAAAGGATTGTTTTGTGACTTGCAAGCATCACAGCGCGCAGCGCGAGGATCGTAAAGTGATCGTTAAAAGGCTAAGCAGGATTCCCGATTCCAGTAGGTGCAATATTACCATACTCAATAGTATGGTAATATTGCACACTGCACAGGCTCTACTTCATTATCGAGCCTTTTGAATACGGCTTGTGAATCGTCTAATAAGATTAGGACAAGTGAAAGACAAAAGGTCAATTTTCATGTTATTTGCTGTTGTGACGAGTGTTTGACGAATAAGTACTTCACCTATTCCCATCAAATCTCCAGCCTGTATTGATCTTACTCACTGAGCTGCGCAGTGAAGACTTCATTCACTGAAAACTACATAGTGTGTACCATGCAACAGTTTCATAGATACAAAAACTTCTATGGAAAGTCAGAATTTCGTATCCATTGCTGAATTAGTTTCTCAGGCCTTAGAAGCGATGCTCACATAATTCGTAATGGATATAAACCATAAAGGAGTTTCCGTGATGTCTACATCGTGGTATATCGTATACATAGTAACAGAGTGTGGAAAATTGTTGCCACGTTAATACATTTTCCACTTAATTTGTTATAAGTAATTAATGATTGTTTTTCGACCTTTTTTAAGATGTGAAAAAATATTAGTCTCCACTCCCCCTTTGCTTTTTTTATCATGTAATGTATGTTTATGAATATACTAGTTAAAAGCCGAGCTTTGTGAGGGTTCGCGTCGTCACATCTTGACAGACTGATGATAACACATCTACATACTAGGTTAAAGCACAAATCAAGAGGCGTTAGCGGTTAGGTTGTGGAATATACTAGGGCTCGCTTCCCTCGCCCTGATTATTATAGATAGGTACTAAAGCCGAGCATTGTGAGGGCTCGCGACGTCACACCTTGACTGACTGATGATAACACATATCTACATAATTATTATAAATAAAAATTACTATGTTAAAGCATAAATCAATAGGCGAGATAGTTTTTCCGTAAAGTGTACCTACCACAAAGTTGAAGGATATTATCGCTTCGCTCGCCCTTATTAAATTGACTTAAATTTTCCTACTTATTAGTTAGGTATTAGTCATAATATCAATCTTCATTTTTTTGTTATTTTACATAAATAGTTCTCGGGAGCTCTGGCGACCTCTCTAGAGAATTGCAATAGCGAAGCTTCTTTTTAATTAGGATCACATTGTGTCAGCCCAATGTTAAAGATAATGTTGTCTAAAAACTGTTATTATAATATAAATCTTGTAAAAATTGTATCATTACAATATTATTATTATTAATAAAAAAGGTACGTAAGGATAAAGGATACATAATAATTAATAAATACCTAATAATTTTACGTTAAATTTTCGCAGATTTTGATACTCTCACATGGCAACATTTTTCGGGGACGAAACAAGTGTGCGCTGTCAAACGTCAGCTGATTGAAGAAAACCTTAAGCATTATGCCCATTATCAATATTTTATGCTCTATGTTAAGGCAATAAGGTTTAGTATGCTTTAAATGACAGCTACAGTTTTGACCTTCTGCGGGATCGCTCTTTGACAACATTCACAAATTGGCTCACACAGGCCTAGAGTACGGAATAGTGTATTGTACAACACAGCAAACACGCATTTCACTGAAAATATCAGTGTATAAACAGGGACCTTGTGAGGGAGGGTTGTGAAAATGACGGGGGTGGATGAAATACTCAATTATCAAAAGAACCCAGACGACGATTTCTATGGATTGCTGGGTTGCGATGAAAATTCCTCTGTAAGTTTACAATCTGAAATTAACTTTTTGCCAATTTCCTTATTTTATTGTACCTAAGTATTGATTGTTCAATCTCGCATAACGACCCCATTCTTTAGTTGACCTAAATCTCGCAACTAGTATTGGTATCAAATACTTATCAATCATCAATTTGTACACTATTATTTTGCACACAGGTGGAACAAATAACTACAGAGTACAAAGTTCTGGCCTTGCAATATCACCCAGATAAAAATGCTGGAGACAAAGAGGCAGAAGCCAAGTTCCAAAAACTAAAGGTTTGTAAGATTATACTTATTCACATTGGTGGTATTAATTTCTGTTACGGTGAAAAACCTAGTGTGTCATGGAAATCCCCCATATTATAGAGTTGTCAACAAGCAATTTTGAATTTACAATTCATAAAATATTTAGTTAATAGAATCATTTTTAAACAGTTTGCAGTGTTTTATATTTTTTTTTAAGATTACGATTATTTAGGTATATTATAATTGTCTATTGTAGCCGTGAAATAGATCTAGGTCTCTTGTCATAATGTTTGACCTACTTTTGTAATTACTGAAGAGGCTTGTAAGAGATGTAAGTAGGCCAATAGAGTTCTTGTTAGCATTGTTAATGAATTCTCTACATTGTTTTAATTTATTCATATTTTAAATGATACTCATGCTTTTTACAGGAGGCCAAGGAGACGCTATGCGATCCATCCAAGAGGGCTCTATACGACAAGTGGAGGTCCAGTGGAGTTTCAATTGGCTACAAGCAGTGGCTGGGAATGAAGGAACATATCCAGCAGTCCATGCATTGGTCCAAGCCAAACACTAAGGATCGCATGCTGGAAGATGAGTCCGGACGATCCTCCGGCCCCTCCAGCCTGGGACCGACCAATGCTGCTGCACGTCGAGCCTCCGAGGGTGGAGCCAACCTCTGGGGACGTTGGGGTGGAGGGAACCAGGAACCACCATCGGAGGTCATCTCCAAGTTTCGTAATTACGAAATCTAAGCTCTCTGAGAATCTTAGACAATTCTTGCCTGCCCCTATTTCAAATTTTTTTTTTTATTGTGAGACCTAACAGCAATATTGCTGCTATTTTAACTTTTATATCCTGAAATATTTACAAACATGACATATTTTATATATTTTTTGTGATATTAGGCTATAATTTTTATTATTTCCTTCTATTCTAGAATGTAAGCTTAAAAACTTAAATTATATTATATTGCCTTAAAAAGGCGTAACATTCATCAAGTCAGCTCGAAGACGGGTCGTTCTCGATTGGAACTCGTGCAGTTATTGTATGTTCAGTGTTTAAGAAGTAAATGTTTGGTGTTTGATAAATCTTAGACACCCCTAGATGTAGGCATAGAGTATGTGGTCTGCCTTCCCTTAGATCTAAGTTACGCACATTCCTAAAATATGTGAGTCTGAAAGATACATTTCTGCTGTAGAACAATATGAAAGATTTATATTATAATGATCTATGATATTTTATATTTTGAAGATTTATATTTTTGACCTGTTTTATGATTATAATATCTTAATAATACTAAGTATTACTCTTAACTTTTATTCTTGAAAAGGATATTGGGGGTGTGAAGAAGTACAGGGTATTGTTGAGAGATGGATTATTTTTGTTTGTCCTTACTATGTCACAAGTTTCACACATAGAATTAATTTCAAATTCATATTTACAAATATAAATGTTGTGTTCCCTGATCGTTAGATGTGATTAGTAATTACTTAATATATTGTGTTAAATGTTTTCAGCAGTATTTAAAATATTTACTGGATGTTTTAAAGTATATTCATGTTATTAATTGATGTAGTGAATTTTAAATGTCGAGAATCTCTATCAATATAATAAATATAGTGATTTTGATTTATTGATCAAAAATAAATGTCCCGCAAGAATTTTGAGTTTTATTTCCACTAGTTTGTAGAAAGTAACTTACAATAAGCAATAGCAATTTCTTTACTTGTAACTGCTTGTAAGTAACTGCGATCGCTTTTTTCTTGCTGAAACATGACGTAATGTTTACTTATGAAAGACTTTTCCAGTCGTTGCCAGTCCCAAAGAGTCGAAAGATTTTTTCCAAAATTCTATTTCGCAAATCGCAGCTTGAAAGTACAAATAAACTGTACTTCCAGGCTGCGATTTGTGAGTTATAAAGTGCGACAAGCTAGAAACGCACTTGTATCTCTCTATGATGGCCGATGGGAATTGGGACTTGGTAAATGGCAAACGTATTTATAGTTTTTATAAAATTAGTTCAAATTCGTGAAACATAGGATTAAGACACAGATTTTGTTCAATAATAACCAAATAAAAAGTACCTACTTAAGTACTTATTGTATAGCCGAGTTTCTCGAGAGAAGTAATTACCTATATGGGCCTGAAGGTAGGCCTGAAGTACATCTACTTTTTTTGCAAGGACCTAGATTTTCCACAGAGCTCTAGTTTCAAGTTTGACCTGTAGGTCACAGCTCTCGGAGACCGATCAATACTATTGCAATCGAGCACTTACGGCAAATTAATATTCCACATCGACTGTTATTGTTATAAGTGACCTGCGCTAGTAGCTGCGTACGTTACATACTTATACCTACCTACTTAAGAATGATGTACATACCTACTAGTCTATACGTCTCTACCTCACTAACTACGCAGGTAAACTGAAGGTACCTGAGTAGATTATATAATATCTATGGACGCTTCACACCACGTCAGTCTGGCCCCGTGGTAAGTACCTGAAGGACTTGTGTTACGGGTACCAGACAACGGAAATATATTTAATACTTTTGTACTTTACATATATTTGAGATTTTTATTCTATTATGATACACATTTAATACACATCCATGACCCAGGAACTTTGGAAACTTTTTGTTCGGTCGGCGGGATTCGAACCCGCGACCCCCGGCTTGAGCTACCAACAGCCACCACACACTGACACACACAACTGAGGCACAGAGGTCGTCAATATAATATTATCACAGTGTAAATAATACGATAATATCACAGTTATATTTTACACTATGATATTATCGTAAGATGACATCTACTTACTTTATTGTGGTACTTAGGTACTTACCTACCTATCTCCTATAAAATTTCTGATCCGCCCAGCGTCGCGTAGGTAATTAAAATCATACTTAAATGTATTTAATTATTATTTTTTAAGTAAGTACAGTAATTCTTGTACTTTGTTACCTTTTCACGCGCCCAAACGGCTGAACCGATTTCGCTGAAATTTGGTATAGAGATACTTTGAGTCCCGGGAAAGGACACAAGATACTTTTTATCCCAGTAAAAAGTACGGTTCCTGCGCGATAAAAGAATTTTAGCACAAGTCGCAACGTGTAACGTGTTGCGTTCGTCATAATATTTTAGTTATTTACTTAATTAAAGTTATCGTTAAAGGTCCGTAAGTACGGACATTAGACTTTTGAAATATTTTTTAATTGCAAGGCCAAGACGCCAAGTACCTACTTTTAAATTTAACGGCCCCACCCAAAAGTCAAAGTAAACATTACTTAACTTTAATTTAATGAAAATTTTGACACACACATTATAGCTCCATGCATTTTCTGACAATCTCTCTACTAACTATTAAAGTTATGTACATATAACATCGTCTCTCACGCGGCCGTAAGTCCGAAATCCGAATGACCGCGGATGGATTTACTGCAGCGCATGTAAGTTGAAGGGTAGTAAGTTCTAGTAGGTATGTATAGGTTTAACTACCTACATTACTATAGGTTTAACTACCTATTTCCTACAGAACATTTCCCTATAGCCTTGGAAAATTAAACATTCGATCTAGGAATAATTCGCATAGACCTGAAAAATTGAAGAAACGTTAAATACACCAATAAAAATAAAACCTCGAGAGTCCCCGGCGATCCTCCTTGTGTTAAAACTTAAAATTTTTATTCCAGCCGGCCTAGCATACGCCAACGAGATATCTCTCTCTACATGTTTCTCGATGTTTGATAATTTGTGTATCTTCATTTCTATTGACCCTAGCATGACAAACATTTTTTTCTCGCGTAGATCTATCATCGAAATAACACATTTTTATAGAGTTTTGTCGATATAATGTCGAGATTTTGACATTATGAGACGAGTAGTTTTTAATTATCTCGAGAGTGAGATATCTCGTTGGCGTATGCTAGGCCGGCAGGTCAAAATGAGGTTTTTCCCGTTTTGCAAATTATTCCTAGGTTATTTTTTGCGTCTAATGACTGGGCTCTACTTGGAGACTAGTTTCAGTGAGCAGCTGAGCTGAGAATTCGTGTTTTGGCAACTTTAGAATAATTGGAAGTTGGAACCAATACCAACCTACCAAGTAATTAAAGTAAATAGGTACCTAAGTACTTATTTTTAAGTGCCTAGTAGATATTAGCAATTAGTAGTTAAAATTAAGTCAAATTGGCTACAAAGGCTGGCTATTTACCAATTCCAGAGATTTTTCACCAGAATATAAACAGCGTGTGCCATGGACGTCCGAAGAATTCAATGCCACGTGAAAATATGATATAAAGAATAGACTACACTGACTATAGTGACTACATAAATTACCTGATTATTTATTTTGTTTTAGAATAGTACCGAAATTTGTAAGTCTCAGATCAGCGGTAACTCAACTTTTTTATACGGGCCTGCAATGCAGCGGGGCCACAAAAATTTTTTGGTCTAGGTGTCGCAGACCGCAAGAAAAACTATCTTCCAACATGAGCCCAAAGCAAGTTTGTCACAATTTTTTTTGTCATTAACATGTTGAAAAGCTTAAAATATATTATCAGACCTCATAATAAATTTTATGGGCCTAATTTTATAATTAGCTGGTAGTTTATAAGAAAATAAACCACCATCTTGCTTTATTTATAAAATAAGGGGGCAAACGAGCAAACGGGTCACCTGATGGAAATCAACTACCGTCGCCCATGGACACTCGCAACATCAGAAGAGCTGCAGGTGCATGCATTGGGTGATTTGACAACTCATTTAATGGTAAATACTTCAGACAGACGTAGATCAAGAGGACGTGTTGATTTGACAATATTGCTTTTATGTAGCACCAAGTTTCGCAGCGTTTCGTCAAATTTCGTGTGACCTTAGCCTTATAATATTACGTTGGTCGCTATGTCCGTCTGTCCGATCGTGGTGGATGTTTATACCGGGGTCCGGTTGCGTCGTTAGCCACCGACACGTCTCCAACCGACACCAGTCCATCATGAGCCATTGTGACAGAGAGTGTAGTGTAAGAACATGGTAAGTACCAACATTTCCAATGAGATTTTCTTATGCTTAATGCGTATGCGTTGGTTTGCCACCTCGTCTGGTTTGCCTGGCGTTAGTTAAGTACTTCAGTTATAAACACAATATTATAACACAGTATAAACTTTCTACTTTCTACAAATACAGATGGGATAGCAAACAGTCACGGTACTTTACCTAGGCAATAAGTCAAACTCTACAATCTACATTGTTTTCACGCTAAGACGAAAAAAACTGTAAGTCAAAATAAAATTCACATTTTTAAATTCTTAACCAACGGCCATCTGTTTTAAGTTTTAAAAATTAATTGATTCAATACTAGAAGTTTACTATGTATTTAGATTTTAGAATCCTTACAAGACCTAACCCATTGGACGATACACGCAGATCGTCTAATGGTATCGTCTCATAGCACAAAGCTTCGTGACGATAGACACATGTGCGGCCGCAGCATAAGGAAAATATACGCAACATGGGGAGTGGCACCATGGGGTTTTAGTGTGTAGAGTGTAGAACGACGCCAGGGGAATCCCACATACCCCGGCCGATGTCCGCCAGGGATTATGAGAGCTCAATGAAAAAAAGGAATAGTCAAGAATTTTAAAGAGAAGAGAATTAAGACTACGAGAAGTTGGAACGTTTCACAGCAAACATAGTAGGTTGCAATGCTGAAGAATGTTACGCATGTACTTACTTTGTTTGGTATGGGACGTTCCTATGGTCTACGGGCTCTACGGCCAGAAGGAACAAGAAGACGAATCAAGTGCTAGAGCAATGTGCAAACAACAGGAATGTTATGTACAGTAAACAGATAACTCTATATGTAACGTTTTTGTTGTCATAAATTGCTCTACATTCAGCGATTCTACGTCGAAACGAAAAAATGATAAGTGATAATAACTTAAAGACTTAAGAGACTGATAATACTTTTATTTATTTATTAGACTCGCCAACAGCAAAACACAGAATTACATTTAAGTATACTTAAACTAAAACATGCACTTATGTGTAAGCCAATTATAGGCGTGTACCACATTCATTAGGAACAGTAGATATTAAATCTTAAATCTAATAATGATAACAATGTAGTTTTAATTTCCGAAAACAAAAGTTTGAGTAATGTATTTGGTTAATTTGCTTTTTAAACTCTTACAGGAATCATTAAAAATATCTAGGTCCTTTACAGATGTGCAAGCTAGGTTGTAATCAGTACAGACATTAGATAAGGGACTCTCCCTGGGATTTTAGGATGTTTGTTTTACTTTTAGGAGTGTGGAATAATTTGGTAATTGGACAACGAGGATAGTGATACGGGACATTTAATTTTATGCAACGAAGTAGGTTGTCGCAGTTAATAATTCCGGATAATATCTTTTTTAAGAAAATTATATTAGTTATCATTCGGCGGTTACTAAGTGTCATTATTTTAAAGTGTTTTAAGCGTAAATCATAAGTAGCACGATGAGAAATACAAGGAGAGTGAAACGCGAGATGTCTCGTGAATGCACGTTGGACATTTTCTACGCGCATGGAGTGGGAAATATATCGAGAGCCCCAAACTACTGATGAAAACTCCAAATAGCTACGAACCAATGAGTTATACAGAATAATTTTAGGCTTCTTTTTTTCTATACGCTTTTTTGACAGACATAATATCTATGTGTGACTTGAAATTGAGCTTGGAGTCAAAAACCACGCCCAGGTCTCGAATCTCTGTAACCTGTTTGAGTACGGCAGAATTTATAACATAAGTTGCGGTTATACTATTTGGTTCACGTTTTCGTGTAAATTTGAGATGAAATGACTTTTTAGCATTTAGAACCGTACCGTTAGTACAGCACCAGTAATATATACTGTTTAAATCTTGCTGAATAAGATTAGCATCCAGTGCGCAGGTTACCCTTCTGTATATTTTAAGATCATCAGCAAATAGACTGAACTCACTTTTGTGTATGGCATCTGAGATATCATTTATAAAAGCTAAAAAAAGTATTGGACCAAGATGGCACCAGATATTGCTATATAATAATCTGACATAAAACCATTAACAACAACATATAAAAGTCTTTTTGCTAGGTATGATTGAAACCATTCTAAAAGAGATCCTTCAATGCCATATCTTTTTAACTTTCTTATTAACCGGGCATGACAAACCTTGTCGAAGGCACTAGAAAGGTCCATAATATAAATTGTGTCTACTTCCCGACCACTATCTATTTCATCACACAAGTAAGTTTTAAAGGTAACTAAGTTAGTTTCTACTGAGTAGCCTTTTCTGAACCCGTGTTGGTGGATGGAAAGATTTTTTTCTAACTGATGCGTGATTAGAGGGCAAATTATAGACTCAAATAATTTAGGGATACACGAAATGATTGCAATAGGCCTATAATTACTAACATCATTGATATCGCCTTTTTTAAAAATGGGAATTATTTTTGTTTTTTCGGAGATTTGCTCCGGAAATATTCCGTCCCGCAATGATCTGTTAAAAATAATTGTCAGAGGATGTGATAGGGCAGAACGACAACGCTTTACAAAGACAGGGGAAATTCATCTGCGCCAGCACCTTTTCGTATGTCAAGTTTCTTAATTGCACGTGAAACCTGGTTCTCGGTAATATAAATGTTGTTTAATGATGATGCTCTATCAAAAGTTAAATCTATATCATTGTCTAAGACAGTGTTAGAAAATACTTATTTGTAATACAATAAATACTTACTTTTTTATGTTTTTGTAGCTTTGGGTTAATTTTATATTTAAACGAGCTTTTGCCCGCGGCTTCGCTCGCGTTAAGAAGTATTATTATATACAAACTTTCATCCCCTTTTTTAACCCCTTGGGGTTGGAATTTATCAAAATCCTTTCTTAGCGGATGCCTACGTCATAACATCTACCTGCATGCCAAATTTCAGCCCGATCCGTCCAGTGGTTTGGGCTGTGCGTTGATAGATCACCATGTCAGTCAGTCACCTTTGAGTTTTATATATATATAGATTAATAAGTAACTAGTTAAAATTATGTATGTACTTAATTAGAATAATAATAATACTTATTCATTTTCGAATAAAGTAAAAAAAAAAATGTGGTTATCATGTTTATTTGTAAAAAGATAATGATAAACTTTCTTTTCACGTTATAAGAAAAGCATCCTTATTTACCTCTTGAATCAAAATCACTGTCGTTTCCTGTCTCCTCCCTTTGCTAACTCGCAAGGTCTCCGAAACTCTTGACCTACCATATGAATCCATTTATTGCACACTGTAACAAGATGAATTACCTACTTAAAATTATATTTTGGGTGTATGATTAGATAAATAAAGTAAATAGAGGATAAAATATAAAGAAATATTAGATCAAAATCACCGAGCTCCAAGATACTGTAGGAGGTTATTGTGTAGATCGGATAATGTTATAAACATCTTCCGTGCCATCTTGCGTCACGACATATCACGTGGTGTGACATACTTACCCCACTTGATTTTCGGTGATCACTATTACGCAACGTAAAATATACAAAATGTAATAAGCTTGTGGAAAAATATAATTAGGTACATAACTGATAATATTCAGGTAGTTTAAACAACTTCCGTGGCGTCATCTTTTTTTTTATGAAATAAGGGGGCAAACGAGCAAACGGGTCACCTGATGGAAAGCAACTTCCGTCGCCCATGGACACTCGCAGCATCAGAAGAGCTGCAGGTGCGTTGCCGGCCTTAAGAGGGAATAGGGTAATAGGGGAGGGTAGGGATGGGAAGAGAAGGATTAGGGGAGGATAGGGAAGGAAATAGGGTAGGGGATTGGGCCTCCGGTAAACTCACTCACTCGGCGAAACACAGCGCAAGCGCTGATTCACGCCGGTTTTCTGTGAAAACGTGGTATTTCTCCGATCGAGCCGGCCCATTCGTGCCGTGAATGACTCTCTCACGTATATTGCGCCACGTTTGACATTAATGGTCAGTCGCGTGGTGTGACACACTTACCCCACTTGGTGCCGCGTAGTACGGGACAGGCGGCGTGGACAGTCTCGCGATCACCTTCCCCAGATGGGAGCAAGTTAAACCACACTGCAGCCGCTCCGCGCACCGGGAATAAACTCAAGCTCAGCTCCGGAAAAACTGTGGCGCCGCCTTCAGCTACGTCCGACATCTGAAAGTATAATTTGCTCATTGTTAATGTTAAAGCATGGAATCGGCACAATATTACATGAAAATATTGCACTATTTTTATGATTACTACTACATAATTACATTTTAGCAATGTTATTTCGTCGATCATTGACTTAATTATTTATGACTTAGAGCCTGTTTCACGACTTCCTGATAAAGTGCCGGATAGGCTATCCACAACTTTTTTGACAGATTCTCCATACTTCACCTGTCAAATTTACTGGTGAATAGCCTATTCAGCACTTATCAGGAAGTGGTGAAACATGTCCTTAACCTATGTTTGTACTGCTAATAAAAGCTATTAACCTTAATAAAACTTAAATCTTACATGTAAATTGTGGTGCTATAATTTACAAATACCATTAGGTATAATAATGAATTGTCAGTGTGAGCATGTAGATTTAGAAGCTCTTAGAGTAATAATTTTACGTTGCAATATATTTTGTGTTATTTACTTACGTAAAATAAAACAGTTACAATTCTGTTACCAACTTCATCTGGGAACTGATGAGAATTTTCAGGCTGTGATAAAAAAGATATATTTAAATATTAAATGTGTATCACTTTATCACTCAATTTATTTTTGTAACACGTGTTTCTCGCCGTGTATAATAATTTGTAAAATTATTTTGTGAGAAATAAAGTCTTAAACCAAAAAAAAAATATATACTTATACTAAATACGCTATTACTATAGAGATCGGAAATTACGGCGCTTATATGCCTAAACTTCATAATATGACGAAAGTAAAATAATTATTGATATGCCTTTTGGTGTTCTTACATTACCTGCATTCCCAGGTAACGTCACTAAAAGTTTGTTGTAAATAAACCTTAAACAGTTCAAAATAATTTCCATTCCAACACCGTGTGAGCGCCTATGTTAAAGACTTTTAATTAAGTATTTGATGTTTTTTTTATATAAAAAATATGGGAGTATGTAGTGAAAAACTGAAAACATACTATTTTACTAACGTAATTAAGTAACTAGTATATAAAATATATAAAAAACTAAAATATTTTACTAAATTGTTGGTTAAAAGGCGTATCCACAAAATTCTTTCGTCGACTTTTTTGGGTTTAGGTATAAAAGCGGCAGAATTCCCGTAGGGTTATTACGTAAAAATAGCGATCAACAATCCATCAGCAATAATTGCCCGATAATCGCGCGATCGATTGCTGGGGTGGTATCATGTAAGCGATGGCTCGCGGATCGCTCGCAAATCGTTTCAGTGCACTTTTGCGAGTACACTAGCGCCAAAAACAATTTAGTAGCAATCAAAGGAACTATTATTGGAATGTCAAATCAAACAAACTTCGACCATGTTTACATTACAAGTGTTTAATATCACGTTCCTAATGTATACAAAAGTCAAAAGTACTCTGCGACCTGCGTTCGCTTTAGTTGTGATTGTTTCGTGAACAAAATAACAAGTGAGCGAGATTATATAATCACAATACTGTATAAATTATTTGGTATAAATCACCAATGTATCAGCTGGATTCCCTTGTGAAATAGCCAAAGGAGTGGATCTTGGGTCAATGTGAAAAGAAGCTGTTGAAAACCGTAGAATAATCTTGCCCATATGCCGCTCTAGAATCTAGATTCTAGATCAACAAAATCTTGAGAACAATAGAAAAAGGTAAGCATCCTTAATTTGTAGCCTGTAAGTACTTTCTTAATGTTACTTCTCCCTTTCTTGATTTTTCATAACACTTTTCGATTTTTGTAGTACTGGGCTGACCTTAAAAGTTAAAAACAACAGCAAGATGAAGATGGCTAACAGTGGTGGTACTTTGGGGCCTGCTGATGCTGCTGGTAATCAAAGATGGTGATATATGGCTTACCAATGAACAAAGTCTACAATGAAGTCTTGGTTTTCATCGCAGAGCACTGTATTTGGTGATGGTGAACATAGAATTTTATTATATTCTGTAAGTTCTAGAATTTCTAACTAACCTATTAAAACATAATCTTAATAGTTACCTATATTTTTATTAGATAAGTGAGTTTATACAGTGAGGCTGATTTCTGTGAAAGTAGTTGTTCCTTACAGTAAATTTTAGATTAGTTTTGAATTATAGGAAGAAGTAAATATTTTTGTTAAAATAACTTTATTTTGCAGGTATTATGGATTTCATTGAAACTAGGCCGTCTGCTTCAACTCATTTGGATATTGCTTTTATTATACTTTGTAAGTTCTACAATTTCTATCTAACTCATTAAAAACATAAACTTAATATCTATATTTTTATTAGATAAGTGAGTTTATACAGTGAGGCTGAAATGCCAAACCATCCAATACAATATTATTGGATGATTTCTGTGGAAGTAGTTGTTCCTTACAGTAAATTTTAAATTAGTTTAAACTATACGAAGAAGTAATTTTTTTTCTTAAAATAACTTTATTTTGCAGATATGGATTTCATGGAAGCTGGGCCGTCTGCTTCAACTCGTGATAGTGATTTTGATCCTAAACAATATACAGATGACAAACTACGGAGTGCTGCTGAATCAACAATATTTGATTATTTGTCTTACTTATTAGTTATTACAAATATTTACTAGTGTTAAAATCATTTTATAATTAATAACTTTGTGTTAAAATAGATGTGTGAAACTACATATACTTTGCCATATTAAAATTATAATAAAAGTTGTCATTTATATAATATAATTATTAATTACTTATATATTAGGTATTACCTATGGTTGGGGGTTTAAATAAATAAAAAACTCACTTTGCACTTCATTTCTTTATTTTTTAAATTGACATTTTATAATATTATATAACTGATATATTATACTGATAAGTGATATTAACTACTAACATAACATAATATTTTAGTGAGAATACAATAAAAACCCTTTAATAATCTGAAAGTCATTTTGTTCTTTGTTCTGAAGGCCAGTAATTTATTAGGAATACTAAACAGCTATTAATAGAACTAAGTATAATATTGTAAATATTAATAATGTAACAACTTTATAGTATTCTATAAAGTTTAGTATATTATAGACTATACTGAAGGAGTTGAATTAGTGATATTGATAAATTTATATTTATAATTGATAAAAAACTTTACTTTGTAAATATTATTAAATAAATTTGTAATATAAGTAATAGTTGTTGCATTTTTATTTATAGTTCGGCTTTAAATAAATGAAAATCTCACTTAACACAATATTTCTTTATTTTGTAAATTGACTTTTTACATTAAGTATTTAGGGAAAACAAAGTCTGACAAAAATAAAAGTATTAACGAATAGTATAATATAAACAACAAATAGACTTTACATAATATTTTAGAATACAGTAAAAACAGACAACAGTAAGTAAGTATGCTTTTAAATGAAATTTTGTTTTTGTTATCAAACATTCAGACATTTATTTTATTTAAAATACAAAACAAGAATACAGCTAATAATAGAACAATAATTAACTAACATTCCTTAGCATAATACTTTTATCTGTATTCTTTAGTATCATGTAACACAACATTAGCCACTAGGCAGCTAAATTAAGGTCCAATAATATTGATGAATATACATTTTAATATTTACAATATTGATATTTAAAACATCACGATGAAAAACTAATAAAGAAATTAATATTATGCATAAGAGCTTGTAGCACCTCCATTGTGGGTATCGCAGTCCGCAGATGCCAGACATAATAGATTTTCAATTGTTATGTGGCAGCTGGCTGGCGCTTGGGGATTGATGGGTTTCTGATTTTAATAAACCTTTTTAACATTGATTTTAATATATTTCTGTTATTATTAAATAATACATGACTAAATCTTTTATTTATTGTTGCACAGTTGGAGTTGCATATTGGAGGTTATGCATAAAATCATTAGTCATTAGAAAATGTTTTACTACTTAAAAATAAACCTTGTTTCTGGTGTAGGTATGTTTAAAAGTATTCCATTTAATTCTACTTACATGAAGACAAATAACAATAACTTAATAGTAATCTACATGCAAATGAAAGAAATAACACTGTTTTACTGCTTTATTTTTTCCTTTACAAAGATCACAACTCTGCAAGTTCTTTGCGGTCTGCCACTCACTAAAAGCTGGTTCTCACTTTTTCAAAGAAACTAACATCCTGCAATGGCTAAAGTGTGGTCCTAAACTTGTTGAAGCACTTGGAAATCGTCGTACTGGCAGGCGACGCGATGGTTGTTACAGATGTTTCGCAACACAGCTGCACAGGTGTTAATTGTTGTTTTTCTTGTCAATCTGACTTGTCACAGATATCTACAAACAGCTTCTTTCAACCCTTTACCCTTGTAATGGGTTTTAAACTCAGAGTCAGACAGTTCCAGTGCCTGGGCTCGGTCGCGATTGCGAGGTCTTATTTAGCTGTATTTCTGGCTGCATCTCTTGCGTCTTCTTCAGGAATGGCTTCTAATACCAGCACTGTATGCGCCAATGTTATAAAAATCGTTTTGCAGTTTAACATTTTACGTAAAACACCACTAATCACTCAGCGATAAACAAGCAATCGGAAAAAATCACTTTTGTTGTGATCGCTATTTGACAGTTCAAATTGCTCGCCGATTGCCATCGCATTGCTGTAAAAAGCCTTACGTGATACGAAATAAATGCAACAGTATGGAGATTTAGCGATTTATAATGCAATTATAGTTCCTTGATTGTTCGGCAGAGGGAGTACTGTCGCTCGATTGCAATCGTATTGTTTTGGGTGATCACGTGGTACGAAATTGCGATTTTGCAGCAATTATCGCGCAATAATTGCTATCGCATTGCTCTCGCAAGATACGTAATACCACTGCCGCAGGGTTATTACGTAAAAATAGCGATCAACAATCCATCAGCAATAATTGCCCGATAATCGCGCGATCGATTGCTGGGGTGGTATCATGTAAGCGATGGCTCGCGGATCGCTCGCAAATCGTTTCAGTGCACTTTTGCGAGTACACTAGCGCCAAAAACAATTTAGTAGCAATCAAAGGAACTATTATTGGAATGTCAAATCAAACAAACTTCGACCATGTTTACATTACAAGTGTTTAGTATCACGTTCCTAATGTATACAAAAGTCAAAAGTACTCTGCGACCTGCGTTCGCTTTAGTTGTGATTGTTTCGTGAACAAAATAACAAGTGAGCGAGATTATAATATAATTACAATACTGTATAAATTATTTGGTATAAATCACCAATGTATCAGCTGGATTCCCTTGTGAAATAGCCAAAGGAGTGGATCTTGGGTCAATGTGAAAAGAAGCTGTTGAAAACCGTAGAATAATCTTGCCCCATAGACTTATATATTACTTCTTGCCCATATGCCGCTCTAGAATCTAGATTCTAGATCAACAAAATCTTGAGAACAATAGAAAAAGGTAAGCATCCTTAATTTGTAGCCTGTAAGTACTTTCTTAATGTTACTTCTCCCTTTCTTGATTTTTCATAACACTTTTCGATTTTTGTAGTACTGGGCTGACCTTAAAAGTTAAAAACAACAGCAAGATGAAGATGGCTAACAGTGGTGGTACTTTGGGGCCTGCTGATGCTGCTGGTAATCAAAGATGGTGATATATGGCTTACCAATGAACAAAGTCTACAATGAAGTCTTGGTTTTCATCGCAGAGCACTGTATTTGGTGATGGTGAACATAGAATTTTATTATATTCTGTAAGTTCTAGAATTTCTAACTAACCTATTAAAACATAATCTTAATAGTTACCTATATTTTTATTAGATAAGTGAGTTTATACAGTGAGGCTGATTTCTGTGAAAGTAGTTGTTCCTTACAGTAAATTTTAGATTAGTTTTGAATTATAGGAAGAAGTAAATATTTTTGTTAAAATAACTTTATTTTGCAGGTATTATGGATTTCATTGAAACTAGGCCGTCTGCTTCCACTCATTTGGATATTGCTTTTATTATACTTTGTAAGTTCTACAATTTCTATCTAACTTATTAAAAACATAAACTTAATATCTATATTTTTATTAGATAAGTGAGTTTATACAGTGAGGCTGAAATGCCAAACCATCCAATACAATATTATTGGATGATTTCTGTGGAAGTAGTTGTTCCTTACAGTAAATTTTAAATTAGTTTAAACTATACGAAGAAGTAATTTTTTTTTCTTAAAATAACTTTATTTTGCAGATATGGATTTCATGGAAGCTGGGCCGTCTGCTTCAACTCGTGATAGTGATTTTGATCCTAAACAATATACAGATGACAAACTACGGAGTGCTGCTGAATCAACAATATTTGATTATTTGTCTTACTTATTAGTTATTACAAATATTTACTAGTGTTAAAATCATTTTATAATTAATAACTTTGTGTTAAAATAGATGTGTGAAACTACATATACTTTGTCATAATTAAAATTATAATAAAAGTTGTCATTTATATAATATAATTATTAATTACTTATATTACTACGGTTGGGGGTTTAAATAAATAAAAAACTCACTTTGCACTTCATTTCTTTATTTTTTAAATTGACATTTTATAATATTATATAACTGATATATTATACTGATAAGTGATATTAACTACTAACAAAACATAATATTTTAGTGAGAATACAATAAAAACCCTTTAACAATCTGAAAGTCATTTTGTTCTTGGTTCTGAAAGCCAGTAATTTATTAGGAATACTAAACAGCTATTAATAGAACTAAGTATAATATTGTAAATATTAATAATGTAACAACTTTATAGTATTCTATAAAGTTTAGTATAATATTATAGACTATACTGAAGGAGTTGAATTAGTGATATTGATAAATTTATATTTATAATTGATAAAAAACTTTACTTTGTAAATATTATTAAATAAATTTGTAATATAAGTAATAGTTGTTGCATTTTTATTTATAGTTTGGCTTTAAATAAATGAAAATCTCACTTAACACAATATTTCTTTATTTTGTAAATTGACTTTTTACATTAAGTATTTAGGGAAAACAAAGTCTATGAATAGTATAATATAAACAACAAATAGACTTTACATAATATTTTAGAATACAGTAAAAACAGACAACAGTTAGTAAGTATGCTTTTAAATGAAATTTTGTTTTTGTTATCAAACATTCAGACATTTATTTTATTTAAAATATAAAACAAGCATACAGCTAATAATAGAACAATAATTAACTTCCTTAGCATAATACTTTTATCTGTATTCCTTAGTATCATGTAACACAACATTAGCCACTAGGCAGCTAAATTATTAAGGTCCAATAATATTGATGAATATACATTTTAATATTTACAATATTGATATTTAAAACATCACGATGAAAAACTAATAAAGAAATTAATATTATGCATAAGAGCTTGTAGCACATCCATTGTGGGTATCGCAGTCCGCAGATGCCAGACATAATAGATTTTCAATTGTTATGTGGCAGCCGTCTGGCGCTTGGGGATTGATGGGTTTTAAGCAGTATTCTGATTTTAATAAACCTTTTTAACATTGATTTTAATATATTTCTGTTATTATTAAATAATACATGACTAAATCTTTTATTTATTGTTGCACAGTTGGAGTTGCATATTGGAGGTTATGCATAAAATCATTAGTCATTAGAAAATGTTTTACTACTTAAAAATAAACCTTGTTTCTGGTGTAGGTATGTTTAAAAGTATTCCATTTAATTCTACTTACATGAAGACGAATAACAATAACTTAATAGTAATCTACATGCAAATGAAAGAAATAACACTGTTTTACTGCTTTATTTTTTCCTTTACAAAGATCACAACCTCTGCAAGTTCTTTGCGGTCTGCCACTCACTAAAAGCTGGTTCTCACTTTTTCAAAGAAACTAACATCCTGCAATGGCTAAAGTGTGGTCCTAAACTTGTTGAAGCACTTGGAAATCGTCGTACTGGCAGGCGACGCGATGGTTGTTACAGATGTTTCGCAACACAGCTGCACAGGTGTTAATTGTTGTTTTTCTTGTCAATCTGACTTGTCACAGATATCTACAAACAGCTTCTTTCAACCCTTGTAATGGGTTTTAAACTCAGAGTCAGACAGTTCCAGTGCCTGGGCTCGGTCGCGATTGCGAGGTCTTATTTAGCTGTATTTCTGGCTGCATCTCTTGCGTCTTTTTCAGGAATGGCTTCTAATACCAGCACTGTATGCGCCAATGTTATAAAAATACATTTTGCAGTTTAACATTTTACGTAAAACACCACTAATCACTCAGCGATAAACAAGCAATCGGAAAAAATCACTTTTGTTGTGATCGCTATTTGACAGTTCAAATTGCTCGCCGATTGCCATCGCATTGCTGTAAAAAGCCTTACGTAATACGAAATAAATGCAACAGTATGGAGATTTAGCGATTTTTATTGCAATTATAGTTCCTTGATTGTTCGGCAGAGGGAGTACTGTCGCTCGATTGCAATCGTATTGTTTTGGGTGATCACGTGGTACGAAATTGCGATTTTGCAGCAATTATCGCGCAATAATTGCTATCGCATTGCTCTCGCAAGATACGTAATACCACTGCCGATCTCTAGTTATTACTAGGAAATTGTTATAAAAAAGCCTGCCCAAGATTTGATATTTTATAACAATAAATTTATTTATTTATTATTTATTTATTTATATGGGGGCGGACTTACGAGAGCGTAATCAACGTGCGTTGTATAGTGACCACCTATGCCGTAGTTGACCACTTGCAGATCTTCAGCTGTGTCCATGTCCAGTCCTGTGAAATCCGCGACCCGCCTGCTCACTCTCTCTACCACCGGCGACTCCTTGTCAACTAGCCAAGCCGACTTGCTAATACGTTTCTCCGCTGGCGTAAATCCTTTAGACTCAGAGTTGTATATCAGTGCTCGTTTTAACTGTTATGTTACAAATATTATTATTTCTGTTATCGACAAGTATACAGCATGACTGGTGAAACATGTTCAATACTCGAGGACGTGATATTAGGCTATTATAGTAGTTAAAAAAAAAATAAAAAAAATATCAATTGATCACTGAGTAAAGTAGCTTAGAGTTAAATAATTATTTACCCAACGCACGGTCACTACGCGCGGGTAGGGTAGCGCGGGCGCGGGGCGCACGTCGCTGCGCCGGCCGCATAGTAATTTAAGTACTAATGTGTCCATGATTCATTTATTTAAAGGCAAATTTGGTCAAAAATTAAGTATCTAATTTTATTACATAATTATAATGAGAATCGACTACCGAGTACTCTCCATAAGTGTCGGTAATGTCTAACCAGTCATGCTGTATACTAAAGAGATTCATTGTTTAAATTCAATATTAATTAATACCATTGCACTTTACTGAAGTATGTTTTTCTAACCTCCTTAGCGAAATGGACCCTCTTTTGCTTGCACAGTATGCACATAGGAATACAATGTTTCTTCCTTGTGTGATATGATGTTATAAGTGTTTTGAAAAACAAGGATAAAATATTGTATAACCAGTAACGCGTGTCACGTGTGTATAGTGATATAATATAGATCTTTTTTTGAAGGTGGGAAATAAATTTTTAAAAAAATTAACTTACCCGTGGTTGGGCTATGTTTTTAATTATTTCTATTTCTTCATCACTTAGAACTTCGTAAAATACTACAATGTCTGGGTTGTGGTATTTGTACTCCATCTTTATAGGTGCCAATTTCAAAAATGAGTTCTCGTTGTAGTAACGACATTTTAACCTGAAATAGTACATTTTAGTTATGTGACTTAAGAATTCAGTTACTGATAAATTTGGCCCTAATAATTATTTTTTTGCAGATAAACCTACTTACAATAATCAAAGAACAATATTCGACACAATATACATTTTCTCGAAAATTGCTCTCTGAAATACCTAATCAAAGGCCACACCCTTTGTTAATAGAATCTTTTACTATTTCTGATTAGTAGAGACGAAGTAGAGAGAAGTCACATCTTTTGTAGTCTAAAAATTATCATCTTACTCTTTGGCTATTTCAGGTGGCACCTCAACTTCTCCTCGACACAGAGCATTAGAAAAGCTCAAGAATTGCGCTTTTATTTCTTCTAATGTTGCATTTACATTATTATTCTCGTCTGATATTTTGTCAGCTTCCTTTAAAATTCATATAAACATATTATATTAATTAAACAGGAGTAGGTACTCGGCTAACACTTTGTTCTATTTTTTTATTTACATAGTAATATACGAAATACTATAAATCAGACAGTGTACTACATCGCGTCATTTAAATCCATGCTAAGTTAAACTATTGTTCTGTCAAAGTTAAAATCTGAGTTTGCAATAGTGCATAAAAGCAAACTTACGTCATCCGCATTTAATTTAGCCTCTTCAAATTCAATATGTTTTTGAAATTTAATTATGTTTTTTAACGCATATGAATTAGAGATGCGCCGAATATTCGTTTCGTATTCGGTATTCGGCGTATTCGGCATGTTTTTCACTATTCGTATTCGGCCGAATTATTCGGCTCAGTTACCGAATATATTCGGTTTTATTTTTTTCAAAATATTAAAAACTAGACCCGCCCCGGCTTCGCTCGTGGGACATACATAGCCTATGTCACTCAGGGCTCAGCTCCTAAGTATCATGTAACACAACATTAGGCACTAGGCAGCAAAATTAAAGTCCAATAATATTGATGAATATTACACATTACATTTTAATATTTACAATATTGCTATTTAAGGCGGCTGAGAAGCCGCCCTGGTCTTCCGGTGTCTGTGGATGGTACGAGTGACCAGAAAGAGATAGCTGACAGGTAAACGTTAGGGCTTCTGATGTAGTGAGGGCAATCAAATCAATATCCAAGGGAAAATCGCCCGGACACGATGGATTAAGCATTGAACACCTACAATATGCTGGCCCTCATATATCGCGAGTTTTGGCCTTGCTGTATAATCTCTGTATATCGCATTCTTACTTGCCTCACGATATGTGAAAACTGTTGTGGTCCCAGTAACGAAAAATAAAACGAAAAGCCTATCAGATATTTCTAATTACAGGCCCATCTCGCTAGCAACTATCATTGCAAAAGTAAGTATTTGACAGCATTCTTAATACACATTTAAACAGATATATTAGATGTCATGATGCGCAGTTCGGCTTTCGTTCTGGCCTTCCCACCGAGTCCGCAATATTGTGTCTTAAGAGTGCTGTCAAGTATTATAATACAAGAAAAACGCCCGTCTACGCCTGCTTCCTCGACCTTTCGAAGGCTTTTGACCTCGTGTCATATGACATTCTTTGGAAGAAGATGAGGAAGTCGAATATACCTCATGAATTGGTTAATACTTTTAAATATTGGTATGATAATCAAATAAATATTGTTAGATGGGCTGGTGCGGTGTCAGATCCCTACAAGCTGGAATGTGGCATGAGACAGGGGGGGTTAAGCTCACCTGTCCTATTTAACCTTTATATAAATGGACTGATTGAGGAGCTCAGCATGAAGCATATCGGTTGTTATATAGATGGAGTATGTTTCAATAACATAAACTATGCGATGCGGATGACATGGTCTTGCTGAGTGCCTCGGTCTGTGGTCTCAAAAAGCTACTTGACATTTGTGAGCGTTACGCAGCGGAGCATGGGCTGATATACAATAGTAAAAAGAGTCAGTACATGGTCTTTCACGGTGGTACCAGAAAGGTGGATACAGTGCCGACTCTTTTACTCAATGGTGTTCCTTTAGCTAGAGTCGAGGAGTTCAAATACCTAGGACACATTGTGACGTCCACTTTGAAAGACGATACTGATATCGAAAGGGAGCGAAGGGCACTGTCGGTTAGGGCGAATATGGTTGTTAGGAGGTTTGCGAGATGCTCGTTAGAGGTAAAAATGACGTTGTTTAGAGCTTTTTGTACATCCTTCTACACTTGCAGCCTCTGGGCAGCATATACGCAAAGGGCCTACAGTGCCCTTCGCGTCCAATATAATAACGCGTTCAGGATGCTGGTGGGGCTCCCCCGCTGGTGCAGCGCTTCGGCGATGTTCGCGTGCGCACGAGTGGACTGTTTCTTTGCCACAATGCGCAGGCGAACATCGTCGCTGGTGCAGCGCATGCGGGGGAGCTCCAACGGCATGCTGGCCGCGCTCTGTGAACGCCCTGATAACCTGTATATCAGTCACTGCTGTCATATGCATGCAGAATACAGGCTAAAATAATAACTGTTATATTATGTAAGTAATGTGTGTTTTTCTTTAAACAACAAATTCATAAAACAAAATAAAAAACAGAAAAAAGACAATAATGTTTTAAATAAACAAAGCATTTAGAGATAAATTGGTAGGTAGTGCAATGCTCAAACCGTCGAAAAGGAATCCACTCAGACTTTTATTAATGTAATTTGATCTGTACCTATTTATATGAGTCTTGGATACTTGCAATAAATGATTATTATTATTATTATAAAACATCGCGATGAAAAACTAATAAAGAAATTAATATTATGCATAAGAGGTTTGAGCTCTCCATTGTGGGTGTCGCAAACGCCACACACAATAGATTTTCAATTGTTATGCGGCAGCCGCCTGCCGCTGGAGGATTGATGGGTTTTAAGCAGTATTCTGACTTTAATAAATCTTTTTAACATTGGTTTTAATATATTTCTGTTATTATTAAATAATACATGAAATCTTTTATTTATTGTTGCACAGTTCATTATATTGGAGATTATGCATAAAATCATTAGTCATTTAAAGAAAATGTTTTACTACTTAAAATAAACCTTGCTTCTTATGTATTTTAGTATTAAAGGTATGTATTCCATTTAATTCTACTTACATGAAGACAAATAACAATAACTTAATAGTTAATAGTAATCTACATGCAAATGAAACAAATAACACTGTTTTACTGCTTTATTTTTCACTTCATTAATGTTGTAATAGAAATTTGAACCTTAGCTTATTGCTTTTTCACATAAAAAAGAAACATTTTTAGTCTATGACCACAGACAAGTCAATTTCCATATCCGGACTCCACATTGTCTTGAGACTTCCATTTGTAAAAATCTCTCGAAATGAACTGCGCTCTGTTATATTTACAAAACTTAGTTTTATTTAAAACTACAATAAAGATCACAACCTCTGCAAGTTCTTTGCGGTCTGCCACTCACTAAAACCTGGTTCTCACTTTTTCTGAGACACACACACATCCTGAAATGGCTAAAGTGTGGTTCTAAACTTGTTGAAGCACTTGGAAATCGTCGTTACTGGCAGGCGATTGTTGTTGCAAATGTTACGCAACACTGCACAGATGTTAATCATTGTTTTTCTTGTCAATGTGTTAAACTCCTCACAGACAGTCAGACAGTTCCAGTGCCTGGGCTCGGTTGCGATTGCGAGGTCTTATTTAACTGTATTTCTGGCTTTCTTCTTCAGGAATGGCTTCTAATACGAGCACTGTGTGCACCAATGTTATAAAAATACGTTTTATAGTTTAAAATTTTACGTAAAACACCACTAACCACTCAGCGACAAACAAGCAATCGGAAAAAATCACTTTTGTTGTGATCACTGATCGCTATAATTTAACAGTTCAAATTGCTCGCCGATTGCCATCGCATTGCTGTCAAAAGCTTAGGTGATACGAAATAAATGCAACAGTATAGCAAATAGTGATAGCAAAAATATAAATTTCTTCAAAACCCGTGGATGAATATGACACAAAACTTTAACAGTAACAGACATCAATAAAATAAACCATATTACATTATTTACACCATTTTTACAAACTCTAATATTTTTTCGACGCAATTAGGCGACGTTTCTAATATTTGCTAAATTACTGGGAAACTCGTGGATGAATCTGACACAAAACGTGTCTGCATATATTTTGTTACTGCCCGAGAGTTTAAAATTTAGCTTTTGTGATATTGCTAATATCACAAAAGCTAAATTTTAAACTTTAATATTTTTTTCGGCCTATAGCGACCAAAAAGCAAAATACCTAAATATCTCTGGAAGCTGTCGACCAAAATGACACAAAATCATTTTTTAGGTTTACCTAGTGGTCCCAAACCTATACGCAAAAAATCAGAAACTTTAGAATTTTGAAACCAAAAAACCTAGAGCTATCGGTCTAAGTATGGAGATTTAGCGATTTAAATGTAATTATAGTTCCTTGATTATTCAGCAGAGGGAGTACTGTCGCTCGTTGCTATCGTATTTTTTTGGCTGGTATGTGATACGAAACTGCGATTTTGGAGCAATTATTGCGCAATAATTGCGATTGCATTGCGCTCGCGAGAGAAGGCTCGCTCCGAGCTAGCCAGCAGCGGCACGTAGAGTACACGATAGAACCTGTTTACGCGGCAAAATAAAATAATGGTAAACCGAATAATTCGGCCGAATATTCGGCTCGGTAAAGGCCGAATATTCGGTATTCGGTTATTCGGCCAAATCACTATTCGGCGCATCACTAATATGAATGGTGTGGATCTAGTTCAATCATCCTTATTGCCCATTTCAAAGCTTCTCTATGATCACCTTCAAATAAGTATTATTTAATTTGGGAAAAGCAAAAAAATCAAAAAATTTCTATAGCAACACTTACCTAAAAAATGATACGATAAACTTATATATTGAAGTATATCGATTTCTTCAAACATGTAAGAAATATTTTCTTTTTTGAATTTGTGGAGAGCTGTGATCATCCAATCCAAGGAGTTTTGGTAATCACTCTCGTTAAATAATATTTTGGCTAATTCATAACCGTCACTTGCACTCATTTTCGAACTGCAAAATAATTTTTGTTTTACTGGTTTATACTTTCTGTACTTGCCTTATTGGTCTTGAAAAATGGTAGACAGGATTTTTTTCTGGGTTGATTATGAATTTAATTATTACTTATTAAGTCGATGATGACCACAACCTCCTTGCGTCAAAATTAAACATAGGGTATGTTTAATTTTGGCGCACACACAGTACATTTTTTCGCAACAAATAACAATTCAATCCTAATATTATGTCCTTTCAATTTTCTCAAACTATCACCACACCAAATTTCATCTAAAATCTGGATGTTACGGAAAGACACACTTTATAGTTTAGACTGTAATAAATGTTAGTGAATATTATGTTAATTATTGTAGATTAACCTGTAAATAACTTCGTTAAGTATTCCTTCAGCGAGATCTTCGACCTTGAGAAGGTAAGTTTTCTGCAGGCGCGTGAGAGCGCGCGCGGCGCCGCGTAAGTCCTCCGCGCTGGGGTAAGTGGCGTTCTCGCACTGCGTGATGCTGATATTTCTTGCATGTTCTGGGAAATTGTTGCTAGCAATAAAGTGCATGGGGTAAGTGACGTCCTATGCTGCATGATGCCGACTGTTCTGTTTCATTCATATTATTATAATAAAATTAAAAAAATATCTATACTTCTATACTACTATTATAAAGAGGAAAGATTTGTTTGTTTGTTTGTTTGAGTCGAATAGGCTCCGAAACTACTGGACCGATTTGAAAAATTCTTTTGCTATTGGAATCTTACATTATTTCTGCTGAACATAGGCTACATTTTATTTTGGAAAAAAGTAGGGTTCCGTAAGATATTTGAGTTTTTCGGACGCAAGGTGTAAAAAATCAGCTAGAAAAGTTACTTATTTTGCGTACGCTGCCTAAACTATAAAAGATAGAACCATAAAATGTTCTAAGTAATTGTAGATCTTATAAATATCTACAAAAAAGTCCGCGACACACTATACCTATCTATGTCGAGTGAGGCACAATAACCATTTATTTATTTAAAAATCCTGAATTTTTTTTGGACTACATTTAAACGGATATATTTTACTCACGTTATTAATCCTTATCAAAATAAATTATTTTATCACTAAGTACAGTTTATGTAGATAATATTTGGTCTTTGAATGATTAAAATTGGACGTTTGGTTTTGAAAGTATGGCGAAATTAAAATATTACGATAGTGGGCGTCACCAAAGCGCGTGCGGGAGGAAGACATTATTCTGTTGTAGAAATGAAAATTCTGTACATAAAAGATATGAAATGACACCCGAAATTACACCTTTGTCACTACATCGCTATAGAAGCCAAAAATGTGGTTAGTTTTTTGTCTGTCTGTCTGTCTGCCACTCTTTCTGTCTGTCTGTATGTTTGTTCCAGCATCACACGAAAAATACTGATCCGATTTGAATGTGGTTTTCGCAGATATATTTATTTTCTTCCAACTTAATATCTGGTGTATAAAATTTTTTCCCCCCACCCCTCTAAGGGGACAAAAGAGGGGGTCAGATTTTGTATCAAACTTTTTTCTTTAACACGAAAACTACTGATCCGATTTGCATACGGTTTTCACAGATATATTATATTTGTCTTCTTCCAACTCAACATCTGGTGTATAAAAATCCTCCCCCCCCTCCCCTCTCAACCCTCTCTGGGGACCAAAGAGGGGTCAGATTTTGTATACAACTTTTTTCTTTAGTGGACTTACTTCATATTAGGTATTAACTGTGTTTTTCAACTTAACATCTGGTGTATGACCTTCCCCCCCCCACACCCTCTTAGGGGACAAAAGAGGGGGTAAAACATGTATCAACTGATGATGTAGAAAATATACTTTAAATGGCAAAACAACGTTTGCCGGGACAGCTAGTATTAATATAAAGCTTAATATTTTATGTTTAAAAACAATTGCTTGCTTTGTCAATTCGCTTTCCTACCTGCTCCTAAATCAATATTCAGTTTGACGTACTCCAGGTCTGTGGTCATCCTCTTGATGAGTGTGAACGCGTTTATAGGGTTGCCGAGGTAGTTGGGTATGTCTTCCATCGCCTTCACATGTTCTTGATTGTAAGTTTTTAAATACCTATAATTTTGACACGTAGATTGAGGTAACAAACTTATAACACCACTCTTTTTTGTCGGGGGTTAAAAAGGTGACTTGATATGACACATATTGTCAATGGTGGGTCTTCATTTTTAGGGTTCCATACCCAAAGGGTAAAAATGGGACTGAGACTTCGATGTCTGTCCGTCTCTCTGTCCGTCTATCTGTCCATCTGTCTGTCTGTCTCCAGGCTACAACTCAATAACCGCTATAGCTAGACTTCTGAAATTTTCACAGATTGTGTATTTCTGTTACCGCTATAACAACAAATACTAAAAACAAAACAAAATTACATAAAACAAACGCGATTTTCTGGCCTTTTTTGCTTGTAATTAATAGTGGCAACAGGTAGGCCCTTAAAATATTCACAAAATTCTTTTTAAACTTGAGTATTTAATAATAAAATTAAAATTAAATTATTTTTAAGAGGGTTTCCCATAGAAAAACACAAATTTTCTGCCTACTTTCGCTCTATAACGGTACGGAACCCTTCATGTGCGAGTCCGACTCGCACTTAGACGATTTTTCAAATCAAGCTCTTGAACTACAATAATTAATTTATCGTACCTTTTTAAAACATGAAGCCGTTCTTCTTCTCTACTGATGTAGTCGTGTAAATCGTGAATAACCCTTTTTTGTGTTGTCAGCAACGGTTCCAAGTCTGACAAAGCACTGAATAGCTCTCCACGTGAAGACACGCCAAAATTTATTAAAACTAAAGACCAAAATATTTTTCTCCTGCACATAGTAATAAAGCGCTAGTTACTAGTGACTTTATTTAGATGAAATTTATTCGAAAGAAAATAAAAACATACAATGCGTGATAAAAGCGTGCAATTTCGAATTTACTATACTTATTGTAGTTTTATCGTACAATATTATTGTTACGTGCTAAGGTTCGATGATTCGGAGAAAAAGACCTGGTGACTCTCTTGAAGACTTTTATTTACACTACACTTAACACTTACACTACACTTACACACACTAGATCACTATGTCTAAACACTAAGCACTAGGTCCAAACACTATGCACTAAGTTCAAACACTAAGCACTATCACTGGTTCACTCACTAAGTCACTTGTTTCTCACTTCCGAAGTCGCTTTGATTATCGCTCACTCGAAAACATTCGAAGACTGACTGGCCGGCTCGTCTAGCCGCGTATTTATACGGGACGGGGCGAGCTCTGGACCTTACGAGAATATTCCACAACATGTAAACAACCGTGGGAAAATTCTCGAGCGGGTACGCGCAGGTAACAAAAACATACAAGTAGCGGCATCTGGTATTGAATAGGGGATTTACGCTGTCTGTGATCTCACGATAGTAAATAGCTTTGCGTGGCCGCCGCTAGATGACACTACGTGTCCGCATTCGTAACACTACTCCCCTCTTAGAGATGCTCGTCCCGAGCATCATTGTTACTGCCATGGTAACGCGCCAGACGGTCTATGTGTACCACTTTGAATGTCCCTCTTGGTTGCTTTTGAATCCTATAAGTCACATCATTCAATCGGGTAACCACTTTGTATGGGCCGTCCCACTTGGTCTGCAACTTTGGAGATTTCCCTTTTCGACGAGTTGGGTTATGCAGCCACACCAGTGTCCCTTCTTCGAAGCCGCTCGTGTTCGATTTCCGGTCGTATCTGGTCTTCATGTTCTCACTTGAATGTAACCCATTCTCCCGAACCATGGCGTGTATATAGCGCATCTTTTCCCTCAAATCGCAGACATAGTCTTGTACGGTCCTTGGTTCCTCCGGTGACCCTCCTGTCAAGAGGTCTACTGGTACTCGTAGTTCTCTACCGTAATTGACATATGCCGGGGTAGCCTTTATGCTCTCATGCTCGGCGGTACGGTACGACAGAAGGAAGAGCGGTATGTACTTGTCCCAATCCTTTTGTTTGTCATCTACCAATTTCGCCAAATGCCTCTCAAGGGTCTGGTTAAATCTCTCAACCATTCCATCAGACTGTGGATGGTACGCGGTGGTCCTCGTTTTATGCATTCCCAAGATTCTGCACACTTCCTGGAAGACCTGTGATTCGAAATTCCTGCCCTGATCAGAATGGATTTCCAGAGGCACACCAAAACGAGATATCACTTCTTCCACTAGCTTAGAAGCAACTGTTGTAGCTTCTTGGTTTGGTATGGCGAACACTTCAGGCCATTTGGTGAAGTAGTCCATGACGACCATGAAATACTTGTTTCCCGACTCCGTTACAGGAAATGGCCCAGCTACATCAACTGCAATTCGTTCCCACGGTGCGCCAACGTTATACAACCGCAGGTTCCCACGGCTCCTGGTCTGTGGTCCCTTCACTGCAGCGCAAGTAGTACATTTGCGGCACCAATCCTGCACGTCATCTCGACAGTGCAACCAGTAGAATCGTTCCCGCACTTTTGTTAACGTCCTCTTGACACCTAGATGACCTCCTGATACGCCATCGTGCATTTCACGGAGAATATCTGGTACTCTCGCTCTTGGGACAACTATCTGAAGATGGAACTCTCTGCCGTTAGTCTTCTCCCATTTCCGGTAGAGTATTCCGTTTTGAAGTACCAGACTCTCCCACTGCGCCCAGTACGCCTTAGTGACAGCGCCAGTGGGTGCAACCTCACTCCAGATTGGTTTTACGTCACCCCGTTTCTTCCATGTGATGATGTGCCGAAGGTCGTCATCTTTTTCTTGAGCCTCCCTCATGGCATCATTCTCCCATGGACCCAAAGGACTTGTTCTCGTTAACTTTATTGTCACTTCATTAGATTCCTGCTTAACACAATGTTTGCAGTCTTCTGAACACGGCCTTCGTGAGAGTGCGTCGGCGTTCCCATGCGACTTTCCGCTGCGGTGTTCGGTCTTGAAGTCGTACTCCTGGAGCTGCTCAATCCATCGTGCTACTTGACCTTCTGGGTTCTTGAATTGCAGTAGCCACTTCAAGGCTGCGTGATCAGTTCGCAGTAAAAACTGTCTGCCGATGAGGTATTTGCTGAAATGTTGTAGCGTCTTTACAACAGCCAAGAGTTCTCTTCTTGTCACACAGTAGTTTCTCTCTGGCTTGGATAAAGATTTGCTGAAATACGCAATCACAACTTCTCTTTCACCCTGTTTTTGAGATAACACCCCTCCAATGGCCGTGTTGCTTGCGTCCGTGTCGACTATAAACTGACCTTCAGGTTGTGGATACCCCAGGATTGGTGTTTCACACAGATGTTTCTTCAGTTTCTGAAAAGAATCTTCAGTAGTCTCGTCCCAGATGAACTGTCGTTTATCTTCTGTCAGCCGGTGTAATGGCTTGGCTATCTCCGAGAATCCCTTAACAAAACGCCTGTAGTAGGAGCATAGGCCGAGAAATGCTCGCACTTCGGTTTTGTTCTTAGGGGTTGGCCAATTTTGAACTGCTTCCAGTTTCTCCGGGTCCGTCTGGATTCCATCACTGGAGATAACATGGCCGAGATAATTGACCTTACTCCTGAATAAACGACACTTTTTCGGATTCAACTTTAACTTGGCCCCCTCTATTTTGGCGAAAACTCGTTCTAAGTTTCGCAAATGGTCCTCGAAGTCGCGGCCAACAATGATGACGTCGTCCAAGTAGACTAAGCAAGCCTCCCCAACTAAGCCTGCCAGTACACACTCCATGAGTCGCTCAAATGTGGCAGGTGCGTTGCACAATCCAAAGGGCATGACGTTAAACTGCCATAAACCTTTACCGGTGGAAAAAGCTGTCTTCTCCTTGTCTTTTGGATGAATTTCCACCTGCCAGTATCCAGATTTCAGGTCCAGGGTCGAAAACCATTTCATGCCACTCAAGGTATCCAGAGTGTCGTCGATCCGAGGTAATGGGTAGCTGTCCTTCTTAGTGACATCGTTGAGACGTCTGTAGTCCACACAAAATCTTGTGCTGCCATCTTTCTTCTTTACTAACACAACAGGTGAGCACCACGGACTTGCAGACGGTTCAATAATTTTATGCCTTCTCATGTCCTCCAAAAGGCCTTCCACTTCCTTCTCCTTTGCAATTGGTATCCGTCTTGCTCGTTGACGAATCGGGTTCTCGTTTCCGGTATCTATCCTGTGCTGAACCATCGACGTTCTTCCAAGGTCACCTTCCTGACTGGAGAAGATATTCGCGTGGCGCTGTAAAAACTTCTTAGCTTTCATCCTCTGCGAATAAGTCAGATTACTCTTGCAGTCTTCGAGTAGCTCAGTCACTAATCCATTGTTGCTGCTGTTTGCTGGGTCTGCGTCTGTCGTCGAACTGCACTTTCTCATCCAGACAACTTCCTCGCACTTTCCAATGACGTCACCTTTGTTCAAGCAGATCTCACGTTCACCAAGATTCAAAACCCGGACCACAGCGTGACTGCTTCCACTAACAAGGGTTCTTGCCGTCATCAGTTTTCGTGCTGATGTCTTGGTGGGTGTGTCTTCGATCAACACGCATCTGTTAGACTTGTTCTTTCCAGCTGGCGGTAGTTTCACCAGCACCCGGGCTTCCGCTCGTCCAGGTATAATGATTTCCTTTACACATGCGACTTTCCCGCAGGCGCCTCCAAGGATGAAAATTTCTTCTTCGCCACACTGGAAAACTCCGTCAGCGACATTAATCCTGCAGTTGTGCTTCTTCATGAAATCCAAGCCCAAGATGCAATCATCCATTATTTCAGCCACGATAACTTCATGAGGGTATGAGGACCCCCCTACATTAATCGTAACTGACATTTCTCCCAGGACGGGTATTGGCTGACCGGAGGCAGTAAGGAGCCGACAGTTAATTCTCCTCTTATGTCTCCTTGCGGCATTTACCAGATTTGGGTTCACTATTGTTCTAGAGGCTCCTGTGTCTAGAGTAATTCTGCAATCCGTCCTGTCAATAGTCCCCTGAATCACAAGACTATTCCCGCTGCATGCTTGGGAGATAACAGTTATCGGGGCTTCCTCCGTGTCAGCCAGTACTCGCCCCTTAGTCCTGGCTTTTATTCGTTTCCCTGCTCCCGGGCAGGGGACGAAGCCCTTTGCTTTTTTCAGCTCCTCCATCTGTTCCTCGAGCCTTTTCATTCTTGCCATCTGGGTATCCTTCTGCGGGCAGTTGAGCTGAAGATGACCCCTTTCGCCGCACTTGTAGCACATGGCTCCAAAACTTCTCTTCGTGGGAGCCTTGACCTCCTTGACTTCCTCAGAGACCTCGCGGATTTTATAGGTCTGCCGTATGTCACGCCGGACAGCCTCGACCTCTAGAGCATGCGCCAACGCTTCCTTTAGCGAGGTGTGGTGACGTAGCCTTACTGCAGCTCGGACTTCCAGATCCCTGATTCCGTCGACAAAGGCTTGAATAATGTTCGAGTCAACCATCTTGGAGTCTGCTCCTGGATGTGCCTTCTTGACCAGTTTTTCAATCTCCAACGCCCATTGTTGTAGTCCCTCCCCTGAGCGTTGGACTCTGTCACGAAGTTGGGCACGGAATACGTGCTCCAGGTGTCGCTCCCCGTATCTGGATTCAAGCGCCTCCATCAGATCTTGGAACCCATTTCCTGTATGTGCTTCTAGGACCGACAAAGCTTGCCCTCTGAGCGCAACAGTGAGAGCGGTCAGGCATTGGTCTTCAGTCCATCCGTTGGCAGTAGCAACCGTCTGGAATTGCTGACGATAAGCGTTCCAAGAAGTAGTACCGTCGTACGGCGGCACCTTGACTTTTGGCCCTTGTACCACTGCTCCGGTAGTTCCACTAGACGTCGCGACTCCTGTGGTTTCCAGGCGCACTACTTTCTTCTGTAGCTCGGTGATGTTGGTTTTCACATTTTCCATATCCAATCCCAACCCGGTAACTCGTTCGTCCATTATGTCCACATCTTTGCGAAGCTTTAACACCGTGTCACTGACATCCTTTATCGCCAGAAGCGCCTTTTCTTGAAGATCCTTTTGTTGCTCTTGTGACTCTTGCATAGCGCCGAGCTTGCGGTCTTGTGACTCTTGCAAAGCGCCGAGTTTGCGGTCTTGTGCCTCTTGCAAAGCGCCGAGCTTGCGATCATGTGACTCTTGTGACTTTTGTAAAGCCTGAATTAACCCAATTAAACTTTCTAATTGAAGAGCCACTTGAGGTGCTGTAGAAGCTACGGGCGTGGCAGGATGGATGGAGCTAGTCGACGGGGCCTGAGCAGGCGGGGCCCAGTGGGCGGGGCCAGTGGGCGTGGCCTGAGTGGGCGTGGCCTGGTGGGCGGAGCCAGTGGGCGTGGCCACACCCAAAATGGGCGGAGCCTGGTGGGCGGGACCAGCGGGTGGGTCCTGCCCCGCAGTGGGCGGAGCTTGGTCCCCAGTGGGTGTGGCCTCCGCAGCCGGTTGCGCCCTTGTCCTGACGCTTCCCTCGAAGTCCTCTCCCGGAGTCAATGGCACTGCGCCGGTGTCCTCACGCTCCCCTTGAACTCCTCTCTCGGAGTCAATGGCAGCAGCTCGCTGTGCCCTTGTCCTGATACTCCCCTTGAAGTCCTCTCTCGGAGTCAATGGCATCTCCAAACCTCACTTCCGACAGCAGTTGTTACGTGCTAAGGTTCGATGATTCGGAGAAAAAGACCTGGTGACTCTCTTGAAGACTTTTATTTACACTACACTTAACACTTACACTACACTTACACACACTAGATCACTATGTCTAAACACTAAGCACTAGGTCCAAACACTATGCACTAAGTTCAAACACTAAGCACTATCACTGGTTCACTCACTAAGTCACTTGTTTCTCACTTCCGAAGTCGCTTTGATTATCGCTCACTCGAAAACATTCGAAGACTGACTGGCCGGCTCGTCTAGCCGCGTATTTATACGGGACGGGGCGAGCTCTGGACCTTACGAGAATATTCCACAACATGTAAACAACCGTGGGAAAATTCTCGAGCGGGTACGCGCAGGTAACAAAAACATACAAGTAGCGGCATCTGGTATTGAATAGGGGATTTACGCTGTCTGTGATCTCACGATAGTAAATAGCTTTGCGTGGCCGCCGCTAGATGACACTACGTGTCCGCATTCGTAACATTATTTAGCACATGCGGGACTTGCGGGTAAGTGAAAATAGGACTTTGTCATTGGAACTAATTGGGAAAATGAGATATGATTTTTTTCTTTATAAAATCAGTTTTAATGCCGTTTTTAGGGTTCCGTACCCAAAGGGTAAAAACGGGACCCTATTACTAAGACTTCGTTGTCTGTCCGTCTGTCCGTCCGTCTGTCTGTCTGTCTCCAGGCTGTAACTCAAGAACCGCTATAGCTAGACTTCTGAAATTTTCACAGATGGTGTATATCTGTTGCCGCTATAACAACAAATACAGAAAATAAAATAAAGTAAATATTTAAGGGGGCTCCCATACAAAAAACGTGATTTTTTTGGCCTTTTTTGCTCGTAATCAATAATGGTAACAGGTAGGCACTTGAAATTTTCACAAAATCTTTAGTTATGTTTGTACTTTAGTAATTAATAATAAAATTAAAATAAAGTAAATATTTAAGGGGGGCTCCCATACAAAAACACAATTTTTTGTCTACTTTCGCTCTATACCGGTACGGAACCCTTCGTGCGCGAGTCCGACTCGCACTTGGCCGATTTTTAGGAATAGTCTACGAATAATAATAGTTGTTAATTGTTATTTATGTAGTGGTATTTGGTAACATAGAGATATAATATTATTTCACTTATATAATATTATAAATTATAATATATCTCTATAACTAGGTAGGTAGGTATATTATGTTGAAATTTTTTGTATTTAATAAGCAATTTAAGTTTTGTTATTTCAATGTTTCTCTCAGAAATAAGTTTTACTTCATAAAACCAAAACTTTATTTTTTAAATTTATTTAGTATATAATAATATGGCAAAAGTCCAATATTTAAATAAAGATAAAAAAAAATTATTTAGTAACAAGCCTTGTTAATGATTCTTTTATACCTTCTGGCTGGTACTCCAGACCACACGGTTTTATAAACTCTTGACCGACGAGATGAATAAATTTATTGCTTACTGTAAAGAATTAAATATATATGAATTACCCAAACTGCATTAAATATTATGCATTAAATATTATATTAGAAGTCTGTAACGCTGTGTAAGTTGTGTCACACTTACCCCACTTGGAGCCGCGCAGCACTGGGCAGGCGGCGTGGTGCGTGGCCAGGTCGCCCTCGCCGGACGCGTGCAGGTTGAGCCACACCGCGGCCGCCCCGCGCACCGGGAACAGGCTCAAACCCAGTTTCGTGAACACCGTGGCGCCACCTTGGGCCACATTTGACATCTAAATATCCGAATAATATGCACATATTAGGTTTCTTGCCATCTATACTATTTTTTTTATTCAGTCCATATTACATAATATTTATTTACTTACATAAAATAATACTGTTGCTACTCTGTTCCCCACTTCATCTGGGAACTGTGTATTCTGCGACTGTGAGAGAAAGGTGTTAATAACCTTATAATATCAAAAAGTCGCTGCGCATAATCTAGATAAACAGATGCTAAGATTAAGGCCCGTATAAATAGTCAGTAGGTACTCAAGATGCATCTCGGTCTCAAGACACGGTTCAGGCTCTGTGATTGGTTGGCTGTCAAAATTTGGACCGATCACAGAGCCGAACCGCGTCTTGAGACCGGGTCGCATCTTAAGTACTGACTATTTATACGGGCAAAATCAAGTGACTTACGGTGGCAAAATCATAGTGTGGCAAATAATGACCACCTATTCCGTAGTTCACGACTTGCAAATGTTCGGCAGTATCCATGTCCAGTCCTGTGAAATCCGCGACTCGCCTTGTCACTCCCGCTACCACCGGCGACTCCTTGTCAGCTAGCCCGGCCGCCTTGCTAATGCGCGGGTATTCTACTGCTCTATGATTGCCCGAAACATAATCGCGCACCGTGGCTCGCTGTAACTGAAATAATCGACCACCACGAATTGTGAGTTGTGAGTCGCAGATTTTCTGCCGCGTACCTAAATGTCTTTTCATACAAATCATGACTCACAAAATTACGCTCGTGTGAATCAAACAGGACTTTTGTATGAAACTGAATGCAGCAGAATTCTGCCAAACCGAAATTCTGTGACTCACAACACACAAATTGCGCTCGTTTGGCCTCACCCTTATAGAGCAAAATTAGGCCAAAAATTGTATGGGAGCCCCCTTAATTTTTTATTTTATTTTAATATTATTATTAAATATTTGAGGACATAATATATAACTAAGAATTTTGAGAAAAAATCAAGTACCTAATTCATTTTGCCACTATTGATATAGGTAGGTAGAGCAAAAAAGGCAAAAATTTTTTTCGTTTTTTCGCATAAGTAGGTACATGATACACGTTTGTTGTGTCATGTACGGGAGCCCCGCTTAAATAATAATTTTATTAGTATTTATTGTATATAGCGGCAGCCGGCAACAGATATACCTATACCTATATACATAATCTGTGAAAATTTCAAGTCTCTAGCTATTACGGTTCTTGAGTTATAGTCTGGAGACAGACAGACAGACAGACGGACAGGCAACGAAGTCTTAGTAATAGGGTCCCGTTTTTACCCTTTGGGTACGGAACCCTAAAAACGAATGATTTTACGCATTATTGCGTAGTCAAGCCTCGAGCAAAAGCTTTATGTAGCCTTTGCTTGGCTTAAGGCTACATAAAGAGGGGTGTTTCGCCGAGTGAGTGAGTTTACTGGAAGCCCAATCCCCTACCCTTTTCCCTTCCCTACCCTCAGTAGTCAGTCGCTCACTTAGTAATTCTATAACCCAAATTAATTTTGAAACTGTAACTTACAGTCACTCGTTTAATTACTACCAATAACCCATTACCTACATATTAGGAAAACGAATACGAAAAAAGTGTACATGCGGCCAGCCTAATATATGAATCGTAACAAAATCCTAGTCTGCCAAGAGGCTTTAAATTTATTACGAAATCGTAATATAATAGTCACTTGACAGTTTAATAATAATTAATTATTTGTAAGCTATGACAAATAGGTCATACACCATAAGCAAAACCTATATTACTTTTATAACATTATTGAATTTTTAATCACCCTTGGCTGCGCGAGCTCTTTGAGATGTTCTATCTCCGAGTCGCTGAGCACCTCGTAGAAGAGCA
Source organism: Plebejus argus (assembly GCA_905404155.3). Lineage (NCBI taxonomy): Eukaryota > Metazoa > Arthropoda > Insecta > Lepidoptera > Lycaenidae > Plebejus > Plebejus argus. The sequence goes on along the minus strand of FR989929.1, from coordinate 12,334,082 downwards.
CGATGTCGGGGTCGCGGTACTTGTACTCCATCTTGATCGGCGCCAGACGCAGGAACGGGTGATTCTCCGTCAGGTAACGACAGGTTAGTCTTAAAATAAGTTAAGTAGTTCATCTCATATTTTTGATGGCAAACATTCATTTGATTTTCATAACACTACATTCTACAATACAAACATAGCTAATATTACTTAATACAAAGCTAATCAGGATAAGTTCGGACACAGGGTAAGTCCGGATAATTCAACATATCACTAAATTAGTCAGTGTTTTTTTTGCCTGGCACTATGGGCATAATATACGCCATACTGCAACCGCAAACTGTAGTACAGTACCGTAACTGTAGTTTAATTTAGCGTTAACTTCCAACATGAATTATCCGGGCTTACCATATTGTGTCCGAACTTACCCTGATTAACTTTATATGATAACTGCAGGTTCGTGCTCGTTATACACGTTACCTAAATAACATTGGAACATTAGTTGGACCCTGCTTTAATGATTAATCAAAATGACAGATGTGAACAGAAGAACCATTATTAAAACTTACTCCTTTGCTACTTGAGGCGATAAATCCATCTCTCCGCGACACAGCGTTTTGTAAATTTCTCTCAAATTCTCACGTGCTTGTTTTACCCCTGCTTTAAGAGAATCTTCTCCAGTATCCTTGAAATAAATATAAAAAGAACACCTAATAAAACTAACGGTCGGTATTTAATACACAAAACATGTTGTTCTTCTGGGACACTATGTGTCTCAACTTTCGATGTAGTGCAGACTAGGGTTGGTGAGGATTCCTCTTCCGCTTCCTCATAATGAGGAAGTTCCGCAATATTTTGGGTTCCTCAACCGTTACCGCATCCTCATAAATAAAAATAAAAAAAATCCTCTTCCGCTATCGCTTCCTCAAAATTTAAGAGGAATTTATGAGGAATTTCACTGCGCATGCGCGTCGCGTATCCTATCATGGCAACGCACACGCCAGAGCTAGAGAATTGTTACATCATTCACTCATCTTTCTTTTGTGTGCGTGTGTTGTGTAGGTATGTTACGCCAGTTCTTCTCGCCGGGTTAGTTCTCGAACCGGTGGTAGGCATCATGTAGATGTTCAGAGAACATATTTTGCAAAAATTTATTCTGAATAAAATTTTTTTGAGTTTGAGTTACTGAACTCCTTCACTGCTGGACCGATTTTGATGATTCTTTATTGTGTGTGTTTTGAGAATGGTTTAGATTCATAGTTTGGCGACTGTAAAATGCCCGTTTAATTAATTTTTGTGTAATGTGTGTACCTAGTTATGTACAGACAGGACAAAGACTTATGGGTTGGGTCCGCTAGTATTACTGCAGTCTGCACTAGGGTTGTTGAGGAAGTGATTATGAGGAAGAGGAATTGTCTCGCGCAATTTTAGAGGATGCGGATGAGGAAGAGGATATTTTTTGAGGAAGAGGATGCGGATGAGGAAGCGGAAGAGGAAGCGAATGAGGAAGAGGATGACAGGAAATTATAAATACTAGCGGACCCAACCCAAGTCTTTGTCCTGTCTGTACATAACTAGGTACATACATTAGACAAAAATTAATTAAAAGGGCATTTTCCAGTGGACCAAACTACGAATCTAAACCATTCTCAAAACACACAATAAAGAATCATCAAAATCGGTCCAGCAATTAAGGAGGAGTTCAGTAACATACACAACACACGCACACAAAAAAAGATGAGTAAATGATACAATTCTATGGCTCTGGCGTGTGCGTTGCCATGATTGGATATGCGACAAGCATGCGCAGTGAAATTCCTCATAAATTCCTCTTAAATTTTGAGGAAGCGATAGCGGAAGAGGATTTTTTTATTTTTATTTATGAGGATGCGGTAACGGATGAGGAACCCAAAATATTGCGGAACTTCCTCATTATGAGGAAGCGGAAGAGGAATCCTCAGCAACCCTAGACTGCAGTACAGGTATATCAATAGTAACTGACCCCCTTTAGTCTCTTTTTTCTCTCCTGTTCGGCAATGGTGACATTAGGCATACTTATGTCATATGTCGGATCAATGGCGACTATTTTTTTCCTCCATTCTTCAGCTTCTTTGACGTCTCCTAAATAGTAAACATTTTCTATAAGATCCGAATCATAAACTGAAAAAACGATACTAATGTAAAATCTTACCTAGCATGTAATTTGCTAAAGTTATGTACTCAAGGATATCTACTTCAGTTAATGGGTATGAGGAGATCTCTTCGTTATATTTTTTTAGAGCGATTGACATCCACGCTAAGGAATTTCTGTACTCCGTTTCATTATATAGCGCTATGCCTAGCTCAAAGCAATCATTCGCGTTCATTGCAGAACTGTAAAAGAGACAAACAGTCCAAAACATAATGGTAATACAAAAAGTAGGTACCTACCGAAAGGTATAACTGTCGAATTCAACTCACCCATAAACAACTCCATTTAGTATTCCTTCAGCGAGATCTTCGATTTTGAGAAGGTAAGTCTCCTGCAGGCGCGTGAGAGCGCGCGCGGCGCCGCGTAAGTCCTCCGCGCTGGGGTAAGTGGCGTCCTCGCACTGCGTGATGCTGATGTTTCTTGCATGTTCTGCGATGAAATGAAATGGCATGAAATCGTTGCCAGCTTTATTCAAAACTCATGGGGTAACTGACATCATCGTGCTGCGTGCTTGTTCTACGGAAGTGCTGCTAGCTTTATACAAATCACGTGGGGTAAGTGAGTCCTCGGGTTCTCGTTCATAAAGAGTGACACCGGTAATTACTCGCATGTTCTAAGAAATTTTTGCTAGCATTAAACTCAAAAATGTAAGTAAGTAAGTAAGTCTTTATTTCCAGGTATTTATTTGTAGGTCTTTATTTGTAGGTATCTTAAATGCGACATGGATACGCATAAAACTATTATAAGACTTACTAGTAAGTATGTTGTTATTGTTGGTACTCACTTACTCCTAAATCAATATTCACTTTGATATACGCCAGATCCGTGGTCATCCTCTTGATGAGTGTGAACGCGTTTATAGGGTTGCCGAGGTAGTTCGGTATGTCTTCCATCGCCTTCACATGTTCTCGTTTGTACACTTGTACATATCTATAATTTGAATATTATGTATAATATACAGTGTGTTAGTGTAAACACCGTTATCATTGAAACCATCAAATGAGGTTTCAAGGATAACGGTGTTTACAAATAACACTTACCTGGCCTGCTAAATACGGAATCATTATAACTGAACTGCAACCAAAGATATTATGTAAGTAAAAAGTTATGTCGGAATGAAAAAGTTTTCTACTATTTTATTCCATAAAATAGTGTTAATATGATCCATTGCACTTTTTAACTACTCAATCTAGTCATGCCGCTTGGTATTTCATATTAGGTTTTCACTAAAATAGATGAATATCTATATCAATATTTTAACTCCAAAAAAAATTTTTTTTTCATATGGTTTTATTGACAGCTTATTTTTAATTTGTCTCATAATGAAACTTACTCTATATTTAATGGACAATAAGTCAATAGGGGTCTCGTTAGTGGTGGAAATTTGGACCACTTTAATCATTCTCCTTTATTTTGTTTTTAGTACCTATTTCATATTTGTTGAAGCGGCAACGGATGTACACAATCTGTGAAAATTTCAAGTAGCTATTACCGTTCTTGAGTTACAGCCTGCTGACATACAGACGGACAGACAACGAAGTCTTAGTAAGAGGGTCCCGTTTTTACGCTTTGGGTACGGAACCCAAAAAATTGACTAACCGTAACTAACATCCGCTTTAGCCTTTACCTTTTTAGTGTGCTGAGCCTTTCCTCTTCTCTACTGATGTAGTCTTCTAAATCTTCAACAACTTTTTTATGCGTCGTCAGCAGCGGTTCTAAGTCGGACAAAGCGGTGAACAAATCTCCACGACAAATCACACCCAAATTAATAAAAACTAAACTTAAAAGAAACATTTTTTTCATCGTAGTGAACGTCGAACACAATTGTATTTTTATTATATAGAATATACAAATAATAAAAACTAGAATCAAATTGATTTTAAGTTAAATCACCGAAGATAATTTCTAGACCGAAGCGTGAATTATCGACTGTATATTATTTGATTCAATGCTTTGCTGTGATTATAAATTGGTTTGTGTTACAACGTAAGAAGGGGAAACTCAAACTAAACTTTAATATTATAAAATTGTTTAGACATATCGTAATATATTGAGAGGAGACTGGTGAATATTTATATTTTATACAATCGTTTTTAGAATTCAAGAATAAAAAACCGACCAAGTGCGTATCGTGCCACGCGCAATATAGGGTTCCGTAATAGTGCTAGTTTGGACGCTGGACTAGTATGGACGCTTCACACCACGTCAGTCTGGTCCCGTGCTAAGTACCTAAAGGACTTATGTTACAGGACAACGGAAATATATTTAATACTTTTTAATTTTTATACTATACATATAATATTTAAGATTTTTATTATGTCATACATAATTATATTTAATACACATTCAGACCCGGGAACATTGAAAACTTTTTGTTCCGTCGTCGGGATTCGAATCCGCGACCCCCGGCTTGAGCTACCAACGCGCTCACCACTGAGCCACAGAGGTCGTCGAGTCGTCAGTGTTACTTTACATTACACATTATTTTTTATGGTATTGTATCGCCCGTCACAATAATATCTCATGACAACTATAATTATTTAACTAAAGATAATACTAGTAGGATTATAAAATTATATATTTTGTTATAATTAATGAACGGAATAATTAAAAAATGAGATTTATAAAAACACATTTTTTTTATTTGTACAATTGCCTTAAATAATAATAAATGCTTCATTAGAATGACAAGTTGTTTAATAGATTCATAATAATTTTATTCATGATTTGGGATTTCATAAAATTATATAAATTGTACTCAGCAATTATAAAATTAATGAATCTTAAAAAGTATAATCATGGCAATGACAATATTACAATAGCCTCAATTTAAATATGTTGCGCGTTATCTTGTTACTAATATTAAAGAGCAATAAAAATAAAATACCTGAAAGGAACTCTTAAATAGTAGGTAATTATTGTTTACAAACAATCATAAACGTAAAAAGATTTTTATGCAAGCAATAAAAATACTTCGATAACTGGTTTTCATTTCGTCTACACGTGAGCACTTCTCAAAGTCAGTTTTTTGCACTACGAACCAACTGGACAAACAGTGGGAGTTATCTGAAGGTGTTGTAGACTGGTTTGGGCAGCGGGCGCGTCTCCTCGCGCTGGTACTCCAAGTTGCAGGGCTTGATCAGCTCCTGCCCGCCCTGATGTATCCACTTGTTGCACACTATAATAAATAATAATTTTCTTTTATTATTTTCGAAATAGTCATCGCGGCGCTAAGGTGAAAAATGATGAAAGGATCAGCGGGCGGGTCGCATTTTCCATTCTGTTTTATGACAAATCACGCACTCCTGTCAGAAACATGCGGCACCCCCGCTGCGCTTGTCATTTAATAGATGCCTGATTCAAATAAATAAATAAAAAATATATATGGATTTAATTTTAGGAATACCTTTCACGATTTTTGCACAAAGCCTTCGGCCAATCTGAGGCACTCCTGATATTAAGTGGTGTGTCTCACTTACCCCACTTGGAGCCACGCAGCACTGGGCAGGCGGCGTGGCGCGTGGCCAGGTCGCCCTCGCCGGACGCGTGCAGGTTGAGCCACACCGCGGCCGCTCCGCGCACCGGGAACAGGCTCAGCCCTAGCTCCGTGAACACCGTGGCGCCGCCTTGAGCCACGTCCGACATCTGATATAATAAATTTCGCTAGTTGACTTTTTTCTTATTGGTAATTAAAAGAACTCTCAAAAATAGAAACATCGATGAAATAATGACTCTGATATCTTTAAAACTCTCCAAGATATAACAATTCGAAAATCACATAAAATAAACCTTCCCAAAATGCTCCATACAAAATAATAGTGGGCTATGACGTCACTGACCGATAGCTTGTATGTATCGCGGGAGAGCATTGTTCGTTAGCTATGTTAAGTAAATATTATAGTGGTGTCATAGGAAAAATGGTTATAAATTGCATAACTTATCGAATGGTATAATTTTTTTTAAATTACTGAAATTTTACAAATGCTTATTTTTTATCGTTAAGTATATCTTTATTTTATTTTAAACAATCTGCTAATATTTGACCTTGTCAACATTTCAATTAATGTAAGCAATAATATCATATTTAATGTCGAATTAGCTGAACTCCCTTTTGTAATGTAGAATTAGTTATAATTTTTGAAATATCAAATATCAGTGCCAAATCTTGAAACGTGTACGGTGTACCAAAGTTCAGTACTTACATAGAATAAAACAGTAGCGATTCTATTGCCCTGATGCTCAGTAAACGCTGTCTCTTGCTTCTGGAACAATTTAATTCATTGTAGAATTTTTGAAACCTATTTGGTCACAATCTTTTATTGTTCTGTGAGTTTTTACAAAGGTCTTAATATGCTAAGTATACATAAGTAGCTGCAGTACTTAAAATGCTCGTAAGGGAGATACTGACACTCGACAAAAATGTCGACACTAGTGTCAATTGCGTCCACACTACACCTGCAACTAACTGTCGCGGCAGTGGCACAGAGACATTCCATGTATAGTGTTAAGTATCCGGTATCGTCGTGTATCTTGATCATTAGACAGGTATGTAGTGTAATGTATAATGTAATGGGATATTGTGATAATATCCCATTACATTATACTTTACATTACATAAAAAGTTTTTAAGGATTTAGCGTGACGGATTTTATAAAACAAAACTAACACCACAGCGGCGTGGAAAGTGTTATGAGACAAAATATGTTTCACATTTACAGCTTCTTGTTAATGTCATACAAGTATGTGTCCATTGTATTCCAGTTACACTGTAGAACTGATTGATGAGATTGCGATCACTTATTTCTATTCAATGTTTTTTATTTTATAATCTTAGAAACATTGGTCGCACTGAAGCACTGAATATACAATATTTTTTTATTCTTACGCAACTTACCCCACCGTCTCGTACCATCTTACCCCCACCGTTTCATACTAATATCACTCACCCGTGCGAAGTCAAAGTGCGGCTCGTAGTGTCCGCCGATGCCGTAGTTGACGACCTGCAGCTCCTCAGCCGTGGCGAGGTCGAGGCCGGTGATGTCGCGGACGCGGCGCGACACGCGCGCGACCACCGGCGACTCGTCGTCGCGCAGCCACCCCGATTTGCTGATGCGGTAGTGGGCCGGCACCAGCTTGCCCGTCTTGGGGTCGTGGACAGTGGCGCGGCGGAACTGGATATATGTAATAATATGTAATAAAAAAAAAACAAAAAAACGCTTTCAAAAAATTTAACAAATTAATGCATTGTCATTGACACTATGCGTATATAAATGGACATAGGTAAAAATCGTGCTTAAAGATTCATTTACATATTATATTACTAGCTTTCCCGGCAAAAGTTGTTTTGCCATTTAAGACAGACAGACAGACAGACAAAAAACTAACCACAGTTTTGGCTTCTATAGCGATCTAGTGAGTAGTGACACCCCCCGCTTATTATTTTTTGAATATCTTTAATGTACAGAATTCACATTTCTACAGTTTTATTATACTGCGTGACTGGTGAGACATGTTCAATACTTGAGGACGTGATATTTGGCTATTATATTAGTTGGAAAAAAATAATATAAAAAAATAATATCAATTGATCACTGAGTAAATGTAGTTTAAAGTTAAATAATTATTTACCCAACGCATGGACACCGCGAGCGGGACGGGTAGTTGTGTGGTGTTTCTTTGGTAGCGCACGCCTCTGTACCGGCCGCATAGTATGCCTACTTGCGTATCCGCGCAATTTACTTAGTATCCATGATTAATTTATTTTTGGGATATTCGGAAAAAAATTAAGAACCTAATTTTATTACATAATTATAATGAGAGTCGAGTACTGAACACTCTGCTTAAGTATCGGTATTGTCTCACCAGTCATGTTGTATGTATAGAATATAGATACAGCCGAAGCTAATAAAAACGTGTTAAAAAGACTATTAAAATCGCTTACTACATTCGTGGGGACTTTGTCGAAATAGAAAGTATCTTGAGTCCGTTCATGCCTTTCATCGCATATAAAATATAGCAAAATAAAATCAGTAATTTGAAAAACAAAAATCTCGGCTGCATTTTGATATATTATGTATGTACTTAGGGTCTGTTTCACCAGTTCCTAAAAAAGGGCCGATAAGCTATTCAGAACTTTTTTGACATATTTTCCATACTCGATCTGTCAAGTTAATTGGTGGATAGCCTATTCGGCACTTATCAGGAAGTGGTGAAGTGAAACAGGCCCTTAGTGTGACTGACACAGTCACAGAAATAAATCAAGATAGAGTCGGAAGGAATCACTCGTGTCAATTTTTGCTTTGCCTTTAGTTAGAACAAATAACTTACCCGTGGAAAGAAATACCTCCTTTTGACCGATTCACTTTCGTACTTCTGTTTTTACAATTAGACACTGCACAATGAGGCATTTTTACATAACCGCTCCGGTGTAATCAAGTTGAGACGTGCGCGCTGACTGAATCAACGTTCAACGAATCTTGCACGCTTGTGCAAGATTGAAACACACGTACTCTACCCGCTTAGCCGTTCTATCTTGATTTATTTCTGTGGTCACAGTAAACAGGAATCTAACGACAGCTAAAATTAGTAAAACTGTAACATATATTCCGCCCGCCAAAATAAGATCACTTTAATGAAAGATATGGCTGTTTCTATAAGAAGATGTGCACGCGCATCTCCCCGTTCGCCTCGTTTGATCACACTTTCGTAACGCTCTAGTCATGCATTTGCCAGCTTACTCCCCAAGTGCTTGACTTGCGTGTGCGTAAAGAAGTTTAAAGCGAGACAGACACGGGCAGCGGTGGCGGCGGCGGTCAGTTGGATGACTTGAGAGTTCTAGGAACGACACAGACACATGCGGTGGCAGTGGCAGTACAAACAACTGACCGCCACCGCCACCGCTGCCCGCGTCTGTCTGGGAGACGCTTTATTTAAAAACTTAAGAGGTGTCAAGGGACACCCGGATGGAACGAAGATATTAAAAAAAGAAGAGCACCGCCACCCCACCCAGCTAAAAAAATCAAATTTCCCGCTATAGAGGAATGGTAGAATTTTAGATTTCCCACCAGTTGACGTCATCGCCACATGAACCCCTCTTCCCCTACTTCTCAGGAACGAAAATAAGGTGTCGGTCAAAAAGTGTCGTTACAACTTTTTCCGTCTAACCCCCTTTCGCAACGCGCGATAAGGAAAGTCTTCGTCCAAAAAAAACAGAAAAATCACCCTTGGCTGCGCGAGCTCTTTGAGATGTTCTATCTCCGAGTCGCTGAGCACCTCGTAGAAGAGCACGATGTCGGGGTCGCGGTACTTGTACTCCATCTTGATCGGCGCCAGCCGCAGGAACGGGTGATTCTCCGTCAGGTAACGACAGGTCAGACTGAAATTAAGATTATTATCAAGGTTTTATAATTTGGTTCATCGCCTTACAAACTAGTGTAATGAGTTATTAGTAATGAATAATGACTAAACAGTAAACACATAATATTATGGAACTGCAAAAAATGCTAATTTAGACACTGGTAACTTTATCAAATAGACTAAATTTGAAACATCCATTAATTTAAAATACGTTCGTTTTTCTCCATACAGACAGAGCGAATTCCGCTCGTACGTTTCAAGTGCAACCCGGCGCGTTCACGCGTAAAATAATCGGCCAAGTTTTATTTTAATATTTTAATATTATTATTATTTTATTTTTTATATTACTATTTATTATATTACTATTTTATTTTAATATTATTATTAAATATTTAATTAATATAATATATAAATAATATATTATTAAAAATATATTATTTATTTAATATATTTATTAATTATTTAATTAATATATTAATTAAAGTACACATATACAACTAAGGATTTTGTGAAAAATTCAAGTACCTACCTGTTGCCATTTTTGATATAGAGTAAAAAGGCCAAAAAAATCACGTTTGTTGTATGGGAGCCCCCCTTAAATATTCATTTTATTTTATTTTTATTATTTGTTGTTATAGCAGCAACAGATATACATAATCTGTGAAAATATTAAATCTCTAGCTATTACCGTTCTTGAGTTACAGCCTGGAGACAGCAAAAAGGCCAAAAAATCACGTTTGTTATATGGGAGTCCCCCTTAAATATTCATTTTATTTTATTTTTAGTATTTGTTGTTTTTACCCTTTGGGTACGGAACCCTAAAAAACGAAATTTGGGCTAGTTTCACGGAATTCCGAATACGGAAAACGACTTCGGAAATCGAATACGGAAAACGTACGTTTGCGACTAGCCATATAGCCAGTAAGTAGGTAATTAAAAAAACTCACTCTTTAGCTATTTTCGGCGAGATGTCCATTTCCCCGCGGCACAGGGTCTCGTACACCTTGCGCTCCTTGCCGTAGCTGCTCAGCTCCTTGGGTTGCTCATCTTCCTCCTCTTCTAAGAAGTCTTCCCCGGTATCCTGTCAATAGAGAAAAAATATTTATAAGTATTATGTATTTCACGTGCCAAAAAGTGTATCAACAATTGCTGTTTTAAAAACACTGACTATTGACCTGTGTCGACGTATTTATGAATCGTAAACCAGGATGACTAAGTTTTTGAAATAATTTATTGTAAAAGATTCCAAAAAGATGGCGAGATGAACTGGATGCCTACAAGCCAGGCTGGCCTGCGGTGGCGTTGGAGCGAGACAGATGGAAGACCTTGGGGGAGGCCTTTGCCCAGCAGTGGGATAGTATAGGCTCATAAAAAAAAAGATTCCAGTAGCATACGGTTCCATTTACTCCAAATAATAATGATTAATGCTACGAGTTACAACTAAGCTGGCTTGTTGCCAAAACACAAAATATCTTTAACTCTATTATCAAATTGTTAAGTCTCGCCTCGAGATTCCTACCATAATTTAAACATCGAGCTTATAGGAGTCAGAGGTACCCAACCTTTTATATACGGGCCACAAACAACATTCAAGAACAAGACTAGAACATAGTCTTGATGAAGATTATAAAGGGTAAATAACGTTGTTTAAAATTATCGGTTCAAGCGGGCCACTGATAAAATCTCAGCGGGCTGCAGGTTGACCATAGCTGCAATAGACTAAAGACCACATTAGCTTACCCCTCTCAATCTCTTCTTCCTCCTTTCCTCCTGTGCGGCGATGGTGGCCTGGTAGTGGGGGATGTTGCCTAGAGCTCGCTCATGAGTCGGCTCTATCGCGATCAGCTTCTTCGTCCATTCTAGAGCTTGCCTTACGTCTCCTGTAGAAGTAGGTATTTAGTCGTTATCGTAGCTTAATGTAAATAAAGCTGTGGCTTAAATTAAAAAGTACTATACTACGATACATGCTGAGAAATGTATGTGAGTTAGTCAATACCTTGTGGTCAATACGCTACGAATAATAAAAATCGGCCAAGTGCGAGTCGGAATCGCGCACGAAGGGTTCCGTACCATTATAGAGCAAAATTAAGCCTTTTTGTATGATTTTTTTTTTTTATTTTTTTTTATTTTATTTTAATATTATTATTAAATATTAAAGTACACATATAACTAAGGATTTTGTGAAAAATTTAAGAACCTACCTGTTGCCATTTTTGATATAGAGCAAAAAAGGCCAAAAAAATCACGTTTGTTGTATGGGAGCCCCCCTTGAATATTCATTTTATATTTTTATTTTTAGTATTTGTTGTTATAGCGGCAACAGATATACATAATCTGTGAAAATATCAAATCTCTAGCTATTACCGTTCTTGAGTTACAGCCTGGAGACAGCAAAAAAGGCCAAAATATCACGTTTGTTGTATGGGAGCCCCCCTTAAATATTCATTTTATTTTATTGTTAGTATTTGTTGTTATAGCGGCAACAGCTATACATAATCTGTGAAAATATCAAATCTCTAGCTATTACCGTTCTTGAGTTACAGCCCGGAGACAGACAGACAGACAGACGGACAGACAACGAAGTCTTAGTAATAGGGTCCCGTTTTTACCCTTGGGGTACGGAACCCTAAAAACTAAGGAAACGTGACTCCCATACAGCATACTTCAACCGTTTTGAATTTGGTTCCTTTTCGCACACTAAAATATGACAATAGCTACGAAACACTAACACTCAAATACGAAATAAAGCCGTTGACAATAATAATTGTCACTTCTATAATTACACAAAATTCTTGCATGTATTCGGGTCTCTTTTTGCATAAAGTATGCACGGTCACTTTTTGGTAGCTCGCGGAACACATTTTTTGACACAGTTAGGTACTCTTCCTTGTAGTTTTTTATTATTCGTAGTCAATACGCCTACGTTATGAGCGAAGATAATTTCTCCGTTGCCCTTCGGTACGTCGTCGTTTTACATGCATATTCGGACGTCTGACGTGTGACGGTATGACGTCGGACGCGGTGTATGGCGGTGTTTTGGCGGAACTACGGGCATGATGATGTGCGAATTGCGATAGAATGAAATGTTTTTCCGTACCGACAAAATTGTGCTCTTGTCGCATTTTTGGGATAGGCAAGCCATTCACTACGTTGCGCGTTGTACCGAAGTACATACATACAACGCGGTGTAAGGGACTGTCCGCACTGCCAATTTTAACCGCGCGTATTTCATTGGTGCGAATTTATTTATATACATTTATCGCGAAATTTTTATCGCAAGTGCGTATACTCTTAAATGTGTTACTGCAGAAGTGCGAACAAAATCCGCGCGGTTAAAATTCACAGTGCGGACAGTCCCTAGGAAAGACATTGAAATTTTAAGTAACTACTCATATAAGCACGTCAAGCTACTACAGATTTCTATTTCTACACAACTTCATGTAAATATAAACATTACCTAACAAATAATGAGCGAAGCTGATGTATTCCAGAATATCAACTTCCGAGAACGGGTACGAGTTATTCTCTTCATTGAATTTTTGTAGAGCTATCGTCATCCAAGCGAGACAGTTCGTGTAATCCTTTTCATTGTAGAGCGCCTTGCCTAACTCGAAACAGTCGCCTGCACTCATTGTTGAACTGTAACATAAAAATGATTAATTATGGCGCTTATCCATTTGAGGCAGCCTCAGGTCGAGCAGCCTCGACTTGAAGCAAACCGAGGCTGCTCACTCCGAGGCGGAGTGAGGCTTCTTTGAACGCACCCAAAAAACCGACAAAATATGGCTCGACCCGCTGCAACGAAATTAGGCGGGTCCACATCAAGCGAGCCGCCTCGGGCGAGGCCCGCCGCGTGCGGCAATCGAGCAGCCGCGGGCGAGGCATGCTCGCCGAGGGCAAGGTGGACGGGCGCACACAGCGGGGCAGCCTCGCTCGAACAGTCCGAGCCAATGCTCAGTTGAGCACAAAGACACGATAGCACCGCACGTACGCACCATATCATTTTTGACCGCGGCACAAACCAAAACATGTGACGTCCACACTGCGCGAGGCAAACGACTGAGGCGCCTTTGAGCATTTCAAAAAACCGACACCGCTCGGCTCGGCCGCGCGCGTGCTCGCCCGAGCGTGAGCATGCGCCCGCCTCGGGCGAGCAACGTCCACACCAACCGAGCGGTACGGCGCATGCCGCGCGCGGCGGGCCTCGCCCGAGGCGGCTCGCTTGGTGTGGACCCGCCTTTTGCCTCGCGGCGTGCCTCAGGTTGAGGCAGCGTGCCAATAAAAATACCAACTGCTCCCTCTGGATCGTATCCAACGAAGGGCCGCTCGAATTGTTGACTGCCATAGTGTTTCGAACAGCTTGGACCCCTTGGAATTACGCCGAGATGTAGCTTCACTCTGCATCCTCTATCGGTTGTATTACGGGGAGTGCTCTGAGGAATTGTTCAGAATCATACCACCTGCAACTTTTCGCCATCGTCCCACGCGAAAAACATACCATCCTCATCACCTTGATGAGTGGCAGTCTTCCACAGTGCGATTTTCGCGTAACTTTCTGCCGCGCACTGTAAAACTCTGGAACGAACTGTCACCAGCAGTATTTCCGGACCTATATGACCTGCAAACCTTCAAGAAAAGAGCGTATTCCCTCTTAAAAGGCTGGCAACGCACCTGCAGCTCTTCGGATGTTGCGAGTGTCCATGGGCGACGGTAGTTGCTTACCATCAGGTGACCCGTTTGCTCGTTTGCCCCCTTATTTAATAAAAAAAAAAAAAAAAAAAGCGTCTCCACTTGTGCGGCCTCGGGTCGAGCGGCTGCCTCGCCCTGAGTCTGCCTCAAATGGATAAGCGCCTTTATTACTCTAAACTTTGGCGTGTAGAAGTATAATATATACGGAGTAAACAGTAGCAAAGGGTCTATTAGCTTGACGGAAAATTAAAAGGCAACAAAATCAACGGAAAAACTTGCATCTCTTACGACTCAGAAATATTTAATGATTATTATGCCTTATATCTAGCAATAATAAACAATTTGATAAAAATGTTAATAATTCATGTCAAAATCTACTTTTCATAAACTTTTAAGTTGGCTGTAAGTTGTAACACTAAATTAAAGTTACAGTGTAAAAAAATATTAAGACCGGCAGAAAAATTACAAATTCATGTGGTGTTTCGGGGCCATGTTAGGTATTTAAATTTACTACGGCGATGTGTGTCGAATTCGAGATAACCATCAAAATGCAATTTTTTAAAACGAACTACCAAGACGAATAAAAATTTTATTTGACTGCACAATTTATAACCCCATAACGAGTGCAATGACTTTAACTTTATCTCAATTTACAGCTTAAAATGAAAATAAAGTTATTATTTTCGTAAAGATGCCCGCAATATTAAGGCTTTATTACTTTAGTGCCATTTTGAGATAGTCATAATTTCTCACCGATTACGTACAATGGCCTTCATTTGCACATAATATAAAAGCTAAATATAATAAAAACTATTAATGAATGTTAAGTCTGTAGGATTTGATATGCATGAACAATAGCTTTATCTCACGCATGAATATATGTATGTATTTCCTCATGATGAACGTGAGTAGAATATACATTTCTTGTATTAAACTGTAGAGTGTAGACAATAATTTCAATACAAAAATGTAAATCAACACTAATTGAAATCCGGAATAAGATTACTTTGAAAAAAAGATAAATAGTGTCCATAGTGTCTCTTTTAGCCGCCTACAAAAGCGCTATAAGCTATTATTTTTTCATGCAGCGCGCGGCGTAAAGACCGAGCGAGATAGTTAAGAGGATACTCCAAGGTCAAGAGAAATGAAAAAAAAGTACTCGTAATATCTACTGCTGTCTCCGTTACCTCACGGCTCACGCCTATACCGCAGAGCGCGATAGAGATAGCTGCAGAAAATCAACGATTTGTTGTCCCCTGATTACTTCTCCAAAACTTAACCGATTTAAGTACTTTTTTCATCAAGGCTTGAGCTGTGTTCCTATGTTTTTTTTTGTATAATCTAGCCAAATCTGTTTTCTGGATGTTTGAACACAGCGGCAAATCTGGATATTTTTTTGGGTTTTTGAACTTTCATATGTTTTTTAATAACTAAATTATGAAAAAAAGAAAACATAGAGACATTGTATTAGTGGCCTCTACCGGAATTATCCAGGGAGGAAACAGGCGACAACGTTTGTATGGAAAAAACGGCTGTGTGGACTCCTCTTATTATGTTTTAGTTGCGAGAGAAAGAGAAACACAGCGTTAAGTTCTCTTTCTCTTCATTCAGCTGGACTTTAGTATGAGTGTTACCTGTATAAAACCCCATTCAGCCTCCCCTCGGCCAAGTCCGCGACGTCTAGGTGGTACGTCTCCTGTAGACGAGTGAGCGCCTGCGCCGCTCCCGTCAGATCTTCCAACGTAGGATACTTCACATCCGCGTAGTTGTTCAGCACAGTTATGTTCTTTATGTACTCTGGAATAAGGAGGATTTTAGCGTGATAAGCTAGTGACAGATAGATACAGTGACTTTGTGACCCATGAGCTAATAATCACTAATAATACTGAAAGTTTGCGTTGACTTAAGTGAGTTGTAACTTGTAAGTTTTATGGTTGTTTTAGCTCTCCATATTATACCGCTTGCAATCAGTCCGAGTCGATTTTGAGCCTCCTCGTATAGTTTATATGGGGGCCTTTAGAAACAAACTAAGGCTGGGAATTCATTATGCAATGTCAACGGAGACCGAAGCTTGTAATATTTAAAACAAATTATTTTTACTTTAAGTTAAGAACTTGCTTTATGTGCAATATTTAAGAAGTTAGAAGTATAATAAATATATAAATGTCATATAATAATTCCTATACTAACGCGACCGGTGTCAAGATGCAATGATGAATGTTTTTAGATGTACAATTACTAAGTTTAGATATAAGTATAAATGTTAAGAACATAAGAATAAAATATAAGGTAAACTGTATGATTTAGAATTTGAAAAATTAGGAAACAAAGTAACAGTATATGTGGTACTTATATTATTATATTCTAGATTTATTTTAAAATAAGATTATGAAAAAACATAATAAAAAGCGGCCAAGTGCGAGTTGGACTCGCCCATGAAGGATTCCGCAGCAGCAATAAGGTTTATTTTTATGAAATTAAAAGGTTTTTGATTTATTTTTATATTTCAGTCGATTTAATGAAATTTAGATTAAGGTTTACCATTTATGACGTATAAAAAAAACTCTCTCGTTCAAACCAATTTTCGTTGGTAGTTTTTATAGTAATCTACATCATATATTTTTTTCAGGATTATCATGCCCCTACTGGCCGTATTCAGGTGCCGAATGTGAGCAGGCTCATTGTGAGCCCCAGTGTAAATGTGAAAATAAACTGTATTTTTCGTTCACAGTATGCTGACTATACGCTATACCTATAGGCTATAGCTAACATAGCTACGCGACGTAGGGCTCCATCAGCGTCCGCGGAGCGTATAGTGACTAGTGAGTATTGTGACGTACTATATTAATCGGCCGCCGAATGTCAGCCCCTACGCCTAGCGTAATAAATGACCTTTTGTCGGTTAGGTGTGAACGAAAAAGTGAATATGTATGGAAAATGGAAATATAATAAACTGCGTAACGTTCGCTCACTTTCGGCGGCTGACAGTCAGTTTGGTTTGAACACGGTCTTATAACTAAGTATGATTTTAAGAGGCCTCTTTGACTGCC
This sequence comes from Plebejus argus, assembly GCA_905404155.3. Classification (NCBI taxonomy): domain Eukaryota; kingdom Metazoa; phylum Arthropoda; class Insecta; order Lepidoptera; family Lycaenidae; genus Plebejus; species Plebejus argus. The sequence goes on along the minus strand of FR989929.1, from coordinate 12,316,817 downwards.
TTTTGAAATTATAATATGCGATACTAATATTCATAATATTTATAATATCTCTAGGGTCTATGTGCCAGCAACCAGTCTTATTGAAATTTATAATAATCATTTGAATGATTGCACATTGCGCTTACAATATTATTATGGACTTTACGATGCTGTGGCTTATAGGTAAATATATGAATGTGTGTCACCTACTCATCACATTAACTAACGCAATACGTAGGTACTCATGTTGTTTGATATTTACTTATGAGGCTGTGCAACATTACGTACATAATATAGGTTCATAGATGCTAGAGTTCACTTCAAATTACCACGAGATGTTTTTGAAATGAGCATATTATGAAGGATTTTGCGTTAACTGCTAAGTGCCAAGGCACTTAGACAACTTGCATTGGAATTTTTAAATTTTTATGGAATTCATACATTAGGCATCGCAAACGCCATTTCTGGGATAAAATGTATTGCCTTCCCGGGAGTCAAAGTACCTATCTCAAACTAAATTTCAGCAAACCGGTTGGCGGTTCAGTGGTTTGGCTTAAAGAGGTAACAGACAGATAGACATACTTTCGCAATATATAATATTAGTATGGATTAAGTCACAGTCGAAATTAGTGATATAGACCGATAGGACTAGGTTTTATGGTTTCAAAAATTCTAAAGTTTCTAATTTTTTGCGTATAGTTTTGGGACCACTAGGTAAACCTAAAAAATGATTTTGTGTCATTTTGGTCGACAGCTTCCAGAGATATTTCGGGATTTTGATTTTTGGTCGCTATAGGCCGAAAAAAATATTAAAGTTTAAAATTTTGCTTTTGTGATATTGTTAGGGTAGTAACTGATGTGCAGACACGTTTTGTGTCAGATTCATCCACGGGTTTCCCAGTAATTAGCAAATATTAGAAACGTCGCCTAATTGCGTCGAAAAAATATTAGAGTTTGTAAAACCGGTATAATATGTTTTAGTTTGTTGATAACTGCTACTGTTAAAGTTTTGTGTCATTTTCATCCACGGGTTTTGAAGAAATTTATATTTTTGCTTTCAACATCCCGTAAAAGCTACAAAAAGTAATTAAAGTTTTTAGAGTTTACATATTTACAATTAAAAGGTCTATTGCAAACCACATTTCAAAATTTAGTTCCTTTTCAGCCCCGATTTTAAGAAAAATTGACGATCGAGTAACGCGAAATTGATTTTTATACTTGTTAATAGGCCACAAACCATTTTATTTTTAAACATAGATACAACATCATATTTTGAAGAACTTGTGTAAGAGAAAACACCATATTTTATAATTTTTTCGATGGGAAAGAAATAAAAAAATTGCATCTTATTTTCACAAACATTCAACTTAATTTTGAAACTTAAAGCTCAGTCAATATTTTAATATGTACTAAAAAATCTACCATTATGATTTATTAGTAGTTTTTTAAAAGTTTATGTATTATTTTAAGTTGTTGAAGAAAAACAACTTACTACGTCATCCGCACTAAATTCTCTTGTGTTCACTGTTCAATGATTTGAATTTTATTCTATTTGTAAAATAAAACTGACAATTTAAATTGGTTTGAGTACCTTTTCAAGTAGGGTTGCCATCAGGCGTTCGGATAAAGCTAAGTAGTTTTTTTTAATACGTCATAAAGCATAAGCCGCAAATCGCGATTTACCTTTTAAGTTTTACGGTTAAAGCTGCGCGTCCACTGGATCGGAGCGTACGCATCGCGGCATCGGCATTTCGTCTTACGAAATGCCAATGGGGTGCTTCCACTGCATTCGGATTCTTCATAGGCAATTAATTAGTCATTTTTAGTCCGTCATAGACTGTTAACGTGAATTTGCGTTATAGAGGATATTGTTGTAACTAGCTGTATTTTATCAGAAGAGGAAATTCTTTCAAATTCTTTCAAATTCTTTATTACTCATACAATAATACACAATAGCACAAATTAGACAGTGTACATCACGTCGTCTAATCCCATGCTAAGTTGAACTTGTGTTATGGCAATCAGACAACGGATGCACACCGAACAGTCTTATCCTACAGCATATTATTATTCTCACAACACTCTCACATTCACACTATTATCACGTAGTCTTTCTTGGCGGCGACGTGATGCACACTTCATTGGGGAGCCTTCCCCGAAATCTTCGGAAAACTACACCGGCGAGCCAGAACTCCTCCACCTCGAGAGTGGACAAAAGTTTTGTCGGTACTCTCACCACAAAGGAACCGAAGTTAACGTTAACGTTAAAGTTAACCGAAGTTAAGGAGAAGAGAAACAAGAGAAAATGAAATTCATTTTTTCCCAATTTCATCCCAAATATTGTCTGTCCTCAGTTGGTTATGATGATGTTGAAGTTTTAGATTATAAGGTTCTTCATATTTTTCTACAAAAGTAATAATTAAAATATCGTCATTCATCGTGAATAAGTATCTAACAGCCAGAATTTGAAATCTTCGGAATCCGAATGACGCGTTCTCTGCGGGAGACGTCTTCGTCATAAATACCGGCCAGTATCCAGTGGACGCAGTAGTCAGTACCATATAAATCAATACAAAGTAACAAATCCGTACGCTGCGTATGCTCCGATTCCGATCCAGTGGACGCGCAGCTTAAATTAGACCGCAACGTGACGCGTAGATGCATACTATTAATAATAATAACTAGACATACTGTATGGTTTTGACAGATCAACTACGTGAGACTTTTTTTATAAAATAAGGAGGCGAACGAGCAAACGGGTCATCTGATGAAAAGCAACTTTCGTCGCCTATTGACACTCGCAACATCAGAAGCGCTGCCGGTTTGTTACCGGCTTTTAAGAGGGAATAGGGTTAGGGGTCCCTCCCCTAACCTATAACCCTATTCCCTCTAGGGTTGTAGGACTTGTAGGGGATTAGGCCTCCGGAAAACTCACTCTTTCGGCGAAACACAGCGCCTGTTTAGTCTGTTTTCAATTATTAAAAACAGTAAAACTACTTAAATGTGGAACCCACGTTGGTGCAATTGACACGCTTTGTTCATCCTAATAACTACCCCTGGCACTTCACACATGGACACTTTATGGAGGACATGGGTCTGGTGACTCTACTGGCTGGCAGCTGGTAGGTTCGTCAAAAAATGATATCTTATTTTTTGACGAACCTACTCTACATCTACATCTCATAAAAACTACCAACGAAAATTGGTTTGAACGAGATCTAGCAAGTAGTTTTTTTTGTACGTCATAAATGGTAAACCTTAAGAGCCTGCTGCTAAAACGCTAGCCCCGCCTACACATCCCGCTATCCTCCAATCGTGATACAATGATTCCATGAATCGTGCTCCCGAGCAATGTGCTTTATGCTGCAGCTAATAGTGAACAATATTGCGCAACAACGGTCCCCGCATTATAGCACGAAAGTAAAGGTCGTAAGTCCCAGAACTGTTTTTTGGTGATTACTTAAAAACTAAATACAATACAAATATTTCCGATAGCTAGTATTTTATAAAGTGTGTGAATGTAGTAGTGCATGTTATTTAATGATAGTAACTCAATAAGTGTAACAGATATTCGTTGAAAGGCCCAAAAATATTCATAATTTCGAAAAATAAAACTATCGAGTCAAAATAAGTGAATCGTGTTTTCCGTAAGTTAAATATCAGATAAATATACAATGATTAAATAAATCTCAATTTCATTGGAGTCAATCGTCTTCCGGGAGTGTAATACTTAGTAGAAAACACAGCAAAAAATGACAACCCGGTCTTAAGGTACAATTCCGTGCATCGCGACAGTCGTCGGCAGCGCGCGGCTTACGACTGTCGCGATGGACGGAATTGTACCTTAAAACAAAAAAATTATCTAACCCATGCGTGTGTGGGGTATCTATGGGTAGGTCTTCAAAATTTTCCATCCAAAACCATCAAAAATGTCAAATTTGTACAACCTGAACACGAGGCACATGTCAAACTTGTGAAAACCAACTTCACTCTGGACCGGGTTGGCGCAATCTGTAGAAGTCTTTAGACAAGATATTCTAAATTCGCTGCTAGGGGCACATGAGTATTGTCAATGAAAAATATCAAAATATCAAATTAAAATGTTTTATTTTTAATGCTAAAATAATGCAATCGTGAAAAACATAATATTATGTCTTATACTTAATAATATCATAATATTATTTGTAGTAGGTAATATTATTTAATTTGTAGGTAACAACCCTGGGAACGAACTCTATACTCGAACTCGTACCACCGACCACAATAGACATAACTACCAGTAGTTCGACTGCAAAGAGACGGACAGGTTTCAATATCTGTTAAATTCGTCAGGTTTCACCTGACAATTTTAATCGCATTTGCCAAAACATAAACAACAATACGACCAAAGCGGAACACGTCCAGCGAATATGTCATAGTTTTAAATTCGTAGGTCAACCCTAGCTCTGCTAGCGACGATTTTCGTCGCTAGGGTTGTTAACTTGTTACCTATGAATTTAAAACTAGGACATATTCGCTGGGCGTGTTCCTCTTTGGTCGTATTTTTGTTTGTGTTTTGGCACATGCGATCAAATTTGTCAGAATCCAATTTTGAAATCTTTATTTTAAATATTTAAAAATAAATTATATCAGCCATCGCGAGGTGTACCACCGGTGTTCCGTTCATAATCTTAGTGAAACCCGACGAATTTGACAGATATTGAAACCTGTCCGTTTCTTTGCAGTCGAACTACTGGTAGTTATGTCTATTGTGACTCTGACGAGGATTACTCGGAGTTTATTACAAAATTGAAAAATTTTGACATTTTTGAATGCGTTGGGCGAGTGCGGGGGCCGGGGTGTGAAGTGCGCGGATGAAAACTATCAGTATCACTATCAGCGTAGCGCGCGGATAAAACATTATTATTTTGCTTTTGCGAAATAGATAATACACAATTAAAAAAAATGAAACAGAAATTCATCTATAGTGGATCTGTACGTCTGTCTAAAGGCTGTATCTCAGACAGCCTGAAGACAGACATACAGACGGACAGACATCGAAGTCCCAGTAATGGGTTCCGTTTTACCCTCTGGGTACGGAACCCTAAAAACGGTAGGACAGAACTACTCACAGATGTGTCTCCCACTCGCACTCGTCCTGTTCTTTCATACTGTTCATATTTTTGTCTCTAATTTTTAAAGCAATTGGTGAAAAGGGCTCAAAATGAAAATATATATTTCTTACTTCTTTAGGATGTTGAATATGTAAACGCCTTTAATTAAAAATATCTTTTTCGTATTGTTTTGAGCTTGCAAAAATAAAAATGATTAAAATCTCGAAATATCGTGGATGAATCTGACACAAATTTATTCTATGGCTTTATTTAATAGACCTGATCCCAATTATTGTGATTTCAGAAACTCTAAAATTTTTTTAGATAGTGTTTTAAATAACTGGCAATATTTCGGGTTGCAAAGGGCTAAAATGGTTCAAATAAGGTACCCACAATCCGAAGACTAATCTAGATATGATGCTATTGTTATATTTAAGTTAAGTTTTTGCTAGCTAGTTTTATACAAATTTAAAAAAATCGACTACAAAATTTTGATTTTCTCAAAAACCTATTATCAGAAATGACACAAAATTTAAAAATAACCTAATAAGACATGACTCCATCCATGTGCAAAAATTCAGAAACTTTAGAATTTTTGAAACTTAACACCTCAAAACAAGCTAGTCCCGCAGGTCTAATAATCAAAATACCATGCTCACTTTTTATAGAGTAGAAAACCGAAAATTCTCGTAAAAGGATGTCGACATTACGGTAATGATAACGGCGATAGCGCTGTGTGATATATCAACGAGGATAGCCCCTGTTTTATTCATATCCGCTCAAACAAACAAAGCCCAAAAAGTTGTTTTGCGACTAGTGAAATAAAGACAATAGCGACGTCAGAGAAAATCCAAGAATTAACTGTTACAACTGAGGTTAACAACTTAGGAGGTGTCCATCTATCACGTGTACAACATTAAAAAAAAAATTAAAACCCTTTTTGAGGTATCGTGAGTATTCATCACGAATTTTTTACCTCCTCTCCATCTCCCTAAAATATAGATACTTATATGGGTACGCCATTTTTGTGAGATTCTCGCCCAAGTTAAAAGTGACAATTGAGATTCGTTAATTACGTAATTTATGGAAGCCCATTTACGGCATTTTGAGGTCAAGACCAGTAGTTATACAAGTTATGAGCTAAGTGTCAAACGTTTAACGTTTTCTTTATGTACAAATAAATAGTAAAGTAGAGAATGGCATTGAATAACACTTTCACATACTTAATACTCTTCTACAATAACAAGGCTATTTTTGTCAAGCCCACAACCCCGTCAATTCAAACGGCCTCAGCTAAGTCAAACCAAAATAAAAAGTAGGCAATAAGTAATGCATCAGAATCCTTTTTTTTAAGAAGTATTAGGGCCCGCTCAGGCCGCTCTTATATATTTATACGGGGACAAACGGACCCAGATAGAAAGGTTCCGTACACAGATTTTAGAAATAAGTTCCGTACCATTATATTAGGGCCCCCTAAGCTGGCCTTACCTGTGCCTACTTCGATGCTCTGCTCGATAAAGTCCAAATCCGTGGTCAGTCTTTTGATAAGCGTGAACGCGTTGATAGGGTTACCTAGGTAGTTCGGGATGTCCTCCATAGCCTTGTCATGTTCCCGCTTGTATATCTCTAAATGCCTGAAACATAATAAAGCTAAGGTATAATATGAAAGTATAATTATTATACTAACTAATATGCTAATCGTTGGGACTTGGGATAATGTCGGGGATGGACATGAATCGAATTTTCTCTGGTGGTGAATGGTGATATAAACTGGTTTTCTTTATGAGGGTTTTCCCCGAAACCAGTTAACACCGTATTAACGTATTTTCTATGCTGAATTATGAATATTCTTTGTGACATAGCAAATGACAGTTCATTTGCTATAGACCGAAACAATCAATCGCAAATAAGCGACTACACTTATAAGGCGCCTATGGTGTATGTCACAAAGAATATTCATAATTCAGCATAGAAAATACGTTAAGGCGCTATATTGATAGTAATTTTACCGCAAGGGCAATTTTATACTTAATTTGTATGACTATAAAGTCGTGAATACGCTGCGGCCAGAAGCTATCGGCTCGCTCGGAAAACATGCGAAAAAACGTAATTTTGTTTATTTAAAAAATAACTGGGAGCATTTAAGCAAAATGCTTCTATACGATTTTGGGTTGCAAAGGTGTCTATCAATTAGACTAATTTCCTACAATACATCTATTCTCGTTTAAAAATAATCTTCAAATTTCGTATTTTTAAGAGGTCATTTCGATCGAGAAATGTATCGAGGCAAAATACATTAATCGTGTTTCTGGTTCTTCTCAAACCTAGATAAGGCTATGAAGATATGTATTATATCTCATTACCAGATTTGTTACATTTCTGAGGGTCCTATAGTATTACTTCAAAAAGGAAGTTATCACTTATTATCAATATGGCGCCTTAAGAAGACAACTATGAACGAAATATAATATTAGAAGACCAGCTTTAAATGTCTCGAATTGGGTCGCGTAACAAGTTTTTTAAAATACAAATCTACACTGATATCCTCAACTGGATTATAACGGTACAAATTTTGGGTATCCACTATCCAGTTATCCACATTCACCCCGTTACATTAATGTGGACGTGTTAAAGAATTCTTATATTCAGCCATCTCAGTTTCAAGCGATTTATGGGGATTTAGATATTTAAGTAATTCACGCGAAAACCTAACTTACTAAGGCCCAATTTCTAAGGATTTAACAGTAGTTTTGGTTCGGTGGGTTTCAGTGCGGTTTTGTTATAGTAATGGCCATAGGTAAACGTAAGTCAGAAGTAAGTCAGAATGTCATTTGTGAATACAGAAATTCTTGTCATTATTCTCAGAAACCGGTCAGAAATTGAAGATGATGATGAATGCATAGTCGGCTCTATATATTAGTTTGCTTAGTAACAAAATTAATATTAATGAGTTATAATTTTATAAATACTACGATATTATTCGGCATACACTGTAATAATAATTATTATGAGTCATAAATCATAATATCTATATTAAAACTCTTTTCTTATCCATTAATGTTATATTACTTCTCACCTCTTTAATATGCTAAGTCTATTTTCTTCTTTGGTAATGTAATCGTCTAGATCTTCGATAATTCTTTTGTGTGTCTCCAGCAGGGGCTCTACTTCTGATATTGCAGTGAAGATTTCTGCTTCCGATTGTGCCAAGAGGTTAAGAACAAATAAACACCAAATTCGCACACTCCAAATATACGCCTTGGAAAACATTTTTATCTGAAACAAAAAAACTCCGTTACATTTTGTTTATCGCTAGGAAACCTTAAATTTTTTGACGCTTAAAATTACTATCCTAAGGCGTCTCCCAGACAGACGCGGGTAGCGGTGGCGGTGACGGTCAGTTGGATGACTTGAGAGTTCTAGGAACGACTCAGACACACGCCGTGGCTGTGGCAGTACAAACAACTGACCGCCGCCGCCACCGCCCGCGCCACCGCTGCCCGCGTCTGTCTGGGAGACGCCTAATGTCCAGGGAAACTGGAGTAAGAAGTGTCTCCGTAGGAAGTTGAATCTAAATCGGTAAAGCAGTAAGAGTGATTTGTCCCAGACAGGTTTGCTATTTTTGGATAATATGCTCCGGATAAGAAAGAGGCAGCACCCATGTAGAGCCTATGTATAACAAAGTTGGAACTTTGAACTCTACATTAAGGATAGCTCAGTCGACAAGCTTGGCAGCTTATGAGTTATATTGCAGACTGGAATTTCAGAATAATTCAAACATAAAATGATTTAAAATCAAACAAAAATACAGTTGCGATAACAAGATACACAAATCAGTGATCATAAATTTCCTGAATTAAATGATTCATAATATCATTATAGCCAAAACAGCCTATACAGTTACAATATCCCACACAGTACACCGACCTATTGTCACTTTCAATCACGAATAATAACATCGTTGTCTATTTTGATGAAGAATATTTAGGTCGAATATATCGTGATTCGTGACCATATAACAAGTAAGTTAGTGGAGTGATACCAAAACCTGACATTCTAAATTAAAATATATGGGACGACTATTTTTTATAACATTATCTATATTCTATAATAGTATTAAAGCACATTAACATATTTATAATATAAATTTCCGGATTTAGGTATTACTGGTATAAAATGTCTACAGGCTCTACAGCACTCGTTTAATTAAATAATAATTACATGTTTTGAATTAATAATTAGTAATTAATTAATGATATCGCGGATGAGACAAGATTTTTTCAGTATCGCTTCGTTAATCGTTATAGAATCGCCGATCAAAATGTATGGAATTGACATAAGCGATCGTTAATAATATTATGACGTTGACGTTCGACTCCTCTTATGTCAATTCCATAATTCTGATCGGCGATTCTATAACGAAGCGAAAACGAAAAAGTTTCGGCTAAATGGCGTTATTGGCCGTTATATCGCATTCGGTATGCCAAATATTTTTCTTCAGTAACAAAATATAACAATCCACACTTCAAGCTTAAAAGCTGACTGCTGAACGGATTTTAATGAAATTTAGTATGATGAAACCTCGAGTATAAGGAAATGACAGTTTTATTTCAGAAACCGCATTCACGCGACAAACTAATTTTAATCGCAACGAATTCTATGCAATTCTTAAGGGCAAGCATGATCCCTGTTCGCTGTTATATAATATTTTTTAGTAAGAGGGTTAGTATTTTAAAGATACTCTACCTCTAGCGTCAGTTAAGCTCTACAATGTAGACCTTAGTCCTTAACTGACGCTAGATTTTTTATATTATGTAGAGTCTACATATAAATAATTCTAGTACTCCGTGCTTATTGTACCTGACTTCGTTTATTCAGTTATTACTTTTTAGGGTTCCGTATCCAATGGGTAAAACGGGACCCTATTATGTTCTAAGGCCTAAAGCTGCGTATCCATTTGAGGCAGACTCAGGGCGAGGCAGTCGCTCGACCCGAGACCGCACAAGTGGAGACGCTGCCTCAACCTGAGGCAGCGTCTCCTGCACTTCCTCTTTCCGCTACCTCGGTTAGCTTCAAGTCGAGGCTGCTGGGCCTGAGGCTGCTCTAATGGATAGGCGATATTAAGCTTTCATTATATTTAATCGTCGTTCATGACATGAACTATGTTACTATGTCAGTTATAATCTTATTATTTAATTAACATAATATAAATTATAATATGTACCAACTACTATCACGTCTTAAAGTTAGATACCTATTCATTATTATAATAATTATCATCACATGCGATAAATTACAAATAGAATGCCGGTTATCTTAAAACATGAAAAAGTAGAGCTGACCCAGAAATTTCTAGACAATTATTTTATACAATGATAAATAATAATTTAAAACAACACATACCGATTACAATATCAGTTGAAAAAGCGTTGTAAATGTTCCAGGCACATAATATATTAATATATTCTTTGTAACGAGAATAATGTGTTCGAAATTTAAATTAAATTCCAATTCCGAACACAACAGTGAACACTTCCGCAATCGAACACTGACAAAGTACAAACGCAGACTCGTACTGTGCGAGCGCACGCAGATTGGGTCAACGGACAAATAAAGTTCGCTCGGAAGCAGCTAGCTTCAGATCAATGGCTGTTATCAATTCCAGTAATGTACAGCTATGTACTTGTATAGCTATTTTGCTTGCTACGTGACGCTATGTCAGTTTATCAAAGTAATTATGTAATGTGAAATGACCAGGGCCCCCGTAAAGGCTACTGGATGGCGCCTGTATGCAAAAAAAAGATTTTGGTGCCCCTTTAGGCGAATTTTTTGGGTCCTTCGTTTTGGTGTCTCTAAATATGGCGATTTGGCTCCCCTAGAGGATGGTGCCCGTGTGCATTGCACACATTGCATATAATATTACGGTAGCGGCCCTGGAAATGACATACGTAATACGTTTAGTAGAGACTAGGAGCCGATCGAAGGTTAGAATAGCGAAGGAAGATCCAGACCGTCAATCATCAATGTGAGGATCAGATAACCCAAGTGGCTCTTTAATGTTTTTTCGTTTGAGTTCAGATTGCTGATTGTCTTATCAATGTGAATTTGTTAGATGAGTCGCTAAAATATCGCCCCCATAAAACTAGTTACGATAGTTATCGAAATTAAGCGTAACTATTTAACTAATACTAATACAACAAGTGCGGGAGACCGCTTTTGTTAGTAGCTAGCTAGAAACTAGAAAGTAAGAGCCTCTGGAACCGCACTAGGCATAACTAAAATGCCGCAGTCTGCGGAGAGACGCGACATTTCTCTTCCGATATCCCATGAATCATGACACTGGACTCTACGTCTGGGGTGACGTTCCAAGCAGTGGTGGCGTAAGACCTAAATTTTATGTGGGCAAAATATATTTTGCAAGGCCCCCTGAATCCTGATGTATAATGCAAGAGGACGGATTTTGTTGAAAGACTTTTTTTATACTTGTAAATCCTAAAAATAAGGGTTCCGTTTTTTGCCATTTTGGCTACGGAACCCTAAAAACGTGCTGTCCAAGGGGCGCGAGGCCCCTAGGACCGTGACGCTGCGCGCTGTGAGCGGCAGCCCACAGTCCACACCGCCCACGCCTTACACCGCCACTGGTTCCAACTTCCAAATAGTTTCAGTGACGCGTAGTGCGGCTTACTCCTCAATTTTCGTCGCGTCACGTCGCGTCGCTCTCCTACTACGGTAGAGACAGCTCTTTGGGTACGGTTGTTTGAAACGAGAAATAAGCGAGTTTAATATCATGAAAAATTACTTATTATAGGTGGGACATGTCACATGCCATAGCTTTCTGAATACCTATTGAAATATATAATATTCTTTACAGCAGTTTCACAATACGTTATTAAAAATATTATAATATTATCTTGTCATGTGCGACATCGACCGCGGACCGACACAAATCACAATAGATTTTTCTGGTTACTGAAAAAACGCTCAACAAGTAGAGATTCTAATTATTTGCATTTTGAGTAAAAATGTTACGTAGTATTATAGTACTCTCTAAAGACTATCTAAATTCTAATAAACAATAGGTACCTACCTACTTATTCATACTGTATTATATGAATGTTTCTTTCTAACGACGAATGCAAAATATAAGTGACCATTTTATGTGGACTCAGCCCTCACTCCTCAGGCCTACTAATTTGCGGTGGATAGTCTTTACTTTACTTTTCGATCAATCCAAATACATGTTTAATTTTGTTACACAGTAGGTTTTGAGCTCATGAGATAAAACTTTACCTACTTACCTTTTCATAACATTAGTTGCGATCTATATGAAGATGTAGCCACTAGGCACTAGCCCTTATTAAATGCACCAGCACATCCAGTAGTATCAATTTTGTAAGAAAAGCTTTCTTTGAAGCTTTCTATTTTCCAAAACATCAAATTTTCCGAAAGCTCTCCATTTTTTTTCCTCCCTCTTCTTTCATTCATAAATTTGTCTCATACATTCACAAGAATCTACCGTATAATGTTTTGTAACTTCAAGAACAAAAATATTTTTATTGAATGTAGAAGTAATAAAATTTATTATTATTTTTCAATATATAATCTACGCACATTGTAAAAATGTATTATTTTAAATAAAAACAATTATTATTTCTTATGTCAATGGTAACATGACTTTACATGACCAATTGACCATTGCTTATGCTATAAAAATTTAAAAAAAACTGTAAAGAAGAAGAAGAAGAAGAAGACATCAAAAAATAATAAATACACGTGTCGTGCGATTGTTTTTTGTGAATTTTATAATTTATTTTATTGAAAACAGCTTTAATAGAGCTTTCATCATGATAAGTATTAAATAAAATAAAAATACCTACTTAAAGTTTACAGAGCTCGTTACATACTCAACGAGTCATGGCTAGTTTAAAAGTAAAAGTTATAAGTCGTAACCCTGAAGATTATTTACGGGCTACGAAAAAGGATATTCATAAAAGTAAGACAGCTACAATAAAATTAAACTGATTTACTTAAACCTAAATACCTCTTTTATGCCTGATCGTGATAACACTTGTTATTAAATTTCAGTTCCAAGAAACTATGATCCTACCCTTCACCCGCTCGAAGGTCCAAGAGAGTATGTCAGAGCTCTTAATGCTGTAAAACTAGAGAGAGTATTCGCCAAGCCATTTATAGGGAGTTTAGATGGACACAGAGATGGAGTGTCAAGTCTCGCGAAGCATCCAAGCAGACTAGCGTTGCTGGCCAGCGGTGCATTCGATGGCGAGATAAGGCTCTGGGATTTGGCGAGTCGGAAGTGCTTACGCAATTTTGTTGCTCACGAAGGGTGGGTAAGGTCCATATGTTACACGCCTAGCGGTGAATTCTTCACTAGTGTTGGTGACGACAAAACAATTAAGACATGGAAAACAAATGTTCAGTCGGAGGATGATGAGGACCCAGTAAATACACTCTTGAGTATGTCTGTAGTGTCGGGAGTAACACATCACCGGACCAAACAAATATTTGCCACATGTGGGGAGCATTGCCAGCTGTGGGAGAGCTCAAGGAATGAGCCCATTAAGGTTTTCAAGTGGGGTGTTGACAGTCTACACCATGTAGCATTTAACCAGGTAAATACTTGTAAATTTTAAATAATATTGTTATAAAAGTGACTTATTTAAAATTAAAAATAAATTAATGTTAACAATAATTATATATGGCACTCCCCACGGGACCCTATTACTGAGACTTCGATGTCAGTCCGTCTGTCTCCAGGCTGTAACTCAAAAACGGTAATAGCTAGAGTTGAAATTTTCATAGATTTTGTATTTGTTGCCGCTATAATAACAAATACTATAAACAAAATAAATTAAATATTTAAGGGGGGCAGCTCCCATACAACAAACTTGATTTTTCAAACATTTTTAGCTCGGTATCAATTATGACAACAGGTAGGCACTTGAAATTTTCACAAAGGCCTTAATTATATGTGTACTTTAATAATTAATAAGTAATAATATTTAAATAAAATAAAAATTTAAGAGGGGGTCCCATACAAAAAACACAATTTTTGGCCTATTTTTGCTCTATAAAGGTACTGAACCTTTCGTGCGCGAGTCCGATTCGCACTTGGCCGATTTCATTTTTTTAATAGCAAAATATTATGTTACAGGTAGAAAGTAACTTATTGGCTTCTTGTGCAAGTGACAGAAGTATTATCTTGTATGATTGTCGAGAGAATGGACCGTTGAGAAAAGTAGTGATGGAGTTACGATCCAATGCACTTTCTTGGAATCCCATGGAAGCATTTATATTCACTGTGGCAAATGAAGATTACAAGTAAATATCATAGTTTTAATATAGAGCTTTAAATATTTTAAGTTTTTTCTAAATAATTTAAAATTCTTTTTTTTTAAGTTTTAAAAAAGTAACATTTGACCAGTATAAGGAGGATCAACTAATAAATTAAAAAACTAATTTGAGCGTTTGGTCAGAAAAATCTGATTTTATAGACTAGCTATCAAACCTTATTGTATTTGTAGCTCACAAGTTTTGGTATCAATAATTAGTGAGCTCAGTGTGTAAAATATTTCAGTGGCTGTTTAGTTGCTAACACTCCATTGTATCAAGCGTATGTAAGTTAATAAGGAAAAGGAAAATATTTTAATATTCTTTTGCCCAAGTAATTTTCTTATTTCTTAAAATGGTTAACAATGTTATTAACCTTTTTTATTCTTAAAACAATTTCAGTCTTTACACATTTGATGTCAGGAAGCTGAAACAACCTGTAAATGTCCACATGGATCACACTTCAGCTGTTATTGATGTGGACTACTCACCAACAGGAAAAGAATTTGTTGCTGGAAGCTATGACAAAACGGTCAGACTGTTTGAAAGTCTAAAAGGACACTCTAGAGATGTATATCATACCAAGAGAATGCAAAGACTGACATGTGTGAAATGGTCCTTAGATAATAAATACATTCTTACTGGTTCCGACGAAATGAATATACGAATGTGGAAAGCTAGAGCTTCAGAGAAACTTGGTGTGGTAAGTTAATTTTATACAAAATTCTAATCTTCCTTAAAATGGTCACTAATGATAAAATCAGAAGAAATATGAAAAAATAAAGTGAATGAAGAAATGTGGCTAAATCAAAAATTATTTTCTTTTGTTATGGCCAGCTTTAACTATAATATTATGTAGAGTAGATGAGAGTTAAAATATTCGAAAAAATATATGTATTAATTTATATTTTTCTCTTCCAGCTTAAACCTCGGGAGCGCACAGCTCTGAACTACACTGACGCTCTCAAGGAGAAGTTTGGTAGTCACCCACAGATTAAACGCATTGCAAGACATAGGCATGTACCTAAACACATACTGAATGCTCAAAACGAATTGAGAACCATCAGAGAAAAGTCTAAAAGGAAAGAAGCAAACAAACGCGCACATAGCAAGAAAGGAGCAGTACCATTCTCGGTGGAGCGCAAAAAACATGTTGTTAAAGAAGACGAGTAATGTTTGTTCTTTTATAATAAACCAGAAAGTGCAAGTATGTTTTATTATCTCTTTTAGCACTGTTACTTCCACAGTGAACCTAATACAAAGGACAAGTACCCTAAAGTATTATCACTTTGTTTTGTTACACCCTGTATAATATGGTTAACATAATATTATTATTTGAAAAGAGCATGACTAAGAGAGGGTTGCACCGGCTTACTTTAACTATAACTTTAACCATAACAAAATGTTAAATGAACTGTCAAATCCCTAGCAAAAGCCGCCATATTTGACGATAACCTTAACCTTAACTACGCTTCTGGTGCAATTCACCCTAAGGTCCACTTGCGCAGATCCAGGTTAAAGTTAATACCGGGTTATATAGTGTGTCATCTCTTACATTCTTCATATATTATACGAAAGAAATAACGCTTAAGGGCCGCTATTCCAAATTCACGTTTCTAGAATGAGTTTTTTTAAAGAAAGCGTCATTCAAAAAAACTGAAAAATATATACATGTATAGATGCATCTTTTAACTAGTGCTTTCATTGGATAGAAACAATACAGATAATTTTGCTCGATAAAAAAAAATCCGAAACAACATCGATTTTAAAAGCATTTTGAGTTTTATAGGACTTACAGAGACTCAATCAAAAAATAATTTGCACAGTTCGATAGCTATTAAAATTTAAGAGGGAAATCATTGGATAAATTTTTAGTTATAATATTTTTTATCTAAGTAAAAAGGTTTTTTCTCCTATTTCGCCCTATCATGGACGCGGCGAGCGTCGTAACCGTACAAGGCGCGCTGATATGAATGTTATTTTAATGACATTTACGTCGATATTCGCACTGACAGAAATTGACCTGCTAATTTACGAATAAACTGCCCTTAATCCGGGGTTAACTTTAACTCAGATCTGTGCAAGTGGGCCTAATAATATTTGACAACACTTTGTAGTTTGCACTCGGAAAAGTACTAGTTTTGTTGTTGTGATAGGTCCTATTTCCTAAAATATAACGAAAAGTTAAGACACCAATTTAATGACCGATTTACCGAAACTAATGAAACTTTTTTTCTAACATTTTATTACAACAAAATATTTTTTAACAAGTACTTCATTTAATAAATAATGCATAGGCGCCGGCAGAAATAACTTCCAAGGGGTGCAGATTTATTTACGACGACAGAATACATTTAGTGCTGAAACATTACGAACTATCTCTGAATTTAAAAAATGATTTCCAATAGACGGCTTTTTATTCCTGTTGATTCCGAGATTCCCAAGGGGTGCAAGTGCACCACCTGGCACCCTCCTGCCAGCGCCCATGAAATAATGAAAATAATCATCCAGCGTGATTGATGGGTCTGCTTATTCGATTCGGCAATGTCATTGATTTTATGTCTTCTCTGAAACAAATAAAAAAAACAAGAGTTGGTTTTAAATTGAAGTAAAAATAAGATAAAATAGAGTAGTATAATAATTTACAAGACGTGTTGATGATATTATCATGATCAAGTAGGTTAATACAATATCACTTGTGTTGTTTTAGATAAAACATTGAACTTACATTATTTCTTGAGGTAACACTGACTGGTCCAGTTTGTATTCAAGAACACAAAGGATGCTCAAAGTCCTTAGGGATGGTGAATAGTCTAAAACATGGAGATCACTGTTGTCTATCAACCTCTCTGGGCTGTCTTCATTATATTCCTCTGGATGTTGATTTGCGCTTATTATTGGACTGCAAAAAATAATAAATTTTATTAAATATTCGAAGCAATTTTTATTCCAGATTGCAGATTGATAAATTATAAAGGCATGTTACAATTTTGATTTTTTTTATTTGAATTGTATTAGTTCAGAACTTCAGAACCCAGACTAATATTTATATTAAATATAAACAAATATTGTAATAGTTACCTAGTCCCCCCGAACATGTAAACTTTATCTTTGTACAGGAGACAAGCCTGCCTTCTCCTTCTCCATGGTAGATTTCCATGTACCCATAAGTGCTCCCAGTAATTGCCTTCAATTGAATATCTGTACAGGTCATTGAAATGTGTTTTTGTTTTTGCATTTAAACCACCAAAAATATACATGTACCCGTTATAGAGCCCTAAAAATAAAGAAAGTACATTATGTTAAATTTTTTTATGACTTTACAAGTTTTTACAGCAGACTGATAATGATACTGTTAGATTTTATGAAGTAAACATTGATTTAATTGTTTATTTAGGTTATGGTTAATTAATATTTAAAGTAAATAGTTAAAGAAACACATACATGCAGAATGACTTCGCCTTCCTTCAGGCCAACAACCTTTAGCATGAACATTTGTCCATCTCTCTGTTTTAATATCAAGATAATATACTTGAGGGCAGTACAATTCTTCTTCAGTATAATATGGCATGTTCAAATCACCCCGTCCACCGAATATGTACATTCTGTCCTTGTAAGCTACAGCCGTGTGAAAATCTCTGTGTGAAGGAGGTGTACCATGAGGATTAATATAACTCCATTTCATTGTATCCAAGTTCAAACAGTGAACTTCCTGAGAATACTGGTCAGTCAGATATTCAAAACCACCAAATATGTACATTTTATTTCCAATAACGCATGCCGAATGCCCGTCTTTAGCATTAGGGACCAAACCGGAAACTTGTGGACTACTCCATACTAATTTTTTGGTATCAAAGCACGAAAGGGTTTCACACGCTACAGCATTGTTCCTGCCTCCCCACATATACACCTAAAAAAGAATGGTTATTGTAAAAAAAATTATATACTACACTACCTATAAGAATTATTTTTGTATGTACTCACTTTGTCGCCGTAAGCGACTGCTGTGTGGCCATATCTTTGAAATGGGACATGATTATTGGTACGATAATATATTGGCGCCCATCTGAGGGTCGAAGTATTTAAAACATGAACCGGAATTGGCTCCCAATCTTTGTATTCTTCGGTTGAGCAGTATCCACCGAAAGAATAAATTTTGTCTCCAATGCAAACCGCAGCATGGTTAACACGTCTCGGCCCTCCTTCGATGTGGACCGTCCATCTCATTTTAAAATCCCTTAAAGCAAAAAAATACAAAGTGAACGAGTAAATTATTAATTCCACTGCACTGGTATAAGTCTACGTGAACCAATACCAAAAATAAATCAATATTGTACGTCAGTTACCAAAACAAACATGAGACATGGAATTGGCTTACTGCAAAGGCTAAGGCAACTTACCTGATAGGTATTCGATCATGCTCATAAATTAAAAGGTTTTTTATGCTAACTTAATAAATATGTAATATAATAAATACGAAAGTAGCGATGTGGGAAGTGAAAAATTGAGCGTAGGTATGGTAGGTACATACACAGATTAATATATTATGTAGCAAGCTAGGTACATACAAAATATTTTGTGAAATGTGAATTGTCAATTTGTCACTGTCATAAGTTTTTTTTTTCTTATAATGGCACTTCGGCTTTAACCATGGCCAGTGTCGAGTATATAATATTATGGCGGGAAAACAATATTTTATAATATAATTTTCAGCATCGTTATTCTATTTCGTCAGGTCTAAAGTCTAGTCAAAGTCTAAGTAAAAGTCATTACAGTCAGAAAGTCTACGCTTTACTGAAACTTTTGATGGAGTTTTGGAGGGAACACAAAATAGCACGTTTCTGGATAATGCATCACTTTCCCACACTTGTGCACGATAACGAATATCTAATGGTTAACATTCTACCAATATTACACATTAAAAACCCAACTTAACACAATTTTAGGAAAATAATACAAAATCACAACATCACATCCTAAAATTGTGTTAAATTGGGTTTTTAATGTGTAATATTGGTAGAATAATAACCATTAGATATTCGTTATCATGCACAAGTGTAGGAAAGTGATGCATTATCCAGAAACGTGCGATTTTGTGTTCCCTCCAAAACTCCATTGAAAGTTTCAGTAAAGCGTCTACCACTTTACTGAAACGACCGACTTGACTCCTTGACGGTATTGACTTCAGACTTTTACTTAGACTTTGACTAGACTTGACCTGACGATATTACATGAAAACGATGCTGAAAATTATTATTATAGGAGGAATACGGTTTTCCCGCCATATTCCTTACCTTTTTACCTTGTCTGTGGCACAACATACACATACCACCACATACTTTGTGTCAAGTTACCAAAAACGAAGAAAAAAAAAAGAAAAGAAAGGTTCGCCGCGGTTGTATATGGCAAAGTACACCGCCTGTGTCAGTGCCAAGAAACAAACAAAAAAAAAAGGTTCGCCGCGCCGAGTATAAATCATAGACTTATAATATACTGACGTAAAGACCACCTGACAACCCGAAAATGCGTGACGATTTTCGATCTGTCAATGTGTGCGTGTGCTAGTGATGTATCTTTTACTATCGATAGTATAGTCCGTTCCACAGTGTATTTTTTGTCCAAAAAATTGGCCATGCCTTTTTTTTGGAAATCTTGAACAGAAATGTTATGTAAGTAATTTATTAGTATTTACATGTGTTAATTTCTTATTATGAACAATAAAAAAACACTTTTAATTTTTTTTCAATAAAATTAAAAACTGCCATAACTTTTTAAATATTTACTTAATTGTCTTCTTGATTATTCTGATCGACAATAATAAAAAAACACACAATTTAACCTGATTTACATATTTCTTAAATAAGTGTTTAAAGATTTACTTACGATTTATGTTTTTTTTTTCTTTAATTTATTATGAACGTATTTCTAATTATTTGGATTTTACAGAATTGCTACTTAAATGTACAAGAATTCGTGTAAAAAAATTTAGATCCAAATAATAAAGGGCACCGAAGTTAAAGGCTTCTAAAGTTTTCTTGGTAACTATGGTTTTAGGGTTGTCAATATTTCTGTACCAACATTTTTTACTCATTTGAACTTTGTTGTTTTTTTGAGCATATAAAAACCTACTTCAAATATTATTAAACTATGTGAACTATGCGGTGACAACCCTATCCAAAATTATATAAAATTGAATAACTCCGATGCCCCGCCTCATTTGGATCCCATTTTTTTTGGGTTATAAGTATCAATAAAAAGAATATTTCAGTCTTAGTTTCAAATCCAAATATGAAAAGACATGACGTTAAAAAATTAAAACATAAATTTATAAAGTCAGTCATAAATACGTTATCTTGAACAAATAAAGCCTGGATGTTTTTCGCTATCGTAGGGCTTTTAAGACACTATTTAGACCAATTAATAAATTCTTAAAAGAATATCAAACTTTTGAGCTATAACTGTTTCTATGTTTTTTTCTGGAAATCATAGAATTTTTTTTCAAGTACTAATTTGCATTCTTCTATAGGAATTGGGCAGTCAGGTACTCTCGTCCTGCATTTATAATCACAAATCCTATAAAATTAAGTAATAAAAATGGCATGGCCAATTTTTTGGACAAAAAATACACTGTGCGTTCGAGTTAGTTTACCCGAGTTTCTATGAGAAATAAATAATATACAACTTTGGCAGATTTTCTATTTCAAATTAGGTACCATATATTTTATTTGGCAGAAAAAAAGGTGACGATTGAAAAGTATCTAAGACACACATTGTCGTTTGGGGTGATTTTTCAATCGTCGGATATATTGTTATGACATGAGGTTCTTATAAGGGTAAATAATATACACATTATAAAGTTACTTATTACTCAGGTAAAAGCTACCTGAAAAATCAGCCCTTACATTATTAGAAATGCAAATATAATGTTGAAAGTAAACAACACACTTACGGTGGTATGAATAAAAAAATCTTAGTGAAGGTTTTAACAGTTTTCAAACTAAAATGTTCGCTAAAGCTAAAAACCGTCATAAAACACTCCATATGAATAAACGCTTGCTAAGCCTTCGCTAGCTTGAATACTGTTAGATGACGTTTTATAGTATTCTTTTTTTGGTAATGTTGGTAGTGTGCCAATTTATTGTGTTCAATCATCAATATTGTGTCAAATTCAATGAAATTCAATGAGTATTTTGTAGTAAAAAAAACTTGAGAGGTGTCAAAGGACACCCGAAAGGAATAGAGTTATTTCATGAGTTAAAAAAATCTACTCAAAAAAAATATTAAAAAAACACCATCTATTGACAAACAGGAATACTATCAACGCGCAGCGCCCTCTGCCCCTAACATGCAGGTACTAATAAAAATATTTTTAAGTCGTCAAATGGATTTATTATTATGTTATTATATGTATACTTTTTGTCGACGAGGGCGGCTAGAAATTCCTTCAAAAATTGCAATAATGTCAGAAATCGCGATAATACTCGATATTTCGTCCATTTCAATCTCTTAAAATGGTCTTAAAGTAGGTCCGAGGCTTCACTAAAGTTAGCGAACTCCGATTTGACGTTTCGAGCCTAAACAACTGTTAGCAAACGTTTATTCATAACGATTATGCTTAAAATAGGTTTATATCAGGCTTATTATACATGCGCTAATTTTTGACAGCTGTCACCTTAAAAAGGTGTTAGAGCACTGTTAGAGAACGTTTATTCATATTAAATTTCACAACAGGCTCATAAAGCTGTTGTAAACCTTCGCTAAGTTTTTATTCATACGACCGTTAGTATTTTATTTATTCTTAAATTAAATACATATCATAATACTCTTACACACCTATTACATTTTTAGATTGGTTTTATGTTATTGTTAAATACCGATAAGTATATCGATAAATTTGATTCAAGCACTAGCGTATATGTAAAAATTTTTTATGAAAAATTTTTCTTCAAAAATTGTGTAATTTAAGAACAATAGTACCTTTAGTTACGCAAAATATGAAAGTAAAAGGGAGGATTGATATTATTTTATTTGAAATACAGAACTAAAGACAGAATATAGCAAAAATAAACACATCGTAGCAATTAGGACATGAAGATTAATTACCTGTGAAATGTATATTTTTCAGGATTATTCCTATGATTTACACTGCAATCACTCACAGCACAAGTTATCATTACTATATATAATAGCATTTGTTAAAAATAACAAACGATTTAAACAATAAATTTCAAATACTGAAAGGGCACAAAAACGCGTGTCGACTTGTGACGACCTGTCAAATAAAAGTGGTTACAGTTCACATTAAACTGCCTCTCTCTTTTCATCTTGTTATAATTCCATAAAGGATTTTCTTCTCTCTCGCACTCTTTGTTCGTCTATTATAGGTTTATGGTATAAATTATACTACAAAATCAATTTTTGCATTCAAAATTTTAAGCAATTTGAGGTAAATTATCTCAAAAAATTAAACAAACTTTAAAGTTACTTTGAAAATTCTCTTTTTATTTTAAGGTATAACAATCAAAATATAAAAAAAATCGGCCAAGTGCGAGTCGGACTCGCGCACGTAGGGTACCATTAAAGAGTAAAAATTAGGCCATAAATTGTGTTTTTTGTATGGGTATTATATTTAAATTTTATTTTAATCTTATCTTGTACTATTATCCCCCCTTATTTTTTAAATTTTATTTTAATCTTATCTTGTACTATTATCTATTCTGTGCTTATATATTATAAAAATGAATTTTCTAATGTGTTAGTCGCGCTAAAACTCGAAAACGGCTGAACGGATTGGGCTGATTTTAGTCTTAAAATATGTACTCGTAGAAGTCCAGGGAAGGTTTTAAAGTGATACGAAGTTCACCGGGACAGCTAGTATTACTATTAAATATTAAAGTACACGTATAACTAAAGACTTCTGAAATTTTCACAGATTGTGTAGGTATATCTGTTGCCGCTATAACAACAAATACTAAAAACAAAATAATATTAATATGGGGGGCTGCCATACAACAAACGTGATTTTTTCGACCTTTTTTGCTCGATATCAATAATGGCAACAGGTAGGCACTTGAAATTTTCACAAAGGCCTTATTTATATGTGTATTTTAATAAATAATAATAATTATTTATATAAATGACCTACCTAGAATTACCTCTTATATATGTAGACTATTTGCTGATGACATTTCTATTGTAATTAATTATTCAGACATATTGACATATAATGAAGAAATAAATCATTGAGGTAATAATACTATAGGAGTCCGCCTTATATTTTGACAGCTGATAATGTTACTCTTTCTAACTAACGATGTAGTAATTTGGGTGAAAAAGAAAGCTCATATCGGTGTGTAAACGTCAAAAGCCTGTAATGTTATGTCCCACTTAGTAGAACATAACAAAGGAGTAGGTCTGCATATTTCATGTTTAAAAAGTGGTAATAAAAGTGTTTAGTGAACGTTCAATGCAATTTAATATTGCGTTTTGTGGTTCCGCTATATAATAAACCATAAAAACGGCCAAGGAATGCCTCAAACACGTGGATTTAACATAACATACGTAAGTTTTCAACAACGTTGTTTGGGCTTATCAATCGGTATTTTTGTAAGCTAAAAAAGAAAATTGATAAGTATAATAATCCATTAATCATGCTATATAAGGCATTAGTGATAAAAATGTCACATCAAGTAATAATTTGGCTATAAATATTGCATAGTTTTTTACGTGTATTTTAGGGATGCGCCTTACTTGAACTATAGTTTATCGATAAAAATAATGTCATGGACTAAATGATTTTTTTTTTCAGGTTGAAAATGCTTCAAAATAGACGACAAACAGTTATATATTTTAGACGCAAGTTTCATGCAAGTTTTTAATCCTTACTCCCTTATGAAGGCATCACAATATTGGAATTTGGAATTATCATTTCAAACGTAAGTTTGAAACAATGATTTTATTGAAATAAAGAAAGTTCTAACGGAGAGTAAAATAATTGCATGATCAACAGCTCTCACATCTCCCTCCTGTAAGTACTCAATTCGTTACTTATAGATACTTCTTGAAATTTTATCCTGGCATTAGGTACTCTTTTTTAATAAGTAAAATGTAAAATTTTAATAAGGCTAAAGTCATAATCATTTAATAAAATAAATTTAATACCTCAATCGTCGAATTCCAGACACAATATATATTTAGTTGTTATGCGGCACCTGGGTTCCGCTTGGGGCTGGATGGGTTAAGCATGGAATACTTACATAAAGCATAATATTGCCCCGTATACAATATTATGAATTATGTGTATAATATTTTATAGTATGTAGTAGTATAGTACATTTATTAACACTAAACCATTTATTTTTTTCAGGTTATTGGAATGCTCATAAAGAAGAGTTCAATATTATGGTGGTGACGGAAAGACCTATAATGAAGATAATAATTATTTTCAACTATTAATTTGATAATAAGATTGAAAGTGAAGAATAATATATGGTTTAGTGCTCTATGATTTTGATTGCACACACCGTGATATTGCACAATAAAATTGATCGTCTAGACTCTAGAGTCCTACTTAGGTTATTAATTATTATTATTATAATATCATTATTCAGGGGGCGTCGAAGTATCTATTTTAAGTCTTTTTCTGTATAAATATTATTACATAATTATATTTTAATAGGTAAAGAAATGCACCTAAGCGTTTTTGGAATTACTTTAAATAAGTAGGACTGAGATTCATTCTTATATTTCTTTGATAATAATAATTGTTATTCTACAAAATAGTTGCTTAATAGTAAATAGTAATTAAGTTTAATAAAGTATAATATATTTTGTTCTTCTGTTGTGTTTTATAAAAACTGTTGATTTTATTGATATTAGCTATTACACTCCGGACAAGCTTTCGTGGCTTATGGAGTATACATATTATGTATATTTTTAACTATTTGTGTAATTATATACTTAAATATTTTGTTTATACAGGGTGCAATTAAACCATCCTGCCAAATTTTTTCCAGGGCTTAGGTATCATTAGGAGAGGTCATTTAGCAAAAAAAATTGGGTGTTATTTTTTTAATGACATATTTTATCTCATTTAAAATCGATGCAGAACGGTTACTCGTGGCGGTGGGAATGAGCGGGGGTGACGTGGGGGGGAGGCGCGCGCGCGCTCACCCGCCGGCGACGCGTAGTGTCCATTTTAATTGTAGTGTTTTTTAGGATAACTTTCGGAAGCTATTTCTCAACATTTTAGTACTGAGTGACTATATTAAAAGAAAAATACGTGTATTTTTATTTTGAACAAGGATCAATATATCAAAATTTGGCAGGAAGGTTTAATTGCACCCTGTATTTAAGTATTTTCATACACTTAATAAATAGATAAAAAATACCTTTTCACCAAATTGAAAGCGACTTCTAATTTAATGAGCATAATATATCCTAAATTGAACATGCAGGTCGAATTGATAACCTCCTTTTTTGATGTCGTTTAATAAAAATCTGTAACTTAAAATTATGGTCGACTTGTTCGATAGCTGTAGTCTAATTTTATATTTTTATCGATATACGCCATCCCTACACGCACACTACAGCAATTGCACACAAGCATAAAATGGCCACGCGCTGGCGAGCTAAGAATCCATCTATGTATACTTAATCTGTGAAATAAATAAAGTATTAAATGACGTAATCGAATGGTTGAACTCTAATGATCTAAATGTTAATTTAAAAAAAACAACCTATTTACAGTTTTTTAACAAAAAGGGTAAAGGTAGAGAGCTACGTGTAAAATATGAAAACTATTTATTAAAAGAAGCCAAGACTGTCAACTTTCTAGGTGTAACCATAGACAATAATTTATCATGGCAACCACACATTGAAAAAACTTGTAGGAAATTGAATCAATATGTTTATGTTCTCAGACAACTACATAAAACAGCCACACCAGAAACAGCGTTAATAGCTTATCATGCTTATGTAATGTCTAAGCTTCGATACGGACTTATCATTTGGGGGAACTCTGTGGACATAGCACACTTATTTATTGGACAGAAAAAATGTGTCCGGGCTATTTGTGGAGCTCATCCTATGGATTCATGTCGCCCCCTCTTTAAAAAATATAAAATTCTCACACTACCAGCCCTATACATTTATGAGATGAGCATATTTGTTAAAAGATTCATGTCTAAACTATATATAAAAAAAAGCCAAGATCTTCAGAGAAATACAAGATATCCGAACCAATTAGTTTTACCAATATCTAAAACAAGTTTTGCTAGTAAAGGGTGCTACAACATGTCAATAAAAATTTACAACAAATTACCCAAAGAGATTAAGGAACAGCCAACCCTCACAACTTTTAAGAAAAAACTTTATAATTGGCTGATTAACAAATGTTTCTACACTATAAATTACGTCAGTATATTATAAGTCTATGCTATAAATGAATTTTTGTAACTATCAATTTGACATTAATAATAAAACTTGTATAAGATCATTGGACAGTATTACTTTGACATGATTATTCTTTAAATTGGGCATTGGATACTATTCTGTTTTTTAGCGTCTGTATTATTATTAGATTGACATAGTACATTCTTCTGACATGATTTAATTCATAATTATTATTTGGTATTTAGTTTTTTAAGTAAATAATGACATAATAATATTATTTTAAATTGGACATTATTTGATGTTATTCTGTATTCATTTGTCTTATTGTGAATTATTATTATTAGATTGACATAGTACGCTCTTCTGACATGATTTAATCCATACTTAATTATTTGGTATCTATTATTTTAAGTAATGACATTAATATTTAGATAGAACAACGCTAATTATTAATAATAGTCCCTTGACATACTATCTAATTGTAAATGACTCACGAATGTGTTAATTTAATCTTAATTTTGACATAATAATACATATATTTTTTTTAATTATCTGACATAAACTTTAATTAATAATAATGATATAAACAATATATACATCTAGATAATATGTAACAAGAACGTTGAAAATGTAATATGAATAATATGTTAGAAATATGTAAAAAACTGACAAACTGTAATAACTTGACTAATATTTAACTACCATTTTGCACGTCGAAAACTCGACAAAAATATGTGAAACACTGCTTGAAATTTATCACCTTATTATTGTACCATATTTTGCAAATAAAGATTATTATTATTATTATTATTATTATTAATAATATATAAAAAACCATTTTTTTTTGAAAAATATTAATTCTAATATTTTTCAAGAAAAGTTATATAATGCTTCTTTTAAAATAAAAACTTACATTATTCCTCGCAACACAGCTCCGCTCAGCTTTGGTGGAAAGGCAGCATTAGACTCCGAATGCGAGTACAAAACGGGAAAAAAATTGTCGATCGTTTTTTTGTAACAGGTAGTTTGTAGCGACATATTTGTTTCTTAGGTCAAACTAACTTTTACCCACTGAGCTTTATGAAACTAGTCGTTTAAATATGGAAGTTATTGCCGCTAGATGGACTTACCCCCCAGACGAACTTCCCCAAGTTGACCTTGAATGATGATTGCGGTGATCAGTATCATAATTCTATTTTACAGGTAACCTATTACTGGTATGTGGTGGGGTGTAACTGGCCTAAATTATGATAGAGTAGATTACAATCCTTATTTTAATAGCTTAACTATAAAAATATCAATCTACGAGTTGTGCAATAAGTTTTTTCATCAGTAAAAGAGCAATAGGCGTGATCTTTCAACGCCAGACGGTGTTAGGGAGCGAATCATTTGTTATTATTTCTCTCACGCGTCGGGTTTCCAAACAAATTGTATTGTAACTGACAATATGAGCGATTATTGTTCGATTTAACACATATGCTCTTCTTTCTTTGATTTTTCTTTAATTGCCATCACAGACAGTTACCAGCAAGAATGATTATTTTAATTGAAGTAAATTAATATTTGCGTTATTAAATTACCTAACTCAATTTTACGCACGGACTCTGAGGAATTGGCGAAGAAGCGGCGCGAACGTGCCATATGGAAAAAAGTTATGTTTTTAAAGCCCACTCACAGAAATCTTCTGATTATTGTAAGTAGAGGGGTATACTGTATATATAATAGAGTTGTATGTGCTATTAGGAGGTTCACATAAAATTTCTTAAATTAAAAACATTTGCCACAAAATCCATACGAAAGTTATGTATAAAAAATAATAAAAATGAAACTGTTTTAGACATCGGGTGTTGGCGGCCTGGTGGGGTGGCGAAGTATGTAGCGGTATTTTCTTCCCCCCGGCCCGGTGACACGGCCTGACGTATAGAAAGCGCATTGTCGGTGACGGCACATCTATAAATCATATTTTGGGATCGGCAATCGTCCATCCTCCCGTCTGCGCGGTGATTTTCGTCGTTTTTTGTCTGACTTCGAAACCGTTGGCATCTGTGATAGAACCATCGTTACATTTTTATTAACACCGACGCGAGAGTTTAGGGTTTTATAATTCGTTGACTTTTACGTCTAAATTGTTTATATTACGCTTGTAATGTTTATTTCTGTTATTATATAACTCTACTTGAACGGTAGTTTTTAAACAAAAAATGATGTGTTACGCATCTCATAAAATCCTTATAGATCGTACTTAAAACCACCAAACATCAAATCTATAATATTGAACAATGAATGTCATAAAAGCTCAATATAACGATCAAAATATTCAAATCGCTAAGGTGGTGGAAAAGTGGTTATTTGGGCCCGTTTCACGCACCAGCCGTTAGCGTATCAAACACTAGCATTTATCATCGGAATCCTATAAAAAGTAAACCGGAACTAATCCCGCACCCCGACTCTCCCCCTAATCTGCATACGCCAAGGAAAATAATTTTACGCTCTACCCGTATCGGAACTGTGCTCCTTTATTGTGATGCGATAATATTTGACTTCATTCGCTCTGCCACTTCACGAGCGAAACTTTATTTGCTTTTACGCGTAGAAATTTTGATTTCTTTTTGTTTTTTTTTTACAGTAAACAATATTAAATTGATCTCATGCAGATGATCTAATTTAGCATAAAAGCGCACTACTACTACTACTTAACATTTACAAAATATTATATCGTTTAAAAATCGAAAATCGTAAAATTATGATTTTTGTAGCGCTACGCTTCTCGTAGGCCGTAGCCCGTCTACTATCGCGTAGCGCTACGCAAGTGCTACGAATTCTACGGTTACCATAAAATTAGTGATTGTATGTAATTATAGTTAAAGTAATTTGTTATTTTCCTAGCTTTCGGTAATTAATATTTTTATTAAATTGCCTTCTTTATTTGAGATTTGTATCTCAAATAAAGAAGGCAATTTAATAATGTTGTTTCTGAATATAACATAGGATAGAGTATCACGTTTATTACCTAGATAACAATATTTTATACTTAGTAGTTTTCCGTCCAAGTAAAATAATATGCATATGCTCGCTAAAAGGCATAACGTAGGACATAAAGGCAAGTCGACGCCTCGAGTCTCGACCGTCTTTATTGATACACGGAAAAGATTTCTCTTTGATAGTTGCGGCCGTGCGTTCTGATGGAATACATCGTTACTAGTGCTGTATCGTTTATCGATAAAAATTTAGTTAAACGTTCTCTATCCGAATTTAAAAATTTTATATCACGATAATTGATTTTTATATTGGCGGTTAGTATGAGAAAGTTTTCTTGCATTTTATTATTTGTTAGATGTTAGAACTTAGAACGTTAACATTTTCTTATTCATGATGTCCTTATGATTTTTTTAAGTTGTAGGTAATTGAAGAGTTTAATTATTATTTATGCTTACTTAGTACAGAAAGTCTAGGTT
Source organism: Plebejus argus (assembly GCA_905404155.3). Classification (NCBI taxonomy): domain Eukaryota; kingdom Metazoa; phylum Arthropoda; class Insecta; order Lepidoptera; family Lycaenidae; genus Plebejus; species Plebejus argus. The sequence goes on along the minus strand of FR989929.1, from coordinate 12,286,549 downwards.
AAAAGTTTTTGGTATTGCAATTTATCGATTATCGACAATCGATACAGTATAAAAACAACCCTAAAACGTAAAGTTCCCCAGCCAATGTCACATTTATTGATGGAGTTTGGAAGTTTTCAATATTATGATGGCTACGTCGTACCTACTTTACATGATACGGATAGTTTTATTACGATTTCGCATTTGCCGCCTGGTGCGTGTAACTTTTTACCCTCCACGAAAATATGCTCTTATTATCCTATTCAGACTCAAAGTGGTAGTTTTTATGTCGTAAAATGTCTGTGTTTGAACTGAGAGTAGCTTATTATTTTTAAGCCTGAAAGAAAACATAGTTGAGGAGAATAGAAACAAAAATTACTCTATAATTCATAAATATAGTAAAATTACTTGAAGTTTTACTTATAATTTACCTAAACAACTTACAAAGCATGTTTAAGTATTACTATTGTTTACACTTTTATTCATAAAACTTCAAAAATATCATTTCCTACTGAATTGAAAGAAAGATATTCATAAAAGTATTAGAGGTTTTTTCATAAGTTTTATCATGACAATAACTCATAGCTCAGGTCAGACACAATAGTTAGTGTCACCTATAATCGTATATTAAACCCTTATCCCTATGAGCACCTTGCGACAATAGAAAGGAATATATTGTCGAAAAGTGGCCACATAAAAATGACATACGGTTTCAATGGAAAAATAAAACCATTTACAGCTATAGAAGCCTCCTTAGTCACAAGTACAGGCGGTTACAGAAAACTTTGACTTATATTTTAGCAAGCCTTTGTTTTTTTTTTTGTTTTCAATTTTTGTATGAACGGTAAGACCTACGAAGTTTTTTTTACAAATTCATGTAAGATCAAGTACGATTTATATAATAGCATTTATAAAACGTAGTGCAGTATGAACTGTAAAGAGTATCATTGTCTTCGCAAGTAAACATTGTAATGAGTCGAAATTTGAATACAATAGTGATGATGTCAAGGTCGAGAAGCAGTTACATCCTTGCTGGTTTACATAATGACTTTGCTACAGTGACACACATGGAGTGTGTTAAGTATTAGATTGTCTGTTTGTGCTAATCTTTTGATTACAGTATGAAGAAAAATCAAGCTTACGCTATTGAATCCTTTTATTCAATGTGAAAAACCTATATCCTTCCCAGGTCTGGTGCTTATCGTCACAAAAAACAGCAACTTTTACATTACGACCCGGTGTTTGCCGTATATTTTAATGTTATTTTACATTGCACAGTATTTTTCAAGTAAAATCAAGTTTCGGTTTTTCAAATCCCTCAATTAAATGTGGATCTGTATCTTTTCAAGGTTCACACTCATCGTCCCAAAAAACAGCAACTTTTACGAAAAGCGTCGATATTTTAAAGTCCAAGGGCCATCGAGGACGGAACCAATAATAGCGAATTCTCGAGGATCTTATCCAAATAACACATAAAAAGCAGACATCGTTTTTCTTTTAAAAAACTCTCATTTGCCTATCAATAGTGGTTCGGGCATATCTGACCGTAATAAACGTCACACTTTATGGCACTCGGGGAATATGCAAGGGAACAATTTTTACATTTTGCGGCGGTGACCGGGGGTGGAATTATTTCGACGGCCATTTTTGAGTGGATTTTTAAGTATCGTATTGAGAAATGTGAGGCTCAGCTCTTTGTAAAATGTTTGATGAATTATTATTTTTTAACAAAAAATTAAAACCGACTTCAAAAGCATTAAGATTGAGTACAGAAATAGGTTGAGGTTTAGGCTAAGTCTGAAGACTGCACTATAATAAGGAATAGGAATTATTTGATTCTTTTTAGATTATTTTTAAGAATATTATTACTTGCTTTTGTTTTTACCATGGAAGTCGGTTTTAATTTTTTGTTAAAAAATAATAATTTTACCCTTTTTAGTTACAGTTCTAGCTGTCCCGGCAAACATTGTTTTGCCATATAAAGTATGCCTTCCTCCGGCACGCGCACCCGCGCCTTGGTGACGCCCACTATCGTAATATTTTAATTTCGCCATAATTTCAAAACCAAACGTCCAATTTTATTCATTGAAAGACCAAATATTATCTACATAAACTGTAATTAGTGATGAAATAATTTATTTTGATAAGAATTAAAAGAATTAGTAAAATAAACGAGTTTTAATATAGTCCAAAAAAAATCAACATTTTTAAATAAAAAAATGGTTATTGTGCCTCAATCGACATAGATAAGTATAGTGTGTCGCGGACTTTTTTGTAGATATTTATAAGATCTACAATTTCTTAGAGCATTTTATGGTTCTATCTTTTATAGTTTCGGCAGCGTACGCAAAATAAGTAACTTTTCTGGTTGATTTTACACCTGGCGTCCGAAAAACCCAAATATTTTACGAAACCCTGTTTTTTCCAAAATAAAATTTAGCCTATGTTCAGCAAAAATAATGTAGGATTAATTGGCTTTTGCTTGGAGTAGTTTAAATAAAGCCAAAATCCTCGAACTTGTATCTATAAGGATTTTAAAGTTCTGTTGGGTACCTTCGGAACCAGGGTACATCTTGGTGCAAAATCTTACTTTTTGGTAGTATTTGCCTGAAATACTTCAGAAAAAATCGAAATCACTATAATATGTTTCCATATAAATTTTGAGGAGTTCCATCGATTACTCATGGATCCCATCATCAGGTCACCACTTTTATGAACATGGTACCAAATTCGAGTCAAACCCTATACAACACAAAAAGAATTTTGCAAATCGGACCACAAACGGCTGAGTAATCGTTGAACATACATAAAAAAAATACATACAGCCGAACGTATAACCTCCTCGTTTTTGGAAGTCGGTTAAAAATAAAACATTTTCACAAAAAGATCTGTTTATATTGCTTGTTAGTAGTTACAAAAATATGAACCTAAGTAATATTATCGTGCACGAAAGACAAAAGTATAATGGTTTTATTACAATAGTTTATTTCTCAACTAAGTAAAGTTAACTCTAAAACAACACTATAGTGGTTATAAATAATTTTTAACAGTCTAATTTTTGTTGTAAACTATTTACAAGTGAGTGGAAAGTTTGAAGTATAAATTAACTCGCGAAACTTGTTCGGTCACGAGAGTTTTTGTATCAGATATTTCTAATAAAATTTGTAAACAACTTGTAAGAAGTTTTACACTGATAGTGAGAATATCAGATATAATCGCAATGGCCTGTACTAAGCAATTAATTAAAATTATTTAACCATTCTCATTTAAAGCTACCGTTTTTAAAGTTTATTATGCACTTTTCTTGCTGAAAATTCTAATGAGTACCTACTCGTTGGTCCGCAAAAGTTTACAACCCTGTATAAATTCAGATCTTGAAGATACTGACTGCTTCAAGTTAGACTATTGCATACAACTCGGTTAATCCTTAAATAAACAGAATATGTCACCTCTAGTGCGTGCATCACCCGTCTTGGTCGTCGATCATGGAGACGCGTCTGACAAAGGCGCCGGGTGTCAGATTACGTGGCACAATATTTGCGTGCGGCGAGTGTGGGGGCACGATAAAAATATTCTATTTATTATGAGACCGCGGAGGCGCTACATTCAAAACGCGTCACGCCGTGACATCCGACTTCGATGGATTCCCTAAACTTGTGTGGTAGGGCTGGCAGTCAGGAAGTTGTATTTCAGGAGTGCCGATATACGGGCTGTAACAAAACTAAGTCTAAACACGTCTTTAATACCCACTTGCCAGGAAAATTGTCATTTTTTTATCTTCCAGGGGGGGGGGGGGCACAAAGACCAATTTTTTTTTCACTAATATGAAGGAACTCGTGACGCTGAGGCGCTTGCCCATACAAAAGTGAAAAAAATTGGTCTTTCAGCGCTGCTACTTTCACAGTGAACTCTCTACAAGGAACACGTCCACATTTTAAAATACTTACAGGACAAATTCCTCAAATATATAATAATAAATAAAATTATAATGAGTATATTTTTTTTTTTGCCGAAGGCAGGTCAAGTAGCCCAGTGCGTCTAGCATGCGCGTACAACGAGATATCTGATGCCCCTGCGACCCCTGAGGATCTATTGTGATTTGTGACTCCTTCGCATTAGAGTACCTACCGTCCGGACGCGTCCCAAACCCAATGCTGCTCATAAATTGAACGATGTGGTTTGGGTTACTACCACGAATTTCCTCTGTGGATGTAGGTATTCGTAGTAACCAAGGTGTCTGTTTCTGCTCTCTAGTAGAGCAGGACAGTCAAGGAGAAGTTGTATATAATAGGTGTCTCGTCCTCCTCGCAGAATCTTCAAGTCGTTAAGCTACTAACACCTTAGATAATATTCTGTTAAGGTGCTTATTGAGCTTGCAGTGTCCAGTTAGGCTTCTGGTAAGTATTCTGAATTGATTTCTACCCATGGTGAGCACTATTTCTGACAGTTTCTTGTGGAAGCCAGGAATTAGTGCCTTGGAGTCTTCAAAGCCAGGGGTCTCAACCCATTGCTTTCTGCTTCATGCTTTATGAGTATTAAACTTATTTTAATATTATATTTTATTATATTAAGGCTCACTGAAATAGGTCGCGTGGGCAATGTTACATAATACCTATGTTAAGTCCTGTAAATGATGTACATCATAGATGATATTGAAAATACCTATTATCAATCTAATAACAAGAAGACCTTTTATCAATATTCATCAGTTACATTGCGTTGTGGCAGCCCTAAACCGATGTCGCCTGATCGCGGGTTGCCCCTGTCAATAAGTACAAAGTCAATAGTCGCGAGTGCGGGTAATTTTTCATTCATTCCTCATTCCCATTACGCGTTCGCCTGCTCTGTGCTCGCTATCAGTAAATGCGGAAGGATAGTGTTGCATATTTATTGCGTTGACGCGTCACATTCAAATAAAAAAAATCAAACATTCGAATTTCAAAGTTTCAAATTTAATTTGAATTCAAGGAATGACGAACACAATATTCGCAAACATCGGGTAGGCGTTAAAATGTTTTAGGCAAAGAACTATAAACGGAATCCTGAAGTGCAGGCGAGGTAAACAGGTAGAAATGCATTTCAGGATGCAAAAGTATCGCTCTCAAGACTGCGGTCACCGAGCAAACTCCACTCAAAAGCGCTTTGACTTCAAAGAGCCGCGGAGAATAACGGACGTCACTGAGAGAATGCAAAATAGACCTGCACCGAGAGCGCAAAATAAATGGCGACACCGCATTACACACTCACTGAATCAAAACACCGGCCGCCCGTCAACGTGATAAAACTGGAAAAAATAATAACCACCCCTTTGTACGACTCGGCTCAGACTTATTCTGGAATCTCGGGAAAATGTGTATCGTCTTACTTATAGAGATATTTGTAGAAAATGTTAAATCTTAGAATCATTGTTAAATGCTAAATGTAGAGTTAAAGTAAAAGAGTACATGACACACGAACGACCGTCCTGAGACCGAAAAATCCGAATATGTCCGGTTACAGACTACAGTCACGTAACGCTAATCTCAATAAACCCTTTTTCTGAAAGAATTATATTTTTCTATACAATAATACCTACGTGTTACTAAAATATAGTAGAATAGGAATTAAGAAATTGCAATATCATGCATTTCGTGTTGATAAAATTATCGTTTCAATGGGGAAACAACCACCAAAACTATCTCGTCTGCAAGTCGAATCGGAATAAGCACGTACAGATGGTAAATTCAAACATAACACTTGCGGCTATGTCAATATCGCTCGACACTTCTGAAGGGAGGTGATTTTACATCAAAAGACTGCCGCCGCATCACACCTCATAAACGAGTCACAAACAGACAAACAGTACACATGGGACTCTACTAATTCCTGCCTTTACGCAAGGTTATGGAGGCAAGTAAGCTAAGCCTATATTATAGCACAGAATATATAATAGTATGTACTCCGCCTATATTACGAATTTGGTAGGGATTATATAGAAATAAATGAAATATTTCTTGAATATAGTTTGGCTATAATCAACACTTTCAGATGTTTGGATGTGTTTCGAGTATCGGTAAGTAAACTTTCTCTTTGTATTCTTTGGTAACTTTGTAACGTGTATTAATTTAACAGTTAGTAATTATACAAAACCTAGTTCCATTTACGATTTAATGGGTCCATGAAGTCTATCAGCATACCTGTATGCAGAAAATTAATTAGAACGTAATAAATTACCGAAAACAGGCCACCAGCTACCTTGCGTTGTTCCCAAATTTAATTTCATAGTTCGCCAGTAAATGCATGAAATGTGGGCACGATTCGGTGTACGGCCAGTGCAGCATTATTTACTGCGCCACGGAGACGGGCACAGGAAAAGCAATAATTCCATTATTGTTCGCTCGCCTTTTAAAATTATTTTCGTTTCCCTTACTTTTAGGTTCATAATATTTTTAAGTCGTCCTTATAGCCCAGTCGGGTTAGTTCAGCCTTATGTTACTTTGTATGGGAATCTGAATTTAATTATAGTCAGAAATTTTTTTGCACCATAATTTAGGAAGGAGGGGGGGGGGGGGGAAATGACTAGCTTAAATTAAAAAACTCGACCAAATCTGATGTGTGCGTTAGCCACCATATTGGTTTGAAGATCGATAAAATCGATAAGAACTAAATTTGTTGTAAATTTAATTTTCTACATTTTGAGTACTCATAATTTATATTGTAAAATCAATATTTACGGAGATAAATGCAAAAAACAAGTCAAAGTATAATTTCGCTTTTATGTCAATTATTATCGAATTTAGCGAAAATAATTGTAGAAACAAAGTTGTACGTGATAGAACATTAAATTTCCTACAAATTTAATTCTTATGACTTTTTTTAGAAATCAATATTAATTAAGCTCTTACATCTATGGTAAGTGTACCGGGACCCAAGCGACTGGATAAAACAGAATATTTCTGATCATGAATAAGACCATATAACAATTACGGCACAAGCTACACCTAAATCATTTTAAAAAAATTGCCCAAGTTCGAGACGGGCTCGTTCATAAAGGGTTTCGTACCATTATAAGGCGAAGATAGCCAAAAATTGTGCTTTTTGTATGGGGGCCCCCCCTAAACATTTATTTTACTTTGATTTTATTATTAATTATTAAAGTACAAACACAATTAAATACTTTATGTATATTTTAAACTGTCATAGTGCTGCTATTTTTGATAAAGAGCAAAAAAGCCCGCTAAAATCCTGTTTGTCATATGGGAGCCCCATGAAATATTAAATTTATGTTTTTAGTATTTGTTGTTATAGAGGGTAACAAAATACATAATATCTGAAAATTTTAAGTCTCTACCTATTACCGTTCTGAAGCCTGGAGACAGACAGACGGACAGACAGCGAAGTCTTAATTTTAATTGTGGTTAGTTTAATGAGCTACAAGTTTATTACTATATTTTTTTCTGTATTTGACAATAATCGCGATACAGGTCGAACAGGTTGAAATTATACTTTGACTTGTTTCTTGCAGTTATTTCCGTAAATATTGATTTTACAATAAAATTTGTAAGGACTAAAGTTGTAGAGAATCAAATTTGCGACAAATTAGATCCTTATCATTTTAATAAAAATTAAAAATAAAGGAGATATATCTAAAACAATATTGGACCTTCAAACCAATATGGCGGCTAACGCACACGTCGGATTTGGTCGAGTTTTTGAATTTAAGCTATTTGTGACATCCTCTAAACACTGGTGCAAAAAAAATTCAGACTATAATTAATTTAAACAAAAATCTAACCCTACTGTAGTATTAATATTTTGTTGTAACTTCAATTCGTTACTAATGTGTTAATTCCATAACTTAGTATGTATTGTTGATATACTGTGTTCACGAATTTCTAAAGGCATTTTTAAAAAATATTCTACAAAATACATTGATAACCCCATTACAGGTGTAGCATACTATGAATATCCGTAATTTCGAAGCCAGGATTACTGGTGGCCGTCGCGTAAGTTACGGCGTACAAAAATAAAGTTTAACGAGGACCTGCACTCTGCAGCTCCCAATGTTAAGCCCGATTTATGGCCTGAAGCACACCATTTATTTACAGTTTTTCTGCACTTAGATGAATCTCATTTTAGGTGAAACGAAATAATGTAAAGAATTTTGCAATTTTTCACCCCTGTACAAATTAAATAGCAATTGCTTACTTTTGAAAATATGTTTTATGAAGGCGCAGATACTTAAAAATTGGCCAAGTTCGAGTTGGACTCGCGCACGAAGGGTTCCGTACCATTATAGAGCAAAAATAGGCAAAAATTGTGTTTTTAGTATGGGGACCTCCCTTAATTATTTCTTCTATTACAATTTTATTATTAATTATCAAAGTATAAATAAAATTGAGTATTATGTAAACATTTCAGGTGTCTACCTGTTGCTTAATCAATAATCATTGATTTCGAGCAAAAAAAAAATCAAAAAAATCACGTTTGTTGTATGGGAGCCCCTTGAATATTCATTTTGTTATGTTTTTAGTATTATTTGTTGTTATATAAGCGGCAACAGAAATACACAATCTGTGAAAATTTCAGCTCAATAGCTATTACCGTTCTTGCGAGTTACAGCCTGGAGACAGACAGACGGACAGACAGACAGACAGACATCGAAGTCTTAGTAATAGGGTTCCGGTTTTACCCTTTGGGTATGGAACCCTAAAAAGCATAAATATGGATAAAAATGCATACTTAGTAAAAATTATAGGGCCGCAGCTTCCGTTGTGGGCATTTTATAATGTTTTTTTATTGCAGTAAGCTATCAAATACTGTACACATTGGTTCACGCCACACCCTGAGATCGAAAGGACCCTCTCAAGTGTGAACCAGAGGTCTAGCCATTGGCCATGGACATTTTCCATTAGAATAAAATCCTGAAAAATTCCTTAAAGTATCTAAAGGTATTTACTAATTAATAATAATTACTTAATTACCTTTACCTACCTATTTCAGAGTAGGTGGTACGTTGTTTGACGTTATCGTCGATGATATATCTCCCCGATAAGCACTGTCACAACACAACGTTTAAGAAATTAAAAAACAAAGGACAATCTTATCTTATTTGCCGAAACACTAATTCATAATGGCTTTAGTTCTCCTGACTAGTATTAAACTTATGATTTAGGCTTACCGTTATTAAGGCGAATACATGTGAGATAAAAGAAAAAAAACTATATTTCTACTTTTTACACTAAATAAATAATTCAGGCGAATAATAAATATTCATTTTATTATCCGCCTAAAGAACTAAACTATCGAGCAACTCAATAGATGAAAAATGTTATGGTACCCCATACTCCTTTTCAATTCATTTTGCAAATAATGATAAAATATTATTAATATTATTAAAAAAGTGCTTATCTATTAATAAAACTATGAAAATGAATGATGAAAATTCTGTACATTCAAGATATTCAAAAAATAATAAGCGGGGGGTGTCACTAGTCACTACATCGCTATAGAAGCCAAAACAGTGGTTAGTTTTTGTCTGTCTATCTGTATGTTTGTCCCAGTATCACAACTCACATGAAAACTACTGATCCGATTTGAATGCGGTTTTCGCAGATATATTTGTCTTCTTTGTATAACAAATTTTCCCCCCACCCCTCTAAGGGGACATAAGAGGGTATCAGATTTTGTAACTTTTTCTTTAATGGACTTACTTCATATTTTTTACTGTGTTTTCCAACTTAACATCGGCTACGGCTGGGGCATCGCCTTAATTATAATCTGTGTCACACAGTGGAATATTTTATCCGCGACATAATCTCTAGTTCCCATTATCTACAAACAAACGAACGATTACCTCGTCACTCCCACTTCACATACGTTGTATTTTAAAATCAAAGCCAACATTCTACATATAAGTATTTTAAATGAAATAATGAAGGAATATTTTTGTTGATTTGTTTTTATTAATCATTAATTAGTTTCGTAATCTCAAGGCATAGGTATTATAGTTTTTAATTCACAGAAAGTATGATTAAGAGCCTTAATTTTTTGTTTTATTATAAGTCAAACAATATGAAAATAGCAAAAATATTATTCTTTTGATATATCTATAAATAATACTTACGTAAAGCTTCATTACAAGAGCCATTAGACGTAAAAAACTGAAGTCATAATATGTAAAGATTGCCTTTCTCTAATGTTACCATATTAAATTAAAGGAGTATGTTTTTAAATGTATGGAATCTGGTCCAAATTTCCACCACTAACGAGACCTAGGTATATAGTAAAATTGTCCACTAAATACTGAATCATTATCTACTTATAACTGGACCGCAATCAAAATATCCTGTAAGTAAAAAGTTATGACGAAATGGAAAAGTTTTCTACCATTTTATTCCATAAAATAGTGTTAATTATGATCCATTGCACTTTTTAACTGCTCAATCTATGTTATGTAATGCCGCTCGGCATATTGGATTTTCACAATTATAAATTAATATCAATATCAATAATTTCACTCAAATTATTAATATTTGGTTATATGGTCTGAACTTTTTACAGACAGCTTATTTTTAATTTGTCTCATAATGAAAGTTACTCTATATTTAATGGACAATTAGCCAAATTTCCACCACTAACGAGACCCACTTGTTAGTGGTGGAAATTTGGACCACCGTATTCATTCTCCTTTCACAAGGATAATTTTTATACGACTTAACCGTATTGAAATAATTTCACAAAATTTCACCTTGTGAAAATATTATTATCACACACATAATCTATAACAGCAAAGAAGAGAAGAGTCAGCAATCAGCATACTTCCAATACAGTTTTTGTAATATAACTGTAGGGTAGAGGCTACAGCCTATATCACCACCATAATATTAAGTTCTGTATTACATAACTTAAAAAAAAAAGAAAAAGAAGAAACTCAATTAATAAAGATACTAATATATCAAAGAGGATAAACTATTAAATAAGTTGAATTAAAGTTTAAGCCTTTTTATAAGCTTTTCATACTTTTTTATATTAGGTTTAGTTTAAACTTTTTCTTTACATATAACATTACGTAGAGAGCTTTGTAACTATAGAAGTACTTAATATTTGGACTATTTGTAGAGCAATTCAGACCTTTCTTATAATTTGTACCAAAAGTAGAGTAGGTACTCCTCAATAAGTCTTGAACAATAGGGTATGTGAAAACTTGAGTGCAAAATATTTATAAGAGTAAGTGTTGAATGTAACGTTCTTTGTATTGTAACTTGTAAGGATATTTTGCATCTGCATACACCTGATATTATTGTTTGTGGTATTGTGTAAAGTACTTGAGAGCAATTGTTTTAAGTTCTCTACTTCAAACCCTCGGTAAGATTCGGTTAAAACATATTTTAATTTCAATCTAGGGTCTAAACTTCTAAAGAAATTACTTTTGTTTTGAAACAATAGTTATTTTTAGGTTCCAATTAAGAGACCTTGCTCAGTAAGCGAGATTTTCCTAAATAGGTTTTAGGAACCTAAACAAATAAATACTTTAGACTTACGTTTAATTGTGGGTGGGTTTGACGTAATCCGACCGAATTATGTAGGCCCACCATCTGCCTATGAATCAATTTCTTTCATAGTAGGGACTTAGATACAAACTTTATTTTGAATGAGTGTTTAGGTAGAGCAGTATAACAATTCAAAACCACCGTTATTCGTGAGAAAGAATAAAAACCCAGTTTAATTAATTGGCGTTTTAAAGTTCTATGACATAATATAATTATATTAATCGTTATTTTATGAATAAATACCTACTAAATATAATTGATTTATTATACTCTGTAATTTCCTTTGAAGAAGAATATAAAAAAAGTGTAGAGTTACGTGAAAACAAAATCTTTTAATGTACTATCAGAGAAGTTGATTCCTAGGCAGATGGGGGACCTACGTAATTTGGTTGCATTATGTCAATTCCAGCCGACTGATCACAGCTAATATTGAACCGATCAAAATATGACATTGGTCCGACAACTGCCTAGGAATCAATTTCCTTTATGGTACCTGTTGGTAAAAATGAGATCATCTCATTATTTTGATTTTAAACGGCATCAGGTATTGCAATAATAATATTATAAATTAAATATAAAAAAATTAGACTGTCTATCTGTAGGTAAAAAGCCATATTTTATTTGGTAAATATAAAAATGTTTGAGAACTTTCAATAATATAATGTACCTTATAATATAATAAAATACTAAAAATATCAGTTCTCAAAACAGAAATGCTTGTATTCATAATTTTTAATAAAACTAATTGGATCATTATATTGAGATAAATTTTATGAATGAAAAGAACAACAATTTTATGAAGCAGGAGAGTTTATAGTAATTTAAGTGTAACAACGAGTGCGTAAAGTTTTAAAGAGCCGAACAATATTTCGGTGGTTGTATCTCCTATACTGTACAGTATATAGGTAAGTCGACGAAGCTGATAACCTCCGGTGGCCATGACCTCCGCGTCAAATAACGGCCGACATCGATCGCGGGTCCTAGCCAACTACCATACAACAATTTTAAGCGGCGACGCGTAACCTAGTTACGAATTCATTTTTGCCGGAACAAACTTTTATGTAGAGAAGTAGAACCAATAAAAGCTGTAATTTAAATAGAAAGGTGAATAAAATTAATTAAAATGAGCTTTATTTATGTCATTATTCAGGTAGAGTTTATAATTTTATCACATTAACCATTAGGAAGTGAGTTCGGCACTCGTAGAAACTGTCGTCGCGGCGGCATCTAGGTTTATATTGATTACCAGTGACATTCTTATCAGTACACCCCCGGCGCACGGCCGCACCGCTTAGCACCCAAAAGAAATAGGAACGCTTCTTCGCGCGTTCGTAACGCAACGGAAAAAAGGGCGGAGACATCGCGACTGCGGCGTCGCCCAATCGCGGCGCAGTCTGCGTGGCGGGCGACCAATGGCGCGTGCGGCCCGGGGCGGGCGCGCGCACGCGGCCGCGCCCTCGTTTCGCTCCGGCTTTTTATTTATTGTTGCGCGAAACTCCGCGCGCGACGGGTGTGTAATGCGCGCGTAGAACGTATCGAGCATGGAGTCCGCCGTGGACTCAGCGTCGACTGCGAGCGAAGTGAGCGGGTCCTCCGGGGGTTCGCCGAGGGTGAAAGCGGCGTCGCCGGCCCGGGCACTGAGCCCGCCGCAGATGTTGACGCCGCGCCTGCCGCTGCCGCCGCCGGGGCTCGGCCTGCTGGGCTCCCTGCAGATGATGCACCACTCGCCGCTGGAGCTCATGGCGGCCGCGCACCACCACGGCCCGCCTCGGTACGGCAGCCCGCCGCCGATCTCCACGTCCGACCCCTCTGCCAACGAGTGCAAGCTGGTCGACTACCGCGGGCAGAAGGTGGCCGCGTTCATCATTCAGGGCGACACGATGCTCTGCCTGCCCCAGGCTTTCGAACTGTTCTTGAAGCACCTAGTCGGGGGGCTGCACACAGTGTACACGAAGCTAAAAAGACTGGACATAGTGCCGCTGGTGTGCAATGTGGAACAAGTGCGGATCCTGCGCGGGCTCGGCGCCATCCAGCCCGGCGTCAACCGCTGCAAGCTGCTCTCCTGCAAGGACTTCGACGTCCTCTACCGGGACTGCACGACGGCAAGGTATGTTTCACACGAGACTATAAGTGCTATTGTCCTTGTTATATTTTGTAAGTCCCAGTTATTATTTATTTTATTTTTATGTTTTCATGAGTGTAATGTTGACTCTACAATTTTTTTACTTTAATTAGTGTTAAAAGTAAGTATGATGAATGATTGTGAATTAAATTACATAACAACCTATCTAAAAGAAGTCATAATTAATATTTTAACTATAGAAGTAATACTTAACACTTCAATAGATCTATAGCATAGCTACTAATGTAGAAAATGTAAATAATAATTATTAGCGTCTTCTATTTAGTTGATTATAATTATTGTATCATTAGTACAGTATATTAAATAAAGATTTGAATATAAAATAAAGATATTAATTATTATTATTACTGATAGTAACATATACTGGTTACATAGAATTACCTACAGTTAAATTATGATAACGGCGGCTCTACCAACCCACAAATTTGCTTCTACATTTTTTTTTCTTAATCAAGATAATATTATATTAACATTAAGACAAACCAGTTATACCTAGATGTTACATTTGAAATTAAATTGAAATTCGTTAAAAATGTACAGAACTCAAAAAAAGTAGAGAAAAAAATTGGTACCTGCCTTACCAGTTTGTTTTTGTTATACATCAGTGAAATCATGTCTAAAAATTGAAATCAATGGACATAGTAGGTGTTGTAGAAAAAATAGATACATATTATTATTTATTTTTAAAAAAATGTCACTTATAATATTATGATTGGGTAATAAAAAGTATGAGTGTCGGTTAACTTGTGGCCGGCCGCGGAGTTCGTCAGCGCTGGGGTTGTCTGCATTAATTTTTCACATTTTAATACGCGCCAAATATTTCCTCGGGGCTAAATAATAAAGCGAGCTTCGGCGACGGAAGGGTTAAATCTCTGTTAATTAGCGGCCGAGGTTTAAATATTTAAATAGTAATTTTTACAAACGCTAAAGTTTGATTAAAAAAATCTTATTTAGAAGCGCTGCCGCGTCACCCAGTAGGCCTATATCGTTTTTCCCGAATGTGATTTTAAAAATGTAATGTCCGTTTTTACTGTTGTTTTGGGAGGTGTAAATTTTAATTTTTCGCTCGTATTGACGCTTTGCGTTGTTAATTATTAATATCTGTTTATTTGATGAGCGGAAACGGTTCGGTCGCGGCGTGTTGGCCGGTTATATGACTCACTCTTTGTGTTTCAGTTTTCTGAAATCATATTATTATTTATAACATAATATTATGCCGATTCTTCCGATATTTTATAATCTTATCTTCAATTATAACAAAAAATATGTAGGACTATCTAGATTTTTTAACGTCTAAAATATAAAACAACAGCCTAAATGTTTGCCTCCTGGATAAGAGTGATTGATAATGTCTGATAAACACAAAGTAGGTAACTCAAAAATACTAGTATGAATAATTATTATAATTGTAACTTGTTGAAGTTTTCTTCTACTTTATTGCTGTAGGCAGGTAAACTATGTAGGTTCACAATACTTAATATTTTAATGAATTTAGTTATATAATTTCTTTTTACATATTTTTCATGACAATTTCAAAATATGATTTCGGCCTCGCTAATCCACAAGAGTAAGTTAGACCAGCGGCATTTTTAATTACATAAACGGCAATACGGCAAATCATTTAATACAGGTACAATTTAATAATTGTACCATTGTGAGTTACAAATTAGGTAGGCAATATTAATATAATATTGCCTACCTAATTTGTAACTCTTGTAACTTAATTTAATTTTTTATTTGTTTTACGTTATAAATTATAATATTTATCAAGCGTAAAAAGACCTTTCTCTATGTAGAGTTTAGTGAATTTTTTGCTCATGTGTTTTCAATGATTTGACGATATCCCCGATTAGGTTTCCACGTCGTTGGCTTTCGATCCGACTTCTCCGTCCGTGTCTTGTCTAATTAGTTAATTAGTATCGGGAGATTTATTAGTTTCTTATTCGCGATTTAGCGTTTATAAAACAGCCCGTTTTACGGAATCGTTGCTACGAGATTATCTATGCTATGGTTTTTAATTGTAGAGCTTATATTAAATATGTATAGTAGAAGCTTAAATATTGCTATTTTTATAAGATACCTTAATAAGGTGTTATTCATTAAAATACTCTTATGATTGTAAACATAATAATATTGGTCACTAGTTGACCCGACAAACATTGTTTTGCCATTTAAAGTACTTCTACTTCATCAGTTGATACAAAATCTTACCCCCTCTTTTGTCCCCTAAGAGGGGTGGGGGGAAAAATTGTGTACACCTGATGTTAAGTTGGAAAATACAGTTAATAATATGAATTAAGTCCATTAAAGAAAAAATTTGATACAAAATCTGACCCCCTTTTTGGTCCCCTTAGAGGGGTGGGGGGGAAAGTTTATACACCAGATGTTGAGTTGGAAGAAGACAAATATATATGCGAAAACCGTATGCAAATCGGATCAGTAGTTTTCGTGTTAAAGAAAAAAGTTTGATACAAAATATGACCCCTCTTTTGTCCCCTTAGAGGGGTGGGGGGAAATTTTTTTATACACCAGATGTTAAGTTTGAAGAAGACAAATATATCTGCGAAAACCGCTTTCAAATCTGATCAGTAGTTTTCGTGTGACAGTGGAACAAACATACAGACAGACAGACAGACAGACAGACAAAAACTAACCACATTTTTGGCTTCTATAGCGATCTAGTGACACCCCCCGCTTATTATTTTCTGAATATCTTTAATGTACAGAATTCACATTTCTACAGTTTTAATAAATGTATAGATATTGGTAATTATGGTGCTTGACAGATGAGTTTATTGGAATTCCTTAGTACTTACTCGGAATTTTTAATTTTTTTTTCAATTTGATTCGATTCGTTAGGTAAAAGATTAAGTGCTTTTATTTATTAGGAGTTATTAGGTAAGATTAGGCTCTCTATATTTTTTTATATTCAGACATACAATAGAATAACGAGTACATATTATAGGAATCAGCAAAATCTTTACATTTATTACGGTTTGTAAAAAAAAAAACTTTAAATGACACTTGGGTTTTAAAATACTAAAAGCCAGACATTATAGAGCTTAAAAGCACTTACAATGAAATAGTAGTCGTTACCTACGTTTAAAGGATATTTTTGTGTCTCTTTTAACGGATAATGGTTAAATATTGAAAGTAAACGACCGCTTCGGTCCGATCGGGCTAATTCGAATCGACATGTTTCCACTATTACGATTTCACTGATTCCGACCAAGAAAAAAACAAGTTTTTTTATTCATTATCTACCTTCGTGTGTGGACTTTTGTCTTGTCGCTCTTTTTCGGCGAATTATTTTTTTATTTTATTTTTATCTTCTGTTAATATTATTGGCTTTGTACTGATTCCTTTTCCAAACCTAAAGAGTAACGTTTCAATTATTAAATTGTATTAACCTGCTTTATTAAATTACAACAAAGTTCTTTGTTTTTATATTTTGAATTAGGTATATTGCAAAATTTGGAAGTAAATGCGTGACGGTGTATATTGACGCTACTTACTATAATTACACTTATTTAGATCAACCAGAAATTGATTTTGTTTCCTTAAGTATTAATTCTTCATGTAGGTTTTACTAGTCTATCGTTTTTTTTTATTTAGCATGAACAATTTATAGACCCTTGCGTGTAGTGCATCTCAATATTTTGTTTATCGTTAGCGTCATATGGGTAGCTGGGAGGAAATGCGATATTTTAGAGCATAGCCCGCATTACAAAACGTATATAACAATGAGTGGACGTTCCTTTTCACGCTTCAATAATTGCTCGACGGCAGATAAACGCGTATCGGGTTACAGCCCCAGGCTGTTGTGACTTACAACTCTTTTACCTCAACCCCGACACTGCTTTTAGAGCTAATTCAATTACTGACAATGCGAGGATAAGGCATGCAACTAATGTGATTTCCAGTTAGACTTGGCCTTTCACATGTTTGCGGCTGCGCGCAAGTAACTTGAATGGCGCTTCTACTTTGCCAATTTGAGTTTAATTTTATCAATTGAAAATGAAAATTCGATACTCAAAGACAAACTAATCAATTGTAATCGAGGCAATTACGTTTCTAATCTTCACTCAATAGTATCAAACGGATCGGGTCCCATTGTCTTCGTACAGAGATACTATACGGGGGTCATCAACACGACTTTTTATGGAATTTTCAGTTTTACGACACATTTTGATGGTCCGCCTTCAAACGGAGTGATATTTTGTAAATAAACATCGCACTGAAATAACCGGCTACCTTTGTTACGGCGGCCCGGCCTCAGTGCTCACTTGGAGATCGACGGAAGGATACAAAAAGGATTTTTTACCGTTTGATGTCTATTATGTCTCTCGCCCGGCGCCTATGAAGTATTCCCACTTCAAAATGACTTACATTATTTTGTTTACAAATGTGACTCAATGTAACTATGGGAGTAAGAAACGGAAACAGGGTAATAGCAAAGACTTCTATTTAAATAGAAGTCTTTGGGTAATAGGGACAGTCGTTAATCGGATGCTTATTTTAAGATGATACATTGGTTTTTAAAATATTATGTTATTAAGTAGTATTTTTTATTATAATTATGCTTTTACATGTCCATTATGTCTCATCAATCATCATCATCATAATTTGGGCCTATTCGACATTGGCATTATTTTAACCTAAAATTTACTTCTGTGTGAAATTTTGAAACATAATATTACTTACTGTATTCAATGTTATATACTGAAGGGCGTCCGATATATTATGGCAAATCTCAAAAGACAATGTAGGCGCATCTGTGCACAATATTATGAATGATCTCAAAGGGAGGACTGGCGCGGGTCCAAGTGGTGGTACTCATTGAAATATTAAACCAAGACGCCGCACTGCGGTGTCTCAGACACATGCTGCTAATAATTTGTACATTACTCTACCCAGCTTATACTACAATCTATATTCCTTTACTATAATTGTTATACTACAATCTGTATATCCTTATTGCTAGCCCATAATATATATGATAATTGTTAAAGAATAAGAGCTAGCCTTAGGTAGCAACTAGGTACGCGGTGACTAATATAATATTACTTGTTTTCGAATGGTATTTAGTACTTTTTTATTTTCATTGATAAATAGTACCGTATGATAAGCTTAAAGTACTAATTTAGCTTGCTTAGGAGTTGTGATTAGTAAGTAGCTCAATTATTTTCTATGGTAAAGTCAGATTCCAGAAACAAATTATTCATAGAGTTAGAACGTCTCATGCTCATTTAAAATCAAATATTTTCAAGCCTTGATAATTGCTTATAATTCAAGTAATTGAATAATTACAAGACTTACAAGTTACAACTTCCAAGCAGTAGGTATTCCAAGTAGTAAATGAGGCTAAAAATTTACATTGTTAGTAGTTCATCATTTTACACTCATATAATAGATGTAACTAAAACAAAGTATTTACACATACATAATAATAGATATTATTATTTACAAGTGTCATCAATCTTAATTATAAATCAACAACAATGATTAATGGAACACTCATACCGGCTAACAGTCAAATAAACCCAATTGCCATTCAGAGAACAGTTACAAATAAAGCGGCCCGAGGAAACGCAATTTCCTCGAAGGCAGTAAAGCGACAAACCGTTTGACAATGGGAATATCATGGAGGCAATTTATTACGATTGATCAACAAGTAGCTGGGGAAGTTCAGATGGAACGGAAAGAATGAAACCCCGGCGCCGCACGAAAGGGCGCCAAACACAGCCAAAAGTGCACAATCCGATGCACGCCGACACTCGCAGTCCTCCGTACGACGAGAACGCACACAAGTGACACAAGGGACTCCCTCCGGCTAGACGGAATTATCTCGGGCTCTATTTCCGTTTCGCGTACTATTGAAATGCCATCCCACTCGCACCCGCGCCAAACGCCGTTGCCGTCTCTTTCCCATTTGATTCATTCATGACCGTGGATTTGAATGGATTTGGTCGTCCTTTCAACAAGTTTCAGCGGGTTATAAAGGATTTCAGGATTGACACACATTTGTATTGGCGTAGGTTAGTTTTTATGGATTATTTTTGTCTTTTTTAGTTCAAAATTGTGTTATTTTGGTGGTTCTTTTCATGTTATGATTTCCAAGGAAGCTTTGTAATAATAATTTCTAGTACTTCTAAGCTTCTGGTTTAATAATGGAAGAGTCATTTCTGAATAATATAAGTCGCTACTACGTCCATATTACTTAACAATAATTTTCCTTGTGGCGTCAATGAAAAAGTGTTAAGGCCGTCACAGACCTAGCTATAATATATATTAATATATTTATAGCTAGGCATATTAATATATATTTTCTATACAATTTTCTCGTGACCACACACTCAGCTATAATATATATTTCTGGTCTCAGTGTGTTTAGTACGGTATATTAATATATATTATAGCTAAGTCTGTGACGGCCTTCAGATTATGTAAGGAAGTAGCAGTCAGTGACGAGTGGCGTGTAACGCGCCCAGTAGCTGCATCCGCGATGCCGCTATGTGTTGAGCTCTAATCAGCTCTAATTACAGTGTGGAGTCATTGCTGCTTGTCATGGGATCAACTGTTACAGACGGACAGACGGAGGAAGATCATATCGGTGTGTAGAGTCAGTAAAAATAAAAAATTCAATGTTGTCTCTATATTTTTTTATAACGAAGTCTTATACTTTAAACTAAATACTCTTGTATATCACCTTTTGGGTAACGGCTGTAATTATTTTTATGAAATTTGGGATGGTTTTGTGGCAAACAAAACTTCTAGTTAGGATCTTGTCCCTGGGAAGTCACGGTATTTTATGTTTCTTTGAACTCCAAAGCAAGCTCCGTGGTGTCCCAGGTATGCATTTACCAACAACGTCTACGGAAATATCTCATGTGTTCACTGAGGCTAAATTTTGAAACTACGACTATAAATCATAAATAACAATAACTGAGAAGTTGCTTGCAGTTAGAAAATTATCGTTTGTTATGTTTCTAATGTAATTCAAATGAATTCAGGGCAGATAGATACATCATCGGAGCACTAGCATCATTCAATTTCTTCTATTTACACTTACATTGTACAAGTGATAATTAATCCGGGACAGATAAACGAACAATAGGTGGAAATAAACGGAGTGTCGTTTTTCCACAGATCACTTCACTGAGAAGTGTTGTGGGAACCATTCACTCCCGCTTTGATTTGCGTTTCATGCTCATTCAATCGTGATATTGTTACTTTTCTATGATTCAAGCGAAAATAATTAGTCAAGTTTTAATTAGATCTATAACTAGAGTTGCTTATAGCTATGGAAAAGCAAAGAGGTCACACTTGACTCGGCGTACAGTTTGGCATGCAGGGCCCCCGTAAGAGCTACTGGCGCCTGTGTGCAAAAAAAGGATTTTGGCGCCCCTTTAGGCAAATTTTATGGGTCCTTGGTTTTGGCGCCCCTAAAGATGACGATTTGGCGCCCCTAAAGATGACAATTTGGCGCCCCTAGAGGATGGCGCCCGTGTGCATTGCACACATTGCACACATGGTAGCGGGGGCCCTGGGCAAGCCCTGCTATAGAGCATATTGTGATGTAGAGCAAAGTGTGACATCTCGTGTCTCCTTTACGCCAGCCAATCATTTGCGACCGATTTTTTTATCTAATGCATGTTCATTGGGATGGATCGAAACGATCGATTGCAAATGGGTGGTCGCCCTTAGAATACAGAAATAGCAAAGTATCAGTTTTAAATACTCTTTTAATATAATCAAATCAGTTATATCTATCTTCATATAATTAATATGTATAGATAATAAGCGTTAGTTTATAACTAGGCAAAAACCAGAAATCAATATACTTTCTAGCTTGTGAGAATCTATGTAAATATAGTTTACGATTGTTATAAGAAATAATTGATATATAATTAGGTATAGATCACCGGTGATGAGACCTTATTATATCGTGATACCGTCGTGGAGAACCGCGGAATAAGTCATTATTTAATTGTGACTCTCTCATTGTTAGACTTTACAGCTATTTCTCGCTTTTTACCTTCCCATGGCTAATATACGCTTACGAATAGAAATATCAGGCCGTCGGTACACACACCTTGCTTTGATTATAATTTTATTTAGTATGTTTATAGCTTCATAATATCAGGTACTTATTGCAGTTAATTCTACTCATATTTCAAATTGGGCATTGTTTTTTTTTGTGTTTTTACTCAAATCGTCCAATTTATTGTGATACTCTAGAGCCTTGGTCTCTAGAGTTTAGTGGTCCCTATTGTGTTATGGAATTCACATCGAACACGTATTTCTTGTGTATTGGAGTCAGTGAGCTTGATAGATGCAAGATTAATGTTCCAACAATACAACCGTCATAACACGTCACAGCGACTCAACGACATACCGCGGGACAGGAATGCATGAAATAGACAAAGACCATCGCAAATATTTACCACTAGATATTTGATGATGTACTAAATATCTTTTGAGAGACGTCGGATAAGACAAGTGAATTAACCCGTCGATCGTGAGAAAAACAACTTATCTATTGTTATCGCGGTTGCATGCGACCGCTTGGGCCTTGATAAATTTGTTGTAGTGGGCTGTGGGAGTGCTAAAACAATAATATTAAGGTATTTTGTAACGAAGCAAAAAGGCTCGGTCTTGTTAGTTGAACAAAACCCTTAATTGGAATAAGATGGAAAAGAAGAAGAAATATTTTTCTTTAAAGATGGCAGAATATCGATGATAAAGAAAGAATACTCAGGCGCCTCACGCGTATTTACTTTTGACGGGTTTTACAGCGAGCTGGCTGCGACCGTTTACAACAAAGCAACGGATGAGATAAGGGCTACTTAGGACCGCAATAGGGCCTCGTTAAGCGCTGATATACGGTTCATAATAAAAGCCAATAAAATATTTGCAACAATTTAAAAAGGAATCGATAAAACTTAGTACGCGAAAATCAAACGAACGACGCCAGGGGATAGTAAATTGTGTTTTACGATTCACTTTTATTTATTATATTTTTAATTACGCGTCAAAGCCAACATTGTGTTGCGTAAATCAAAACTGTAATATACTTTAAAGGACCTGTTTTAATTTATTTTTAGTAGTAACTAGATATTAAGAAGGCAATTTTCGTTTTATTAGGTATACTAATTTTTTTACTTAAAATCGTTTAAAAGTCAAAATTAAACATAAAGTCATCAGTATATTGCGGCTAGTTATTCTCAAAACAATGCAGTGTTTTTTTAATTAAAAAAAATCAACTAGATGTAGTTCAAACGATTATTACATTTTGCTGCTTATATGTATGCAGGAGCAAGGAAACTACTAAGATCTAGAAATGAATATTGTAGCAGCGTGAGGGTAATCGTTATAGTCACACTTAAAAATACTTTGTCTGCATCATTTACGACTTTTCGAACTGCCTGTACCTGCAAATCTACTTTTTACTGCCAACGAACCTACAACGAACACTATAAATAAACGTTACAAGTACATTTTATTAATTTACTCGTACAGCGACTGCAGACGACGTGCTGGCTGCGACACTGGACGTCAAAAGTGAGCGCTGTTAAAAATATCGATTATGAACCGCGTGCGTAAAATCGATATCGGTCCAGATGCACAAAAATGGGGCAGAGGAATCGATTTGCCCCACATTTCGGCGGTCTAGCGGCCGCGCGAGGGTAACGCTCGCGATAAGGGATAGTGCCCCCCCAGAGGGGCGGGGGGACGCCGGCCCCCCTCTATAATATTTACCGCCCCCGGGCCGTACTTACGCCCCTCAGTATTTACGGGTTAGAGAAAAACAAGGGTACTCGAGCTTCGGAAGGTGCAACGTAGATTTTAATCCTTTCTGATGTTTTATGATTGATGGCGGATTTCGCGATCGGTATTGCGCTCATGGTGATGGATTCTTTATGATTCCCCGTTTTTGTCCGCTCCCACGCCGCCCGTGTCAGGGACTCCCGTTTTATGATTAGTCGCCATATACAAATAGATTACGGTTATTATTGCAGTTTTGAATACTTTTTACCCGCACGTGACGCACGGAGTCTGAAAATGTAGGAAAAAGTCCTCAACAGACGTGGCGTCGCATACGAAATTGGCGCGTGATCTCGCACATGTTTTCTTTCATTTGCTCGAAGGTTCATTCAAATGAATGTTGCGATGTTTTGAAGATACACGTATAAAAGTAACGAAACAATTAGACCCGCTATTGAAAATGACATATCCATTAAAAGTTGCCTCCAGCGTCATCTGTCAATCAATAATTTAATAGAAAAAAAAACTTAATTAGTCAGCTTCGAGGTCCAATTTACGACGGGTCGGTCGGGGTGACGGTGCGATTTGAACTTTATTTCTATGAGGGCTGAGATGAATTTTGTACAAATAGTAAATCTAAGAATTAAAATGAGTCTTGACAAAATTAAATATAATGTAGCGATGACGGGTGATGCTCACGTGAAGACGTCGCTCAACCATCGACGCGTGCGCATCCAACTATCGGCGCCCGCCGCGGCCCGCTCACGGCCGAAACACTAATTATTATTTTCACAGCGAGGGAACAGCTGATCAATTTTATTTTTAAACTATTATTCGCGGCTGCTATGATCTATATTTCTGTTTTAATGATTCGACGTCGATCGGCAAACTAAACAGAATATACTGAGCTAGCTGACACAATTAATAAACGTAATTTGTCAAAATGTTTGGAACCAAAAGGAAATTTGATTAAGGGAATTGAAACTGCTTATTGTTGTTTTAATTGCAGCCGTTAGCGGCGTTCTAGACGATTTGTGCCGATCATCATGAGTGTTTACAGCAGTACACGTATAATGTCAGTGAAGTGCTGTTAATAAGTTTAAAAATTTGTATCAAGTTTTTGAAAAAAAAATATTTTTAATAAATTATTTTTAATTGCCTATTTGAATAACTTGGAAACGTTTAAGCCTCTATGTTTGCTATAGCCTATAGCTTATTCCCAGACGATTTTTCAAAAATATATGACGTAGGCAGCAGGTTCCCAAGTTTCTCTGCCCTTTATCCACTTAATAATTATAACTCAAAGGTCAGATGCACAATCTAATTCCATTGGAAATATCATTTTAGATATCAAAGAAAGGGTTGGGTCGCGGCGCTCGCTCGGCGCTGACTCGCACAATCTGCATATGCCCTGATTGATGTTCCCTGTAATTATTCGGACGCGTTAATAACAGCACCGACGACGGCGCACTTTGTTTCTGACTTAAGACGAATCAAATGAGAAATTCTATCGCTCTTTAATAGAATCTCAGTTTTGTTGATTAAACTTCAAATTCAACGTTTTGGTTTTGTGAAATTGGCTGTATCGTTCCATTTGTTGTTTAGCTTATTGTATAGCTTAGTGTCCTTGTAACTACGTGTTTTTATTTCAATTTCGTATTCATTTTGTTGTAAAGATATGACCTTTTGAAAATCTCTACATTTGATGTGGAGTAAGTTTTAGATAATTTAGCTTAATTTTAACGGTATTAAAACTATGCTCACTCTACAATCTAACTACTGCCTAAAATATATATTTAATACAGCAAAGATAAGAAGTCGACATTTACCCACTGTACAAGGTACGAAAATGCCTACACGACATGAAAAAAGCAACGTTTGATTACAGTATAACAGAAATTAACGACACAGGAACCACACCCAGCGAGGTAAATACGGGACACTCCCGTTTTCTACAATTTTCATAATAGCACAGTATCATGGATTCATATTTACATAAACGGCACACAAGATTGTCTCTACGGCGCGGTGCGTGCGGCCTCGTTCAAACAAATCACAATATTAAGGCAAATAGTAACGGCAGGAAAAAAAGCTATTATGCTAATGAAACGTTTCGAGTTAAATACGTTGATGTTGTGTGTACGAATAATAAATCACGGCAGACATTTTGTTGTAACCATTTTCATATTATAGGCGGTCTTAATTAACATGTTAAATAAATTATTGTCATTCGTCGGACGTGAAACGCCGCTCTTCCTGATTTTTCATTGGTGTAATTTTGTGCTGTAACATAAACACATAGATAGAGTCCCGCAAATATTGTAAACAGGATCCACAGAAAGGATTTCCACAGAAATTTTCAAATCTACCCACATTAGGCGCATTCAACAACCGCTTACAAAGTTGAAGCGTATCAAACGTAAAATTACGCGTTCGATTCACAGTCGGGGCAATTGAAAAATAAAATTGGCATATCCATTGAGATGGTAGATATGAATATGATATACATTATTACAGTGGAGTGGCGAACATGCCGCGTCACAGTGCCGAATAATAGAGTTCGCTGGAACGTTTAGCGCACCCTCCCAAATTGAAATAAAAAGGACCATTCGAGATGTAACAGCGATATGATTTGGCAGTTTTTTACTTTTCTTTTTCGAGTGTGTTTTAGCTCTGTGCGTAGAGCGGGAATGAAATAGACACGCCAGAACAAAACACTTTCTTTGGTCTATTTTATTTTGAGACATTTTGTACTACGTATTTGAAATGAGTTAATAACCCTTATTCTAGTTTGTATTAAATTACACTGAAACAGGCTGTATCGATTACAATAACTAAAAAGAAGACAAATAGCTATTGATGTAAAAAATCTTTTTTAGCTCTGTGGGTAGGTAGGAAAAATACTTAAATTCTTAATTCA
Source organism: Plebejus argus (assembly GCA_905404155.3). Classification (NCBI taxonomy): domain Eukaryota; kingdom Metazoa; phylum Arthropoda; class Insecta; order Lepidoptera; family Lycaenidae; genus Plebejus; species Plebejus argus. The sequence continues at coordinate 12,260,208 of FR989929.1, read as the reverse complement.
TCTCTAAATCTCTATCCTTTCTTGATAACAAAGAGGTGATTATTATTTTTGCTGATCATATTATTGATTCTTAAAAAATAAAGGAGTCAAAACTAAAAAACGATAAAAAAACTACCCAAAATAAAATACTGGCACTTCTATTCGATTACAAGGTTTACATTGCGCCCCCGTTTTTTGTACAGACTAACATAATTACAAGCGAGATTGTTACGAAGTGACTCGTAATATGAACCCCTTCCAAAATATAATTTCAATGCCAAAATATTAGTTATTATCAAAATATAGTGCGTATGTTTTTGTTTGTGTAACGTTATATTTAACTTTTGTTTGAGTTCACGTGGCAAATGGTATTTTTATATAGTTTAACGTTAATTAAATATCCTATAACAACAATAAGTAGACTCTACTTATATAGTAGAGAGTTTGATCCAACGTATACCTTGGCTAGAAAAAATGCATTTTTTAAATTTAATTTTGAATGTAGTCGTTGTTTGCACATTTTCACTAGCTAAAACCTGCTTTACCTGAGCTATTCGTAATAACTATATTATAACTAAAACATTTGGGAAAATATAGATTAGTTGCGAATGTCTTAGAACTTGGTGATTCAGCGCCAGATACCTAAAATTGGTCGTCATTTTTGGCATTTTACATTGTTGTTTAATAAATAAATACTTTAAGGTACAAATTAAATCCATGTCCGAATGGACAGGGGGACTTAATCATAAGAATTTCATTAATTAAACAAATGTACAGGACCGGAAAGAAATTCGCAGACCCTCGCGACCCCGGCAGATTTTTATATCGAACATTCCATTCCATTTTGTTTGGGGGTGTAATATAATTGACTCGTTGTTAATTTTCTTTTAATTTTCATCCTCGAAGAAAATAAATAAATTTACATACTAATGGAGCAGCTTGAAATAGAAATATTTGCATTGTAATTGTTGGAAGTAGCAAATGAATTAATGTTGTAGAGACTAATGAACTTGCTAAACTGTCGTGTTATTTTTAAAATATTAAAAGAATATAATATTATGTTTAAAGAGTTTAAAGAGCTTAATTTAGTTTATGTTATTCATAATACCGTTTATTCTAGTTAAAGAAACGTTTGATATCTACTTACATTGAGGACATAACTTTATGACCTTAATCTCTTCAACCGGAAATAATCTTCAAAGTGACACTTACACAATGTTAAGTTTGCAATTCATAATAAGGTTAGTTTTTAAATTGTCAGGCAGCTGGTACACATGATACAGACTATTTGACCTTAGACGTTAACGCTTGGGGAATTATGAGAATGTAGAGTATTGAAAAAGGCTTAATGTTATTTGAGCAGCACACCTGTCCATTTCAAACGTCCTATAAGTGACAACTTCGGTTCTTTTAATTGCCTTATTAAAATCATTTTAATAATAATAATAATCTACAGGTATAGGTAGTATCATTATAATTGTAAACTGCAATACAGTTTTGAAGTCTGTATCATAATCTGGTGCTTCAATATTTTCACCAATTTTGTTGGTGAAAATATTGAACACTTAAGTGATGGTCTGTGACAGTCTTAGTTTGGTCCACAATCACTCCACATGTTACTCGTATAATGCTGTTAATTCGGCGATTCTGATGAATCCACTGTTAACAGCAATACAATCGCAATAAAAGAGATATCTAACAATCTAGTAAACAGTTAGATGGTAGTAAATCAAAACAACGCAACATTCGCTCATATTTCCAATTAAAATGCCTATACATATGCATTGTTACAATCAGATATCTCTATTGTCCATGGAGTAGTTTTGTTTATTGTCTCTATGTACTTGCATTATGCTATTCCAGCGATTGCATGCGAGGTGATACGCTGCTAGATGTGTGATATTCAGTAGTAAAAACTTGATTTACATCTTCGCACTACTTTACTTTTTACACTTTTACCGCTCGGTTTATTTACTTTGATGACTTCACTGCGCTGATAACGATTTCATGGATGCTGATAGCAGAAATCTTTTTAGGGTTCCGTACCTTAAGGGCAAAAACGAGACTCTATTACTAAGACTTCGTTGTCTGTCCGTCTGTCTGTCTGTCTCCAGGCTGTATCTCAACAACCGCTAAGGAGCCTCCCATACAACAAACGTGATTTTTTTGGGATCTTTTGCTCGATAGCAATAATGGCAAATGACATTTTCGCAAAATCCTCAATCATATTATTATGTTTACTTTTAAAATAATAATTAATAATAAAATTAAATGGATATTTTGCTCTATAACGGTGCGGAACCCTTCGTGCGCAAGTCCGACTCGCACTTGGTCAATTTTCTTTTGTTGTTGGTTATAATTATGTTGAAATTTTGGTACGTAGAATTTTGGTAGGATGTTAGAATTATCATCAATTTAATCATATTATTATTATGTAGATTGTAGGTAATATACTTTTGGATATAAGAGTTGTAAAATGTCTTTGCAACTCTTATAACTAAATTGTCTTTTAACATAACCTTTACTTTAGAGCTTCTGATGGTGAAATCAACAATAATTAATCATCACAATATAAATCAAGTTCAAGAAAAGGAAATGTAAATATAGAGCGTATTATTGTATGTACATTGCCCTATAGTGATGGTAATATAACATCAATCAGTCAGATATTTGTTTCCCATAGGATAGAAATGACGTACGTCGTACGATGTTAAATAATCGGCCAAGTGCGAGTCGGAATCGCGCATGAAGGGTTCCGTACCATAATAGAGCAAAATTAGGCCATAAATTGTGTTTTTTGTATGGGAGCCCCCCTTATTTTTTATTTTATTTTAATATTATTATTAAATATTAAAGTACACATATAACTAAGGACTTTGTGAAAAATTCAAGTACCTACCTGTTGCCATTTTTAATATAGAGCAAAAAAGGCCAAAAAAATCACGTTTGTTGTATGGGAGCCCCCCTTAAATAATCATTTTATTTTATTTTTAGTATTTTTTGTTATAGCGGCAACAGATATACATAATCTGTGATAATATCAAATCTCTAGCTATTACCGTTCTTGAGTTACAGCCTGGAGACAGCAAAAAAGGCCAAAAAATCACGTTTGTTGTATGGGAGCCCCCCTTAAATATTTATTTTATTTTTAGTATTTGTTGTTATAGCGGCAACAGATATACATAATCTGTGAAAATATCAAATCTCTAGCTATTACCGTTCTTGAGTTACAGCCTGGAGACAGACAGACAGACAGACAGACAGACAGACAGACGGACAGACGGACATACGGACAGACGGACAGACAACGAAGTCTTAGTAATAGGGTCCCGTTTTTACCCTTTGGGTACAGAACCCTAAAAATGAAACTTTAACCTAAATTCTGGTTACCGAACAAGTAAAAATTGCACTTTGGGCTATTCCGCTTCTATCCATACCTGTACAAGGAGGATAGCTAAATATTCGTGGATGTGTAAAAGAGAAAATAGTAGCGATAGGTCAATGGCCGAATTTCATGTGATAGTAATAACCACAAAGTACTCGTAGTATGAAATTTTGACGTAGGATATGAATTGTCTCCTTATCTCCGTGTAATAGAATCATAAAGCGCACTTACACAATGTTCAAACAAGATTAGTACATCCTGCTATCCCGGTGGCCTAATCCACATCTTATCATTAAGGAAGAAATTTATGAACGAACTTATTGTTCATGATTACAAGAAGGTGCCGACAGAATATATTAGGAAGATAACACGATGGGAGCAATGAATGATCAATTTTGTCGTTTTAATTGTTTTCAAATTTACTTTTTTTCTAAAAAGAGAGAGGTGCTGACCCCGGGTTAGTTCCCGAAATCAACACTCAGACATTCTGAAAATATTTGTTACAAAACTAAAAACAATTTTTAGTTTTTACTTGCCAGAAATTAAAGGCAACTTTAGCCACCTCTGCAAGTATCTCAGCTTTCGAACATTATATTTACAGAGATTTCTGATAAATATTGCAATGAAATCGATCTGATAACGATGATGACACAAGTCACGTTACTGATGAAGCACCGATACCTCGATCTAGGTTTCGAATTACCGCGGGCATTGCACCGTTAAAGTTGATGAAATACATAATTCTGTCAAAAAGTAAGCATCTTACCCAAATTGAATTATGGGCTTCTCGATATGAGCTTATATTCCGTCTGCCGACGTCGCAGTAATGTAGTCACTAATTAGATTATTATACGAGTATGTAAAGTCACAATAGTTCTGCGGTAACACAGTAGGAAATGCAATTAGGTGCGCGAGTCGCTGAGCCGTGTAACTTCTTATCTCTATTGCATGCTTTTTCTATATGCAACAAACAATCGTGACTTTTATCGGACGATCAGAATTCTCAGGTATTTTTTTAATCGGCAACGATTTTAATTATTGTGCTGTTTCATAAGCTTCGTGTCAATCGAACATCAGACCGTTTCCACGTCTATTTGAGTAATTGTGTTCGCCGATGCCGCATTACTAGCGCCGGGTGATCTGTAACGTGGAAAATTTGATAAGTATGTATTTTTTATCATGAAAATTGGTCTTAATTGACAGTTTCTACTACACCTATTAAAGTTTTTAGTTAATTTTGATTAATTGGTTATCTCAAAACCGACCGACACATGACGATTCAGGGGCCGTAGACAAAGTCCCTTTCGTTAAAAACGATGACGATATTCGTTATCAAAATGTATGGGATTTGACATTAGTCTACGCAAGCGAAATGTCATTTAGCGATGACTTATGTCAAATCGCATACATTTTGATAACGAATATCGTCATCGTTTTTAACTAAAGATACATTGTCTAAGGGGGCTGGGCTCGTTGACTTGACATAACCCGACCAATTAACGTATCCCGTAAGTCAGCCATGTCCTAAAAATATTTTTTATGATACATAATATACATGCAATGAGTTCAAGCTTAAATAATTATAAGTAACTGCTGAAAACTAATTAGGTTTGTCAATCACTAGCATGAGCAATATTGAGCAATATTAAATAAAATAAAGGTGTACCTATTATAACGTTCAGTTCTATAATTTAGTAGTTACGTGCTTGTTTTTGTCGGTTAGATAGTAATTTGGCCTGTTTCATATGAGTTGCTGTGACGATTCGCTCGTGTTCTTCAATTAATTTTCACTGATTGAATCGTTGAAATACCTTACTTAAGTCTTGATGAAACAATTTATACAAAATGTTAGAAAATATTTTAATTACTAGATAATGTCTAGGTCTGTTCTTTATGATTTCATGTCAGAAGAAATACAAATAATAATTATTATTTTTTGTAAATATATTTGGTATGTACTCATTATATTTAATGAAAAAAAAAATGTGATAATTTATGCTGGAAACTTAGCAAGAATAAATCTTCGGATATTTAGCAGACCATTGTAGTTACCCGTAATATAGTATTTCCGGAATGTACGAACCATCCCTAATGCCTTAATATGTCCGAGTGATGTATGCCCGGAAACGCTAGTGCAAACCCTTGGGAATGAATATGGAAATTGAACAATTTGTGTCAAGTAATTTCCTCAAATCTTTATTAACTTCGTCGATTTTTGGGCTAGTATACATTTACTATATTTCACGTAAGTAAGGAACGAAGGAAGTACCTATACTACATAACTATAATAATATATTTGTGAAAATATATAGTTTACAAGACGTACTACTTGTAATTTGTGGAGATGAATAAACGATTATTATTATTATAACTCCGTTTAAAATGTAGAGCTCTACACTAATTGCGTGCAAGCAATCCTAATTTATATCGTTACTCATTAGTCATTACTCATTACGTATATCGTTAATTTTAATAGACATTACAAAATGTACGATTTAGTAAATGTGTAGGAACTAGGAACGTATCAAGAGTATAGCCTTAAATAATATTGAATATGAACTGGTTCAGGCATCTTTTCTAACCAGTTTTGACTACTGCAATGTAGCTCTTGTTTTATTTATAAGCACAGCTCTAAGCACTAAGATCTTAGGAGGAATATCCTTTTAAACGGAGCATAGTATTGTATTATGTCTATTTGAAATAAATCGTGCGCTGGACGAGCCCTGAGGCTGATCGCTTCTGTGGTTAAAACATTTCGTTATAATATTAATTTTATGCAACTATTGACTAGCACGAGCTTACTATACGAATAGATTATGTAGGTTTTGCCTAATTAATATATCTGTTAGCAAGACTATGAAAAGAAAATCACTATTACGCAAGAGCCTTTGGAATTAATTCGAATGTAACATCCACGGCGCTGCTCGGCGCTCGCCAGTTTTGTTTTACTTAAACTTGGCTTGACACTGACATGGTGATCTATCAACGCACAGCCCAAACCACTGGACGGATCGGGCTGAAATTTGGCATGCAGGTAGATGTTATGACGTAGACATCCGTTAAGAAAGGATTTTGATCAATTCCAACCCCAAGGGGTTAAAATAGGGGATGAAATTTTGTATATAATAATACTTCTTAACGCGAGCGAAGCCGCGGGCAAAAGCTCGCGTATATTATAAAAATCAAAACATCTTCAAAAAATTTAATTAAGTTTCAAAATTATTTTTCACTTGATAAGACAAACGTTTTCGAGTGTAATAAAACACGGGGGTACACCGTACATGTCTCTGTAAAACAACGGGACGGCACTGATTAATCGCCTGTTTTAAAAAGTAACCCTTTTAATTAGCAATGGGCAAACATTTTGATCCCAGGATTACAAGAACCGAGAAAAGACTCGAATGATTTAGATATAACAATAATTCTTGCGACTATATATAAGAAAAATAAAGGTATTTTAGCTGAGGAGGGGAAGGGTTCCTCAAAACTGTGTTGATTGGTTTTAATTTAGAAGAAAGTTATAAATTTTGGACACCTTAAATAATAATAATTAATCAATTATCTGTGACCGTACAGGGCGTGAGTTATGAGTCGTGACCACGACACATCTTTTGTGTGTTTGCAACAAAATATATTAAAAACGAAACTTTTCATGTATTTTATTTTATTTGGCTGTTATTAGGAAGAATGAAATAAGCATCTACTGACTTTTTTTATGAAACAAGGAGGCAAACGAGCAAACGGGTCACCTGATGGAAAGCAACTTCCGTCGCCCATGGACACTCGCAGCATCAGAAGAGCTGCAGGTGCGTTGCCGGCCTTTAAAGAGGGAATAGGGTAATAGGGGTGGGTAGGAATGGGAAGAGAAGGATTAGGGGAGGGTAGGGAAGGAAATAGGGTAGGGGATTGGGCCTCCGGTAAACTCACTCACTCGGCGAAACACAGCGCAAGCGCTGTTTCACGCCGGTTTTCTGTGAGAACGTGGTATTTCTCCGGTCGAGCCGGCCCATTCGTGCCGAAGCATGGCTCTCCCACGTATATATGACTACTAAAAATAAATAAAAATATAAAATCAATATGGAGATAATACCCTAATTGGCTTGTTCTCAAGTAAAATGAAGGTAGGAAAATTAATGCCCACGGGAGAATAAAATATACGCAATTATTTTTCAGCTTTTCTTTCCGTTTGTTACTTCAAAACTTTTGGGGCAGGTGTGGTATAAGGGTTAAGACTTGAGGCACAATTTTTTAACTGAGTAGATTTTTAAAAAATACAACATTTTATTTCTGATTTAATAAACGACTTGCCTAACAACAAAATTATTTTTTTTATTTTCAAATCCGATAAATTATTTTCATTATTGTTATTGGAATTACAGTAGCGGAGAACGAAGATTCATCCACTTGTATTAATAATTCTATTAATCTGATTTGCGAAGGGGTGGAAAGTAATTATTTCTACGTTTTAATTGAGAGCCCCATAATATTTGAGCCCTCAAGCAGATCATTATTTATGTTTACGTATACATTTACAGAAAAGTTTTCTTGTACAATAATTTAATTATTTTAAGACATCGTGTGGGAGTTTCGACTCCATTTACACTTGGCTTTCTATATAGAAACTTTGACTTTTGCAGTATCCCGTGTAGACTTCTTTTGAATTTAATGATCTTTCATGTACTATCAGAGAAGTTGATTACTAGACAGATGGCGTACCTAAGTAATTTGGTCGTGTTAAGTCAACCTCATCTGACCGATCACAGCTAGACGCTAGTATTGAGTTGACCAAACTACGTAGTACGTAGGTCTGTCAACTGCCTAGGAATCAATTTCCTCGGGTATCCATGTTTCAAACATATTTTTGTTGCTCATTAATAATAATTTACGATTAAAATCGAATGAAAATGGTTATAATATATTATATTATATATTTACTTTTACCCAACTGCTCCAGAAAGCTAATTACGTTTTTCCAGCGTATTACATGTATAATTCGTTGGTATATCATTTGCGAGAAGTATAAGACTAACAATAGCTTTAGTGTTTCTTACATTTTTTGAGATTTCTTACGAGAATGCTAGCCTGCCAGATTGTTTGACAAGATCCAATGGACAAGTATGCAAAGACTTTTTGCACTTGTCGCCAGTAATTCGTCAGCAAGAGAAGATAGAAAGCTCCTGTGCTCCTTTGATACTATAAATTCACGCATGCCTGGTTTCAGTGAAACCACCGTCATCGAAACCAGTGTAGCTGCATTATTATTATTTCCTATACTGTATATTAGTGGCTCAAATAGTCTCGTAGACCCCCACATCCCGCCCGTCGCCCGTCGCCCGTCACTGTCAATTGTAGCGAGGCCTAGAACGAAACGTATCAATCTAATTCCTAAACCTGTCAAACCTAATTTATACTAGCGTCAATTCCCTAGATCATCATTCTAGTAAATAGCTGATTTTGGACAGGCTTATAATATAAGTAATCACATAAAAGTCGTACAAGCATATTATATTATAATATGCTTGTACGACTTTTAGTGATTTGAAAAAGGAAGTACCTACCCTGTAAAAAAGTAGAAAAAGTACTTTATAGTATAAGATACTTTTTTACTGTTCTTTGATGCATTTTAAAAATATTATCTGTGGACACGGTAGTGTCCAAGCTGAGACGAGCCAAGCGAAGCGCAAGGGCACTACCTACCTTTTCTCGAAGTGTTTCGCTGTTTTTTTGAACCTTCATAGAATTGGTTTCCGTTGTAGCAGATAGTTCATTTTTTCAGGATATGATGGAATTAACAGACTTATTAAGCATACAAAGTCTCAATTGAACAGCTCTTATTTAACTCTTAGTTAACTTTGTATTACAGTCGTTGCTTTATACAATTACATAGTTTCAAGCTTAAATTGTAAAAAAAAAAACAATTTTTCTGAGAAACCACTTTTCAACTTATCAGGACAAAACATCGTATTTAAACTATAACGCCTATATAGATCTTCTTATTACTATGTGGATATAAACCTCAGAACATTACTTCTATGATCTGTGATATAAACTGTGCATCTATCTGTCATTGAACTTTTATTTTAATCTGTGGTGTATAGTGCAACCAATGAACGCTTACTTAAAAGTGATATTCGAGTGCTCCCATTGGCTATCAGTGTGACGTCAGGACAACGTTTGACAAGTGCAATTTACTATTCTAGAACTTTTTACGCGCCAAGTGCATCCATATTATTTTCACGCACATGATAACTCGCAATAAGTTTAGCAAAAGTTACAAAAACCAAATCATTCAAGAATCTATCAAGAAATTAAGTTTCAGGTAGCCTGCTTCATACGCGCGCATCCACTATGAACATCAATATCGTTTCTAGATCTTGCGTCGAAGGGAATATCACGACTTTCAAACGTTAGTGGTCAATTTATTTACTATAGGCATTCGTTACGGTTTGGGCGGATACTTGCTTCGATGATAAATTATTATGCTCGGTCAGTCATTTTTGAGTTATGCGCCCATAACAATACACTTTCGATCTTAATTTCATTAGCATAGGTTTTAATTTAGAACTAAAGGTATGCGAAGACGTTCAAGCAATCGTAGCTTTTAGTTACTTACTTGAAAAGTGAACTTTAATTGAATATGTTAAAATTGATTTTGCTTTGAAGACGTTTTGTCAATCAGCGCCGGTGTTCGAATGACATAGCGTATTGAGAAATGAATACCAGTTAAGTACACTTCAACATTCAATTTGTATGTAAATATTGATACTATTCATAGATTTAATATGAAAAACTCAAAGATACTATTTCTGATTTTTACTGAATTGTTGATAATAATAAGCTTTATGATAGCTCTCTGTATCTGAAATTGTAGATTTACAGAACTTTGGGTCATAAAATTAAGCTAAAAATATATAATATCATAGAATAAACTAAACTTTTAATAGTCATCGTGTGTTTAGAATTTAAATAAAAAGAAAGATTACTTTTACATTATTTCTTACTCGTAGAGCATTTCGTTACTATCTAAATTCTACTCAAAGGTGAAATTAATTAAAAGTGTTAGATTTTTGTCCTAAAACGAATAATTCCCAAGTTGCGTGTTTAACATTGTCATTGACAGGCTTAAAATAATATATTATGCTGCCTCTATACTGTACTCGGCGAAACATGGCAGTAGCGGTCATTGACTCCCTGTCAAAAACTTGTTATTTTCTATACCTATAAACCGCGATTGACGATGAAGTGTCAGAACTCAGATGTTGTCAATCGCAGCTTTGTGTAGAAAATAGAGAAAATATTAAGTTTTTTGACAGGGAGTTGTCATTGACTCCCTGTCAAAACTAACGCCGTGTTTCGCCGAGTACAGTGATAATACCCTCTATATGTGCCGAGCGAATATTTCGAAAGCAGATTGATGCGAGGAACAATTTATGCAGTAATAACATAGCTAATAATAACAACTATTGAATAGGAGGGAAAATAAACGCTAAATTGCACTTATTTAGTGGGTCGAGCGATCAATCATGGCGGCCGAGTCATCAGCCGGTTCAAATGTCAAACGAACCTAGGGTGGCGATAAAAAAGAAAAACTGAGTTGCCATTATTAAAAAAATGACTGTGACTTTATTTCCATTGTCGATTGCCGATTCGGGATTATTAACTGACTTGCATTATTTTTTGTATTATAATATTGATAGATGGCTTTTTTCGAACACCTTTTGAATTCATTACGTTTGTTTGTAGGCAAATGCGCCGTCGAGTGCTTTAATTAAAGTGTTCGGAAAGCTCATTTAGTGACAACAAAAAAAATAAAAAAAATTGAATGAATAAAATAGGTTTCATTTCCTACACTACATAATAAGTAGATACTTGTAAATTATATTATTGACAACATTTCAAAATTTTAACATGGCTTTTTTATTATTTTATAAGAAAGTAGACTTAAAATAAGGCGACACGTGTTTCTTGCTTTTTCAAAATTATGTTTTTAAGATACCTAAAAAATAGATTTTAATCCTTCGTATTCTAAAGAGACGTAAGCGCCAAGTGACGTCATACTTACGCCTGAACGGTTAATTCCATTACAGTTTACAAAAGAAAAAATATGTCAGTGTAAGTTTGTTACGTTTATTAGGACGTCTGTCAATGTCATCGTGGTACTTTCGTATGTAGAAATGTCATTGTTGACAGTGACTGTTTTTTTATGCTTCATGATGTTTTTTTAAAACGCTTTTACACCAGGCAAAGAAAAAATGTCTGATATGCCGTAAGTATGACGTCACAGCGTATTTTTCAGTTTTTCTTTATTTTCTCAGTAAATAAGCAATATAAAAAATTTTTGAATATTTTTTTGATATCAGGAAAAGAAACTAAAGAAACGGTATTTTTAATTTTAAGGCTTAAAATTTTTGAAATGTTGTCAATTGTCCTCAGCAGGCTTAGTATGGCCACAGTAGAAATAGTTAAGAAGAAATAGATACACTTTCAGATTTTAGGGATATCGATTTTTCTTTGTAAATCTGGCTTTTCTACGGTCGATTTTTGACCGACTTCCAAAAAGGTCGACTTACGTACATATTCGGCTATATACGTTCGGCTGTATATGTATCTTTTTTATGTATGTTCAACGATTACTCAGCCGTTTGTGGTCCGATTTTCAAAATTATTTTTGTGTTTATAGGCTTTGACTCGAATTTGGTACTATGTTCATAAAAGTGGTGACCTGATGATGGCATCCATTAGTAATCGAGGGAGCTCCTAAAAATTTATAAGGAAACATATTATAGTGATTTCGATTTAGTTAGAAGTATGATTAGAAGTACATATTCTAAGCATACGCTACCAAGTAAGATTTTGCCTTTAGATTTTTGATTGGTAGGTAGGTATACGGGGTGGTACCAATGGTTCCGAAAGTGCATAGAGAACTCCTGACTCTTCATACATAAAAATTTGCGGCTTTCATTATTGTTTTAAGAACTGAAAGCATATATTATTGCTACTATGTAAATTCTATTCAACGTAATTCAAGTTAGGTAAGTACAGTTAATAGATGTGCTAGATTCATCAATCCGTTCATCAAATCCTAAATCATATCTATCTGCAACTGACACGTCTTATGTGTTTAGCATAATACATATTTAAAAAACTAAAAAGAGTGAAATTATAATTTTTTGACAAAAAATTTAAACTGACTTCCAAGGTAAAAATAATAAGAATATTAACTAAAAAGTATTAAATAATTCTTTCTCGATTAAATAGTGATTTAATTAGCTGGTACCGACTTCAAAATAGTGAAGACTATAGTATGTACAGAAATAGTTGGGATTTTCCTGGAAATATAATAATAGTCCCTCTATTAAAGATAAATATATAATTATTTAATATTCTAATTGTTTTTACCTTGGAAGTCGGTTTAAATTTTTTGTTAAAAAATAATTACAAATTCGTATTGTTAACAATGATTGTTTTGCAAATTAATAAAGACGAGAGATGTGAAGTTGTTCTCTATTTCAATAATATTATTAAATTAGATTTTCATTATTCCCTCTCGGTAAACGGATCCAATCAATCCATATTTTCCTTAATCGCGTTCATTTTTTCATTTTTATGTATTTGGACTTAATGAAATTGATTCCCTTCAATTTTACGATTTCGTTTGCGTGATACAGTCCGGTAATAATGTAATATTCGTCCATTGGGATGGGGCCGGAGCTGGACAATATCGTAATGACTCAATATTAAACGGTTACTTATTTCGTATGCCCTTTTGTTTAAAACGCTCCTAAACACGCTTGTTAAGATTGACATTAATCAAATAGAATTGATATGGATTAAGTGGGCTTCTTTTGGGGCAACGGGTCAAAATAACATAGAAACTACAATTACTATTAATTTGCAGCACCAACTGTAGGATACTATTGGCTTTAAATGCAGAATTTTCTTTGCTTTAAACAAATTTAAAGCTCTTCTAGAGCTTTTTATAAGCAATAAAACAAGAATTTTGGAGGAATATATTTTTGAAATTTCATTTTATTTACAAAAAATACTTTTACTGAAATAGTACTAGTTACAAATTAAATTCCTGTTGATCTGACAAGTAGAGCAGGCGCCGGCGGGCCATTTTAAAAATGTCAAAATAAGGTAGTTTCTTGCCAGGCTAAGAATTACCTCGCTGGGCAATTACGATGCTCATAAAATGTGGCGCGTAATGAATCAATAAAACAATTATTAAATCGAATTAGGCCGGCCGCACATTACAAGAATTTTTGATCCGAAAAATTCGGACGTCCGCCGGACCACCACACCCACACCTATCAGAAAACTTCCGGATACGCTGAGTTTGGAAGAAAATGTATAGAGAGACCGAATTTAGCGAACTTCTGATCAGAAAAATTTCGTAGGACGTCAGACACGTCACAATTCTGATAGTATGCGGATTGCGGAGTCCACAACAAAATATATTATGAGCAGAGTGCGTTCATCCGAATTTTTATGATCAGAAATTCTTATATTGTGCGGTCAGAGTTAAATCCAATGTTGTTGCGCAGTTGCAGACTGCAGTGGTGTGTGCGCAGTGCGCGGTGCGGGGTGCGCAAACATGATCGCGTGCAGGCGTCCAGTATCGCCGCAGCTACCCGCTACCCCATATTTTAACAACTGTCCTAATACATCTTGCAATGTTGTTTTTAACCGTTTTGCCACACTACTGATCGCTCTTTTTTCGATGTTTACTTTTAATTTTTGTTTCAACTCGATGTTTCATATTACATTTTTTGTCCGCCGATGAAACGTCCCCCCACGTTTTTACAGTGCGAACGCTGTTATGTAGTGAGATCTAATGTGCATGTAAATTTATCTGTGTCGACCACTGCTCCCAAAATTTTTCTTAAATTTAAAATTTTCAACGAATTGGATGGATTTTTTTCTTTATTTCAGGTGCCTGTCAATGAAAGCGCCCGACAGGTATGTCAGTAACTCGCGCGTTCGGTTTCGTTGAGTCCCGGCGGTCGGCGGACTCGGGGGTAGCTTGGAAGACCACGACACACGCGACTCACCCGCGACGCAGGACATTCGAACAGTATCATTTTTCCAAACAAAATTGCTTCTCAATGTTTGTTATTTTCGATGTGTTATGGTTTTATTTTGCCGATGATTGCTAAATTCTGTGACCGCATCCTCAATTGGAAGCGATTTCGAATATATGCTCGATCGACCGGGCTAGCGCCCGAGCATCGAGCAGATTTTTGACTGTGTGAACTTTTACTGTTTTAAATGTATTTGAATAAGTACTTGTGGGTGGTTGTTAGTTGTCGTTGTTTTGCTTCCGAGTTACACCCTTTCTGTAATTACGTATAGATGAAATCCTAAAATCACAGATAAATTTACAAGTCGTAGTATGTGTGTATCTTTGATTGTATGTGTTTAAGTTGTGAGCATGTGTGTGTAGAGTTGAAACGTGAAATAATTTTTTACTTCTTTTATTCAGCGACACCTATAATCGCACCGAAGTAGCAGCTCCCGTAAAAAGTAAGAGTAGTACCTATAAACTATAGCAATAAAATATAATTTTATGAGCCCTGGATTTGCAAATATAAATAACAGAATAACTATTACATCATTAAAGTTTACAGTACACAACCACATACATGCATTTCCACATTCACATCATCGTTACTCACGCTCGAGGTGCGAGATCCCAAATGGGTGCCGCGACAAATACCTGATGATCATCGTCAAATCATAAAGGATTTAACGCCTCCGTTGGCACGCTCCTTTTGTTGGGCCATAAAGCCGACTATTATCGTGTTTGATAAACGCTGGCCGCACAAAAACCTCGCGAGCTACCGGCGGCGCCCCACCGCGAGCGGCCATTGACGGGCGACGACACGCTGCGACGGACAAAGATACCCCAATATACTTTTGTTTTGGTTACTCAATAACATGATTCCACAATTTGGAGGAGCCAAAATTTGCACAAAAAACCGAATAGCAGAAAATAGTTAGCGTTTTTTGTAAAGGTGCGTAAAATAAAATAACGAGGCTCTCAAAACACAAACGAAAATAAATAAAATATAACCTAGGTAAATGTGTGGAGCGAACAGAAATCACAACAAAGGATCAGTTTACATTCTAACGCCTTTTAAACAAACAAAGGATGATTTCAAATAACTAAATCGTTTACCCTTTGACCGTCCGCTGGTAATTTTCACTTCAGAAAACGGAATGGGAATGATTTTGTAAAGGGTTCACACCTCGCCCGCCGCGTTCGTTACATACCTACAATTGCTTTGTATTTTAACGCGATTACGGAATGCGTTTTTGATTTGTTCACTTCGAGGATACTAATTGAAACGTAATTCAATTTGCTCATATTCGTGGCTCAGTTGAAGAATTACGAACAATAATAATGATTGTTTAGTAACAACTAACATCGAAACGCAACGTTACGAACCGGCAATAATAATTATTATCATTTATCAGCGACGCAATTTCGTTATCATTACAGTGGGTGAGTTTTTTTACCAATTACGTCATGACTGGCTTCACACCGACTGTCAGCGACCACTCACCTACTTGCGCGTATGAGCGTAAGAACCGGAGGACTTTCCCTCTCATCCTGACTCTCGTACACTTCATACTCCATACATTCCCCGGCGCATCCACTCGGGGTGTCAATTATGGGAATGCAAATGGGGTGCCGATCGCTCAAGCAGAAACCGACTCCGACAGTAATACAGTGTTATATCATACAGTAAAGTAGGTTGTCGCCTTGAAATCCAAAACAACATAGAGTTTTATGTGCGACGTGGTATTGCATTCCGTTCCTATTTAAAGTAACTTCAAATCATCTTGTGCACATGAGCCCAATTCGGGCTTTCTGGAAGTGTCTGGATTGAAGATGGTCTACTGTTTAGTATTTACAATGTGGGGCTACAGTCTGTTTATGCAACTATTTAAAAACTAATCGTATGCTGACTATTATTAACGATTCCTAATTGAATAATTATATTTACATAAAGTACAATATTAAGTATGGAATGAAAGAATATGCAATCTTCTAAGTCAAAATATAGTAAGGACTCTTGTCATAGATAGGAATTTCATTTTAGAAGAATACCCAAAGTTCTGGGAGATTCATTCAATTAACCTGATCTCTACAATTATATAGCTTCAATTTTTTATACAACAACACAGCAAAAGTTATGCAGAAATAGATAAACACACAGACAAACTGACACATTCATGGCGCCATAGCCAGGTAAACAGCAGACGCCCTAGAAAAAAATACGTTAACAACTAAAAGCAAAGTATCTTTAGCGCTGTCATTACTTACTAGTAATAGCTATTAGCATTAGATAACTTTTTACAAGCAGTAAAATAATGATGGTGCGTTCTCGATGATGCTGATACATCAATAAAAAGTTACAACTTTGTATGAGTACGTACAGTCGGCGATATAAATGTTGAATACTGCGCTTTATTTATGTGCGAATGTCCACTCGACTGTACCTACCGCAGCTGAATTTATCGAATATGCGACGAGTGCATTACTCAAAACATCTAAGACAAATGAATCTATAAAATTAATTGGACAAGTAATCGAAAACTCAGAAAGAATTTCTTCATCTTTGCTGTAGGGGAGTGAAAACAAATGACGGGCGGACGTTGAATAATTCGATTTCCTTATTTGCACCAATCAATATCGTATAAAGGAATCCGATAGCACGGTCAGAATGGCAATTGAACGTTTAATATGTTGAATATCCTTTCAGTGCTTGTTTACTGTATTACAATCGAATATTAAAAATATTAAAAATGCAGATACGGTTTTTTGGACATTTATTGAATTCATTTAGAGTATTGAATTTTTTATCGCTAATCTTCCAACTCTTGATGAAATCACAAGTTAAGACGCTCACGTAAATAAGAGCTTACTAATTACTATCACTATAGGTCTCAAAACTAAGAAAGTACAAGTAAAAAAATAGTAAAAGTGAATGTAGTGGGTAATCTCGTCTAAGCATAAAACTTATGGCTCGGTTATACAGGCTCTGCGACGTAAAGGTTGCAGACAGCATATTAGTTGATGTAATTGCATTTGCCACCGACCTGTGCCGTTTCCTGCGGCGAGCTCGATCTTATAGACAATCGAGTTACCCACGTAAACCACCCTCGGAAACTTGCCACTGATGAGAATTTCTTGTCTGCCGTTTTTAAATGCTTTACTCTAGTACCTACTCCCGTACCCACTCGAGAAGTAATGAAAACGTCGTTCCGACTCGGCGCCATCAGTAAAGCCCTGTATCTGATTAATTACGAAAGATACCTCGGCCAAATAAGCTCGTATTAAATTTTGCTCGTAATTCGGTCGGGTACTTATTTAATTCCGGATATAAAATTTCTGTGATTGAGCTCCAGCGGGTGGAGTCGAGGGGCGTGAATTCCAACAAAATTAGCACCAGGGGTCGAAATAAAAAAGCGAAGGAAAAATTTAATGAACAGGAAAATGCTCCTTTTTGCAGCTATTCCATCTATTTATCTACATCGGGATGCCCATTACCTCGCTAAGAGAAAAGTTTACATTTTTAATTTAATGATTCCACTTTGTGGAAGTTGGGCGGGTTTCGGCGAGATCTTAATTTGGGGATTTCTGAGGCGTCTCGTTTTGTAAATATTATTCCTTTAATAAGACCTCACGTCGAGGGGGGCCTCCTGAAGTCCGTGATTACGACTCTCCGCGCCGACTTCATTTTGGACCTCGTCAGTTTGATTGGCGCTAATGAAATTTTTCTTGCTCTATGCTGCTTTCTTGTTTATGACAGAGCAATTTCGGGCGGGCCCCGGATATGCCGTCGCTGTAAACACACCCCTCAGTAGTTATTGAAGTCGATTTATCAACATCGCGGCAATGTTTCTGTCGTACTCATTTAAATTTTCACTTTTGCTAATGCAATTCTTATTTTATCTCTCCGTTGAAGTGCGTGTCCCATCTGTAACAAAATTTTAGATCGTCGGGTCCCAGCTGCGCGTACGGAGGCGATGACGTTTCGCTTTTAGCGGAGGTTTTAAAATTGAATATTTGATGCTGCATTCCCTTATGACGAATCCGCGGCGAGCGTTCCCGCCAATTCGGTGGGAGATAATTTTTTGAATGGCTCTTTTAACGGTTACGACGATTACAAGAGAACATTATGTTTTGTCTGCTCCATAATTTACATTTAAGTGGTTTTGCATTTCTACTGTAGCAGGTGACTTTCTTATAATAATGTGACTGGGTGGGTAATTTTTGTGACACGAGCACTTTTCGCGTGAATTTGTATCAAATGAAATGAAAATACACATTACAATCGTTATTCAATTCGAATCCCTCGAACAATATTAATTTGTACGAATGATTGTTGAATCCAATAGTATGTACATACCTAGTTATCGAACATCTGTACAGTACTCCACATTTCCCATTATAACGTAAATGTTCCAGCTTAGTTCAATTCTAATTACACAGATAAGCGACTTCAATAACGGTTCTTTTATCACGTTCTACGTTTGGAATCTAATTGGAATTTCGCATGTTGATATGTGGACTCTTTATTGGTCGATATTATGTTTGCTTTCTGATATTGATGTTTGTTGTTCAAATGGACGTAACTAGCAGCTAGTAAAGTAGTCTTATCAATCGCTATCGAATGTATATCTCGTGTATTTTTTAATATTTATGGTAAAAGAATAATTGTTGACCCAACTATTATTAGACGGGGTTGATTAATTAAAAAAGTTTATTTGGAAATTAATAACTTTATCTAACTGCCACGATTTATCAAAATAATAACTTTATTAATATACAAAGGTGTAACATTAGCTCTCCATGTGTAATGTATATCAATTGGAAATTGATTTTATAATTTGGGACGATGGTAGTTAAAGTTTGTGCGAGTGGGGTGGTGTTTTTTACCGGACCATCTGTTGTGTGCGTCGTATGAGTTTTTGTTATTTTAAAAGGAGACATGATGGATCAGTTTCAACACGTAGAAGTCGGTCTCTTTGTGATTTGGTTTATGGCTTTGTAATGTGTTTTTTTGTTTGTTCTACGAGTTACTGTTGCAACGAAAAGTCCGCAAATGTTGTTCTTGAAATTGTTGTTCTATATTGTAGGTTTTCAAAAAATAAAGTATTTTTTATAAAATATTGATTACTGAGTTTCAGTATAATATATACATATTTATTATATAAAAGATTTAATGAATGGCAAGCTATAAGCACATATTTTGTAACCAGTAATAAATTAACGGTTAAATAATTTGACTTTGTAGCTAATGGTTATTAATTGGCAGTAATGAATTATTTATTTGACTCATAAGAAATTACAAATCCTGTTTTTCTTTTGAAGTAAAATATATAAAATCCGTTTAGTCATAATTCAAGTAAAGCTTTTACGTGATCTAATTGCAAAAAATCGATTCAAAGAGTAATCCGGATTACGCGACAATAGCACGTGAAATTACACGCCAGGGCGCCATCGCATAAAAGTTTGCCAAAAAAGTGTGATTGATCAGGAAAACCCGGCGTGGGAGTACTCGAAACTTTAAGAGCATATTCAAAAACCACCAAGCGTGCTCGACTAATAGGATCCCGGGGAGATTACGGCGCAGATCTTATCTCTTAGGACGTCTGTTTGTCGTTATTCTTTCGAATGTTATTACAAAAAAACATGTGCCGGTTGAAAGGTTGAGAATTTGGTTTTTGTCGTGGAATTTTAAAATCGTGCGATAATCCGTTTCAAACTATCGATGCGAGTGTGGGTGTGTGCGCTGGGCTTTACTTTTTGTGATCGTCGAGTGTGGTGATTCCGGCCATTATCGTCGTAAAGGCCAATTTTCTAACAGAAGATTTAATTAGTCCATTAAATATTAATTATGTTTCACTTCTAATTTATCAATTTGGCACTTAATCTTTGATCAGTGTCAACACTTTCTCTCGTGATCACGTTCGAGGTGCGATTAACTATCGTGCCAGTCAATGTTAAACGTCCGATGACTGCTGACTCTTCCCACACATTACTAATTATTTATCACAAGTTTAAAATAGTCGCCTAATTTAATTATTTTATGAAATAAAATTACAGTTAATGAGAGTAAATTTTAATAATAATAATGGACAAAAAGTTTACATATTTTTGATTCAGCATTTGAAGGGCTCATTTAATTTAAAACGTTATTTAGACTCTATACCGTTAATGAAAGAGTAATCAAGTAATACTGATGTATCTAATTAAAACGAAAATATCGGTTTTTGTAAACATTATAATAACGTCGTGATTAAACAAAATATTGCCATTATAATACGCAGATAAATCATCCAAATGTAAATCCATCAAACTAATTTAATTCAAACTGTATCCATTTCTTTTTTTTGCAAACAAAATGATGAACACATTTATAGTGGTTACAGAGAGGCGAAAGTATTCGCAGTGCAATGAAAAAAACCCCGAGCGCGAGTTTTGATTGATCACCGACTCCGAGCCGTTTTTTGTGTGAAATTAAAAAACGCAAACTCTCCGTTGGATTAAAAAGGAATTTCTGATCGCCAATAAGTAGGGTATTCTTTTCAACCGAAAAACAGCTTGATATATATCGTAGAGAAGCAAAGTTTACTTTCAAATTTCAATCGACTGAAAATAACGTTGAATTAATCTGAGATGTATTTCCTATAAAACATAAAATGGAAACTTTAGTTGCCAACATTCGAAGTCAAATGGAATCTGAAATGAAATTAATTACAAAACCGAAAGACAAGAGTGTTGGTAATCGAAACAGAACTGAACGCGAACAGTCAAACCGCAGGGCGGACCGCAAACGGGATAATTAAGGCTTCTATAATACATTAACATTGTGCATACTAAATTCACGGGAGACTTAGTTGAAACGTTAACGGGTACGTTAGGGTGAGACGTAGCACCCGATACCGCGGTACGTAATAGTACTAGCCGTTTCCAGCTTTATGAACGATCAAAATTGCAGAAGCACGTGTATAAAATACACTTTGCAAAGTAGATTTTAAATTTTAATATTATAAAGCTTTCAGACGAGAACTTAGGGTTGTAGTGTCTGGCATCAGAAATGAATGGATACGACTTGGTGTGAGAGTCTGCAGATTTATAATTGTAATTACTTGTTTTGGTAAGCATTAACATAACATATGAAAATAATGAGCAAATTCAGTTTTAAAAATACATTGAATGACAAAATGAAATAGAATAAAATAAATAAGTAGGTACGAGTAAAACGAAGTCACTTCCAGAGACGAAGTATTCGGGGTGGGAGCCAGCATCCGCGGCGGAGCTCAGGTGTCGACTGCGGTCGATCCATAAGACAATGCTTAATAATTTCATTTCACAATTACGGCGGCCATCTTTGCGAGTCGCAGTTCGAGGCATCGACGCACCCCTCCCCGGCAATTTGCATCGTAACTCGGACCACGTAGAGGCCCTAACTGTTATACCACCACCTCCTTACTCTTGAATATATAATTTTGTTGCTTTTATTAGTGGCAACTTTGCGTGGGAATCGACGATAGCCTTCCGCGGCGACCGTTTATTGTGGACGATAACTCCGCTAGATTTATTTTATACTCGAGCTAGACTGTCCTGCGAGGGTAGGTTCGTTTACTGACGCTTTATACTGCCAATAAAGAGGCGCAGTGCGTGCGGCCATTAAAATATTTGTTGGATTTATTCGACGGTCGTTCTTTTCATATGTTTATTGAATCGTGCGTTACATTGTTGGCGAAATTAAGTAATAAAACGTCAGCATAAAGCATTTAGAATTTATTTCCTTTTTATGCCCGTTTATGCCTTCACGGAACAATTACGAGTGGAATTACAAAACGGAGTTGACGCACCTGTCCATCTGTGTACTATTTGAAATACTAATTATTACTAATTGGTATGAAATTACTCGGGTACAATTGAATTGTTTTGCTGTCGGTACACAAACCGCCGCAATAGGTGCGGTGCATTCGTAAACGTTCCCCCTTTCGGTGTTAATGTAAAAGTTAGCGAGGCCAAGAAGGTTACAAAGTTTTGAAGTTTATTTTAACTCCTTTTAATTAATGTGTTTGTATGTCCCCGCTTAAGATCATTTTACGTAGCTTTCTTGATTTTGGGAGTTTGGGATTGCGAATTAATGTTAAATATTATTTGAAAATGAAGTTATCGTTTCAACTGAAAGTCATACGTTTCCCTACACTTAGATAAAGTTGGTCTCACTTTGATTGTTATTACTTATTAATTATGGATAAATAAGAGATATAGAAAAACCTCAATCACATTGAAATGTATGTACTACCTCAATCATTATTATATGTATTATTATGATTTAATTAAAATAGCACCTGTATTACTAATTATTTTTTTAATTTATTTTACCTATTTTAGTGAAAACAGATATTGATACTAGAGATCAAATCTCTACTAGGAAAACAGGTGTTTTCGTTAATCGCTCACACTGATCAAAGCCATATCGGCGCGGTATGATTTGAACTGACACCGGAAAACACAATATTGATCCCCGGTTCCGAATAAATTGTCTCTCTAATACTAATGGCGATTTTAGGGGAATGCATAATTCCATTTCGTGTTTCCAACTCTTTAGGGGGTCGGAATATCGACATTAATAGAATCTAAAAGCTTTCTTACGACTTCATTTTGGAATGTTTTAGCATGTCTTTCATTGTTTATATTGGGAATTAATTCATTTGTTTTCGATAATCAATGTAAAAGAAAAATTACGTTATGTGTGATATTTTGTGTTTTTTTTTTATAATTTCCCACAGAATAATGAAAGTGCTATTGTTGCTGAACAAATACCTCCCGTGTTATAGGGGCATCTTATGAGTCTCCATCGAGGATATAGACACTTCTGTCTGTCATCGCCTTTGTTCTACCACGTGTTGGGTTACAGACGCACAATCGTATACACGTGTGCGAGAGCCCTTTCCTTTTGTACTTCTTCGGATGTCTTTGTTTTGTTATCACTTCATTATAATATTATAGGTTATAGTTACTTAATATGTAGTCAATTGTTGAATTAATTCATTTAAGTTCGAAAAAAATGCAACAGAAACAAATGAACGTCAACATCTTTTTCATTTGTTACAAATCTTGAAAATATATTTTTTAGAACATTCGTTATATAGACTGCTTATTCGAAAACAGATTTCTTATTTCTATTGTAAGTAAATATTAACTGCTCGGGATCTAAATCAATAACCTCTTATACTTTTGCAAGAGGAAACGACAGCTAATCGTGACAGATAATCGCATCTTGCGTCGTTCGCGCGTTATAATTAGTACAAATCGTCTTGCCTCAGACGAAAACTGAAGACTTACAAATATGTAGACATGGAAATTGGCAAATAGAAGAACTTTATTATATTTTTTATCTTTTCAAAAAGGATAGAGTCTGGAAAATAAAGAGAGAAAATATTATAGAGTTTACAAAATTGATTCGAGTAAAAATTTTATTCTAAAAAATTAAGTAATTAATATAGTTTTTAAGTTTGACAGTACTTTATACAATACTTAATAATAGATAATTCATAATAATAATTATATAGCTTTAAGAGCTACCACTAGAGCCGTTTTTCCATACAAACGTTGTCCCGTGTTTCCTTCCTGGACAATGCCGGTAGAGTTATGATTTTTTTCCTGAATATCTATGGCCACTGTTAGCATGTCCCTATGTTTTCTTTTTTTTCATAATTTTATTATTAAATTTTTCTTTTTTTTCATAATTTTATCATAAGTTTATTATTAAAAAAGATAAGAATGTCCAAAAAACCAAAAAATGGCCAGATTTTCCTCTGTGTTCAAACACCCAGAAAATAAAATTGGCTAGACTATACAAAAAAAAAACATAGGAACACAGCTCCAGCCAAGCTTTAATTTTTTAATGAAAAAAGTACTTAAATCGGTTAAGTTTTGGTGAAGGAATCAGCGGACAACGAATCAATGATTTTCTGTTCTTTTATTAGAACTTTTGTCGTGTTATCTCTATCGCGCTCTGCGGTGGGAGACTCGAGTTTGTTAAGATTAGACAGCAATACATTTTCAAATACCTATTTTCAATTTCTCTCGCCCTTGGTGTACAATAATAACAATGCAGAGTTTATAGACTTAATACAGAGCTTTATAGGTTTAAATTGAAAATGTCGTTGTATCTAATATCACGAATATTACGGGGTATGTAATCGAGAATGGTCTGTTATTTCGATAGTCTACGTCGAACGTCTGTAATCTGCGAGATCCCGCGAGTTAATAGATTCGATAATAATTCACCGCGTCGCGATTTACATTCTATAACGCCGGTAATAGATGGCACTTGTAACGAATCGCTCCCAACTCAAACACAGTTTTCATCGAACCTGTAAACGAAGTTTAACTTATTTTCTGACTTTATGTACAAGTCGTTGATATTAGTAAAGCCCAAATGGGGAATTAAGATGCCAAACTGCATATAAAATGTGAAAATATGTATAAAAATCCCAGGCTCGTCATTTTGATTATTGATATTTCCAATGATTCCATCTTTACGTTTCTTTTTTAAAAAATATGTGGCTAATGAGGCTGAAAATTATAAAGATATTGCAATACAGCTTTAATTCTGTAATTATACATCATTAAGCATACCCGACTCATTTGCATAATAACTAAGAAAGTGTAAATGCACTTGTCAGGAGCGTTATTTATCTGATCGGAGATTCTGCTACTGGTGTTTACGGCAGTCGACTACTCGTCTCTCGACTATTGCGCAAAAAATCAATAACGATATTTTAATGAGGCGCGACAAACTTTTTTCACGCACACCTTTTTACCAATATACGAATTCGAAGGGTCCACCGGCTCACCTAATTACGACGGATAGTTGTGCCAGAACGAAATACTCGGCTGAACCGTCACTAATTACGTCTCAAAAAATAGCGGAATTGAATCCAAACATTTTGTCTCCTAACGAATCGTGGCGCGGCGGGCCGTAGTCAAAGCGGCGTGATTCGGCACTTCTGTTCCGATTCCGAATGCTCGCTGCCCATTCGTTCTCCCGGCTACGCCTACCCAATAAATTAGATGCCTAGCGTGGCACGCCGCATAGTTTCGAACTAATGAAATCTCGAAAAGTACTCAACCCATTTTCTTAGCAACTTTTCCGAGAGAGCAGCCACCTTCAAAGATTTCACCCCGCGAAATAATTCCGCTAATAACACTCACCGCTCTCACGGGTATGTTATGCGACCATAGGAATTTCATTAGATACACACGCGTCTGTTTGTTAAGGCGTTTTCCATTGCTAAAAGTTTCTTGAGGCGGGTATAATTCCTTTGTTTGTTGTCGGGGGGTGGCGCGCCCACCTCGCCCGCTACGTTTTCTAAGTCATCGGGTCCAATTATGCCCCTTTGTAGGTTTTGATATGTAAATTCGCGATTTTATTAAACAAACCATGATGCCATTCGAGGGCAGCGAGCCGGATTAATGGCATCTTCAGATTTGTGTAATCGCTTTCTCTTAAGATAACATCGAGACGCGGGGGAGGTATTCGCTTTGTGCGCCTGCCTTGGGCCCGTAGGCAAACGAAGAGTATATCAGATTCTATCGCTTCTAAATCACCCTCATAATCAGGTTACCTCGTGTGAGCACCTAATTACTAGCAAACACATAAAATCGACTCGGCCCGAGATCCATCAAGAACGAAATATGGCCTTAAATATTGTCGCTCATTTGATTATTATTACGCAGATTTCGGGGACTGCTATCGCCCTCCAAATTAATCTACCCATAGAAACATAAAACGGACATTACTATCCAAACTACCCATTCGATTTAAGCTTAATTTTTACCCCAGCACTATTAATAATTTACACTGTATCCGGACAACGCTTGCGCCATATTACATCGCATAAATTAATAATGTCGTTCGCTTGTTTAACTGCGAATCAGATGAGTTTTATTGACAATTTGTTGGGAAAGAGCAATTTGCGGGATGGGCACCAGTGTCACCGAGTGGTCACCGAATGGGGGAGCACGTCTATAGGTACGATATTATTGTTTCATCATCATCATTACAGATATCTGCCTCTCTAATTAATAACACTCGTACAGTGATGACTGATGGCACAGAAATATTATAACGCAATTTATAATTTTATACTAGGTACAAGTTATCAATGAAATTACTACAAACCCCGTTATCTAGTAATAAAAACTGTATAGTAAGGCGATATTATAAACACTTTTATATGGCATAATATGACGTTATAGTTCAGGAGTCAGGACGGTCAAAACCCTAGACTAGATCTGTAATTTGTAAAGTATCTAAATAATTTTCCAAATTACTAATATGTATTATTCTAATTTCAATTCTCAATAACTTATATAGGAGCATTATAGGAGCGAATACAATGCGTTATCGCAACATGGCGCATGGCGTATTGAACACGACTGTACAGCACAACTATCAGTGGATGCAAATGTTTCCATCGCATTACTGTAACTCAATACTCGCACGAATGTACACAATTGCATTTGGGGCTGCATTGAACCACCCGCTATTATAGTGCAAACGGGAGCCTCCGTATACATATGCCAATTATATTATTATCGATATGAAGGCACTTTAATAATAATTGTAGATTGTCTTTCATAGTTGTTTCAAAGGACGAAGCATGAGGCTCTTTTTCATTTACTGAAAACGTGGTTTGCAAACTTTCACGCTTTCATGTAGCACTAACTTTTGAATGAAAATTGAAAATACAAGTATTGATGTGATGTTACTATACTGCGTGAAATTTTAATAGTTGTTTTCCCGCAGTAAAATGATTATATCTTAGTAGTAGGTACAATAGATTTGTGAAGTTTTTTTTGTTCAAATCATAAAAAAAAATCGGCCGGGTCCATAGCCGCTCGCGCCTATCGGCATAAAGATGCCATAGTACGTACGTCATACAAAATATTTTGTATTTTAAAAAAATAGCTTGCATGATTCGATAGTACTACTAAAGGTAAATCGTCCTGCTGCGGGAAAACAACCACTAAAATAATATACCTTCATCATCATCATCAGCCTATTGCCGTCCACTGCTGAACGTAGGCCTCTCGCGGTTGCGAACCGAAATCGAACCTTCATACGTGCTTCATACCGTGTTATAAAATAATGTAGAGTATAGAACTCTATTTTTTTACTTTTAATATTCTTTCTTTAATAAATCTTGGTAAGCCAGTAGGTATGTTACTAATTGTAAGTAATTAATTAATTACTCAATGATCTATGAATTATGAAGTCAATAAATATACCTCTCAATACGAAGACCTATCACCACGAGAGTTTTCAAGAACCAATCCGCGCTCGTATAAATTATAATTACGGCAATTATTGTCACATGAAAAACAATGCATTACAACTTATAGAAGATAATTGACTAATAATAGATAATTGATCAATAAACGAATGAAGTCGAATGTCTCTTATCAGGTTTAAGCAAAAAGCGTTGTCGCCTCGAATTAACACAAGCTTTTGTTATCGTTCAATTTGATTTCGCCGCTGGCTGCTTTATTATTTTAATGAGACTCAATTTTCAGGCATAATTGAATGCACGTCGCGCGGCTTCGATTATTGCATTTGATAGGACACAGTTTGTGGCGCCCGCTGCCCGCTTCTCGCTCCCGCTCCGATTGTTTGAATTTGAAACTTGGCACCAATTTACACCAATTTTAATGCACATATATTTTAATTATGTTACGATAGTTTTCGATTAAAATTATTTAAATCAAAATCAGCGAGAACTAAATTTACATCGGTTGATTAAAGTCGATAGATATTTTTGTATTAATTCAAATTGTTTATCACATTATATCGAAAATCATAGACAAATTACTGTCGAAATAACCCCTGCATAGGTCGTAGCAAAAACGAGTGCATTATTCATGATTTTATTTGGTGTTTAATAGCCAACTAGTTTCACCTACAGTTGACATAGTGCTAGTTTAATTAAAAGGGGACGATTTGACTTGTCGTTAGTAATAAAGTAGGGAAATAGTCGCCGGCAGACACAGGAAAACAATAAAAGATACTGTTACAGTTTTTGATGAATGGAAGAGAATTAGAATTTAGTACATTCTTATAACATATTAAGTCTAGTTATTTTTCATTGCAAACCCTATTTAATCAATACCCATGAATCATGATTGGCCTCAATGACTTCAGATTTGTCTAATAAAATATATAAGTTTACTATTTATCACATAGGAGGTCGTTAATTTATTACTTTAAATACTTTTGCAACTTTTTAACCCCTTACCCCCAAGGAGATCCGAGGTTGTGGCTTGTACTGTACTCTCCCCTTTCTTATCTCATGCTAAGTATTAAAAGATACCTTCAATTAAAAAGATGGATGTAACTAACAACAGATTATTACGCAAAGAAAATATTGTAAACGCATGTAAACGAGCCGTGGTGTGGTCGTGCGACGTTTAAAGGTTGGTGGGCAGAGCGGGCCCACCGCAGACCGCAGCACGCGACCTAACAACCTACATATTTTATTACAAATCTTCTTGCCTTCTTAGGGTCAATTCAGACCGCAACGTGACGAGGCGAGGCGCGACGCGACGCGACCTAAATTTGTATGGATTTGACAGACGTCGTCAGCGTGAGACGTCTTGCGAATCTGTCAAATCCATACTAATTTAGAAATGCATCTACGCGTCGGGTTGCGGTCTGAATCAACCCTTACTCATTATAGGTAAAAGATTGGCTTAAGAGTTGCGACTAAAATATGGTATTCCGCACTCAATAGAACTGTATTGCTCAGACTTCGCTGTTGCCTGTTGTTCTGTTTATCATCTCAAACCTTCGAAGATAAATTTTTTGCTAATTATGTGTTTATAAAAAAACTAGAAAAATATATATTTAAAACCCCATACCGATTTTATTTTTAGCTAGCTAGGCATTAAGTGCATACAACTTTTTTAAAATAATTTCAATACAAAATTAAACTCAGTTAAGATAAAAATTGTTAATTTTAAGCATTTTTTTAATGCGACGCTAATTAAGTAAGTACTTATTATGTAGGTACTTCTACATACAATTTTAATCGATGTTTAATCGGTGATGTATTGAAGGCTTGGAAATAGAATTTCCAGTGCTTTGGGCTATTATGGTCGGCCAGGAACCGTTACGGGGGAAGTGTATAAGTGAGAGAGTGTTAGTTTTGACGTCTCTCGCGTGACCAGTCAACCTAATGCGTTTTTTGCCTTTGTTCAATTTCGAGTAATTGATTATGTCTATTAACTTGTTTCTTCGAGTGACGTCTCTAAATATTATGGATGGCGCCTATTTTGGGCTCGATACCACCGTTATTAGTGGTAAAGAACTAACAACTTTAGTAAAAAAGCATTTAAGAGTTTTTTCTTTTCACCAAATACACAAGATATAAATCATCTAAATGAAATCGTCCAGATAAGACTATTTAAGATAAAACACATTTAATCTAAACATTAGTTTGATTCTATATTTGCGTAAGATAAGCGGGTGCGTTGAGAACGGAAGTTGGTAACTCCTGTCATGTCAACTTATACAAATAAAATGTGCCTTTGAGACTTACGACACTTTGCCTCCTAATACTCCTTAATTGAGTCATAGCTGTTACTCATTGGCCTGTTCTGGTTATTTTAAAATTATTTAAGTGGGATTAAAATATCCTAATTAGATTAAGGACGCAGTTGTAGAATACGTAATAGGCCCGGATGTAGAGTACAATAGAATTATTCCCACATGCCTCAGATAAAACAAAACAAAGCTTAAACATATTCTAAACGCTAAAATAACAAACCGATTACTTCACAAAACGTGCTTTACCCCGCCGCGAGTCACAGGCGCGAGCGGCGCGGGCGATTGATACTTGGCGCCATCGTAGCAGCGTGCTACGGGCTACGACTGCTACGGCAAACAAAATATTTGAATATAAAACTTATAAGGCATAATATATGACTATATGTTTTTATTATGGAGATTATTGTATAAACAAATACATATTATTCTAATTAATCTAATCAATACATATTTTGGTACTCATCTTTTTTGTAATTGCTTTAAGTTGAGAGTAATCAACGTTGTCATTAGTACGTAGAAATCAAAGGAGAATAATCAAGAATGTAGACTACATTATGTAGTAGTAGCGGCAACAGAAATACATAATCTGTGAAAATTTCAACTCTCTAGCTATTACCGTTCTTGAGTTACAGCCTGGAGACAGACAGACAGACAGACGGACAGACAACGAAGTCTTAGTAATAGGGTAAAAATGAAACTTTCCTAATAGAACAAGTTACATTACACATTACATATTTTTATTGTGTTGGTTTTATGCGTTCCGCCGCCCATTGCACCGAGTCCCAGAGACAGCCGTGATGCGCATGGTGCTCCAGCATGTTGCGGCCGGGCCCCCGTGTGGGCTTTTCTAGGCCACCCCGCGACGACCTGAAAAAGCCTACATATTTTGATGAGTCTGTGAGACGCAGACAACCGTTGGTAGAGTTGCGGTAGGTTGATCGTGCTCGTAACTATGCCCAAGCGGGGAGCGGAGCACCATGGGGTTTTAGTGGGTGGTTCCTCGGAGAGTCCCACATACCCCGGCCGATGTCCTCAATCCGCCAGGGATGCGCAAAGCATTTCTCCATGTAAGAAAAAAGGTTTTATGCGTTAATTTTAATTATTATATTGCATAGAAGCAATATAATAATTAAAATTAACATTTACCTCGGGCTACCAAATATAAAAATTAAAATATTAATATAACTAAACAAGTAGGCCTACTACGAAACCGTTTTGAGACTCAAACAATCGGACGAGAATACCGCGTCCTTCTCTAACAACGTCATTTCACGTTTGTTAGAGTAGGATGCGGCATTCTCGATCGATTGTTTGAGTCTCAAAACGGTTTCGTGGTACAAGCCCTGCTTCCAAACGATTTAAGATTTCAAGGATTAACTTAAAGTTAGTGACTTGGGCCGAGGTATGACGATAGTTCGGGTATTCTCACTCAGCGATCCAATATTTAATAGTTTTATGATGTATTATCAAAACAAATCTCAACTAGTTACTGTGAGTACGTTTCGACTGCGATTGTTACTCGCCCAAACATCTTGATACTTTGACAGCTACCTTTAAAAGTTAAAACGCATGGGAGTTTGGCTATTGATATCCTAAAATACTGTAACATAGATGGCGAATATTTATTCTGTTTTAGTACAGTGTATAATGATTAATTAATAAACTTCTGATTATAAGTACCTAACTTTTTTCTTGCATTTCCTATTTAAAAAAACGATTGTGTGTGTAATAGTGTGTGTAATGTTTTATTTGTTAAAAAATGTATGATAAAAGCATAAGTTCAAAATACTAATAATAAAAAACTATAATTGTGCAATTTTTTTTTTCACCTACGTTTTCCCATTTTTCGTCAAAAGGGATACAAAATTTTTCGTTCGCGTATTAATATATAGATACTTCTCGCTATAGTCAAGTTATATTAATGGCCTATAATAATAAAAGTCATCAAGTACAATTTAAATGCACTCAATTAAAGTCCGCGTGATAAAAAGCATTTACTTTTTATGCGGAATAATATAATAAATGTAATTATGTTTCATCATGTTGCCCTCGGGAAGTGCAGCATATTTTTAACGAATCATTAAGCATTCTACTATAATAATTGGTGAAGATCAAATGATAAAAGCGATATTTCAAGAATTAGAACTTACAATGTTTATGCACAAATTGAAGTATACACTAAGCTCGACTGTTCCTGAACATTTATGAGGTAATTATTCATAGTACTTATTTCAAACGTGGAACTGTGGTATGTAAAATAAGGCAAGTATCAAGACTACTCGGGCATAGTCCAATACCTTCATACAGAAGCGGTCGATACAAAAGGACTTAAGATGTTTTTTCTTCATATTTATTATGAACTTCTGTTCAACATCCAGATGTTTGAGACTGATCAAACAAAAGATTTTTCAGACGCACATCAGACTATCTATTACTATGTGATTTATGAATAACTTCTGTTTCACATTATTTTAATAAAAGCTAAGTTTATCTTTAGTATAATCATGGGCACGATATTACGTACACACGAATTACTAAATGATATTTAAATGCAAATTTCACGGCTTACCAAACAAAACCTAAGGTGTAAGCTTCACCAGAGAACTTATAAATATATTATAATTAAAGACGTGAGTGCATGAATGAGGTATGTAACACATTTCGAATTTCGAGTAAATCGCGTTTAAAGTTTTGAAAAAACTTTTTATGATTTTTCATCACAAATCAAGTAATGGCTTTTGTTAATTGTATCAGGAGGTGTAAATATCTTCCGTTTTTATTGTTATGTTAAAAAATTATATAAAAAAATCTCCATTCTAGGATAAATTAGGAAAAATGTGAAGTTACTCGGTTCTTCACTTTTAAATGCAACAAAATCTGTAAAGACTGTCAATGCATGAAGTACACATAAATCACTTTTTTTTTATTGAGATGAAACAAGACTCAATTTAAAAGACAATAAATTCACGGCCAAACAGATTTAAACAAAAATGGATTATACTTTTTAAAGACGGGAAAGATTATAAGGGAATTCCGCATTAGAAAACTAAATATTGTAAACAAAACTGAGTTGTAGGCGTCATCTAGTAGGAATTAAGTAGAGAAAACGAGATGATGAAAGTAATAATCTCCAAAGCAAATTTCGTCGAAATCAGTTCAGCCGTTTAAGTGTTAAGAAGCATTTAAGATCATACAAACACGATTTCCCAATTTATAGTTTACTAGTAAGATCAATTAATTTTTTTAAAATATCTTGGGTTTCTCAAAGTTGATATATTATAGATTGTTTAAAATGAACCCTTACTTAATAAATAAATTTAAGTATATTAATAATAATAACTTAAATTATGCACTATTCAAATGTTACAATTAAAAGAACAATATACTAATTCAAGTTTTTATTGTGTTTTATTATACTCACTTTTAACTGCGTTTTCACGACTATGGCTTGTACGTCATAATACCTAGTAAAAAAAAAACAGTCAAGTACTTACAATAAAAAATTCTTTGTCGAGCATTTGAATTTGGAATGAAGTATCGACGCGACCAAAGAATAAATACACTAGGTACGCGACGCGACGCTATAAAGTATTAGCACAGGATAAATGCAAACAGCCAAACTGATGCCTAAATATTTTTTTTTATATTTCCAACAATTTAATATTATAATAAAAACAAAAACAAAATATTTTATACGTAGGTACCATTTAAGTTACGATAGGTTTTTTCCAAAATTTTAATTTGTTTGGAAACAACGAAAAGCGCCTAGTCTTTAATAAAATAACTATCGTAGTAGGTATAAAAGAGTATGGATGTGTATGAAATATGCTTTGATTATTATATGTATAAATATGTATTGTGTATGATATAATAAAAATCTTAAATATACAACGTTGTCTGGTACCTGTAACACAAGTCCTTCAGGTACTTAGCACGGGGCCAGACTAACGTGATGTGAAGCGTCCATAGATATTATTATTATTTTCTTAATAATGTGTCATTATTAATATACCTACTAGAGTTTTGCCTAGAATGTGAAAGAGTACTGTTGTATTTTTTTTTTGTATTATTTTCCTTAAATTATTTTGTTAACTGTGTTTTATTTTAATGTGTAAAATTGGCAGAATATTAACCATTATTACATATTCGTTATCATGCACGTGCTGCAACTTCCAGGAACGTGCTTTTTGTGTCCCTCCAAAACTCCGTCAAAAGTTTCAGTATAGAGTATCAACCGACTTGACTCCTTGACTGCTTGACTTGACTTTTACTTAGACTTTGACTAGACTTTAGATATGATCATAAATGACGATAATATAGTAAAAACAAAAACGTTGATGAAAATTATTATTATGAAGAAGACTGACTATACCTTTGTATGTGGCAAAGTACACCCCCGGTGTCAGAGCCAAACGCTAACAAAAAAAAATATATACTAAATTATCTATGCCTTTGAATAATAGAACAATAAAAAAGTCGACATAATATTCCTTATTTAAAAAAAGTAAAATATTCAAGCGATCTCCCGTACTGCAACGCATATGGGATTTGTATGGGATGTAATTACCCGCTTCTTGCATAGTCATTTGGACGAACCTTGTAACTTACCTGCTTCATCATCTGGCTAACTTTGTAAGTATACGTAAAATTCTAAATTTTTTGATTGCAAATCATTTTCCAAGTCCTAAAAGCTACATTTATGCAATAAAACGTAAATTTTCAAAAATGTTACTTACCTCATTCATGCACTCATGTCTTCAATTATAATATGGTGGGCATATCATGATATTTCAATAACATGTGTTCATGTATTTCATTGTACATAATACATTGTAGTTCTCTTGACTATTTCACCTTTAGTTGTTGGCGAGAACTAAATTACCAACGGAGCATAAATATGATCATTCATTTGTGTATAATTATGTACCCGCCATCACTATGTAATATCGAGTACGCTATATTAATCCTAGGCTAATAATATATGCCTTGAGAAGAATCTAGATTATATGCTATGATTTTATTACGTCCCATTTTATCACACACGGCATAAAAATATCAACGACTAGATGACGCTTTAGCGATTAGTTTATCGCGTGGGAACCGTGCATTTTTTTCCGGAATAAAAAGTATCCTATGTCCTTACCGGGGACTCAAAGTATTTCCATACACAGCAAAATCTTTTTTTTTGTTTGGGTAACAGACAGACAGACACACTTACGCATTTATATAATATTAGTATGAATTAGTGTGGATAAAAGCATGACAACTTAAATTTTTATTTATATATTTTATTGATTAATGGATATAGCCATGATTGCGATGAACAGACCGTAGTCGATCATGGGCAATAATAATAACTCCCACACCGGTTTCGGTGACGGTAGCCGGTGTAATTGAAACCAGACCAGTTACGCAGAAGTAATTTTATAGTGCCCAAGTGTGTGCGCAGTACATAAGAGCACTCTCTATTCCTTTACTCTCGTAGCCCAGTGGGACGGAAGACTTCTAACTACTTAAGTACTTTTTTTTTCTATTTTATTTTACTTAGAACATAATATTATTGTCACTTGCACGGCCAATGCTCATTTCTGACGTTGTCATGAACCTTTTTAAAAACAGTCACGATGTGGCACTCGGGGACTGCCGCGATGAAGTTATTGCAGTTAGCAGCAGTAACACATATTACTCCTAGTATGTGTTACTAGCGTTCCGTAGTAGTGTTTTTATTTTCGTTATGGAATTTCGTGATTTTGTCGCTGGGCTTAAAGCCCGCGATAAAAGCTATGCAATAGCATATTAATTACCTATTACATTTTAGGTTTTCATTCTTTATTGTTTCCAACATTTAGATTTTAGGATATTTAGGATCACCCACATATGCTTATTTTGTCGTGAGTCCAAGAATTGATTTTTTTATAAAATAAGGGGGCAAAGAAGCAAACGGGTCACCTGATGGAAAGCAACTACCGTCGCCCATTTACACTTGCAACATTAGAAGAGCTGTTGCCGGCCTTTTAAGCAGGAATACGCTCTCTTCTTGAAGGTTTGCAAATTGCAGTCGTATTTGTCCGGTAGTACTACTGGGGACAGTTCATTCCAGAGTTTTGTGTACGTCTCCACGTGTTCTGAATTATATTTTTACCGCGCTGTGCAAAAACGTTGTTTTTCATTTTCTAAGTTACAATAATTAACTACACATTTTGTATCTGACAATGAAAATATTAGTCCGATTCTACAGAGCCAACATACGAAATTAAATAATTAAATACCTATATACTTGTATATTACCCATATAACGCAATCACATCATGATGATATGCAGATAAATATCATATGCCTGGTCACTAGCTCTCACATCACAACTCTCCGACTTCACTGGTCCATGGAGGTCGAGGACGTTGTGGACTACATCAGTAAGAAGACATCCCTCCACTTGAGGGTCGAACGTCTGCAGTCTCGCCACAAGGTCAACTTAAGTTCCTTTGAGGTGAGAGTAGGTGCATCTTCTGTCGACCTTTGAAGCGGAGAATTCTGGCCGACTGATGTGGTCTACCGAAGGTTCCGGAGGAGACTCCGGAATGAAGCGCGCGTTACGTCGCCGTTAACTCGTGATAAAATGTATTTATTAAGTATATATATTATATAATTTGTATTTAAGTTAGTCATTAACATAGGTATATATTGTATGGGCCTACGTAGCCTGATATAAATAAATAATTATTCTAATAATTTATAACTAGCTGTTATTTTTTGCTCAAGTATCATAAATATAAATAGTAGATAAAAACCTATTCTCAGGCCTAACTAATCAGAGAAGTTGATTCCTAGGCAGATGACGGACCTAAGTAACTCGGTCGCACGAGCGATCATCACAATTCACAGCTAACATTGAATTGACATAAGCCGACTAAACGACGTAGGTCTATCAACTGCCTAGGAATCAATTTCCTCGGGTATACATACATACAAAATTTCGTTAAAATCGGTTGAGCCATTTTGGAGGAGATCACGCACAAATACTGTGACACGAGAATTTAATACATTAGAGATTAGACAAACAATAATAGATCTCTATGTTGAAATAAGTAATCATTCCGCCAGTGAAGTGAATTCTAATCAACAAAACTTGGTTTACTACAGTACCCTAAAACGGAACCCTAACCAGCTGAATTTTTGTATATTGGTAGGTTAATAGTTATTTAATTTAAGAGTAACCTTGTCCTACAAATAAAACAATCCATATTTTAGGACCATCAAGTCGAAGTATGAAATCCTTTCTATCTCTGTTAGCTACCACTTTCGAGATTTTTCTAAAATAAAAATGTTGTTCGTCTTATCAAAATGTAGCTACTCACAAAAAATTAGCTTGTTAGTAATCACTAATCACAAAAAAATTGTTCTAGGGCTCCCGTACCAAAAAGCATTAGCAGACTGAAAACTGAAAAGTCTGACGAAATTTCACTCTTCTTGGTTGAACCTGCAGGGCTATTATGACCGTTTACGAAAAGTGCACGATTCCAGGCAGTTCAGTTTTCGATCTACAACTGCCTTGTTCTTTATTTGTATTATAACCTCATATTCTTCTGGCTGAATTTGAACCCAGTTTGGTTGTTTATGAATGGATTTGATACGTCAGACGAGCATGTAGGTGACATTAGGAAACGTCAAAATTCAAACTTGACATAACGACATTATGTTTTTTTTAAGAAACGCACATAATATAAAGGGCATAGCCAATGATGATGATATTTATGGGATATATTTCTTTACTTTATAATTACATTAAATATTAAAGTATAATGATATATTATTAAATAAATAGATTGTTTATTTGCAAAGGCGCACGGCAAATGTAAATATTTTAAATGTTGCAACACTGTCTTTATATAATATAGGTAGGTAAACGGAAAAATTGTAACTCAAGTTGTAAAAGATTTTGATTTTTTTATCATAAATAATTAATCTTATAATACACAACTAACATATTCTTCTAATATTAATTATCATTTATACAAATTGATGATTCGTTGCACTACTAATGCTGTAATGTAGTGTTCCCCACCGTAAGTATTTATGGCTGCAATTTAAACTCAAATTATTTGAAATTTGTATTGCAACACTGATTCTCAATAATTTGTGAATTATAACAATTGGCAAAAGTATTTTAATGTTTATTTATTAATTATAATATAAAGTATGATTTAGTACACTATATTAATAATAATACGGCATATTACTTATTAGTACAAACTACAAACTTTAGAGCTCTCTTTAATTCTCTGACATTAGCAACTTACCGAGTCGACCTATATACTCTAATCTGTGGAGCTCGACCATTATAAAAAAGAAGAAGAAGTAGGGGTTTTGTCGGGAATGTGAAAGTGTGATGTTGTGATTTTGTATTATTTTCCTAAAATTGTGTTAAGTTGGGTTTTTAATGTGTAATATTGGTAGAATATTAACCATTAGATATTCGTTATCGTGCACAAGTGTGGGAAAGTGATGCATTATCCAGAAACGTGCTATTTTGTGTTCCCTCCAAAACTCCATCAAAAGTTTCAGTAAAGCGTCTACCACTTTACTGAATCAACCGACTTGACTTTCTGACTGTAATGACTTTTACTTAGACTTTGACTAGACTTTAGACCTGACGAAATAGAATAACGATGCTGAAAATTATATTATAAAATATTGTTTTCCCGCCATAATATTATATTATACTCGACACTGGCCATGGTTAAAGCCGAAGTGCCATTATAAGAAAAAAAAAAAAAAAAGAAGAAGAAGAAGTAGAGAAAATAAAAATGGGTAAAATTTGAACAAAATATATGTAGTTGATATTATGTTGTAAGAAATTGATAAACTTTATCCTTATACCTACGTTAAATAACCTTAAAAAGTCTGGAATGCATCAAACTTGTGTATTACATGCATTACTGCAATACAACAATAAAGTTTACTTTCAAGTAAGTTGAACTTGAACTACGTTTTTTTGTGCTTTCAAATAGGTATTATTGTAACTGATAGTAACATAAAAAGGCAATTTATAAGTTTTTTAATCCCTTATTCATGCCTTGTAAGGCATTTTATATAATTGGTACCTACTGTGTGCGCTAGCCGCTAAACCAAATATTTTTTAGGTTAATGGATTGCTCGAGAAGAAAACAATAAATTGCAAGTGGGATGATGATGACAAAGTCCTAAAAGGAAGATAATATATTCACTCAAAAGCTTAAACTAGAAGAAATTTAATAAAAACTTGTTTTTAAATGTTTTATCATTTATTTTCTCATTCAAGTACACTTAATACCTACATATACATAATAATATAACATATTCATACACAGCTTTCATCATGACTGTATTTGTCTTATCACCTTATTATCAACCTAGTATCAGATAGTAAAGTGTTAAACCTCTTTTATATTCTTATAAAAATATTTATACAGCGGAAATCTTAAACAAGGTTTCTGCCTTGTCACTTGAAATCAAAGAAGTTGAATAAAACATCCATTGTGTAAATATTTGATTATTATTGATGAAAGATAAAAACAATATTATAATTTCAGACTTTATTTGCCAAACCAATTAGTAATACACAATTACAAACTCTGCCTTTAAACTATAGGAAATTTGGATCTCTCAGACAGAGAGTGGTCACGCATTCAAGTGTTCAAGCGATCAGTTTTGTGATCTTTGTGTTGTATTACGTTAAATAGAGATACACGGGGGGCATTCTGAACACGTCAGAATTTCTCCTGTGTGACTGACCGCTTAAATGCAGAACGCTTGAACATGTGACCACTCTCTGTCTGACCGATCCCTAAGAATTAAAACATAATATAAATTTGTTACTTAACAATATATTATTATCTTGTAACTTGTATGTTTTGAAGTATTTTAATATATTATATAAAATAAATATTATTGTTATTGAGGTACAAAACTATCTAAGATATTATACTTATAATATTATTATGGTAATAATAACATAAGTTCCTATGATAATATTATGTTTTATGAACAAGTATGTTAGTCATGCAATTTTAGTAAAGTCTTTTTTGAAAAGTAATTTTATGTAGGTTTTTATTTTTGAGTAAAATTTAGTGACTGTTACACTTTTTATAGGTAATACCTCTTTTTATAATATCCCTTTGAATAATACCCTTAGGCCCACTTGCGCCAATCTGGGTTAAAGTTAACTCTGAGTTAAACATCATGTCATATTTGTCACTCACCAATTCAGTGATAGAGATGACATGATGTTTAACTCAGAGTTAACTTTAACCCAGATTGGCGCAAGTGGGCCTTAAACAGTCAGTCAAGTTATAAATGAGAAAGTGCATAATATGAGAATT
The DNA here is from genome assembly GCA_905404155.3 of Plebejus argus. Taxonomy (NCBI): domain Eukaryota; kingdom Metazoa; phylum Arthropoda; class Insecta; order Lepidoptera; family Lycaenidae; genus Plebejus; species Plebejus argus. Next base: position 12,219,832 of record FR989929.1, on the reverse strand, counting down.
TAGCTAATTTGGATTTAATATTTTCAATTTAACTTTTCTAATTTAGGTGTGTTTCAATGTTTATCCGGAGCATGTTATACATGAATCTAAAGTTTCAATGGTACGAGAACACAATCTCAAAATGCTTGTTATTGAGAAAGTGAGTAATGTGCCTTTGAATTTACCTCTTTGGTCCAATGTTTATCATGCATATGTACCAAAATACTTTTCAGGTTAACAAGGAAATAGTTTTGTGTAATAACACAAAAACTATAGATTGCACTATGGGTTTTTGGTGAAAGTTCATATTTCACAGTAATTATACACAATACTTGTGTTTCCTTATGACTTGTATGCGTTCCTTGTGTACTAAACCAATGCAGTCTTAGTTCATCACACAAATACAAAACTTATTGTTGACATAACCTATATTTGTATTTAAATAATACCTATAGGTAATACACCTCACGTTATTATGACACCTCACGGCTCACTAACACTAAATGGATTACTAAGGTCTCTAAGGCGTCTTTACTAAACGTCTTAATATGTATCGCTTTGTGATTATCCTGAGAATATAATCGTTTTCCCGAACACTTCCATTCTCAATGAATACTTCGAATATTTAGTTTACACTAATTACTATTTTACTATACTAAATATTCTATGCACTAAAATAACTCATTAAGTAACTAACAAACTAAATAGCAATATAACTTAGCACTAAAGAAGTATGTAATATTGATAAAATATAAAATTACTAAAACGTAAACCATTCAGTAAAAGCTAATATTGTTTGGCGTTTATTGAATTGCTGTTTTTGACGTTTGAGCAAGCCAGCTTATGTCAGTTAGTATTGTCATAATACGAAATTACTACTCGGTTATCAATGGAGAAGTATGTTTTGTGTCACGTGACCGCTCGCTGGCTGGAAAATAGAGGTCATAGTACCAAATTACCAGCCAGTCAATTTAAGCCCGTATAATAAATGGATATAAGAGCTCATAATAACCCCACAGATGACAGATCTCTGTAATTGCCAAGTTCACTAAGGCTGGCAAAAGCTTAAGTGTGGCTTAAGTATTGTATTATGTCGAACTCAAACTCCATAATCAAATTCTAATAAACTATTGTATTTAAACTTGTGTAAACTTTATAATCAAGTTTCTTCCTGTCAAACCTTAATTTCCCACACGCCATCTGTTGCATTTGTTTAGATTTTCATTCCCAGTTTCCTTCCTACTTTCAGCGACTGATGTTTTACTAATAACCTGTGGGGTTATTATGAGCTCTTATATCCATTTATTATACGGGCTTAAATTGACTGGCTGGTAATTTGGTACTATGACCTCTATTTTCCAGCCAGCGAGCGGTCACGTGACACAAAACATACTTCTCCATTGATAACCGAGTAGTAATTTCGTATTATGACAACACTAACTGACATAAGCTGGCTTGCTCAAACGTCAAAAACAGCAATTCAATAAACGCCAAACAATATTAGCTTTTAATGAATGGTTTACGTTTTAGTAATTTTATTTATCAATATTACATACTTCTTTAGTGCTAAGTTATATTGCTATTTAGTTTGTTAGTTACTTAATGAGTTATTTTAGTGCATAGAATATTTAGTATAGTAAAATAGTAATTAGTGTAAACTAAATATTCGAAGTATTCATTGAGAATGGAAGTGTTCGGGAAAACGATTATATTCTCAGGATAATCACAAAGCGATACATATTAAGTTTAGTAAAGACGCCTTAGAGACCTTAGTAATCCATTTAGTGTTAGTGAGCCGTGAGGTGTCATAATAACGTGAGGTGTAATAACCTATAGGTATTATTTAAATACAATATAGGTTATGTCAACAATAAGTTTTGTATTTGTGTGATGAACTAAGACTGCATTGGTTTAGTACACAAGGAACGCATACAAGTCATAAGGAAACACAAGTATTGTGTTAATTGCTGTGAAATATGAACTTTCACCAAAAACCCATAGTGCAATCTATAGTTTTTGTGTTATTACACAAAACTATTTCCTTGTCAATCTGAATAGTATTTTGGTACATATGCATGATAAACATTGCACCAAAGAGGTAAATTCAAAGGCACATTACTTACTTTCTCAATAACAAGCATTTTGAGATTGTGTTCTCGTACCATTGAAACTTTAGATTCATGTATAACATGCTCCGGATAAACATTGAAACACACCTAAATTAGAAAAGTTAAATTGAAAATATTAAATCCAAATTAGCTAAATTCTCATATTATGCACTTTTTCATTTATAACTTGACTGACTGTTTAAGGCCCACTTGCGCCAATCTGGGTTAAAGTTAACTCTGAGTTAAACATCATGTCATCTCTATCACTGAATTGGTGAGTGACAAATATGACATGATGTTACTCTGAGTTAACTCAGAGTTAACTTTAACCCAGATTGGCGCAAGTGGGCCTAAGGGTATTATTCAAAGGGATATTATAAAAAGAGGTATTACCTATAAAAAGTGTAACAGTCACTAAATTTTTCTCAAAAATAAAAATAAAACCTACATAAAATTACTTTTCAAAAAAGACTTTACTAAAATTGCATAACTAACATATACTTGTTCATAAAACATAATATTATCATAGGAACTTATATTATTATTACCATAATAATATTGTTATAAGTATATAGATAGTTTTGTACCTCAATAACAATAATATTTATTTTATATAATATATTAAAATACTTCAAAACTTACAAGTTACAAGATAATAATATATTGTTAAGTAACAAATTTATATTATGTTTTAATTCTTAGGGATCGATCAGACAGAGAGTGGTCACATGTTCAAGCGTTCTGCATTTAAGCGGTCAGTCACACAGGAGAAATTCTGACGTGTTCAGAATGCCCCCCGTGTATCTCTATTTAACGTAATACAACACAAAGATCACAAAACTGATCGCTTGAACACTTGACCGTGTGACCACTCTCTGTCTGAGAGATCCAAATTTCCTATAGTTTAAAGGCAGAGTTTGTAATTGTGTATTACTAATTGGTTTGGCAAATAAAGTCTGAAATTATAATATTGTTTTTATCTTTCATCAATAATAATCAAATATTTACACAACGGATGTTTTATTCAACTTCTTTGATTTCAAGTGATAAGGCAGAAACCTTGTTTAAGATTTCCGCTGTATAAATATTTTTATAAGAATATAAAAGAGGTTTAACACTTTACTATCTGATACTAGGTTGATAATAAGGTGATAAGACAAATACAGTCATGATGAAAGCTGTGTATGAATATGTTATATTATGTATATGTAGGTATTAAGTGTATTTGAATGAGAAAATAAATGATAAAACATTTAAAAACAAGTTTTTATTAAATTTCTTCTAGTTTAAGCTTTTGAGTGAATATATTACTTTCCTTTTAGGACTTTGTCATCATCATCCCACTTGCAATTTATTGTTTTCTTCTCGAGCAATCCATTAACCTAAAAAATATTTGGTTTAGCGTGTAGCGCACACAGTAGGTACCAATTATATAAAATGCCTTACAAGGCATGAATAAGGGATTAAAAAACTTATAAATTGCCTTTTTATGTTACTATCAGTTACAATAATACCTATTTGAAAGCACAAAAAAACGTAGTTCAAGTTCAACTTACTTGAAAGTAAACTTTATTGTTGTATTGCAGTAATGCATGTAATACACAAGTTTTATGCATTCCAGACTTTTTAAGGTTATTTAACGTAGGTATAAGGATAAAGTTTATCAATTTCTTACAACATATCAACTACATAATATATTTTGTTCAAATTTTACCCATTTTTATTTTCTCTACTTCTTCTTCTTTTTTATAATGGTCGACTCCACAGATTAGAGTATATAGGTCGACTCGGTAAGTTGCTAATGTCAGAGAACTAAAGTAAAGAGAGCTCTAAAGTTTGTAGTTTGTACTAATATGCCGTAATATTATTAATATAGTGTACTAAATCATACTTTATATTATAATTAATAAATAAACATTAAAATACTTTTGCCAATTGTTATAATTCACAAATTATTGAGAATCAGTGTTGCAATACAAATTTCAAATAATTTGAGAGTTTAAATTAAATTGCAGCCATAAATACTTACAGTGGGGAACACTACATTACAGCATTAGTAGTGTTTTGGAGCAAAGGACTTGTTTCCAGCTCCCAATAAATTAAAAAAAAAAAAAAAAAAAGCATTAGTAGTGCAACGAATCATCAATTTGTATAAATGATAATTAATAATAGAAGAATATATTCGTTGTGTATTATAAGATTAATTATTAATTATGATAAAAAAATCAAAATCTTTTACAACTTGAGTTACAATTTTTCCGTTTACCTAACTATATAACCTATATTATATAAAGACAGTGTTGCAACATTTAAAATATTTACATTTGCCGTGCGCCTTTGCAAATAAACAATCTATTTATTTAATAATATATCATTATACTTTAATATTTAATGTAATTATAAAGTAAAGAAATATATCCCATAAATATCATCATCATTGGCTATTATGCCCTTTATATTATGTGCGTTTCTTAAAAAAAAACATAATGTCGTTATGTCAAGTTTGAATTTTGACGTTTCCTAATGTCACCTACATGCTCGTCTGACGTATCAAATCCATTCAACTGGGTTCAAATTTAGCCAGAAGAATATGAGGTTATAATACAAATAAAGAACAAGGCAGTTGTAGATCGAAAACTGAACTGCCTGGAATCGTGCACTTTTCGTAAACGGTCATAATAGCCCTCCTGTTTAACAAATTATAACGTTTATTTTTGTTCCATACTAAACTATCACACGTCCGGGAGACTATTCTGTTTCAAATCTCTATGTGTTTATTTTTATTGATTATGTTTTTGCTCGATATTAAAACAGAATTGTTTAGTTTTCATACGAAAACAATCAGCCACTGAAAATTTGACGTAGTCCATTCTAGCTTATTAATAAATGTAAACAGTAATCGTTTCTCGTTTCGTGATCGTGTTATTTGAGAGAAAAGTTAAAAAGAAAATTATGTTTTATAATACACACACTGGCAAAATTAGCGGAACATAGTCAAAAAGGGGCACAACTTGAACTCAAGTGGGTCGGGCTGTCTGAAATCCTTTTATATAGTTTCTAAGCTCATTTAAGAAATAAAATATTGAACAAAACTGGCAATTTGAGAGATTTTCATTGCAATTATGCCATAATAAATGTTTTTCGATGATTGACGTTGTAAGTGTTTCTGATAAGAATGGCGATTTTAGCGGGGTTCAAGGTATGCCAGCTCATTTGATTGTTTGGTTTTTGGAAGAACACATTGCTTAGATATAAAATTAGTGATTTCCCAGCATCTACGACAGCTAGAGCTGTAACCACGATAGAGAAAGGTCACACCTACCGTTCGGTCAGTCAGGCCTTAGGTGGGTCAGCTTCCGTGGTCCATCGTAACTTTCAACGCTACAGAGAGACTGGATCTTACGTCTGGAGACGAGAACAAGGCAGATATCGGGTGACATTGGTTCAGGATGACCGTTTTGTTAGGGTACAACCCTTAAGAAATCGACCTCAAACTGCATTGCATACACGAAACCTGTCGGAACAGATCCGAGATGTACGTGTGAGCGATTGTACAGTAAGAAGAAGACTCAAAGAAGTTAAATTAAACTCAAAAGTGCCAGCAAGGGCACCAGAACTTGAGACAGGACACCAAAGAGCTAGGCTAAGATATGCGCGTGAACATCAAAATTTGACAAGTGTATGAAATCGTATGCTGTACAGTGATGGGAGCAAATTCTGTGTAAATTTTGTTGACAGGCGATAAAGAATGTGGATAAATCGTAAGGAACGCTATAGACCATCAAACTTAACGGAAACAGTGGCCTATCATGCAGGCTTCGAAATGGTTTGGGGTGGCATATGACTTGGAGCCCGCACGGAGCTGATGATTGTTAATGATGGTACTTTGACAGTACACGGCTAAAGCACAGATGTCCTAGAACTGCATGTTGTGCCTTTTACACAAGTTTAGGCAGTAGCTTCAATTTTATGCGCGTCCATAGAGTAAAAAAATCAGGCATTATTACCTAAATTATGCTGGCGTAGCCTAGGTGGAGAGGCCAGCACGGTCTACGGATATGGATCCGATTGAGGACGTGTGGCACATCAATGGGTGAACGGTACGAGTTAAACCTCCAGCTCCAAAATCTGTTCAGGAGCTCGAGTTGGCGCTACTGGAGGAGTAGGAGAATATTCCACAGGAAATGATTGACAATCAAAATGCAAGCATGGAATGGCGTATCCATTCCCTCTTGAGATCCATAGAAGGCATTAAACGCTTTTAACATGGCATTTCTTAAGTAAAAATGGAGAATTTAACTTAAAAAATTACTGCTGTAATTTCAAAGATTTTCTTAATTTTTGATTTTTGCTGATTTTTTTCTTTTTACACGATTTCATGCCCTAAATTTATATAAGTTTTATTTTTTAAACATCAATTATTAAATAAATAAAGAAATATATACAAATAAGCGAATAATTTACAAAAAAACTGAAAATTTTGTTATGTTCCGCTAATTTTGCCGGTGTGTATATATTCATCACAGTTGTATAAGAAAATGCATTTAAAATAGAGCCGCTAACTGACTCAACACTATTGCTTAGAGATTAAAATAAATTAATTTTGAAATAAGAGCAATTTGTAGGCAGGTAGTTCTTATTTTTTTGCTCCAACGGTCGGTAGCGGCAGAACGGTAGCAAACGGCGTTATTGTTGCTGATGAGCCGTGTCTTACACAATGAAAACGATTTAAATACAGAAAAGACAATATAGTATTGCAATCTATCGGATAGTTCTACTAAAGATGCGTTTTCAATTATAAAAGTTAAAAAAAAAACTATGGCGCCAACATCCGGCTCTATTGATTTGCAGAATGACTCTTTAACTTTTTTTTGTTGTAGTAGGGCAGGAGCTAAGAATATTAGTTTGTGTAAGGTGTTTCCACACCTAATATGTTCTATAATTAAAAACTTAGTTGTGCACTCATTCACTTGTGATAATACAATAATATTATCAGCGAAACACTATAATTATTAGTTTTTCTCAACAATTCGGTTTGTAATGGTTTTGTGGGTATCGTGCTAGAATAACAAAGTTAGTATTCTTAGGTACAGCAAATCATCTTTCGTACAACTACGAAACTCATAGTCTGGCTCTTAAAATATGAATTCGTAAATTATGCAAAAATGTATTAATATTCGTACCTATGTACGAATTACAAGCAAGATTATTTAGTTCATAAGTCCTACAACGATAACCCCGTTCAATTACTTTATATTTAATTCAAATGGGGTTTATAAGGGTGGCGGTCAGTCGGGAACAAATTGTATAATTTTAAACAACAAAGCAGTCCACCAGTGTTCAGTGTTTGAATGGCTGTGTCCGAACCAGAAGCCGTCAATGAACAAAACGCGCCAAACGCAGACCAACAATCAAAAATGGAAAATGAAATCAAACAATGTGTGGAATATTGAATTGGTGCTAAGTGCCCCTTAATGAAAATTCGATCTCACTCCAAATATACTTTTCGATGTAATAATAATTTAAGTAAACACAAAAATACATAATATTAAACGTCGCTATCGCACTTAATTCTGCGTTTGATCAGTAATAATAAATTCGATAAAATAAATTTGAAGACGAGTACACATAATATTACTTACATCTTTTATGATATTAAAGTCCTTATAAAAGCTCTTTGTACGCATGAAAGTCATTTCTAAAATTCATAAAAATGAGCTAGAAATGACATAAAACGACAATACAGAGAGCTATTACAAGTCGGACAATGGATCTGCGACAAAGGGAAATTGTAAGAAGGCTCTTCAGCCAGAGAGATAAAGTTACACAGAAGATATTATAAAATCATAAACGACTAATAGGTAATGTTTGAGAATAAAACTTTTTGTAGTGAATGCTCGAATTACTTTTTGTTTATTAAGACTTAAGATGAGAAAAAGATTGTTGTCCATATTTATATTATACAGCAGGGGTCACTAAATGGCGGACCGCGGTCCAAGCATGCTCGAGGATGATCATCTTAGGTTCATCTTAGGGCTTCAAAAACTCCAGGATTTAAAGTCAATATCAGCTATAGCTTGCACCAATATTTCACTCCAAACTTTAGAGAGACAATTAGCTACAATAATAGTTACTTTTCTCATTGATATCTAAAAAAAGTCTTTATATTTTCTGTAATTACCTTTGTTTAATATTTTTTTTATAAAATGTGTGGACCGCGTCTGATCATGTCTTAAAACGGACCCCGAGTTCGCGTAGTGTATATTTTCTTTGCCCCGAGCGAAACTAATTGGTGACCCCTGTTATAACTTAAATACAGTGTATTATGATCGCGAAAAATTTAGAAATAATATTATGTTTTACATTTTGTTTTAGAAGGAATTGATATATTTTAAATCCTAAAGGTACATGCTTATTTACAATAACTAGAGATAAGAGGATTTCAAATTAACTTCGCATTCTTATTGGAAAATATTAAACTGAAGAAGCCAATAGAATTTAATTTTAAACGATTGTAACAACACAGATTCCCGAGTCTTTCTGACGATGACGTCTCTTTCTTAGCAGTCGTCGAGTTTCCTTTGTAATTAAATATTGAAATTAAGAAATGAACAGCCGCTAATTACAAGAGCTTGTCCCTTGAGGGCTGATTAAGTTGCCCCAGCAGTGGTAGAAAGGGATGCCCGGGCCCGATCCTTTTACAGTATTATATTTGAAATTCTTACGACTCGAATTTAATCACTCCGGTTATTTTCGTTATGTCATTTGAAATGATAATAATTACTACAAAAATTTTAAATAACTGACTGTACTGCTAATTTGAAATTCACGTTCAATATAAAGAGTTCTGCTAATAAATACGAAACTGTTGTTTCTGTATGATATAGGAAAAAGTTTAAGTATAAATAACATTTTTAATAAAGCGAATCACCAAAAAGTCAAGGGACTTTACCTTAGGCTGCTTGATACTTGTCTGAGGTTAAAGAAGCTGCCTAATTTGAAATAATGGTTATGGAAACGTTATAATTTACTCAAGATCAACGATCCACACAAAATGTAACGAAATAGGTACCCCTCAAAGACCGCGTCAACTTGTTTCCATTTGGATGAATTTACATTTTTGAGCTTTTCACATCCGCGTTGTAAATCAAAATAATTACTTTTTATCCTTGTCTTTATTTCTCCGTTTTTTACTCGGGAAAAAGATAGGCGATCTATGACCACCACTAATCATAGTATGAACATAAATTTCGTGGTTGGACATTTCAATTATCTGAATCATGTGGCGTGCGGTGAAGTTCGTGCCAACACCATGATGATAAAACAAAAAATATTTTCAAAATAAAAAAGCGAAAATAATTCTTATACTTATAAGATAAAAATATAAATAAATGAAGTGAATTTCTATTTCAATACGACGATTAATAAACCTATACATAACCATAATATTTTACTTACGTTGTAATTTATTTAGTAATCCGTGGTAAGACGTATTCATAGTTCGCGTAGACGTATACAAAAACAGTATCTATCAAATGATTACAATCCAAAATAGAACAACCACATCTTATGCGGCCGATGAAGATGTAATAAGATGAATTTGAACACGTTTGGAATGTCTTTATTAACTGTCATCGAATCAAAAGAGCTGCTGTTACCCCATCAGAAAACATAATTACTTCTGTAAATAAAATGCCTCGAGAAATTGAAACGTACTGCTACCTGAGTGTAGTGAGTGGTGACTTGCTCGTATTGTGATGATACAATACGGTAGATTACATTTGGTCTTAGATATAAAGTGATAGAGCTTAAGAACTGGTATTTTTCTACTTTTATTTACCTCATACACATTAAGTTTATCCAAAGTTAATTTTTATACAATTATTAACATCAGATATAAAAATCAAATTTGAAATATTAAACTGAACAAGACCGTCATTAGCTGAGCTAAGTTAAAAATAATATTTTTTTTACAATTGCTTAAAAGAAAAGCATAAAAAATCCTACAAAAATAATTAATCCGTAATGTTTTGGGGAATGCAGATGTTACGTTGTTTCGTTGCTCTGTCGGACCTCACCCCAGGGACAGGTAACATTAAGAAAGCATCCGAACATGAAATAATTGTAAAGCGAAATTACACTCGCAAAAACTTTCCCACCCCAAGCATTTTTTACTTAATTTTTATTTTTACGACACACTTAAACGTGGCTTTGCTTTCACTTTTTATTGTTATTGTGCCCTCTAATTTTTGGCTACAATTTTTCTAAATATTTTATTAAGACATTGGTTTTAATGTCCGCGTCGGACTGATACTTTTTGATTTGTGTTTGCATATTTAAGGTGCTCAGTGAGATTGAACATTCAATAACAGTGAATTCTCTTCTTCTTCAGGTACTTCTCAAGGTGAATAGGTGTTATGACCTAATCAAGGAAAGATTCACGCCTCAACAGGAACTCGTTTTGAAAATAGAACAAGGCTTTTTTATAACCGAAATCATTTATCATGTTTGTACTGAACCAAAGACAAACTGCTACTGCGCTTGAGTTTGCTAGAGATAAGATTACACCGGTTTGTTTTACGTTGCCTACTGATTCAGAATTTTTGAGACAGAGCTTCATTGTTGAACGTTACATTAATGAAAATGAAAAAAATGAATTATTTTGTTTGAATTATCAAAACTAATAATTTTAATATTCTTGTTGAAAATAACGATAGTTATTGAATGACGTTCAATGAATTGTTTCGATTATTTCACGTTTATTTTTTTAAATAAATTAGAAAAACAAAGTTTTTATACTCTGCTACAATACAACAAATCATGATTAATCAATTTTTATCTTTTGATTTTCGTACGTGAGATCTTTAACTGATACAAATAATTCGGAGGAACAAATCTTTTCACTCGTTTCCCTCTAAAACAAACAAACTCTTTCAGTGGATTAACTTAAAGAAATAAACATTCTCATAATATTGTAAGTGTAAATGCTCCCTAAATAATAAACTATCACTATTAACTTTCAATAGGCTGTCAGCGAGTTGTATTCCTGACTTTTTTAGATGGAGGATGTTTACACGACGCGACGGTATGATTTAGTGTCCATAATTGGTAGAGTGTGAACGTCCACCGAACCTAAAATAGCAACTACAATAACAAAGTCAATATTCTATTCTTAACGATGGGATCTTTATCATTTATTAGTTTATCCGTTCATATCGTCACAGTTTAAACTGTGTATTTTAAACGGTGTTCTTGCGCGCCCTTTGTTAGTTTACATTGCTTTTAAATGCTTACTTTAGTCTGTTTAAATGTCTGTTACATAATATTATGTAATTTAAATATAGAAGTAACATAGCAGCAATGTTTTTAATGATAGCTTGATAAGTAGCTTTACATTCAGGTGGTTTAATTGCATTTCTTTCTAAAACATTAATTAAAATGTTCAGTTCCTAGTTACTTTTAGAATTTACTTATTGTTTAACTTTGGGAACATTGTAGTGGTGGTCTCAGCTACTTAGTACTTATCAATTTATCGATTTCATCAGATCAGACGGATATTTCTGTTTCATTACTGGCACTTACGATACAAAATCAATAGTGTTAAAATGTTTACTAATCTTATATATAGAGGGTAGATGTACGAGATATGTCTGCTCTTTTGTGGCTGCTATTTGATCAGTGACATGGGTCGTGAGTGATGAATATTGCAAAGCAAATATTACAAAAAGCAAAACTATCGGCGGTGTTAGTTTCACTGGGGTAGGGTTGAGGAAATGTTTTGGTGACAAATGCGATATTTTACTTATAAATTGATAACAAACACAAAGCCTATCATGAGAATAATATTGTCTTTTCTGGTAACATATCTGTACTTTTGTAATTGTTATTTAAACGATAATTATTGTAGGTTGTTTAGAGTACCTATTCATTTAGCAACATCATCAATAACCATCAAAGCGTTTACATACAAACTCTCCTTAAATTTATTTAAATCCAATAAAATAAAGGCGATCGAGGCGCTTCTTGCTGATAAAATGGAGTGTCCATTTTACAAGTGGAAGACGATTCGAAGTGGTCAGCGGTCACACTTTATTCGCTTACTTAAGTATATCTGTCGGTATTTGCAAGACAAATAAATCGTTTGGAAATCGTTTTGTAATAAATCGAACGCTTTTTAATGGCAGTTTATCGAGTGAGCTTCGGTGTTCAGATTACGGTGCGGCTAAGTGGCGGCGAGGGAGCACGCGTTGCTTATCGCTGTCCCTCGACACTTTCAATATTCGATTTCGTCGCTCCCAACTTCATTGACTTTGGGTTCACTATTTTTATGATAAAATTTGGTTATAGCATTGATGATTTTGTTTGGCATGCATCGCTTGAGCTTTGCATGCGGCATGATACTGTACTGTGATTGTTAGACAACACGCTGAATGCTGATATGATATCAGCATTCAGCATGTTGTAGTGATATGTTACATACTTATTAATTCTCTAAGGTGCTAGACATACCACCTTTACTACCACTAATTTTTTTACGAAACGCAGGCATTTCGAAAAGAATTCCACAAATGGTCGTAAGTATTGTGGACTGCAGTGCATGCTATCGATGTTTTGACACAAGTCAATTCCGTTATAAAAGTCGCAATGAAAAAAGTCGTAACTCGTAACACAACCGCAGAATCGCGCCCCAACCGTAACCGAAAACGAGACTCGCCGCAATCCAAGCTAATGGAGTGTCTCATAATGACGGTTGCTGACATAAAAATAAATAGGCGAGAGTCGGTTTCTGCGTAAGCCGATACTATGATAACAGCGCGCCCCCGATAATTGCCGAACTTGTCCGACCGCTGATACTCTGATGCCTAGTTGTAATGTAGGATTAGCTGGCACTAGTGTAATTGATCGTTTCGCGATTCCGCCATTTTTCTCTCATTATACGTATAACATAGTTACTTCTTGTCGCAGTGATTCGTTATGAAAAGTATTACTTTGTTCATTACGCTAATGGGGAGTTTGTATCGTTTGTATGTTTCTATGAATTGCACTTTTTGTTAATCAATTATAACTCGATAAACATGTTTAGAATGCTTTGTTACATCTAGGCTTGGAATGCATGCTATTTCACATAGCATACAATGCTCTACTAATATGATTTATAACATTGTAGAAAACTACTTGCGGAACACAAATTGGCATGAGGCACTTTTTTTAAGTTCCTTCAGCGATATATATTCCAAAAAACATAATAAACATTACATTATACACGTTTAATTTAAACATTCTATACTTTACTTAGTAATTGTACAAAACATTCATAATCATTACCGTAGGAGTTCATTATGTACGAAGTTTCCTCGCGTTACTATTTTACAAGTAATAGGCTTAGTGCTAAGATTTAGGTGGCACGATATATTGCGGCCAAGAATATACTGTCCCACTATTATTTGGCCGTAAATCACGGATGGGAAAACAATAAGCGTGAAATTGTGGAAACTGCGGACGATGTTTCGCGGTATTAAATCTTGGGGGAGTGAAATAAATAAAAATAAATCTGAGACTACCCTCACGCGCGAACTTGATTTATTAGATAAGTCCCAACTTGTGTACGGCCGACGCGATAGATACCGCTTTTTAATCGTTATTAATTAGATCCGACTTTTTTTTTACTTTTTTGTGCGATGAAATAATGTTGCCAAATTTTATTTAATTACTTGAAGTTCTATTTAATAAGTTGTAGTTGCCTACTCTAAATAGAGTAGCTGTTACAAAATCTAAACACAACTAGACTTAATTTTTCACTTTATGAGAAACGATAACATTGTGATTCCTTTTATCGATTAAATCTTGAATATTAACTTTATCTAAAGTTCATAAGTTATAACTTAATCTTTTAACATACAATACCTATACTTACTTAAATTTTTTATCTAGTTTTAATTTGGGATCAATTCAAGCAATTGAACGTAATGTAATGTAGATATTTATTGCCAATATTTACTTCAAGCATAATATTCTATACAGTCGCATATTCATGACATTTTGAATATTACCTGATTTTAGTGTCGCACTGACCGGACCGGAGGCGCCGGAACCGAAATACATGAAAAATCAGCGCTGACCATCATATGTTATTCAAAAACGCTTCCTAGAATTTTATACATCTTAGGCCATTGGCTTCGGTCAGGACGACACTCAAATCAGCCAAGTTCACTTTCTCATTTGTTTACGTTCGATCGACCTCACATGATAGTGTAAATGCAGGGTGTTTAACGGCAGTAACGTGCTACCATGTCCGCAGCTCCAGACCGGGCCGACCACCGAAGCGAGCCTCCGGCGTGGGCCTGTCTCTCGCCGCCACGCAGTTCCCCCCGCACCCCTTCAAGAAGCACCGCCTCGAGAACGGGGACTACTCGCCTTATGAAAACGGACACATGAGCGGTGAGTACGTTGTAGCACGGCAAATGAAGGTTGAAAGAATTTGAAACATAGGCACAAAAGCATAAAGTTCATATTTGCGAATCAACATGAGACAGAAAGTTAGGTTTTAGCAAATGACCTAACAAGGTCATCAGAAAAACAAGTAATTTAAATAATCATAAGGTTAAGCACAAAAACATACTCCTTCCAAATTCTGCCCTAAAAGTTCAGAAAATTAAAAACGTGCTAAAATTTCAAATTTAACTGTTGTTATTAACACCGTATTGCGGATCATAAAAGATACATGCATAAATCACTGTGTGATGGGGTCTACGATAATATCAAATCTGTTCACCAAATAGACACCGGATATGAAGCCCCGGCATCTCGGGAGGTATGCCTCCTCATTTCGTATACAAATTACACAAATACAAAATTATCCCAACACAAACGGAGAAAAGGGAATAAAGTGATTAAACAGAGCTCAGCGCGAGACGGCTGGCAATCAATCATTTTTGTCGCTTAGGCCTTTGTTTATTATTTAATCTCGCGTCTCTTTCTGTCGGACGTGTTTCGCGTTTCGCTTCTCGCTCGTGCCTGAAGTGTCGTACCAGACAAGGGAGCAATTACATTCGTGATCTTGCATAAGCGACACTTGCTTATCTACCACTGCCGCATTGACTTTGAGTGTACACTGTTCGCTTTTTTTCGAATTTGCAATTTCAAATGCTCTTGTAAACGAATGGAAAGTCATTGTTTGGGTTTGCCTGGTAATGTTATCCAGCTGTATTTGTAATACTACCATGGTTATGGTTGCAATTAGCATACGACTACCTCAGTAAAAATTTTAAATTCAAATGATCATTTTCTCGTTTTCAGAAAAGACCAAGTTTTGTATCATGTGGCTCTAATATCGCATTAGTAATGTTGTAAATATTTTTTACAAAATTTATAATTAAGTACATAATTATTTTCAATAATACTTACCTATATGAAAAGTAAACAATAAGTAATATATAAGTCTATGCAATATTCTGTTAAAAACAAATTACTTCCTACCTTGTAAAAATAGGCAAACACAAAATCTAATTAATAAAGATTTCCCGTACCCAGCGAAGCTCCTAAAAAGCCAATAATATATTTTTAACGAGTCGTTGACAGTGGTTTACCGTCCCACGCAATAATAAATACTTCCTTGAAAACTTCACACATACGTATAATACAGAGTGTTCGTATGAGTGCGTGCGGGGGGTTGGCCCATTTTCACCCCGTGAAATAATAGGATACGAAAACATCGGAGGCAAAACATAATCCTTCCACGGAGTTGAGCGACATGGAATCACGAATATGAAATTTGGCAGAGGGACGTGTGGCCCGATCGCAAGGGCTGATGTTTGCCTTTTGATGATAATTGAGAATTGATAACGCGCTGTAATTTTGTTGTCACTATTACAAGAAAGTTTAAAAGCAGTTTCTCAGATGATGTGTGATTTTAATCGGTATTGTTAGAATAATAAAATGGAGGATTATCTAATCTTCTAGAATAATGGAATAGCTATAGTTGTTATTATATTATTTTGTTGCTAAAAACCTCGTGTTAATATTCTTATTTTGGTTTATGGCGGTTGCTCTACCCTCTACATCAAACGAAACATGTAATTATGCGTATTACTTTCTTCAATCAAAAATTTTAATTGGCAACCCTATCGCTTCGGAAACTCACATGAAAATGATGTGTTGATAATAATTAAAGGTTTCGGAGGATGTCGCCGCGTTTCGGATGTTATAAACGGGGGGATAATGTAAGGCATTATAACATTACTCGCAGGGGTATAAAGCTTTACATTCTGATTGAATTCTGCGACTGAAATTAAGTAAGGATTTGGCTGTTTATGTTAAGGGTGAGGGATATGATGGATCAGTCAATTTGCAATTCGCTTCTCTGTTCACGCCTTTATATTTAAATTTATACGATTCCATAAAAATGTATCGGCGGAACCATACGGAAAATTGCCATAAATCTGCCAAATCCATGTTTGTACGATATAAATTTCTTTTTTGTCTTCTTTTATTAGCTTCGCGTCTATTTGAGGCTTTTTTGTCGCTATCCTTGCAGTCGAGTGTAAGTTTTCTTACAATGTAATCCACATTGATATAATTGGATAATTACAATCGGCCGTTACTACTGTAAATATATTTTTCTGCGGCTCCATCGTGACGTCTTAATGCGATTGTTACGTTGAATACTCCAATTAATAGCTCGCAATTGCTGTGGGAAATAAGTCTTTAGAGAGAGAAATAAACACGTTCGTAAGAAATATTTGATGTGTGTATCTTGTAATTTCTCCTACTTTAGATAATTTTACCTCTTTGTCTGAGTTAATGTTCTGTATTATAAAATGTTACTTTTGCTTTTTAGTTTACTTTCTAGGTACAAGGAAATTTTAATAATTTTCAACCGTAATCAAGTTTAAACAGATCAATCAATAAAGTAAGCCCTAATTTTAGGATTAGTAAAATCTGCCGTCTCTTTTCATGACACCTTCATATCATTAATAATTTCTGAATATGGAGGCTATTTATTCCAGTTTTGTGCTTCTTTTTTTAAATATATAAGATGAGACTACTTAAGATAGTCTGAAATAAGCAATCATGGCATTTTCTCGGTACATCGTTTACAATAATGGTTAAAACATTACGTTGTAATTGCGAGCAATCAAATAAATTACAGATGTACCGTATAGGGAAATAAGAATCAGCACGTTTATAATTAATCGCCTAACTGATGTGGAACGACAGAAGTGTTACGGACTCTGGAAGTCTCGTGTGAGTACTCGACGTAGATATGAACATTAGCAACGGTACTAATTTGCCGTCTGTTACGTGCAACATAATTGTTACTCACTTTTTACATTATAATAACATTTCCGTACTACATTTTATTGAAGCCTCCATCGGAAAATTAGGTATCACATTGAATTTTCTTATTTTGAATTATTGAAAAGTATGAAATTGTGTGTTTAGCCTTGTAGTTCGGGAAAACAACTGTCGGTAACCTACCATAGGTCGGCAAAATTCTTCGGATTACTTTGTGGTTAATACGTTTTTTAATTAAATTATTTATCTCTTCTTCGATTTTTAGTCATTTTACAGTACTCTGTTATACTCTACACAAAACTATCATTTGCTTTTTTAATTTATCCAAATTATCATTACTTAAATGAAATTCATATTACATATAAATCATCAACATTAAAATCACTAATAATTGCGATGCAAAATGCTATTCGAAGCAGAAGAAAAAGCGTAGTTTTTCCATAGTTTTTATACGCTTTTTATTAGCATCACCTGTATATTTGTTTGTAATGTTTGTAACCGACTTCTTTGGGCGCTATTTTGACCCACTTTGAACGGCCAGATTTCGTTCAAACTTTGTAGATTTATCGAGGACCGATGACAATACACTAATTTGATATAATTATTCCCTTTTTCAATTTGTATGTTTGTATGTTTGTTTGTAACCGACTTTTTTGGGCGCGATTTTGACCCACTTTAAACGGCCAGTTTAGTTTGGTTGTATATAAAAAGCGTGTTTTTAGTTTTTTTAACTATTAATATTGATCTCGTGCCGGATCATAAACGCTACTTGTCATTACCTTTATCACACCCGTCTGGCCGTAAACAGTTTGATTCCCATCGTTTCGTCTCTCGTGTGGAACGGGGTTTACAATAAAAATGCAGTTTCGCCATCCACTTACGACATTACTTACACCTTGGACTCATCGCGGCGCATTCATTCCGTTTTTTGTCCGGGTAAAAGCATAACGATGGAATTTCTTTTAATTAGGTATTCCGACGTATTTGAATGTCGGCCCCGTCGACATTTTTGAAATGTGATGTAATGTCGTCGGTCACAACACCTGGATAATTGAATAATTGTTTTATTTAGTGCTGCTTTTATTTCATTAAATAAACAATATTTGATTGTCCATTTTAAAATAGCTATAAAGTAGTAATTAAGTAATATCTTAATTATTTTCTTTTTCTTTCGTTCCTGTGTAAACTTATTTATTGGAGTGAAGTTATTTCAGTTCCTGAATTTCATTGTAGTAGTAGTTTGAGTCATTAGCAAGTATTTCTCCATTAATAATACGGAACATTTAACGAAGACCAGACCACAGTATCGACCTCAGGATTAACTGTAAATTCAAAGTTAATAAATCGATAATTGATTTCACTGATGAATGGGCTCGGTCGTATCACCTGTGTTATTTACATAAACAAATGCTCGAAACTGTGCTAGTCGTTGCTAAATTATAGGTTTCTTTTGTACCTTGGCTCTCGACGCTAATAACACCGTATTAATTCATCCCAGCTCGACCTGTCACTAACTTATCGATGGAGATTAATATGACAGATAGAAATAATGACTTCAAACCTCATTACATTTATAATTTAACAATGTTCGCAATTTGTACAATTATTATTTTATACTAGCTTAGGTACCCGATGTCGTTAGCTTGTCAGGGCTAGACGTTGGTTATTCTTATCAAACACTGTACTAAATAATAAATATTATATTTTCCCAAGTTTAAGTTTTTTTTACTTTCACCTAAATAAAAGATAAGTTTCCAATTACTCAAAACAAAACACAGCCAATACCATCTTAATACTGTCATTCACTTGCTTTCAGAAGACCTAAAGTTTAGATGATAATATGGTATCCGCAACAAAAAATTGTAGCATACGGTCAGGCTGATCAACGGATATGAAAGTTTTGTAAGGTTTCAAATTCTTTACGTGGTTCTACTTTAACTAACATTTTCCCGTACGAGTGTGTCATACATATCGAAGCTTTATTTATTTTCGATTGCTTAAATAAAATTACTTTCAACGGTAGCAGCTGCAACATAAAACCAGGACAGATAATCTCTTTTTTGTGTAGCGATATTAATAAAAATATGCCTCGATATTTTTATCTGTGATACTAACAAAGGCGTCCGTTACATTGTAAGTTTATGGATGAGTTAATTTTAACAAATTCTTTTGGATTCGAATGCGGTATTAATGCTCCATGTTACATTTCGTATTGGTAATTGAATGTACCTACTTGAACTCGTAAGGTTCATCGGTACTGTGATTGAAATGTTTTCCCTTCGAATAACAAGTAGTTTATGTATTTATCATTTACAGCTATAATATCGTCAAAATTGTCTATTGCTCAACCGAGCTCCGACATCCTTAAAGTATCTTCTGGGGCCACTAAATCATATTTATTATTACTGTCCTTAATTCGCTGCGTTTGCGATAGTTATAAAATGGCAATATTCGTCGGAATAGGTCCTAACATTACGCACATAATAACGGGTATGACACGTAGTAATCCTCGCACATATATTTATCCGGGATAAAACTGTATCCCGGTCAATTTACGAGTAATTAACTCTGACCCTCTTTCACACATCACTGAGGGAGAACTTTTATTCGGCTTAGAAATAGGTCGGATTTCTGCTTAACATTCATTGTGCTCCTATAGTGGATAGGCGATTCATCATTTTTTGTATCGTTTGTATGGTTTCTTGAAAAAATTTAAAATGTAATTTGTTTCTATAATAATTTTATGACATAATTAATTTATACGTACCTAAATCAATCTAAATATGTAATTAATAAATATTAATTAGTAATTACAGTTTCTTAGTACCTACTCACATTTTTTTTCATACGTACTTATTACAAAGTTAACTATTTTTTATTTTTGAAAAATAAATGTAGCCCACAGTGCTACGAGCTTTTCAAATGCTTTTTCGATTATAATTCGTGCATTAAATATCCACTAAAACGGACTCAATACTTTCCTATAAGAATCTTCATCAAAGCACGATCCTACAACTAAATAAGTGTTATTAATGTTTAGTTCCTTAAGTCTATAACTTCTCAAATTGCGCTCGTAAGTAAGGGACGCGGATTAGCGTGTGCTAGGGCAAATATTTTATTACAGTCCAAATCTCCTGCCCTCAACGTTTTATTGTTCATAAGGCTCGTCCGAGCCAAATGAAAGAGTTTATGGCGAGCACATAAGTCTGTCGATGTTGCGACGCGGCGTGGCTTACCCTGTTTCTAAGGAGATTTCGTTATATTACCCGAATATACGAACGGAAGAAGTCGCTAGTCAGTTGCTATGCGACATCGAAAAAAAATGTTCAATCATCGTAAAAAACGTCAATTTTTAACTGGCCCCTTTAATGACCGGCTGAATTCATCGACAGCTTAATCACAGGATTACATCGATGTCAAGTGTGACATGTAGGCGGATTGGTATTTTTACGTACGACAACACTCCCCGCTCGTAGTGTTGACTCAAGTTATTGACCGTTCGCATTTCGCCGGCGATTGTGTATTATACAGTTATTGATTGTATTTCGCACGTGACTTGTGTTGACGATTATGGCTTGTCTCTATTATGGGACCGGCTTTGTACCTCGTACGTCACGTTACATCTCGCCTTAAGGTGACGCCTTGATAATTTGGCTGTAGCGATGTCCATTTTTCTCAGCAATAACTAAAGTTAAGAAATTAAAGTTCACTGTCAGTATTCATCATGTCTTTGTCTTTGAATTACCCATAGCATAACACGATTGGTCAACTTTTATAACACAGAATAATCAAATCAAAAAGACCTCTGTAAAAAAAGGGATTCCTTGTTTTGCCAACAGAGGAGAGTGATATAAGCTTCCAAAATTTGTACATAAATTGGTTCTAGTATACACTTTAATTTGTCCATAGCTTATATGAAATGTATTTATGGTTTTTAAATTACGCGACAGAAACCATTTTGTCGCTACGCCCTTTCAAATTTTTGCTGTTCCATTGCTTGTTTTCTATGAGAGGCCGGGCCAGCCTCGCATAGAAAACAACCAATCTCAAACACATCCAACACGGTCTTTTACTTTAACATGGCGTCACCTTAAGGTAGCGAGATAAATATAATATAGTAGAGTAAACCATTATAATGATTAGAAGTTTTAGCTGTTAAATATGCTAATTTCTTACTAACTTCTATATTATTCCCTTGGAAATTGGAATACATTACAATGTATGGAATTGAAAAGGTCAGAGTAGACTAAAGTATACTAAAGTATATAACCTCTGGCTATTATAGTGCTCACTGCCGCAGTCTGATAACTCCAACTTATTTCCATATCTATTTTCATATCAGTAATAACTTAATTGATGAGGATGGTATAAGTGATAGCTCAAAGCTGATCAGTGTTTGTTTCACGTGATGTAACGGTAGTCGTTTGCATGCATATTTATTTGTTGCCAGCACATGCGAGCGACAAGCTGCGATTTATTTACAAAATTGCAGAGTCGTTTTGGCCAAACGCATATGCCATTGGTATTACAAACCGTACAATTATGTGTTTATTGTAAACGCCACGATTGCGGCCCGACTGTAATTTACTTTTAATTCGCCTCGTTTCGTATCATTTTCGAGTTTATCTGTCTTGCTTTTTGGATATATTTGTTTGATCCATTATGTTGTGCAATTTTTTGGTGATTATCTTCAGAAGCGGCAATTTTGTTATTTATTTCATTGTTAACCCAACTACTTTTTTCATTATTTTGAATAGTAAAACAATAATATTATGTTTTGTTATTATACATAAAAGTTGTTCATCTTATATTCTCCGTTCTTTGATACACATTTTGAAAAACTTACAGATATGATGCTTTAAAAAGCATCGTACATAATATGTACTATAAGTACTAAATAAAATAGAAATTTTGTATATCTAGTCGTTACCTAATTTGTCAGTTACTCTGTTCTCTTCTGTTTTAGCTAATTGGATACCTTGTAAGCGGGCTATTTTCTTTTCTAATATATTTTTATTGCTCAAATAAATGTTCTAATATTATACGCAACATTCAATTTTTTTTGTAACTTTCAGTAGCTCCATAATTACAATTAAGCAGTAGCCCAATATTATTACGAAGCTGCAGAATAACGATTTATGAATACTAAACTCCTAAACGACATTGTTGATTGTATGTATCATCAAGATCTTAGCCCAACAAAAATAAAAGTAAACAAAATATGATACAAGAAGTTTGTGGTTATGATTACCTGCATCCCAACCTCTTTTAAACGCATAAGTGATATAATTGGGGTTTTGATTCTATCGGGTCTAATTCTAAATAATGGGCGGTAATTTGATCCGATCAGCGGACGACAGTCGATGGGCGATCAATAAATCGGAATGGACATAATAACGGACCACAATCGCCGTTTCATTTCTGTAAATGATTCCGCACGTAATAATAGTCATCATAATTGGTGCATTAGAAACGCTTATCTGGATTTCGGTCGTGACTTATTGATCGAGATTTTTTTTTATGAAAAAAAGGAGGCAAACGAGCAAACGGGTCACCTGATGGAAAGCAACTTCCGTCGCCCATGGACACTCGCAGCATCAGAAGAGCTGCAGATGCGTTGCCGGCCTTTTACGAGGTAATAGGGTAGAGGAGGGTAGGGAAGGGAATAGGGGAGGGTAGGGAAGGAAATGAGGGAGGGTAGGGAAGGGAAGGGAAAAGGGTAGGGGATTGGGCCTCCGATAAACTCACTCACTCGGCGAAACACAGCGCAAGCACTGTTTCACGCCGGTTTTCTGTGAGCCCGTGGTATTTGTACTATGATAATTTGATTAATTAATTTTGCGATTTTCATGTCATTTATAGGTACGTAAGTTGGACCTTTTTCTGCAATCGTATGTAAATTAAATAAATTGATATTGATACGACTAAAGAAGGGTTGAGAACCGCAGGTTGTTAGGAGATTTAACACGTACTTGGTTAATTAGTGAGTGCGGTTGACCAGCGGACGGTGGGGTTCTTTCTTCACTTGTGAGTTGTGGCCTTAGGGTTGAGTATTTGTTTCAAGTAGTGACCGACCGAACTTTCGGTTTCGGTTTCGGTTTCGGCCAGTTTCGGCCAAAAAATCTAGTTTCGGCCTTAGTTTAATTTTGTTTGACCGTGAGATTATAAGATATCAGCTTAGGATATACATATCTTGTGAGATTTATCTAGTAAATCATCTCGCCTCACTCTTTTTTTTTTTGGACACGCAATCTCTTAGGACTTAGACCGTTCCTACCCAGCTAGAATCTTATCTAGCCCACTTCCCCGTAAGCTTCACTCTTCGGCCCTCAGTATATTTTTCAGGTTTAGTGGCAAAACGCCTTCTGGAGAAAAAAAATGTGACGTCAACTGCAAGTTTTCTTAGTAATTTCGTTTTGAACTTCGACCGCAGTCGTGTCCATGTCTCCCATAAAAATAATATACTGCAATTATTGATTTTGTTTTCAATAGTACGTCGTTCAGTAGTGTGTCTAAGGGAGGATTTCACCAATCGCACAACTTCGTTTTATAAAACTTAGTTCTCATTAAACGCGTTCCTACGGGGATCAATAAAAAGCATAATTTTTTTCGTCTATGATTTTCGATTCGCCATGACACTACACTGGCAGGACTTTAACGGCCTTAATAAAGTTTAACCGTGCAACATTGGACGTTCTGAAGATAAAACTCGGATTTGTTTTGAACTTTATGTTAGTAAAATGCAATTTGGTGCTATAAACGCGTTTATACGTGTAGAACCAATTTAGTGTACACTAAACGCGTTCTATTTCTTAGGTGAATCGCACCTAAATAAAATGACTTCAAATAACTTCTGCTCTTGTTTCTTAGGGTAATCCTTCGTTATAATACATCAAGGGGAATTTCACCAATCACACTTAAACGTTTTATTAAACTAAGTTCTCATTGAACAATTAACGCGTTTGACGACCTCTGTGGCTCAGTGGTAAGCGCGTCAGTCGCTCAAGCCGGGGGTCGCGGGTTCGAATCCCGCCGACGGAACAAAAAGTTTTCAATGTTCCCGGGTCTGGATGTGTATTAAATATGTGTATGATATAATAAAAATCTTAAATATATGTATACTATAAAAGTATTAAATATATTTCCGTTGTCTGGTACCTGTAACACAAGTCCTTTAGGTACTTAGCACGGGGCCAGACTGACGTGGTGTGAAGCGTCCATAGATATTATTATTATTATTATATATGGCGATGTGAATCTCGTTTTGTTTCAAACAGATTTTACATTCTTCATTTAATGGCGATTAATGAATCTAAGTTTACGTTATACGTTTGATTTATGATTTTGATGCGTTTTTATCATCTTTGAGCCTTGTCACGTTGTTTTAGTAACAAATAGCAAGAAACGATAAATAAGCTAACCAAACGCATATCTTACAACTGTCAACTTAACAAATTTTTCGCCTATGTTTTTCGATCTGTCATACACTACACCGACAGGACATGTATTTTATGAAGTTTAAACTCGAATATTGGGCGTTCAGAAGATAAAAATCGGATTTGCTGTGAATGAGACGAAACGCATCTACTGGGTATCGTATAAAAAAACGGAATATAGTACAAAAAGTTATTCGAGTCTAAGAATAATAATATTTATGGTAAGAAATGTCGCTTAAAGTAAAAAATTCAATGAGGTACTTTTTCTTTAGTTTAAAAAATTGTAATTTATGTTAAAAATCAATAAATTTCAGTAAATAATCATCATTTTGAATGTTTTACCAAGTTACGGTTTCGGTTTCGATTTCGGCCGAAACAAAGAGTAATGCCGAAAATTCGGTTTCGGTTTCGGTTTCGGCTGAAAAATCAGTTTCGGTCGGACACTAGTTTCAAGCATTCATCCATTTGAACTCATGAAAATGTAATATTTAGATACAACTAATACTATTTACCATTAGGAGTTACCTTTATAAGTTTAACATTAATTTGTTTTAAGTTTACTGTAATCTTTGGCACCCCTTTAAGATTATTCTAGAAATTTCTCAATAATTTTGTCTTGGTAGTTTTTGATATTATCATGTCTACTTCAGTCATTGGATCTTTATTACTTAATTATGTATGTACAATATTTTTAGGTTTCATATTCTTCAAAAAAATTGTAATCTTCCTCTTTTCTCATTTCTTAAACTGATTTATCGCGACCACGAATGTAAGTAGCCATAAAACAAAGCGGATTTACACAATCCGTAACAAACAAAATATATTTGAATGGCGTGTATGGGCTCGAAGATAACCGAGGCGGTTAGCTGAGTAAATAACCCCTCCAATTAGCCCAGGGTCCATTGGTCATAATGTTTGTTGTTCTGCAACTTTGAATAATCCTCGAGCTCGCCTCACTTCACTTCCAAATAATTTGGAATAATGAATTTGGAATTTTCAGTTATTGTTTTCTAGTTGAATCTATAATTTAGATATTAGATTTAACATTTTGATTAAGGTATGTTACTTGAAAAACCTTTTCTAATGTAATTTAGGGTTGAACGTGGGCCAATCATTTTTTCACATAATATATTTTGGTGGAAATAATAATATGAGTCAGAGTTACCTTTCTCTTAATATTCAAAATATAATGATCTTTATTAGTTAGTCATTTCAATTCTATCCCTACATCAATTGATCTTCTTAATAAATTGTCGTAGTTAAGGAAATATTGAATTTGATTATCTATTTATATCTATTACCTGAAGCACTCAGCTTTTAATGTAATACAATACTTAAAACAAACATAGTGCTCCCTAATAATCTCGAACCTCCTCTAGCTTACCGGAGGATTTATGATAATTGGCAAAACGGCTTTGAGCCACTCCGGACACCTGTACTCTAATAGCGTTACAAAGAGAAACACATATTTAATACCTACTCAGCGATCCCGAAATCCTTTGTAGGGCGGACAATGGAAAAGGGTTTTCCTTAACGTTCCGACCGTTAATTCGTGTTTAATTCGACACCTCGTTAATTGTTTTCTATACCCCGGTCCGTTTGGTGACCCGCGGGGTGTTGGACACCCGAAGGTACGCTCCACCTCGGGGGGTCATTTTAAGAATATTTGTGGACCACCCCCTATGTTTACACGGGCTGTTTGTAGTACCCACAAAACAATAGTCTCGAAATTCATTGCTCATTTTATTATTGTTGATACACCGTTTTTACGGCCGATTCGAATATTGGATCGAATAATTAAATGATAATACTGGGTATTAATTGGATTTTATCCAAGGACCCGGTTGCTTCAAAGTGCTGAGTATTTGCAAGGAATTCGGAGTTCGAATCGTCGACCCACCATAGGGTGGGATTTTAAATTCAAATTAAATTTGAATTTAAAATCTTATTAGATTTTATGCTTATTAGAAATTACTGATTATTCTGATTGGAATTTACCTACACCAAACATTGTGTTGTTCTAGAAATGGCACGGATGGAGAAGTCCCCGCTGCTGGCGAACGGGTACAACGCTCCCCCGACGCACCTCGGCCCCATGGGGTTCATGCACCAGCATGCGCTGATGTCCCCGGGCATGCCGCACCCGGGCATGCCCCGGCCGGACGGCTCCATCATAAAAGGACAACCCATGCACAACATGGAGGCACTCGCAAGGTACGTCGTTAAAACAATTAAACTTAGGAAACTTGTGCGCTACAACTTTTCCTTGGACTTGCTATGTCCTCTGTTCAACAGTCTGAACTTCTTTTTCGTAGCATCTCGTATAATTAATGTCTCAAAATAAAGCACGAAGTTGCAGTGGATATTTGATTCTTATTGCAAAATTAGCGTTGCAAGACAGGGGACGCCATCTATCGAAAGATCCGGGAAAATTGACACAGCGAAATTGCTTCAATAATACTAGAATTTTCTTTTGTACTTAAAAAGGGTAGTAGCCGTGGTACCTACTTATCAAAATAAAAAGTACTTAAGTAATTAATATTTTTTCAAACAAACTAAACAACAAACTGATGTTTTGGTTCCTTATAGTAAATTTACGTTGCAGCCATGTGAATCAGCTTTATACTTTTCCGGAGTTAGATTGCTTTCATTTTAGCCATGCCCATCCTATTCACATAGAATTCAGTGGCTTAGAGCGGATATTGGGTGTATAAAGGTAATAAAACATTACTCTAAAACTGTCTTACGATGTCCAATATGTTTGCTCGACGTAGGTAGCAAGTTATTGTCATAAACTAAATCTTCTGGGGCGGTGGAACTATTTTAGTTTTTAACGATTTCGAACTAAACTTATCTACCTGACGTTTATTTAGTATTTAACAAGTGTTATATGATGTTGATTTTGTAATTATAAGTTTTATTGGCAATCGTATACACACAGTTTGTGAGTACGTTATTTATTATGTACTTTAATATCATTTCTTAGTACTTATTCCTCCTTTAATGGTGTCGTAAATGATGTTCTCTGACAGACTTTATGGTTTATTATGTAAAATATAGTACTTTGTGCAATTTAGTATGTACTATGTAAAGTAAATTTAGTAAAGCTATTCGCGTACATTTTAAGTATGCTGACTGCTGGGTAATGATTATTTTACGTAATAAATTATTGTTTTTTGATAAAAATTAATAAACCCCGGTACTAAATTATTTATTTAGATTTTGTAGAAATTAAGTAAGAGTTTTTTCTCTGTGTTCTACTTTTAAATTATTGAAGAAACATTATTATCACGAAAGAGTTCAATGTGTTGTAAAAATAATATGAATACGCCTGAATAACCTCAGTATATTATATTAAAAGGTATGTCATACATCATAATATTTGAAGAAAAAAATATTTGAAAAAAAAACAGAGGGCAAGCCCAGGCAAACTATAAATAATTATTATAATTCATAATATTTAGGTTTCAACCTATACTAATGAGTAAATACAATAGTAAAGGTGTATCGACACCTTTACAAGCTTAGTGTTTTGTATCACAAAGTATGACATAATATTTTCAACCACAAGAAAATGTAACATAACGCACCCAGGTAAACTCAGGTTAATGAAAAGGAAGCCCGTAAGCGGGTCACAAGTGATACAGGTTAAATGACTGAGTTAATCCAATAAGAAAAGTACAAACAACGAGTGCCCTCGCTTCCGCCCGAAGACCCACAACACTTGACTTACCCCACTGTCTTACTGCCGATCGCCACTCGTGAGCCGCTGTGACATAACCTACATTCACACATCGCACCTTCGGTACAACAAAGTCACAACAGCTCATTTTCAAATTGTGCAGGACAAGGGTTTTAAATTTTTTTTCGTATGTTTTTCTACATTTAAGGATAACTATTTATGGTAGGTTTAAAATCTTTACATAATTAATTGTATATTTAGTTGGCTATAGTTCTAAGTAAAAATCTTCTACTTAATTACCAAAAAAATCGAATAAAAGATATAACAAAAAAAAGTGTCCTTAAAAGTGCCTTTGTTGCCCCAGGAGTTATTTAGTTTTATGACTTTAGCAAGGTATTTTTGAGATGAAATAAAGTGTCTTATTCAAACATAATCGTATATTTTCTTCTCTAAAAATCAACTACTAATAAAAGGTAACGCAAAACAATTAAATTCTTATAACTACAACAGGTAAATAGCATCATTTTAATACTTTGAGTTGCATTCTAGGAAATTAGACGCATCCGTGGTCTAGTGGTAAAGAGCGCAGCTCTTGACTCGGAGGTCGTGGATTCAAATCCCTCGTTGGAAACGTGTTATTTCCAAGTTTGGTTAGGACAATGCAGGTTGATCACCTGATTGTCTGACAAGTAAGATGATCCAGGCATCAAATGGGCATGTAAAAAGTCGGTCCTGCGCCTGATCTTTCGCCAGTCGTGTCGGTCGTCCGTCCTACTGGGTTAGGACAGTAAAAGGAATAGAGAGTGCTCTTGTGTACTGCGCACATACTTGGGCACTATAAAATTACTCCAGCGTAACTGACCTGGCTTAAATGAAACCGGCCACCGTAACCGAAACCGGTGTGGGGAGTTATTATGCTTGACCAGTGTTTTTTGTATACTTTCTCTGGGTTTTTTGCCATTGACTCGGGTTTCTGTTTCTTTTTTAGACTTTGTAACAATACTTCCTTGTTCAGTAGTTGGTATATTCTCACAGACTGCATTATGATACACAATTGGCACATTAGAAAGACGTTTGCAGCGAGATGTAGATTTAGAGTGCTTGGAACGACTGCCAGAGCTAGATGAACTTGAGCTGGATGTACCGCCATTTGAGCTGAAAGAATCGCCGTTAGAAGTGGAGGAATCACTGCTAGAGCTGGATATTCTACCTATTGGCTGAAAAACTTTCTTTTGTAGCCTTTCTTTGCGGTGGTTCATAGTCAGATCCATCTAGAATAAAAATATTACTAATAAATTAATTTTTTTATAATGCAAATGCATGAAGTAACAAGTAACAACAGTAAGGAAATTGTGATTTTTCATCAATTTTAATTAATCTAATTGATCAATCCTTAATTAGATCAACTAAAATTTAAGACGAAAAACTAAACAGCTAGTACTTAATATGATACAAAAATTGGAATCAAAAAGTCAAAAGTCCTTTTATAACCACGTTCTAAATAATAATATTGAACCTTTACAGCATTATTATAGTTCATGACTTTGTAGATCCAATTTGTATGGTTAAATAATATAATAATGTTGGATCAACAAAAACGGTTATTAAAGAAATGCCTTTGTAGCTCCAAAATTATTGTAATTTTTTTTTAAATATTGAAGTGTTAATAACAGATTCGTTTTTGTAGCTCCAAAATATAAGAATAAAAATGGTCATAAATACCTTTGTGTGGCTGTAGCTCCAACGTACGTCAAACATTCGCGGACGCGGGGACACTACTGACTAATGAAACTTTGTCGGCCCAAAACGCAATGGAATAACCGCCAATAACCACAAAGGCACTTGCGCCATCTAGTATAATTCTGAGAAACTATCACGAATGTTTTTGTTGCCCCAAGTGCGGGCATGGTTTAGAAACAATTTGGCATGATTAGCTTAATTTTGCAGTTTTGGCTATTTGTGACTTTGTTGCACCGAAGGTGCGACATATTTACGGGCTTACAACCACCTTACTGCTTGAAAATGCCGTAATTCTTTGCGATTCCTATTATTTTGGTATGCCAATTAAATGGTTAATGCTACGAAGATTATCTTTAGGTAGGTTGAAGATGCCGAATTCTCTAAGTAATAAACTTGAAATACTTGCAAAAACAATATTTTTTAAACTCCATGGTAAATATCTACCTCGAAAGAGTGTCAATAATATTATTTCTAAAAATACCTTTATTACTATCTATTTATTATTATATAATACCTTTATTTATTATTTCTAAATATAACCTTGCCTTATTTCTAAAAATACCAAAACAACGTGATTGTAAGTTTCATTGATCGATTGTAATTAAACAAAGCGGGAACATCGGTCTTTGAAAGGAACTTTCAAGAGAACGCTTAACTATTGTAAGAAGTATTCCCTCATCGGAGAAAAGTTTAATGAAAACAAAGTGTCAGAGTAATTGAGGAACAATTCACCGAACACGCATGAGTTGGCACAGCACTAATATAAGCGATTGTTTTAAAAACATAATTAATTTCTTCGACCCCTCGTTCAACCTAACGGAACATTTAATATCGAGCACTCATAATTATTCCTTTTACATTCAAACCCTTTTTCATTCAACAACTTTTTATTTTTTAATACTCGCGAATACTTTGTAGCGAGTTTTGTCTCCCGAGCAGACTTATTAAATTGGGATTCAGAAAAGGCTTCTTTGTAATAAAAATTGTTCAATTTATATTTTCGCGCTGCTACGCCATAATTTTTCTCCTCTTTATTGGACTTATTTTCTAATCTTTATATTAAATATTCTCCATTGTTTCTTCATTTTCTAAGTTTTTTTGTTTTATTTTTGTCTGCAGATCTGGCATTTGGGAGAATTGTAGAGCAGCGTACGAAGATATCGTCAAACACCTCGAAAGGTAATTTTTTAAAATTTTCCATTTCCTATAATATCAAAGAAAGAAAATCCTTAATTCAAGACAAAAAATCTAAATAAAATCAGCGAGAAGACAAGCAACAGCGAAGAGCAACAAATCAAAGTCATTCGAAATTCAAACGGTATGCAGATAGCAAGGGAGAGTGTGAAATTAGAGAAGACAATTAGATCGGTGGATCGGATGTATTTTTAACAAATGATCGTCCGGCCAGCATGCGGCACGGCCGGGAAGAGGGGGGGGGGGAATAATTCATCAAACTCATTCAGGGCTAATCTCGATGCTAGGAAAATGCGGCTCTCATGTAAATTGGGCCCAATCGGGGGCCATTGGTGAGGGGAAAAACGCTTTTCTTTTCTTGTTTAATGGATGGTGATTGATCGGCGGGTTTGAACGATACTCGCGGTTTTGACTTTATTTTCAAGTGCTTATTGACTGTTTCATATCTGTTTGTGTTACGGATTAGGTATTTATATCGTACAAGAATATTTCAATCAAACCAACAAGAAATAAATTTTATCGAAACTAGCAATTGTTGGGTAGTGTTTTAATTGATAGTAAAATAATAGAGCCTTGCACAGAAAATATCTTTGTGAAAGAATTAAACGTACCTCCTTTAGCTATTCTCCCTGTGGACATCCGATTCCTCCGTATCTCTGCCCTTAGCCGTTGTTCAATCGATTTTTGCGTTAAATAGATTCAGTTAATGAATAGCGTATTAAATAATACCTACACATGTCGGGACTCGGGAGGCGTCGGGCGCGGGCAGCGCGGGTAGAATTACAGTCGGACAGCGCGCCGTGTACCGATGTGTCACTGTCAGCCGCGATAGCCGCGCCACGGGTCCGGGATTAAGGCTTTTTTAAAGAAATTACTTTGTAATTTTTGAATGGAACACATAAGCTTTGTGGAGCCCAAATGAATTTTTATGATGTATCGTTTCTTGCTCTGTTCCGATTCATTGAGTTTGTTCCACGTTTCGCTGTTGGAGCATTTTTGTAGTTTAATTAAAAGGTCGAAGATGGCGTTTTCGATAGCAAAATATCGTGTCCTTTTAAAATATTTTCCGTAAATATGTTAAGTCTTCCATTCTTTATTGTCTGTACTTAAGCCTCGTCCGTTCTTTTCGCAGCAATTTAAATATAATAATTTTAATCTCGCGGTAGAAGGTTGTTATTTACTTCAAGAGATTATAATGACGCTTTATAATAAGTATCCAACATCTTGTTAGACCTAAATGTGAAGAATGTATTATAATAATGCATTCTCTTTCCTGGCATCGAAGTGGGTTTCCTTGGAGCGAATTATCTCGGTCCGTCTGCGCATGCGTCGCCGACCGGTTCTCGATCTTAACACCAATTAATTGACAGGATTATCTCTGATTTAATATAATTTGTACGTTCTGTTTGTTTTGTAATCTTCACGAGGAGCGCATTTGTTTTCATAATCTACTAAAATAATTCGGAGTTCAGGAACGAGATTAAGCGAAATGAAAGCAGTGTTAGAATCGAAATACAAATGAACGGAGAAAAATTTGCTCGTGCAAGATTAATTGTAAGGTTGTTCTTGAATTGAATTGAAAAGGTTATTTTTCACACGGTTACTACTATTTACACGGGAGCCGGGGTTTTTATAGATTCAATTTTGGTCTTCAGGTTTTTCTCCTTCAAAAACGCTTTCCACTCGACTTTTAAGCTAGTTCTCAGAATGGAATACCTACTTATACTGTATCAAACCATAGTCCAGAATGAGTGTCATTAGTGTGACAGTAAATCAACCGATTACTCAATTAACAGTCAACAAATCGTCGGGCTGTATGCATTCGTCCGGTTTAATTCCGTTTCGGATCGAATTAGCTGCGATTAATCGGCGTGCGGCGGGTTAAGCCCGTACCCTGCCGGGATCGGCACACATCGCTCTGACGTCGCTCGTTATTCATTCCCGTGCCGTGCCCCTTGTGACGGAGATAGCTTTATTTGTTGACCCTTAAATCTGTGCTGTGCTGAATTTAATTTCGAATTATTGACTGGCTACTGCGATGCACAAATTTTGTGAGATATTTACAGCCTCGTAGCTATTCATATATTGATAAAGTTTTTTTATTTGTCTGCGTCATGCATAATATGTTACGTATTCTTGGACTAATATTAAAATTTCTAATTTCTTTAATTGTCTTGCGAATGTTTGGTAATAGAGTATAAGAGCCTGCAATGGCCAGACCTTCCTCAGTTTCGGAAAGATGAAAGTTTACCTGTTTGTGACCTTTACAGAGGTATAAGAATGACCAGCAACTATGGAGTTTCGGTCGCGGTTACTTTAGGCGGTATTCAGTTGTGAAGGTCTACCTGACCTTCAAGAAAGAGTAAAGCTCAATTTCATAGCTTATATTCTTCGCGGTAAGTGGAGGAATCTCGTCTTCCAGTGCCGGACATTTTTGACAGTTGCTTCCTACTGCCAGACACCCTCAACGTCTAATACTTTAAGAAAGTTTAAGGGTGGGAAGCAATTACTGTCAAAAATATCCGGCACTGGAAGACGAGATTCCTCCACTTACCACAAAGAATACTCTTTTTCGAAGGTCAGGTAGACATTCACAACTGAAAACCTCCAAAGGTAACCGCGACCGAAACTCCATAGTTGCTGGTCCTTCTTACCTCTGTATAGGTCACAAACAGGTAAACTTTCAGGTTTCCGAAACTGAGGAAGGTCTGGCCATCGCAGGCTCTTGGTCCATTAGATTTTTAAGTTTATATTTTATCAGTACCATTATCATTATTTAATCTGAATATTTATTATACAACTGATAAATAATCTTTTGTTAATTATTTTAAGCCAATGCCTTCTTTAGAATTTCGAAAATGATTAAAACGTGTGTACAACTATAAATAGACAAAAACTTGCGAATAGAAACCATCAAGTCAAGAATCGCGAAGTAACATTTGCGTGATTGAATCCTTGATCATTAATTTGTAAGAAGATCAAACGAAGACCGAGGGTGATATTTATCAAGGATATTGCGAATTATTTTAATCAAATCAAATTCCCTTCGTTGTAAACAAATGCTTTTGATTAATGAGACGCGCGACAGAGCTTCATCGTTATGATAAAACACCCGAGGAAAAGGCAAAATTAATGGTCATAAAATGAACTCTTGTATTTGCGAGATAAAGACCCGATGCTCTTCTTGCATAATTTCTCTTCTGGTGCAGAATTTTTGTGCTGAGATTGTATTATAGATTTTTCCCTGATAACTCTACCTTGCGATGTGATTTCGAAACCGGCGCTTTTCAAAATTATATTTTCTATCTTTGTATTTGCCTTCATAAAAATATTTTTACTGTCTACATTTATACCGCTAACTACTCGTACATACCAGCATTGGTAAATTCTGCCAGTAACATTTCAAAATTGTGATTTAACTAATTTTGCAAGTTTTATCTACCTCATCTCAGTAATGGTCCCGATAGTGCTCAAATTTCACTTAAGATTTAGATTATCATGGAGGCAAGTCATTAATAAAAGCGACTTTTGATTTTCAGTCCGCTAATATGCTAGGGTTGTGAAGGGTGCACAGTCACGTCGTCAGCCCTCGGCATACCTCCCGAGTTTGTCATCGGTGTGGTCGTACTGGCATGCTGCTCTTTGTACCTTTCCCTTTTATAGTTACAACTAAGTATTCGTATAGTTCCAAAATATTCATTGCGTTCACTTTGATCGTATCGACTGTGTATATCAAAATAAGCATTCAAAATATTAACGACAAAGATTTATGTGATAATACTTATCACTAAAATATAGTCTTAAATTATAGTTATTATGTTGACCAAAATTTTCATCAGCGCCAAAGCTAAAAAGACCCATTGAATCATAAAGAAGTAGCTTTAAAAACCATTTGGAATGTTGTCATTTTGCAAATGACAATAAAAGTAAAGCACGCAGATCATTAGCAAAACAAAATGATAAGGAGAATATTTTATACGGGAGCGGTGCTAACAATGTGCCTCAACTTGCACCGTCAGCCTATATTAATCTGGATCCGGCGCCTGACAGCACAAGTCAAATTTCTCATCAAAAATAAGAATTAATGGCGAACAGCATTAATCATTAGCTGGCAAACGGCACGAGGTGTCCGTATCCCATTATTTTGCATTACTAATGATATGTACACAACGATAAGGGACGCTTTATAAAAACCTCGCAGGTTTTGTGTCTCATCGATTTAGTAATGTGGTTATTAATGTGATCTTGAAGCGTGCTCGATTCACATAAAACTGCAGGTTCTATTTACATTCCATCACTAATGTTATTGTACAGTGGCTGAGATTATTTTCTTTGTGTAATTTTGTTTCTGATCGCTCTGCCCGATGCCCAGCTGTTGCTTCAGTGTTTATGAGTCTTCGCGCGTATTTTTTTCGATTTGTCTTAATTTGACGTGTAATAATAATTATTATCAAAATCAATAACGAGCAGCACGTGTAAGAGGTAATTTAGTACGAACAAAATCAGTTTCGGAATGCGTGTTACGCACGGGGAGGTGTGAAAATATGATCGAGCAAACAATCAATTAACTGCCTTCACTCAGTAATTTTTAATAACTCAGATACACTAATCACTTCCTCCCGAGAGGCGGGACCGTTCTATTTGTAGAAGTTGGCAACACTGCCATCGACAGAAGATGTCACTTTTTCTTTAATTACGCGGCGGCCTCATTTCTTCGCGCCCTATTAGTACGCATCAATCAATGTTGCCAATACCTATTTTTTTACCCTGCTACTCGAATGTTTTTCCTTTCGTACGTTTTTGTTTACGGATATTTTTTAAGTGGGGAATAATTTGATGAGGTCCGCCACCCGACTGTGTTGGATGCGAGCGAGCTCATTTGTCATCGTCTTGTCATTTCTGCGTTTCTTTAGAACAGTCGTAGAGGTGAAGTAATTATGCAAGTTTTTGGTTGGCTTTTTCATTTGATATTAATTAACGTCTATTGAATACCTTAGAATGTAATCAAGGTTTTTGTTTTTTCCGCCGTCGTTGTATAAAATTGCAATTTAAACCCGGAATGGATATTTTCGATCGCATATCTTAATTTGGGAAACGGCTAAAAACTATGAATACGAAATTAACGTGTCATGTTAATGCCGACATCGATGGGGTAAATCAAATATGTGAATCCACAGATCAAAAGAATTCATTACAGTGTGTAAATCACAATTTGCATGTGGCGCGGGCGCGCGGCGCCGCGGTCATGAATATGCAACTCCGACTGCGCTCCGTCCTATGCTGCATTTAGATGGTCTGGCTAGCTTTTTGACTGCCAGATATAGTCGGTTGCTAGCACTGGATATGGTGGTACTAGTGCCACATATGAATTCATATTGACACCCTTTATCACCCTTATGCTATAAGAGAAAATTTATTTTTAAATTCTCTTACATTCTCTTAAATGAATCAAACTGCTAGACTCTATATACGATGCAATTTACTTGACAGATCTTTTTTCTGTATTATCAAATTAACTTGATTGTGAAAAGTATCAAGTGGAGTGTGTCATTACAACGCGCACTTCATCAACAAAGTGCTGAGGCATCAAACCGGACACTTGCTCGCTTCCTGACCTTTTCCCGGTCTGTTATGCAAATCCCGACTCCCCGGGGAGCGCAAGCAAAAAGTATTGTACTGTTTACTGCTGACTCGTCCACCACTGTGTGTGAGTCTGCATACGCCGCCCCGTATCGCCGCCGTCATATTTTACGACACCCGAAAAATAGAAGACCTGCTATTGGAACCCGATAGGGCGTCGACAAATAAAGTTAGAGAATGGAAAGTTTCGGAAGTACCAATTGTAAGTAGATTAAACGGATAATCGACTTAAATCCGCTATAAGTAAATAGAAACGAAGCCAGTTTAATATTCTCGTAAACCTCAACCAGCAAAAGGTCCAATTGGCTCGCATTTCAGCCTGTCGTTCATAAATAAATTTACCTAAACGAAATTATCAAACGAATTTTCCGATGAAATACGGCACAGTATCAATAATTGATCGAACATAAGTAAGGGTCATCAGGCGTAGTGGACCGCCGATCCAACCCTACGCCGCGGCCACAAATCAAATGTTTTGATAGCGCCGCGGTATAACGAGACAATTTGATTGCGGACATATCCGCGGCAAATTGCTTCTAAATTATATTTTCTGTTTACTTTCCGAACTCCCCGCTATTGGGCTTAGAACAGATGGACATGTTTCAGCTTTCATTGTTGCCCGTCAAAGTAAATATGTTAGTCCTTTGGGATCATTAATAGCGCTTTTCATATCAGACTTGGTTATACGACTGAATAAAAGTCAATATTATTTAAAACGCGATCAAAAATTATACAATGATTGAAAGATGGACCTATCGGCCCAATTAATTAGATTTATCTAAAGGATTGTGTTCATTTTATCGATATTTCGAACAATACGTTGATGGATCTGCTCTACATATCGAACAAGTTTTCTAAGATAAATGGTGACAGTGTTCCTAATTCGTATTCCTTATTATCATGATGAAGACGACTATTTTGACACCTTCCTAGATTATTATTGAAAATCGAATAATAAGACAAAGAATCCTTTATTGTCTATTAGAGCATAGATAGGACCACAAAGACCATTACTCATTCGATTGACTCGTGTGCATTTTGTGGTCACACACAATGAAGAAATTCAACCGTCACATACGAGAAATTTATGCAATCGGACGACTTGCACTCGAGTTACTGAGATATAGGGAAGGAATTGTCGCATCACATCACACGACGAGCGGGATGGAAGCGTGCCGGTGATGCCGATATTTTGCGGTCGTGTGCATACGAAGCCTTATTTATGCAATTAGCGTGTTGTAGAACATCTAGACCGTATTGTGTTTCAAACGGAGAGGACCGAACGAGATAATGAGGCAATTTTATGAATGTTTCCCCGAAGGTACAGTGAGATTCGACATTATCAAAAACATTTCCATTACGGATAACGGTAATGCCCCTAAAAAGTCGGGGACTCGGAATCGTAGGAGCAATTTTGCATAATTATCTAACATTGTGCCGGGAGACAGGCGACGCCGGCGCTTAAATCCTAATAACATCGCATGGACCCGATCAGAATATCGTTACGCTACTGTAATCTTCCCGGAGCAAACGGCGAATTTCACCGCCACACCGACACACACCATTATTTGTTAAACTGTAAGGTTTATTACTTTAATGAAATGGTTACATTTAAAATAACGGCTTATGACGTAGTTGAAGTTACCATAGTGGCAAACTTAAAGTTCAGGTGGATATAAATAAATGATAAGTCTTAAACGTCTCCTTTTTTTTTGGAAGCCGGTGAAATATACGAATTTAGTGTCTTAATTACAAATTTTACAGTTAAACCCCTGTATATAGAAGTGAAGCAACTTCTTTACCACAATCAGAAGAAGAACCCAAATACATCTATAGTAAATTACATAATTGCATTAAAAAACACGAAACCATTATGTAGCACCCCCACTCCCCAGCGATCCATCTTGCAGATTTTCTAATGACAACTTAAATCCTCTCACGTACTTCTAATAACGTAATGAGCTCCAAAGCTTCCAAGACATATTTTATTTTCTTCCGACACATTTTATATTTCATTTCACGTTTCATAAGCGAAATTTGCTTGTCCCTCTTCGCGTTCAGCGTAATGCCCCGGTCGCTTAGTGCACTTTTATTATGGTATTAAGTGACGTAATTTTTTCCATATTATATTATTCAAATTTAAATAACTGTCTCCGGTTTCCCTCGCGAGGTCTACCGATTGCTGTTGTCGCCCCCTCGAATCTGCTTGTTTTTACTAGGAGATTTTTATAGGACATTGTGATGTTGAGTAGCTGTTACATCTAAATATTTTGTAGAGGAATTCATTTTAAATATCTTACTTTTCTTCTTTACGTAGAGCTAAATTATATTTTTGATTGAAATTTTTCCTTTAATTGTACAATTTTTCATAAACTCTAATTTCTGAATAAATTTTGATCACAACCATTGTAGGTACA
Organism: Plebejus argus; assembly: GCA_905404155.3. Taxonomy (NCBI): domain Eukaryota; kingdom Metazoa; phylum Arthropoda; class Insecta; order Lepidoptera; family Lycaenidae; genus Plebejus; species Plebejus argus. The sequence continues at coordinate 12,180,342 of FR989929.1, read as the reverse complement.
GGGTGAAGGATAGTAACGTTTAAGTTAATTAAACACCACCAAAACATTTAATTGGTAGATGCTCTACAGAGTCGTTGTTCAGAAATTGAAGAAGTTAGAAAGGCCGCAATTTTTACAAATGACATTGTGACATCTAGGCGAGGGAGGAGGGTGCGGCCGACAACTCATCATGTTAGGTACTACTTTGTCATTATTTTGCATTTAGTCGCGCCGCGCCGTTTGCTACTCTTATTTGCTTTGATTTGCCATCATTTTGTTTGACTTTTATTTTAACTTGAACTGAAGTGATTGATGCAAATATTTTTATGCTCGTCACAAATTCGGTATTCTGTATTTTTTTCGTAATTAGGTAGCATAATAGGTAACATCTCCCTAAAAATATAAAATTGCTTCAAAACCATTTTCACCACGGTGGATATATTCGATTAAAACTATTAAAAGTAATATTAAGATAAAGACAACATTTTGTGTTATAACATTTTAAAAATTTACATAATCATATATTTTGACGTAACACAAAGCTACTTATATTTTGTTCATAATTTATTCCATTTCTCCCCTACACATTGGCATCGGCCGCTGATATTTTTTATTCGATTAGTAAACCCCTAAGGTGTTTTTAGCCTTTTTTCGGTCGATTTTCTTCGAAGCTTTGTTGACTGTTACGGGAGGGTTGCAATGCTCATTTCTCGTGGATGAACTCGCTTATTTATCTTTTGTGAGTTTTATATACTTGTACAATACGGGGATAATAAAATGATCAAAACATAATTTCTTTGCGTTACTTACACTTTCAGTATGGTTCATCTTCGGTATTTAGTTATTTATTATATAACAGTTGTTTATTCAACAGTTGATCTTTATAAGTATGGCTCATACTACATAATTACTCTTTTATATAGCTGCTATACAATTACTAAGTTATATCACCTAGACTAGCTAACACAACATAACATACAATTACGTACTATTCCATTTGTTTTGCCCGATCTAGTAGCGTAAATAATGATCAATAGAAAGTTTTGCAATCAATAAACAATTACCGCAAATTAGTCCGACGTCACCCACCGCCGTAGACTATAGAGTATAGACTGTAGAGTGTAGAGTATAGAGTAACCGGCACGTCGCACCGTAGACACTCTCCCGACCGCAGTACTTACACACTCGATTTGTGACGAACCGACGAACGGGGAAGGAAACTTTTTGATGGATCGGCCGGAGTTTGTTTTGCATGCGAGTGATATGTCTGAAATAATAAATGTCGAGGCGTCGACGGCCCCGTCTCCCCCGGGAGGGTGAGCTAAAACGATTTTTGATTTGGGTGTCGAGCGAATGTTTTCCGCTGCGACGCTCCGCGGATTTGATTTTCTTAATCGATTCCCGGGCCGATATCGCGCCATTGTGATTCTAATGAACGGACCGCGGCCGCCGGCGCGATGTAAATTGACAACACTATAACCGAGTGCTCCGTTTAATACTTACTCTAATCAGATTATGCATACAAGAACGGTTCGGAGCGGCTAACGCTGCGGCATTAGGCCGTACGAGCGGGTCAGAATTAACTAATCAGCGTACATTGGCGTCGCTGGTAGATTGCATCGCATTGTCCGAGCCCGTGGCCCCGGAATATCGGTTTAGGCCACTGGCCACTCCGTAATGGCAATGGTTAGCGTTAACTTAGTTAACCTTCATAATTATGTTATTAAACATTTGCATATCCCGGTATTATCGCGGCCCGCGTGCGCCGGCCTGTAATGCTCCATTCTCCGGCGCAATGAGATATCCCAAAAAGCTACAGAGTGGAGGATGCCTACATTAATTAACGCAAAGCTTATTATGATGATGTTACTGTGATACTGCTAAACTACTCAGCTATTATAGATAAGTTTTTAGATATGGCAAGTTGCTGGTTTTGACAATGTAGATTTAATATGCAGATAGGTACACAGTATACTATAGTCTCGAATAAGTACATCTCTAATTTGATATAAATGAACATGATGAAGTATTATGTCACTGTCAGTAGCTATTTCAACGAATCAAATCAATGAGTTAACAAGATTTTATCTATATTAATCTTTTATCATCGAAGTGTTAGTACAGCTGCATTCGAATTGCAATCTAGGTGTTACTCGGGAAACCAGCTTAACGAGCTGTAAAAAACAATGTAAAAACGTTTTTAATTTGAAAAGTCATCGATCACGTTAAGTGTTATAATGACAAAAGGAAAACGAAGGAAGTGGAAATAATTTATTACTTTATTGATACAGGCGCTATCTTTTGTCCGATCGGGCGCGATGATTTGATCATTTCGTTTTAATTCGTTCAGGATATGAGGCACGTTTTTTGTTGTCATATTTCGATGGGAATACGATAATTGAAAACTATAATATCCGCGTATTTTTAATTCCAAATTGATATGACATGTTTGCTTTCGTGTGTTTTAAATTTTAATTATGTTGCAACAATATTAATTGAGCTTTTGTCAAATTTTTATTGTTTTGCTTAACTTCAACGTATTTCAAGTAATCTTCAATATCATGTAAAGCTTGTGAGATAGTTCGAATAACGGCATTAATTTATTTAATATTATATTATGAAACTGTACCTACAATCTGTGGTACCTACACTATGCCTTGAGGCACACCGGGACTTGTGTCTGAAAAACGTTACGTACCAAGCATTGTTTCCAGTAATGGCCGACGCATGGGAATCCATAAAGGAACTATACAAAGCACTTTAAAAAACATTTTGCATAATAACATGATTTCAAAGAAAAATGGGCAAAATACGAAGGAGATATGTACGTATATTTAAAATTCATAGAGTTTTCAGTTGAAAACGTTTACAAAAAGATATAAAGATTTTTTTTCCTAAAGAATTATTAACATATTAATAGGAGAAGGAAATGAAAAATATATTAAATTCAGACGGAGCTTCGTGACTCGTCAGCGAGTACGGAACGGCTCCATTTCGAGGGCTCCGCCGTAGACCACTTTGACACAGACACTGTTTCGTGATAATACTTTTTTTACCTTGTCCTGAGATTAATCCTTACAAAAAATATTGTAATAAATAATATCATTATGATAATGTGAGAATCAAGACATTGTAAGATTATTATTTTTTCTAATTTCTTAGTATTCGGCATATTTTGCCTTCTTTTCAATCGTTGGGGCTAAAGAGATAAAAGTCAAATCAAAAACATTTCAAGTATACTAGCTAAAAAGCCGGGCTTTGTGAGGGCTCACGTCGTCACACCTTGACCGACTGATGATAACGCATCTAAATAAAAATTACTACATATGTTAAAGCACAAATCATGATAGGCGTGATAGTTTTTCCGTAAAGTGTACTACAAAATGTACAGGTTTTGTAAATACTAGGGCTCGCTTCACTCACCCTGATTGATACAAACATTAGACTGTACCGTTACACACCGATAATATTTTGACAGTCTCTCTTGTACATTGCTCTGTAATCCGCAAAAGGGTTCCACGAAAGCTTAAAACAGCCACTTATTATGTATGTTACATTTCACTTTCAGACGTCATTTATATTCAAATGCTCAAAAGGCATTACACGGCAAAAATTGGGCATTAACCCCTTTTCAAATGAATGAAATTGGCTCTGATAACAAACGTTTGAGGTTTGATTTAAGTAAGAATATGGCTCAAAGCTCAGTAATTATTGTTTCACTTTTTTTTACTTTTGAAAATTATCTATTTAGTAACACATAAATATATCATATAAATTATAAGGTATCTAATACATACTTCCTCCCTCGCAATACAATTCTCCGAAATCTTAATACAATCCCACATTAATATTCAAAGATCAATATTTCATAATCTGGCAATAGGGTAGCGATGCCCGTACAAAATGATTACACATATCACAAAGGCGCAGCGGGGTCCTATAATATCGTGCCTTTTTCTTTTGTGGTAGCCCTGCGTCTCAGTGGGACGCACTTTACGGTTTCGAATGATCTGTTTGTCAGTCTTTGTCTGTCGGTCCGATTTGCGTGGTAGCGTGTCCGATTTACGGCTGCCGATCCTATCTAACTAGCTGCTGACAAATGATCGCTGCTTCTACATTTCGAATATCGATTTGTTAATTGAATTTATTGGTTGATTCATAGCTGATAGCTTCATATAATGTTAAACACGGTTCTTTGATAGTATTTTGTAAATTGAATTATCTAAACTCTTGTGTTTTAACATACCTTATAAATTATAATACCTATAAGGTATATATACCGTATAAGGCTGTTTTTGCAAATTAGTCTATCTATAAAAATATGTGACCTGTACCTACTCAGTTTTAAATATTATCACGTACCTATAAGACGCGCATGAACACATAATCCATACTATAATATTATAAATGCGAAAGTGTGTCTGTCTGTTACCACTTCACGCCCAAACCGCTATAAAACCAATTTTGCTGAAAGGTATGGGATATACTTTGAGCCCTGGGAAAGGACATGGGATACTTTTATCCCGGCAAAATGTACGGTTTCCGCGCGATAAACGATTTTTGGCGCAACGGAGTTGCGGGCGTCATCTAGTATTATATACATTTAGGTCTCAATAAAATGAAGTATTGCATTTATTAATAATGACACTCAACTATGTATAATGAAATCATAAATGAGAAAACTTGAATTTTATTAATCGTGAGTAGGCCGTGGATGTGAGCAAACGCAATAATAATTTGATAGACAGGTTTATAAACGCTAATAACAGTGCCGAGTTGTATTACCTTGATTTCACCGTTTAAGTCACAACATGCGCTAACTAAACACAACATACTCAGTATAATCTATTTTTTAGCCTTCAGGTTTTCTCTTATACTTAGATAAATTAATAAAGTTTGTAAAATGGAGCCTAAAACTCTTAATTTAAAAGCTGGAAGAAAGAGATGAGTAGAGCTCTAAAAAGTTATATAAAAAGCGGGGAAGAAGGTTATTCTAAATTCAAATTGTACTTATTTCTGTGGAATTAAGAAATTGGCATTAAAACAGATGAAAACCATGAATCAAAAACACCAATAACTAAAGAGCAAAACAAAAATATTCCTTTTCCTCATAAAAACTGCTAAGAGCTGACAATGACGAATAAAAGTTGTTTTAGCGGAGTTACCTAAGAACACCCTGCATGATAAAATAATAACACACAGAAGCGTGTGGCCTCGGGGCTCGCTAACAGTCACGAGACTCCCTTCCGATTTCACTAGAGGGGGGCTTACTGCTTTGCACTCAGATACAAGTCTAGAAATATTATGCAAGATTGATCAATCAATATTAAAACTAAGGTCATCTGACATTTAAGAAAAAGAACATATAAACTTTAGTTATAGACGTAGCATCTATAACACGATAATATTGTTATGATGAAGTAGGCTGTAATCCTAGGTCCTGTAGGTTATCGAGATATTTTTTTTTAATAAATGATTATTTATTTATAGTGAATTTTGCATAATATAAGAATATATACAAATCAAATGTAAGTAGAGCTTCTTAAAATTCGATCGATTGTTGCAGGTTACGAGACGAAAGAGGCGACATCGAACGAGTGATAGCGATGGACAAGGCGCGAGAGGGATCTCATAATGGTAACTCATCATTCATCAAGGACATTCAATTCTTTCTAAAGCGTTGGGGGCAAAATGTGTTGAACCTTTATAAGATTATAGGGAAGACTTTAGTTTTCTAATTGATTTCTTTCATTAAATTTTATTAAGAACGAGGGCCTGTTTCACCACTTCCTGATAAAGTGCCGGATAGGCTATCAGCAACTTTTTTGTCAAATTCTCCATATCCATATGTCAAGTTAAGTGGTGGATAGCCTATCCAACATTATCAGAAAGTGGTGAAACAATGATTTTGATCACCAACCTGGTTTCTTCCAGGCTCGTCACCGGGTCATAGTCCGGTGCTGAACCTGTCAAAATCGGGTTCCGGCGAGCGCGAGCGCGGCGACCGGGGCGAGGGTTCCGCCAGCGGTCGCAGTTCGGCAGCATCGCGCCGCACGCCGCAGCCGCCGCGTCTGCCGTCGAACAACGCTGCGGTGTCGCCCCGCTCACATTCCGACGAGAGCGACGGCGCGCTCTCCGACCAGGACGACCATAATGTCAAAGACGAGGATGACGGTACGAACTATTCAGTAGCTTAGTAAGTAACAGTAAAAAATGACATTTTTTTTAATAAATGAAGGCTTTAGGGCTGGAAAAAAGATTTGAAATAAAGAATTTATGCATTTTATGTGTAGCCAAATACATTAGCCTGGTGATGAAGTAGAAAAGTTACAGGGTTCGTTCAAATTATAAAGGATAAATAAGTAAATGTCTGGATGTTGCAAAATGTTAGTTATCGTGTTCTTCAACTCACGTCTTCAACTATTTGCTACGAATTACGATGACTAAGGGAAAGTCGAAAGAAGGAAGTTAGTCGCGCCGCATGCTGCAGCCGCCGCGTCAGCCGTCAAACAATGTCGCAGCGCGGTGTCCTCGCACTGGCGGTAAGAACAAATTCTGTTCGCTACGAGAATCGAAGAGGAATCGAAAGAAGGAAGTCAAGACTGTTATCAATTTCGCGTTATCGCTTGTCATTTTCTCAAGCAGGACTTCCTAAACGAAGCAGCGTATTATAAAGCTTGGAAATAATACTTTAATAAAACATTATTGAAGTATTCCTACAAAAAATACCAATAACTAATTTGTAATAACCCTACTAAACTTTTGAATTCTAAAGTTCAGGTACGATTCTCCTTAGAACCGCAATCCACAAAATATGAAATAATAACATCACTAATTGCAAGGGATAATAATAAACTATCAGTTGCAATGTGTGATATTACTTAAGTTTAATGAACACTGCTTACTACAGTTAGTAGCTTTAAGTTAGAATCGTGTTACATGGAAGTAGTAGAATTATTACATGAAACTGTTAATAATGTCAGAAGAGTAGTTACCACGTTACGTTCGGTCAAATTGCCAGTAATAGAACCTTAAACATTTATAGTTCAGAAATCAACTCCAATAAAACTTTGGTTTCTCGGAACTTTACAAAGTAATACAATGTATCGAGCGGACTGGGGAATAATTTATTACATCGCCGTACCTTTACAATAAAATAAACAATTATTGTTTCGACTTAATAATAAAGTAAAAACGTATTACATAATAATACAACAATAATAGTAGACAATTTTCCGTCGATCTCCGAACACCTCACGTTCAGGTATAATGGTTCGATTTAATAAAATCATATTGTGTCTGCTTTAATAGACTTTAATGACGTAAGGGATTCTATTTTGCCCATCTAAACGCTTTCGACACAAATAGGACCCGCTTAGTGTTAAAGACTTGAAGGCGATGGCAGGATCAGGTATAGATACATTTATTTTAAATCGTATTTTCCTATGAAGCTTTAAAAAAGTTTTTGGTACATTACTAAATGTAATGGTCTTCTTGTAGAGTCGAATATTCAATTAGGACAAACTGTAAAACAAATACTTTTTGTTAGCAGCTAACGCTAACGACTACATTAATGGTACTCTCTTCAGCCTTGGCTAATGTAAATAAACAAAAAATATTCTATTATTCAAATCGCCGCATACCTCGGCGTCGCGATTAACTCAATATTACTTGTACCGATACACGTGTAATTATCATTAGAAAATGAATGTAAACACGTTTTCAAGAAAACAGACGGTAGTTTCCTAGATTCCATCATCGTACGGGTTAAATATGCTATTAAAACTATTAAAAACCCGCATGATGGATGGCATAACAATTTCTTTGGTGACATGCGAGCGTACGTCTATCCTCTTTTTGCATTGCCTATTGGCATACTAAATATTTTATTAATTTACCTTCTCTCGTCTCGTATCATCAATCAATAGAAAACTCGTTATTAACACAACGTCATGCATTTATACATTACTTACGTAACGAGTAAATTAAATATTACTTTTTGCGACAGTAATCGATATCGAATTAGGAACTTCCTAGTAGAAATTCTATGTACAGCTGTTGTCGCTTTTATACAATTTAATTGATGCTCTAACTCTAACTTGACAAATTTACAACAGGAGATAGAGCTAGAGAAATGAATTATAATTATATTATTAATCCAGAAATATAAAATACAACAGTTGATAATTTTATTATTATTTTTGTTCCACTAAATATTGCGACAAAAAAGTGCCCTCGCCCCGTAGAACACAGCTACGCGCAACCTAGAACTCTACATAATATAAGTACGCGCGATTCGTAGCTCTTCAATTTTCTTACTAGTCTTCTGTCTTACATCTTCTAAAATATTCTAATTGCTTTCCTGAATTTCGAACTATTTTAATTATCATTTTAGTCACATAATTTGTATGATTGGCAAGATTTTAGAAATAAAAAAGCAAGTTCAAGATTTTACTAGTGTTGATCGTGTGGAACATTTTACATTAAACATTGTACCAAAAAAATCAAACTCAATTTATTAATTATTATTAATTCAAGCTATCAAAAATATTAGATAGTATTAAGACCTCATAAATAATAGCTAGTGGTATTGTGCGAGTAGGAGGTAGCAGGTGTCGCAAACCGGTGGAGACTCATCCAGTCGTAAGTCATAACATTTATCTACGACGACAATACGTCTAGCTGCCATACAATAGCTGAATTATTGAAACAATAACCCCGCTATCCGCGATTACGGAATAGTCCATGTAAAGCGTGAGAAATACCACCAAAGGTTTTGTTTGGTCGAGTGGTGTTTGCTATAGTATAGGTGTTTGAAAGTAGACAAAGCTCTTATAAGAGCTGTAGCGTTTGCCAATGCAAGAGCTTTAATTTAGCTCTTGCATTGGCAAATGATGTAAAAAATTGTAGGAACAATAAAGTTTACTGCTAAGTAAACTTAATAACGTACTTGTTTGCAAACTGCAAATAATTTACCAACAAAGAATGATCTACATTAACGTCAACAATAAATTATATCTCAAGTTTGTCAAAACCAGTCTCATTCAACTTTGATCTTAAACTTTACAGCCTTTTTAATTTTATTAAAATCGATCTCCGACTTTATTTACATTGTAGTGTTATGTTTTATTTACCGGACAATGCAGTTTGACGCTTACACGTAGGCGATTAGGGTTCATTTTGTTTCGTGTCGGGATATAAATTTAGTTAATTGGTCTTATTAGGAGGAGGTTGTTGTGACAACTGAGAGTGCTATCGTGCGCATCTACAATGACGAAACGGCGTTGTCTTCATCACGAGACGAGCAATCACTATCTTGTCAGTTAAATTAAATGTATCGATAGATTACTCCGGGCCGTGAGACTTAATATGAAACACTTTCCTTTTGACGTCCATCGCATTTGCTATAATTATACCTTTGGGTCAAATCAATTTGAGCCATCGCTAAATGGTGTTGTCTTTTAAATAAAAGATCGTACTATGTTAACATTATGATAATGAATTAAGCCTTAAGTATGTTACAACCCTTTCCTTGTTATTCTACAAGTGACCTTTCCTTTTAATTACTTTCATAAAAAAGAGCTTTTAAATAGAAAAGATAAAAGAATCTTAGCTTTACCATGCTTTTTACCTACTAAAATCAAAATTTACAAATTTTCGTACATCTTTTTCCGCATTAAAATGTTTAAATCTATTCTCATTTTTGTGAGCTACCTTACCCATAGTCAGCCCTATATGGGTATGATTATTAATTTAATCGGTGATTATAAATCGTGCACAATCGCAGTCGGAATAGGCATTTACTATAGTTTACATCGCGAGAGCACCACGCGATTTCCATGTAGCTCGCCATAATAATTGTTGGGAGAATGATACACGCAATATAAACTTGCTCGTTTTCTACTCAACATTGAAATATTTATTAATTAACTGCCTCGAATTCACGTATGACTTTGTAATTCCGCTGTCTACATCAATGACTATGCGGAGCTTTTAATTAAAAACGGCAATTGATTATATGGGTAAAAGCTCTTTATATGGTATGGATATTATTGGTATATCTTACATAATATTATATTATATACGGTAATATACCTATCTGCGAGATCCACTCGCTGTATATTTTCAAAGACGCCATTTTTGGCCTTCAGTTTACGGGCATTAGATCACCACACACTCCCACCACTTCTACTTCTGTAAGCCAGGATTGATAGTCGTAAAGTGGTTTAGCCTTCAGTTGCTATCACGGTGGTTTTAATATGATTTTGGAAACACATTCCCTGAAATATGGTCAAAAGCCAGTCAAAGCGATAGGAGTCAATCCGTACTACCGTATATTATGATATATCTATCTATATTAATGATGTAATATGATATAATAATATTATATAACATGAAGATGTTTGTTCAGGAGCAGACTTAAGCGACAGCGAGCGGGAGCTGCAGAGGAACTCATCTCCGGCGCAAGTGAGCTACCCGGCGCCCAGCGGGTCCCCCACGTCGGTCCCCGTCGACCCCACAGCCGACACGCTGGTCTCCTCCACCGAGACCCTGCTGAGGAACATCCAGGGACTCCTCAAGGTCGCGGCCGACAATGCCCGCCAACAGGAGCGGCAGATTAGCTACGAGAAAGGTAAAAGAGATTAATTTTTCCTACTGTCCCTTTAACAGTATTATTATGTCCCCGTAACAGAATGTAAGTAAAACTTTTTGTTAGTAAGGGTAGAGAGTAGTAGAGACGATAGTATATGTGTTTTGTCCTGGTCTGTCAAGAGACTTTTCAAACAATCGAAAAGGACCAAAAACGCTTAATAATACTACTTGTTTATATTTATCAATTAAAAAACAATTTATCAATACAGTGTGACTTTTTTGGTAAGAGGTTAAATCATTTTCTCGAGGATATAGCGTCTCTACGGCTCTACAAGTTTCACAGGCTCTCTTATTTTAACGTTCGGAATAGTATAATTGTATTTCATAATAGTTTAATAGTAATATGTACAATTGGCGTACAGGGCATGTCGTGCCTTTTGCAAATAGCCGTAGAACAGATGCGGCTGAGTTATAGCGCGGCCCACTATCATTACCCGCGATTCCATTCGGACAGGATAATTGTTTAATTGATATTTCTGCTAGTTATTCATTCACATCATTTCATTTTCTCCATGAGAAGTGCTCTCGTGCCCTATGGATCTCCGCATCGTCGTCATTTTGTTCGAAACACAATAACATGCAACATCTCTAATCATCTAGAACAGGATTGTGAAGTAGTTTTTAGTCATTCAGTTTAAATAAATTTATCCATTGTTACCATAGCCTAATTTATTATGATGACGACGTTTAGAGGGTATACACAAAATATAAATCTTTTTGGTTTAATATTTTACTCCCGAAATTTATTAAAATGTATTCAATACTGCCGCTGTCTAAGCAAAAGAAAAGCAAAACGTGAGTTATAAAAATCTATAAAAATACAGAGGAGGAGAAAATTCGCGGTGCGAGTGATCATCAAACTTGAATATCAATATTGCGCCGCGGGCCAATTGTATTAATAAACAAAACAAAATGAGAAATAATAATGCTATAGGCCAACAAAAGGTTCCATTTCTCCCCCCCGACGAGGCACGAACGAAGGAATATACTCTTAAACGCGACCGATTAAGAGTGAAAATCATACGACTAATATAAAGCCGGTAATTTTGTTATTACGATATTAAAATTATTGTTGATGAAACATTTTTTCGAATCGGTGTAGAACTTTACCGGCGCATTTCAAATTACAGCAATAAGCTGATGCAGCCGGAATGATAGGTGGTGCGAGGCGTTTATTCGTTTACATTCTGTGTGTTGTAGTTAGTTACGTGTAATGTTCATGTTTTGTTGGACTAAATTGCATACTTTCGGTCCTCCCACTACGGATCGAGACAAAACAAAATGGACCTTTTATGAATGTACCTTACTATTCTTAGTGCAAAAAATTAATTAAAAAGTAAGTGTAGAACAAAATATTATTTAATTTTTAGCTATAATATTTATCGAATTCGTTGCTATATTTACATCCACACGCCAACGCAGCAGGCATATAAAACAAGGCAACGCAATAAATAGATGTGACTATGACCTCTAGCCTGCGAGAGTCTGAGCTCAGTTCATCCCTCCGCCCTCAAATGACAGATCGCTATCTAGGGTATATTTGCTGACAATTTCCACACTAGCCGAGTGGGTGTCGGGCGAGTGGCGACAAATGTTCGGCATTCAGCGCGTTATCAGATACCGCTGGATGGGGTCCCGTGAAAGGACGACACCGCGATAACGTTTTTTCGATTCGTTTCTGTCAATAGAAGCGCAATGCATGGGAAATAGGTGTCAAATAGTTATTTTTCATCACTTTTGTGTGCTTTTGATGCGTGGGTGGAAATGTTTTTCGACAAAAGCTCTGGATTTAATGTTACACACGGTTATTAGTACTATTTATATGATCAAATGTGATCTATCAACTTACCAATACAAATATTATAAAAGTTCATGATACATATCAAGAATTATGAGTAAATTATTTTATGTAATTTTTTATTCCCTGACCATATCCTCACGTTTCTAACGTCGTGCGCATTATCCGCCGACGTATATTCTGGTCGTATCACTCAGCTTGTCTAAACGGTCCACCTTCGAGCTCCGATAACAATTGCCGGTTCTCGTATATTTGAGCATTCGAATCGAGCATTTAGCTCACAATGAGAGCGCGCTAACACGGGGAATCGGTCCGATCGCAATCGTCGCGACATAAATCTGCATCGGCTACTCTTTAATCCTTTATCCCTGTTAATTCTTACCGCTTAGTTTATTCCCGGCCGAGATGGCCCGGTCTTGTTACCGCGGTTTTGTTCTCCTCTTTTGTTTTACAACTATCAGTTTTTGTTAAGCTAAGTGCTGTTCAACGGACAAATGGCACATGCGCGCGCAGATAGGCCCGGTGTATTTTATGGAGACCCGGCATAAAGGGAATTCCACTCCCATATCTAGAGATAACTAGTGTAGGGACCGTAGTAGTCATGGTCTCGATATTCGATGTTGCCTCGTCTTTAATGTGCGGATTTATGGGTGCTATCACATCGGTGGGGCTAGTTTTTAATCGCCCTTCGGTGTCGGACGACCTTACAGGTTTCAAATACGAATGTCACTCCGCACCACCTGTGCAAAACCTTTCTACTTTGTAATGAAATAAAATGTTCACTTCGATATCAAATTTAAATTTGGTTCTCAAAAGGGTCTAATCTGCAAAATACTGATGCCATACAATTTCGCCCCAAATAATATACAATTTCGGCGTTCAAGTCGTAGCCAAATAGCCATGATTAAATAAACTCCACCGTGAATGTATGCAAATTATATAGATACATTAAATTGATTGCACGAACAAATATAAATAGCTTAAATGTTTGTCGCAGGCTGTGTTGAAATAAGCTAATTAGTGTAAAAAGTGTCTCTATGCTGCGTTATTATGGCACCATTTGCAACGAGTTTCGCGATGAGGGAGCCCGCCATCAATAACGTGGAAGTGACCGATCGAACAAACAAGAACTGGCCAATGATAAAAACTGATGAGCAAATAGACAGGACTTGTGTACTCAGCTAATGGATTCAATTGATATGAAAGCTTTTACAATACTGACGGTAACATTGTTATGTCGATGCCATCAAATTACCTGTTTTATTACATGTATCCGTGTTGGACATTTTTGCATAGAGTTGTGATAAGCTTCTGGATTAGTTCAAAAGTATTATATGAAAATCGTACCAAACATAATATGTGATTCACCGAAGGTAACTGTGGGTAGAGTTCATGATAGAGCTTAGAATATAGTAAGTTGTAACTTGTAACTAAGAAGTTGTGCTTATATAATAGCTACAAATATAATACTGTACTCCAAACTGGGCTGTACTAAATCAACAAATTGCATGACAATTTGACTTGCAGAATATTACGCCTGATAAAAATAGAGCCGATTAAAGAAAACGGCCGTTTGTTTTGAGTTTAATATTTTTCACACAGCGGCAATTATGCGAGAGGGCAAGACAGGATAATTACACAGCAGGCCTGGCGATTAGCGGTGACATACACACAATAACAAACAACGGTCGCATTATATTGTATCTAACATTGTTATTGTTGAAATTGCATGCCGTTTGTTAAGCGAGGGAGCTACGTAGTCCATTGACCAACTAGAAAACAAGAGTTCATGTGAGCTTTTCTTCTTAAAACCTTGCTGAATTCTAATATCGTTATAAAGACCGTGCTGTGTTCCCTATAATGAAACACTCTTTGCTCTAGATACCTTTAGAGGTATAATGCAGCATAGATCGAGGAATCATAAGCTAACATTCGTAGCGCGGCTTCCACGGCCTCACCGCCCCCAGCGAGCCGCGCCACCGAGATGCGCGCGCGCAGATACCCGCAACGATGCATTGTTGCCCGCCGCGCCAGCTTTCGCGCCATTGTGTGGAGGTGCTCAAAAATCTCGCGGACTGATCTGTTTGTTTACTCCAATCTCGCTAAAATGAATTATGAGAGGTTTTCGGTGCCCATTGCGAGCTCCTCGATAAAGATGAAATGTTACAATAGCAAGACCTTATGCATTCATCACGACGTGAACGGGACCATTAACAAAGGCCAGACGTGTCATATTATTAGCTAAAATTTTTTTTGAGTTATTGCAAGCTTTCCCATAGTGCTGAAAAAACTCAGTAGGTACTGTAGGCTCGCTTCGTTGGTAATTTGAAATCGTCGCAATGCAAAATTCACGTTTCCGTTTGGCTTGACCGTGGTACCTACGTGTAAACAATAACTGACATTAACCGAAGGATATTTATTAAAATGCCATTCCTGTGTGGCGATATGTGAGCGAGGCGGCCATATTGGATTACTTGCGCGTGTCGCTCCGGTTACAGTGCGCACGCGACTCGACCACACGCGCGCCATCTAGCGGCCGCCGGCGCAAACGTGGGATTGCGACAAACCGCACGTCTCCTCTAATTAAACCTATATCAATTGCTGCTCTATAAATACTTAAAATAGCCTCCGTAGAGATAGCTCTAGGTTTATTAGTATTTCTTAGTTACCACTGTTTTTCAGAAATATTGTCTTATTGTACACTAGCTGTCCCGGCAAACGTTGTTTTGCCATTTAAAGTATATTCTACATCATCAGTTGATACATGTTTTACCCCCTCTTTTGTCCCCTAAGAGGGTGTGGGGGGGGAAGGTCATACACCAGATGTTAAGTTGAAAAACACAGTTAATACCTAATATGAAGTAAGTCCACTAAAGAAAAAAGTTGTATACAAAATCTGACCCCTCTTTGGTCCCCAGAGAGGGTTGAGAGGGGAGGGGGGGGAGGATTTTTATACACCAGATGTTGAGTTGGAAGAAGACAAATATAATATATCTGTGAAAACCGTATGCAAATCGGATCAGTAGTTTTCGTGTTAAAGAAAAAGTTTGATACAAAATCTGACCCCCTCTTTTGTCCCCTTAGAGGGGTGGGGGAAAAAATTTTATACACCATATGTTAAGTTGGAAGAAGATAAACATATCAGCGAAAACCACATTCAAATCGGATCAGTATTTTTCGTGTGATGCTGGAACAAACATACAGACAGAAAGAGTGACAGACAGACAGACAGACTAAAAACTAACCACATTTTTGGCTTCTATAGCAATGTAGTGACATAGGTGTAATTTCGGGTGTCATTTCATATCTTCTAAGTACAGAATTTTCATTTCTACAACAGGATTTGTCTTCCCCGCACGCGCTTTGGTGACGCCCACTATCGTAATATTTTAATTTCGCCATAATTTCAAAACCAAACGTCCAATTTTAATCATTCAAAGACCAAATATTATCTACATAAACTGTACTTAGTGATAAAAGAATTTATTTTGATAAGGATTAATAGCGTGAGTAAAATATATCCGTTTTAATGTAGTCCAAAAAAAATTCAGGATTTTTAAATAAATAAATGGTTATTGTGCCTCACTCGACATAGATAGGTATAGTGTGTCGCGGACTTTTTTGTAGATATTTATAAGATCTACAATTACTTAGAACATTTTATGGTTCTATCTTTTATAGTTTAGGCAGCGTACGCAAAATAAGTAACTTTTCTAGCTGATTTTTTACACCTTGCGTCCGAAAAACTCAAATATCTTACGGAACCCTACTTTTTTCCAAAATAAAATGTAGCCTATGTTCAGCAGAAATAATGTAAGATTCCAATAGCGAAAGAATTTTTCAAATCGGTCCAGTAGTTTCGGAGCCTATTCGACTCAAACAAACAAACAAACAAACAAACAAACAAACAAACAAAAAATCAAATCTTTCCTCTTTATAATAGTAGTGTAGATTTCTGAAGAACGGTAGGTGAGAAATGTTATAAATTATAATAATTATAACACTTTCTACTTAGCCGTAATTATTGATTTATATTCGTTGGTTTTCTATTATTATGTTAGAACATTGTCATTATGCAAAACACTGGCTAAAATGATCCATTATAACTCGATTTGCTCGAAATACGCTTATAAATTTACAGACAGTAGCACGAATCCCGTACCATAACAAGGCAAGAAACTCCCAAAGGATCTTAAGATCTAATACATCGAATTGAAACAATTTATTTATGCGATAGAGCCAAATCAATTTGGCCCTTGTCCCGGCAGACATAAGACGTAATACGCTGACGTGCGTTCTGGAGTTATGTCATTTTTCCCCGAGATCTATTACAAAGGGGTAAAGTGAGACAATCGTAAAGTTTAATAATAATTACATTCTCAACTCTCCTCCCGGCCCGTGCACAATAATTAACCGCTCGGAATTACTTAGCCGAAATAATTTAATGTGACGTACGCCCAATTATTAACATGTACGAGATATCTTTATTAAAACAAAAAGGTACAATGTGATTCGTCTATGTTTAAAAATTTTCTTCTCGTTTTACTTCAAATTTCGTGTAATATAAAAATCTTTTTCTAACTAATAGATGTGGAATAGTGGTTAGTTCTAGAGGCAAAAAAATATGTGCTGCACCTTATTAGATGGAAGTTTAATAAAAATCACTGGATGGAGAAAGCATTTTCCCAACATGCACAACTAATTATTTATCAGAAAATTATATTATATGACTCAATAATACTTAGATTAATGGAAAAGTAAAAGCAAAATTAAATTTTTATATTACTGTCCTCTCCATTGCGCCATAATTAGTTAATCGCGCGAGAACCGTTCATTTTTCCGGGATAAAAACTATCCTATATCTTTCCCCGGGACTCAAAGTATCTCCATGCCAAATTTCAGCAAAATAGGTTCAGTGGTTTGAGCGTGAAGAGGTAACAGACGGACAGACAGACACACTTTCACATTTATAATATTAGTATAGATATCTGCATGCAAAAATCATAATAATATTATTTAGTCATATTAGTTATTGTTCAATCACGTTATTCTCCTAAAACATCACGGAACCACAAGAAGCCCTTGCATTTTTAAGTATGTCATTCCTTGTTGCATCTCATTATTCTGAATGTTAGTGAATATTGCTGCGCTTAATATTTAAAACTGGCGTAAACCGAGGTTTAATAGCAGTTATTTGCGAGCTAACGTGCCGAGAGCTCCGTATCTACTCGCATCTTGAATTATTCAAGATCAAGTAACTCTGGTCGCGAGTCTCTATGGGGTGAAATGGAACCCTTGCTCTAGTTGTAATTTACATATGGAATTACGGAATATAAGCACGAGTTTTGTGGCGGTTGCGTTTAATAAGCTAGTGTTTACGATCCATAAAATTTTAAACGCCGTTTGAACATCTCAATTTTTGATACAAGTTGTAACTGTGTAACTTTTATAATTGACGCTTAATCAGTTCATTATTATTTACTATCAGTTCAGTACATTTGTAATTTAATCTTCTATTATTGTACCACCGACGAAATTGATTCCTAGGCAGTTGACGGACCTACGTCATTTGGACGGCTTTAGGCTTATGTCAATTCAATGTTAGCTGTGATCGGTCGGATGGGCTTGACGTAACGCGACCAAATTACTTAGGTCATCCTCTGCTTAGGATGATCTGCTTAGGAATCAACTTCTCTGATAGTACTTATTTGTACGATTTTTATTTTCATAATATTATCGATTCTGAAGTGCTCCGAACATTGTATCTCAATTATTAAATCCACATTTTTTCTTTTCAATCCACACCTTAGAAACTTCCGCCGTTATTTTCCATTAAAGTTAATTTATCTTAATTTCAATTCCCTCAATAGGCGGAGGGAATTGTAATAATAAGTCGTAGCGTACAGCTGGAACTCTACGGGCGTATAAATATTCTTTATATGCAGTTAAATTTTTAACGGTGCTCCCGGAACGTCGGGAAGTTTGCACAAAAATGAAAAATTGCCGGTCAGGGAGCGGCGACCGCGAAACATCGCACAAGAAACATCTAATGAAAGCTTAGAGCAATTCGCATAAATCTCCCTTACATTTTTAATACCAATATATCCATCGAGGGGAGCATCGCGGGCCGGCGGGGGGAAGCCGAAAAAACAAAACGTTCGCGGCCTAGCGCATTCGGGCCTTATTTAAATAACAGATGCCATCTGCTTATAAATGTAGATATTTTTAATCGGTACCTCACCGAAGACATAATGGTATCGGCGATCTGCCGACAGCTGGTATGTAGATGTACGGGGCTTATCGTGTTCGGTGGCTAATTTAAAAGTCCCGGGGCCGGGCGCGGACGCGGTAATGCAGCCTCTGTCATCTCGGCGCGCCGCGTGATATCTCTCTTGACCCGTATACTTCTTATTTGCTTCGTTACCTAAGTTTTTTCGTATCGTATCCCATCTCGGGAGTCGTGTAGTCTCATTAAAATAATACAGGGCTACCGGATAATCTTATCCGGTGTGTTTCGATCTGCGATTGGGTGCGCGTGCGCCGATAACGCGGCTCGGTATTCCAGCCTCTGCCCGCTCGATACTCTACTATTTTTAACTCATTTTGCGAGGACATCTTCATTATTTGTATCCCTATTACCACTTTAACGTGAAATGCTCAATCTGCTAAAAATGTCATACAATCGGATTTTTCAATCAATGTGTTGCTGATGATCATGATAATCATTAGGTAGGTAGTAGGCACAGCTTAACAAATCAGTTTTAGATAATATCAATATAAATCATGATTCGTGTTCGAAAACACTGCTAGCCTATTTCGTTTACAGAGGCAATTAAACATAGTTATTTTTTATTTTTAATAATTTAATTTTAAATTGACACAATATTAATTTAAATTGCAGAAATCTGTAGTGTAGATATAGGCGGAAAATACATGATATTTACGATACAATAAGATCCACGAATAACAAATCTAGTTAAACGAAATTGCTACAATGTAAATCTTAAACAACATCCACACACATGTAGCGAAATAACGTCGCATCACGCATAATAAAGGACAACGAAATATTTTTGTAAATTTTGATGTGGCCAAATCATAAAGGACCTTGTTCCAACCTCACAGAGATCAAAACCGTAGACGGAGTGACGAAGATTTTATGTTCTAAATTTCACACATAATAAAGAGAACCAATTCTTATGATTATTAGCGTAGAGACTGCGGGAATAATCCTCCGCTCCGGCGCCGTGACATAAGCCGGAAAAATCTAATAACAATAAAATAAAATTGCCGACGGTTTGTAAATTTAAAAAGCATAGGGAAGAAAATTCGTTTTCGCTTGATAACCATTATCGTTACTTTGAATTTGCCCACCAGAGTAGGAATTGTCAATTTAATCACCTGGTACACTAAAAGCAAATTGTTTCCAATAATAACTTTCGAACAGAATTATTTTGTTCCTCTGGAACTTTTTATTCTCAAAATATTCGCCTACGTGTTTTTCATGTGTTTTAACAAAACGGCTGTCACATCAAGTTATTATTTAAAAATTTACCTTACCTAAAGTAGAATCATATTATATTATCAATTATCACCTACAATCTGTTACGAAGTCGGCTATATTAAATCATTTGAAATAATAATTTCGCGCATTCCGAAGCATTTTAATTAGTAATACCGCCCCGTAATATTTCCTTATTTTATTACTATTAAAATCCCACCTTAAACCGCTAAGACTTCCTTCCCTTTATTCACGAGTAAAGCGAGAGGAACCGCGAGGGAGATCAGAATACTCACCTTTGTTTTGGTTTTCCGACACCCATTTCGGTCGCATTCACCTTAACGCTCGTTTAAATTATTTTGCCAGTTTTGAGTCGTAAATTTCGGTCTGACTTTAATTGTTGTTTTCACTGCAAGCCCAGCGTAGTCTTCGCAGGGGCTGAGAAAATATGTCTTAATTCGCCTGCCCTATGACTTGTGCGATTGTTATCGTTCTATTGTGTTTTCGGGCGTACCTTTTACTGAAATCTTTTGGAATTAATTGATATAAATCGTTTTGGAATAATTTTATTAAAACACATGTGTAGAAATTTCCATTATTTGGAAATTTCTACACGTATATAATTATTACGTTCGTGTAGAAATTTTTATTAAAAAAAATTGTACATTTTTATAAAAAAAACTCACTCGGTTGTATTTACATAATACGTCGCACCTCTAATGCTTCCGAAACAATAATATTCTAATCTGATTCCAAAGAGAGGGATCACATTCGTAATTTAAATATTGTTGTTGCTTTAACTGAGTGCATGAAATTGAAAAGAAATAAAATTTTCTCCGCGCCCTCCGGAAACTCCCGAGTGGCAAAAAAGTAATGATACTCGAAACGACTCCCCGATTTAAAAATAAAAACACAACCGATGAAAATATTTCGAAAATCGATTACAGTATATCAGTTAATTACTTAAGGCCATTATTAAATTGCGTAACCGGAATCGATCCTTTTGTTTATGGGTTTCGATCCTTTCAATCATCTATCAGCCATTGAGCCTGGGCATAATAATAATTGACCATAATTACACATTCCCTTGAACGGCGCATCACTTTTATTGTTATTTTATTTATTAAAGTGGTAATTTTTATTCGGCTCGGCGATATCAGTTTAAAGATTGATTCGATATAAATATCGATTTAGCTATAAACGAATAATCATCCTCATAATTTATTGTTTCATGAAATTATGTGTAGTTTACTTTTTATGAGAGCGGACGGTTGTAACTTTGTATTTTCTTAAACGTTTAAAAATAATTCGAATACATTATGTTTTTTGGTAGTAGATTCTACTGAGGGGCTTCTATTACGTCTTTATTTATCATTTTTTTGATTTCTTCGATTTTTTCTTTTTTCACTCTATTCTCTACATTTTACTTACTATGAGAGCTTCTTTAATGCTTATAGTTTAGCATAGTGTATCATTGTTATGCAAAGACATAATATTAGAAGCTTATTCGTGAGCGTTGTAGGCAATCAATGTTACGGATTCATTGCTATCTCGCGTAACAATACGGAGATAGATCTGTACGAAGACCACCGGGCGCCCCTTTGTCCGGCGATCGCAAGATGCGCCTGCGCAGATACTGAATACAGACTACGGCCACCATTACCGCACGCTTCGAACTAATTTACGCCTCTGCTATACGCTTACTCTAAATAACAACATTGATATAGAAAAGTAAATGAAGATTCAAATGGAAAGAAATAGCTTTCTCGGTAGAAAAATGGGAAGAGGAAAATAAGTGGGAGCTGATTTGGATCCTGATTATTTCCGTATTTTCAAAGGACCAACCAAGTACATTCGTGGTAGTATCAAGAAATAGATAGGTATATCAAAGAAACGAATAAAGAGAAGAGAATATCGTAAATATTAAAGTGGAGTTCGACGCGTTTCCCTCTAAAATTTTTTATTTTACTTTTTTATTTTTTTATAATACTTACATACATTAGAAGTAAACATATAGATAAAGCCCAGGTAGACCAGTAACATCAGCAGGTCTACTTAGCTTTATCTAAGCTTAACAAGACAATGGTTGTTGTAATTAAAGGAGCATCTATGAAACAAAACTTGAAACAATGATCAAAAACAGCGTTTCAGTTAACAAGATTGAGTTCTCCGATAGTCCACGGAACTCGCCCATACTGCCTTATTACACACGAAGTTAACTTGTCCGGTATCTCCGAGATTATTGTTAGCCGATATAAGCCGGCTACCGATGTCGCTGCAAAATATTATACTTTGTTATATAGATCCTTATCGCGCCTATAGAATGATATCGTATATCTCCGTTTACACTAATATTATTATGAAGATGTTAACTCTTCGTTTGTTTCTTACTCGTTAGCTTGCACATAAAAGATTAAAGTTCAATAAATATATATAAAAATATAGTGATAGGGTAAATTTTTAAAGTGTTTTTTTTTAATCCAAGATAACTTTAATAACTAAGGCGTTGATAGCTTTGTTATCGTAAATATCTACTACGAAATTATGTTCTGAATTTATTCAAAGTTAACTACCAATTTGTCAATTAACGAAAACATGTTTGTTGTGGAGTCAACGACATTCTACTGCTTATACAATTAAATTAGCTAAGCATTCATTACCATTATCTGAAATATCATTTTAGATTACGACATCTGTGTCCACTTAATAAACTGAACTCTAAAAAGATTAGCTCTTACAACTTCTAAAGATAATAAGATACAAATTAAGCTTTAAATTGAAACGTTTGCCATATTAATTTTTATTTTTAATTTAAGGTGCGTCACAAGTTAATCAGGATCCCCTACGACCTCTATAAAGTTGACGTCTTAGCAAGTAATTGAACGAGGGACTAAATTAAACGTAACGCTCCTGACCTCTTTCTATTCAAATTTCAGTCGTAATGTTCCAACGTAAACGCATTTGTGTTGGAGAAGATTGTTTTGTGCCCCGGTGATTGTTTTAAATGAAGTTATATCAGAAGTTGGCTCTATCAAACGTTCATGCATAATGTATGTCTAGCTTACAGTTAAAGAAATGTATTTGATGGAGCGAAATTTGTAGGCAGTTAGGAGCAAAGCATATTCGAAGTAATATGATATACACTATCAAATCTAATAAGGCATGATCATGGTCATCAACGAGTTTTACTAAACTTTACAAAATATCTAATAAAATTCTAAACAGAGTGTTCGAAAAAAAACAGTTCGTATTTTTATGTACTTAACGCAAGTAACAAATAATATGTACATTCAGTTGAATATTATAGAATTCGTTCAAAAGTATTAGAAAGCTACTGAAAAAATACTCAAGAACCTAACATTCAAGACGCACTAAGTTATGACGTCTATTGTGGGATGCCACCTGAAGGCTTACTATGCGTATACCCAAACTCAATCACTTCCGTCAGGTTAAATCTAATTGAAAGTTATGCAAATCTCTCGATTCGACTCCTTCACAATGGTCCCGGATTCCGAATGAGTTAATCCGTGTTTATGTTCCTAATCGGCCCTCCTTCCTCCCTTACTGTATTTATACAATGCCCTTTGTGTACCATCTTGTAATGTGCCAAATCAAACGGAATTGTTTATCTATTTATTTCATTAGATGAAACATTATTGAGTTGCGCTTTACGATTTTCATAGGTTACTTTTAAGTGATCATTATTTCTTAAAACAGAACATTGTCTACATCAAATTTTTATCTATTTCAAATTTTTTTAACTATTAAATTTGAATTATAACAAACTAATGCCTTTTAAACTTATAGTGCAATGATTTTAACTTTTTATTTTTTATTACAGCTGAACTCAAAATGGATGTATTAAGAGAACGAGAAGGCAAAGACAACCTAGAGAGGCAACTGTTGGACGAACAGAAAATGCGAGGTGAGTGATAACAATTTTATATAGCGCCTATAATCTTTAGGAACCTACTAAATGAATATAACCTGGGCAGCTTAGGAATACTGAAAGTGATACCTAATAGAAGGATTATTAGGATTAAGCCAGCAACTTGCAAGGCGAACGTCAAACACATAACTAGATATTTGGAATGTTAGTAGGTACTGACGAAAATAGTTATAATGATGAAGCAAAATTAATAACTAATAGGACATAGGTAAATATCCGTAAAGCTATAACAAAGAAATACTATTAAATAGTAATAATTGATATCAACGTGTTCACATTAGCTATTATTAATAGTGAAAATACATCGTGACCATTGTCTTCACTGCAATAAACAATTTTTCTACGTTTGAGCTTCTCTTTCCGTGTCAGCGGCTCATTGGCCTTCCATTATTGCTGTTTCTATCGAACGCAACAATAAATAATTAATATAATTCCTTATGTTTTGTTATATTACGGTAACTCTACATTTTCTTTCTCTACATTTAAAGTTTTGTAATAGGAACGCCTAATGCAAAAATTTAAGCCTGAAAAAGCATTATTTATAATAGAAATAAAAAAATGTCTTACGATAGTCCTGCATTAATTGGTCATCAGTGCATTTTGTAACTCTAAATATATAAATTAGCTCAGCCTTTAACTACATACTTTAGTCTTATTACATGTTATTACTGAGATAATATAAACATTTTAAATAATGATATTGTTAAATGCAAAATAAACGATTCCCCGCCCTTTGTAAAGGTTAATTCAGCACAATACAATAACACCCTTTCTTGGCTAATAAACATAGTGTCAGCGAAGAAAACAGACGGAACTGAGTAACCTTTAGCAAATGTCAGGCGCCGTGACGGAGCAGCGAGCGCCGCCCGAGAAGGGGTACAATTATTGTACACGACTCAATTTAAATTAAATTAACAATATCTAATTATGTGCTTGTAAAATGATATGAGTAATATAGATTAATAAGCTCTATACACGGCAAAAATCTCGTCATTTTTTCTAAAATTAAAATTTTATAGGCTTGTAACATAATTTACCGTCATGACACTACTCTGTCACCTTATAAAAGTCGTATTCATTTAGTTCCACAATGTAACCGTTCGCTACGAAGTCAAACAAATTAATTTTTTGGTGTAATAACTGTGGGCGTATGTCGCGGTTTAAACCGCTAATGGATTTCCTACGTCGATCGACAGTTCTGTGTCTGCAGTAAAAGCTTTTTGACAATTTCTCACGCTAACCATTACGGCTGTGTCATTGATATTGTTAATTAAAGTTTTCATTTCGGTAAAAACGTATAATTTGTTTCATACATTTTGCCGTCTTTATACCACCTGAGAATGTCATATTTTAACGCTAAACTCACTAATTTTCACATACTTATTATGTTTTGCTTTGTATCTGTAACCCTCAAAATAAATGACAGTATGCATAAAGCAATAATTTACGGTGTTTTGATGAACAAACTATTGTTTCTGCGGTGATTGCAGTGCAGTGTGGAGACACAAAGAGGGAAACTCCGATTCCATACATATTTCACACGGTGAATGCACTCAGTGCCGCGCAATGGTGGTAATTGCCAAAAACCAATCATCAGATAGCGCGGAGTATGTGTCGACGCTGTGATAAACGCCTTTGCTTGCAAACGCTCAATTACATTTACGCTGCATACGTTAAAAATGTAGTAAATGCAAATAATACGGGAGCCCTAGAACAATTTTTTTTGTGATTACTAACAAGCTAATTTTTTGTGAGTAGCTACATTTTGATAAGACGAAAATTAGCTTGTTAGTAATCACAAAAAAATGTGATCTAAGGCTCCCGACTTAAAAACCTTACGCATAACATAAGAGAAACTTAAAATTTATAAACAATTAATAATCTTTTTTTTGGATATAATAACCAATGGTTAGTGACCACATTTTAAATAACAAAAATTTTAGTTGTCAACCCGCTTCTAGGGTAAAACATGTCATGTTTTCTTTGGTTTTTAAACTTGTGTGACGTTGTTAGTTGTTACCAAATTTGTTGTAGCTGGATCATTGAAAACGTTATTAGTTATCGCGTTACATGTACTAGCTGTCTAAAACTAATATTTGTGTTAACTGAACCATTTTATTTCCAATGCCCACAATAATGCCCACTAGTAAATGGTAAAACCATGGACTAGCTATATTTCCCGCACTTGTTATTTTCGCGCTAAGGCTCAATATCAATCAATCAGGCAATAGTGCCGGAGCGATGGAAATTGAAATATACCCGCTCTCGTCTAATCAACGTCCACCATATTCATAATAGTTATTGTGTCGAATGCACCAGCGGAATCGCCGTATAGCACGAAATTGACTTTTCATCGCCCGAGTATTCAAACGAAAGAAAATCATTATAATGCAAATAGCGAGCGTTAGATGCATCTAATGAATAATCACTTCATAGTTCATATGATATGGCGAAAAAGTATTTTTGAAATATTTGCATGTTGCTATTTTCTGAAGCGTATATCTATGCATATTCCTAGGCATATTTAGGATGTTTTCTATATCAAAGTACGTCGCCCCTCTATGTTTGATTGCGACGAGAGATGGTACGATTCATTGTGCTCGAGATTCAGTAATTAAATAACATGTAGGCCGTAACATTACGGCGTCTTGAAAGGGTTCGCAGTGGAAATGCTACGCCAATTATGTGAACATTATGTTCGGAATGAAGGGATATTCATATACCTCCCGCGTCTACAACGTCATATTCCATTCCACGAATTATTCTCACTCTTTGACGAATATCAATAAGGTGATGAATTCATCAAGACGTGATGACTACGTTTTATAATATTTGATACATTTTGAATCTAAAATGTCGGTTTTAGTAGGGACATAGTCATGAAAAGTCCAGTCTACAAAAATATTATGCACCTTGAAAATTAAAGCATTGAATTCCAATCATGTCAATCGAAGCGCTAAAATTACATTTTATATCATTGATGCTAACATCTAACCAGTTCGCTATTGCAGCTAATGATTTTGCATAGGGCTAGTGTTACATTAGTAACCGAAGTGGATTTGAAATGCTATCATAGTTTGGACAGCCGAGTGGTTCAAATGAATTGTTTTGTGGAACAATCATATCGACATACATCAGTAGTCAACGCAGCCTATTGTTAGGCTACCTAACATCACCCCACGTTATTTGATTTGCTAGCTCTGGACCTAGTTAGGGAGATCTAATGTGGACGTCAATTATTCCATAAGCAAATAAATCGGACGGTTTTATAATTTTGGGAACAAAAATATAAAGAATATTAAAATAAAGCTTTTTAAATTATTACACTACTAGCAGATGGTGATGATTACAATTCTTGTAATATAATTTTTGTGATAAGGAATGTATATGTCGCAGTCATCTGGTTCAATCTGTGATTCGATTGAATGACTGAAGGACAACTAGTCAAGACGCTGACTGTAACGTTTAACGTCTTGACTAAACGTCATCATAGTGAAGTCGTTAAATGGAATACTATGATTTTTTTAAAGTAATTGTTGGTGGCGTACTAATAGGTTAATCTAGAAACTGACTTCAATTATGAGGCGACGGCTACTTCTGGGTGGTTTACAAAAAAAATAACCACGATGGCTAAGGCGGGAGCTTAGCTGCGCTACGCTCCCGCCTTGCCATCTAACCTAACCAAATCCAATCGTATTGGACAGACGAAGTAATAAATACATTGCTATTAATTACCTAAGAATTATATACTGTTCTTATACATTTCTTATTCCGTTAAAAATAAATACATTCAATTACCTGACTAATTTCATATCCACTCTCTTCAAAGGGCTATGTCAAAAATCGCTAACTAGTTGAACGTTGAGTGACGATTGTTCAATCAACGTTCTGCCGAGTTATTCAATTGAATGGAGTCATTCAATGAATGCGCTAGTCATTCAATCGAACCGCAGATTGAACTAGATGACTGCGACATATATATTTCATTTATCAAAATTGTTTTGATAAATATACAAGAAATTTTTAGTTATCCAAATTGTTTTGTAAAATTGACAGTGAAATGAAATGAAATGAAATGAATTAATATATTTTATTCAAAATAGGTATCATGATACACTTTTTGAACGTCAGAAGTCTACGTTGCCTACCACCGGTTCGGGAACTAACCCGGCGAGAAGAACCGGCGTAAGAAACTCGCAGGGGGGCCACTTTTTTACCAAAAAAAGTGAGAAAAAAATTAATCTTTTAAAATAAAATTTACAAAGTCGTAACTTAAAATAATAAGTACCTACACAATAGTGCACTTTTGAATCACCTTACCGGAGCTTTTGTGTCGGAATTATCAAAAGCTTAATAGGGATTGTCTCTACTATATAATAATATTTAGATTAGATTGTTTGACATGAGTACGACACAACTATTATAAATAATATGATTTGCTGAAGTAAATGAATGGAAAAAACAAATACAATATTGGACAGCTCTGAACTTCATTCATAATATTGGAATGTGTATCTCATTGCTCTCGGTGAAGGGTTTAAGGGCATAAAAGTAGTTTC
Source organism: Plebejus argus (assembly GCA_905404155.3). Lineage (NCBI taxonomy): Eukaryota > Metazoa > Arthropoda > Insecta > Lepidoptera > Lycaenidae > Plebejus > Plebejus argus. Next base: position 12,151,903 of record FR989929.1, on the reverse strand, counting down.
GGTGGTAAATCACGTGTCCGACGATGTCGTGGGCAGAATACTCGACAATTCTACGAGTCAACGCGTGACTTGAGTTACAAAATTTGGCATCCAGTCCACGAAGAATTGTTTTACTTCTGAGAGATCTTTTATCCGAGGACATAAGGATCTCATTCATAAAAACTGAGGTCACGAATGGATTGTAGTAATTGAATCCTAACTCTCCTGTACTATATTTTGTCATTTTCACCATCCGATCATTTGTGATAAATGATTTCTGATGTTAAATACTGACACTAGTTAAGTTCTCTGCGCACATAATTGTGACGAGGTGCAGGCCGAGGGCCCCGAAGGGAGGGCCGCATTTCTCATATAATTTTTATGGACAAGATTGGAAACTTTATATGTTTACGTAAACATCATAATATATCTTGTTACAAAAAAATATTAAACATTCTACTGTGTAAGTGTATAATTATTTTGCAAATGTTTTACTGTTTAATCCTAAACGTTAATGCATCTACTATTAGGTAGCTATAACATTAATTAATATCTACATAGACAGTTCCAGTACCTCAGTATAATCTAGTGTTCAACTTTTGAGATCCGATACACGAGCACACGTAACAATCAAGTGTCTTATTGTTTTGATATCATCCCTCTAAGTTTGAAACTAATTATAAAGTTCCCTCAAGTGATCTAGAACTGACATATATTGACATGGGTGTCGCTAACACTCAACTTAGGATACGGCATATTATCCACACATTAGTGAACAAATTTACAGGAGCAGCTAGCTAAAATACAAAGACGTAAAACATTAAATTATGTCTGAATCAAACATTTATTTTAAAACACGTCATACGGATTAGAAAGATTTTAAGCCGAGAATTCGTTAACGGCGCCATAACTCTTTCAATTTGGAATGTTTGATCCAATCAGTAATCCAGGGCGTAATTTTTCGAAGGAAACTCATTAAATTACGATTGAAAGGGAGCAACAAACACACAAATCGGATCAATGGATGTTTTCGTGAAACGAAGCGCAGTATGAGCTTCGGCGGCGCATGGCTAATGCAGATGATTAGATTTAGCCGACTGGTCAGATATCTAACCGGATATATTGTCTGCGTTTGTATTGGGCTTACATTGTACTGGGTATATTGTTATACTAGCTTTATTCGATCATTTCCACAGCGCCGGATGAATCTGCAAACGCATTTAAATTTAACATCAATGTTAAAAAAAAAGAATGGATTTTAAGAAGTTTGTATAAAAAAAATTCGTTCACGAAATACATACAACGATAAAACCTATCACGAACTTTTGAATAAGCTATAAAATAGAATCTAGAGTCAAGGGTTTAGCCATAGATAAGTTATATTTCCTTTTAAAGTAAATCACAGCCCACTTGTCCAAGTAAAAGTTAAGACCTGTTAAGGATAACTAAGAGGCGGTAGAAGGATCCGAATGAAAGGCAGAGGCATTACACATTTCACCGCTAAGTAGAATACGCTGTAGCTTTTCTTTGAAAACACTAAGCGGCCGCCTTATAAGAAACGGACAAGAAAAAATCGACTGCCGATTTAAATATAAAACAATTATGCATTAAGCACGGGGCCTAGTGAGCTGCTCGGTTTTAGATTTGATACAAAGCCATTATGGTAAATTGAGTTTATACCTCTGCTCGACGGTAAATAAAAATACAAACATTATAGATGATCTCAATTCGCGAGACAGACAGGTTTATTATAGAAAATATAGTAGTGGGACGTTTAATTTAGCACAGCGTCAACGCGCACAATGAGAATATAACAGAACTCTCGTACGGTGGCGCTCGGTGCCACAATGTAGGGGCTTGTAATTACAACTTCTGTAATTACGAACTCGCAGCAGAAGAACACACGGCAGCGATGCTAATCAACGCGCTATTCAGATCCTCACGAGAAAACCAATAAATATAACCTTAATAAAATCTTACGCGGAAATAATAATAAAATATTACGAGACGCCACGATTCCGTCTAATTAATTTTGAATATGTGGCTGCGCTGTCTCGGAGGGCACGCGTACAGGAGTAGAGGAGTAGAGGAGCGAGTAGCTACAATGAGTGCTCCGAACTGGAGGTAACACGATCCGCGAACTCGTTAAATTAGAATTTATGATTGTATATAAAATGGGTGGAGGTTTCTTGTTTAACGTTATATTAATATACATTGAGATGTTTTTCATCTTCGAGTAGGCGTGTAATTATAAACGTGTTCTATATTCCAATACATTTCTCTGTAATTTAACTTCTTGTTTTCAATCTTCCGTTTGGGCTCCTACCTTTTTAAGTTTTTTGCTGTTATTTGGGTAGACTTTTAGCAGTTATATACTACAGAATATATATAATTTGAAGGATTAGTTTTGCGTGATATCGGTCATCCATGACCGGATTGTCGATTTCTCCTCAATCGAGTGGACTTGCCGGCCGCCGTCTGTCCGCTGCGTCCTCGCGGTAATCTGATCCGTACTTGTTGCGCTCAGGAAGATTCGAATCAAGAAATACTGATTTATATTATCAAACCCACAATGATTTAATAATGGGCCAAGTGCGAGTCGGACTCGCGCACGAAGGGTTCCGTATCGTTATAGAGCAAAAATAGGCCAAAATTGCGTGTTTTGTATGGGAGCCCCCTGATTTTTTTTATTTTATTTTAACATTATAATTAAATATTAAAGTACACATATAACTAAGGACTTTGAGAAAAATTCAAGTACCTACCTGTTGCCATTATTGATATAGAGCAAAAAAGGCCAAAAAATTCACGTTTGTTGTATGGGAGCCCCCCTTAAATATTAATTTTATTTTGTTTTTAGTATTATTTGTTATAGCGGCAACAGATATACATAATTTGTGAAAATTTCAACTCTCTAGCTATTACCGTTCTTGAGTTACAGCCTGGAGACAGACAGACAGACAGACAGACAGACAACGAAGTCTTAGTAATAGGGTCCTGTTTTTACCCTTTGGATACGTAACCCTAAAAATCAATCAATTTTATAATTCCTTAAGCCTGAAGTAGATCTAAATTATGTTAAGGTGATTATGGAAAAGCGTTTTCCAGACTTTTACGTGATACCTGACCTGACTAAACACAGAGTGACCTGACTAAACTAGGTATTTATACAGTATACTATTTTATCAGGAGAAGATAAAGCAGAGCTTTTAACATAAGTTCTAAAAACCATAAAATATGATTAATGAGAAAATCATTTATGGTCCGAAAAGCAATATAAAAATGTGCCATAATTGGGTTATGCGAAATGACTCCGGCCCTAGTATTCCGCCCGCCCGCCCTGGCGCGGAGGAAATTCAATAATAATTGAACTCGTGGCCGGCAGACCGCGTCCGGTGTCTTGGGGAAATTGCTTATTGATCTCCACACTGACTGCAGCCAAGGCGTCCGTAATGCAGGCAGCATTACGGACGCCTTGGCTGCAGTCAGCAATCCCAATCCCAATTAGACAGCAAATTAAATGCTCTGATTATTATTATTATTATTATTATTTTGTGGATTTTAATAATTAACAGTTTTAAGTAGATTTAAATTTGTTGTGTATTTTAGTATTTAAATTGAATGCGTCGCATTTAAAAATATTATAAAATTCGATATAATTTTAATAATAACAAAACTGAATGTTGTAATTTTTATTCAAAAGTTAGTGAAGTCACTGAATCTTTGACTGATAAAATATAATAAAAAAATATAATCAAACAAAAATAAAATATGCGTTTATTTAGCAACACCAATGCAATTGATGCATATTCTGAGATTTTCCTCAGAACAGCGCACCAGTCACACCAGACACCGCGAGCTGTTTATAGGAATGTAAGCTGACGATTGTAACTGCATGTCGATTGTGCCAATAAACCGTGTAAGTATGCTCATTAACGTTTGTTTACAAGACCACACACAGACATCCATTGAAGTACTGAACGGAGGATATCGCAATGCACTATCATATTTAGCGCACGTGAAACAGAACACTCGGACACTCGGAATACAACACCATTATTATCATTAGATCCGTGCACTTGAAGATCTATTGCCGGATGTGTATAGATGTTTCTGCAGACAGAAAAACTTAAAAAATCGAAATAAAATTTAAATTCTAAATGCCTATTGTTTCATAAACGGCTTTTCTATTATTTCTATTATAACGTCTGTATACGATCTTTTTCTGAGAGGGGTAAGACTAGAGAGATCCATACCATTACAATTCCCAAATGTAAATAGAAGTCTTTAAAGACTTTTTACCACGGTCTATATACAAACTTACTTGCCTTTATTTTGTATCAGGCGTTAGTAATTTACGTCGTAATACATACGCGAAGAATCAATCTTGTTTTGATCTGGCAGTCCAGCGTGAAAGATCATTCCATTTATACTCTCATTCGGAAGCTAACGTTTTATGCTCTAAGCCCCAGTTTATCGACTTATTGGTTTTTATCGTGAATTCGTTTGCTTGTTTATCTTGTTGCGTTATTACCGTTCGATTTCTTATTACCGATTTGATGTGTTTATTAAGAAACGTTTCGACATGTTTTTTCAACAATCTATTCGATTTGGCCATGACGTCTTTATATATTCTCCGATTTATAAATTGCATCGTACTTCGTTTTTATTGATATAACTTTGTAGAGTTTTTGTTTCATGATAGTGAGTAATAGTGAGTATTTTTATATCAATTCTAGTTATTATAAAGTAGGTAAATATACACATACATGGAAAATATTTTAAGTTAAGTACTTGTAGAAGATTGAGAGAAACGCAAATTTTAAGATATTATAAAGATATGCGGTTGATTTAAGCGGAAGCCGTCCAGCCAGTCAGTATATACTTAATATACTAAGGGCCGATTTTTCAATCGTCGGATAACTTTTACCTAAAGAATTAATATGACACTTTGACATTTTTTTCATATAAAATCTGTCAAAACGCTAAATTTATTCCAATGGTAAAGTTTATCTGACGATTGAAAAATCAGCCCTAACTGAATAATCTGTCAAGAAAGTGAAGAAATTAAAAAGTGGCAACATCTTAGTGTTATCCCTTTCAAATCAATCTAAGAGAAAAGGGACGACACTACGATGTTGCCACTTTTTAAATTCTTCACTTTCTTGACAGACTATAGGTACGCCAGTTGTGTGATGTGTCCAATATAGTATGTCACAATAACATAGAGTAAATATAAATTATTCTGAACCCTTTCCATCCGGATATAATCAAATGACGCATGCGGAAATTGATTTACGGATACCCTTTCCCGGCTTTTGTCCATTAGGTATCAAAATGTTGGACGCCCGCGCCGCAGACCAAAGAACGTCTAGCTATTGCTTGCAGAGTTACTGACAAATAGACAACGGTATTCATATTTCTGCAGTTCAGTCGAAATTTTGATAAATTCATAAAAGTTCTCATTTTCACATTGTATAAGTAAAGTATAAGCATTTTCTTATTTTGTACAATTCTCAACAACATGTCCGTTTTTTGTTTTTCAGACACTAAACAAACATTAGAAAAAATACAATGAGATATATCAGATTTTCAGTTCTCCAAAAAATACGGCATAATAAACAAATGAATTTACCTACACGAAATATCAATAACTTTATTAAAGCCTCGCACACCAATTTATGAAAAATTTAAAACTGTAGATACTTATATGGAAAAGTTTTTTAATTTAATCGTATACAACGGAATGCTTTTCATTTTATTACTTTTCGAAAATATCTGCCGCTTCAAAGTCCACTACTAAAATTAAATTACTTTTATTTTACTTATACATTGCCATCAGTGTATTTTATCTAACAAGACGCGATGCAATCATAGCCTTTGCAACATTTCTGCCGAAAATAAAACACATTCTAAATCTAAATGTATTGAATGGCATATACATATAAACGAATGGCACGAGCCATTTAAAATAACCTGTCGGCACCTGTTAGTGTCGGGGACATACGTTTCCCGCCTTGGCCGCGGGGGCGCGCCCCTATGACGAATTCACCTTTTATTTTGTCCCACTTGACTCGATTGGGAGTGATTTTTGAGCGTGAATGGGCAGCCAGTGTAATTTGCCATTGACAGCATGAAACGCACATTGAAAGCCATAAAGGACGGACCCAAACTCAATCAGTCGTTGTTTTGTTTAGACGTAAATCAACAAAGGAATGAAAAATGTCATTTCACAAAAATGTTTCAACAAAAACACTGTATTTTAAATTAGTGTGTGATATAGGTACGGTTAATTACCGTGGCTGAAACCGCAATATCACATTTCACAATCTTACAGTAAGTTTGAGCAGTGCCCTCCAGAATAGTTGCTACACAATAAATTATTTAATAACCCTCGGTCTAGCCGACCTGTGCACTTAATCAGGGAATATATTTGAGAGAATCACCTCTTTGGAAACAATTAATTTGGCCTTGATTGGGGCTGTTGCACTTAGAAGATGTCTTTGTGGTCGTAATAGAGGTTTGCTCCCGAGCAATAGAACACTTATATAACTACGTGAACTTCGCCTCGGGAAACTGAGGTACTGGAACTTTGGAACTTTATTATATTGTTAATGTTGCTGGAATTAAGCGAAGGATCGGCGTCTGCTTTGGATTTTAGTTTTTTATTAGTTATATTTTAATATGGTTTCGTTTAATGTGTATCAATTATATCCACCACAAAATATTATAAGGTGAAATCACTCATTAAAAAGAGGGTACTGAACTTTCAACAAAGCGTGTTCGTTGAAATCAAAAGGTTTGGGGTTTCAAAGCATTGTCCATCTATAATTATCTGTCCCAGGTGACCGATGGCAACCGGTCTCAAGTTAAGTAGTTCGCAACTTAAATCGTATCCTATTACTGGACGAACTTACTCTACTCGTCCTTTCGGGCGCCACGTAAAAATGATTATTATAGTACTCGTTATTCGAAGACCGAGAATTTTCTTATTTCAAAATCATCATCACAGTAGATACGATTATGTTTAAAAAGATAATAACTATATTAAAATTAGACCTCTATAATTATTATACACTAGTTGACCCGGCAAACGTTGTTTTGCCATTTACAGTATTTCTACTTCATCAGTAATTGATACAAAATATCCCCCCCCCCCCTTTTGTCCCCTAAGAGCTGGGGTGGGGGGAAAACTGATGTTAAGTTGGAAAATACAATTAATAATGACGTAAGTCCATTAAAGAAAAAAATTCATACAAAATCTGATCCCCTTTTGGGTCCCCTTAGAGGGGTGGGGGGAAAGCTTATACGCCAGATTTTGTGTTGGAAGAAGGCAAATATATCTGCGAAAACCGTATGCAAATCGGATCAGTAGTTTTCGTGTTAAAGCAAAAGTTTGATACAAAATCTAACCCCCTCTTTCGTCCCCTTAGAGGGGTGGGGGGGGAAATTTTATACACCAGATGTTAAGTTGGAAGAAGACAAATATATTTGCGAAAACCGCATTCAAATCGGATCAGTAGTTTTCGTGTGATAGTGGAACAAACATACAGACAGACAGACAGACAGACAAAAAACTAACCACAGTTTTGGCTTCTATAGCGATGTAGTAACACCCCCTGCTTATTATTTTTTGAATATCTTTAATGTACAGAATTCACATTTCTACAGTTTTATTATATGTATAGATTAGTGAAACACAGGTTGGCAATATAAAACACACAAAAGCGCCATAAACTTACATAATCGTCCCTCTTCCACGTGCGATCGACATTTCTAAACTTTTAATTTTCTCGTGAACAAAACGAGAGAAGGGGTGGCTCATTTGATGTCCAGGGTCGGCGAAGTTCGACGCTTTATTACTGTGTCCGGCTTTAAGTGGGTGTAAAGTTTCAACACCCTTTGATTTACTCGCTGCGCGGAATTGGTATGCAGCGATCGCGACGAATTCGTTTGAACTTCTCCTTTATTAACTTTTTCTCTTCGACAAACGAGTTAAATAAACCAATCCGGGAGCGTCGCTTTAAATAAACATCGCGGACCTAAATCACGAGCATAATTCTCGAGCACCGGGGAACACTAGCCGCATAACGGGCCCCACAATTATTGCCCTAATGCCTCAAAAGGACCACCTCGATCCCCTAATCGGAAGCCAAACTAGCGCCGCTTCTCGCATAGAAATATCTTAAATTGGCAGCTCGGTCCGGCGGCCGATCATAAAACATCTTAATGAGTGCTGCCGGCAGCTGCGGAGCCGCACGTCCCGGCTCCTCTCATATCCATGCAAACTACCCACCGGTGATGTCTTAGCGCCACTCGCCAGTTGTTTACAAGTCGACAACTAATTTGTTGCAATATGTGCATAGGACGGCACTACGAGCGATATCACTTTCGTGCGTGTCTCGCATATATTACCTCCTTCCTTCCTCCGCGGTGACCCTAACGACCCCCGTTATATTCAAATTCGCCCGGACCGGCCATTTGGACGCGGATTTGTTATAAGATTAAAGGAAGATTTCACTTGTGAAACAATATGGCAGCCGATTTACATATTTCGTTTCCTTATTAGTTTCGGGATATTTGTTTTAGGGCTAGCGAATTTACATTCACTGACCGATTAAATGGCCCTCGGGCGTCTTTAATGGGGGTGCCGCGTGGTCGTTGTTGGGCTCGGCGAATGTGTACTTATGCGTAATTGAATATTTTATGAGCTTAAGTTAATTTAGGGCGAAGGTTAGAGATTTTATAAACAACCAAGAAACCTGCAAGTTGGAGGACGGCGTAAATAAATAATCGTAGTTTTGAGTACCTACGCCAAATAGGGGTGTTTTGTCTAACCGCCAAGTCAACACAGCCACTCACATCTCCAGTTGTGTGTTTATCGTGAGCATTTATCTGTTGACTGTTTTTATTTCGCGGTTGTCATTTACCCTCTGTTTCAACAATCTCGTCGTATTCCGGACGAGTTTCTTTCACTCGCGATACGAGTGCTCACGTTGCATTACCTCTATTCAAGTCGAGATAGCTTCACTTAGTTTCCTCTTTTTCAGTCCGGACGGGTTAATTTCTGCATCTTTATTATTCGAGTGGCCGGTATATGGCTGCAGTCTAGTCTCGGCGTAGATTGTGTGGCGGAAAGCAAACTTGAATTGTTGGGTCGCGTGGAGGTAATGAACGCACGGGTGGGATCCGGCGCTGGAGGGGTCTAGAGGGGGGGAGAGGGGTGAGGAGCGGGTGCCCCCCTCGGGAGGCACACCTGGGAGTGAACGCTGAGCGGGGAGGATGCATCGAGTCCTGTATGCACAGCGCCGCTTCCGCATTCGTTAATGCAAAAGCGAGCGCAGACTTCAGGTGTACATTTTCAGCGCTTGTGTGCTTTATAGTAGATGTTAAGGCGCGCGTCTTTGTGAAATGTTGGGCTCCAATTATTATTACATTTTATGTCGGTGCTTTGAGATACGCTGAAGACATTATGTTTGTAAACTGCTTTAAATCATTTTCGCACAATCTCACTGTTTTGCTCCAAGCTGTAGATAGGCAAGGGGTAACTGCGTTAGCCGAATAAGTAGAATTTCTTCCAAAACCTTTGAAAGGATTCTACTAGACAGTTGTTAGCTCTGTAATAAGTAAAATTTACGATAATATGTTAATTTTTTTGGCTACATAAGGTAGTCCATTCATAAACATTATTTTTTTCGTATTATGTTAATTCTATTGATTAAGTCTAAAAGCATGATGTATGTCTCATTCAATTTGATAAGCAGGCATGACGTAAAGCATTAAAACTACAAAAGAAAACAAAAAAACCCGAGACTAAAATTAATAATCTACGAGTAGGTGCAGTACAAAAATCGTTGAATTCTTTTGCTCATAATAAAGTGGAAAACACACAGGAGCTTAGTAATTCATTACTGCATTCATTCATTTCGGGTTCATTAAAATCGCATTAGGATTAATTTTTCTCGTCCCCATTTAAATTCGCAGTTTGCCGAGGGGATCTCGCTGGACGCCAGCAATCATCCATTGTCAATATTTGCTGTACTACCTGCTTTTCATGATATTGCGCGACAACCTGAGGTGTACGTTTTATATTCTTTACATTTCCGCGGATCCTATTATGTCCTTGATTGAAATGCGAGTTTCTAAGACGATTTTTAGAGAGTTTTTGTATAAGGATACTGCTTTAGTTGCGAAGCGGAAATTAATCGTATTCAACGAGTTATTGAACCGAATTGCAAACACTCTTTCTCCACTAATTAAATATAAATTAGAAAACGACTTTCATCGAGTCACAATATTAAAGTAACGTCCGATACCGGTTATTACTTGACTAATTTTATGTGTGTATACGATGGCCATTAAATAAAACGCCCAATAAGTCATAAATAAGATTATTTTTTGTCGCGGCCGTAATGCTTAACGTCGAGACGATCAATTTCAGTATTTAATGTGTACTTTCATGTCCTCGCCTCTCACTGAAAATTATTGCCACATTTTCAGACGTACGGAAAATACCTATTCATTGTGTTATGTACTATTAACTATGCTTCTAACTATTTTGTTAAAGGCCGTCACAGACTTAGCTATAATATATATTAATATATTTATATGAAATGAAATGAAAAATGAAAAAAAAGGTTTATTCAATACACACTTACAACACCAGCAAACACCTTTACTTCTGCCAAACTGCATTGCAGTTTGTAGGCAGAATTAGCTCACAATACCTTACAATTTATCATATTATTATATAGCTAGTAGGTATTCAGTACACAGTATACAGTATAGCTAGAGATGCGAGTATGTCTGCATGACCTACATGAGAGAACCTCAGGCGTCCTAGCCCTACGACTCAGTCTTGGGATCAGTGTGCAAAACTACTAGGATGCCTAAGGTTTGGTATTTCTATGCTTATCTAACATAATCACAAATTCAATCTATTATTGAGCAAAAATCTCTTGACATTTCTAACAAAAGTTTTCTTTGTCATAGTAGTCTTATTCTTTAACAAATCTTTAGGTAACTTGTTAAATATTTTTGGTACTAGATGTTTTCTATTTCTTTCTCCATAGTAATTATTACAGGAAGGAACAACCATTAGATCATAATCTTTGTTTCTTAATGGCCTCTCTCGCATTATATAAGTTAGAAACTCATCACTATTCCAATGTTCAGCTGCTATCGATAACATAAGTCGCTCATGTACCGGTAGTATCTTACATTCTGAAAATAACTGTAGGTAATCCGAGCTTTTACATCGTATCTTAGTATCTTTGTCTACTAAAAATTTCATAAATCTAATCTGAAGCGCTTTTATTTTATCAAGATAAGTTTTGAAAGTACGACCATAGCTTGTTAGTCCATAAAAGATCAATGAATCAACTAGTGCATAGTACACAGTGTATAAGGTTCCCCTATCTAATATTTGGCTAAGATGGTGAAATTTAACAAGCACCATTCGCAGTTTATCACATAATTTTTGAATTTGCAGTTTCCATGAAAAGCTTGAGTCCACGACTAGTCCCAGGTATCTGTACTCCCTGACCACTTCAATGCTAGCACACATACAATTTGAACCATTGTTATGAATACATTCATATGTATGGCCTATAATCTTAGGCGTTCTACTAATGCAATGTATATAAGGAGAACATATATGCATACACTTTGTCTTTTTTATATTAATAATTATCCCGTTGTCGTGTGACCATTTAATGATGCTTGTTAAATCTTCTTGTATTTTAGTCTCTATTAGGCCAAGGTCAGTGTCCATATAAATCAGACAGGTATCATCTGCATACATGTGAAGACGACAATTTTTAACAACTCTGCACATGCTGTTAACATGCATTATGTAGCCAACTGGACCACTGACAGAGCCAGTAGGGACGCCGCAGTCGACCACAGTGGGCCCTCCAGTAACGCCGCCAACGACAGTCTGGAGCGTTCTGCCTGTGAGATAAGCTCGGAACCAGTCGTTTAGTGGGCCGGATATCCCACATTCTTCCATCGCTTGAAGCAGCTGGTGGTGTTCCAATGTGTCAAATGCATAGCTAGGCATACTAATATATATTTTCTATACAATTTTCGCGTGACCACACACTCAGATATAATATATATTTCTGGTCTCAAGGCCGTCACAGACTTAGCTATAATATATATTAATATACCGTACTAAACACACTGAGACCAGAAATATATATTATAGCTGAGTTTGTGGTCACGCGAAAATTGTATAGAAAATATATAGTAATATGCCTAGCTATAAACATATTAATATATATAATAGCTAAGTCTGTGACGGCCTTAAGGATAATGCATTGAAATAATTTAGCAAAAATACCAATCAACAAAATATAATAATTTTAATGTAAAAATTTAAAATGTAATGAAAGCAATATAAAAATTATACTATGTATTTATAAACCATGATACTATCTCAATAAAAATTTTGAAGTAACTAAATACCCTGGGGCAATAAGCATCCTGTTATCACAACAATGTATCAGGCAAATCGAATGTAAATCGATATTTTTCTCGAATCGATAGCGAAGCCTCACGAGTCGTCATTCGCACGCGATGCTCTCCCTCACTAACGAATATCTACGTTATTAATTCAGGCATATTAATAAAGGGCTCACGTTACGACCACACCGTGTCGCAGGAAGCATGGCCCGGTGAACCAATCCGACCGAATTATATTCCACGCCTGAATCATATTCACCAATCGATTTCGTATCTATTCGAATGAAAACAAAAATAAACGTGCGCTGATTTAAATTTCGAATTATATCAATCGTCTCGAGGAATTCCGATGACCAAAATGGTGGCCGGAGGCTGCAATATCGGAGTTTCACGCTCCGCGGGTCGCGGACATCATAACCAGTCGAATGATAACTATAAAGAGAGATTGTATTTTTACTAACGTCGTAATAAGTCGGAATGTCCGGCGGACCCTTTGATCGGTTTTGATTAAAGTGCTCGCGATTCCTTGGCCCATAAACATTTTTTGTCTACTGTTCGCTGTTATGAAGCAGTTCAAATGCTTCGAGTATTTTATTTTTCATTTCATCAGTCATAACTTTTATGTCAAAGCGTCTGATCTTACGTAAATAATACTCCAGATAAATAGTTTAGCAAAATATAATAGGAAATAAGCAGATCTATAAACAAACGGAAATCTTAGATTGACGCTGTATCTTGGCAGGCGATGCCCCTCAACGAGCATACGCTGTGATAACTGACACATCTTATCTTTTCACCATTATTTCATACACATCTATCGGAAAGCCATTCCGACTGTGTCGGATTTTATTCTAGGCAATTTATTTTCAATAAAGAACTATAAAAAAGACTTATCTAAATGGCTTCGGTGCGACTGGGAGGGGCGGAGCTGTCATAAAACTCGATTCTTATTTACGTCATATGGCACAACTGGGAACACTGTGCCATGATCTGCCAGATTAGAGACTACATAAAGAATATAATAATTAATATCATGATAAATATTTTTGCGACATTTTTTGGATTTGGAGTTCGGACCCAATTAAAACGAATAACTCATAAAATATCAAAAATATTTGATGAAATTTTAATATATAAAATCTAACTTTATACAAACTGAAAGTTCGTATTTTGGTACCTTGTCCTAAGTTGTAATCAAAATTCAAATAATTCAAAAAACTATTCAAATTATAATGCTAGAGCCGGCTAGACTGTTATCAAAAACTTATCGCCGCCGTCATCGGTAGGTAATCGAATTATTGTATGAACAAAAACTAAGCGGCGAAGGCTCGGACCTCTTATTAGCTCCAATATTAATGGGATAAGAACAACATTTAAGTCGGACATAATATTTTTTTATTTATGCGCGACGTATTAAGGGAGCAAAATATAAATTCGAGCACGCAAACCGACTCATTTACATGTTATTCGAGCGACCGACCCGAGGGGGCCGTATCAGCCATTTATGAGTCGAAAGTATTAAAGAAAAGAAAACCGGATACACATAAAGAGATAGATATAATAATAAGAAAAAGAAGCGCGCAAGAAAACCGCTCGCGGCGAACGAGCCCCGTACAAAACAGCATTGTTCCGCGACTTTTAAAAACGGAACAAAACGAATGAGGGGAAGGAAATCGGATGAAAATATGAAAAGAATACACGTTGTACGAGTAGAAGTGAAACGTCGGTGATCCGCCGAGCCGCCCGCGCCGCCGCCGCCCCGCCGCGGTCCGCAAATATAATTTGCATAGCCAAGTAGCCCAACTTTTGTGTGCAACGGATGTTCGCAACCATATTCGTTCGTCGCTTTTTAACCACACTCTCGTTCTGTATCGGCCGGACTTTTTATTGCATTTTTCCCCTTTGAACGGATTCTTTCAATATTTTGGTGGTTCGTTTTTATTCAAACGCCCGGTTGTCGAATTGTTTCTGTTCATATCGCGCTTTGATCATATCATTTTTGCGATCAGAACACAATTGAAATATTTTACCGATGCGGGGTATTTATTTTGGCAGAGGAAGGTAACTTTTATATTGAGCTTTTAGATCATGGGAATAATGATATTTCCATTGTAAGTAAGTTTAGTTTTGTAATTGTTACAGAAATAAGAATACATTTAGGTATATAAACAAACAACGCTACAACGTTATTATGAATTCGCTACGCTAGATTGAGACACGATCAGCAATGACATTACAATTATACTCTATTAATTAACGTGATAAGCAATATTATGCTAAGTATAAACTATTCGTTTGAAGCATTTAAAGCCAGTATCAATAAAGAATGATTTAGACAAGCGAGTACAATAGTCGACAAAGGATTAGAATTCTATATTGAAAGCTTCCCTCGAGCCGACAGGAGTAATCCATTGAGGAATTATTACGATTCATCTTTGCTCATCTTACTTACAATATCAACCGGATCACTCACAAAGGACGCCGCCGACCAATATTGACTTAAAAACAAAAGACTGGCATCAGATGGTATTAAAGAATGGTAGAAATATTTAATCCGACTATTCTACTGATATCGAAAATAGTAAAAGAAAAAAATAAAACTTTACCCTAATAAGGATCCACTCTGTGCACACAAACGTTATAGTTATGTACCTATGTACCTAACCTATTTGTATGTTAGTTTTTTAAAGTATCGGATGAGGGCAAAACATTATATATTTAGTCATAAATCTTTTTTACAGTAAGGCGTAATTAAATTTCATTATTAGGAAATAAGCTATACTTATAAATTAGGCACCGAGGTATAACGAGAGAAGCTAATTGCTGACCATTAATGCGATGTTTTCAAATGAGGTAAGATGAAAAGGTCCAAAAATAAGCGTCATCGGAGTGAGAACGGTTTTTCAGAGGTGTCGGTCTGTGGCGCGGAGTCGTCGGCCCGTAATTTTCCACTCGCTGGACGCTCACATGTGCACTCGTATTGACCTAACCTTTTCATCCTAAAACGAGGTTTATGTTTGGGGATGATTTGTTTTGCCCGCAATGTCCTATTTTTGTTGTTCTTTTTTGTGATAATGTCGACGCTCCCGCCGAATAATCGGACAATGTGCTATTGTAGGGTTTTGCGTATTAATGTGTTTTTGGCATCTCGAAGTAAATTGTTTCAGGATTTTTCTATGCATATTTACAAAGATATAAACAATTATTGTATGCTCTGTTGATACATGAGCTATGAGAATTTTACCATCTTGTTGAGATATTCCTTTAAAATGAAATATGCCAATTACTTACATCCCTTTTATGCCCTCTCGCAACAAACTGCTATTCACATGCATGTGTAAAACATCCAAGTATTGAATAACTTGGTGAAACTTCATCTAATTAGATGTAACTCCTAATGAAACATGCATGGAGTACAATGTTTCACGTCAGTACAAATTGACAGCTAACACTAATTACCGCGCAGCTTATTTCTAATACTAGGATTTGAAACGAGAAAAACCTTATTATTACCAGTGTCGGAGGTTGAAACATAACAAATGATCGGGAGTCCATCACTAGTGAACTTCGACCGGCTTCATTATACCTACATCACTAATTACGGCTAATCCAATCTATATTATGATAGATAAAAATATAAACAACATTCTTAGCAACAATTCGTCAAGACAGACAACAAAATAGACACAAAGCTATAATAAAATAATTATTAAGAGTGCTGCAGTGGTAAAAACCAGTCATAATTTTTTGTTTTCGAATATCTCGTTGTAAGTACTGTTATTTAGGAAGGTTATTTTAACAATGAGCTAATTTGGATCCCGTCGTCGATATGCAAACGAAAGGGAAGGGACACTATTTAATATTTGACGATAAACTCGCCTCAAAGGCGCGGCTCGATATATCAATAGCCTTTCCGACTCCATCATTCGTCAATCCAACCACAGAGAGAAAAAGATAGCAAGATTAATGCTCTACGTACGCGAGGGAGATACTATAAGTACGGTTGATTAAGGCTCTACTACAAAAACAAAATGGAATCTCGCCTTGTATTAACATTTTTACTTGACACATTCCAAATAAAGATATTATATTTGCGTCGCTTTTTGTGTTATTTAAGTTCCACGTCACGATGCGTATTTATAAATACGATAAAGTAATAAGAAGTTGTTATAAACAGATAATTTATATTCAATGTCATTTTTATCTTGGCTGCGAAGTCCCCGAGTAAACTAGGAGCATGCTGCAAAAGTTTGTTTAGGATACAAAATTCATTTATATTTTGGATGGCTAGTCACCTGCATCGCGGAGGAAAATGTTTACGGAAAACTTACGCCTACTCCTGCATCTAGTGTACTTTACTATTTTGATAATTTAATTTTTTATAGAGTAAACCTGATTAAACGTATTTTTATAAATCAAATAATGTATTTTTATAAATCAAATAATGCAGTTTTGATTTGATCTTAATTTGTGCCTATTCTTTTCAGTTATTTACCAAAAAAGACTAAAGAAAGAACGAAAACAACGACAGCAAATCCAAGAGCAACTGGAAATGGAACTCAAGAGACGACAGAAAATAGAAGAGGCATTAAAGCAGTCGGGAGCACCCGCCGAAATACTGAGAATAGTAACAGGTAAATTGTTTTCACAAGGTTTACACCTTGCAGAGTTATACAGGGTGTAACAAAACTAAGTGATAATACTTTAGTTCGTGTATATGTGTTCCTTATAGAGAGTTCACTGTAAAGTAGCAGCGCTGAAAGACCAATTTTTTTTTTGTGATTTGTGTGGCAAGCGTCAATCAAATCAAATCGTCACGAGTTTCCCCATAAAAGTGAAAAAACTTGCTCTTTCGGGGCTACTTTCACAGTGAACTATATGTAACACGGAAGTCATACACACCCTAAAGTATTATCCCCTACTTTTGTGACATCTTGTATATTATTTAAGATGTTTTATTCAAAGACATACTTTAATGTCTTTCGTCTGGATGATATTAGATATAATTTACGTGAAATTGTAAAGTACATTCTGCACATCAAAGTCGAACACGCAGCCCGTCGAGCGATCACGATCAGACTATTCAACAAGTATCAACATTACTCTGTTTCTGATATGTTAACTTGCCGACTGTCAAACTATGTGTATCAGTGAGGCGTCCTCGCGTTCCGGTAATGACCTAACTCCGCGACTATCCGATAAGTTTTCAACTTTAAGTGATGTATGTAAGAATCATTGTTTAATTGATGTTCACTGTTGATTTGCGCCGGCATCGCGCCAAGGTGCCGTGGAGTGCGTGACGTAAGAAGGGTGGTAAACGTCAGTGAAGGCTTGTGCTAATCTCCGTGTCAGGAAATCGTTTCGCAGGCCATTTGAAACGGGGGTTCGGTGCTGAACTAACACGCATTCGAGTTCAATTTCTTGTGTAATAGCTGTTTGCTATTTGTCGACCTACTTCACTTTATAGCGGCTAATCTATTCAGAGAACAAAGTTTTGCTCGATTAGCGGGGCCCTATTAAGTCGTACTTTTGGTTTCCCAGGGCTGCAACGGAGGTATTGCAGAACTAATGGTGCTAGTGTTGGTCGTGCACGTACACGGGAATGCACAGAACAGACCGGCCTGCGAACAGCCTAGCACTAACAACAGTTCTGGGATTCCCCCGAAAGGGAAGAACGTCGAAAAATTACATATTAAATTTTTTCGAAGCATGAGCTAACTTTCACCATTTTGCAGAGAACCTGACACCAGCGCCGCAGGAGAACCGTCCGGAGCGCGAGAATGGCACGGAGAGCAAGCCGCCCAGCGCCGAGCCCCCCACCAGCTCGCCCCCCTTCCCGCGCGACCCCCCGCGCACGCCCGACAAGCCGCAGTGGAACTACCCGCCGCCGCCGGTTGACATCATGGCCAGCGGTGCCGCCTTCTGGCAGAACTATTCTGGTAAGTGCTGCTTAGAGTACGATTACACGGTCAGTCTGGCATCAGTTCAGTCCATAAGTCTGATTCAGATTGATGAAAGAATGATCGTGTAACCGTGTGATTGCCGGACTGATCATTTTTTTATTATAAACTTTCCGACCATCACTCTGGCGTCAGTCTGATACTGATGGACTAAACTGATGCCAGACGGACTGTGTAACCCTAATCTTATATCAGAGGATATTTGAAGCTCGGACTGTGAACCGAAACTACCTGATGCAACAACCGTGATGTCGGTAATAATTTGAGCATCTGGTTGTGTTAAAAAATGAAAAATGATTAGATACTGTTACCTTGCTAATAGTAAAAAAAGTAGAGGAAAAAAGCTCTACTTATGAATTATGACATATGACCTTTCTTTTAACTACAGATGTAGATTGTAGATGCTTTCAAAATTTTTTAAAAGTACCTCAGCAGTAAGTTGGTACTCTGACAAAAACCCACAGACTATTGAATTAAAAATATTTTGAAATAATACCAAAGATACCAATAAATCTCCTACAAAAAATATATTTTCTTTCCTGACGATTTTTAAAATAAACAAAAACCCTCTAACTCTGGTAATATTGTATCAAAGAGAGGGTCTTACAAAAGGAAGTAAAAAATTCGACATGCGAAATTTATACTCATCATATTACATACCATTGCGGATTGGGAATGTCAGATATTTAAAAGCACAAAATGAACGATACACGCACGTCCATTTTTGATATTTCACTGGGGTGGGCTCGGCTCTATCGTTTATTGAATTATAAAGTTAAGGAATAAAAAATCTTATGATACACAGAAAAAGGTTCTCCCTAAAATATTTACTGACGTAAATGAAATTCAATCTGAAAAAATTCAAGTATCGAAAGCTATAACTTCCTTATGAAAAGCTTAGATTTTCATTAAAGCACATTGGGTTAGAAAATATAATAGTTTATGTGACGTGTTTGGGTGAGCTTAGATTTTTACAATAAAAAAAGTATGCGCCATAATAATAGATATTGAACAATGTTTGCATTTTCTAAAACATGGACCACATTGGCTCTATAATATCTTCATAATAATGTATTAGATAGATTCGTGATTCGCTAATAGCGCTATTGGTGTTACAACGCACGTTCTAACATTGATACGTTCTCGTAGCAACTATTTCCTGCATTGTCGACAAGTGCCCTATAATACGGAGCCCTCAAGTAGATTGCAATTTAAGTGTTACCCCTTTCGAGTACGAATGCACGCGAGCACGCAAATACAGAATAACACTAATGGAATATTGCATTTCTACATTTTGCAACCTAAAAGATAACATTAATTTACAATTTGATTTTAAGTTGTAGACATAATGTGAGTACCTAATCTATGTCTGATGCGATTAGTAAATCAATATATCAAGAATTTTTATTTATAAGAAAAAAAAATCTGACAATATAATAGGGATGATGACAAGGTCAAAGATTAGCGAATTTTGTTAATAAATTAAAGAAATTACGGTAAAAAATAAGTGTTCCCAAAATTTCAGCTCTATAGCATTTGTATTTTTTTTTTTGTTATGAGCCTTCAAAGTTGGATAATCAAGTCGATTTTTTTTTCAATTAAATTTCTTAATATTTGTATACCACTCGATAACTCATGCAATTAAAAGCAACTTTTGTTATGAAACCACTTTCATAAACGCAATATTTAATATACCTATCGAACAAAGTTCTCTCCCCATGCGTACAAACTAAGAAAGAGTGACGTCAGTCTTTCGTAGCACTTTGTATGGAGCGTTTTCGGGCAGGTCTATTTTATGAGATGTTTGAATTGTCATATCTCGGTGAATTTTTAAGCTATCAGAGTCATTCTTTCAGCGATGTTTCTATTTTTAAGGGTCTTTAACCAATAAGAAAAAAAATAGTCATCAAGCCTATTTTGTGTTAGGTGGTGTACCTAGCTAATTAATTAATCGGTAAGTATACACAATTAAGGAAATTCAATAAGCAATTAAAAGAGAAACTCATAAATTAACAAGAATATTATGCCTTTCACAAAGTTTTATTACAGTCAAAAATATTTTTTGTATCCGTAAATTAGAAAACTTTTGCCAGATTCCCTTCCCTGGAAACCGGGTGATTTAAATAAAAAGTGGTTTATAAATAAAACAGAAAGTAAACACGATGCTAAGATTTAATTAATTTTAATTTTTTTTTCGTAAAATATTATAATATACTTTGAATATGAGTTGCATTTAATAGTTAGTACCTACCTATACAGATTTCCCATATTATGGATGCCTACTTATAGAAAAACAATAAGAATCAGTTAAAAATATGCAGGTCTCTTAATTTTTTTACTTACAAGATTTTTACTAATAGAAAGTAAAAAATCTATTATCTTTCGTAATTTAGTTCAAAATTCACAAAAAATGGTTGCTATAAACCTAAACAAAATTGTAATAAAAGTTATTAATTACAGCATACCGCTGTTTTGCGGGGAAAAACATAAATGTTAAGTAATATAAAGTTGAAAAATTAATAAAGAGGAAAGTTCTTCGGTTACTTTTTAGGTGCGCTTGTAAAATGAATGGAAATAAAATTGTATCGCACAGGTGCGCTGCCGACCGCTGAAGATATTAATTTTTGTTTTGAGCAAACAATATAAGCGTACATAAATATCATCTGGCTCGACCTACTTTTATACATTTTTTAAATTTCAGGTTGGATTTCAGTATAAAATAATGCTACGGCTGTTTTATTACATTCCGATATATACGTACAGTAGGTACTTAATGAACTAAACTCATAACTTCGAGTAATAACTCATTCACCGCGTAGTGAAAAAAAATAGTTTCGCGAGGACTTGAAAAAATAACACGCAATGTGATGATTATTGTCACCACACTTTTAATTGAGCTTCAGTAGGGCGTAGAAGCATTACAAAGTTACTAACACATGGAAAAAATACGAAATAACGAGACTCTAGATTAAATGAATTGCACTATAAAAATTATTATCAGATAGAGCCAAGCTTCTGAGTCCACTATGAGGGTCAGTGCATACCGACGCGCGACTTGGCGGGATGCGATGAAGCACTGAATTTTCAGACTTGTTTTCAAAATTTTACTTAATTAGCAGCAGATTTTTTACACTTTTATAGAGATATCAAAATCTCTACATTACTTTAAAAATAAGTGATTAAATCTTCATAAGAATACTTTTGTAGAGTCACTAACAAAGTCAAAGAAAAGCTGTAAGCGATCGATACTTTTCACGGTCATTGAAGTTTAAAACAGAGCACAATGTTAAAAAACTCGAAATCTTTTATTTTTTCCGACACATTTAATTATGTCACGAAATCAAATTATTATTGGAGATGTAAAATAAGAATTCCTTTACAATAGGAAACGCTATCAGCGCCATTGGTTCCGCTCCCGAACGTTGCTCGCCGGCCGCCGCTCCTAGAGCGCCCCACCTTGTACTCTTTTTATGTTTCCACTTCAGCCCGAAACACATTAAAACATACTAAAGCAATATCTCTGTAACAATAAACCCCTTTGTACTCAAGCTTCTCAAATTTTTTCGCACTAATTATATTTTTTGCTTTAATTTAACGCTGCCAGAAAACAGAGGTGTCGGTTGCCGCAAAATTGATTAAAATACCATCGATTACGGTGGATTCATTACGAAGTATTATATTCCCAAAAAACTTCGACTCAAAGAAAAAGTTTAGATCGATGACATTTATTAAAAAATAAAAAGCTATTCAATCTTAACCAGTTATTTTTTGTGGGTCCGAGTGGGAGAAACAATTTGTGTTTGCAGCGATTGAATACAGAAAGCGTAATTTCTTGCTCGATCTTCTATTTAATTACGAAATCGATTCGTCTCCGTATAGAGTCATCCGTGATCGGATCGATTGAAACGTTTTTCAGTTTCGCTCGAAGGGCAAAGTAACCTCCGGAATGTTAATTTAAATGACAAAATCGACGTTATGAAATTTAGTTTTTACGATAGAATACCTACCGTAATGGAGAATTTTTTCGTTTAAATGTTAGCGAGAGCGATAATTTAAGCCGCTTATCTCGAAGAAATGGACTCCGACATGAAAGGCTAACTTTTTATTTAACTCGGGCGCTCGAGCATAACAGTCATTTCAAAGAACAAATAGATTATTGCTCTCAAAGGGACCGGCAACTCTGTTTTAGAAGCGGCAAATGCAAAAATATTACGTATTCAAACAGACCTAATGGGACATTTAGGGGTGGCAGCGAAGTGAAACGGCAAAGGCCGAAGCTTTTAAGTGTATAATATTTAATTGTGACGCCCTAGGCGGATAATCTCGCCCAGGATAATAGGTTTCTGTTTCGGGACAACCCTCGACGAGCGACACTTTCGAGTGTGAAGCCCCCGGGCTACACCTCACTGAGACAAATCGGATTAGAAAACGTTTTTAATGCCAAATGTTTAAAACAATGTTTACTCGACCTGCCGGCATTTTGGACCCGAGAGGTCATATCGTCAGTACATCACAGTAATCGTAAAAGCGTGACCTCTAATTGAAAAGTAATTAACCTTAACTATCTTACATTGTAATAAACTTATCCTTTAGCCAGTTAGTATCTCATTAACGTAACTCAACTCCCCAGTAATTAATTTATTAATATAAAAAAATGCATTAATGCCTCCCTTAATATTACGTTTAAAATCTAAATTGTAAACGAATATCGTTCGCGAAATTGGATTCCCTGTAAAGAAAATGTTCCCTGAGTGTAAGCAAAAAACTTGATTCCGTTTATATCTTTTATATCTCGTAAATTGCAGGAGGCGGCAAGCGTTGCATGAAATTGAATAAGCATATTTCGTAAAACGTAGACGTTTTCGGAGACAATTGCCTTACCTCACCTACTCTTGCCTCTTTACGAACTTTGTCAATTTTCCCTTAAATCATATTAGAAATATTTTAGTACTCGAGACGTCTTTTAACTTTATTGTTTTCTAATGTTTTTTCGCAATTTTAGAATGCAGTAAAGACCTCTTAGAAAAAACTAAGTTCTGAAAAAAATATTGAAAGAAAAGCCTTTGCGAATAAAGGCTTTAACAACCTTTTAGGATGTGAACTTTCTTTTCATTTTCATTCAGTTGCAAGTGTCTACTCCAATTACACACTTATTGCTACTGAATGCACGAAAATTCCAAAGGCTCATTTCCATCGACATGTACTACAGGGGTTACATTTGTCCACAGAATCCCTGGCGCAGGAGTTGGAGATGGAGCGCAAGTCGCGGCAGCAGGCGTTGGAGCGGGACGTGAAGAGCCCGCTGTCGGACCGCGCCGGCTACTACAAGAACTCGGTGCTGTTCAGCTCGGCCACTTAGCTAGGGGGCCCCGGGGCTGCGGACTTCCCCGACAACCACGACAACCACGACGACGACACCCGGAAACCCCTCATCAGCGTCAAACCCGAGTTCCGGGAGAAATGAACTCGAACCGAGTGGAAGCAGCAGGGACTCGAGTGATGTTCAGTTTCGTGTACATTTACGCAACTTTTAGATCTCGATAATTGTCTAGAGATTTGTAAATACTGTTGTTGAAAACGAAGGATTTCGTCCCGACGCGAAATCGTTTTTTCTTCCATAGCAAAATTTGTACATAGTTCTTTATATTTTTTAGCTTTAAGCGTCGTGAACGTTTCGTCGGCGATACGCATTATTTATTCGTCAGTATTTAATCTTTTTCGAGGCGTATTATTCTTATCGTTAAATGCCATATTTATATAATAACATTATCTTTTACGTTTGTACGTTTATACGAGGCGCAGCTATAAGTTGTATTTGTATCTCCGCAAGATCACAATATTGGAATTGATCTAAGACTGCTCTTTGATTTTCCAAAGAAGTATTTGTTATACATTAAACATTTTTAATGGCTAGTCGAACTCGATCGGTACTCAAAAATCGGAGTAAATATTTTTTGATAATTTCAGTTCGATATCGACGAGATCTCCGGTATCGAGCGCGAGGTTTCAATGAAGAAATGTGATCTTTAATGTCGTGTAATTTATTCAGTTTTAGTGCAATGATTAGATGTAATTATAGATCTTAACATAGTACGATAGTTATTTTAAGTTATTTCGAAAGTATTTTTTCTGCATAATTGACTGATGAAGTTCACGTACAATATAATTCGAGTTCGGTATTTTATCTATTGTAATATAATCTCAGTATATCCGTGGTTCGGTCGATGTACGTCTAGGTATACTAAGTACGATAGATTAAAGTAAAGTATAAAATAGCGTTATTTATATCGCTTAGTTTACGAAGGACTCACGTCTATAGTTCGAGTAAGGTAGACGTCGTTTGGCTAGTGGAGCGGCACTCGGCTTCCGCAACAGCCCCCGTAGACAAGTGGCAAAACGCTAACGCTAACGCTACAAAATGTATGAATTTGACATGAGTATTCGCTAGCGAAGCGATGACTTAATATGTTAAATCGCATACATTTTGTAGCGCTAGCGTTAGCGAGCATTAGCGCTTTGCCACTTGTCTACAGGCCCTGTACGGTTCCGGTGGTCGAGCCCCGAGGGGCGATCGCTTGACACGTTTCGTACATATTATCTGTAATGGGTAATGTATTGAATAAACTTAGTTGTTATCGTAAATGTTTAGCTGGATGACCGTGTGTGAATGTACAAAGCGCGTGAATGTGGCCATTTCATATATTTAACTTTGTTTCGAGGAATGGTGCGAGTGTTTCACAGTTCAAATTCTGATTGTAAATTATTTCTGTACACTTCAAGTAATGTAGAGTAAGTTTTCCTTTGTCAATTAGATTACGAGGCTTATATTTTGACTTGGTTATTCGTGTACGATTTAAAGCGACATTATTTATTTCTCTTACGATGATAATTATTATAATTTTACTTAAAATTGTGTGTGTGCCTTGTATCGTAGATCAAAATATCAAGATTAAAAAAGGAAAAATTATCATGCTGTTGTTTTAATGTATCTACCCTGTAAATTTTTGAGTGGCTGAAAAATCAGGATTGTAAAATGTTACAAACCCTGACTTTTCAGGAGTTTTACATTTAGCTAACTAACTTATTACTAGTAACCGAGCTCGACCAAAGGTCGATTTTTATCCGCAACCAAATCCAAACGTTCGAATATTCATAAAATTGTATTAGAAATTGACGAACAATTTTTTCACAAGAATAATTTTTAAATCATAGAATTAATTAAATTTTATTCACGTCAATTTGTACGTTTGATTTTCACAAAATAAACCTTTGGTTTTGATTGATTTAGGCCCACTTGCGCAGATCTGAGTTAAAGTTAACTCTGAGTTAAGCATCATGTCATATCTGTCACTCACCAAGTGTGTGATGACATGGTGTTTAATTAACTCAGAGTTAACTTTAACCCAGATCTACGCAAGTCCGTCTTAGCTGAACATGCTTATTTTACCCGAAGCTCAGGCCAAGCCTGTCCAACTCAAGCTTCGGCCTGAGCTGAATAACCTGTTAAATAAAAAATAAAATAGCCTTTATTTTCTACTACAGTTTTAGAAGCATGATTACTAGTTAACAATAATATTGAATTTTAAGCAGTAGTCGCCTCTACGGCGTAGGCCTCTCCTAAATTACCTATTACTACATAATATTTTGAACAACCTATGGTCAGGGTGCACTAGAACAAATTTTTTTGTGATTACTAACAAACTAATTTTTTGTGAGTAGCTACATTTTGATAAGACGAACAATATTTTTATTTTTGAAAAATCTTGAAAGTGGTAGCTAACAGAGATAGAAAGGATTTCATACTTTGACTTGATGGTCCTAAAATATGGATTGTTTTATTTGTAGGACAAGGTTACTCTTAAATAATATAACTATTAACCTACCAATATACAAAAAATCTGCTGGTTAGGGTTCCGTTTTAGGGTTCTGTAATCAACAAAACTTGGTTGATTACTGTTTAAAGGGTTAAAAATGGGAACCTATTACTAAGACTTCGTTATCTGTCCGTCTTCCCTCTATCCTTTCGTCTTTCTGTCTGTCTGTCTCCAGGCTGTAACTCAAGAACAGTTATAGCTAGAGAATTAAAATTTTCACAGATTATGTATTTCTGCTGCCGCTATAACAACAAATGCCTACTAAAAAAAATAAAGTAAATTAAATATTTAAGGGGGGTTCCCATACAAAAAACGTGATTTTTCAAACATTTTTTGCTCGGTATCGATGATGACAGAGGCACCTGAAATGTTCACAACATACTCAGCTGTATTTATACTTTAATAATTAATAATAAAATTTAAATAAAATAAATAATTAAAGGGGGCTCCCATACAAAAAACACAATTTTTTACTATTTTTGCTCTATAATGGTACGGAACCCTTCGTGCGCGAGTCAAACTCGCACTTGGCCGATAGACTTTTTTAGTGAAAATATGTTTTACTGTAGTTAACGACTCAAAGTATATTTTATTAGCATTCATCATAATCAGTTTAGAGTAAGCGTGAAGAATTAACCGAAATACAGCTGATCTGTTAATTCTTAACACTTACTCTAAACTGATTGTGATGAATGCTAAGAAAGTACTTTAAGTCGCAAGGGCATATTATAGTATCCTATACTGTCGTATTTATCGCGGTAAACGATTTTTTGTGCAATGTATATTTATTGCACAATGTTTGTTGCGCAATCTTTTTCCCAAAAAATATCTAAATAGCAAAAATTACATTAATAAAAATTACTAAAGACAAAGACTGCGGACTTAAAACTTTATACCGCAATATAAACTTTGAAACTTAATAAATGAAATGAGGTTTTGCATAAAACTTCTCATCAATAGAAACATTTAGCTTCATTAGAGAAACGCACCCACTTACTAAATATGGATGCAACGGGAGCAAACCTAGAATATTCAACAATTCTAATTACTATACAAACTATTGTAATATTTACTACCTTGATTTTGAAAGACAGCCAAAGCCAATAATTTTGAAAGATAGAAAAGGTAATGTATGAATTAGTGTATGAGGGGCGAAACATCCGCTACTGAATGCTGATAACAATTTTATTAAATGCGTAAGGTGCCAAAGGATTCGTAATCGTGACCCATAACACATGACTAGGATTATGATTTTCGTGATCTCTAAACTTTCAATTGTTACTACGTTGTAACTACAACATTGCAGTACACTAACAGTAACTACACTAACTAGTTACAACTCATAACATTATAGGACTTTTGATCTGTTTGTCTGTTACCTCTTCGATTTTAATTAAATTGATTGTGGGTACACTTTGAGACCTGGAAATAGACACAGGGTAGCTTTTGTATAATAATAATCTAGGACTACCGCACAATAACCCATCAATCCCCAAGCGGCACTCAACTGTCGCATAACAATTGAAAATCTATTGTGTCTGCGATTCCCACGATCGAGGTAATAAACGAATTTCGTCGCAAAGAAGTCGCAGGCAAGATCTACTGCTGAATAAATTAGAAATATTATAATGTTGTACGTATCCAGTAAACCAAAAACCGTAGCCAAACTGTTCATCGAAAAAAATGATTAAAACTTGCGTACCGTAAAACCGAAAACCTGCAGAACTTTCGATTTCATAAAAGGAGTTCGACCATTTTAAATCCAGTTAAATCGGAAAACTTCATATTTATTGCTAATAGATTTTCGGCCGATGAGCACGGGGTTATTTGGGATGCAATTTTATTTTGTCCATATGAATGATTTTTATATCTGCCCCGGGCGGCCGACCGATTGGTTCGCCCCTCCATTTCGGACTCGCGTCGCTTATTAAAGTATTTTACTTTTTATGGAATTCGATATCTGCCGTTTTAGTTACATCGCGATCGGTAGATATGATGACGATAATTTTTATGACTAAACGAAATATTATTGTAAAAAAAGCTACATTTTAATCACTTTCAGGTAGTATGGTTTTCCATTCTGAAATCTTCCAAGTCAGAAGAATATAAGAGCACTAAATACAGAATTCTATTAGACTACTATAATAGATTTTATATTTACAGTATAAGCATGGCAATACTTACAAACTATAAATTTTTTTCATGTCTACAGAATTTTCAGCGATTTGATTTTTTTACGCCCAAACTTTTATTGATTTTTACATTTTTGTCTACAGATTTTATTGATTTAGCGGGCTTTTATTGATAAATAATTTCCATAGGTTCAAACTTAAAAACATTGGAATCTTTTTGAACTAAAATATTATAAGAAAATCGTAGAATATACTCGTAGTCGCTTTAGTCGCAGGGGGCTTTGGACGGCTTGTATGCGCGGAATAACACATCCCTTCAATCTAAGCAGCATTCTAGATATAAAAATTAGTACCCAGACTGCTACGTAAATATAGAGTACGTAAAAATACGACCGGTTATTAAAACTAGAACCCACTGCTTCTTAAGGGGAGTCCACACCGCCGTCTTTCCAATCAAACGTTCTCCCCTGTTTCCTCCCTAGATAATGCCGGTAGAGTTATAATTTTTTTTTTAATATCTATGGCCACTAATACAATGTCCCTATGTTTTCTTTTTTTTTCATAATTTAGTTATCAAAAAAGATTTCTGTTGTGTTCTGAACATCCAGAAAACAGATTTGGCTAGATTATACAAAAAATAAATAAAAAATAGGAACACAGCACAAGCCTTTCTATAATCTTTAATGAAAAAAGTACTTAAATCGGTTAAGTTTTGGAGAAGGAGTCAGAGGACAACGAATTGATGATTATCTGTTCTTTAATTAGAACTTTTGTCGTGTTGTCTCTATCGCGCTCTGCGGTGGAAGACTTGAGATTGATGAGACAGTAATACATTTTCAAATACCTACTTTCAATTATTTCTCTCGCCCTTGGTCTATCCTCTTAAATTCATTTCGCTCATTTTCCAACACGTAGAGACTAGAGTTAGCTCTCACATCGATGTAACTACGTGGTACCTGAACAAAATTTCAGAAAATTAATTAAACAGAGTGGAAAAGCAAGTATATATAAATTAAAGAAGTACACGTATGTTTGCTCGTGTAATTTAGTTAATAATAGTCGACGGAGTTAATATTGCGGGCATAAATATTGTCGCAGCAGACAGCTACTTGCCGCGTTAAGTCTCCATTGAGGAATAGGTAGGGGCTTCACAGGGTGCTCCTACAAGATGGTGCTAAAAAAACACTCTCATGTTTTAGGTAATATGAAAAGCATGGACTTACAAGAGCTATATCTAGTGCTTAAATTCAGTTCTTTGTTACTTTTGAAACCATGTGAAGTTTACCATCTGAGCTTCATCTTCATCTAAAATTCAGTTCTTAAAATTTCTGTATATATTTTTTGTCTTACTCAAAAAGTCACATTTAAATAATTTTATCTGATTTTAGTGCAATGATATCAATTTTTCTTGCTATGAAAGTGAAATAATGATAAGAAAGTGTTTGATATGAATGACAATTAATGTAGGTATATGATAGTAATTAGTAAGTCATTCTAATTCCATAATATTCAAATAAATATTCCAATATATTAAAAATGCTATCTTTAAATAAAGACAAGTTTAACATTTAGAACTGTTTCAAGATTTCACAAGAAATATAGCAACATTTAAGCGAGCACCCTGTATCGGGGCACACGTATGAATACGCACCTGACGGGGCTCGCAATTTCAGCAGTGTGCGCGACGGATTAGTTTTTCCTTACGATAATTAAATAACTTTGAGCTATGTGCCCGCGTGATGTATGGCCCTGTTTATTGTCTCTACAGGGTGATGAACATCGTTATTACCCGTTCACATGTTTTATTGCTGTTAATGTACGCTCACCTGGATTATTTACAAAATTGTCTTAATAATAATAATTATTGCCTGTTGTTGTTGTTGTTTCTTGTCAATTTTTTATTATAGGTCTGAATTTTTTGTGCATAATTGTCGAACAATGTAATTCATATTAATGATAAATAAGACATTGGAATTATCATTTTCAGGTCCTCAAAAATTAAACGTTGCTATTTTATGGAAGTAATCTTTATTCATTTCAATTTGCCAAAGCCACAGACCAAAAACAACAATGAATTGATTCAGCCACACTTTGCTGCGAAAACATCTTAACGCCTCCACAGAAAGGGTTATTACTGAATTTGCATAACATTGAATTTAGATTATTTCACAATTAATCGATAAGAAAGAAAAAAATTTCAAGAAAAGTGTATAATTTGATATGAAAAGAAGAGAAAATGAGGTTACTGTGTTTCTGATTTTATTTAATAATCAGAGAAATTTGAGTCTTACAAGTAGATGGCGGATATACGTAATTTTGTCGGGTTACGTCACATAAACCGACCAAATAACGTGTCGCCATCTACCTATGAATCAATTTCTCTATTAGCACAATATGCAGAAATCACATAGGCTGCTAAGAAAAATCGAGATAAGAGAATTGCTAGCTTCGAGACATTACAAGTCCTATGATACAGCTACTGCCAAAAATACACCTAATCGATGAGATAACTTATTGATTTGGTTGCTCCTCATCTACAAACAAAGCTTAGCCTAGAAAAAGCTTGGTGTTCTTAACAGAGCGAGACAGTATTTCAGTCCGGACCAACGCCTATAACTCTACATTCTACAAGGCGCAGGTTCGGCCTTATATGGAATACTGTTCTCATCTCTGGCAATGAGGAATTATTGTTCGGAATTCCTACTGAAACTTCTCGCCATTGCCCCACGCGAAAAATATACCATCCTCATCACCTTGATGAGTGGCATTTTTTCGCGTAACTTTCTGCCGGGTACTGTAAAACTCTGGAACGAACTGTCACCAGCAGTATTTCCGGGCCTATACGACCTGCAAACCTTCAAGAAGATAGCGTATTCCCTCTTCAAAGGCCGGCAACGCACCTGCAGCTCAGCTGATGTTGCAAGTGTCCATGGGGGCATGTCCAACTAACGCCGCCCACGTTAGTTGTTTTCCATCAGGTGACCCGTTTACTCGTTTGCCCCTTTATTTTATAAAAAAAACAGCATCTTCATACTTTAAAATTTTTGCAGCAACGATATTGAATAGAAGTTTGTCGAAGTACGCGGAGCTAATGTTATAAGACAGCAGAAGGGCCGCCGTCACACCGCGGACTCGTATTAACCGCGACAGCCTAACGAACTTAGACGGTCTTCAGCCGACCTCGAGCTCCTAGTCTAATTGGATTTAAATAGAGATCTGTTTTTGTCGCCATCTCTTACACTATAAATCGACTCCAACGCCTTGGAAAATTTGCATGATTGTTTTCATTTAGCTATTTCATTACCTTTGTGTCAGATCTCAAAAGACTTGATAAGTCTTTTACTACCTTGTTCTACGGCCAAAGCCATGGCTATTTGAAATTGATGATTATCATCAATATTAACTACCGTTAAAAAGTAAAAAATTTGAAACACAAATCAGAATTCTGATGGACGGCACAATAATGATGGGGAAATAAGATAGCTTACTGAGACATACGACTTTTGTCTCACAAAAAATGTTGTTTACGTTGCTGATCGATTTTGATCATCAATTGGAATTTAAAAGAAGTCATGAAGCGCTGAAATATCATGCACGGAAATCAGATTGGCCATATTGTATACCTACTAAGGGGCGATGCGGTGAAGCTTGACGACAGTAGGCTGTATTTTAAAGTTTTGGTTATCACAAAGTGCTACGAGTAATAGTCGTATTCATTGTCCGTAAGTTAAATGCTAATTCATACGTTTACCTAGTTATAAGGTTTAATTGGTGACTGCTAATTACTATTTTCGATTGGGCCCCACGTACATAAAGCACGATGACCACAAAATGGAATATTTACATACGCGGATAACGATCTCTCATTTCGCTCCAACATTAATCACGGAGTCCGTATTGGAAATAGAGTGAAATTATTCAACATAACTGTTCGATAAAATGGCGTCGATGAAGGCGGCACAGAGACACAATAATAAATTGTAATTACAATTTAAAATGAGCAGGCGTCGCCGAGGGTGTGGCTTCCAGCCCCCACGCGCGCCACCTTGCCGTACGTGTGTGCACTTTTTACATGCATGCACGTAATTAAGGCACCGGTGTGTGAGTAAAGGATCTAAAGAAAACATCGGTACAAAGATACATCGTACTTTATCTATAAATTGCTTACCCGCGCTGCTGGCCTGCGAGTAATGCGAATAGGTCATACGCGAAATTTACGAAGCATACCATCGTAACTGACCGACTCCAAAGTACGCCTCAATTGAATAGTCCTTTTTTACTCATATTTTTAAAATTAATATCATAAACAAGTAGGTAGGTCATAATTTATTTGAAAAGTGACCCATGAATGTAGCGTCAAACAGTGCGACCTAGATAGGCAAGTGTCTCTCATACCGTGAGCATTCTGAGAACAATGTCACTAAATGTCACTAATGGGAAGATATACATTAGAATATTTTGATTTTTTGTAGAAGTATGAAAAATATGTTTAATTTATGGTCAGAACTTAGAGCGAATAAAATGAGTTTACGAAATTATAATATTAGTAAAATATCAATTTGCTAATTATAATTAAATTACATAATTATAGCTAGGTATCAGCTGTATATTCTAGTATCTAAATAAAAAACATAACAAAACCCAAAAACATACTCGAATGTAGGACCAACATAAGACATACTCACAATCACAAACCCAATTCTTTATCTTAATCTTTCCATATATTATGAATAATGAATATATTACATAAGCAAGAGGTAATAGATGTTATTATTCATTCGTATTGGTCAAAAGCGTTCGTTCCCAAAATGATTTGATTCGTATCAAATAGCCATTTAACAAAATTACACGTTACCAAACTACTTCTTTTATTTTCGTTCCCCATATTCCAATATGATTTTAATAAAACCCGAATCAACTGATTTGGATAATCTTCGAATAATGGGTTCTGTAGGTTTTCTTTGTAAGTTTTTGCTTTAAGTAACTAAAAATATGAATATCTATTTCCTGCTTTCTCAAGTTTATACTATTAGAATGAATTGCATAAACAGCATGGAAATACCTACCTAAGTATGTATTTTGAGCCTTGTAGCCCTAGCATGGCCACCAGTAGAAATGCGAAAGTACAGACAAACTGTGGACATAAACTTAAGGTGCCGTTCCAGACTTTACCGCGGGTAATCGCAACCGACAAAAAATTAATTAAAATGCCACTTTATGACAGACTATAGTATATATTATAAAGTAGGATATTATTTGAATTTTATGGACTATCTGTCATACTCATAATTATGTCATAAAGTGGTATTTTAATTGAATTTTTTGGAACGAAAAAAGATTGGAACGGCACCTTAAGTTTATCTCCACAGTTTGTCTATACTTTCGCATTACTACTGGTGGCCATGCTAGGGCTACTGGAAAAGGGCATTTTGAGATAGTTTTTATGACATACAAATGTGCGTGTGCATACGTTTGTTGTCATATAAATATTGGTAGTTGGTACACGTACGTTTCTAGTATTAAATAATAGTACATTCTTTACTTTTGATGTATATTTTAAAATAGTCCACGAACATATTATTTAGTTAGAGAATAAAATTTAAACCACAATCCTACGGACTCCTAAAAAAAGAATAGAGATCGTAATCGAAGAGGCCAGACTTGTAGAGGTCTATATAAAATGGGAATACGTTTAATGATTATTATGCCCGTTAACGTTTTGCCCTAAACTCGGGGCTCAGGGGACCTAATCACTAATTTAAACACTTTTCACCTATTTTTAAATTTATTTCGACTTAAATATACACTTTTATGTTTAAAGTCTATAATTTGAACAAGGCAATGTTAGTGTGCTATTATATAACTGGTTTTATAATTTTATTTAGGAAGGGAAAATATTCAAGGTTTAATTCTTATCAGAAAACGAGTGCTACTACCACTCCTTTAAATTATAGTCCCTTAAAACACCTCAAAATAAATTAATAGGTAGCGTTGTTTTCAAATTAATAAATGGGTAATAATCATAATATTGACTTATGATCGTAATAAAGTAAGTATTTTGTCACAAAAACTTTAATAAGTCAGCTTCATCGATGGGAGCAAAAAATAAAGAATTTAGATGACACTCTGCATTCTGCGTGCTCGATATAAAAAAGTTATGTGGATCAAACGAAAAAAGCACACAACAACATTTAATCTAAAACCGAAAGATTGATGAAAATTGATGTACGCCCATCAAATTGTGTAGGTATGTAGTGGGGCAAACATTAAAATTTAAATTTCGATACCCAAAACTGCGCTCACTCGCTCACTTGGTTCACTTCATCAAAAGACCGTTACAGAACTAAACATAACAATGCTGTTTTCATTGGCCGTGGTATTACGTTAAAAGTTTTAGCGAATATTGTATCAAATTTTAAGTCTAAGTTCGTTTACAAAATGGGGAAATCAACAGAAATTATACTTACCGATACTCCATTTGAGGATGGTAGAGACGGAATCTCGTATTCGTCAACAAATTTACCACCTGTCACACTATATTTCCTATATTAAGTAGTTTTTTAAATCCGAATACAAAGCACACTATTATACATATTTATACAGTGCACGAATACCTATGCTATGTGGAAAATCAGTGACTCAAATTATTTTCTGAATTAAAAAACATTTATAGAGTTCCCGACTCTACCATTTTTAAGCAAAAACACATTGTAAATCCATACAATCGACTAGTACTATATCGGTTTTAGAGCTTCCCGCCAGTTCTGCCTCTTGATTGTAATAATTGGCGCGGCCAACCTTAGTCCCTATGACACTGACAGTTAATCGCACCATATAACATGGCGTCACCATTATCAGGATCATATTATAGGAGGCGTCTAAAAATTCCATTTATAAATTTTACGTAACTTAATGCCATTACAATGATATCCCGTTGGAATTTTTAACAATTCTTAACATTTACAAGAAATTATCTCGATCTGAATTTACGTTTACGTCTACTACTAACAAAAGTTACGTCGTGTGACGAACTAAGTTATAATTACATAGAAATTTAAAAAGCTACCCCGGTGTATGCTGTGACTTGCGTCAGCGGGCACAACACAGCAGCATCGAGAGCACTCTTCGAGCCGCACACAATGCCCGTTTGTTTGTCCCTTCTGTTTGAGCTGCCAGCACACCCGCTGAAATACTCCAATTATTACTCAAATTTCATTTTACATTGAAACGCTACCTGCTAATATCGTCCAACATTTACAGCCGATAAATTCTAAAACTAAAATTACAAACGTTAATAAATACCGCGCAAATTAAAAGTACACGAGCTATTATTTATTTGAGTTTATTAGCGATTACTATCTTTAAAAAGGGCCCCATAAAAATAATTATATACCCACCGAACCTTTGTATTACGTAACAGCTGAACATAAGACAAGAGTTTGCTAAATCATTTCTGTAAGGCGTGTGCAAGTTAAATGAAATACTGTCTTGAAATTAATTTTATTTAACTGGCACGCGCTAAAGTAACAACTTTTTTTCTAAGCATCACAGCCTTAAGTGTAAAAAAATATTGTTCTAAATGACACTTATGTAATGAATTCATTATTATAGCTTTAAGGTCTTTTGAGTAACTAATAACTATGCAACAGTAAATAAAGTGTATTAAAAATTAACAGTCATTAAATTAAAAATTTAATCAACAGCGCAAAATAAACCTCGATTAAAGTAATAGTTCACATGCAAGGACCAATTACAACATTAACTTTATCTGTTTTTATTTCATCAAAATGAATGAAATTTTCTGTAGTAAAATAAATTCCTAGTAAACGAAAGTTTATAATATTATCTACTTTCAATAATTGTAAAATTGTTATAAATACTTTGTTTTCAATTGCAATTTAAATGAACAAAAACATGAAAACTATCAAAATCTTACTGTAGAGTCTAGCGGCTAAGCTCAAGACTTACAGCCCTACAAACTAATAATTAAAATTTTGCCTTTAAATATTACTATTAGTAGTACCAATATTACTCATAAAAATATTGGAAAACAAAATAAATGGATTTTTTTATCATGCAATTACTGAAGTCAGTATGGGCGTCATAAATATAAAGAACTATTATTTGCTTACATCAAAACGTACCATAAATAAGAGTAAACACACACATTCGAATTCATTAAGGCCTGTTACCTTGTTCGTAGGCGGACCTGGTGCATGCGTGCCTTCTTGCATTACACCGCCCATACCGGCTAGCTGCCAACTTCCACATAGGTAATAGTTGCAATGGCATTTTATGTACATGTACATAATGTGTTATGTGTTAGCTTTAATATATGAATATGTCAATAGAAATGTATATTAATCGGGTTACTCTAACTATTGATTAAAAAAATTCTCATTTATCTTATATATAACCACGACGTTTTTTATGTTGAACAAAAGGAAAATATGTTGAGATTTTTAGCCCTTACAAAGCCGTACCCTACCACCTATGATCCTATAGTCAAAATATGAAAAAATCAACAACGCCGTTGAATAGATAAACTTGTCAAAAAAGCTCAGTATTGAAGATAATAAACAAACAAACCAATATTATACCCTCTAATGCTATTAAAACAGCAATAAAAGTAGAGACTAGATCATAATCTATATTAAAATACCTGAGGATTCGACGCCTTCGCCATTAGTAAGTAGGGACGCGAAGACATGGGATGCACGGCAATAACTCGATTACTGGGGGAGGCTGGGGGAGGATTATAAGAACTTCGTTAGTCTCACGGAGGTGTCTAACTCAGGTCTGAGACGAGAGAGATTATCGCTTTTGCCTTCAGCGCCGTATTTTGTCATCGATAATGTTTATACTTGTATGTTAACGACGTTTGCGATGGAGATGAATTACAGGTTATATAATATTAACTATAAGGATTATGCGTATCTTTTTGTTTTTAAGTTTAATTTATTAACAAGGTTTGCAACTTTCGGCGAAGGCCAAGGTAGCTCGACTTTCCGAAAAAACAATTTAAAAAGAAAATGTTTTTGTGTATGAAAAATGTTTCATTTTTTTGTTTGTTGACAATACCTGTGCTCAGACTCCTGATAAATCCTAGTAAGAACTAAAAAGCCCTTTCAGCTTTTTTTCAACATGTCTAAAGTAAACTAATCCGATGATCAATAAACCTTCAGAGAACTCTCTGACTTTCCATTAATGAGATTCTGTGAAATTTAGCTCTCATAGAAATTACAGTGGAGCAAATTACGCAAGCTTTTGTGAGTCCGGGCGAGGCCCTGCAAACACAACTTGCACTCTAATCACGAGTTGCGCAATCCACTAGAGAAGTGTGCAATTTAATAGTTCCAACTTATTGTATAAGCGTGAAGTGACGTTTGGTCAGGGTTTCAAATAGATTTCTACAGTTTCCAAGCCAGAGTAGCCATTGCGATTTCTGAAATTGTACCCAAATTATAAATAATATTATGATTGCAGACATAACCTTATGAAAAACATTAAACATTACACGACATTTTTCGTAGTTAGGTTGTGGAAACTGTAGTCTGTAATATGAGGCTGATAAATAATAATAATTATAAACTACAGAACCCTAAAAACTCGCACATCTGCAACAAAACCAATCAGCTAGTAATCAATACTTTTATATGTTTAAATTTCGAAGCCCGCTGCGAATATAAGCTGGCAATTTCATAGTACAAACCGGACGTCGTAGTTTTGCATACAAAATCCGCTCCGTGGACATGAAACCAATCTAACTTTGCAGCAATAAATGCACTGTACTTTACGCGTTCTCATCAGCTTATCTGCTACGTAAAGGTATCGTAAAAATATGAGCAAAATGTTTGATAATCTCATTTTATCCCTAATTTGATGAAGTATTAGTTGCTTTAGCATTTTTTCTGCGTGTTTTTATGAAAGAGGCTTATTAGTGATTTCTTTTATCAACTAAGGCCTACTTTCGCAGACAGTTAAAGTTAACCCCGGATTAAACGTTATCTTTTTCGTAAAGTATATAAAGAATGTAAGAGATAAAACACTATTTAACCCGGTATTATCTTTAACCTGCGCAAGTGGACCTTAATCGACTAAGTACATAAACGTAAAAAGTATTGGTGAAATCGCTTTTTAGGTCTTTACTACATTTTTCTAAAGAATCTTAGTTAAATTAATCTTAGTTAATTCAAATGCTCTATTTCTTGTCCCACGTCGTAGTTGTAAAACGTTATCACAGTCTTTTATTAGCAATATAATTTAATTCCACATGCGTCGGAGGGTTCCTAATGAAATTGCAGTGAAAATTTTGATCCTTCCTGGGTGATAGCTATCTTTAATAACGTATGAGTGGCTGAAACATTAAAATGAGAGCGGCCGCACCTCAAAGGGTTAACTTAGTAACGAGTCGATCGATCCTATATAAATGTATAGTCATATTGTATCAGTAGATTTATAATTTCATTTACCTACCTCACTGCCTTCACTCTAAGTTTATTAGCCTCTTTTTATAACTGCAAAAGGCAGGCTAAGAAAAAATTACAATATTCTTAAATCTGCAGTTAATGTGAACTTTACCAATGATACGTATAATTTAGGTATCAATTGCTTTACGATTCTATTTATCTACCCTATAATACCTTTGCTCAAGGCTTATTAGCTTTTTTATTTACACATTTTAAGGTGCAAGAGGCTATGCTAAGTAAGAATACAGTTTAACTGTACCTAATTTTCAATCTCTGGTGTACTTTACCGATTTTAAAAACGTTTCAAACATAAAAGTTACTACATACTACTTTGATACTATTATAATATAACAGAACCTGGAACTGTAATATAACTTAAAACTAATGAGTGTAAGTTAAATCTAAATACAATAACCGACCCCGAAGTTGCGTACCGGAACTATCCCCCGGCCCAAACCGAACTTAGGATTTATTACTACCGTCAAATCTCGCTCTTAGTTAATAATTCTAGAAACATCATTAAACAGGATGTGGCGCCACTTCCGGTGAGATACCGGAAGCTCAAACTACGCAGGGTCTTCGCTTGTAAATAGTAATGTTAAGGAATCTGCTACATTTTGATGTAAAAGCAATATAGTAAGCAATTATAACATGTGCCGTTAGAACACAGTAGTCATAACTCAACTAGAAATTAATAGGATTACCTTCAAATACCTAGCTCGCTATTTGCACTAAATGGTTAATACAATATTCCATGCAGATACTGTACTACATATTTTGTGCTAGAGAATGGCCTAAATATCACTTCAAAAAATTTCTAGTACCATATCCACCTAATTCAATCACAGATGATGATAGTACTTACTGAACCTTTGTATAGTTTTGCGTGATCAAGTAACCAATATTAATAGTTTCTCATAAATTTCCCATAAAAATAGCATCATTCAACATCAGGAAAACAAGTAGGTAGATACATAGTTACATACGAGTGTGGTACTTGCCTGTAGACAAGTGGCGAAACGCTTATTTGTATGTATTATTAGTAATGCGCCAATTTTAATGTAATCTCGACATAGTATTAAAATATAAGGTTTGGGAAGACGAAGTATACGGTCCAGTCAATCTCCCTCCACCCAAGCAGCAAATGAGCAGTTA
The DNA here is from genome assembly GCA_905404155.3 of Plebejus argus. Classification (NCBI taxonomy): domain Eukaryota; kingdom Metazoa; phylum Arthropoda; class Insecta; order Lepidoptera; family Lycaenidae; genus Plebejus; species Plebejus argus. Next base: position 12,111,869 of record FR989929.1, on the reverse strand, counting down.
ACTCGGCCCGATTATTTTAAAACCTTCCAAGTCTCGGCCTCACGAGGAGGGGAAAAGGGCAACATCTAATTTTAGTTGTCTATAACATGGTTGTATGTTAAAATCTTAGACATATTATATGAAGAATTTCCATGTTGATAGGCATATTATGTATTATACACATAAGCCTATCATGTATCAACAGTGTTTTGTTCTTGCCATATGGATAAACTTATAGTAAGTATAGATAAAAATACATACTTTATTTAAAATAGGCCAAGTGCGAGTCGGACTCGCGCACGAATGGTTCCGCACCGTCTTAGAGCAAAAATAAGGCAAAATTGTGTTTTTGTATGGTAGGCTCCCCTTAGTTTTTATTTTATTTTATTATTATTATTAATTATTAAAAAATATATATTATATTTAAGACCTTCTTCAAAATATCAAGTGCCTAACTGCTGCCATTATTGATATAGAGCAAAAAATGACAAAAAATCAAGTTTGTTGTATAGGAGCCCCCTTAAATATTTTTAGTATATTTTGTTGTTATAGCGGCAACCGAAATACATAATATAGTGAAAAATTCAGAAGTCTAGCTATAGCGGTTCTTGTGTTACAGCCTGGAGACAGACAGACGGACGGACGGACGGACAGACGTACAGACATCGAAGTCTTGGTAACAGGGTCCCGTTTTTACCCTTTGGGTACGGAACCCTAAAAATGCAAATGTATTGTTGGTCAATTACCTGCTTGGCCTAACGGTAGTATTTATACCTACTTAGAAAAATATTCAGAAGTATGCGTGCTTGTTTTCTTATTTTAATTTCATCTTTGTGGTTAAAAGCTATTATTACTGTAAAATGTCAATAACTTCAATATCCCAGCGATAGCATCTTACAAGCTCCTGGAAGAACACAATTAATTATTATGTCTAAAACTCAATTATTAAGTTTTTACATCTTTTTAGGGTTCCGTAGCCAAAATGGCAAAAAAGGAACCCTTATAGATTCGTCATGTCTGTCTGTCTGTCTGTCCGTCCGTATGTCACAGCCACTTTTCTCCGAAACTATTAAAGCTATACTATTGAAACTTGGTAAGTAGATGTAGTCTGTGAACCGCATTAAGATTTTGATGCAAAAATAGAAAAATTATTAAAAATATTAGGGGTCCCCATAGGTATAACTGAAATAAAAAAAAAATTTCATCTAACCTATGCGTGTGGGGTATTTATGGATAAGTCTCCAAAAATCATATTGAGGTTTCTTATATCATTTTTTTTCTAACCTGAATAGTTTGCGAGAGAGACTCTTCCAAAGTGGTAAAATGTGTGTCCCCCCCCCCCCTCTAATTTCTAAAGTATAATTTCTAAAATTCATTCATTCAATTCATTCATTCATTCTAAAATATAATTCTAAAAAAAATATATGATGTAGATTACTATAAAAACTACCAATGAAAATTGGTTTGAACGAGATCTAGCCAGTAGTTTTTTTTATACGCCATAAAAATGGTAAACCTTAATCAAAATTTCATTAAATCGACTGAAATATAAAAATAAATCAAAAACCTTTTAATTTCATAAAAATAAACCTTATTGCTGCTGCGGAACCCTTCATGGGCGAGTCCAACTCGCACTTGGCCGCTTTTTTAAAAATATGAAAAGAAGATTACCGCAGTGTAGGCTCGTTTAAATAAAGAATAGCCTGTAGCCACTAATAATATTATTAGGTCTCTTATTTCATTTGTAAAATCTATCTAAATTAGTCTATTTCATCATAACGTCGGTTCTGTTGTCAGTTTTATCTAAACGAAAAGTAAACCCTTACTGCAGCACTTAAAAACATAATTTAAATAATTACTGTAACTTTAATTCCATGAAGATTTTGACACCAACCTCCCGTTTTTGGCAAAACTCTTTAATTTAATTATATTAAGTTAATTAATTATAATGAGGTCCTTGTGTGCGGTGGTAAACGCAAAAAAACCGGCCAAGTGCGTGTCGGGCCACGCGCAATATAGTGTTCCGTAGTACCGCTAGTTTTTGATAATGTTTGTATGGTCAATGAATGTACATATTTTACGTCTTTACAATACTAACAACATCATCTCAATTACGTTCAAAGGAATTTGAACGAAAAGTTCCTTTGTACTTAGCCAAATACATTTTTAGTTGATCGATTATTACTCTAAAACTTATGAGGTCTTCTTGGCGGTGATAGTTTTCCTTTTATATTCAGCATATTATTTCCTACTTCCGTTTCACATTTCCAGAAACAACCGTTTAGCTGGTAGAAGATAACCCTGGACTGGAAAGAAACACGGACTCTAACGATTTCTTCCACTTTAAAACTTCATATTTCTCAAATGGATCCCTAAATCGTAAAATGATCTATGAATACTCGTAACATGTATTTTTTAAACACCTATCCAACGATATCCCACACGGTCGGGTGGACGCGAAAAAAAATCATCCCCGCTTGATGTGTACCGTGTGTGTACCATACATTTTTTTAAGAATTTAAATATCATTTTGTTGACATAATTATTAATATCTGTATTGATGCCGAATTACAGCTTTGCAGGTCCTATACCGACCGACGGACAGACAGACGGACTGACGGATGGACAGACCGAAACTATAAGGGTTCGTAGTCAACAAGACTACGAAACCCTAAAAAGAGTTCTATGAATCTTCAAGTCAATAAAACTTAAACCTGCCTTAAACCGACTGAAAACTTGAGTCGATTATACGACGCTATTTTTTAACTATACAAATAACTCAGACGTAAATAAGAAAAGCCTTATAGGGAATCGTGTGGGCGAAATAGTGTCGTGACAAAAAACCATGCCTCAACCCCCGACGGTAAATCATCGGGAATGAGAACCAATTATGTATAGAACACAATACACTACGTATTATTTGAGCTGCTTTTCATGAGCTTTCCGAATACAACTTGTTACAACACTGTTTCATTATATATTGCTACTGAAAGTAGAGGTTTAGAGTTGTTATATTTGGAGTAATTTGTTATTACAGTAAAGGATCCATTTAAGAATTAAATACACCATATTTAGTCTACCTTTTAACTTTTCTCGTTTAAATTGCTAAAGAATTATAGTACTTATTCTTATGGACTTGCTTTGAGTAGTGACAGAGAACATAGGTATCTGTTTTTGTCCTGGAAAAGTATCCAGTTTCCTCTTGAACGAATTCTGCAACAATTAATATTTAAGATTACGTGAAACAAAAACTTAAGTACGATGCAAATAAGTTGATAACATCGTTGTCACGTGCTAAGTCTTCTTGTGTAACTTTTATGACTGTTGAAACACATTAAAAGTTTCAACATAAATGTAAGTAATGCGTTTTACTTCATATTTCGCGTCACATGTATCCGGAGTAAAAAATGTGTGTTTAGGTGTCCCAGAAGACTCATATGTTAATTTTTTCTCTTGCCCATTAAACTTATTAAACATCTGATTCTATATTAAGTGCTATATCTTTGGGCTACCTGGATAGAGTTTATACTAATACCATAATATTTCAGCCTCTAGATGTCATGAGGCTTACGTTAGGGCTTTTCCTTTTAAATTGGGAAAAGTAAAGTATTCATTTGGTATATTATGTCTATTTACGCAAAAGAATCGCAGGCAAAATAAAGTTATTAAAACATATTGTACAAACTAAAATTACCATTGCAGGTTCAATTCATCATAGTTTATGACCAAAATATAAAAGTCCGTGTAAATATCACGCGGCCAAACAACCAATATGGCCGCCACGGATCAAACGGATTTGCATGTTTGCCATGCTAATTGATTTAATACTGTGCAGCTTTATGTTAAATACGAATAAAATATTAAATGTACTGTGATCGTCCCAAATTGTTTCACATTATTTATACTTTGTCATGTTAAATATTAATATAGTTCTACATAATTATTGTACAGTCACAATCCTCTAACAGACGTAAACGTTAGTGTTATCGTATTATACCTTAAACGATACAGAAAAACTGTTTATATCTACATAATATCTGTATCTGTTTTTCAAGTGTAAGTGTAAGTATTTCTGTGATATTTCGCTGGTTCTAGGAGAAAAAAAGGATACAACTACGATTTAACTTTTGTTCCAGAAAAACCGCACTTTTTAGAGTCTCGCTCTCTAAAGTAAAACATCAAAACCTCTTTTTATAACAGAAAAAAATTATGTGAGTTTGCCGTAGTGATTTTCAAAATTTTTATTAAGTCAGTGAAAGAAATAGAAGTCACAGATTCGCTCCCGTAGATGATAAATTCCAAACCGCAGTTAGTATGAACGGGCTACATCTTTGAATATGAAAGTGACTTTCAAAATCATTGTCGCCAACGAGCGGAATCCCCGCCAACTGAAAATGTCATTAATGCCTGAGTGAAATTTGGGGTCTAATCTCGTCACAGCAAAGCTTATTACATTTATACAACGGAGTAATCTTGGAATAAAGTTTTCAATGGGAAGCGCCGAGTCATCGCCGCTCGAACCCTTCCCTGAAAGAACTCGGTCTAGGATGACGAGTTCTGATAAATACCGTTGCCAAATAATTTATCTTAAAGTGAAATTCGTAGCTAATGTATTGAAGTGCCGAACGGGCGAAATAATCTTTGATTGATTGAACGTTTTCGTTCTTAATCCTGTGCCAATTACATAGGTACCTTCTACACTGTGTACTGCGGCTGCGGTAAAATCAAAAATAATATTATTCTGAATAAAGCTTGGGTGTACCCAAGCTTTATTCAGAGTACTATTATTTATTCTGTGGCTTGGGCAAAAAATAAGTATTACAGAACCTTAAATTATTTATTTATTTATTTAAAACACTTTATGCAAATATTTACATAGGCGAGCTTAATGCCTTGTGGCATTCTCTACCAGCCAACCTTAGGGTGATGATGAAAGTGTAAAATAGGCGCATTCTAAAACAGAATTGGTGATAATATGACATAAATAGTTGTATAAAATATATTAATATTTGGTAAACAATATCTTAAATTACTAGAATTATAATTTGAATTTGGGTTGAGCGAAGAGTGAATTAAGAAGAGTCTGCATCAGAATCAATTATTACAGTTTGTATGGCCATAAAATCAATATCTTGACTGTAATACAGTAACATTTCATATTTAAATTATTCAATACTCTTTTTCACATGTTTTCTTTTTATTTCTTTGAGTTTGATATAGGTACTTAAACGTAGGCTTGTAAAAAACGCAATTTTCACTTATGAAGAGCATTTTAAATAATTTTACCGTAACAAAAGTTTTTCGTAAAATTCTTTTGGTATTTTTGATATAGACATATTTTGGTTCGAATAGTAAGTGATTTCCCACTTACGAGGAGCCGCGCGCCGCAAACCGCGAGTCATCCCCGCGCAATAACCGATTGTGAGCGTATTACGTCCGCGCACAAAGCCCGACCTGAAGTTACACAGATCACCTATATCCTGGAATGTGCTATCACAATCCAGGATATAGGAATTGCGCTAAAATAATATCTTCGCCTATGCGAAGATATTATTTTAACGAAACTTCATTATAGAATTACATATTATGTGACATCCATCTTAACACATATTTTCTCGCAACACATCCCTTGCACACATCCCTTACACACTTTCTTCGCAACACATCCCTCGCACACATTCCTCGCAAAACACCTCTCGCACACATTCCTCGCTTTTTTAGTATACGCCAAAATCTAGCTCCGCTAAGCCGTTTCCACCAGAGCAGCTGTGCTGACCGAGGCGAAGTAAATGAATATTGGTTCTTTAGAAACACATCCCTCGCTAAGCATCCTCGCACATCTCTGGTGGAAAAGCAGCCGGCTTCATTGACATGACCTCGCCATGACATCGCTCAGCGCGGCGATGCTATTGGATCTTAAAAACACATTTCTCGCAACACATCTCTGGTGAAAACGCGGCCTAAAACTTTAAAAAGCTTCCCATTTTATTATACGTTTGATATTAATTAGTTTTCGATGTAGCTGTCTAGTACTGCTGTACACTGAGTTTTTATGTTTTGTTTACAGTTTTGTAAAATTTTTAAGTATACCCTTATGTCACTGTAAAATATATTATGTGCACAATGTTACTATAGTGATGTTAGAAATTACTAGATCTAATCTTTTACTGTAAGGAACGGGTGCTTTATGCACATTGCACATGGGCCATGGGCCATGGCACATCCTCTCTAAAAGACTGTAGGGTTTCTGAAACTCTAAGTACGTTAAAATAAAAATTAATAATCCATATTAATTGAAATTTCCTTTCTAAATCACAATATCGATTATTATTAGCTTTTAAAATCCTCTTAAAATATCCATTGGTTCACAGAAAAACTCCATAAAATTAGAACTTTATTATTTTGTTACTTAAGGACGCTATTACAAATATCAGCGATTTTCCGGTACCCTATCAAAGAATTAGGAGTCAAACTGCGAGGATATTTTGGTTTCAAATGAAAGATAATATATTCATCTCCACGACTGTACCATAAAAATTCTATAGCCGCATACAAAATTTTCACATAAAATACGTTTTAACCATCACAATAATTGCAAAATATGAAAAAAATGGAGTCTGATTAGGTACCTTAATATCTAAATACACTGAACTGAGGAAAATAAATATACAAAAAAATTGTTGCTTATTTAGTCCTCAATAAAGACCGCTAAAAATTTTATATAAAAATAAACAACTTTTCCAGTTATAAGAAAAATAAGAAAATTTCTCAAATTTTTTCATACATTTTCGCCATATCAAGAACGCGGCAAGCATCGTAACCGCCACTGTACAAGGCGCGCTAATATGAATCTTAATTTAATGTCATTAACGTCGATATTCGTACTGACAGACATCCGACCTGTTATGTATATGTTACCGAATTAAAAAGTTGGAGCATTCTTAACTCACAAAAACAAAAAATAAATTGCATTTTTTATAAATTATGATACTTGTCCCATCCAGAACACTATGATCCACGTTAGGATTTTTTATTACTTTGACTGTGATGCGACAAAGTCGTTTTTGCGCAAACATATCAGCGACAATGGAAAACGCGGCTTTTGTATTTTTTAGTTTGATTGATGATTTTAATTTCCTATTTGGTTCATTGATTACGAGATAAAGGTAGTATAAATGTTGAGGAATGTTGTTTATAAAAATTGCTTATTCGGCAGAAAATCCTCATAAAAACTCACAATCATTTTTAGGGTTCCGTACCCAAAGGGTAAAAACGAGACCCTTTTACTAAGACTTCGTTGTCTGTCTATCTGTTTGTCTCCAGGCTGTAACTCAAGAACGGTTTCACCGATTTTGTATATCTGTTACCGTTGTAACAACAAATACTAAAAACAAAATAAAATTAATATTTAAGGGGGGCTGCTATACAACAAACGTCATTTTTTGACCTTTTTTGCTCTATATTCTCTCTCTTGAGTTTTTCACAAAGTCCTTAATTTTATGCGTACTTTAATATTTTATAAAAAATATTAAAATAAAATAAAAATTAAGGGGGCTTCCATACAAAAAACACAATTTCGGCCTAATTTTGCTCTATAATGGTACGGAACAAAAATAATTAATTTTACATAAGTACGTGCAGGACTCTACATTTCATTAGTGCTTGTAATAATATTATTTTACGTTACAACTCATTTGAAATAAGAAGTGTGATGTGCACGTAAACTCTTTTGTGCATTTTATATTTAAAACATGAAAATTAGGCAATTAAAGTGATAAGAGTGATCGGGAAAAAATTTAGTAAGAGTTAAAAAATTTGTTCTGTCAGAGAAGTTGATTTACAGGCGGACCTTGAGTAGGTTTGCCTATGAATAAATTTCTCAGATGGTATATTAAACTTTAAACACTTAGAGGCTGTTTCACCACTTCCTGATAAGTACCGGATAGGCTATCCACAACTTATCTGATGATGTCTGTGGATAGCCTATTCGGTACTTATCAGTAAGTGGTAAAACAGCCCCTTAGTAAGATATAAGATAACTAGAAAGAAGATATTCAAAAAGTAAAATATAGATAGGATAGGAAAGCCGCAAAGCCAGGTATTCCGCGGCGTGAGTGACGCCGGCGGTAACATGGCGGCACCGGCCATCTATCACGCCCTAAGCTCCGACAATATTATGATCAATACGACGATCATCACTTGAATAAAGTTGTGCTTTGAGTGCTAAACTGATTAGCCAGATGATAATTACAACAATTTATTAAATTATTATTTAACTAAGCACATACAAATTGTAATCGCACATAATATCATCACATCCTCAAAAAGTTGCCAAATCTAAACCAATTTAAGTGTGACAATCAGACAGGCAAACAATCATACTTTCGCATAAATTAAATAATAATAATTAGCATGGAAAAATTAAAATACATCACAGATCAGACTGTATCCAATCTCAGTACATTGACAAAGACGATCTCCGGAATGAAGTGTCGGACTCAAAGTGCGCCTGACAAAAGATTGGAACCGGAAAGATAGGTGAGTGGTACTCGAGCGGCCCTAGTGGAGGAATGAATGGACTGAGTGCCATCTCAGGATCTGCGTGATCAATTGATATCGGCACGGACAAACCCTCGCTACTTCGTTTGGCTTTACAAGTGCGCGAATTTTACACGCCTGGGTGATTTTAATAGCAATTCTGCAGGAATAGCGCCTATTAAAAGTTAAGCAGCAATATATTTTGTATTGTAAATTGCAATACAAAATACATGTTATTGTGCTGAAGTTTAAATTTGCCTATTTGCTTAGTGGAAAAACTACAATTTAAAGTAATGAGGCAAACTATGGTCAACTTCTAAAAGTTCGTCTCTTTATTTATACAAAAATATAATTTATAGACGTAAATCATAACTGCAATAAGAAGACTCAAGAAATCAATCTAAGAATGATAATAAAAAGGAGATTATATGCAAATCCCGCCAATAAATGATAAAAATTTAAAATCGAAAACATTAAAAACTCATAAAAGTTAATCGTACTCAATTATTCAGTGTCCCCTCGAAGCCACTTGAAAAAATCCAATCAGCATAACTCGTCACTTTAATATCGATCCCCAATTTGCGAACACTTACCGAATGGTTTTATGCATAGACATAATGCGGAAAGCGAATGCCAGCTCTCGCCGCCTTTAAGTGACTTTCGCCCGTATTACTTGCGGGATAACATTATATTTTATTTCACTGTCGTGTCGAAATCCACGAAGACGAGTGGTTCGCTCCGAGTTTAAAATATTCATAGCTTGTACTGGATCGTATTTAAATATTTACATAAGTGTCACGCGGCGTCGGTGACGTCTGCCGATAAACGTATTGAGTGGAAACCCTGACTCGGGCTCTCCGCTTTCGTCACCCCTCTGAAGCCACTGCGAAAAATGAATTTATGAACACCCATTTGTGGCAATCAAATTATTTATACTCAAAAACATGTGTCTTTAGAATCGAAGCTGAATTACCATATTTAAATCGAATATCGCTTTTGCATAATCGCTACCATTTTGATGGCAAAGCAAAACATTGTTTTTTTTTTATGATAAAAAGTAAACGTTATAAACACTTTTTATTTTTTTCGACTTTACCGTAATATTTCAAAAGATACCTGTACGTCTGGAACAGACGTGATTGCATGAAGTCTCGGCTCGGCGCTATTAAAAGAGACAAGCTTAAAAGCTAGATTAAGCTTTTGAATATTTTCTGCAGAGGAAAAACAAAATAAACATCTAAACAAAAGAAATAATAATTATAACCAAATGTATAATCATATTAAAGAGGCACAGAATTTATAGTTTTGTTCCTCTATTCGCCATTTGCATTTTACCAAAACAAAAATTTCAAATTTAAACTTCATATTTGATAAGAAAACAGCTTGTTATGTACGCAGGCGTTAATACGAGTTACGCGGGGGAGCGAAATACAAGCATCATGTATTTGAGTCATAAAAAATAATGGATCTGAGAATCGTCGAGATATGCACGGAAATACGGAGGTGAGTGCTTGAGAAATCGTAATGGCATCGACGAAACGGGGATTAGAAAACGATCGAGTGGAGTCGATCGGGGGTATGCAAACGATATAGAGTTATGGGGCGAACTGTGTGCTCACTGCTCACTGTTCACTGCTGAGCTATCGAAATGACGAGGAGAGTAAAGTTATTGCGTTATTGTGCGTATCAACTGAAGATAGCATCTTTGATGATTGAAGATGTTACTGATGCAGCATCGACCGCCGTACTCGGAGCATTATGCCCGAACTCTGGGCTTCTTTGACTTGAGTTTATCTATATACTAAAATACTAACGTAGAATGACGATAATTCTACCTGTCAAAAACATAAAAAGCCGGCTTTAATTATAGCTTCATTAAAAACTATGACAAAAAAATCATAATTCATTAAATCGAAATAATCATTAGATCTTTGAATGTGGCCGTGATCTACCTGGACTCAAAAGTATTGGATAAACTTATTTCATTATGTGGGTAAACATATAAAACGTGTCTCGGGTAAATAACATTACATAAAGCACTACCCCTATTTCAGGTAATCGTGTTTGTTCGCCGCATGTAAACATATTCGCTCTAAATGACGGTATTCCTTGCGGAAAGTACTTGAAAATACATATGTTGGGAGTTTACGACATCGCTGTTACATTCTAAAAAGATAATCCCTTACATTACCTCGACAGTACGTTGTTGAGCGGAGTGGATATGAAGTGTTATTTTTGTTGTACTATGGTTTTGTATTTTTTTGCAGTCTAATTTTTAATTATTATGATGTTTCGTGTGATGCTGGAAATAAAAGTATTCTTATTCTTATTAGGTTTCATCATTTTCATTTCTACAGACTTATTATATGTATAGATACATATAATAAGTCTGTTACCTTTTCACACCAAAATCACTAGACCGATTTTGCTGTTTTGCATGGAGATACTTTGTGTTCCGAGAAAGGACATAGGATACTTTTTATTCCGAAAAATGTACGGTTCCCGCGCGATAAACGAGATTTGGTGCAACGGAGTTGCGGGCGTCATGAGTCAACTTGTGCTATGTATAATTTTACAATAATACAATTTTAATACGGTTTCGATATATCAATACAAAACGGTTAATCTGCATATTATTGTGACGAACCAACCAGCGCGCGGCGCCTCAATCCTGCATGCAGTGCAGCGGAATCTAGTAGACGACACCTAAAATCACGATTCCTACTGCCACACTCGGGGTGGAACATTAATAATAATTAATTGTAATCAATTCAAAATTTTGACATAAGCCCCAAACATTATCTTTCAAACTCTTGTTAATCACAATTAAAGGCCGTCACAGACCTAGCTATAATATATATTAATATACCATAATATACCGTACTAAACACACTGAGACCAGAAATATATATTATAGCTAAGTGTGTGGTCACGCGAATATTGTATAGAAAATATATATTAATATGCCTAGCTATAAATATATTAATATATATTATAGCTAGGTCTGTGACGGCCTTTAATGTCTCGTTGGATTAAAATAGCATAATCGGAGTGTATAATACTATTAAGAGTTATTAAAATTTTAACATTATTAAGGTCTATAATATGTGATGTGTTACATTGTTTGCAAAACCCACAACAAGTAATATAAGTATAAAAGATATTGATCCTGCGCAGATCAAAGTAGGTCAATATGAAAGAATCCACAAGAATAAAAGGCATGCCTTCATTGCTCATGGGAAAAGAGCGGAATGGATATTAACAAAATTGTGTTGGATGATGTATCCAATACCCAGGACACATAATAATTATTGTAAATGTAAAAAATGTTATGTGAAAGGTTTAGGTGCTGGTCTACTGAAAAATATGTTATTGATATTTGATAGGATAATTGAAGACGTGAGTGTAATCACTACATATTATAAAAACGTTTTTTTTCTCTTATGTTCCCTTTCTTCCTTTGTTCCCTTTAATCTTAAAACTACGGAACGGATTTTGATGATTCTTTCAGTGTTAGATAGCTCATTTATCGAGGAAGGCTATAGGCTATATTTTATCACGCTAAGACTAAGAGGAGTGAAGAAATAGAGGAAAATGTGGAAAAAACGGGGGAAAATGGGCTAACTTGAACGCGCTAATCTCAGGAACTACTGGTCCGATTTGAAAAATTCTTTCAGTGTTAGCTAGCCTATTTATTGAGGAAAACTATAGGCTATATTTTATCACGCTAAAACTAATAGGAGAATGTAGAAAAAACGGGGGAAATTATTTGAAAGGGTTTATCTCGCGAACTACTGGAGCAACTTTTATGTTGTTTGGCACAGATAAGAAGTAGACCACGTGAAGGATCATAGGATATCGATTATCGATTTTAATCATTTTGTCTGTGGCTATATATTTTATACCCGTGCGACGCCGGGGCGCGCGGGTCGCTAGTAACTTAGTAACGTAATAACTAATATTTAAAAATTCCCGTTTTTTGCATAAATGGCGGTTTTAGAACCGGACAAATGATTTGAAATAAAAACAAACTTTGCATTTTATGTGCAGCCAGATATATTAGCAAAGTGATGAAGTAGATAAATTACAGGGTTCGTTCCAATTATAAGGGAAAAATGAGTAAATATGTTACAAAATGTTATGTTATCGTGTTCTTCAACTCACATCTTCAATTATGCAACTGAAGTATTAAAAAAATAGAATTGTATATCTAGAAAAGACGATCGGATTTATTTGAAATTTAAACCTTTTTCTACTAGATGAACTTTCGATAGTGTCTATATCACTGCCCAACACTTGCTGCATAAAATAAACTTGGCACACTATTCACTTAGATATGAGTGGAAGATTATATTAATTTGATGAATATTGGGAATACGGCAACTTCCTTCGACACTAAGGGTAGTCTTGATCGCATATGAAGATATACGATACGATAATGAATCTCAGCAGGAAGGAAGGTATGACGAAGGTGCCTTCACAATGGCCGAGTAATTCATCTCAAGTTATTGGCAAGTAAACAAAGTTGGGCGGGCGGGGTGGCGCGGGGCGGGCGGGGAAGGGCGGGGGAACCCAATTACCTCTAATGAAGACAATGATATAAGCGCGGTTATTGATCTAGATTTAAATTTCAGGACGGGTCAGTCCCTGCGATGTGCGGGCCCTTAATGCTTCTTATCAAGTTTGTGTAGCGCGACCTACGGATCTTGATATTCTAAGGAAAATAATATTATATGTAAGTAATCTTATTGGATATTATTGTCACCATGAACGTAGTAAATATTGTACAAAATTGTCATTATTCTAACTAGGTAAGTAAATACTAAATACTTTTCAAATTTCATGTCAGCAAATCTAAATAAAGATTCGCTGACTCGAAAAATCAATGATATCACTAGCAAAAGCAATGTGTCAAACACGTTTTGTGCCTAGATATTATTGAAAAATTATTTTAATTGTACTGAATATTCAAGAAGTACCTTTTTAAAATTATTTAATTTTAAAAAGGTACTTCTCGAATATTCAGTACCGTCATCTGCAAGTTTGAAAGAAAGTATCAAGATTCCCGGATCCAACAATATTGAAGTTTAATGTCCACTTACTAATTTCTTATCCCCAAAACATAATATTATCCAACACACGAACAAACGTCTGAAATTATGATTAACGAGCGCACACACACTCACTCACGCCTATGTGTGTGTACGTGTACAATAGATCACTGCGCCTTCCCAAAGTTGTCGACAAGTTTTACTATTCATACATAACGTGGCCTGGTTAAGATTGTTATATAATATGCAATTTGCGAATTTAAATTAAAGGTAGGAAATAAAAGCCGAATTTTATGGAAAATTCCATATTATTGGGGTTTTCTGTACTATACATTTAAAATTGTCGCGCAATTTTAAATGTATAATTTACTTCAACAATTTTTGTACATTTAAGTGTGAAAAGTGACGAAGCAGCCTTTAAAAATTATCAGGATCATGCAGTTACTTTTGACCACTCAGCTTACCAACTTGACCCTAAACCTAAAAGTTAAGATAATAAAAATGACTAACGTTCAAAGTCCAGAATACCGTTTTGATCTTTATATGATAGATGAGACGTGGAATTAAGACATGACTAATGTACGAAGAATAGTGGAATAACCGACTCGACCTATCCGAGACGTTCAAAAAGCTAAGATATGGTAGATGAGGCCACACTGCTGCTTTGTGTTGCGGTGCGTCACATCCTCGCAGCTGCGTTGCGGTAACGCACATCAACACAATAAGATTCGCGCCATTCACCCTTTCACTTTATCTCGTTTCTCTCTTTGAACCGTTCTATGAAATGTAGACATAGACAGAATGTAGTACTACTCGATAGAAAGACACAAAAACGACGCGGCGTCGTTTCACGTATCCTGTTTTTGTGTCCCAGCCCTAAGGTGTATGCGCTATCGTTTCACCTCTCTTGTTTTCCTTTCCGTATTTACTTGATACTCGAATAGGAAATACTCATTTCTTTAAACCTATGTCCAAAACAACGCGTCTGACAACGCAACGCATCAACGCGACTATAAAATATGTATTGTAAAGCCGCAACGCAACGGAGCAATGTGGCTTAACGGAATAGGCGGAATAAGGGTACGAGTATTATATGAAGGAAACGTTCTGTGGAAATGTATCGCGGGCAGGCTGACCCCCGACCACGCGCCGCTTCCTCACCCGATCCTATCTCGCGAGAAACGTTCATTTTTTCTCATGAATCACATGTATCTAATGTACTTTTTATATCGTTGTTGATACGACGTGAGAGGCTTAGTGGTTTAGAGCTTGGCTTTCGAAAAGGTTGCGGGTTTTTAAAATACAAAAATGTAGTTTTCCAGTTTCATAAGACAAATCTGATCATGATGACCCACGTATGGGCAATGGGCATGTATATAATGAGTCTGTATAACTGTCTTGGGAATAGTAAGGCTATGCTAACTCTTCCAAAGAAAATTATGAGGGTAAAATAGCAATGATTCCGATGCCTCTACAAAACCTGTCGCAACACAATCGACTCTGAAGCAATAAGCTGTCTTGAATAATCGGCCAAGTGCGAGTCGGACTCGCGCATGAAGGGTTCCGTACTATTATAGAGAAAAATTAGACCAAAAATATGTTTTTTGCATGGGAGCCCCCTTTAATTTTATATTTTATTTTAATATTATTATCAAATATTAAAATACACATATGACTAAGGATTTTGAGAAAAATTCAAACACCTACCTGTTGCCATTATTGATATAGAGCAAAAAAGGCCAAAACATCACGTTTGTTGTATGGGAGCCCCCCTTAAATATTAATTTTATTTTGTTTTTAGTATTTGTTGTTATAGCGGCAACAGATATACATAATCAATGAAAATTTCAACCATCTAGCTATTAACGTTCTTGAGTTACAGCCTGGAGACAGACAGACAGACAGACAGACAACAATAGGGTCCCGTTTTTACCCTTTGGGTACGGAACCCTAAAAAGTAGAACAAACTCCTAGAATATGTGTGATGCTCCGATGTGGAGCAATATCGACTATAATACTGCGATAATAAATATCGGACCCAATTCCCTATGGGCAGCCAAAGAAAACGAAACAGGAGCTATTGCAGCGGTCCCGGGTGTGCGCGGGGGGTGGGGGGAGTCATCAATCTGCGGTCCTCCTACTGTCGATACATTACAAGTGACCTACATACTGCTCCCGACGCAGATGTGCCCCCGCTAGCCCCCACCAGCCCCCGCCAACCCCCATCGACACACATGTCATTATTCAATGTTCAATTAAAATCCGCCTTTTGTTTCTCTCCTAGAAAAAATAAAGAGGACCGAATTATCCGAACTTTCTTTGGTCGTGATGAAAATCTTAAAATGTAGGATGTATTTAATTTCATTTTCTTGGCTTCTGATAAAAAAATATTTACTTTTAAAATGTAGTATTTAATTACGAAAAGCAATTAAAAAATATTGTGAAGCAAATAATCAAACGAGTAATTAATTAGAAACATAAAATGAATTTGAAAAAAGCTTAGGTTTCGAGAACTCATTATATTCAGAAATAACTTTTAATTAATTACTGCTATCAAAAAATAAATACACCGTAATTTATAGAGCCTCCTAATTGAAATCTTAACGAGGCGAATGAGTGAATAGGTTGAGAATATTTTATTTGTACCCGCAATAATGAAAGTCGGCGAACTTATCTCGCGACACCTCGCCCAGCGGCCGCGTCTTTGTGCGCCATCTTTTCATCGTCAAAACTCATTTCAATTAATTTTCTTGTAAGTAAATGATGTGCCCTCTAAAAGCGAGATATCATTAGCGGCCGAGGAAGGCGAGAAATGGGGCTGTTTTTAATTTTTATTTGTCCTTTAATGGACTTTTATTGATATTACAGTATTATATTTCCGAGAATTTAATGTCTAGGTTTGGCGTAGGATGAGAAACGAAAAATTTGGAATAAGTTCATAGTTAAAAATAAAATATGCTATTATGTTTTACCTTGAAACATTGATAGCTATGATACAATATTGTTATTGTTATTATTGGCCCACTGTGTCCCAGTCTTGATACAATAATAATATTATAATTATTAGTCTTGATTTGCCATAAAAAGTATCATGTTTCTTCCAAAATAGATTATTTAATACATAAAAGAGGTAGCAAATGAAAATAAATAATAATAAGAAGATAACTTAATTCAAAACGCCCTCTACGGGATTAAAATTTTGCCTCTACGAAAACTCGTAGAGGGTCTACAGCAGCTACGACTAATAGACACAATATTATGGTTTTTTTTTACTTTTATTTTGTATCTTTTTTTAGTTATTGGAATAATGGAAATATTGGAATGATTATTATACATTCGATTTCTATGTAACCACATTTTTTGTCTTCACAAAATGATAAAAACAAAGGAATTTCCCTATCTGCCCCCACCGCGTCCCCCGGGAGAATCATTAGGAAAAAATCGTGTTGATGGATTTAATTACAAAAAATTATTATTTGTAAGAAAGTTGGCTGAATAAACTCGGACGGAGCGGGTTCTTGGCTCCCCCTTAATCGGATTAATTTACTTTTAAAAAGCGAGGGACGGCTGTTGTAATTAATGGAATGATAACATTACCTCGCGGTTGACGCCTTTGGAAACACAATAGCCCGAGAGCTGTGCCCAACCAAAATACGTTCGACCAGCAATGTATCGAGTTTAAAGCGCTCGCTCTTGATTATAATTATGATAAAATAAAAAAGAACAAAATAATTAGAAGGACTTAGAACTTTTAATTAAAAAATCATCATCAGCGTTCTGAGTACATGTACACATTATTAAGTCGATATACACGGCACACTCGAAATGGTCCCACTCCGAACAACATTGTTTGGGCTGATGAGAAGCGTTTTTTCCAGTCGGTTACCGTTCGGCGATCTGTTCTCAACTCATCTTCACTCACGCAAATCATATTGCTCGGAAGGGTTCGAGTTTCCCGACCGAATCTTTTTTCCGAGCGACGACACATCGCGTAAGTATCTCTTTCTGATTTGCTACGTCGAAAAGAGAGGTCAGCTCGATTTTGTATTCCGCATTAGTTTCGAATCGTCAAGTCATCGCAACTGATTTTTCTTTCTGTCGACCCTTTGACGACTATTTTCATGCGTGGTCATGGTTAGCTTAATTTAAAATTCGCAAACGTTTGCCTGTTTGAGTTCTAACACATTCAATGTGAATTGAGGGTAAAAGTTATAAATCAACATTGAAATTGAAATTACTGTAATAACAACGTAAATGTGATGTGGTAGGTTGAAAATAAAATTATTCATTTTGGTCTATTAAGATTATTTTATGTTTATATTTCAGTTTATTTAAACCCGAATGAAACATTTTTATATGCTCATTGCTCATATATCAACTATAATTTTCGTTTTCTAGAACTTATCAAGTGTGAACAAAATATGTTTCTTATAAATACTCAACTTATTATTTGCCCCAACTGTAATATAAACTTTATATGTTCTTTGTCATTTGAGGAAAAACCCATACATTTAATTCAACCCTAAATTGTCAAAGAGTGTTAAAATTGGCCCACACAAAGAAGGAATGAACGCTATTATTACAAAGTGCTGCCTCATGTCGCGATCATTCTTTACCGTTGTCTATCTATTTTTTTCATATGTGTCTCTAAAAGCTACCCCTAAATTACGTACATTTCTTTTTAAAAAATCGTGATTAGTTTTATAGTAGTAAAAAAAATATGTCAAAGTAAGTAATAAACACTCTCACATACTAGATAAGACAAAATTATTGATTATCTGCTTTTAATTATTAGCTGTAACACAGAATATAATATATTAGTAGTAGCAGTACCAAGCTGTAACAAAAAATTACCGATAAACAAAAACTTAATAATATTACGAACGGACATACATTTCTTATGTCCGTTTGTAATAAGTATTAAGTTTATGTTTATCGATTATTACCTTACAACAAAATATATAATAGAAACAAAGTTATCTAAGCAACAAATTCATCGCATTGTTAGTAAAATACTTACCTAGAATTAAATACAATATAATCGAATTGCTTAATAGTAATAAATATTGATTGTGATCACGTTGTAATTGCTAATTTTAAATATTTGAAATAAACAACATTCATTGCACAGATCTTGCAGTTACGTAATACTTCAACATTGTTGTTATAAACGATTAAAACAAATGAATTTGCTAGAACTTAAATTGCAACTCAATTAAAAAATTATTTCACTGTATCCAGAAAACACTGCAATATTTGGACTATGTTCATACTGACAATGAGTTTAAAATTCTATTAACAAGAATTTTTTACGTGTTTAAGTAAAATGTAAGTAACAAAATGCTGAAAGTTTTCCGCGGAAAAGTTACTCTAATATAAGATTTCATTAATTTTCAATGTGATATATTTTATTAAGTAGACAAAAATTAAAGCAGTTTGAACAGGCCACGAGGGCTCTAGCGACGAAAGGCTAATATAGATTGGAGGGGCAATGCGCATTAGCTCCATACACTCAATGCTCTCGTACCGGCAGCTTGATGCATAATTTATTAAGGTGCATATGCGCGTATGTCACAACTCAGCAAAATTGTTCAGCCTCCTCCAAACCCACAACACTTTAATGTAATAACTAATAAGCTAGAGCTTGTAATAAAACGGTCGGTTTTTAGAATCTTTTTTCAAAAAACGCGCGTTAAAGACTCTTTTAACTTTGTCTGTACCTAAAAACTTTTTATTAAAGAACCTATTTCAAATGTTTCTTCATACCGCCACTTATTGTAGGCACTAGCACTTTTTGGTGTCGACTAAAATGTATTATTTAATGCATTTTACATAACTGTGCCATGAATAAGATATGATATATTTTGTATTTATCCACTGATTCTAGTACAAGTAGTTATGAAATGTTTGTATGTAATAGTGGACTGTTTAATACAATACAAGCCGTGTATGGCTTCCTCGAAGTTACCCGTGTTTGAGTACAATCATAATGAGTTACGAAGCATTAACTATATAAGTAGAGCAACGACTCTGCAAAAAAAGCTTAATATATACGGTCTAATTGAGAAACCTCCTCCTTTTTGGAAGTCGGTTAAAAAAGGTAAAGGTAATAATATCCAAATCCATAACAGCTACATTTAGAGATATCTAATGAACAAGTTAATTTTAACATAATAAGGTTTTCGACATAAACTTATCTAACGACATAATAAAATCTGGGTGCCCATTTTAATTTATTTTGACGCTGATCTAGATACAGCGTCTACAGCAAGCAACATCTAATATTGGTCTAATTTCTGTAAAGCAAAACACAATAAAATATGCAGTAGTTGATGAAAATGGCATTAGATCGCATGTGTCGTCTGGTCCTACTATACAAGTGATTAAATATTTTATTAGAAATGTTTGGTTGGTTCATCGAGATCTACCACGTCATGACAAGGAGTTGAGAGGGGAAAAATGTAAGCAACTTTTCTTTTAATTGTAAATTGATACCAATTTTTCTTATTTTTATTTTTTCTCCTATATATTTTACACATCAAAATAGTTATACCGTATCTAAAATATTTTTCAAACACGTGCACAAAAACATGAATCTTACTGCTCTCGATTTTGTTTATTTATTATTGTTTTCATTCTATAGATCTCGTTCTAGTTTAGTTAGCCGAACATTTTAGGAAAACAAAAATACTTTTTACGCACGTTGTGCAATAGTAAAACAGTTTGCGTAAGGCTCTCGTACGTAGAGCAACTGCGCAGTACTGCGTCACGAATTGTTGGATGATGCGCTCGAAACACGTTTTCCACGTGTATCCGAACGTTACATAGTTTCATTCAAATCGATTTTCCTTTATCGATAAATCTAGCACGACGATTGATTTGATTTGATTTGATTTGATTTGATAAGACTTCGTAGCGTAAAACTAATCGTTGTTTATACCGCTTGTATTCTTGATATGAAACGCGTTTACGTACGCACGTAGTTTTATGTACTAACGCGTTTACGTTCATAAAACTACAATCATGAACGTATACATATTGCATACTTTCATGGGTGTAGTTTTCAATAACCAAAAAAATATGAAATACGTATTATATTCAAATCATTTTATTAAATCATATTATAATATTATCAAATCTTCGTCCAAAATACAAATCACGAGACGAGATACGTAATATTAAATTTACCTATATCTCTTGTAAAACTATGTACCTTTAGACATGAGTAGTATGCAATTTATATTGTAACTTTTTACTGCAATTGCCCAAAGTTTTCTTATAAGCCAACACCTAAAAATCAAAGGTAGTACTGACATGGTGATCTATCAACGCATAGCCCAAACCACTGGACGGATCGGGCTGAAATTTGGCATGCAGGTAGATGTTATGACGTAGGCATCCGCTAAGAAAGGATTTTAATAAATGCCCACCCCGAGGGGTTTCAAATAGGGGATGAAAGTTTGTATATATATACTTCTATAATACTTCTTAACGCGAGCGAAGCCGCGGGCAAAAGCTCGTGCTGTATAAAGTAGCTTACATTAATATATAAAAATACAAAATGATACAAAACGAGAACCAAAGGAGGAGCCCCCTCCTCTCTCCGGGGTTGCGCGCTCCCACACTAATAAGAACCATTACTAGGTCATCTACTTGCAAATTATCGAGCTCTTATTGCTGTTGATTATAACTGTTTCTTTCAAGTTAATTATATTTTTTTCCTGGAAATACCTGGCGTTGGGTATATTACACATATACCTTTTAAGCATTAGGTTTGGAAAAAAAAGTTTTTTATTCGAATTAGAAGAAGTAAGAGGCAAAGAGAAAAATGACAAAATGCAATTTTTTTCATCATCCAAAATAATTATGGGAGTTATTGAAAGAGCAATTTTGACTCAATATGCCTTTAAGAAACTAGATATACTTTGATTCTAAAAATATTGAACTCCATTGAAGGTTGTTCTACGGGCAAAGCAAAAGTTATAGTATAATTAAAAATCGATAGAATAATCAACTTTTACGTGTGAAACCTGGATAGTGGTTATATTTCTAGCGAAGCTACATACACGTAATATGTAACGAGATAAATGAACGCAAAGCACAAAGACGGCAGTAACAAGTTACATAAAAGTACGAGCGTTTCTCATTCTCGGATTGTTACCGGCGCGCGGCGCGCTCGTCGGCGATACATAACTTTAACTTCCGAAGCACACGCTCTGAAATATTTATTCCTGAAACGTAAAGATGGTGGGGTGGGGATGGTGGTGGGGGCGGTTTATCCCGCGGTTTCCTTCCCGCCGTGTTTTACTTCGAGAATGGGAAGTCGCCGCCGGCGGATCGATATCGCCAAAGATAAAAATTATAGAAATGAATATAACTGACTTGTTGATAGATGAACGTAGAGATTTTTTTCTACACCTATATAATTTTGTGTTGTTAGAGTTGAGGTTGACGACCTCTGTAGCTCAGTGGATAGCACGTTGGTAGCTTAAGCCGGAGGTCGCGGGTTCGAATCCCGCCGACGGAACAAAAAGTTTTCAAAGTTCCTGGGTCATGGATGTATATTAAATATATTTATCATATAATAAAAATCTTAAATATATGTATAGTATAAAAGTATTAAATATATTTCCGTTGTCTGGTACCTGTAACACAAGTCCTTCAGGTACTTAGCATGAGGCCAGATTGACGTGGTGTGAAGCGTCCATAGATATTATTATTTATTATTATTATTAGAGTTATTTAAGAGATCAGTATTTAGTTTGGTTAGATCTATATGAAGCATTGAAAGCTTACATTAAATCACGTCTACCATTAAATTTTATAACATTAAAATATTCTATGAAAAAGAAAATATTGACTACAATAATATAAACGGCAATGACCTAAAATAGATAAAATCTACATCTAGACGTCAATGAACGTTAATAATATGGCGGTGTTTGCTACATGAATTAATTAAAATTGTGTCCCCATAACATTTAGTACTACAGAAGTACATGTATTTATGAGGTGGTAGGTAAAAACCCTCTGCGACGTTTCAAGGCGTTCGTATTTCCAGATCTGCGAAATATCGAGTAGTCTATGCCGGGGGAGCTACGCCCCCCCTGGCCCCCACCGTTCGATTGTCTGCGGAGGCTGCCCCGCCGGTGCCATCTGATGTGCCGAGAGCACTCCAGATCTGCATAGATCGTTGCCTTCGTTTTTTTCCCTATCGAAAAATCAATACCAACTCTTATGTATAAATGGACAGATACTTTTTCTTAGCGTCTTTTATGAGCTCGGCCACTCGCTCCACAATAGATTTTTTAACAATTTTTCTCATTCACGAGGCGGCCGAAATGTTTAGATATTTTCATCGACATTTTCAATTACATTGCACACAGACAATAGAAACGGCATTAGCATTTCGGAGGTTCGACCGAGTACATAATGTAAATCGCGCGTCGTCGGAACCGTACCGAGCTTTCAGCCGCTATCTCCCTCAAAGGGAAAGAGGCCCAAACACCGAGCAATAGAGCCTTCGGATCCAGCAAAACAAATACTCGGTACATTCCAATGCTAGATATCATTCGCCACGCCCACACAGTCGGCATGACGACTGTGAGCGCTCCCATTGGTCGCGGCAAAGCCTTCTCCATTTGAATTGGTTATATTTTTTCTACGATTGAATTTGGAACTGTCCGTTTGTTCTGTGCGAGTGTCGTACGCATGCGCCCGTAGGCGGCTACGGCACGTACACGTATCTACGTCTGAGGCTACGAATGTTTTATTGGACTCCTCTCTCCGTTCC
Organism: Plebejus argus; assembly: GCA_905404155.3. Lineage (NCBI taxonomy): Eukaryota > Metazoa > Arthropoda > Insecta > Lepidoptera > Lycaenidae > Plebejus > Plebejus argus. The sequence continues at coordinate 12,088,508 of FR989929.1, read as the reverse complement.
CATTCGTATTTCAATTCTGGTTTTGTATTTGTGGTACATTTGTCTCATTGCGCAGCCGTGGCGGAATATTCTTTTTGCGTTCGCCTCCTCCTTTCATTGGTTAGTTTTTAGTTTGTTTTATTTAGTTTTGTACTTTTATTCGTTTTGAATAGTAAGCGATCTGTTTATAAGTACTATGCTTTACTATTAAATGTAATATTACTTTATTAGGATATTTGGAACAATCTAATATCAGACTTCGATATTTCTTGGACGATTTTGATATGTTCCCGAAAAGTTTATCACTAATTAGAAAATTAATTATCGAAAAATGCCACTTCATTCCAGGAATATGAGAGAAAGATTCGAATAAACAGATGTTTTTCGTTTCATATAACATTTTATTACCCAAGCAATTATTAGTGCAGTGATAGTAGTAGAAAACTTTAAAAACACTTCAGCCATTTTGAAATGTTTCTCTATAACAATTTGAAGCAATTAATGGAAAACGAAATGGTTTTAGTAGTGGTATTTGTCAATAGCCAAACGCCAACACATAACACAAAGGCATACGGTTCAAATATAACAACATCACATGTTTCAGACAACTGCAATAACACACAGGCATCCATAGCAGGCTCTGTCCGGAACAATTTCATTTGCGACTGGGCGAGGATAGCGTTGTAATTACAACAACAATCGATAGAGGCGCCACCGTCTGCCGCACGTTTAATCTCGCCAGAATCAAAGGACCGTCGCCTCACACCCACCCCCAATTCGAGCTACCCATCAGCTCCGCCGGCGATCGACTCGCCCCGTGCGCCGTACAACGCTCGCCCTTTTCCAACTCCCACGCTACACCCGAACCGCGGCCGCAATGTAAAGGCGTTTCGCCCCAAAAAACGCCACTTCTTGTCGAGCGCTAAATACTTTGTCTCCGAGCCTATACCGGGAGCGGTATGTCTAGGTGTCCTCAGACCAGATAGTTGCATTTCCAGTTAGCTTGCGTATAACTATTCGTGGACTTTTATTAAAGCTTAACATTGTTTGGCTCCTGTTGCAGCTTTTATACAGCCGCCGCCAGTCGTGCCCATATTGTTTTGCAAATATTACCTTGGTAATTGAATTCCTGAATCAGTTGCTTATAATAATAAGGTTTTTGGTACACAAAGCTTTCGGGAACGGTTGGACGAACACCACTTTGTTGGGAAATAAACTTTGTTGTTTTAATCAAAATAATCCCAAATGTGTTGTTTCTAATATTTTGTAGTTTACAAACAATATTTAAAAACAGGATGCTTTCTAAAACCAAGATAAAAAAATTAAATTGATAACTAAAAATTGAAATAAGGTCAGGCTCATCAACCAGACTTTTAATAAACTTTAATTAATAATAATAATTCCCAATTCATCTGCACTACTAATCTTACTACCTAATAATCGGCCGACGCACGAAGGGTTCCGTACCATTATAGAGCAAAATTAGGCCAAAAAATGTGTTTTTTGTATGAGAGCCCCCTTTAATTTTATCTGTTATTTTAATATTATAATTAAATATTAAATTACACATATAATTAAGGATTTTGAGAAAAATTCAAGCACCTACCTGTTGCCATTATTGATATACAGCAAAAAAGGCCAAAAAATCACGTTTCTTGTTTGTTCTAAGGGGGGCCTTAAATATTAATTTTATTTAGTTTTTAGTATTTGTTGTTATAGCGGCAACACATATACATAATCTGTGAAAATTTCAACCCTCTAGCTATTACCATTCTTGAGTTACAGCCTGGAGACAGACAGACAGACGGTCAGACGGACAGACAATTAAGTCTTAGTAATAGGGTCCCGTTTTTACCCTTTGGATACGGAACCCTAAAAAAGTGACGAAGGATTTTTGCCAATTTCCCTAATATATTTTTTTATCTGTTTCAAATGTAGAGAACTTTTGCAACAAACATTGCAGGTAGAGGCTTGTGTGCGCACAATTTTATCACAGCTTTCCAAGTCTAGATATAGCCCGCACACAATTACGTAGAAAATTATTTATAAATAACCCATTGCCTTCTATTGTATGCTTCAATTAAACTTGCACCAGTGCATGCTATCGATTGTCAATAATTTTGCGTTGTACTCGCGTTGTTCGAGTCTGCTGGATGATGCATAGTTTCACTTAATAAATTTATTTCCATCTATTTTCGCTTGCTACATTACCGCATCATCATCAGCCCGCGACAGTTTATATAAACAACTAGATGTCCGCAGATTCATTACGAAGCATTATGTTGCCGTGCGGAGAACTGTTTCGACTCAAATAATTGTTTCCATTCTCCTATACCAAACTTCCGAAAATTGATCCAGCAGTTACAATGTAAAGACTAAAGAGTTAAGCCATACATTTAATTATGTTATATTAGTGTGGATATTATAGATGTCCCTAATTTCTCTATAAGACCTCGAAATAATACAAAACTAATTCTCAAACTCGAAGTTACAAGATATCTAAGAAATAAGTTCATCCGCCATCCATTCTATACTTAGTAAATAGGTAAGTTCAAATTCTGAAGTTTTCTATTAAGTATTGTACTTTATACAACATTTTAAAATAGAATATTAATTATTTTATGAGTTAGATTAGAATTTGACGTCTTGATTGCTTCAGGATTCAATTACTGAAACCAGCCAAGTGGTAAGGGGCCTCGATATTGTTGTCTAGATCAGTGAAATGAACTAACTATAAAGGCATTAGGCATCTCAATTCCAACTGAATTAATAAGCCTATCATTACTAAAAATATAATATGTACCCTAAGCTAAATATTAAAGGGTATTTATTACCCTAGGTTTTTAAGTGACTCAAAAAAAGTAGAAGTCAATAAGTACGAAGGTAAATATTTTTTAACTTTTAATGAAAAATGTATATATATATAAAAGCACAAAAAAACATCTTATAAAACCAAAAACACCAAAACATACGACATTATACGTGTACCAAAACACAGCATGTGGAAATTGTTAGTCATCTCATGCGAATTCTAATTAAAATTCATGTTGTACAAAGTTAACTAAACCTAAACGTGTCTCAAACCTCAGCCTCTCCTCCCGAAGGCTCTTATAGAATAGGAAGCAAGTGTAGGTAATGGCGCAAAATAGTGACGCAGTATTATTGCAGTGGGCGGGGAGGGGGGCACCCTCCCTCGCAGCCCCCAACCCCCTCCCAGGCGACTGAAAACTCCGCGAGAAAAATAAGATCCGTACTCCGTCCTGCTTATTCTAAGGAAAGCTTTTTTGTATATTTTTGTATACGTCTTTTCCTTTTTGTGTGCCTGCGACGGGTTTGTGTGTTATACTGTATACATAGACGTCGAGTACTATAAATTTGAATTGCGAAATTGTTTATGAGTGTATTTTATTTACTTCTTAGAAATTTGAGGCTTCAGGGTATTTTTAACGAAAGAACTTGTATTCGTTTTATTGAAGGAAATTAAATAAAAATTAAATTAGATAAAACGATAATATATTTACTATTTAGTAATATAGCCGAATGAAAAAAAAATAATATTCTGCTGTTTATCTAATTGTCTGAATCAGCTCACCAAAGTCTATTCTATGTTTTAGGTTTTTTAGAATAAAGGTCTATCTTATACATAGATCTGCTTGCTTATTGCTATAATGTTGAAAGGTTTTTATAGACTTTTTATAATATTGATTGTGGGTTTTTGTTTGTTCTCTATTTTACAAACACTTTATGTGCAAGACATCAGAATATTTTAGTTTAATTGTTTAGTAGAATTATGTTCAGTCGTACATGAATGATCAAGTTATAATTTCTCCAAATTATTTTATTAGTTTTCCAGCGACTATGTTACTTCCTCAACTTAAAAAGTAGTTGGTACTAGTTACGTATGTTTAAAGAAATAATAATCAACATTTTAACGAATTGAAATGAGAAAATATTATGATCTGAGAAAATTCGTATCTTTTAATTTAAATAAAACTGTGTCATTAAAGGATTATGGGCATTTTGGTATATAGTAGACCGTATATATAGGTAGTGTACCGTGGAAAACCCACGTTAAAACTTAAAAGTCGAGTTAACTCCGTCCTGGCGGCCATATTATTACATATTGTTGAGCCCTACACCAAAGCCCATATATTTTTGCCCATCATTATTTGCGATAAATCAATTTTCCGGAAATTATACGAACGGAAAAAATAACACACTGTATCTTTGATATTACTGTTGCTGAACATTATGAACAAATTATCAGGGCGAGCGAAGCGAGCCCTAGTATATCCCACAACACAACCTTTACATTTTGTGGTACACATTAGTCAGTCAAGGTTTGTTATATATTGTAGATGTGTTATTTTATTCAGTCAGTCAAGGTGTGCCGACGCGAGCCCTCACAAAGCTCGGCTTAAAGTCTTTAAATCATTAAACTTACTAAAGAAAAGTGTTAGAGCGGGCGAGCGAAGCGAGCCCTAGTATATCCCGTACATTTTACGGAAAAACTATCACGATTCACGCCTATTAATTTTTATTTATATTATGTTATGTATATGTGTTATCATCAGTCAGTCAAGGTTTTTTATAATATGTAGATGTGTTGTCAAGGTGTGACGACGCGAGCTAGTTAGCTGGTAGTAGAGTAGTGCTTAATCAGAAATTGAATAAAATACTATTACAATCAGATACTTTTTTACTGTATCAGTGGCTTGCGTGATGTTAATAGTTAAACCATTTTGAAATTCACGCCCACCGGCAAAATAGTGCAGTCGTCATGAAAGTTGTGAAAAATTTTCCACTTCTAATTCGTTATTTTAAAGAACGTTGTTTTTAACCCTACCCCGCAGGCCGACACCCAAGAAATATATTTGTGTCCCGTATAAAAAAGGTTGAGTACCACTGCTGTACGTCAAGCAAGAAAAGCGCCATCTGGTGAAATTTAATCACATTATACACAGCTCGACCTTTCACGCGGTCGCAGGACATAGTATGTAAATGATGGAATGTAAGGAGCAAGGACATGCAATTCACATCCAGTAGATGGCAGTGGGAAAACACATCCTTTTTGTCTAAAAACCGCCCAAATGCGTACATCAAGACACGGTTTTTAGGCAGTCTGATAGGCACACTTGAAATAGAGTTCCACGATCATAAATAATGGCACCTTAATTATAACAATCAAATCTTTTACGTAAAGAAACTGTAAGGGTTCCTTGACGCGAACTACGATTTTGCTAAAAAATATTAATTTTTAACAAAAATGCTACAGAAGAGCTATCAACAAACAGATATGAATATTATGATGAATGAAAATACCGACTACCTATATTAGTCACATTATTATATTATTATTCTCGTCAAAAACATTTAAATGTAATGTTTTATTAATATTCAAACAGTAACAGATGAAATAACTATAAGCACTACTATTAAAATGAAAAATCATTTAGAATAATTATTTGAGCAGTGAAAAAATTCAAAATCTACGAAAATAAATGACGAGCATGAAAATCGCGTGGTATAAAAATAAAGTGCGAAACAACTAACATAAAAAATTGGTTAGATCGTCTAGACCGCTGTCATGTACTAGTATTCCCAATTGAATCATCCGCCTGGCCTTGACTTTGGAAACTTGGCAGACGATAATATAGCAATTTTATTACATTTCTAAAGTTTTTAATTTTCATTGAAAAACGTGATTCATAATAATTTTCATCTGAAATGTTTATCTGTAAAAATAGTCTACTAGGTGTCTAAAAAATAGCATCAAAATATGTTCTAGATTCCGCAGCTCTGATTCACGCAAGGCCGCAGAAAGACTAGCCGATATATAGACGCACGTTATCTATCTATCGGCTAGTCTTTACTAACCCTAACGCTAACCTTGTACTATAATATTTATTATATTCTGTGCCCTAACCTAGCTTTAAGGCGCTATATTGATAATAACGTCCTTTTTGAAGTAATACTATAGGACCCTCAGAAATGTTAAAAATCTGGTAATGATATACATATCTTCACAACCTTATCTAGGTTTGAGAAGAACCAGAAACACGATTAATGTATTTTGCCTCGATACATTTCTCGATCGAAATGACCTCTTAAAATTACGAAATTTGAAGATTATTTTTAAACGAGAATAGATGTGTTGTAGGAAATTAGTCTAATTAATAGACACCTTTGCAACCCAAAATCGTGTAGAAGCATTTTGCTTAAATGCTCCTAGTTATTGTTTAAATAAAGAAAATTACGTTTTTTCGCATGTTTTCCGAGCGAGCCGATAGCTTTTGGCCGCAGCGTATTCACGACTTTATAGTCATACAAATTAAGTATAAAATTGCCCTTGCGGTAAAATTACTATCAATATAGCGCCCTAAGGTTAGTTAACCTTAAAGCTAGGTTAGGGCACAATTACGAGTTTCTAGCTCTAAGGGTTAGTTAACCCTTAGAGCTAGAAACTCGTAATTTCGGATACACTTATTTCCTTTATAAAATGGGCATCCACTGAGAAACGTTTTTTTTTCATTTAAATAGAGGATCAAAGATTGCAAGTTACAACCCAGAAAATATACTATTTCATGTATCTGAAGTTACGCGATAAATAATTTATATTTAATTCAAACTTTTAACGTTTGAATTAAATATTATAAATTTAACCTAACCATAACCTAACTCTAACCCTAACCTTGTACCCTAATCTATTCTGTAACCTAACCTTTAAGGTTAACTAACCCTTAGAGCTAGAAACTCGTAATTTCGAATACACTTCCTTCCTTAATTTCCAAAGAAAGTCATTGCATTTCCTCTTTAATTAACGTTAAAAACATTAAAAAAATGCAGATCCAAGTACATATTAAACCAACAAAAAACCTATTCTTTATTCAGTAAGAATATTATATTATCAACAAAAGGTAAGGTAAAGCATTACACACAGAACATATTTAATTCCGTTGTTCTAATTTCTAAAGTGGCTCAAAGTGACCTTATACATAACCTGCCTTAAGGTGTGAATCATTGGGACTTTAACAAGAGAACAATTTTTAACGACACACGGCGCCCGTACAATTTATTTGTACGTCTGTCCTTATCGCCAAATTAGATGCACCTCGAGTTAGAGAAGGAGGGAAAACCGATTTTTTCGGCAGTAATACCCATCATGGGGCAATGCACTCAGTAACTGGTTGGGAGAGGACGAAAGTACAATGTTTACGTACGTAATTCGAGTTGAAAGCAATATTACGATAAATTGTATAAGGATAAAATTTAATATTAGTATTTAGTATCTCATGAGTCATGACTCATTACTACAAGAATTTATTTTCAGAAATATATTGCCTAATAGGTACTAGTAAACTCCAATTAACCTTATCTAGCGTAATTAACCTAACTAATGTTTTCATAGTCCATTTCGTAGTCCATCAGAACATTCAAAGGTTGTATGATAAAAATGTTAATGCATTTTATAACGCTGAACACTAGCAAAAACATAAGCAATATCATTTAAATGATATGTGTTATTAATAGTTTACTGGTATCGAAATTCTAAAACGAAGTTTGTGCAGGCATCCTCATTAGTTAGTTCTGAGAGCTAACAAAGCAGGACTTGTTGTTCAACCCAGCCTATTTACGAGCATTATATTATGTACTATCAAAGAAATTGATTCATAGGCAGATAGCGGACTTACGTAGTTTGGCCGCGTTACGTCGAACCCAGCCGAGAGATCACAATTAACATTAACTGACATGATCTGACCAAATGACGTTGATCTGTCAAGTGCCTAGGAATCCATTTCCTCGATGGTACATATCACGAATAGAGCTCGTCAAGGCTCTAAAATCTAAATCAGGGTTTCTCAAACTTTTGGCTTCACGAACCCCTGTTAAAATTTCCAGGTGACAGCGAACCCCTTACTTAAATACTAACTAATTAAATCCCCACCCCCCAAGAAAGTAATAATATTCACTGTTGAAGAAAATAAGATTATTATTTGAACAAATGGTATAACACATAAAGTGCCAAAAGAGTGCAGCGCGTGCCTGCCAGTTATCGAGCCACCATTACGTAAATCTTGTCGCGAACCCTCTGCCGTCGAATGGCGATTCCCTAGGGGTTCGCGTACCCCACTTTGAGAAACCCTGATCTAAATGAACGTGGCGGAGAAAGGAACTAACGCTGCCACCATACGAAAACCGCGCCTTTTGACAGTTCTCCTTAACCAGCAGCGCCCCGTCCACGTTCATTTAAAGGCATTAAAGCCTTGTCGCACTTTAACATTGAATTGACATAAATCGACGAAATGACACTGGTCTATCAACTTTCTATGAACCAATTTCTTTAATGGTACATCCTAGTAAAAATTATTAAATAGACAGCAACTTAACCTACATTTTTGGAAGTTGGCGTCTTTTCCTGATTCTGCAGATTATTGTATTAATAACCTGCTTTTTCGTCGGTTGCTAAAGATTATGTTGCTTGTTAAATAGCAGTAAAATGTATCCTTCCAAAACCCCCTTTCTCGTGAACTTGAACGTTCGGCAGTTGAACCCGCACGGGGTGACATTGCCCACAGACACTTGATTACAAACACACATTGATACTTGAACTATATTACTTACCACTATTAAAACAGTATCAAATTCTAGTATCAGAGTGGACGATATTTACCTATGGTACTATGACTTCGGAGCTGTTAGGTTTTCCGCCTGCAGCCTACATTGATGATGATTTGTGATTTATGAATAGGCCATAGTCTAAGGGCGGAGGTCCTATGGCGTCCTAGGGGGGGGCGGCAGAGTTCGTACATAGGGGCGGCAAAATTAAAGTGGCCAATACTCATAAAAATATGAATCCGGTCCTACACTAAGCTCGTATCTATCACAGCGACCCTATACGAATAAAGTTCGTTCTATTCGCAGTATCAAATTCTTGTAACAGAGTGGACGATTTTTATGGTATTCCTTCGGAGCTGTTAGGTTTTTTGCCTGCAGTGAACACAAAGCCAGCTCTGGATTTATGAATAGACAATATAGGGAGTACTATTATATATTCTGTGGTATAGGTCATGGCCTATAGGCGACAGTGTCCTATGGCATCCTAGGGAGGGCGGCAGCGTCCTAGGATGGCAGTAGAGTTCGTACATAGGGGCGGCAAAATTAAAGTGGCCTATACTCATAAAAAAATCCGACCCTGCACTAAGCTCGTATCTATCACAACGACCCTTTACGAGTAAAGTTGCGCTCTATTCGCCCTTCTCTGTCACGATCCTTCTAAGCCTAAAAATATGAACGTAGAGATGCGTACACTAACAGCTATCGATAGATCTCTGCAGATTCGAAATTAATTATGATAATAAAACAGAAAATTATTTATACATTTTCTACTTTTGGAAATGTACCATAGAGTAAATTGATTCCTAGGCAGTTCACGGATATACGTCAGTTGGTCGGCTTATGTCAATTCAATGTTAGCTGTGAATAATGTGATCGGTATGGGTTTGACTATGCGACCAAATTACTTAGGTCTGCCGTCTGCCTAGGGGCTAGGATCAACTTCTCTGATGGAACATACATAAGCACCTAAATGTGTCTCCCAAAAAGTAAAACATACTTTTTTGCCGTAAGAAAAAAATTTTATTTTCTCTCAATTACAAAAAAAATCAGGTTTCGCTTTTGCACGCTCGAGGAAATCTGCGATAAGAAGAACGGTCCCAATCTCATAATGATGATTGATGACGACAGAAAAAGTGTTCGCGTGAGTCCTATATTATTAAAATAATAATAATAAATATCTATACACGATTCACACCACGTCAGTCGGGCTAAGTGGTAAGCTTTCGAGGAGTAACTTGGGTTACTACCAGACACCAGGTATATTATTATGTTTAATACCAAGGACGTTGATGTGTTTAATATTTCTATTACTAGCGACCCGCCTCGGCGTTGAACGGGTATAAATATATATAGACACAGAAAAAAATATTAAAATCGATAGCCTATGATCCTTCACGTGGTCTACTTCTTACCTGTGCCAAATATCATAAAAGCGGCCAAGTGCGAGTTGGACTCGCCCATGAAGGGTTCCGCAGCAGCAATAAGGTTTATTTTTATGAAATTAAAAGGTTTTTGATTTATTTTTATATTTCAGTCGATTTAATGAAATTTAGATTAAGGTTTACCATTTATGACGTACCTATAAAAAAAACTACGGGCTAGATCTCAATCAAACCAATTTTCGTTGGTAGTTTTTATAGTAATCTACATCATATATTTTTTTTAGAATCATCATGCCCCTACTTTAGAAATTAGAGGGGGGGGACACACACATTTTTCCACTTTGGAAGAGTCTCTCTCGCAAACTATTCAGGTTAGAAAAAAATTATATGAGTAACCTCAATATGATTTTTGGAGACTTATCCATAGATACCCCACACGCATAGGTTAGATGAAAAAAATTTTTTTTTGTTTCAGTTGTACCTATGGGGACCCCTAAAATTTTTAATAATTTTTCCAATTTTGCATCAAAATCTTAATGCGGTTCACAGACTACATCTACTTACCAAGTTTCAATAGTATAGCTCTAATAGTTTCGGAGAAAAGTGACTATGACATACGGACGGACGGACGGACAGACAGACAGACAGACAGACAGACAGACATGACGAATCTATAAGGGTTCCTTTTTTGCCATTTTGGCTACGGAACCCTAAAAATTGCTCCAGTAGTTCGCGAGATAAACCCTTTCAAATAATTTCCCCCGTTTTTTCCACATTCTCCTATTAGTCTCAGCGTGATAAAATATAGCCTAGTATAGCCTTCCTCAATAAATGGGCTATCTAACACTGAAAGAATTTTTCAAATCGGACCAGTAGTTCCGAGATTAGCGCGTTCAAGTTAGCCCTGTGTGGTGACAGAATAAAAATGTTCTTATTCTTGTTCTTTCAAATAATTTTCCCCGTTTTTTCCACATTTTCCTCTATTTCTTCGCTCCTATTAGTCTTAACGTGATAAAATATAGCCTGTAGCCTTTCTCGATAAATGGGCTATCTAACACTGAAAGAATCATCAAAATCCGTTGCGTAGTTTTAAAGTTTAAAGAGAACAAAGGGACATGAGGGAAAAACAAGCGACTTCTTGTCTAGATACTATACACATTACACATAATATTATAAATACACAAGCCAGGTACTTCTTTGTACAGCTGTTATTAAATAATGCCTCGGATCAAGACTATTTGGGCCAGCGCGTTGTACTGCACTTGCAGACGGCGTATGGATGCACCGACTTTTTCGCCGGGTTTTAACTTTGTCCTTGAATTTCAAGTTTAGATTACCGAGTGCATTACCAAAACGTGTTATGTACCCACATTGCGTACTGCATAATGATACCGGTTACTCGAAAATTATTGGGGAATTTTTTACACTTGCAAGTTGAAATTGGAAACTTTCGAACGAGGAAAGATATGGCTTTAGCATCAACTTTGATTCCAGGCAGATGAAGGTCTCTTCTGGCTGTAGTAATATAGTTTCGCTTCTATGATGCTCTCGAATGATTTTTTTCTATTCCATGGTCTGATGTTAAAAAACTTTGTAATACCATATTATATTTTATTACTTGTACTTAATTCAAGAGATTTATATACTGCGTGCATAGACATAAATACTATAAATCGATGACTGCGTGCCTAAATTTGAACTGAACAAAAAGACAGCGCTGATATCAATTTTCATTTATTACAATTGTGTATCATAATTTAGGTAATATTAGACATAATATTTCCTGTTTTTGGTGTCAGCTACTACCAAATGAAACATTTACAGATCATAATGTTATTATGAACATTTATAAATATTCGGATACTAAGCGGAATTTAATATTCCTGTTAGGGTCCTCCTACCTATAGTCAAATATCGGACTCATGTTGTGTGTATCGAGAAGATGAGTCTAATAAAAATAATATACAATGTCAATTTCCAGGATCATTCCAAATGGTAAAGCAGTTTAACAGACAGACATATATTATACAGGTACACCCTGTATATGTCTGTACACAAAACTAAGTGATAATACTTTTGGGTGTGTACATGCAGGAGCACTCTTCAAGGATGTAGAGAGATCACTGTGAAAGTAGCATCGCTGAAAGACAAAATAATCACTTTTGTATGCAGACGCATAGACCCTTGCCCATACAAGTGAAAAAAAAATGTTCTTTCAGTGCTACTACTTTCACAGTGAACTCTCTGCACCTACAGGGAACACGTACATACCCTGACCCCTGTATATTTTATGCTTCTATAATAACACCTGATGACGCCCGCAACTCCGTTGCGCCTAAAGTCGTTAATAGCGCGGGAACCGTACATTTTTCCGAGATAAAAAGAATCCTATGTCCTTTCCCAGGACTCAAAGTAAGTATCTCCACGCCAAATTATAAAATCGGTGTAGCGGTTTAGGCGTGAAGTGGTACAGTAAGACAGACAGACACACTTTCATTTTTAAAATATTAGTATGGATTCAGTAAGGGTAGATTTATAGATATTAGATACTATGTGTGTTAGTGTATTAGTAGTTAATACAATACAAGTCGTTCAGATTGGTGGCCGTCGGCAGACGTTATCAGGCTTCACGTAGCTATCGATGACGTCACGTTGCAATCAAATCTAACGTACCCGACTCACGAGTCACACGTGCACTCTCATTCACATTAGGATAGGTCAAGACAACTAACGTAGCTCAGCTCTCAGTAGATGTAATAAATAATGGTTATAAAAAGCCCGCATCACGCGCGGGGCAATGCACTTTTTCGTGAGCGATCCAAAGGCAGGCGATGAGTCGTATGCATGACATTTTTATCAATGATACGTTCCGCATCCTCGACGTTAGCTCCGATGATATAGAATTCAAAATCAATCATCGCTCAGATAAGCCATTCTTCTTTCCAAACGAACCTCCAAAAATTCTACGCGCCCGATCGATCAAATGAGAACCGTAAAGTGATGCAGTTGATGCTACTTTAAAATAAAAGAACACTAACAATACTACGCTCCGAAAATGCAGAAGACCCTTTTCGTATGGTAATAAGATCGAAAATTGGAATGTGGTTGCGATTCTCCTCGCAGACGCACATAACAGATTGCACACGCGGCGGGCACAAGCGGCTCGCTGTAGCTAAGGTCAAGATGCAGCGCGGTCTGAGCAGGACAATGTAATAAATATTATGACTACAGTAATTTTTAGAACTTTTTAACAGAAGTATCTATTCCATAACACTTTTTTAGGGTTCCGTACCCAAAGGGTAAAAAGGGGACCCTATTACTAAGACTTCGTTGTCTGTCCGTCTGTCCGTCTGTCTGTCTGTCTGTCTCTAGGCTGTAACTCAAAAACAGTAATAGCTAGAGATTTGATATTTTCACAGATTATGTATATATGTTGCAGCTATAACAACAAATACTAAAAATAAAATAAAATAAAATTTAAGGGGGGCTCCCATACAACAAACGCGATTTTTTTGGCCTTTTTTGCTGTCTCCAGGCTGTAACTCAAGAACGGTAATAGCTAGAGATTTTATAGTTTCACAGATTATGTATATCTATTGCCGCTATAACAACAAATACCAAAAATAAAATAAAATAAATATTTAAGGGAGGCTCCCATACAACAAACGTGATTTTTTGGCCTTTTTTGCTCTATATCAAAAATGGCAATAGGTAGATACTTGAATTTTTCACAAAATCCTTAGTTATATGTGTAATTTAATATTTAATAATAATATTAAAATAAAATAAAAAAAATAATTGGGGCTCCCATACAAAACACAATTTATGGCCTAATTTTGCTCTATAATGGTACGGAACCCCTCGTGCGCGATTCCGACTCGCACTTGGCCGATTATTTTACGTCCATGTCCATAGCCTTGTTGTTTGGTTAACGTTTAGACTTTAGAGGATACATAAACATAGCGCTAGAGAACAGAAAATCTCCTCTCAAAGAAATACAGAAATATATCCATATTTCCATACTAATATTATAAATTAGAAAGTGTGTCTGTCTATCTGTCCGTCTGTCTGTCTGCCTGTCTATCTGTCTGTCTGTCTGTTACCTCATCACGCCCAAACCACTGAACGAATTTTACTGAAATTTGGTATGGAGATACTTTGAGTCCCGAGAAAGGACATAGGGTACTTTTTATCCCACTTTTTCGACGTATCAGACAAAAACTACCTATAAATACACTCAGCTTGAAGTAAATATTTTACTTCAAGGAAATTAAAATTCTCTTCAATTCCCTTAATCTTGGTCAGAATTTAGCGAGTACCTCTGATCAACTAAGACGAATGCAGGTACCAGCGCGAGCGGCTTTTGATTTTTCGACTACCCATATTTTTGTCATTTAACATTATGATATATACCGTTCCGAAAAAACAACAACGAATAGAATTTAAGATAAGGGTAGTTGTTGTAAACAAACAAAAACTCTCATCCTAAAATTAGGATTCAGTTCACTAAAAATATGTAAAAGTAAAACATGGAGAGACCGGGAAGTCGTAAATGTTGTTTTTCAAAATAGATTCGTTTTATACATAAAGCTTTCGGCGGCATAGATGTTTAGTTGAAAAAGTCTTAGACAAATAATATTAATTATTATATAATAATCAAAGCGCACGGAGTGCGCGGCCAAGTTCCAGCAGGCCGCGCGCATGCCGTGCACTATTTACACGAACGGTTTCGACGCACTTTTGACTCCCTTGTATCTCAGTGCCTATTGCGAGAGCAAAGATAAAATTTTACCTACCTAATTATATACTAGTACTTACGCAATATACCAAATTTCATACATATAGATTTGTTAGATCCTGAAATATTTCCTTGTAAAAATAGCTAATTTTGGCACTGACTCACTGACCGGTAATCAAAATTCCTAGGCCACTTCCAGTTGTCGTAGCGTTATGAAATTTGGCACACAGGTTGTTTGTTATATGTAGATTAACAAAAAATTAAGAAATTTGAGAAATTGGTCAAGCGTGAGTCGGCTCATCTATGAATTTGAGATAAAAATCGGTAATCAAAACCTCTAGGCCACTTCCAGTTGTCGTAGCGTTATGAAATTTGGCACACAGGTAGTTTGTTATATGTAGATTAACAAAAAATTAAGAAATTTGAGAAATTGGTCAAGCGTGAGTCGGCTTCAAAACCTCTAGGCCACTTCCAGTTGTCGTAGCGTTATGAAATTTGGCACACAGGTTGTTTGTTATATGTAGATTAACAAAAAATTAAGAAATTCGAGAAATTGGTCAAGCGTGAGCCGGCTCATCTATGAATTTGAGATAAAAATCGGTAATCAAAACCTCTAGGCCACTTCCAGTTGTCGTAGCGTTATGAAATTTGGCACACAGGTTGTTTGTTATATGTAGATTAACAAAAAATTAAGAAATTTGAGAAATTGGTCAAGCGTGAGTCGGCTTCAAAACCTCTAGGCCACTTCCAGTTGTCGTAGCGTTATGAAATTTGGCACACAGGTTGTTTGTTATATGTAGATTAACAAAAAATTAAGAAATTCGAGAAATTGGTCAAGCGTGAGTCGGCTCATCTATGAATTTGAGATAAAAATCGGTAATCAAAACCTCTAGGCCACTTCCAGTTGTCGTAGCGTTATGAAATTTGGCACACAGGTTGTTTGTTATATGTAGATTAACAAAAAATTAAGAAATTTGAGAAATTGGTCAAGCGTGAGTCGGCTCATCTATGAATTTGAGATAAAAATCGGTAATCAAAACCTCTAGGCCACTTCTAGTTGTCGTAGCGTTATGAAATTTGGCACACAGGTTGTTTGTTATATGTAGATTAACAAAAAATTAAGAAATTTGAGAAATTGGTCAAGCGTGAGTCGGCTCATCTATGAATTTGAGATAAAAATCGGTAATCAAAACCTCTAGGCTACTTCCAGTTGTCGTAGCGTTATGAAATTTGGCACACAGGTTGTTTGTTATATGTAGATTAACAAAAAATTAAGAAATTTGAGAAATTGGTCAAGCGTGAGTCGGCTCATCTATGAATTTGAGATAAAAATTAATATGTACAAGTAAATACACTGAAATAAGATGAGGAGGAAAGAAACAAATTGGTATGATTCCTTAAAAAAAGTATTGAAATCTCACCAAAAACATACCTGTTAAAACGGGGCCAAGTTCCTATTCACTAATTGTTCGCCTTAAAAAAGAGTTGAAATCCAATTCAATGCCAAGTTTAGATGCACTTCCAAATCGATCATAATCATCTTCATCAACAGCCTGATCCTAAATACTTCTAAATTTGAACTTGGCAGGTATTCATGCTAGTAGCACTTGATAATGTATAATTTTTAAATTTAAATATAAGATATCTATGTGATTAAATTAACCTGCCAAGTTCAAATTTAGAAGTATTTAGGATCAGGCTGTTGATGAAGATGATTATGATCGATTTGGAAGTGCATCTAAACTTGGCATTGAATTGGATTTCAACTCTTTTTTAAGGCGAACAATTAGTGAATAGGAACTTGGCCCCGTTTTAACAGGTATGTTTTTGGTGAGATTTTATTTTACGCTGCGCACCCACAAAAACATTTCAACATTAGAATTCTTTCGTATCTTTTTTTTAAATCTACCTTAGAATATCTATGGAATACATGAATGTTTTGAAGATAGAGCAAATTGCGTTTCCTGAGTCACACAGCAGTTGAGTATCTACGTATGTGCTACGTCACTGCTACGCTCTACGCCATTCTACGAAGATCACAGTTCGCAATGTTTCGTTGCTTATCAGTTATCGTCATATTATTGTTGGCTTATGATTTTTATAACGCGATTAAATTCCGTTCGGTAAATTCCGTGAATGCGATTTTGTTGTAGAACATACTTTTAGGGTTCCGTAGTCAACAAGGAACCCTTATAGTTTCGGTCTATCCGTCCGTCTGTCAGTCCGCGGTTTTGCTCAGAGACTATAGGACCTACAGAGGTATAATTTGGCATGAATGCACATATTAATGATGCTGACAAAATGGTACTTATACAAAATCTTTAAAAAGTATTTTTTATGGTATCTCCCCTACACATCAAGCGGGGATGATTTTTTTTCGTCTTCGTTGGATAGGTTTTTTTTTTAAATATGACGAGTATTTAAAGATCATTTTCCTATTTAGGGATCAATTTGTGGAATATGAAGTTTTAAAGTGGAAAAATCTTTAGAGTCTACTGTCCCTTCTACTAGCTAAACATTTGCTTCAGGAAATGTGAAAAAAACTCACGGGAGTAGGAAATATGCTGAATTTAAAAGGAAAACCATCACGGCTATGAAGACTTCATAAGTTATTGAGTAATAGTCGATCAATTAAAAAAGTTAATCGGCGAAGTATCAAGGAACGTTTCGTTCAAATTCCTTTGAAAGTAACTGAGATGATGTTGTTAGTAGTATAAAACACGTTGTTTACGTACATTCATTGACCATACAAAAATTATCAGAAACTAGCGGCACTATAGAAAATATGATGCACGTGCCGGACCGGCCACTTGGCCTTGGCCGGTTTTTTAGTGTTAACTTAAGAATTTTAATTTTTAAGTAATTGTCTATTAATTATTATTAAATAACTAATAGCATTAGCTCGAAATTGAAAAGTTTTTGCTACTTGCATAATGTCAGTGTCATGGATATGGAAAATATAAGGATTAATTGTAAAACCTGCATACAAACATAAATTAGTACACAAAAATTGAAGAATCGGCGCAAAAGTCCGGAGATACGAACATAATATTATTAAACTCAAATTTAATTAAGTTACAGAGTGATTCATACATCATTCATATCGAGATCTAAATCTTAGATCCTACTACTTATGCCACGCGAGAGGATCGCGCTTTGTAACATAAATGAAAAATAGTCTTTTGAATACTTAGCTCATTGTTAGATGAAGTCAAGGAGAAAAACTGAACTGAATGCTAGAGATTTAGCTGATGATAAGCTGACATGCTCACGAATATAGACGAAAGGGGGCCCTAGG
Organism: Plebejus argus; assembly: GCA_905404155.3. Taxonomy (NCBI): domain Eukaryota; kingdom Metazoa; phylum Arthropoda; class Insecta; order Lepidoptera; family Lycaenidae; genus Plebejus; species Plebejus argus. The sequence goes on along the minus strand of FR989929.1, from coordinate 12,070,495 downwards.
CATCAGGAAAAATGTAATATAATTCTATTATTAGTGCATTATTTGAATTCGATAAGTGCGTGTATACAATTAAATCAATATGGTCGACATATATCACGATTATACTATTTTTACCTACTCTCACTTATCAGTACTCTGATTCTATTTTAAGAGGGCGAATAATGAATTAAAAAAACGCAAATAAAAATACATCGTCCATCTCTATTCACACTTACGCCCCTCATTCATATACATGTCATGTGATAAGAACGACGCGGTATCGGGGCGAAAAACTATTTATTCTTAAATTTCTTAATAACTTGAGAAATTTACAAAACTAGATGACGCCCGCAACTCCGTTGCGCCAAATCTCGTTTATCACGCGGGAACCGTAAATTTTTCCGGGATAAAAAGTATCCTATGTCCTTTCCTGGGACTCAAAGTATCTCCATACCAAACAGCAATATCGGTTCGGCGGTTTGAGCGTAAAGAGGTAACAGACAGACAGATTTTGAAAAATCCTCTGGTCCAGCTGAATGACGTTGCATTAATGTTGTGCCAAAGTACAATCAAGATGAAGTAGATGTAGTATACAGTCTTGTAGAATCGAGGTGTTTTATAATATTATGACACATCTACCAAGGTGCATTAGGACACCGTTTTGGGTCACTGCTGGTAATAAACAATAAATACTATTCATGTCTTTTGACCTCAATATAGTTTAATGATTCGCTTAAATCAATAAATACAGATAAAATATGGAAATAATATTTAAATTACTAAATTTTATAAAGGATTCTAACATATTTTTTATAAAATAAGGGGACAAACGAGTAAACGGGTCACCTGATGGGAAGCAACTACCGTCGCCCATGGACACTCGCAACATCAAAAGAGCTGCTGCAGGAAAGGCATTGCCGGCCTTTTAAGGTGACGCCTTGATAATTTGGCTGTAGCGATGTCCATTTTTCTCAGCAATGACTAAAGCTAAAAAATTAAAGTTCACTGTCAGGTATTCATCATGTCTTTGTCTTTGAATTACCCATAGCATAACACGATTGGTCAACTTTTATAACACAGAATATTCAATCAAAAAGACCTCTGTAAAAAAAGGGATTCCTATTTTGCCAACAGAGGAGAGTGATATAAGCTTCCAAAATTTGTACATAAATTGGTTCTAGTATACACTTTAATTTGTCCATAGCTTATATGAAATTTATTTATGGTTTTTAAATTACGCGACAAAAACCATTTTGTTGCTACGCCCTTTCAATTTTTTGCTGTTCCATTGCTTGTTTTCTATGAGAGGCCAGGCCAGCCTCGCATAGAAAACAAGCAATCTCAAACACATCCAACACGGCTTTTTACTTCAACATGGCGTCACCTTAAGAGGGAATACGCTCTCTTCTTGAAAATTGGCGGGTATTGGTACGGAAATACTGATGACAGTTCATTCCAGAGTTATTTTATATTAAATTAACTTAGCCCTTGTCACTCACAACAAGGGCAAGATGCCTAATGGCTCTTTAAGCCTCTAATACAGAAGATATTAAGCTTTTAAATTAAACTAATTAAGTCTGAATTTTTCGATGTAATTAAAAATTAAATTATAATTATTCAATAATGTTTAATATCTTGATAGTATTTTATAAGTCCTGAGTCCAAGATACGTTTACGTTCGTTAGTAGCAAAAGACAAAGGATTGTACTCTGGAGCCACTCCCACTCCTAAAATGAAAAAAATATAATAATTAATATAGGTCTACCAGAATCTGAGTGCAATTTTTGACAGCACATTTTCAAAAAATATCCTTGATCATTGGATAAATTTTTATATTTGCATGTTTCACGCACAAAATAAGCCGCTAAAGGAATAAAAAAGGATGAAAATACTTTATTCCATAAAGTAACCTTTATTCCTATTACCCCGGTATTGCTAGAGTCAACTTATTTTCTCACTTTTTGCCATCAGATTCTGGTAGACTTATATCTAAGGGTGGGTTGCACCAACTTACTTTAACTATAACTTTAACCATAACAAAATGTCAAATGAAGTGTCAAATCTCTAGTAAAAGTCCATAATGGACGCCATATTTGACGATAACCTTAACGTTAAATATAACAACGCCTCTGGTGCAACCCACCCTAGAGCAGGCGTGAGGCACATTTTCGCTGCGTGATAGAATGAGATAATATTTTCCCTTCGTCTTACGAGTTTTTGATCAGGATGTTACATCACACGTTTGTGGCTAGTTTAACATTGTTACCTATACTTACCAACGCTAATATTTTTACTTCAATAATTCGTATGAAAGCTTTATTACCCAACTGCGCCATAATTTAAGTTGTGTTTTTCCGGTATTTAATGATTGTTTGTATTATATAATTTTCTAAGACACGCTTTGGGCAGTGGTACTCACCTTTTCATACGGGCCATAAATAAGTGTTTGTCTTGGTGTCGCGGGCCGCAACCAGCAATGAAAGCTTTGGGTTAAAAAGAACGTTCTTCAAAATTTGTGGTTTGAAAATAGAATTCTTTACGACTTTCACAACGTATAAATTACACTATTTTGCGTGAATTTCAAAATATTTCACTTCATGCGGGCCACTGATAAAGTCCTGCCGGGCCGCACGTTGAGTATAGCTGCTTTAGAGCCTACACGCCTAATCGGATTCGAGCTTAAAAAATAACATAATATTTTGATTCTTTTTATTTTGGATTCGTCATTGTAGGTACACTGGGTACGTCTGAGTGTAACAAAAGCGTAACCTACGTATCAGGTTTTTTTTCATCAATGGTATTTAAATTGTATCTACACTCTATTATAGTATAACTAGACGGCGCGGTGTAGTGAACTGTATGACGTAGAACGTTAGATCCAAGAACATAGATAGCTCTTGATTTTCTATTCGTTCATTGTTAAGGCAAAATTTTGTCGTAGGCTATATCCTGTTTACTATTTTTTAAGGAAATACTATGCAATATTAAAAATAGCAACAAATAAAGTAGCAACAAAATAGAAAAAAATATTGTAAAAGAAGTTATTAATAATAAATAAATAAATTTATTACTATGTAAGTACCCAAAAATGAAATTAACGTAACACAAAATAAAATCTGCAAATAAGGGTGTTTGGTGCTACAGGTACATATTTTGTTCATACGGTTAAATATTATACATACATGATGTACATGATTCAAATAAATAAAAATCATAAGAGATTAGGCAATGCTTTATGCAACGGATGTACGTTAGGTTACTAAGTACTGTGGGTCTGTGGATGTGGGTATGGTGGGTAATGGGTATTTCTTATTGTCTATTTTAATTGTTCTGAATCATTTATTGTTTTGGTTGTACACATTTATTGTGGAATAGCAATAAACATTTATTATAGAAGGCACAATCAAATCATCTTATTAAAAGCTTTCCATAATTAAATAACGGAGAGTGAGTGGAGACAAACCTATTTAAAATTAAAAAATAGACGTAGGTACGTATTAGATTATTTGCACCACCATGCATGGTTGTGATTTTTATGCCTACGGACAGTGGTGATATTCTTCTAGAATAGCTGAGCGGGAGCATCAGCAGGCGCACGGTGGCGGGCGATGGAACATATAAATACATACGGGCGGCGCGCGTGGCGATACAGGCCGAAAGCGCCGCGGACGTAGCACGTGCACGCCCAAATTAAAAAAAAACATGAACGACGCCGAACTGTACCAGCAGGGGAATACCCTGCAGACCCGGGACGCGTTGCTCTGTCTGCAGGAGTACGCGCCCCGGATCCGCTGGGCGACCGGCGATATCGTCGTCGACATCGGCTGCGGCGACGGCAGCGTCACCACCAGGATCCTCAAGAAGACGCTGCCGCCCGACCACAAGCTCATCGGCTGTGACAAGAGCGACAAGATGGTGATGTTCGCGAACGAGCACTACGGCCGCGACGCCACCTCCTTCATAGTGCTCGACATAGAGAACGACCTGCCCAAGGGACTTAGAGAGAACTTCGATCACGCCTTCTCCTTTTATGCCCTGCACTGGATCAAACACCAAAAGTAAGTTTTTTTTAATTATTTATTTTCTTCCGGTGCATTAATTGATGAAGTTAGGGTCTGAAAGGTTTTGATTGCAACAAAATGCTACGATTTTGATTGTGAAGAAATATTTAATGTTATTGGTTGCCGAAATAATTATACCAAAAATAATTCATTAATTTAAAATGTATAACATCAATTTATTATGAAATATCTTTTATACAATTATTATTAAAATTATTATAAAAGATACCAAACAAGTGTAAATTTTACTCAACAACATAATGTTTCCATCTCAATCATGAATTAGATTGACGTGGCCCTCTGTCCTACGCGACTACATTGAGTAAGGTTGAGCTCAATGCATTTAAAAATAGAACTAACTCGAAACTTATTTACTACCATACAGACCTACGGTGTTCAACAGCAGCTCTTAATTATCAGTTTTTTTATTTTTATTTATTTTAGCTAACATTGATCCACGAAACTAGAAAATTTTGATATTATAAATTATAATGTGTGTAAAATTTTGCCTTACTGATTTGATTCATTTTTGTGAATATTCACCTGTCGCACCTCTATAAAATAAACATTTTAATATTCGACTAAGAATGAGGCAGCCAGATAAATATTAATATAAAGTTTGCGTCATACTTAAAGCTTTCTATATATTCTCGGTATAGCAACGTAACTATAACTACCTACCGATGTTCGTAAAAATAAGAAAATGGTTACTAACGAGTAGTAATCAACGATACCAATATTTTATCACTATTTGTAACGTTACGTAAACTCGTAATCCAATGTCATAATCAGTAGTGTACTATAGTATTTATAAATCGGTTAGCGCAAAGCATGAAATTAGCTTAACTCCTGGGGTAGCTAGTTGCTACAGTCAGTATGACGGCTATGACCAGTCTATAATTGAACTTTTAATTTAAGGCGATCCCCCGAGCAAACGACCTTGACTATACATTTGACGCGTTGCCGAGATCACACAAAAATCCTGTTTTTTTTTACTTATCTTAGTTCAAAATTGATCTAAAAAAATTAAAACGGGGAATGTAATATAGTTAATGAAATTGTCTAGCTATTATCGTGTATTTCAAATAAACGTACTTAATAAATTGGTATTTTTTGGAACCTAATATCATGAGTAATGAGTATAATAAACAAAAATAGGAAATTAATAACGAGGAAAGGAATGTACTGAAGATTATTGCTGTGTTTTTATTATAACTTTGTACTTTCAAATTATGAGTTTATAAGGCTCTGGCCCGTAAAAATTGTCAGTACTCAAGATGCATCTCGGTCTCAAGACACGGTTCAGGCTCTATGATAGGTTGGCTGTCAAAATTTGGACCAATCACAGAGACGAACCGCGTCTTGAGACCGGGTCGCATTTTAAGTAGATACTGACTATTTATACGGGCCTAAATACGGTAAATTACGGCATCTCCGTAAGGGAGCGCCTTAACTCACGTTAATTTAATTGGTGAATGGGACCTCAGCTCCTAATTCAGAGGTCGTAGGGTTATTGTTGTGGTGAGATGTCTCATCAATTTTCCTGACGTACAAACGTACTGTCAGGAAAATTGGTGAGACAGACGGCAGTCCTATGTGATTTTGTCGGATTAAGACTGGCCATAGACGGACCGCAAGTTGCAGTCCTACTGCTCTAGAGCGGTCGTGTTGAAGTCGTACACGACTGCAACCCGACCGCATCATGCAGTCGACTACGAGTCTACGACTGCTTGGAGCAGTTGTAAGTATGTTGCATGTTCGACCGCAAAATAATACCGATGCGAGATCATTTACAAAATGGATTTCGATGAATTGTTGTAGGTATTATACAGTGTGAAATTTTAATGGTTGTTTTCCCGCAGTAAAATGATTCTATCTTAGTAGTACAATAGATTTGTAAAGTTTTTTTTGTTCAAATCAAAAAAAAAATTCGGTCGGGTCCATAGTAACTCGCGCCTATCGGCATAAAGTTTCCATAGTAAGTCATAAAAAATATTTTGTATTTTCAAAAAATAACATGCATGGTTCGATAGTACTACTATAGGTAAATCGTTCTGCTGCGGGAAAACAACCACTAAAATTTCACGTTGTATTATGTAGCGGTCCATGTATGGTGGGTCATGTAGGTCTACGCAGTCGACCGCACGGCAAAACTCGACCGCACAGCGACTGCTCCGATCACTCAAGAAATGCTCGAGAGCGAGTGGTCCGTGTATTGCGGATATGAATTTAGTATGGAAACTGCAGATCTTGCATGGCCGGCCTAAATCAAGCTCAGACGACAGATCATGACTTAATACTGAGTTAAGCAAGACTTAATGTTAAGTAGGTTCGTTATTTGCCTAGAAATTAATTAGGTACTTTCTGTGATGATACAAAAAAAAAACTTAACTTAACAAAAAATGTAACCCGACTTGTACTTGACTACTTGACCCGAATGTAAAAACAATATTCTTAAAATGACCTGAAAAGGATGAAATAATTATTATTCTTTATTAGTGCCTTTTTCAAAGTTCGACTAGGTAAATCTCAACGAATTCTGTACTCAATTTTCATTCTTTTGAAGTCGGTACTGGCTAAGTTCTATGTCAAGTATCTCAGTTCTGGGCTGGTACCGACTTCAAACGAATGAAAATTGAGTACAGAATTCGTTGAGATTTAGTCGAATTTTTAAAAAGGCACTAATGAAGAATATTGTTTAATTTCATTAGAAGTCGGGTTCAATTTTTTGTCAAAAAATAATAATTTAAGTGTTATTTTTACCATAGATATGAACGTAGATCTGGCCGTATCGCTCGCGTCTCAGTGGCTATTTCTTCTCTTCTATCATAATCGCTATAACAAGTAGGTACTGCGCGATTTCAACATTACTCATCCCAAAAATTACATAGTGCCGCTAAAAAAGTTTTAATGAACCTTCAGAATATATTTTAGAATTCGTAAACTTTTCGATATGTAAAAACTTGAGCATAGTATAGGATTAAAGATACATTAATTAGATTTTAATCTTCTATAATAATGAGCATACCTGCATTTTCGTAATTCGCTCCTGAACAATTCCCGTTTTTTCATAGTTTAATAAATTTAATAACCCCCACACCGGTTCCAGTGACGGTGGTCAGTTTCATTGAGGAAGGCCAGTTACGCATGAGTAATTTAATAGTGCCCAAGTGTGTGCGCAGTACACAAGAGCACTCTCTATTCCTTTTCTCTCTTAACCCATTGGGACGGAAGGAGAGATGACACAACTGGAGAGAGAGATCAGGCGCAGGACCAACTTTTTACATGCCTATTCGACGCATGGATCATCATACTTGTCAGACAATCAGGTGATCAGCCTGTCCTAACCAAACTTGGAAATGACATGTTTCCAACGCGGGAATCGCACCCACGACCTCCGAGTCAAGAGCCACGGCCTAAGCCACTAGACCATGGAGGTGTTTTATCGCGCATTGAGTTTAATAATACATGACATTGTAGGGCGGCGTTCACAAACATCTACGACCTGCTGGCGGAGGGCGGGGACTGTCTGCTAATGTTTCTCGGCCACATGCCCGTGTACGACGTCTTCCGGTTACTGGCGCAGTCCAACAAGTGGCGCACTTGGCTGAAAGACGTGGACCGTTTCATCTCACCCTACCACGATTGCAAAGTAAGTCGGACCTGCATTTTAAGAACCATACTATTATAGTACGAATATTAAAGTTAATAAATAAAGCCCTCATTATTCGTTAGACATATAAAGACGTGAAGTCATTATTCATCCCCCATCGGTAATAATAACTTAACATTAACAACTTTAGTGGCAAATCGTCATTTGTCTAGATTTTAACTAGGAAAATAGTTACATATTATATACTTACTTGAAAAAATATATTACGTTACTAATACTTTGTAATTAAATTACAGGACCCAGAAAAAGAAATCAAGAGAATGATGACAGACATCGGTTTCAAGGATGTCGAAGTGAAATGCTCAGAAAGATCTTTCCTGTATGAGAGCACGACCGCCATTAAAAGTAAGCAGTACCAAATGTTAAGTTGAACGTCAGTTATGTGCACTAATTAAAATTACTCTTGAGATACAGATAAATACACGCTTCCCAATAATTAACTAAGAATAAAATAATTAAAACAACGTATCTAAGATACAAGTAATCAAAGTGGTAGAGACTCAGCTAATACTCACATTCTTGATCTATTTAGAACCTTGATACACGATAGTTTTTTCACTGCAATAAACCTAATTTTCCCATCTGCTAATGCATCGTTAAATTTTATTTTTAGAGGCGGTCGCAGGAGTCAACCCGTTCGAAATACCCAAAGACAGAGTGGAAGACTTCTTAGAAGATTACCTCGCAATAGTCAAGGAAAAGTACTTAATAGACCACGCCAACAATAATTCAACAGAATCATTTAGCGTTAAGACAAATTATCAATTAATAATTGCTTATGGAAAAAAATAACTTAATAATAGATATGCATTTTTAAACTATGTTGAGTTTTCCTCGAAGCAATTAGTCTGATTGTAAATACAGATCGGTATTTTTTTATATAACGATATCTGAATATTTATTAGGTTCTTCCAATAAATCTAGTAGTAATTATTTAGATTGAGTAGGTTATTTTAGGATAGTTGTAACAACTCATAGTACAAAGAGGCAAGGTGAGATATTTATTTTACAAGTTGAGAGTGAATGAGGATGTAATGGTAACTTTTAAGTATGATAAGTAAAATATAGATACATAAGTAACAGAGCTTTGTAAAACAACGTGTGCCTTACGTTTCTGGTTTGCAGAAATCCATATTTACATTTTTATTATTTTCTGTTACATTTTTATTCGTTTTTATTAGTTTAGTTTTTATTACATTTTTATTAGTTTCTGGTTTGCAGAAATCCATATTTTGTTTGTCGTGATGGATCATGTCATACCTATTAACTATCATACAAAAATATGTCATAAAATCTCCTTCTTTTCGGGATTCAAATAAATAAGGAAATAATACACTTGCTTTAAAGTGTACTTAGCATTTTGTTAAAGCTCGGCTACTTACCAAATTATATTTGACAGCATATGATTTAGTTAAGTTATCAATAAGTTAAACAGTTAGTAGGTATTAAAGTTAATTGATAATTGACTATTAGATATTTAATAACAATTATTTATTTCCAAATATTTTTTAAGAAGAATACTGTATAGATTCTTAACTATAGTGTATATTATAATAGCATAGACAAAGGAAAATATTTTCCTTTGTCTACGTCATAGTCATAGATCATAGACTCTATGATAATAGTCAGTGGCGTATTCTATAACATCCGGGCCCATGGCAAATTGAAGGGGTAATATCAATAAAACTCTTCACGTTAATATTAAAACAATGTATAAAAATTTCTGACCTCACAGCCTCTTTGGCCGGCTTTTTTGGGTCCGGAGCCCGAGGCATTTTGACAGCCCTGGCACCCTATAGTTACGCCACTGGGTATGGTAACTGCTAGAGTAGTACCTACTTTGATAAGGAGGTTGATTCAATAATTTTTACTTTCCATGTTATATCATGTAATTTATTGATATTATTATGTTATGTATTATGTAATTCGATACTTAATTTTAAAATAATTAAAAAATATATATTATTTTTATCATGAATTTGGTCATTATTTTTTGTTTTAAAGATAATTTTAAGTGTTTAACCATCAATAATTATTACCATAAAATTCCTTGCTAACCGAACCGTTCAATTACGATATTGTATTCGTGCATAATATAATATATTTAATATATTAAGTATATAATCGAAAATATCTCAGAAAACTGAATTGTTAAAATAAAAGCACTATTTCTCTGGTCAGATTTTAGGTTGCTTCTTTTTCTTTCTTCGCCACAACTATGTTTGTGGAAACACACAAAATATTTCCCTTCTTTGTTACAGCGGTCGCTTTCATGATATAATCGCCATAGAAAAAAGACGAACCTAAGAATGATTTCGTCAGCTCAGAAAAGCTTATTTCGACAAAATAATTTCCCTGAAAATTTTCAAACGAAAATAAATGATGTGCCGATTACATAGAGAAGACGCGTTACAACTGGAACACTTGGTTTATTTATTAAAATATGTATATTTTAACATAATGTCTTCTTATACAACCCCTTGATTGCCTGTAAATTTCATTCAAGTAACTCGGGTAACCCAGTACGTATTTTCTCCTATTTCTTAATATATAATTATACTGCGTGACTGGTGAGACATGTTCAACCAGTCATGTTGTATAGAAATTATGCATGTTTATACTATTTTGAAAAATATGAAAATATATAATATATAAAATTACCTTTTCGACAGCGCAGTTATGCGCATGCAGATTCTTCTCAATAATACTCGCAAACAGAAAATGCTGGCAAGGATCTTTCAGATTGTAAGCCCAGAGAACACTTTTAACGTTGTCTTTTATAGTACTCACTACAATCTTAATCTGAAATTATTATGACATGATATAATGATGAACAGTAGTTTCTAAAATTAATTAAAGTTTATGTGTAGGTACGGTGTACCTACATTAAAAGCCACCATTAAATTGGTAGCATTAAATTAAATAGTAGTAGTAATAGTAGATACAGGGTGCAATTAAACCTTCCAGCCAATTTTTTTCCAGGGCTTATGTATCATTACTCATTAGGAGAGTCCATTTAACGAAAAAAAATTGGGTGTTTAATTTTTTTTGATGACATATTTTATCCCATTTAAAACCGTTGCTGAACGGTCAATCGCGGCGGTGGGTATGTCGGGGGTGACTCGGGGGGTCCATTAATTATTGTAGTATTTTTTAGGATAACTTAAGGACGCTATTACTAATATCAGCGATTTTCCGGTACCCTATTAAAGAATTAGGAGTCAAACTGCGAGGATATTTTGGTTTCAAATGAAAGATAATATATTCATCTCCATCGACTGTACCATAAAATTCTATGGCCGCATACAAAATCTTCACATAAAATACGTTTTAACCATCACAATAATCGTAAAATATGAAAAAATGGGGTCTGATTAGGTACCTTAATATCTAAATACACTGATGACTGAACTGAGGAAAATAAATATACAAAAAAATTATTGCTTATTTAGTCCTCTATAAAGTCCGCTAAAAATTTTATATAAAAATAAACCTACTTTTCCAGTTATAAGAAAAATAAGAAAATTTCTTAAATTTTTTCATACATTTTCGCCATATCAAGAACGCGGCGAGCGTCGTAACCGCCACTGTACAAGGCGCGCTAATATGAATCGTATTTTAATGTCATTAACGTCGATATTCGTACTGACAGACATCCGACCTGCTAATTCTCCGGTTGGAGCATTCTTAAGCTATTTCTCAACATTTTAGTACTAAGTGATCATAAAAGAAAAAATACGTGTATTTTTATTTTTTAACAAGGATCAATATATCAAAATTTGGCAGGAAGATTTAATTGCACCCTGTATATAAGGGTCGTCACTTATTTGCGATTAATTGTTTCGATCTGTTGAAAATTATTGAAAATACTGCGTGACTGGTGAGACATGTTCAATACTCGAGGACGTGATATTTGGCTATTATATTAGTTGGAAAAAAGTAATATAAAAAATAATATCAATTGATCACTGAGTAAAAGTTAAATAATTATTTACCCAACGCGTGGACACCGCGAGCGGGAGGGGTAGTTGTGTAGTGTTTCTTTGGTAGCGCACGCCTCTGCACCGCCCGCATAGTATGCCTACTTGCCTAACCGCGTAATTTACTTAGTATTCATGATTCATTTATTTTTGGGAAATTCGGAAAAAAAATTAAGAACCTAATTTTATTACATAATTATAATGAGAATCGAGTACAGAGTACTCTCCATAAGTATCGGTAATGTCTCACCAGTCATGTTGTATTATGTTGAAAATATTAAACATATACTTATAACTGCACTGCTCAGAGAGTAGGCAGTAGGCTATATTATGTGTTTTATTTTTAGCGACCCATGCCGCCGCTGCACAGCTTTGTAGTAGGTAGCGTAGAGCTAAATGAAACCTAGAGTCTAGTTCATAAAGTGGCATTTTATTTGAATTTATGTCTGTCGCGGTCGCTTGCGGCAAATATTGGAAAGCCACCTTTACTGAATTACTCATCAAACAATGTCATTGATTGCTGCAGTAAATATATAACATACCTCATCAATCCGACAAGGAACAAAGAAAGTGAAATTCATGCGACCATAGTAGTCGCCGCCTTGGTTTTGAACATCGGCCACTATTTCAGACAAATTTTTCGCTTTCGGTCCCTTGCAGAGTTCGAAGGACCTCCATGCAAGAGTATAAGGCCCCTGAATGAACACATTTAATTGATATTTTAGAAAATGTTTGTTGATTGTTTTTTGAATGCAACTTTAGCACTGAATAAAGGTAATGCAGCTTTAGTACTAAGTACTTATTTGAAAAAATTAAACCCAGGTACATCCTAATTATTATTAAATTAGTTACTTATAATAAAACTTACGAAATTATTAGAATTTTTTTGCAACGCAATACCAGCGCTAATATTAGGCACCATTGCCACAAAAGTGGCTACCAAAATTATAACAACCATTTCGGTGGCTCTAGACACGGACTATGAACAACTATTATTACTGCCAATAAATGTTATAATGACTACAAAAATGGATATTAGATTGCAGACTAATTGCTAGGCTCGTTACTAGGGTTGGCTAGTAATCTAATATACATATTACGCAAAAAATATACTTGCTTATACCTTGCTAATTTAAGGTGCCAGTCGAGCGGACGGCACGAAATAGCAAACGTCGTGTTACGTGACGTAAAGACCAAGAAAATGCTATCTATTAGTTTTTATTATTCGGAGTATCTATATATAATATACTAGAGGTACATAATAATAATTATACTATCAGGGCAAACATCGTAAAAATGGGCCTGTACACTGTACGGGGGGACTTAGAAGAAAAAAATTATACTACCTGTGAATTTCATAGAAATTCATGGAAACAAGTAGTTACACGTCGTTTGCAGATCCTTGACATTGTGATTTACCGGTGTATGTATTATAATATTATTATTTCTGTGTGCTCTACATAGAGAAATATAAGATAGGTGCTCTACCAACTTGCTTCATGCAGTAAGCAGTGTTTTTCAGTATTTCAGAAATGCATTAGTATTTGGTACGCAACAATACTTATTATGTTTTTAAAAGCTTTTATTTTAATCTATTTTTAAATAGGTTTTTGTTTGTGTTTTTTGTCTATATAGGTAAGATGATACTTAAGTAACCCATTTTTTCTACCATAATGAAATCCACTCATCAGCTTCCGTTAATGAATACCTAATGTATTGTACTCAGCCAAAGCTGCACGTACTAGACATAGACTTATTTATACAAACAACTCTGAATCCATTCCACAACAACAATATTATACCTACATGGTGTAACAAAAATAAGTGATAATACTTTAGGGTGTGTACGTGTTCCTTGTAGAGAGTTTACTGTGAAAGTAGCAGCGCTGAAAGTGATACAAAAGTGAAAAAATATTTTTTCACTTTTGTATGGGGAGACTCGTGACGCTCGGGCCCTTGGAAAGTGAAAAAACATTTTCGTCTTTCAGCGCTGCTACTTTCACAGTGAACTCTCTACAAGGAACACGTACACACCCTAAAGTATTATCACTTATTTTTGTTACACACTGTAAGTAGATGATGATGTAGAAAGTCCTAGTAACTTCTACTTTAAATTTTTTGATTCCTTATAATAGAAGGAGGAAGCAATAAACAAGGTAATATTTAGGTTAACCTCCACTTAGAGCCAATTTTAGAGCAATCATACCATAACATAACCATCACATCACATTATTATATTTTATAGGCATGGTAAAATTAGGAACCCATTTATACATTAATTTATTTCAATTTGTGTTTGATACTATGTACTCACAGCTAAAATAGTAGTAGTTAGTACTACTACTATTCTATATACAATATAGTACATAGAATAGTAGTAGTAATAGTAAAAACCCTAATGCAAAATATAAATAATAATTGGGTACTTGAATTGAATAATATGCTCATTGCTCAAGCTCGTTTTTCCACAACAAAGGAAATATTATTGTTAACGTCAATGAAATAATGCGGCTTACAATTTAGTCATTAGTAAGTCATTAGTATCAATGTCATTCATTCAGTCAAAAAGTAAATTATTATTTTTCCCTTTTATATAATAAAGTATCATAGTTTTCCCTAAAAATAATTATATTTTATACATAGTCGGCAAAACCGAAGATATCATCGGAGAAAGTATAGAAAAAAGAAAGTAAGTCTTTACTTACATTCTATGAATATATTTAATTACAATATTTTTTTTATTACAATATTTATTTACTAAAATTTTCGTTTCTTACTCTTCAGAGGCAAGTATGAAGAAAACAACTAAATCGGAATCCAAAGATAAAATATTTACTCCAGACTTTGTGATGGTCAAAATTTTAAATTTAGATATACCTGATGAGGATCCAATAGCATATGACATCAAAGCCACCTTCATGGACCAACTGGTCATAGCCAAAACCATGACTAGTAACATAAAACGCACGAAGTCTGAAGCACTTGTTGGACAAATAGAGTATGATCCCTCAGATTACCAGAATATGAATAAGTTAGCTGATACTCCTCTCACAGGTAATAAAAATGTGACACCTCCAAACTCTAGAGAATATTCGCTATTCGCACGCTTTTCCTTTATGTGATTAGCTTGCCTCATACGAAAATCTTTGCTCGTTACACATTTCAGTAAGTAGCATTCAAATTCTTCAAATCCAAATTCAAATAAATGCATGATACATCTAATGCCTGCCGTACACGCTACGGTCTACCGGAGAGGTCCACCTGTGCAGGTATGGTAGACCGGAATGTGTGTGGGAATAGACTGCAGTTTTTGGACGTGCGCAGGCGACCGGCGAATAGTCTATTCCCACACACATTTCGGTCTACCTGCGCAGCCATACCTGCACAGGTGGACCTCTCCGGTAGATCGTAGCGTGAATGGCTTGTACATAGAATTATTTTTTTGGGAAGCGTCTTGTTTTAAAACGTTGTCGGCCTATATCCATAGAAAACAGTGAACATAGTGGTACTAATTATAATGTTAAAAATAAATTTTACTAATTTCTATGGAATGATTAGGCGTGTAAAACTTAAAAGCTGCATACATTTGTTCGCAGTATCAATACAGCCTACTAATCTATATGAAAATCAACATAAAGAAGAAATGTTAGAAGAAGTGATAGAAGAAGAACATAGCCTTTGCGAGGTTATTTCTTATCATTGCAACGTTGATATTGTTAAAATGTTTACAGGTACAAATTATAATATTATGTTAGGTACAATTTCTCTCGTTGTATTTGATTTATTAATCTAAGTTAGTTTACTAATCTTTTTAGATTTAAACTACATGACAGTAGAAAAACGTATGGACTCTACTACACGTTCAGTTCTGAATGCGAAAAGTTGGCTAAACCTACCACTCATATCAATTGAAATTACGGCTAAAAGAACTGAAGAAAATGCTCAGCATCATAAAATTTTGAGAGATACCAACCTTCTCAAATTCACCTTGATTGGATCCTATAACATGGAGATTCCGAGTGACGATACACTCTACTACGCGTGCATAACTGAAATGCCCATGTGTAATGTAGAGGTTGCAATTTTTTTTATTTTCTATAATTATAATAGTACATACAGGCTAGTTATTGATTCCCACATCTTCGTGTGTAAGAAAAAAAAGTGTTGCACTCCGAGAGTGCCGGCAGAAGTGAAAACTTGATTATTAACCCATTTTTATGAAAATGGATTTAAAAAATCGATTTTTTTAATTAATCGAAACCCTTACAATCGATTAAAAAATATCAACAATCGAAAAAAAGCAATCGATTGTTCGATTAATCGATTTCGATGTTACAGTTCACAGTTTTTACCCATCCCACAAAAGAAGTTTTCACTTCAAAATCCTGCAGGAGCCACCTGCCACATTCTATATAATGTTATCAAAATTTGTCCGTTTATAATTAAAGATAAATAATAAGAACGATCAGCAATCATCATTCACACATAAGGAGCAAAAGTTTAGAAGTACTTTGTAAGCCAAAAAACACAATTCATGCCTTTCCCTTCCGTAGTTTCTTCCTTGATATAAAAACTTACGGGTAGGTATGTATAATGTAAGATTGCACTGGTGTTTCTTCTAGACTAATATTTTTTTTCTAGAATACTCACATAGCGCTATTTGGCAAAGGCGGGCCGGTTCCTAGTCGATTCAATCACACCAACTTTTACCCGAAATGGGAGAGCCTGCGCATTGATGAAGAGAGCTACGCGAGAAACGATGAAAAATTCTTCTGTAACGATTTAAAAGAGTTTCATAATCCAAATAATGTAGATTTGGATCATATTGATAATACAAGTAAGAAGAAAATGCTTCGCGTTCTTATTGTAATCAAAACCGATTAGTTATTTAAACTATCGTAATCGAAAACGGGTGTTTACGATTACGATATTTTTTTAATTTGAGAGCGAGAGTTTTTAGGGACTTTAGAAATAAACTAAAATATGAATCTACAACTACTTAGGTCCCCAAGACTCGAGTAAGAACTAAAGAACAAGCAGATAGATTTTGTTTTAAAAAATTAGAGAAATTAAGACCATAATTTTAGATAAGTACTTAATTAAAAAGTTAAATAATATTTTTAAACTAATTTTAATTTCAAAATCTCAAAAATATCAACAGATGTGGTGCTATGGACATCCTTCCATCGATCTCTGGTCGTCAAGAGCGCAGAAGAATGGTTGTACCACCATCTCCACCACCATGATTGGCCAGTAGAGGTTCACATGTGTGCAGGGGAAGAACGCTACTGTTATGTTGCTTACCTCGATCTGATCAAACTGATCTACCCTGGTGGTAAATGATTCAATTTACTATAGTTTAAACCAGTGTTTTTTAACCTAAGTTGGGTCGCGACCCCCTGATCGAGAATTTCGTGATGCTTCTGTAAAATAGTTCGGGAGAACTATTTCTGTAAAAAAAGAATAAAGCTTAAAAATGACAGAAAGTGTTTCAAATGTTTTTTGATTAATTTTAGAGCACATTGTACGCCTGGCGATGCCCCTAAAGCGAGTACAAGCGGAGATGTCGCCGGAGGAGTGCACAGCGGAATACTTCCTGTCGCAGACTCTGTCCTCGACTAGGATTGGATCTGCCAAAACTAACAAGTACAGTACAAGTAAAATCGTCTGTCGAGGCTTGAATTTGTGAAGCAGCTTAAAGATATTTACCACATTTTTAATAATAATAATTAATAACTAATAAGTAACCCTTACATTATTTGTAAAACGGTAGTATTGTGATAACTGATAAGGAAGCAAGCTGTTGCCCACGAGTTCGTTTGCTTCAATTGCTGTTATTGTGAGTTCAATTATTCAAGCAGCTCAGCACTTTTTTTGGTAAAACTTCTCATTTTAGGGGACCTTCAGAAACAAACCAGATAAATGACACGAACATCTCATCAGTAGCCAGCATGACCAACGGCGACGAAAGCGATCCTTTCATATTAGTAGAGATCAAACTAGCAAGACCTCTGAGGAAATCATTCGTAACTCCTAGTGTTACAAAGTATGGATTCCATTTCTTATTAATTTTTTTTTTAATTTTATTCAACCACTGTTTATTTGTGATTGAGAATATTTTAACCTCGGACACAGAATATATAATAGTACTGCGTACCTCGGAGGTGTTTCTGAAATAAAATATTCAAAATGCATAATTAGGTAGTAGATAGTGTGTGAACTACGTCTGGCAAAGACTCTCTTTTTATTATTACCTAAACAACTTTGAAGCAACGAACTGATGGAGATGTTGAGGAGAGAGGAGCACTCTGCGCAGACCCGAGATATTGTCTCCGGCCGCAGCCATACGGACCGGCACTGGCGGGAGACGGTCAGCGCCGCAGCACAACTGCTATACACTTTTCCGAAACGAGGTATGTTAATTCCATCGGATATATATGTAACGTCATATTTTTATATCAAGCTCCCTTTTATTTTCGTACATGGTAGAGCCAGCGAAATTTTTTTCGAATTAATCGAATGCCGACATAACCGAATAATATTCAGTAAAGTTAAGTAAGTGTTTTATCCTGATACTTCTCCATATTATGGAACGCGTAGCAATGTATGACACGGTTATTTTTAAAGTCCTCGGCTGCTTTTACGGGGTAAAGCAAACAAATACCTTGCTAGTTTTATAATCCTATTCGGATTTTAGTCACTACGCGTATCACTGGCCTGACAGAGAACTCTTTTTCTACTAAACTAAGTTAAGCGTCAAGTTATATGAATTTTGTTCATCTGCCATTCTCATCTTTAGATGCCTGCACGTTCGATCACGACCTAATCACAAGCAAGACACGAGTAGAGATAGAGAGTTCCTTTTGGCAAGAAGCAGCACACTATGTCAACAATAACTTCATTGCGAGTCAGTATTTAGAATCAGATGAAGCGTTCGAGGTATGTTATCGTCGATCACTCAAGTATCTAATTTAAGTATATTTTATTATAATATGTGGATATATCTTAGGAGTTAGGGTGTAGAGAGAGCAGGGGCGCAGCTGCCGCCGTATATTTGCCGTATCAATTATACGAGGCCCCGTCCCGTCACAGGGGCCCAGCGTGAATTTTAAGCAAATTCTTTTTCTTTTGTAAAAAATCTTTACCTTTTTTAGGGAGCCCACAAACAATTTTTATAGGGGGCCTCTTCAAGGCACGCTACGCTTCTGAGAGAGAGGTAACTTAAGTTTAATAGAGATAGAGAGAAGAATGGAGTTGACGTTTCTCTCATAATCATCTGTACTTACTATTACCAACCAATACATAAATCATCTGTAGAACTAACTTTATCCTTCTAAAATTGTCTCACGCAGGAGCTTAGGACAATAGCCCACATTCACATGATGCGAGCAGCCACAGAGACCGAACTTGGTGCACCAGATTTTGATGAACGAGGCCAGCTGCTTCAAGCGGCACGACAGGCCCGTCAGATGCAAGACACACCTCACGCTATAGAACTCTACCTACAGGTAAAAACGCAGTAGCAATGCTGTTTTACCTTTAATTTTTGTTCATGTAGATAACAAATGAATGTATTTTAATAAACTAACTATAATAACCTCTTTGTTCGTTGAAGACAGGTTGAAGAAGATTAATAAACCTGTCTAAAAATAAATACTGTAGAAATCAAATATTTTTTAACTATTTATTAACCAATATAAATCAGCTACTTTATACTTTTAAATATATTTTCTAGTTGCTAACAACATACAAACGAGAATCGGATATTTGGCGAGAATTAGCAACTTGTTTCCAAGATGTGGATAAAAAATTATCGCACGTATGCATCGATAAGGCTCTTAAGTTTAACCCTCGTCATCCTTTGAGGTACATCTTTATTCTTACTCTATTTTTTGCTTACATGTAGTGCTAACTCGCTGAAGTAGAGGTAAGATATTATCATAATAATATTAATCATAATACATAGCTACATATCTATTTATATCGACACAACCAATAGGTATGTGTTTTACAATAGACCTAGTCACATTGTTTCAGCTTACTATCAAAAGCATGTCTTGTAATGGACGAGGACATTGAGCAAGCAGAGGTGTTTTTCTTAGCAATACTCAATCTGTACCCGTTTTGTACGCTGCTGTGGGTGATTACAAGTGCCTACTATTTTCACCGGGGGCTGCATAATATTTCCGAAAAAATAATGGAATATGTTAAAAGGTAGGTACTTACATCGAGTCCTTCTAGTAACCACTTCCAATGGCTCTTTAACTTTTTTAGAATTTATGTGGAATGGAATTTTGCTTGTTTGAATCAGAAAACTAAAATAACATGCTTAGAGCAGATTATGCGTAGATACCAGCTTCATCAGCCGTGTCAATTGTAAGGGACTCCCAGGTTACTGCTGAACCTATAAGAAAAAGCCTTGGCAGGGACCAAAAAATTTTCTCATAAGACTTCTAAGAGCGCTTACAGACGAACGGCACCAATTGTCGAATTGAAATTGAATTGAATTGAAATCGTTTATTTGCTGAAATACACGAAGACACGCGAATACTTCTTACAGACGTCGACAAGATCCGTTCGTCTATAAGAAGCCTAATTCAGTAATTCTTGTTACGTTAAACGGGTTCAAAGCTGCACATGACACATGTCATATCAACTCAGAAAGGGATCATCAGTCATCACCGTAGTCCGTATCGCCTCGAGCCGTTAAATATTGTTTGTATGAAACTCCCTACTGCAGTCTGAACGCACACTAAGCGCCAAGCGGAATCGTAACGTAATCGCCTCCGGCTCCGAACCGCGATGCGATGCGTGGTCAACTTGCAGTTCCCGCGCTTACGGCTCGTCGTCCCCGCGCTTACGTCTCACCGTACCCAAGCTTACGTTTCTTCATCCACCCTTGCTTCAAACTGATCTGTGGCCAGCGGCCGGCGAGCGGTAAGCGCGGTGTCGCTAAGCCGTAGCCGAGTTGACGTACAGGAGCTGCTGTTACGCTTTGGTTACGTGCACACAGCATACATTAGGTTGACGCCAGGTTGACGGCGAGGCGAACGGCGATACGGTGACGATCCCTTTCCAAGTATATGTGTGCTGAGGCCTGAGATAAGCTGTGACCTTTAGAGTGTCGTGTGAGGACATACCGGAGTCGCCTCTGTTCCCCCGCGCGTGGGGCTGCGAGCTCGGCGACTGGTGGGACCACACTCCCATTCTTACCGGCTCTACCCCCTACTACGATGCGGCCGACCTGTTATTACGCATTCGGGGGATCACTGTGAGTCTTAACTTGACTATCTATACGAGGTGTAATAAAACTAAGTGATAATACTTTAGAGTTTAGGGTGTGCCGTGTGTGTGCGTTCCTTATATGATAGAGTTCACTGTGAAAGTAGCAGCGCTGATTTGTATGGGTAAGTCGCCAAGTCCCCGCGCGTAATGATTTTTTCCATACGAAGATGAAAAAAATACTCTTTCAGCGTTGCTACTTTCACAGCGAACTCTTTAAAGGGGTATCCCATACACAACACACCCTAAAGTATTATCATTTAGTTTTCTTACACCCTGTATAATATGTTATTATTTTAACGAATATATTTTAAACATAATATTATTTAAATATAAAATTGGCAGTCGTTCTACAATACTCTCTAAGTACATAATATTTACAGTGTGACCAGTGACCAAAATATCTTTCCTATATCGTCGTTTTTGTCTAAGGCCGGTATAAATAGTCAGTACTCAAGATGCATCTCGGTCTTAAGACGCGGTTCGGCTCTGTGATTGGTCCAAATTTTGACAGCCAACCAATCACAGAGCCTGAACCGTGTCTTGAGACCGAGATGCATCTTGAGTGCTGACTATTTATACCGGCCTAAGTATAATATCGTTTGCACCTAGATGTGTATGGGGTATGGTTTAAATGTAGAAGCATGTTGTGCAACAGCGCATTCAGATTTTCCTTTCGTTTCAATATTATTAATAAATGTTTCAGGCTGAAACGCCAACTGTATGTATGCACCTATACCTAGTTATGTAATTTATGTTTTAGTTAGGCTATTTAATGTGGTAAGTACGAAAATTTCAGCTAACCGAATATGTATGTTTCAGCTAGCCGAAGTGTGTGTGGCGCTGTCTCTGCCCGAGGCCGGGGCCACTCCGATGTATTACCACCTGCTGGCGTTATGCTGTCGACTGCGCGGTGACGTCACCAATGCGCTGTGCCACTTGCAACACGCGAGGAAGATGAATGGAGTCAGTATATATTATATTACCTATGTATAATTGGAAGGCCTAAGCCTGCGATACTCTATGTTAGGTCAAAGCTACATTACATTGACGATCTAACACCTTCCTGTCAACGGCATATAAGTCACTTCCATTCCATGGAATATTCAAGATACCTAATATAACATACCTACCCCTGAACGCATTTTACTAAAATCAATCACCATTATTCACTGTTATCATGAAAGCTCCTGATGTTTTTGGTTTTTCTTTTTTAAATAGCTTACGCACTTAGCTATAGGTAATATTATTAAGATACTTCATACTTACTTATATTTTTCAGGCTTGTTACCTATATAGTTTGGAGGGAGAGTGTCAATTCGTTAAGGGTAACTGGACCGCAACCAAAACATGTTTGGAGAACAGCGTTTATTGCAGCCAACCCTTTTTGTAAGTCATGAAATAAATTCGTTCCATCCGGGTGTCCCTTAACACCTCTTAAGTTTTTAATTTTCTATCCTTCTTAATTCCTACCTAAATCCTTACCTGTATTTATTATCTAGGACTCTCCTAGCAATCTCTTCTTCAAGCTTATCAAGACATGACATCAACGTTACTCGGTCTGTGCTCTTGGACTTGGTACGACGACAGCCCAGCGCGTACGCTTGGACGAAGCTAGCGCAGTTCTTCATTATGGTAACTTTCCCCAATCCACAATTTAGGTAAAAGTGTATTTTCAATATCAACTCGGTTTGCTACATTGTTTGAAAGTGGTAAGCTACGTTAGGTAAGTACAGTCGCTGACAAACTAGTAGACTCCACATTTGGTTTAAGGTGACGCCTTGATAATTTGGCTGTAGCGATGTCTATTTTTCTCAGCAATGACTAAAGCTAAGAAATTAAAGTTCACTGTCAGTATTCATCATGTCTTTGTCTTTGAATTACCCATAGCATAACACGATTGGTCAACTTTTATAACACAGAATAATCAATCAAAAAGACCTCTGTAAAAAAAGGGATTCCTATTTTGCCAACAGAGGAGAGTGATTTAAGCTTCCAAAATTTGTACATAAATTGGTTCTAGTATTCACTTTAATTTGCCCATAGCTTATATGAAATGTATTTATGGTTTTTAAATTACGCGACAAAAACCATTTTGTCGCTACGCCCTTCCCATTTTTTACTGTTCCATTGCTTGTTTTCTATGAGAGGCCGAGCCAGCCTCGCATAGAAAACAAGCAATCTAAAACACATCCAACACGGTTTTTTACTTTAACATGGCGTCACCTTAATATTATAATTAGTCATAATAATAAGATCGTATACTTTCCTAAATAGGAGCATCGATGCTAATTTAACAATAATCTTTTTTAGAAAAAAATATTTAGTTACCTACCTGCAGTTACATATTAAAGTCTTACTACTTCCGTATAGAAGGCTAAAAATTCCTCTTTTAAATTCAGAATAAATCAAGAAAACTGGACACACCCGGTTCATCTGGTGACCACGATTTGTCCACACGCTACATTGTGGCTTGCGCGGAGCAGGCTCTTAAATGCGACAGATATTTCCAATACGCCTGGACCATTCTGGCGAAGACTGTCCAACCCGCCGCGAGACGTGTGTATTGTCGGAATATGGCTACTTGGGTAATACAGCTTGTCTTCCAAATGCTCTCTTTTTCTGCAATATATACTCGTAATGCGGGGTTTATACGGGTGACTATTATAGCCGCACGATTTACGGCGTACGGCGAAAATCGACTGTCTAAAATATGGCAATTCGGCATGCGGCGTATTACCATTTAGACAGTCGCTTCTCTCCTTGCGGCATAAATCGTGCGGCTATAGTCACCCGTGTAAACCCCGCATAAGCCACAGAATAAACGTGAAAGAATAGAGATTAGAGAGACGTTGATCGATTTTATGGATAATGTGATAGATTTTCTTTGTCAATCTGTCACTTTGTCTAATATACTTATATTAAGCCCGACCGCACATTATCCGAAATTTCTAATCAGAAAAATTCGTACGCCCGCCGGAACTCTCTGTTCATACATTTTGTTGTAGACCCCGCATACCATCAGAATAATTCTGACGTGTCAAAATATATAAATGTAAGTATAATGGTTGCCTGGAACTTAGAAGAGACTGCTTCCAGCAGTAAGGCCGCCATTTCAAATTATTGTTTTTTGTAACCTTTGTCAAGTGTACTGATTTGTTTTTACCCGACTGCCAGGAGGGTTATGTGTTTAGCGCGTATCTTGTTTTATTTAAGTAGTTGAATAAAGAGTTTTTTTTTTTATGACCGGTGCGGGGCGTCCGAATTTTTCTGATCAGAAATTTGGATAATGTGCGGCCAGGATAAAGACACCTTTTCTATGGAGGCGTGCCAGTAAGTAGGTAATATTGTATTTTGTAGGTACCAAGAAACCAAGGAACGGTTTAAAAAGTAACAACGAATATTAACCAACTCGCATTGAGCTGATGAAAGACGCTCTTATTATTATTTACATTACTTACTTAAATGTACTGCTTTGTACTATAACTTTTATTTTCAGTGTGGCGACTTGTACGACAGGCTTCCTTTCAAAATGTATCCAAAGCTTCCACGCGGAGACCTAATGGGTAAAACTATGGACTGCCAGTGCCAAGAAAAAGAGGAATCTTAGTATCTGAGTATTTTTACTGGATATTATTTACACTTTACAGCAATAAACAGCCAGTTTTCAGTAGTTATTTAATTTAAACACTTACGTAATAAACATAATATATCTAGCCAAAATTCTATAAATAACTAATTACGTTATACCTACACTGTGTAAGCTACACAATAGGTAGCAGAAATCTCAAATTTTATTCTGCTTACTATGTTTGCTACATAGTAAGCAGATGGCAGAGTGGCAACGATAGATACTACTAGCCAGTCTCGTAGTTTTTCTTAGTAGGTACGTCTTTAGCAGGTGTTCAGAGGTTTATAACATACCACATTTACCAGAAAGCCGAGTAGGCTGAAGCCAAAGCCTCAATTACACCATATCTGTTAGTATATCAGCACATTCGTATGAAAAACGAAAGAGATAACGTGATACTAATTCGAACGTTAAATTTAACAGTCGTTGGAGCAATTGGGCCTAAGGGCCTGTTTCATCACTTCCTGATAAAGTGTCGGATAGGTTATCCACCACTTAACTTGACAGATAAAGTAAATCTGTCAAAAAGTTGTGAATAGCGTATTCGGCACTTTATCAGAAAGTGGTGAAACAGGTCCTTAATATAGTAAACTGGTCACTGGTTATCCGTTAATTTTTGGCGGTGGCGGAGGCGGCAGGTGGCGGTCGTGCGGCGGCGGCAGCGTCGCGCCCGGCGCCGGCGGACTCGGCAACTCCGACAACTTCTGCGTCACCCAGAACAGGATGTACAGAAATATGCCCATTCCAGATAGCCTGGAAAGTGATTTAATTTAATGAAGCTCAAATATTATACGCTACAAGCGATTATAAACGTGTGCTACACGCTAACGTAATACGCTCAAGCGTATAATAGAAGCGATGGACGTGTATAGGACATTCGTTCAAAATTATAATCACAATCATGTTTATTGTTCATGAGTCATGAGTCACGGCCCATCATAGAGCAAGGCCTAGTCGATAAAATTTAATTAGTAAGTACTCAATTCTTGTTTACTTTGTTCCATTATAATAAATATAAAAAGATACTTACATTCCAATCATGTTCTTGAATAAACACTGAGCAAACTGCGACTAAGACTGAAGTAGAACTAAGAACTGAGGTGCATGTTTACATTTTGGTCCCATTGTTTGTAGTTAGCTTACAAGTTGACAAACGGAAGAATGTATTTTTAAATAAATGAAAACAAACAACAACGCCCTTCATTTGTCATAGCTGTAAAAAATGGAAAAAATCCTGAATTCGCAGAAACAATGCAAACTATGCTAGTGGCACTATGACATATGATGCAATATAATACGCCCGCCATTATGTCGCTTAATCGTACGAGACCATCTATAAATTTGAATTTTTAGGGTTCCGTAGCCAAAATGGCAAAAAAGGAACCCTTATAGATTCGTCATGTCTGTCTGTCTGTCTGTCTGTCTGTCCGTCCGTCCATCCGTATGTCACAGCCACTTTTCTCCGAAACTATTAGAGCTATACTATTGAAACTTGGTGAGTAGATGTAGTCTGTGAACCGCATTAAGATTTTGATGCAAAAATGGAAAAATTATTAAAAATTTTAGGGGTCCCCATAGATACAACTGAAACAAAAAAAATTTTTTCATCTAATCTATGCGTGTGGGGTATCTATGGATAGGTCTCCAAAAATCATATTGAGGTTTCTCATATCATTTTTTTCTAACCTGAATAGTTTGCGAGAGAGACTCTTCCAAAGTGGTAAAATGTGTGTCCCCCCCCTCTAATTTCTAAAGTAGGGGCATGATATAATATATGGTGTAGATTACTATAAAAACTACCAACGAAAATTGGTTTGAACGAGATCTAGCCGGTAGTTTTTTTTATATGTCATAAATGGTAAACCTTAAACAAAATTTCATTAAATCTAATGTTTCTACTAACATTTGTGTTTGTGTTTGTTTTAGGTCAATCAACTACTGTAAATATGTAACTTTGTAACCGTACACTTGTTACTTCACCAGACCTTCACTTCATAGAGCAAGGTCTTTCGAGCCACTCTGACATTGGCAACTCACCGAGTCGGCCATTTTTAAAAGAAGAAGAAGAAGACTGAAATATAAAAATAAATCAAAAACATTTTAATTTTATAAAAATAAACCTTATTGCTGCTGCGGAACCCTTCATGGGCGAGTCCAACTCGCACTTGGCCGCTTTTTCTTAATAAATCCATAGAATAACTTAACTAATATACTTACATTAAATAATTTTAACACTTTCACAGTCCACGGTATCCAAACGGATATGAAAACGAGGTTACCGTGGTGTCTATGTATCCAAAAGGATGCAGTAATGGTACTAAAAGCATAAAGTGTACAAAAATTACTTAATAAAAATATGATAATCCTGATAATCCATTATTAATAAATATTTTACAATGAATAATGGAGTGGACTCGAGGAACTAGATGTTTTTTGTGGTGGAATGTGGAAGTGTTAAGTATAATATTTTAGCAAGGTTTATTTGTCTTCCATAATCAGTGAATCTATATTCTTTTTAAATAGAATGAATGCTAAATGTTTAATAAATAGTGGGTGATAACTAAAATGTAAAAATAAATAAAAAAACAAGTTCGGTTATGTTGTTTTACTATCAATTTTGGATGTATGTGTACAAGAATGAATTCGAGGAAAATAAAGGAATATGTAATGTTTTTAATTATTTTATATATTCTACATCGCAGTATTTTATGAACAAACATTTCTTATTTTACTTCCGATACAGTATGTCTACTCATTCATATTCTCGATTGCTTATCAATCTCATAAGTAACGTGAGAGCAGTATTTCAGTACGTGACACAAATAAAATACTATATATAGGTCAAATCGATTTAAATAAAATATAAAGACTAAACTAGATATTTCATTGCTTTCTGCAGATGATTACCATAATATATGTACTGCATAAATCTAACTGTACAGACACGTAACAAAACTCGTCAAGTAAACGTCGTAGATATCCTCATGATATTATTTATTACAAACATCTCTCGCTGCATAGAAACATACATATTCACTGCGTATCGTAAAATCGGTGAAAAAGTTGCAATAAAACCTAAAATTCACATACTGAAAGTCTAAAAATATATTATAATAGATTTCACATGTCTATACATAGATGAGTTTTCACTACGCGCATATAAAGCCGGCGTCGAGCGCGGCCGCCGCCCGCCGCCGCGCGGACTCGGCTTGCCGCGCTCGCTTATACGCTACACGCCGCGGGGCGACGCCTCGCAGACGGCCGTGCGCTCAGACCTTGCGGCCGATCGTTCCGCGGGGTCGGGCCGCGAGAATCGAAACGATATACTTGCCGGTAGAGTAAAAGGAATATTATAAATCGTAGACGTCGGACGTCGAGGGGGTGGGGGGAGCGGTCGCAGATGCTCAGACGAACACCTTGGCGAGGCCGTCGGCGCCAGCGCTGGCGATGTAGGGGCGCAGCGGGTGGAAGGCCACGTCGAGGATGCTCTCGTCGAACTTGCGGCGGTGCGCGGTGATCTCCTGGACGCACGTGCGCGAGTCGAGGTTCCACAGGCGCACGGAGCAGTCGTGCGAGCCGGACAATAGGAACAGGCCGTTGGGGTCGAGCGCGAGGCCGGTGACGGCGTCCAGGTGCGCCACCATGGCGTGCGAGCACGCGCCCGACACCGCGTCCCAGAACCGGATGTGACGGTCGTCGTGCGCCGTGACCAGCAGCGGCAGTGTCGGATGAGCGCGCACGCGGCTCGCCGGGCTCTCGCACGACACGCGCAGCACCACCTTAACAAATATTACATTAGGGTAACGAAAACTGAAAGTATGTATTATAAGATTGTGCAGAAGATTTCAGAACGTATGTTTAGGCTGCCTTTCCACCAGAGCTGAGCGGAGCTGTGTTGCGAGGAATGTGTTTTTGAAAACCAATAGAATCGCTTCATTGACATGACTTTGCCATGACATCGCTCAGCGCGGTGATGCTATTGGTTCTCTAAAACACATTCCTCGTAACACAGCTCCGCTCAGCTTTGGTGGAAACGCAGTCTAAGGCTGCGTTTACATCAGATATGATGCGAGGAATGCGTGTTTAAGATCCAATAGAATTGCTGCGCTAAGCGAGGTCACTTCAATGAAGCGATTCTATTGGTTCTCAAAAACACATTCCTCGCAACATATTTCTGGTGGAAACGCAGCCTAATGGCCGTTCCCTATATTCAATCTATCTCTAGTTTGACATACAACCGATCGCAGCTGACATAGAATTGACATAAAATATATGGTGCTAATGTCTAATGTGAGCTATTCCTATCTCAAGTAAGAGATAGATCAAATATTGGGAACGGCCGTAAATGTTCTTAATTAATGATTTATGACAATGTTTTAGGAGGAATAAAGGCCGTCACAGACTTAGCTATAATATATATTAATATACCGTACAAAACACACTGAGACCAGAAATATATATTATAGCTGAGTGTGTGATCACGCGAAAATTGTATAGAAAATATATATTAATATGCCCTAGCTATAAACATATTAATATAATATATTATAGCTAAGTCTGTGACAGCCTTAATTATGTTAATAATATTGCTGTGTTCATGTTTGTTAATGCTTGAATAGTTCGATTTTTCAAACTCATTACATACCTGTCCGGTCTCTAAGTCGTATAACAGCAGCTTGCCGTCGCGGTATACGACAGCGGCGCGCGCGGCGGCGTCGGCGAAGTCTGCCGCAGCGGGGGCGGCGGGGACAGCGGGTGCGGGGGGGTCATCGCGCAGCGTCAGCAGCAGCGGGCGCGGCGCTCGCGGCGACCACAGCCGCGCGGTGCCGTCCGCGGACGACGACAGCAGCCGCCCGCCCGCGCTCGCCAGCGACCACACCGCGTCCGTGTGCTCGCGAAGTACCGGCCCCTGAAACGCAGCTAGTATTTTACAACTTTGTTATGAAATACCATAGATATTTGAATTCTTAGCGAACAGGCACCGAGAACCAAAAAGTAGCCTATCATACAATATTTTGTAAATGTATACATTTTGACACATTGACATCTAAGGGTCAATAATTCTGACCGCGACGCGACGCGTAGATGCATTTCTAAACTTGTAGGGGTTTGACAGATTTGCAAAACGTCTCACGCTCACGAAATCTGTCAATTCGGTACAAATTTAGAAATACATCTACGCGTCGCATTGCGGTCTGAATTGAACTTAACTTCGCTATCGAAACTAGCGAATGCAGTTCCTGCTAAGTAGTAAGTACCCCGTTATCGACATCCCTAATCCATTAAAATTACCTGTACGGCCGGGTCGTACGGGTCGTAGGGGTCGACCTGCGGCGGCGGCAGGTTCCAGACTCGGATGGTGCCATCCAGCCCTCCGGAGAAGCACTCCTCAGATCGCGGGGCGCCCATGGCCAGGCAGAGTACGGGAGCGGTGTGAGCTCGGAACGTGTAGAGGGGCTCCACGTCCAGGCCCGCTGACTTCTTGGCCTGGACCGTACGCTGCAGGTTCCATAGCTTCAGCGTGTGGTCCTCAGACGCGGTCACCAGCGCCGGCTCGGTCGGGTGGAACGCGAGCGCTCTCACCTGAAATATTGAAGTAAATATATATGAAGTATACTATCTTAAGATTTAGGGCTGTTTCACCACTTCCTGATAGGTGCCGAATAGGCTATCGACCAATTAACTTGATAGGTCCAGTATGGAGAAAAAGTTCTGAATTCCGCACTTTATCATTAAGTGGTGAAATAGGCCCTAAATAATTTTCCTCTCCTGCAGGAGATAGCGATCTCTTCCAGACTTGCAAGTCTGGAATCCCTTATTTATTTCTTAAGTTTAATTTAAGTAACGTGATTGTATTTAATTTAATGTGAGCAATAGCCAATAAAATATCTATCTATCTAAATCAGTGATTCCCAAAGTGGTCCAGGTGGAACCCCAGGGGTCCACAAGAGACTAGACGGGGGTCTACGTTGGCCCTGCCAAAAAATGGGGGTCCACAATTGTAGGGGGTCCATGTAAATTAATTTGGTTAGCAGTGAAAAACCTTTGTGTAGGCTTGATTTCTCTTATGAAAGCATTGGCTAGCGATGGCGAACCCTGCCTTATCAACGTGCCACTTTTCTGAATAACCATTAACCACTTAAAGGTATGTCATAGACATTAGACGTGCTATATATGTCGCAGTCATCTGGTTCAATCTGCGATTCGATTGAATGACTAGCGCATTAATTGAATGACACCATTCAATTGAATGACTCGGCCGAACGTCGATTGAACGTTCGTCCCTCAACGTTCAACTAGTTAGCGATTTGTAGCATAGCGTTTTGAAGATAGCGATAATTGAACGTATTTCATTTTCTTCCTACCAAAACAAATACGAGGGCTGCTATTTATGTATCCGGAATTAAAAAAAGAAACAAACATATATCATTTAATATGGTTTTATTGCTTTTCAAAATATTCGCCGCGATGATCGACACACTTTTGCATACGCTGGAACCAATTTTCATAGCACTTTTTCCATTCTGATTGAGGTATCTCCAAAACGTGCATTTTGAACGCATCAACAGCCTCTTCGCGGCTCGAAAAACGTTGACCACGTAATTTGTTCTTCGCGTATGGAAATAAAAAGAAATCGTTAGGTGCCAAATCAGGGCTGTACGGCGGATGACCAGTCAATTCGATCTTTTGACCCTCCAAAAACTGAGTTGTTTCAGCTGAGGTGTGACAGCTAGCATTGTCGTGATGTAATATGATTCTGCGTTGTCGGTTGTCCTTTCTTATTTCTTCAAAGACTTCTGGTAAACAAATGGTCGTATACCATTCAGAATTAACCGTTTTACGATTCTCTAATGGCACTGTAGCCACATGTCCATTAATTCCAAAAAAACAGGCGACCATTTGCTTCAAAGTACTTTTTGCACGAGTAACTTTTGTTGGTTTCGGCTCATCTTGGAACACCCACACCGTTGACTGTTGTTTAGTTTCGGGGTCATATGCATAGATCCAAGATTCATCACCTGTGTAGATATTATAAACGGCTTTTGACGTACCACGGTTGTATTTTTTTATCATTTTTTTGCACCAATCGACACGAGCCCGTTTTTGATCGATTGTCAAGTTGTGCGGAATCCAACGCGAACATATTTTTTTTACAGCCAAATGTTCGTGTAATATCTTATGTATGCTCGTCATACTTATGCCTAAGGACGCCTCTATCTCGCGATATGTAACATGACGATCACGCATTATTAGTTCCCGCACAGCATCTATATTTTGTGGGACAACAGCTGTTTTTGGGCGACCTTCTTTATTTTCATCCGTGAGCATAGACCGCCCACGATTAAACTCACTGTACCAGTGATAAACAGTGGTTTTTGATGGTACTTCATCTCCAAAAGTTGCGGTGAGTTGAATAAAGCACTGTTGTTGATTTAGCC